>CM073439.1:43916250-45220833 GCA_037074515.1 Mimosa bimucronata
TGCTTCGATCACTTTCCCCTTTCTTGCTTGAAAGAACTATGTCGACTTTGTTTAACTGTTAATTAGATAGTACACGCTTCAAATATTACTCTAGGATGCACATAGATATATTATATGTCCAAAACATATATAAATTTATGTCCACTTGTCTATGTATGTTTATAATAATTGATTAGCTTTGCACATGTATCTTTTATTTGTCACATATAATTAATACATCCTCTAACTCATATATCCTTTTAATTTTGATCGGGCTTCTATACGAGTAACTAGATCTTAATTATCGTACATTGATTTCATTTGAAACAATTTTAATTTTCTTGATCACCAACAATAAAAGTAAGGATATAATCAAGTAAACAAAACTTCGCACCAAATCAAAATAGACAGACTTGACAAGAAACCAAAAGTACAAGTGCATATGTAGTAGCCATTTTAATTTTCTCTTTTCATGGGCAATAATTAAGGCCGCCCTTCTCCATTTAGAGAACTAATTAAGACTGCTTTGTTTTCCATATAGCTTATGGATAATCCAATAGCAAGCCAAATTGGTGTGCGAGATAAAAGATACAAAGGAAATGCAAAACTGTATAATTTTACTCGTTTAATATGGAAGTAGAATGAATACACTTTTTTTATAATTTCGATATTCAATGTTAAATGACATTTTGAGTGTAACCAATTTTTTTTCAGAAAATCTTCCAACACAATAGGACAATTGGAAAGAATTAGAGACTGATTGCAGTAAATTATTAGTATTCAATATTTAAATTTTCAAATATTAACATTATATATCATACATATTCGATGATACATCAGTAATAATTTTTTATATGGATGGGTGCTTAGTAAAGGTAGAAGAAATCAAATCGGACCTCGTAGAATGGTACTCGTTACTACATGAAAGTTATGTAAAACAAGAAGAGAAAGAGTCATGAAACCACATTGAACCTTACTTGAAATAATTATTCATATTAGTATATCGATTTTTGAATAAAACAATTTTTATTCATTTATCAATTTCTAATTTTGTGATCTATTGTTTTTTTCTCTTGTATAAAAAAAATCATCAAGTCGCCTATTAAATTGTATCTCAATTACTCTTATGGTAATTTGTTGGGAGTGATAGCAGTCTTCGATGATGAAGGTTCAATAACATGAAGATTCAGGTAGTGAATACCTTGAATTTTTTAATTGCAACATTTTCCCCCTAAATTATTTTTTTTAATCAATGTATTCTTTAATTTTTTTTATGGGAAAGGGGTGGTATACTAAGGTTCTATGATGTTTGCTTCATATTATTGAATGTGTATTAAGAAAAGTACATCCTATGACTTGTGTAAAGATTACAAATTACTGATTAATCGCACCAGCAAATCTTATTATTCAGAGGAATTTGAAACTTTTAAGCTCTATTTGGAAGAATTTGGTCAATGGTAAGAATTTCTATTTTTGAATGAAACTTTTAAGATTTTAAGCTCTGTTTTTAATATTCTTTTCTTCATTTAAATGGGTGTTTTAAAAAAAATTGTAGAATTTATAAGGGGGTTAATTTCTACACCTTTTTTGTCGCACGATCAACAAATTTTATTTCATGGAAAGCATGTATAACTTATTTTGGAAGGAAATAGAATTTGACCTTGTAAGAAAGTGATTACAGATAGAGTCTTGCTTTGTTAGTTGGCCATGGGAGAAAAAGAAAGTTGTCATGTAACAAAGACAAGAGTAAGCAGTGATAATGATAAATGCTATATAATAAAGACAAGAGTACTTAGATGTTTATTTAAGGAAAAACTTCACATAATGGCCCATAAGGGATAATGATTATTTTAAAGGTATGAATTTTCACTATTGCGAAAACAATTATATTACTAGTTTAGAATAACGTTTTAGACCTCTCTTAAAAATAAATAGGGACCTTATTGGATTGTTGGAGGTAATTTGTTTTTAAGAGTGTTTTTTAATTAGTTTACAGAATTTCTATTCATGTGTTTTAAAGTTATGAATCTAATATCCAATATATACATATATATATATATACATATAATAACAAGAAGCTTAAGTCATATTTTGAAAAGAAAAATCTGTGACTTCAAGTAGTTAGAAGGACAGCCGAACTACTCACATACATACACAAGGAAAGGAATGTATTTTTCGACCCCACATAGCGGTATAATGCTTTATTGTTGTATTGAGCATAAAGAATGAATTTTATTAATGATTCAGCTTATTTTGTTAGTGATATTATTGTTATGTCATTTGTTATTATCTCAAAGAAATTATAAAGAATATTGGTTAACTTTATGATTATTTTGTTAGTGATTCAATATATTTTATTAATATTTAAAGTATAAATTATTTTTAAATTTTTAATTCTCTTTTTGTCTAGCTTCCGGATTATTTTTGAACTAACTCACTAACCCTTGACCCACTACCTCAACTAATTTAGAGGCCTATTCGAGTTTGATTACCTTGGTGAATACAACATTGAATTTTGTCACTACCACTACTGCAGAAAAGGGTTTTAACATCCGTTATTAAAGGGTTTTAACATCCGTTCCCTAAGAGATGTCTATCTAAGTGATGTTGAAAAGTCGACCTTTTAACATCACTTTAAATAACGGATGTTAAATGTCAGACTTTCAACATCTCATATTATACCAATAAGGGATGTCAATAGTCCCAGAAAAAGCCGTTTTAAGATATTGTCAGGGACTAACGACATCACACGCTAAGAAAATAAGAGATGTCGTTTCTGCCGTCAGAGAAACAACATCCCTTATTATATAATAGGTGATGTTGTTTCTGTTTATCGACATCACTTGTTAACATAACAAGCGATGTTGTTTCTGCCGTCTGAGAAACAACATCACCTATTATATAATAGGTGATGTTGTTTCTGTTTATCGACATCACTTGTTAACAACAACATCACCTATTATATAATAGGTGATGTTGTTTCTGTTTATCGACATCACTTGTTAACATAACAAGTGATGTCGTTTCTTCTTTTTGACATCTCTTTTTTCCTTAATGAGAGATGTCGAAACTTTTCTCTTTTTTTTTCAGTTTTATTTATTTGTTCTGATGTCCATCTGCATTTTACAGATCACAATTACATATATACTCATACAGAGACAGATACCTAGATCAACAGATTCAGCACAAGTTTAATACATATCAACCTAACTAACTAACTAATCAAATTAATTAACATGTACATATATATGTGGACAAAAAAAAGATGAAACGTGGACAAAAGTACTAAGAAAGAGATATCATTATTAAAGGAGAGTATATACATGTGGGAGAGCTAGATAGATCAAACTACACATGTGTGGTTACTTTTTACCCCAAATTTGTAAGGAAAAACTCTGCCACATTATCACGAATCGGATCAAGGTCTTGTACTTGGTCAAATGACTTGGTTGAACCATAAAACTGCAACAATATAAATTGTGATGAAAAGAAATTGGATAAACAATGTATTAATTATATCAATCGTATAAAATGTTATATAGATAAAAATTTTATACCTGTGAGAAGTTTCCAGTACGATCACTCATAATAATGTCAGACATATACTTCATAACATAATAACCACACTCCTTATTCGTCGGTTGCTGAGGACACTTTATAAATCACAAGAAACGTTATAAATTAATAACAAAGTAATTAATATCATAATTGACTAAAATTCAAAGAATTTAAATGAAAAGTACTTACTTTAGGTATTTGTGTCATGATGTTTTCAAAAGCTTGATTAGTTTTTTCCATTAGATGCCACTGCTGAATGCCCCTGAAATTAAACCAAAATTAGCACATATACATAAAAATTAATCTAATTAGGCATAAAATAAATAAAGACTTTATTATTAACACTTACATCAAGAAGAGCGTTTTATGATCGGAGGTTATATTACGCTTCAGCGAGTCAAACCAAAATATACGATGATCCCGAGGGCAAATGACAGCTAATGCCCAGTGACGACTGAAAGACATTAAAAATATTATGTCCACAAAAAACATAACTTTGAAAATGTGCATAATGATGAAAAGTTGGCAAAATGAAATAATTCAAACTTACTCTTCAAGAATAGGCCCCAAATAACAAGCTCCCCGATTCACTGACATTTGATGGTTAACATATGCTTGCATGCTGTCAACATAGTTCTGCTTCGCTGCCGGGTCTTGAAATTATCTCGCCTCACCAAGGCCATTGGACTAAAGAATCTGTACGCCCCCTCCCTAAATCGTTACACAACTTGTGAAAGTACCTACCATAAAATAATTGAAATTAGAAAATGACTGAAGTACAAATATTGCAAAAACATGTAACTATCATTTACATAATCGCTAATTCGAGCCAGCCGAGGTCAATTTCCTGCATCTTCAAAAACTCAACGATATCTCTTTGACCATCAAGCCCAAATTTGTATGTACGATCGGGACTAACTATTCCTGCCGGCATATTAAAAGATACATAGTCCAAATTTGGTTGCATTTCCCGCAAGATTTGGAGAGAATAATATTTATCTGCAAAGGCCTGCAGGTGATGAAAAAGGGTAATGTTATATTATAACAAACTACGATATATGAAAGAAACAATATCAAACACAAGTAGTAGTGGAGTCTTATACCAAATCAAGGGGCGCCTTTTGCACCTTTTGTGGAGTCTTGTGAACGAGTTGTCTAGGCCATAAGATGAATGAACCGATTGCATTACCTAGTTCGGTGATTTCCGCAGTGGGAAATGGTACAGCTGTTCTCTCCTCATTCTTCTGGACAACTATAACCAACACCTTCACTTGGTCCTCATGAATAGCCATGTTATGTAAGATAGAGGCCTTCGGGAACTGGCGACCATGCGCAAGCTCAGGACATCCAAATGGAGATAATACTCCTCTCCATCGTGACCGTTTTCTGGTGTGGGACTTGAGTTGTCCTCACGTATTGATCTTAACTGCAAAGGCTGATTGCAACTGTCTTTGCCGCTTGTACCAATGGTACCAGTGGAGTCCTGCATAGAGATGACAATATATAGAGTAAACCTAATTGATGAACCCGGAATTTGGTAATTAACATAAATAGTAGATGCTCAAACCTGGAGTCCTTGTTTAGCAGAATTTGATGTTATTTCGAGCTGTAAGGTAGATGCTCGAACTTGTGCCTCAACTTGCACCCGAATCTGCTCCGCCATAGAACCCGTAAAAGTTTCCTGGAGCTTCGCCGCCACCTGCTGTTGGACCTGTGCCGCCACTTGCTCCTGGATTTGGGCCTTCAAAGGTGTCCCTTTCTTCGATCTATCATCATCACCACCGGCATCCTTTCTCGGCTTATACCTCGGGCTTTTACATTTTGGACATTCTTTTAGGCCTTCATACTCATTCCTGTACAATACACAATCATTGGGGCAAGCGTATATCTTCTTATACTCCATACCCATCTTGCTTAGCACTTTTTTAGCCTCGTACATACGCTTCGGAAGCACATTGCCATCCGGGAACATATCACTCAAAGCTTCAAGCATCTTTGAGAAACCCACGTTCACCCACCCATTTTCTGTCTTTATTTTCAATAATTTCAGGACGCCTGTTAACCGACTATACTTAGTACACCCCGGGAACAACGGAGTCTCTGCATCACTCCGCAAGTTGTCAAACTCATTTGCCATAGAAAATGACTCCGCCCCAATGTCATTGATCATGTCATCCATTCCATCATCACAAACATCATCTACCGCCGCTTCTAGATTTTGTGACGTGCACGCATGTGCAGTACTTCCCAATTCCCCATGCCAAAGCCACTTCTTATAACGGAGATTGATCTCATCACAAAGAAGGTGATCCTTTATATCATTAACGCTTTTTCGTTCAGCATTTGCACACTTCACACAGGGGCAAAGATACATGCCATTCTTACTAGGCACATTTCTTTTGGCAAACTCAATGAATTCTTCTACCCCTATCTGATACTCTTTACTGGTTCTTAATGCATGCATCCAACTACGATCCATTCTAGCAAGCCTATGCCATTTCCAACAAATTAGTCAAGTTTAGATCACTAACTTCATTAGAAATAGACATGCTATACACTTAACTTCACTTCGTGCAAATTTTTTAAAAAATTTGGGTAGAATTTCCTCTTATAAACCAACATTGAGAACTCATCGAGATCCAGCAAAAAAATGCATCAAAATAACAAAAAGAACAAGACAAAGGCAATTAAAACAAAGATAAAGCAAGAATCGAATTACAGTTTCAGATCGCTTGAAAAGTGGCCCCTGAAGCAAAGTCCTGCCAGAACCAGAAGCTAGTTTCCTCTTGATCTTGCTCAAGCTCTTTTCTATATATGCGGCTACAATGAAATTAAAACTACAATTTAAATGTAAGGAGAAAATGATAATAAAAAAATGAAACTTACTTTTATAGACACACATATATGAATTGAATTGAACACCAAAGCAAAAAGAAAAGAAGAGAAGTTTGGTTTCTTTATTTAAAAGTAGGCTTACGTAAATATAACACCACAACACATAAGTGTGTTCACAGGAGCACAACTCAATAATCAACTTCACCAAAGATAAATACTTGCAAAATTAGGCACGGTGTAACATCTTAACCATGCTTTACATAAATCAAGATTTCTACCGTTGTTATTTACAGAAAGAACAAAAGCATGTATTGAACTAAATAGCTGCAACTTCAAATAATCTTGGCTAATCAAAATGATTTCCCCCACTATGGACCCAAATGTTGTTTATGTAATGGAAGGAGACCAGAGGAGTTGTATAACTCAGCACGCTCTAACTGTTGTACTTGTATCACTAAAGTAAGCAGTAGCTACTTTCAGTTTACCATTCAAAAAGACTTTCTTCACCTGAGATCATCATAGCAAATAAGAATTAATTCATCAATTAAATACATAATATGTTAAACAATAATGGCACACAAATATAATAGTTAACCTTGAACCTTAAAAATAAAGATCTGTAAAAAAAATAAAGAAAGATGGCATTTAACAACAGAGAAGGGATAAATTAAAGCAAAGCATGACGAGAATAAAGAAAAAAGGATCAATTAACTGCACATATCCTTCTGCTAATACTTATAGTCTCAAAGCAGGCACAAAATCACATCTTAAATTGCCTTTAATATAACATCATAATCATAGTCAAGATGTGGGAGTTGCCACAACCACAAAAATAAAAATGTTGAATAATCAAAAGCTGTATTAGGAAAGCTTCTTCAGTGAGCAAAACATACTTCATAAAAAAAACAAAGAAGGAAAACTCAGATCAATCTTCAGCAAAATGAACTTAGACAAATAAAACTACAAAATGTAATATCTCTCAACCCTCTCCAACTACTATGCTATAATCATCTTGAACTAAATATTAAGCAGATCATAAACTTCAAAAATGCAGATTGTCAACTTTAAAATGCCTCAATAGGCTAAAAATTAAAAAACAACCAAAAATATGAAACTCAGATCAAAGAGCAGACTAAACAAAAGAAGGAAGAGCACAATTTGTCTAAGTTAAAGACTGAGAGAGCAAGCAATAGATATAAGTAGTAAATCAAACACATATAAAGCATCAAATACTGTCATCAAAGTCTTTATGAATTTCTGTTTTTAGAAGAAAAAACGCAGAGCATTCCAGGCGACTAGCTAGGAGCCATTTTTGGTTCTTGATTGTGTTGCCTATCTTCACAAACTTACGCTAGTGGGGAGAGTTTTCCCAAATATTGAGAATCAGAAACTTCATATAGTTTATCTCCCAAAACAATGCATTGTAGTCATGGTTTTCCCCCCACAAACTACCCAGAAAGAGAGATTCTAAACTTCAACCATGCCTTTGAAATTAATTAATTATCTACATAACATCTCCGAACTTGTTGCTTCCAAAATAAATCATTACTAATAGTCTCCCTGATCCCTCACATCCTATGCACAACAAAGCTGAAGAATAAGAGAAGATGGCCATAGAACCCAAAATGGAACCACCACATATGACCATAAAACAAAATCAGCTGCTACAGCTTAATTTGCAGCCTTAGACAACATTAAACTTTCGAAATTGGCTTACTAAATCATCAAGAAGATCCTATATATCAAAAACAATAATCTTGCACAATAGAAACACCAGCACAGCCATATACTCTCAGCAATTTGAATTCAGACAAGCATTCAGACAAGCAGTCAGAGGAGTCAAATATTCCACGCCTAAAGTTGCTTAACAAATCAGATTGTATTGTGATTAAAAACACACAATAACATAAAACCATCACAAAAACAAGTACATAATCTCAGCTTCTCAGACATTAATACGAAGAACTACACTATTCACCTAAAATGCATTAGTTCTTAACAGTGCCAGTCAAAACAGTGGAATTAAAAAGAGGCCCTGCGCAGTGCCTCACTACCTATATATATACTCCCATCTTCTATAGCAGCTTTAATATATTGTTACTCATGTTTTTGAATCTTAAATATGATTCTATGTATGAATATCCATATATTATTAAAGCACAAGCTAATAATCAAAACTTATAACCAATAACACAACCTACAGAATCAGAGCCATTTAACATAGAAACAATACCACTATAACTCCAGAATTTGCAGAAATTACAAGACTCCAATAAATACCACATATAATTCCCATTTAATCCCATCACCATCAGTTCTTCCTTATTATTGCACACGGACAAAACAGGGCAGAAAGGAAGAAATCCAAATTCCATATTTCAAGCATAAATTACACATACAACCACATGTATAAACTTCCTTTATGATCACTGCTTCAGAAAAATACACACACATAAGTCCACTGAACAGAATCCTCACATCAATCGAACTATCACAAAGCCTCAAAACAGATCAGGTTCCTAAATTTTCGAACTCTCACAAAACCACAAAACTTTCTAAACAATATTTAACCCCCAAATCGGAGTTCTCTCCAACTCGCACAAAATAGGAAGAAAAGAGGTTAAGAATGGGAAAAGAGACCTGTACACGCGTCGTCGAAGCTCCTTGCCGCTAAAATCGTCGCTGTCGCAACTGCGAACGAAGAGAGAAGGCGGAGAGAACGAAGAGAAAGAGAGAGAGGAAATAGATTGTTCTGAGCTTTGGATCGGTAGTCAAAACCAAAAATGGGGAGTGGAGCGGCGGACAGGGGTGGAGAACTCGAAGGAGGGGAACGGGCAACGGCAGAGTGGAGCGGCGGACTGAGATGGTGGAGCGGCGAAAGAGGGAGGGAAGTGGGATGTGAAGTGGGAAATGAGATGAGAGGGAGGGAAGTGGGAAATGAGATGACAGGGAGACGCGCGCGGGTTTTGAGAGGGAGGGAAGTGGGAAATGAGATGGGAGGGAAAGACAAATGACATCACTCATTTAAAACGAGTGATGTTGTTTCTTAGAAACGACATCACTCATTTAATTTAAAATGAGTGATGTTGTTTCTAAACGAGTGATGTTGTTTCTCAGAAACGACATCACTCATTTAATGAGTGATGTCGTTTCTGAGAAACAACATCACTCGTTTAAAACGAGTGATGTCGTAACTTACGACATCTCTAATTTATTTAATTAGGGATGTCGTTTCTTCCTGAGCAACCATTTAATTATAAAATTGCCACCGCCTTTTTTTTTAACATCTGTTTTATAATTAATAGACATTAATTAGGGATGTTAAAAGGCTTTTTTGTAGCAGTGTACACACCCTTTAAAACTTAACATTGAGCTATCCAGTTGGTCTCATTGCTCGTTTCTAGTAGCTCCTCATCATTCCAGTCCTTTTGTAACATGTGTAGAGCTACTTGCAACAAGGCCTTGTGTGAAGACATGTCTATAACCGCACGCCATTTGAAAACCAATATTTTGTTGGCTTGAGATCGATTTTGAACTTATATTTGAATACAAACAAAGCAATAAACAACCTAGCTTCCCTCCTCACCTTTCATCTCTTCCCCAGAAAGGGCGATCCATGATATAAAAAGGCTTTTTCTATCTTATGAGCAAGATTGGCTAAAAAGTCAGCCTAGCGATCAATGTCCTCTCTATGAGCAAGCCTGATGGAGACATTCTTATTCGACAATCAATCTAGTTTTTTTCTGCAATATCCTTAAAAGGATGAGATAATCACAACCTTTACTGTAAAATTAATTGCATTAACCTGAAAAAAAAGTTAAAACCTTTAGACGAACATAAAAGAATATAATGTAATTACTCTAACCATTTTGGCAATTGTTGCTAGAACAATTTAGTTTGTCCCTGATATCACACACCCCATGGTCTGCATTGGCATGAATCACATCTTCATAACCACTTTTGCCACTATATCCTGGTAATTTTCTTGGCCTTCTTCAATCTTTAAAGTAGAATCCATCCAAAATTCTAGATGAGGTTTGGAGGAAAAATGTCATACTTTGACAGGTTTGGACAATTTTATCCATAATTATTTTTTATATTTCTAAACTACCCTTATCTTCCTTGACGAAATTATAAACAAAACTAATGAAACACATATCAATATATTCATAAAAATTTAAAAAACTATATTATAAATTGCAACATTAAAAAACCTTCCCCCTCCATTCAATCAAAATTAAGTTAATATCAAAATCTCTTCCCACCTTTGAGCATAAATGTAAACATATATTTTCAGTGAGGATTCAAACCTTTCGCTAATGAGAGACTTACCCTTTTTACCATACACAACCTAAAGTCACTTGTGTATATATTTGGATTAATGATCTATTTTGTCCTGAAAGTTTTCACTCATTAGTTATTTTGTTTCAAAAGTTTTTTTTTAAAATTGCCCCAAAAATTTTAAAACATAACAATATTCCTTATTCTGTTAAAAAATTCATATTCACCGTTAAAAAGTCAACATTAACTGTTAATATTTTGAACGAAAATAACAAAATTGCAAAAAAAAAAAAAAAAACTACTAGGGCAAAATACAGATTTTCATCGAATTCTATTCTAACATACCAAGCAGGCTTTAACAATTTCAAGGCTTGTGTCGCCCCTTTAGAAGTTTAGCCCAAACGTGCCATACTCCACCGTTTGTGGTGTAATCTTCTGGCCCATCTCCTTCTACCTCATCGCTATCAGTTCATCACAGCTTTCGCAGGTTGTTGAATATTTCCAGTGAGCTTGTGCAGTGTAAAACTCATCTTCATCGAACTCTCTATTCATTCTTCTTCATGCCGATTACAATCCCTTCTCTTTCTTCTCCGAACCTTTCCTTCAAACGCCATGCCCCAGTTGCCAAAGTCTCTTCCTTTTCTCACCAAAGTGTCCGTATATATCACACGCTAATTTCAAATCCCTCATTTCCAACGAAAACCCAAGTGGGTAATCCTCAATGTATATGGAATTGTATTGGGGTTTCTGGTAAAATACCAACTTTTTCTCTGGGGAGGCATGTTGGGGTTTCTGTGAAAGCAAGGGATAATGAAGGGGAGGTTAATAATGGAGTTAGTGAAGCTTCTGGTGTTGACTTTGATCAGGCTGAGAAGGAGGCTCGAGCACAAAGTACCATGCCTGAGAGGTTTAGGTACTTGACTAAAGAAGCTCCTGACCAACCTGTTCGGTGGCCATGGTTTGTGGGTTAGTTGTTTGTTTTGTATTCTCCTTTTATCTCTGTGATTATGCTCGTTTTTATGTGTTATGCTTGGATAAGGGAGAAAAGAAGCGAACTTTGGCCATTCAATTAACTGGCTTCAAATTTGTTGTTCAGTAGTATTGTGGTTTTGAAAAATTGAAATCTTCCCCTCCTTAGAGTATATGCAAATGGTAGATTAGTTATTGAGTTTTATGGCTTGTTCTGAAGATTTCATTCGATAGTGGTGGATATTAGGACGTTGGATCATGTAGTGGCATAACTTGGCATGTTTCAGCATCTCGCCTTTATTGCTCTATCTCTCTCTCTCTCTCTCTCTCTCTGTGTTTTTTTTTTTTTTTTTTTTTTTGGGGGGGGGGGCCTTTATAGCTATATATTTACTGGGAATTTGGATCAAATATCACTGTTTCCATCTGGAATTGCTAGAATTGATGTATGAAATGAAGCAATATTCTCTTATGCGATAAAGACCTATCAGAAGCTGAATGAACTATTTAGAGCTCTAAATTTTGATTTATTAAGTGTGCTTTGGTTTTCAATTCTAATGTTTCAGATCACGTTTATAGCATGCTTGTTTCTTCTTCTTCTTCTTTCTGAACAAATCAATCTACTGCAAATAAGGATTATTCGCATTATAAGAAAATATCATAATACTTGATTCATCACCTTTTCACTATATTGAAAGAAATCTGTTTTTGCTATTTAGCTACAGAGAAATGATCAAGTGAAAGAGGTCAGATTGCATCTACAAACTACTACTTATCACTTTGTTAACATATACCTGGCATCCTAGCTAGACCATACATGCAGGTGTTTCCCTCCTTTGATGTTGCTTCGCTGCATCAATATGGAAACCTTGATTTGTTGAAGTCAAGATTCAAGAATACTATGTTTGAGCGTAGTCATTGGGAGACTTGTGGCCTGACAATTTTCCTCTCTTCGAGATTCCAATCCTCTTCTGTACAGGATGCTGTAGTATTAGGAAAAGAAAACTGAATAACTTTTCATATAAGAAACTTCTCTCCCCAGCTTTACATGTTAGAAGCTACTAGGTCCTGCAACCCTTCTCCCTCCCTCTCTCTCTCTCTCTCTCTCTCTCTATATATATATATCTGTGATTGTATGACATCATGTGTTAACAGGAGAAGATTTGAATTACTTCGCTTTATACGCACATTAACATGTTTTTATTTTATGTCAACTTACAGCGCTGGCTTTCCTTATTTATGCTTGGAGAGCTGTTTTATTCGAACTGTCCAATTGGAGGAAGGCTGCGTTTGCCATTGTTGGTTTCGTGGGATATGTCCTCAAGTGTATTTTGGCTGTTATCTTCCGTTTCATTGGGGATCCCATCACTTTCTCAATTAGACTTGTCGAGGATGTATTCTACTCAATTCGAGCTTTCTACTCTGGAATAGTTGCATATGCTCCTGTACCAGATCTTACCATCATCATTGTTCTGGCATCAATTGTTTTAGCAGTTGCAGAAGCAACTGTCCCTAATTGCATCAACAGCCAACCATATGAATTGACCGTGTCAGGCCTAATTGGTTATGCTGCTGTTAGAGGCTATATTTCAGAACCCTTGTTCTGGACACTACTAGTGGGGCTGTATGGTTTTTCAAGACTCGTCAAGAAGAGAGACAATGTTTCATCCGCTATGCCTGTTGCGGCTGTACTTGCTGCCATTGGCGAGCCTTGGATAAGAGTTCTCGTGTTGATTTCTTTTACAGCCCTAGCTATTTTTCACCATTCAAGAACACTTTCAGAAGGAAAAGAAATTGCTGAAGTTGAAACAGTAAAGAGGAGGGTTCCAATTCCTCTGCTTGCTGCTGCTTTAGCAATCGGTATCCGTGTTGCTACCAAATGGGCCGGGTATCGGCATTTGACCTGGATGATTGTATAATTTTATGATGGCCACGACTTACTTATCTTCATACTATATGAAGATTAGAGCCAAGAGTTTTATACAGTTTTGAGGTAAGATGAGCAATATGGTTTTGTTTTTGGTATCCTTCATTCAATTTCTTTTTGTGGTCTTTACATAGGTGAGAGCCGCCAGGCAGGAAAATTGTTGAATGTATGCCATGTAATGTGAAAGGTTTGTTCCTTTTTTATTTGTAATCTAATGTAGCTATGTTTTAAGGATATTAGCACACCATGAGATGATTTCTGAATTCATTTGATGGTATATGGAAAAAGAATTTTTTGTGATTTTTTTTTTGGTGTTTCAATTCATCATTCTATGAAATTGTTATACACAATAGATCTTCCTTTTTTTGTTTCCAAATGCTTGTGCTCAGGCGTATTTTTGATGTAGATGAGTATGCATTAACAATTGACCTCAATTGTTATAATACATTGGGAAAATCACATTGAAGTCTCGCATAAGGCATTTTATCACAACCAAGTCCCAAACAAGCATCAAATTACATTGAAGTCTCAAGGAACCTGAGTGTAATTAAATTGAGTTGTCAATACTAGTTCATTGAGTTGTTACTGCACACAAAATAGTTGTCGATGGGTTGTCAATTTAATAGTTGTTAATACTAGCACTTTGAGTTGTCAATACACACAAGGAGGAAAATATGAGTAGATATACCAACAACTAAAATACTTTTGTCTCTTTGTCAAAATATATCATGTTCAAAATTAAATTAAATATCGTAAAGACAAAATTATAGTAATATTAACATTATCAAATAGTCTAACTATTTCCACATTTGTCACAAAAAATAATTTGAATATTTATAGTATATTGAAGAATAACACTAAATTACTAAAATAAAATATGGGTAATATATTAAAGAAATTAAAATTGAATATTTTTCTATTTTTAAGGAAATATATGTTAAAATATTTTTGATATTCAATAGTATTAAATATCTTAATTTCGGGTTGTTATTGTCTCATCAACTCACCATTGCTTATCGCAGTTTTTTAGTAAAAACAGGATGTAGAGGAAGAAGAGGGGCAAGATGTGAGGGCAGAGAAGTAAAAATATTTTCTTCTCACTTTATTTTTACATGTGGAAAGAAAACCAAGGGAGAAAATGAGGCATGAGACCCACTTCATCCAAAGAGAGCATACATGGGAAAAATGCTTGTATTCCCCCAGTCTAAGAGCATTAAAGTATATGGATATAAGCTTGGTTGCAACATTCATACTTCATCAGTATTAATATTGTGGCTTCTATGAATAGCACAATTTACTATGATAGGAAATATGGAAATATTTATTCTAGACACAGATAATTTTGCTTGAGTTTTAATTATATTTTAAGTTTCCTTCTTGCTTTAATTTTTTATCCACATTTTGCAAGTCTAATTTTTCTGCTTATAGCTTTGAGTTGCAATTTGTATTTATGTTTCTTCAAAGGCATGTAAAGAACTTTCTTCGAAGAAAATCCCCTTCTATAAATAGTTCATTTCAACCAATGTAAAATCAGACTTGATGAGTGATATTTTGAAGCTTATGAAAATATCTTTCATTTCTCCTCCTTTTTATACGTTTCTCCCCCTCCCTTCTCTATTTCTGCATTTTCTTTCCTAAATCTCATTTGTTTGCCATTGTGTGAATGATATTGATGATTGTTGATGATAAGGACTTAAAAAACTTGTGATTTTTTTGTGGATAAAATTGAAGGCTCTAGCATCTTTACTTAGGAAACTGTAGTTGGAAGGATGCAAGCAGTGTAAATTTGTCGAGTTCAAGCAGAAGATTGAATTCAATAGATCAAAAGATTCGTTACAATTACACTTACAATTTAGAATTAATCAGAATAAAATTTGAAATAAAAGGCAAAGAATGGGTTTCAAAAATGAAGATTCCACAATCCCTAGAAAAGACTTATTTCTCCTGGTACACTAAATTACAGTGTCAACCATTGATCTTTTGATCAATGATAATTGAAAATTACAGATACAAACATAGAATTCCATCCACTAAAATTCCATTAACATGGACCCTTTATACTATAAGGATGAATCAGAATCAGAGTCATCAAGTGTTGAATCTGATGTAGTCTCAAGAGGGCTCCCACTTTCACTATCTGAAGTTCCCAATGTCCCTTCTTCAAGAGGGCGTTTTAAGAACCAATACATTATACTTGCTGTCAACGTAAGGATCATCTTTTGATTTACCTAAAAATGAAATGAAGTTTAGATACAGAGATAATGAAAATTGAATTGTTAATAAAAGAAAATACATTTATATAGTCAGCAAATAGAAAAAAGTTAAATTTTCTGGTTAGAACTCATTGTGTGGTATGTTGGAGAAGGAGAGACCAGGTATCAAAATTCCAACTACCTCAGTGATGTCTTCAGGAAGCAAGAATATAGAACACCCTAGCTTTCTAGCAATGCTAATTATGTAGGTCGCATTCATCTTTTTCTCTTCATCTGCATGACACAAATATGTATTGATAAATTTTTTGCAGAATTTCAAATAAAACACTGAAAAAAATTCCTAGATTTCAAATGAAATCAGACAACAACTGCATAAATCTTGTATCATTTTTTAATAAGATTGAGAAGTGAATCCTCATGAAAGCACGCCATTCATACCAAGATGTTGCAGAATTTATCCTTTTAATGTATGGGACTAATATAATAGTCTGAATGCAGGCACCATCTTGCAAATAATTGTAGAAACTTAGAGCATGAAAAGAGTTAACGAAAATATACCAGTTGCTCCTTTTTTAACAAGACTCCAATCCACAGCTCTGGGCTGCACGGAACTAAGAAGTTCAAGGAAAAAAATTCCATTCGACAGGCTTTTATCCTGAAATTAGACATTGTAACAATCAATAGAGAAACCAAGATCTTCAAAATATATAAATATATATATATATATATTTCTATTTCTAATTTCTAAATAGATTTGTCACAAATCTAATAGATCTACCAGAGAAGAAATATACAGGTTGTAAATGGTTGATCTAAACATGTACTACAGATATATATATATATATATATCAGAAAAGATTCCACTTGTCATCACACAGTTCAAACAAAATATTCGAGCCACTAGTATAAAATAGCAATTCAACAATTGTTTCTATCGGTCTCTTTGACTGCTGCAAGTCTCCAAATGAAAGGATTGCAAATAGATATTCAATACCTTAAAACTATCCATGCGGCTTTGGCTTCTTGAGCTGCTCACTTTGCAGTTGGCCCACTCTAAAATATCAGCATCAGTTAACTCCTTTCCATGAGTGTGAAGTCTCAAGTTCTTTAGAAGTTGTAGCATGTTGTATCTCATCAGTTGCCACAAATAAGCTGAAGAGAAAAACACCATTGTCGTGTTAGACCAGATCTATAATTTTCTAGTACACGATTAGATATTGAATCTTTGAAAGTTTAATGGAAGTAATATGAAAGTTTAAAAATGATGGAATACATTCAATTTTCAATGGATTTATATTATACTTGTAACCAAAAAAAAAAAAAAATTGAAGGCTAACGTACCTAGTATTAATTTTTTATTTCCCTGCACAATATCGTTGCCAGCAATATTTACCAGAGAAAACCTGAGTTGTTTCCCTAGTTTCACAACTTGGTTGCAATTTTCTACTTTTTTGAACGGCATCTTTATTGGAGGCTTGTTAGCAATCTTCCAATTGACAATCCCTGGGGACACCTTGTCAAGGCTCTCTAAAAGTACCCACCTGCAGTGAAGAAATATTAACCCAACTAAATAATTTAGAAGTACAAAAGATACATAGGCATTCAATTTGAAATTGTAGGGGGAAAATGAGAACTAGGAAAGTCCTAAAATGGGGGTAGAGAAGAAATATTAACCCAACTCAACAATTTAAAATATGTAGTAATTCAATTTGAAATTGTTGGTAGGTAAGGATCAGAATGTTGAACGACCTAAAATGGAGGGAGTCCAAGTGGGTCATAAGCAATGAAAGGATGCATATAAATGGGATCAACACCACCTCTTATAAAAAAAATCCTTTTATAGGTTGTAACATCCTAATAATATATGTGTGTGCATTGGATTAAGAAGTGTTAAAAATTTTACCGTAAATTTCGTTTGAGATTTTTTTTAAATTATTATAAATTAATATATGTTTGTATATTTATATTTCTACACTTGAAGATAGGAAATAAATGATAAGATAAAAAAACGACATTACTAGAAGAGTAAAAATAGATAGGATTTGAGTGATTTGGGGATTAAGAAGGATTTAAAGGATAGGACCTCATTTAATGTAAGGGGATAAGGGAAGAATGACTGGCTTGGAGAACAAGAAAAGTCTAAGGTGGCTTGGGAAAGAAGTGATAAAAGATAAGGGGGCATTAAATATGCAAAGTAAGTTGATAAGGTTAAATTGAAGTAGAAAGATAAGATTAAAGTAAACTTGGAGAGCAAGAAAAATGTAGATAAGACCGTAATAATAAATATGAGGATAATAACACATTAACATGGATGTTTCCATTTAAAGAAAAATTAGAAAACTTACTAAAAATAATCTTACATAAATAGAAAAGAAGAAAAGCGATTAAAGGAAGAAAGGTAATGGCAACATTAATTTATTTGTTCAAGTCTTTTATGATTTTGATATTGAATAACATGTGATTTGATGTGACAAAAAATGTCAGATTATATTGCTAAGTGCAGATTATATGACACTCAGTAAGAGAAATCTTACTTTTTTTTCTTTAATTGATTTTCTTCTTTTCTATTTCTTTAAGATTCTTTTTGGTGATTTTCCTAATTTTTCTTTAAATGGAAACATCACTGTTTATGTGTTTATATATAGGCTGCTAAATGTCATCTTATCCTCATATTTATTATGGTCTTATCTATATTTTTTTTTACTCTCCAAGTTTCATTTAATCTTATCTTCCTGCTTTAATCTTATCATCTTACTTGGCATATCTAATGCCCCTTATCTTTTATTAGTTCTTTTCCAAGTCACCTGAGACTTACCACTCCGTTCCTTATTATAAGTCCAACTACCACAATTTTTTTGTTCCAAAATATAAGTTCACTTTGGGATCAATTAATGCTACTGTGACTATTTTACCCCTATATTGAAAATAGGGAAAATGAGAGAGAATGTTATAATGTATAAAATATTATTTTAACACCTATTATTAAATAAGTGCAAAGTTGAAAAAATAAGATATATTTAATGCTATAACTTCCACTCCTTGGTATGTGAGAAGTAGTTAGGGTGGACTTATAATAAGGAACGGAGTGGTATCTTGTTCTCCAATTCAGTCATTCCTCCCTTATCCTTTACATTAAATGAGGTCCTATATTCTTTAAATCCTTCTTAATCCCCAAGTCACTCAAATCCTATCTATTTGTACTCTTCTAGTAATGTCATTTTTTTATCTTATCATGACATCATTTATTTCCTATCTTCATGTGTAGAAATATAATTATACAAAAATATATTAATTTATAATAATCTAGAAAATGTCAAACGAAATTTACAATAAATTTTTAACACTTCTAATCCAACACACACACACACACATATTTATATATATTAGGATATCACATATGTACTTTCACTTATATATCACTTGTTAAGCCAAATTTTATTTGGTGTGAGATTTTACACATCAAGACAATTCACTCCCATTTGAAATCCTAACAACTCTCCTTTAAGTGTGAGTTCGCAATTGACCACAAGGCAACCCATTATTGGGTTTCAAATGGTGAGCAGTTATAGAATTCCATGTCGTCTTCACATAAGGCTCTGTTAGAACTAGATTTAGTTCTACTTGTTAGGAAATGATTGGAAGGGAGGGCTATTTAAAATGAGGAAGAGACCAATGAGCCGTGAGCAATGAGAGCATATAAGTGAGCTCGACATCACATCTTAACCCAGTTCTAATATTACTCATTGCTTATTAAGCCCAATTCTATTTGATGGAAAACTTCCTAAAAAGTGTTCATATTTGACATCCTAATGATCTGCCCCTCGAGTGTGAATCCATGATTGACCATAGGGCAAACCAATATTGGGTTTTAGTATAATTCAATATCATCTCCACAAAGGGATTGGAATGAGGAGTTACTAGAAACGAGAAAGATGCCGATTGGGCCAAGGACCATGAGCAGTGAGAGCATATAAGTGGGCTTAATATCTTATCCTAACGAAATTATATCACTTATTAAGTCCAATTTAATTCAATGAGAAACTTCCAATATTAAGTCAAGTCCACTCATATTTAACATCCTAACAATTTCCCCTTCAAGTGTAACTGGATGATTAACATGACATCCCAATTGGGGGTCACAAATACTGTGCAATAATAGGATTCAATATAATCTTCAAACAAGGCCTTGATGTATGTGGCATGAATACTACTTGTAAGAGATTGAAATGGGAAGCTACTCAAAATCAGGAAGAGACCAACTAGGAGCAGAGATACGCCACAATTCCTTTCAACCCACATTAGATATGGCCTAGTTAGAATATTATTCATAAAGCCTAGCGCAATAATACCATGTGGGTTTTCAAAATCCTTTTTTTGTTGATAGAATAATATTCGTGATCCTATGATGTGTCTATATCATATTAAATAAAATAACAACTAATTAAAGACTTAATTGGAATGGCTAAGGCCTAATTAGAAAGTCACATGGGCTCCTAATTTCAATTTTAAAGTAAAATAAGTATTAAATAATTTCAAAAAAATATTCAAAAAACCAATGTTTGTTCGATATTTATCAGAAAAGTTAATATGGTAGAGAAAGCACACCCGTTTCTGACGTCCTCAAAGACATTGTTGATATATATTGAATTGCCAAGACTGTTAATCCAAAGGCGAAATGCTCTCTCTTCTCTTGAATCTTGGGTGTCATCCGGCAGTGTTTGAAGGAGGGAAGCCTGCGTTGTTTGGTTTGAAAATCCATTCCTATAAGGAAAAAGTGAGTTAGTACGCTTGCATACATTGAACCTTTCCAACATACCTCTAGTGTAGAATGGCTTTCATAGGATATTAAAGCACAATTTAAAAATGAAAAAAAAAATCCAGAGAACCAATTGAGCAGTGATTAACAATTACTACACGTTTGAATAAGCTGGTATGCCTAGTTGAAAAAAACTCAACAATGATTGAATCTTTCAAATTTCACCAGCATTGATGATAGGGGGGGAAAATTGTCTTCAACTTTTCGTGATAGCTATAACTTTTGAGAATAAACCTCCTCAATGTATACGAGCTTCTCGTAGGTCAAAATGTTTAAGTGTTTCGGATAGAAATGCTTCCCATCATATGACTTTAAAATGCAGAGCTTCTCAGCCAATGAAAACCTTTCTATTAAGAAACAGTGGAAATCTTATTTTTATTCTATCCAAGCTTTCATGCCATGAAAAAACTTGCAAGAATGTTGTCAAGAACGAAAACAGAAAGGCCGACACTTATCCAATGGCACAGATTGTACGCCATGTAGTATGAACAATGTGAAACAAAATATTAAACTTAGACGAATAGTTATGTAAACCAATTTGGTTCTCACTTAGAAGATTCTCACCTATTCTGGAAAATATGTGCAACAAAAGCAAGGTTAAGGTTTTGGCAACCTTCAACTATATCTTTTGCAGTCAAGTACCGCTTGCAGCCCATCATCTCCGCATGCTCAAGAACTAACTTTGCTCTTTCAAAAGGATTTTTGACAGCAAATGTTGATGGATTGGTATACTCAGGAGCAAGGACATTTAGAAGATGAGCATAAGCTTCAGCATCCTACAGGTTCAGAACCACAAAAATTCAAACACCAAGTACAAAAAATGTTGAAAAAGTTGGTTATCGTTATTATACTTCATAATACTGTTTGGAGTTAGAAAAGATAATTTCTTGTTCGTCCAAAGTCGTACAAGTTACCTATGTTTTGAACCTAAAAAGATGAAGACACACTGAGGAGAATCCTACATAATCCTTGTTTTCTTTCCAAATCTAGTACAAAATATGATGCACTTCTCTGTTGACTACAGTGTAACATGTCGTTAAAAAATTGGTTAAGCCATAAGATTTTTGTGTGATTTCTTATCTGCAATCCTATGAATATTCTAACCCCTTTAATCAGTTTCAATTGAAATGACTAAAGTTTCAAGCAAAAGTTGTAGAATCCGCCAATCAAAAGAAATGTAAAAAGGAAAAAAAAAAAAAAAGTTCCCATGAAAACCAAGGGCACGAAAACACTATGTACCTTGAGTGGTAGGGGTCAGAAAAAACGTGGTTATTCAATAAAGGGTAGCTTATGAATATATTCTAACGTATAGTTTCACACTTACCTTGACATCAAAGGAGAAGTTAGTGATTATCTTCGTGTACCCTGCTTTCTTCAAATGGAAATTCATCCACCTTAACAACATTTTCTCTGGAGCTAAAGTCATCAATTCTTCCATGTCCTGTCAGTTTTAAAAACGGAAAGATGAACATATAAAAGAAACAGTTCTTCAATTAGTTCGTTAAACTTAACCGTGAAAGAAAACATTTACCTCGTTATCATCAGCCAACTCCACCAACTGAGGAGTTTTCTTCAGGTCGAGGTTTGCCAATAATTGTATCTATTAAGAGCATCATATTTTGCATCAATAAACAATGTTCAAGATTTATTCGTATAATATGACAAAAGCTTGTACAATTATAAACCACAAGAAGAAAATCTCCATCTACCCACGTGAATTTACCTTGATAATCTGTGAAATCAATCCTAGCACCAGATGGCGCTGAAATCAGAGAAAAAAGTAGAATTACTTCAACTGGGTAAAAAAATACAAAAGCAATAAGAGATTGACTCACTTATTCAAAGTTATATACATCTAGACCTCTTGTTCCATATTCATTATAAATAGCCTAATTGCAACATTTTTTCAGTCGGTACTTCTCTCTCACACACTATTGAAAATTTTCTACCAGTTTATTCCAAAAAAGTATCTAACATTTCAATACGCTTAAGCTTCTAACAGAACTTCAAATCTCATGATTTACTGAAAATTGCTAATATCAACTACAAAATGGCTCCACCTATCCAGATACGCGTTGTTACACCAGATGAAACATCAATATTCTAGGAATTATCTCCATGCAGTATAAAAAAGAAACATAATGTATCACATCATAAAAATACACCATATGCATAAGTTACGAACTGATATAAAACAATGCTGCTTTTATGCATGAAATTTGCAAAGGCAGACAAACATACCCGTCCTTCAATGAAGTCCTGGGTGCCAATATTGACTACTGTACATCCAATTGCTTTAGCAGAGTTGAGGCAAAGCGTGTGGTTTTCATTCCTTTCCCAAGGATTGAGTACACTTTTAGTGTTGATTGCCCGTTCATCAATTGTGCCCGGAACTGCCACATTGATAAGCTTACTGCAACAATGTGCAATTCTTTTTAAAACAGAATATTCATGAACTGCAAAATAAAAAATACAATGAACAAATATAGTACCATAGAAGGACACCATCTTTTGTAATTTCAAAGAGATCATTGGTTGAAGGATCAATAGGAAGGTATCTCTTGAGGAACTCATCTTGAGCAAGATAGTTATTTATATGTTCAACATATGATGTCTTCTCAGATTCACTGATTGTGTGAAGCAATGTAGTGGTAGCTGCTTTCAGAAATGCTGAGGAGTTCTTTGGACTTCCAGCAATTCTGGAACTTGCAAGAGTTTGTAGTTTCAAGTAAACCTGTAACAGATTTAGCAATTTTACCTTTTAACCAATCAAATCAAACTTTGAACTGCCTACGATCACTGAAATTGTTTCAAGTTTATTTATCCCTTCCAGTCTCCCTAATGTAAGCATATCGAACTTTCTCCAAGTTGGGGAGTTTCTGTGAAGAAAGTTTTTTGAACGAAGGTAGGGGATATTAATTAAGTAAAAAACTTAATCGCAAAAATACCTTATAGAAAGTAAACCACTATCTTAAATATCATTTTACCCCTCTCGAAACCTCTCCATTGATTCCTCTCCACTCTCATTTGAGCCTCCATTGAAATAAAATTCTGTAGTTCATTTAAACTCTGGGTGCTCAAAATTATTAAAATATAAAACATTGATTTCGGAAAATTTGTTACCTTCAGATTTTATTTTCAATAAAACGACATACTTTTATCTCAATAGAGGGCAACACCAACGGAGAGTTTCCGAGCCACCCTACACATAGTCAGCCATTTGATTATAAATTGTACCACTTTATTCCTATTTATAAGTCCATATTACTTAATTCCCACGTGCCAAGGGAGGATAATTATGTCATTAAAAATGTTTACAATTAACCAACCTTTCCAATTTTACCTTCATTTAATAATGAGTATTAAAAGAATATTATACAAATTATCTTTCTGAGAGTCACACAGTTCAATATTAATTGTTCTTTTTTAACATTGAGGCAAAATTGTACACTCAAAGTCAAAATGGACTGACCAAAATTTTTTTACAAACTGAAATAGAGTGGCATTTAAATACTGGAAAGAAACATAAGATCAGCGAGAACAGGGGAAAAATAATGCAATTGAACCAGATGTATTGTGATCTGCAAGATGATATGCTATTTTGAAATGTCGCAATCCAAGATTAAGAAACTCACCTTGAGAAACGACTCAAAATCCACTTCCTCATCTACATTCTTATACAAATCATGGATAGAAGCAGCTCTCTCCTCCTCACTCAGATTTTCTCCCACCACTTTTAACCCCGACATCTTGGAAGCCAAATCCCCAATCGCAAGCTTCTCACTCTCTCTCCTCATGCTCATGAACTACACCAAACACAGACAATCACGACATTCCTCAGCAACAAAACACGACAACAGTAGCAGAAATTGTGAAATCCAAACATGTAAGATAAACGGTAACGAAAAACTGTCTCATGTTCTTAAAATAAGACTTAGATGACTTTTTTGGAGAGATTGAGGAAGCAAAATAAGCTAGTTAATCATAACATATGTGATATACTAGCTTGGTTCCAGCCAAAAAAAAAAAAAAGATAGTCTGGAAAGAAATTCAGAAAAATCAATTTATATGTCGAATTTCTTGTATTGAGGCCGGAAGAAGTAATATACATACATTAATAAGAACGAAAAAGTCGCTTAAATATCAAATAAAGGAAAGAACGAAAAGTTCGCTTATGTACATTTCTGTGAATCAAGATAACAGAGGATTGGAACGAAGATGAACTTACTTGGGATTTGAGGCCGCGAAGTTCAACTTGAGTGAACTGATTTTGAAGGCATGGATCTGAAACAAGAATTCCCCAGTGGCTAGACATTTCTGTACAAGCTTGTAGCTGAACTGAATTTTTCCTTCTACTTCTGCTATTAGTGAAAAAATGCAGATGAGGAAGAGAGAAGAAAAGCGTGAGAATGAGAAATCAAAAGAAGTTTCCGAAGGCTGTGACAAAATTGGAAGGAGAAGCAGGCGAGGGACGTCTTGGGACGGAGAATTCAAAGTTTGCTTTAGGAGCGTGAGAAGAAGAAGAATTCAAATTCTGATATGGTGTTTTTGCTTTTACCGTTAGAGGCTATTTGAAATTGGTATCTAACTATCTCAGTTTGGACAAAGCTTAATCTCAGATTAATTTAATTCTATTTAGTTTAATCATGATTTAGCTTTTTAGACGATGATAATAATACTCCCTCAGTTTTTAAATATTATATCAATGACTCTTTTTTTTTTTTTAGAAATATTAAGGATGTTAAAAACACTACTTTACTGTTTAAAGTATTGACATTTGATATTTTTTTTAAAACTAATTTACGTTATT
Source organism: Mimosa bimucronata (assembly GCA_037074515.1). Classification (NCBI taxonomy): domain Eukaryota; kingdom Viridiplantae; phylum Streptophyta; class Magnoliopsida; order Fabales; family Fabaceae; genus Mimosa; species Mimosa bimucronata. The sequence continues at coordinate 43,941,636 of CM073439.1, forward strand.
TATAAACTAATGTATGATATAATTATATGTAATATGTGTTATAGTTAAGTAGTCTATATGACTTTTTTAATCTCATTTAAACTTACATTGATTGAAGGAAGGGATTATGACAATTCCAATTAGATGGATTCGCAAAAGGAATTGTTGGGTTGATAAGGGAATCACAAACATGACTATTGCAGGGAAAAAAAAAATGTAATGGTCCTTTTCAGCGTTAAAGGCGATTTCAAATTGTCGTGTAGATTTGAACAAGCATAATCTCAGACAAATTAAATTCAATCATGAATTGGCACAAAAGTCTTTGGGAACGTTACTTCAATTATTAAACAAATTATTATGGTAAGATCTTTTTAGACTAGCCATACCTTGCATTATTAATATTTAATTTAAGTGAAATATTTAATATAAAATATTAAATATTTTTGGCCTGATAAATTATTTTAAGTTTAAACTATATGTCTGGGAAAATATTTAAACTATTTGCAGCCTAAAAGAAAGTGTTAAAACTTTTTTAATATTTTCCTCCTGATTTGCATTTGGTAGGCAATAACTTTTTTAATATTTTATCTGATAATAATCTCTATGGTGCTGCGTTTCGAACAAGAGACCTTGACTGAGATATAAAATTCTCTATGCCAACTGGCCTATCTAGACGCAAGCTGATATAATCTCTACTTGAATTGTTAAATTATTTTTAAGAGGAACCATTGGTGACTTCTATAACGATAATTTTTCACTTCATTTTTAATTTAAAAATTTTAAAATATATAATTTTTTGGCAAAAAAAAGATTTACTGACCCAAAATCATATTTTAGCTGAAACAGAGAATAGCTTTGATTAATTAAAATAGCCAAAAGAATAAAAATTATAAGTTACGAAATACTTTCTGGCAAAAATAAAATTACTTACAAAATACGCATATAAGTAATATATAAATGATTTTATTCAAAATATGAAATCGATATAATAATTAAGTAAATATTTCAATTAAAAGTACAAAACTTAAGTTACTTAAATAATACATAAAACAATGATTTTACAAAAATTAAATTAAAGTTGATTTCATTCTCTAATGAAAAAAAAAAAAAAAAAGTTGATTTTATCCATTCGCTTTCCTTCCTTCAATCACGCCATGTATCGTCACCCTTAGTTTAAATTGATAGATCATCATGAATTATATGGGAGGGCCTTCCTGATCTTGATGAGAACATGCCCCTCCTCTTCCCAATAGATCATTTGAGACTAGAAGTGGTTGGAACGCTTCAAAGTGAGTGAGTGGCTATGGTAGTGCTATCAAAGAGAAGGATGGAAGATGGATCAATGGTTTCAATTGCAAGCTAACCTCTGTGCCACTTGAACTTGCTAAAATGCTAACAATCATCGATGGTTTGTTTTTCTATAAGAACAGAATAAAGAATACGATAATGCAGCTCTTTATTGTGATCGTTTAGAAGTCATTGATTTTTGTTTTAAGGGATGTGATATTAATCACTCTTTTAGAGACATCATTGATGACACTATACTAGTTTTACATAGGAATTGGCACATCTTGTTTTTTTATAACTCAAGAGATTTTATGATTGATGTCAATTATTAAGTTAAATTAGCTCATATTTTAGATAGTTCTTTTTGTATATTTGATCATCAATCTCCAGCCTCCACTAGGAATGTTTATAATGGATTTTGATGAAGGAAACTAACCTCTTTATTGCTTGTAGTTTAATTTGCAATCATTAATAATGGTTTGTGCTTGGGTTGGAAAAAAAAGAGTAAGATAATGCAGCTATTTATGTTGATTGTTTAGAACTCATTGATTTGTGTTTTACGGGATGTGATATTAATCACTCTTCCGGAGATGTTATTGATGACATTAGATTGGTGATACAATGAAATTGGCAAGTCTTGTTTTTGTACGATTCAAGAAAGCTCATAAATGATGTCAATTATTTAGCCAAATTGACTCATAGTTTAGATAGTTTTTTTTTTTTTTTTTTTGTATCTTTTATCAATCTCCACTAAACATGCCTAGAGCGGATTTTGACGAAGGAAACTAACTTCTTGTTTTGCCTGAATTTTAATTTGCGATGAGATCCGGTCTTTATCCAAAAAAAACTTGCTTCCATCATCAACTTCTACCTCATGGGCCTCAACTTCACCTCTTGCCCAACCTTCTAGCCTAATAAAAAGCTTAACTAAGTGATCAACCAGATGATTATGTTTTCTATTCACTTGGTTAAAAAATAATTGCCAATCCCTATCAATAAGTATTCTACTTTATTTGAAGTATTTGAAAAAGGACGATTAGTATCACAATTCTTAATCATCAAGTTAATTGCTTCAATACAATTAAAAAAAAAACTTACTTTCCTAATCCCATCAGACTAACAAAAGTTGAGTCTATGTATGATTAGGATCATCTTAGCAATTGCTGGAAGAACAGTTGTGAGCTTGCAACTATAACCACAAATCCATCCATATTCATTATCTTTCATGAAGAACCCCTTCCAAGCCTCTATTTTCATTTTCTAGTGTTGATCTATCTACCTCAAGTTTGATGAACCCTTCTTTTAAGAGTATGCATATTCTTACCATTAATTTGTTTTAGGTATAGAATGTGGCTGTTTAAAAGATCCTTATCCAAACAAGCTACAAATAGCTGGATTGAGAATTCTGGTAACCATTTGTATCCTTATGCCAAAAAAGCTTGTAGCTTTTAGTACTCAAATGTCTGTTCACTCGCAAGAGTACGGATCGCAACATAGTAATAAATTATCGTCCCACAGATATTTGTTTTAAAACCCCAATCAAACAACAGGCTAATGAACTCAATTAAATTGAACAAATCAAATTGTTTTAGAAACTGGTTTTGAAAACTAATTTTAAAATAAAAATAAAGAAACAAACAAGAAAAATTTACCTTATCAATGAACTAAGTCTAAGATTAATTCTCACCGTTGTATTTCATGAACCCTAATCAACTTCCCTTCCTTTAGTCTTTAAATAACAATCTATGTTTACCTAAGATTCTAAAGTACTTGAAACGCTCTCTCAAGTCAAAATCAATTCTATACTTTTCATTAAACTTGCTCAATCTCTTGTTACAAATTAATGAAAGTATGCCCTAAGAGCCAACCTTAATCTGACAAAACTAGGTCGATAGATATATCTCTATTCTACCTGACGAACCATCCGTTAGTTGATTTAAACTTCAAGTCTACTCTGATTTACCCTAGTTCTACACCTAAACTATCTCTCTCGAGTATAATTTAAATGAACAAATCGCTCTAAAGGGTGATCAGTCAATTAGAGGCATTAAGAACAAGATAAATCAACATAAATAGTCATTAAATTCTAAAAGAAAAGGAAACAATTAGGTTTCAATCCATACAAGGTTTGAATCAATCCTAGAACAAATGATTTAGCTACTCATGAATGAATTAAACCAGAAAATACAAAGAGATCCCATGTTTAATTCACAAAAGTAACAAAGAATGGAAGAAAACAAGAAGAATCTATCACCGTGGGCAAGAAATCCTTCCAATTTTGCTTCTTAACCTCCAATTTTGCAAACCCTAGCTCCAAAGATGTGTGCACCGATGAGTCTAATGATTCCAAAGGGTTCTGGGGTTCAAAGGGGGCTGGTTCTCCTCTAATTTTCGTGCCCTAGGTGATTTAAAAGGGTAAAAATCGAAGCTGTGCGTTTTGCAGATTTTTCAGGATTTTCGCGCAATGTCGCGACATTCTGGTGCAATGTCGCGACACCAAAACCAATTTTCAGCAATTTTCCTTAAATGACCTCCAGCTTTCTCCACGTTTTGCCTTTAATCTTTCTCTCCTTCCTTGCTTAGAATATCCATATTTACCTATCTAAACATGCATAAATGTGAGGGAATCATGCCAATTAAATTTCCTAATAAATTATCATATTTTTCTTAAAATTAATCAAATTAAGTTCATATGACAGATTTACACAATTTTCTCTTAAAAACTCTTAAAATGCCCTTAATTAGCAACGATGACTCCCCAAATATATTCTAAATATGCCCTAAATTAATGGTAAATGGGGAGTCATCACACCCCCACACTTACACATTTGCTTGTCCTCAAGCAAAAGAAAATCATATTCCAAATAAGGAGAGTAATACATATGAAATCTCTAAACAAAGAACGTTACCCCCACACTTTGATATTGTTATCAGTTATTATTTCAATTAATGATTAATCAGAATGAATTACCAAGCCAACCTTAAACAATTGTAGTCATCAATCAACTCACAATGATAAAAGGAAAAGAACATAGCAAGCACAACAATATAATTAGTAAAGGAATACTAGGCTTCCTAACTCCTATAGAAAATTTAAATTCCCTTGATTAATCAAGTATGCAATGAATACCAAAAGGATCCTCAGGCTACTTTTCTTTTGACTTTATTTTGTTTTTTTTTCTCTTTTTTTTTATATTGAGTTGTTGCAGGTCCCCTTTTGACGCGACCCTGTACATGGGTGGTGCAGCACCGGTTACTCAGTTACTCCAACAATTACTCAAGAGGCTTTTAGCCCAACTCTTAACTCTCTTTGATTTAACCGTTTGACGTGAGTGCCAACATTGGTGATGAAGTGCCCCCGGTTACTAAGTTAAGTCAAGAAAAGCCAGCGGCTCATGTACACATTTTTTTTTCACATTTTTTTTATATTTTTTTTTATTTATTTACCTGAATCATATCCTAACACAAACAACTAAATCAATCAAGGTAATCAAATTTCCTAGAGGAAGTAAGAATCAAAGTATTCATAAAACCAATTATTTGTTGGTCTTCTTATAAACTGCTCCTTTTCTCACGGTTCACCTCAAGATTTATACAAAAGGTTAAGGTATATGGCTTAGTGGACACATTCTTCCTTATTATAATGTATTAATTTGCTTTAAAATAGCAATAATCAAAGATGGGTAAAAGTTCAAAGCTCAGATCAATCATAAGCAATGCACTCATTTCAATTTTAACAAGTTTACGTCCAATTGCATATAAGAACAACCAGTGCAAGTATGAGTTACTACCCCTCCCCTACACTTAAGTTTCACATTGTCCCCAATGTGAGTAAAACAATAATACACATATGAGAGAGGAGAAACAATAAGGAAAAGTAAACTAATAATCCCCTGTATATATCTCGAAGGAGATGAGATGTGCTCCTAAGGTAAAGGAATGCTCGTTCTTGCACCAACCGGCCATCTGAGAAGTTGTTTATATAATTAAAGTATGCAGCCAGTACGCAAAAGGTGTTGTTCAGAGGGTCCTCAGGTTCAAGTCATGTGGTAGAGATCCTTCTGAATGAGTGGCACGTGATGGAGATGGTTTCTTCTTATGCTTAGAGGAAGAAACTTGACCAGTGGCACTCCTCTTTGATCGATTGGTTGTTTTAGGAGGTGCCATTGGAGATGTGCAAAAACTAAGATAAATGATGTGAGATCAATGCAGAGTATATACTATTGTGCATAATAAGAGTTAGGAAAGAGTGTATCAATGCACATGGCAACAATTAAAATACGGTGAATAAGGGTTAAAGAAGATGGTGGAGAAAGGTTAGGGCAAAATTGAATTTGGGGCTCTCTTTTTTATTTTTTAGATTTTTTTTTTGAAGAAAAATAATTAAGATAACCAACAATTTTAAAAATTTGAATCTTTTTATTTTTCTTATTTTTTTTATTTTATTGAAGAAAAAGTAATTAAAATAATCTAAGAATTTAAAATTTGAAAAAAAAAATTGTGAATTTTTTTTATATTTTTTTTTTTGAAGAAAAATAATTAAGATAACCAACAATTTTAAATTTTTTATTTTTGATTTTTTTAGATTTTTTTTAATTTTATTGAAGAAAAAGTAATTAAACTAATCTAAGAATTTAAAATTTGAAAAAAAAAATTTGAATTTGAATTTTTTTTTATTTTTTTTTAAAATTGGTGTCATGACATTTTAGGGAAATGTCGTGGTTCCAGAAAAGACAACTTAGAAGCCCTTTTATGCATCTTTACTGGTGTCGTGACATTTTGGAGAAATGTCAAGGCACCAGAAAGCATGTTTTAGTTCCTGATAAAAATGTCACGACAATTTGACAAAATGTCGCGGCACTAGAGAGCAAGCTTTTCCTTTCTGGTGAAAATGTCACGACATTTTGGCAAAATGTCGCAGCATCAGAAGCATGTTCTCTTGAAAAAAAATTTTGGGTTCTAATTTTGTAAAAATTTTATCACGACATTATCCCAAGATGCCTTGGCACCATAAAACAAAATACTACCTAAAAATATCAATGCAAAACAACCCCAATTTCCAATTTACCCTACTAAAACCTTGAATTTGTCTCTAAGTGTCACCTAGATAAAGCATTCAATCTCTCAAATCTTCCATCACCCTGAACTAACACTTACATCACACAAGATCACAATAGCAAATGCAATTCACACACCAATTAAGCATTCATGTTTGAGCCCAAAACATCTAACCATATTACTTGTATGAAAAGCAATAAAACTAATGATAACTTGATTAATATAAGGGTAACGGTACTTCCCTGAAACTACAAGTTGCCTCAATCTTTAGTAATTGCTCTTGCTTCCCTCAAATTGATTATGCAGCATTCGATTTCTTCCTACAAAATAGAAAAAGACCAAACATAAACCTACCTATAAAAATAAGAGGAATTGCAAATGAAAAAGAAAAATTCAAAACTTGGGTTGCCTCCCAAGAAGCGCTTAGTTTATAGTCATCCAGCCTGACTCTTCTGGACTCATGGTGGGTTCTTGAGATGGATAGTGGATAACAGACAATCCACGTTTCCTCCCCAATAAGGCTTTAAGCATTGTTCGTTAGCATGAAACCTTTCACCTTTCTTGTTCTCAAGTTCAACATTCTCCAACTCTGATGCTTGCACCACAGTAAACGGTCCACACCATCTTGATTTGAGCTTGCTTGGGAACAACTTTAGCTTGGATTTGTAGAGAAGTACTTGTTGTCCCGGCTCAAAATGTTCAGGAACAATTTTTCTGTCTAGTGGCCTCTTTTCTATCTCTTTATTGAATCTAGCATGCTCATGTGTAACGAGTCGATGCTTCTCCTTCTCATTGAGTTGCAGAATACTGTTCTCAAGCATTGGTGGTGCCTCACTAGATGGCTTCAAAGAATAGCTCAATGCCTTAGGGGCCTTAAGTAGCTCAAAAGGTTTGAACTTGGTGTGAGGGAATGCTCCAATGCCGAATATCTCTTCACATTTGCCCTGCATGGCATCTTTAGAATCATTTTGTCCAATGAAGAGTGCTTCCAAAGGATCTTTGATAACTGGTTCACGATGTTCTTCTTGAATCATATCTCCCAACATATCAGTACAATAACACTGATTATGCTCATCCTCATGAAATTTTAGTGCTTGAGACATGTTAAAGACAACTTGCTCATCATTTACTCGCAAGGTAATTTCACCCTTTTTAACATCAATGAGTGTTCTTACTATGGCCAAGAATGGTCATCCCAATATGATTGGGATTTTCCAATCCACCTCACAATCTATGACAATGAAATCTGCAGAGAATATAAACTTATCAACTTTTACCGACACATCCTCAATGATACCACGAGGTCTAGCTATGCTACGATCTGCAAATTGTAGTGTGACCGTGGTGGGTCGTGGCTCACCAAGCCCCAATTGATTGAAGACAGCAAGTGGCATGAGATTAACACTAGCTCTTAAATCACATAGAGCTTTTCCGGCGAAGTTAGTACCTATATTACATGGAAAATAGAAACTTCCTGGATCCTTAAGCTTGGTTGGTAACTTCCTCTGAATAACTGCACTACATTCTTCAGTCAAAGCAACAGTTTCAAACTCATTGAATTTTTGTTTCTTGGACAAAACATCCTTTAGAAACTTGGCATATTCAGGCATAGACTCTAATGCTTCAGCAAAGGGGATGTTTATATGAAGCTGCTTGAACATGTCAACGAACTTCTTGAATTAAATATCTTCTTCTTTCTTCTTGAATCGTTGAGGAAACGGAAGTGGAGAAACATAAGAAGTAAAGGATGGTGCCTTTTCTTGTTTCTTTTTATCTTCCCTGTACTTTTTAGCTCTAGCATCCTGTTCATTCTCCTCTTGCTTCCTCTTTTTGATGCCATCTTCTTCTATGACTATTTCTTCAGTGAAATTGTCATATTTGTCTAGAGCGACATTATTAGCTTGGTCGTACATCCCACTTGGTGTAGCCGCATCTAGTAGTTGCTTCCCACTTCATACATTGATTGCCTTACATTCTTCAATATGATTACTTTTAGGATTAGGGACAGTATCACTTAGAAGACTTCTTATTGACATAGCATTCATGTGTGAGGCCAACTGTCCCATTTGCAATTCAAGGTTCTTAATTGCTGTCTCGTGTAGAGAAAGAGTTGCTTTAGTTTCAGCCCTTTCACTTTCTTGGTTAGCTAAGATTTGAGCTAACATCTTTTCCATTATAGACTCTCCTTCCTTAGTGGGAAATTGCTTGGACTGTACTTGAAAGCCCTGTGATTGATTAGGCTTAACACTAGAAGAAGGAAGTTGATTCATGGTCTGCCCATTACTCCAAGAGAGATTAGGATGATTTCTCCATCCTGGATTATAAGTCTGAGAAGAAGGGTTATTCTGAGAGTTTTGAAATTTACCCATGTAGTTGACAGACTCAGAAGCCATGTAAAGAGGGCAATGATCTAGCAGATAAACGTCATTGCATTGATCACAAACAATAGGGGTAGCATAGATAGATTGTACACTTTGAGAGTTTCCCTGCTTCAATTGAGATTCCAAAGACTCAAACCGCTTATTTATTGAAGAGAGAATAGCGGTCATTTGAGATAAAGAGTCGTCTTTAATGGTGGAAACAGGTTGTGTAGTCCTCCTATCAGTGCCTTGAGTATTGTTTGCAGATAGTTGATCCAAGAGTTTGATCACCTCATTAACAGGTACATTGCGATATCCTCCATTAGTCATTGAATCAACCATCGCCTTATATTGAGGATTAAGGCGATTGCAAAATATCTGAACTACTACCCATTTGTCCACCCCATGATTAGGGCATCACTTCATCAGCATCTTATATCTCTCTCAAGCGGCATAAAGATGCTCATCTGAATGTTGTCTAAAACTCAAAAATTCATCTCGAGCTTCCACAGATTTATCATCAGAAAAGAAACGAGCTTTAAACTTGCTTTCAAGCTGATCCCAATAATTAATGGATCATTCCGGAAGATTGTTAAACCAGTCTCTAGCTGTGCCTTGTAGAGACAAAGGGAATAAACGAAGCCTTAGAATATCTTGAGGAACTCCGTTTTGCTTGAAAGAGTCACAAACTTCCAAGAAATACATAAGATGCTTGTTTACATCTTCATTGTAGAGCCCATGGAACATTCCGTGCAACTGCAGCATCGTAATCATAACAGGTTTGATCTCAAAAGAGTGCGCTGTCATCTCTGGAATCCGAATACAAGATTGCATGCCCCTCATATTCCGGCTTGCAAAGTCATTGACCGTAGCTCTATCATACTCATCGTTAGCCATGGTTTCAGCTTTACGTTCAGATTTAGATTCAGTCTCAGTTTCAGCTTGTGTATTGTCAATGAATCCCACTCTTTCAAGTACCACTTCCAATCCGTCCGGATATATACGCTATATATGCTGAAAGGGTACCTAGAAGAAGAAAACCAAAACGCGAATATCAAACTAGAAAAAGAATAAAAACAAAACGAAAACAACTACGAATGAAAATTATAAACTAACCTAATAGTTCAATCGAAATTTACTAACACTAGCCTAGGGTTGACCAAGAGATTTTTACAAATCCCCGGCAACGGCGCCAAAAACTTGTTCACCCGCAAGAGTACGGATTGCAATATAGTAATAAATTATCGTCCCACAGAGATTTGTTTTAAAACCCCAATCAAACAACAGGCTAATGAACTCAATTAAGTTGAACAAATCAAATTGTTTTAGAAACTGGTTTTGAAAACTAATTTTAAAATAAAAATAAAGAAACAAACAAGAAAAATTTACCTTATCAATGAACTAAGCCTAAGATTAATTCTCACCGTTGTATTTCATGAACCCTAATCAATTTCCCTTCCTTTAGTCTTTAAATAACAATCTATGTTTGCCTAAGATTCTAAAGTACTTGAAACGCTCTCTCGAGTCAAAATCAATTCTATACTTTTCATTAAACTTGCTCAATCTCTTGTTACAAATTAATGAAAGTATGCCTTAAGAGCCAACCTTAATCTAACAAAACTAGGTCGATAGATATATCTCTATTCTACCCGACGAACCATCCGTTAGTTGATTTAAACTTCAAGTCTACTCTGATTTACCCTAGTTCTACACCTAAACTATCTCTCTCGAGTATAATTTAAATGAACAAATCGCTCTAAAGGGTGATCAGTCAATTAGAGGCATTAAGAACAAGATAAATCAACATAAATAGTCATTAAATTCTAAAAGAAAAGGAAACAATTAGGTTTCAATCCATACAAGGTTTGAATCAATCCTAGAACAAATGATTTAGCTACTCATGAATGAATTAAACCAGAAAATACAAAGAGATCCCATGTTTAATTCACAAAAGTAACAAAGAATGGAAGAAAACAAGAAGAATCTATCACCGTGGGCAAGAAATCCTTCCAATTTTGCTTCTTAACCTCCAATTTTGCAAACCCTAGCTCCAAAGATGTGTGCACCGATGAGTCTAATGATTCCAAAGGGTTCTGGGGTTCAAAGGGGGCTGGTTCTCCTCTAATTTTCGTGCCCTAGGTGATTTAAAAGGGTAAAAATCGAAGCTGTGCGTTTTGCAGATTTTTCAGGATTTTCGCGCAATGTCGCGACATTCTGGTGCAATGTCGCGACACCAAAACCAATTTTCAGCAATTTTCCTTAAATGACCTCCAGCTTTCTCCACGTTTTGCCTTTAATCTTTCTCTCCTTCCTTGCTTAGAATGTCCATATTTACCTATCCAAACATGCATAAATGTGAGGGAATCATGCCAATTAAATTTCCTAATAAATTATCATATTTTTCTTAAAATTAATCAAATTAAGTTCATATGACAGATTTACACAATTTTCTCTTAAAAACTCTTAAAATGCCCTTAATTAGCAATGATGACTCCCCAAATATATTCTAAATATGCCCTAAATTAATGGTAAATGGGGAGTCATCAATGTCCCAACACACGGATATATCCAAAGAGTCAACCACGGGGGTGTGTTTGGATCGACTTATGGAAAAGTGACTTATATATAAGTCAGATTGAAAATAAGTCAGATTGTGTAATGGCTTTTATGTTTGGATGGGCTGTGTGAAAAGTGACTTATTTTCCATAAGTCAGATTGTGTATGTTTAAATAAGTTGTGATTATATGTAAAAAAATAAATCAGAAGTTGTGGGTCTCACCTTATAAGTGACTTATAAGTCAGAAATAAGTTCTTTTAAACAGCTTATAGCTTATTTTGACTTATAAACTATAAATTACTTTTAAATCAAATTAACAATAAGCTGAAACAAACATGCAAAATAAGTTACCAATAAAATAAGTTACTTTTGACCCAAAATAAGCACTTATTTTTTTGTATTAAATCAAGCCAAACATGCTCTATATCTTATTAGTACCATTTTAACCATTTTTATGCTTCAAGTTTCATTTTACCCAACCTGCTCTTTGTTGACACGTTCTCTCTTTTATTTCTTTCTTTTCAGAAATATATTTATATAAAAATGTGTGTATGTGTGTGTGTATACCTTTTGTTTCTGTCAACTTTACCAGGTTTGGGCCTCTTTTTGGGCCTGATCCATTTAATCCTGACCCATTTCCAGCATTAATACGTTCTTTTTTAATTTGAAAACTGTACAACATTATCCCAAACTAGTTATTACATCAATAAAGCTAACAGAGTCTAATCGTCTATCCTTCGTCAATCATCAATCTCCATCTCATGGATTAAGAAAGGAGGTTGATAGATACACTAAATCTTATCTATCTTATGTATGAGTGAGAGATAAAATAGGGATTAAAATGTTATATAAAAATGTAGATGAGTGAATGGTACTCATTCACATGAATGGAGACTTGCTTTTGTGCCAAAAACTTCTCAACTAAACCTTCTGTAAAATACAATATACAAATGCAAGCCAGGAAACAAAAACAAAGTGATTTATATAATTAAGCTAAAAACAGCTTCTCAATTTTAATATTGTTTAAAAAAGCATGGGAAACAGAAAGCTTCACATGATTATCTATCAAGTTCCAAGTCTTATGGTCAATTTCATAGTCAACTCTACATTTTCCAAAACTAATAAAAATGGAAAGTAAATATTTCACTTTAAACAGGAAAAAGGTTTATCAAAGTGAACAAGGGAGGATAGGATAATATTTATCGTTGCTAAATACAAGACTTAACTAATTTTTTTCTTAAAAGTTTAAAAAAGTAAAAAGGAATCGTATAATCATAATATATTTTTTATATTATCAGAATTATATATTAGTTTATAAATCAAATAAACTATTTTAGAGAATAAATTTAGACAAATCAATTTATGAATAACTTTTTTAATTTTCTTACGAGTTTTAAAAAAAAAAAAAAAATCAGTTATGTTGTAAATTAAAAAAGGATCCATAGGAAGGAGATGATAAAACTTTGCCGGTTGAATTTGATAAATTTAAAGAAATAGTTAAAACATTTTTACAAAGATTAAATGTAAGATAAAGAGTAAAACCTAAAAAAAAAAAAAAAAACTTCCAACTCAACTTCTTTAAAGCTTTCCCTCTCTTCATGTCAAACAGCTTGATAATTAGCAATCAGTAGTAATTACTTCAACCAATCTTTAATACAAGATTTATTTAATAAATTGATAAATTGATGGCAGGTATTATATATAGATATAATTATTATATTTGGCAGTCACCATGATCCTAAATTGAAGACGAAGCAGGGAAAAGTAATTTACTCAACAAAAAAAAAAGCATTTGTTATGACTTGTACAATCATAAAAATTACGGGATAATACATAGTGAAAATTACGGGATAAACTTCTGTATAGCTTTCCCTCTCCCTCATGTCAAACAGCTTGATAATTAGCAATCAGTAGTAATTACTTCTACCAATCTTTAATATAAGATTATTTAATTTATTTAATAAATTAATGCCAAGAAGGGAGAAGTAATTTACTCAAAAAAATGCATCTGTTATGATTTGTACAATCATAAAAATTACGGGATAATACATAATGAAAACGGATTTTTTTTTAAAAAAAAAAAAAAGGACAAAGTGTGATAAGGATAAAAACATCATGACAATGAACCGTTTGGAATCAATTCATGAACTCAATCATCAAATATGATAATGCAGCTGGTACACCCAACTAAATCAGTAGTTGTCCATGAGGACGGAATATACTCAAAAGTTCAACATTTGTCCCTTTCCTCACTCCACTTTACACAGCTTTTCACACATTCCATTCACAACAAAAGTTCAGTACTTCCTTACTCCAAAATGATTCATTCCACCTCCTCATTCAAATAAAAAGACAACTTAAACAAAATACACTACAATAACAATAATAATTATAATTATATAATGTTCATAACCTGAAGCACAGAAACCCTTCATATATAATGATTACTATCATACTCAAAACAGATCAAGAAGACCTTCCCTAATCATCATTTCATCTTCTTCTATCTTCTCTCTATGTACATAAGCATATTTAAGGTTTTAAAAGCTCATAAAGCGGACAAAAAAAATCTCCATCATCACACTCATCCCCTCTCTCTTTTTCTCAGAGTTCACAGTCACTTTAATATTAATAATCTAAAATGGTTCAGACAGCGCAAGTCGGCATCAAGCAGCTGGAAAAGAAGCCAAACCCTCTCTTCTGCACAAACCATAAGCCAAAAAAAAGAAGAAGAAAAAAAACAAATGAGAAAAGAAACCAATATGCTTTTTCTAAAGCTGCAAGATAGTTACTATAAAGAGAGGAAAATTGGAAATTAAGACTTTTCTCCAAGTCTCTAGCCTTAAAGCTGCATTAAAAATTACTATTTTTCTCAGTGTGCAAAAGGGGAAGTAATGTAACATACCTTTCTGGTTTTTGCATAAAGAAGCTCTGGTGATATCTTATAGAGGTCCTCATCCACAGGTTTTGGTGTTGCGTTTTTCATAATTTCTGCTTCTGCTACAACACTAGGGCTTCTTGATGATGGCTCCTTCACATCACTCACCCAATTCTGCTTTTTCCCTTCCTTTTCACTCTGCTTTCTCACCTTTGTCTGTAAAAAAGTCTATAACTATTAAATCCTCATAAATAAACTAGGCAAGATAACTAATGATGAAGAGATTAACGGTATCCAGTAATGGTACAATAAGTCAGAAACATAATAATACTCTCATGTTACATCAAATTATGATTTTTTCAGAGAAATATGTGAAAGTATAATTTTTTTTCAAGACTTCTTTTATCTTTATTCCATGATACCAGTAGATCCCACGATCTTAAGTAAAATCGTTTGCTTTTAATTCCATTTATTTAGTGACCCACTGACCAACTTGACAGGGACGATAAAGCCAAAAGTGAAAATTTATAGTGCAAAAGCCTTTATTTTTTTCTTATGCTTACAAGTTAGTGACACACGAAAGAGATCATTGATTATGACAAAAGATAATTTATTTTCAAAAAGAACTTGTCGAGGATTCTTCAAGAGAGCACCACCTAGTAGTAGTATATCCTCGTGAACAAGTTTAATGCTTTTTTAAAATTATTATGATGCTTTGGTGCGTGAATCATGGAAGTCATCTTTTGGATTAATAGGCCCCACTTCAAGAAGTGTACCTACCACATAGTAACAAGTAACACAATCACAGACTAAATTAACATTTTGCATCAACCATGCCTAAAAGCTTACCTCGAACATTGTGTGCCATGAAAGGTGGGCTAAAATATTATTTAATTAAAATATTTTAATATTTTAGCATTTTAGTATGATAATACCGAAGTCCAGACTCCAGAGATCTATGCAAACAGCAATGTGAATTTCACGCCAAGTCAAGTAAGTTATCAGAGTCACAATTGACTAATTTCCAGTAAGTTATGTCTAAAGATGACACCTTTAAGAAACAATTTGTAATAAAATATTCAAGTCATGAAGGAGAGAAAAAACCACTTTTCCCATAATTTTCACTGTAAATACCAGACAAAAAAGACAGACACTTGTCCATAGTTCAGACACAAGCACATGAAAACGAACAGAGAAACAGAGGAAAAACAATAAAGATTAAAAAAAAAAAGATCAATTCAAGACTTGAAAATAGTAAACTCAGATAAACACTTTGGCTAAACAGAGAACCAAACATGAACAGAGTATTTGGAAATTTCTAACACATACCCTTCTGCGAGGAACAACGATCATGGCTGGGATGACAACGTCATTCTCGTACAAATCTCCAGCAACATACAGGTCACGTTCCTCGGATCCATCTGAATAACTATTTCGCATCAAACCAGCTTGCCTTGCAGATTCAAAGCACTGTGTGAATTGAAGGCTCTCATCCCAATCCCAGCTTCCAAATGCAGGAACTTGAGTTCTCTTGTAGAAGTAATTCTCCTAAAAATAAGCAAAACCCAGAAATCAAAACCTTCATAATCACATTAAAAATCGAATCTTTTTCACGAGAGAGGGAGAACAGAGAGAATCCAGAGGAAAACAGAGAGATGTAGACTTACTTCCATGGCAGCTAAAGCAGAGAAAAGAAGTAAACGTTAATGATATGTTTTTTTTTTTAGAAGGTTGAGGTATCTAACTTCCCAAGTGAGTGTTCTGTTTCTTTCTCTCTGGAATTAGGTGTGTGTGTCCGTGTGAGCAAGCGTGGGAGGGTATAAAAAGAGAAGGAGATGAGAGAGCGTGCGAGAGAGAGAGAGAGAGAGAGAGAGAGAGAGGAAGGGTAAAAATTAATGGAGGGTATGGTGTAAAGTAAATTAGAATGAGATGAGTGAGAGGGAGGTGGTAAAAAAGAAAAGTGGAAAAAAAGGAACTACCCAGATAACGAAGTTTCACAGGAACGGACAGAGAGACAAAGGGGTAAGGCATTAGAGACAGTGACTGATATAGGAGGGGGAGAGAGAGAGTGGTGGGTGTGCGATGAATAGGTAGGTAGGTTGCTTTTGACAAGGGTCATTTAAAAATTCTGTCTTTTGAGTAGAGAGAGAAAGAGAGAGAGTACAGAGATTGGATATAGTAGCTAGCCAGCATATATATATATATAACTTTGCTTTGAACTGTCATGCTTATGGCTGAACATATTTCCTACGTACATGCCCATGCTTGAGAAAAAGACCCAAGATAGTAACTTTGTATGGTAAAATTACATGTATAGGCCACCTAATAATAAAGTCTTGACGAAAAAATATGTGAAGTATTGTTAAAAGGGTTGGGAATTTTGGTGAGGTTGGTTAATGTGTCGATTTAAAATGGTGTATGGACTTTGGGGAAAAAGGGGTTGTGTGAGGGTGTCCTTGTCCTTCAGGGTGAGGGGCCTATATTAGCTTTTAATCCACGTCTTTACTTTATGTGTACTAGAAAAAGCAGCCATGATGGTTTGTTTCTTAAATGAAATTCTCAAGTTTGGAATCCTTCCCTCTTTCACATACTGTGCCAAATTTATATTATGGTTATTAAAAAAATCTTTTTTATATTTTTCTTAATTTTTAATATGGTGACTGTATGTTTTTTCCTTAAGGAAATGAAAATAAAATACATTCTCAATTTAAAAATCTCAATGAATAATTTGCAGTTTTTAATATTATTACCCGATTAGTTACTATCATTACTTAACTAATTAAAATATTCTATATAAAATTTTAAAATTTAAAAAGTATTTTTTTGTGATTTCCCTAAAATCTTTGATGTGATTTTGTTTGCATGGTTTGTTCGTTAGCATTGTTAGCTTTGTATTATATGAGCTAATGGAGCTAATTGAACAAAATTAAAGCATTTAATTAAGAAAAAAAAAAGGTGTTGGTACCCAAAAAAAAAATTTAATAGAATCAAAGGCGTCTCCAAATTACTAATGACTAGAGAGCATATTTCTTTGAGTCTTAAAATGTAAAACGTCTTCTATATCTCCCAACTAGTGTGTTTTTTTTTAATAGAATCTATATTATACTACTTATATATTGAGGTTACTTATCATATCAACCAATGGTTTATTTTGTTGGCAACTGCAAGTACCAAATTTTTAATTGAGGAAAAGTTTATGAGCCTACAAAATGGTTTTTTAAAATTTAGAATTTAGTAATTAAGTTGGCTTATCCTGTACAATTGATGTGTATCTAAGCATGATCCTAAAATTCAATGGAATAAAGAAAATATAAACATAGAAGCAAAGTATAAGAGAAGTTGAAATGAATATTACTAATTCATATCATCCATAAAAAAATTGGTAAAGATGGTTATTTATAAGTAATATGTATAACAATTTTAATATTTTTAACATACTTCTTTTATTTAATGATTAAAATTTGATATGCAGAGATAAAAATATCACAATAAATTGGGCATTCTGAAAAAAATAATCAATATAGGAAAACGCTAGTTCCTGTTATAAATAATGACCAAACAAGTCACCAAATTATTCTTTTTTTCTCGAAAAACCAATTCACCAAAATTAATTAAAACCAATTAGGGATGTCGGAATCATCAAATTTGTTTGAAAATGGGAGGGGAAAAAATCAAATGTTACGCTTACTTTAAAATCACGAATTGCATCTTGAAATGCAAAAAAAGAAATTAGCAAACTGTGAACGTTGGTAATCTTTAAAAACATGTAATTAACACCCCGCTTAGTTAATGATTTGAAATTAGGATAGCACATTTCTTTTAAAAAGTGACATACTCCCTCCATTCCATAATATAAGAGGTAATATAATAAATTTTTTGTCACATTATAAGAAGTAACATATAAAAATCAAGATAATAAGTGTTTGGTTTCCATTTTCGCCCTTATATTTTAATATTCCCTTAGTCCCTATATATAAGAACCTGGCTAAATTTGTCAAAACATTTAATGAGTTTTTCCCCTCTTTACCTATTATTATTCTCTCTATTCACATTCTCTTTTATATACATCTATAACATTATTATTACATTTCTCTCTCTTATATACTTAATCATAAATAAGGCAAACTTAAGAAAACAAAATTATTTTAGATATATTTATCTCTCTCAACCATTTCCTTAATTTGTGTGATTAACTGATTTTATCTTTTTTGCTCTTATAATAAGGGACGGAGGGAGTAGTAAAGAGAGGGCGAAGTGTGTGCATAATAATATAGGGGTAAAATTGGAAAATCACATTGATGTACTCATAATTAATAACTCCACTATATTTATTTGGTTTAGGTAAAATGGCTGACTACTCCTTATAATATGGATCGGAAAGAGTATATAGTAGGGGTTGGAATTGTTGAGTAAGATATACTCCCTCATGTCCTTATTATAAGAACTTGAAATTTGAATTGATTTGGTCAAAAATATAAGAGCTCACCTTGCATTCTCTCATCATTTAATGCATTTTTTCCCATTTTACGCTTAATTCTCTTTCAAATTTATTAATGTCTATATATTTCTCTCTCTTAATAGACTTATCATAAATAAGGGTAATATTAAAAAAGATGTATATTCCAGACATTTAATTACTTTCACATGTTTTCTTAAGAAGCGTGTTTTGGCAGGTGGCTCTTATGAATAGGAGTGGAGGGAGTAATTAACTTATATTTTAGGACTAAATTAAAATTCTCAAAATGAGAGTAATCAACATATAATCAATTCAATGTCTTATTGGCCATGGAGTTGATGGGATGACTTGAGTTAATTAATCCTTTATTATTGATTGTTGGAAACTTGGAGCCACCAAATTCCATGTGGAGAGTACGCTGTTATGAATTCCATGAACAAAACTTTAATGTTAATTAGCCACAATTAATGGGGCAATCATGTAGAATTATGCGAGTTTAACTTACCATGAAAGTCACCAATCCTGTTAATGCCGCTTTCGGTATTTCCCTTCCAGCATCTCTCCAATTTCTTTTACTGACAGGTAAAAAATGGTAGGAACCTATCTTACAGACGAAGATGACAGAAGAGATGAAAGACAATTTCACCCCCTATATATGTTCTTCTTCTTTTTATATATATTAACCGTAATCGAAGTCTGTTTTAGATTATATTATCCAGTATTCAAGCAATCAACTATTCAAATTTCGGGTTTTGTGGCTTCCCCTTCTCAACACAAACGTCTCATCTAGGATTCAAACTAGAAATCTCAAGGGATTTAATTGGGCCTTACACCACTAGACCAACTATGTGTTGATATATTATTATGCTCCTTCTTCAAGTTGAAGCTTCAACTAATCTCTCTCTCTCTCTCTCTCTCTCTCTCTCTCTCTCTCTCTCTCTCTCTCTCTCTCTCTCTCTCTCTCTCTCTCTCTCTCTCTCTCTCTCTCTCTCTCTCTCTCTCTCTCTCTCTCTCTCTCTCACACACACACACACACACGGCCTAAATAGAGAAATAGAAGAAGTTATGCCCGTAATGGCTTTCCTCGGCCTACCATTTTTCTTTCTTTTCAGTCCCCCTTACCTCTCGTGTTTTTGTTGTTGTTGATACCTCTTGTGTTTATGCTATGTACCCAAAATATGGGTAATGTAATCTGAGTATATAATCTTGGTATTATGTGTTTTTTATTGTGCAACTTGTATATAAAATCTGGGTATGGATTGTTATTAGGATTTTCTAAAAATTTCGACGCAATCAAATTCAAATTTAGGCATTCAAATTCAAATTACGACGCAATCAAATTCGAATTTTGATGTAATCAAATTTATATTTGGCAGATATAAATTTCAATATATTTTTGATATTTTTAAATAATTATATTGTATTAATTAT
Organism: Mimosa bimucronata; assembly: GCA_037074515.1. NCBI lineage: Eukaryota > Viridiplantae > Streptophyta > Magnoliopsida > Fabales > Fabaceae > Mimosa > Mimosa bimucronata. The sequence goes on from CM073439.1 coordinate 43,961,642, forward strand.
TGACTTTTTTAATTTAAATATGAATTTTATTAATAAATAATCATTAAAGGTAATATTGTCATTTCCACATAGTTTTAGTCTCTTATTACCATTTTCAACCAATCAAATATAAAATATTCCATTCTATTCATTTCCATTCATGTGCGTCTCAAACACGTCAACTTTCTTTTCTATTCCATTTTTTTCCTTTCAGTCGTCAGAATATTTTATGTAAACCAAAGGGACCCTAAGAGTCAGTTGCCTTTTTTTGTGGAGATTAATGAAGCAGAATATACAACTAAATTTTAATATATGCTATATTTAATTATATTATATGTTAGTTAATAAGTAAAATAAATTAATTTTGAGAAAAATACAATTATAATTATAAATAATTTAAAATGGTGTATTTTACATTTTTAATTTCTAAAAGAAAATCAATTAGCTCCTATAATTAGGATTGAATAGAGTTTTTAATGCTTTTGCATATCCAAAAGTTATAACTCAAATTTAGTAATTTAGTTATCGTTTAAATAAAGGGTTAAAGGGCTTTTTTTAAAAAAGAAAAAAGAAAGGGAACTAGGTACCTAGTAGACATATCGGAAGTTTTTGAAGGGTTAAATATACTTCATTAGTTTAAAAAGAGTGGCAATTTGACTCTTCCGCTAGCTAGTTTAAACGGTCCTTACTTTGACTTCAAAATATCAACGTTCATAATAATAATAAAAAAAAAAAAGATGACCGAGATGAAGAAAAGGGCAAAGGAAAAAATTGTTTTGTTTTGAAACTTTAAAAATAATTTTGAACCTAAAATTTTCAGTAGGTAAAGTAGCTCTTAATATAATCTTCACACACAAATTTGCACCTCAACCTTTAATCAATAGTATATTTGACCTTTTTAATGGATAATACATCAGATGAACGAGATTAAGTACTTTTAAATAGTTGCTCTCACACAGATTACTTACTTTCAAGAACATTATACAAAATCGGTTCACATGCAAGAGGGAGTACTATGTAATTTTTGTATGAAATGAATAATAATGAATGTAAGGAAGACTGAATGCATTGACCGTTGCGTGAAGGGCAGACTCCACAAATCGAGGTTGTAATGAATATTGAATTGGGTTGAGTGATTGAGTGGGTCATCTATTTGTGCCATCTCTCTCTCTCCCTCCCTCCCTGTGAGCATAGTGCTTTGTGCAGTGTGTTGTCACTGTACTTGTGACGTATATTTAAATATTCATATCTTTGTTTCTTCTCTATAACGATTCATTTCTTAAAAAAAGATTTAGTATAGTAAATTTTACTTGCAAATTCAACTACTCAGTCCTCATTGGGTCAACACATAACATCGCATTAAATGCTTCAGAATTTCAGCCTTTATTTACTCAAAACTTGCAGACCATGCTTGACTCTTTCTTCTCCTAAATTCAATTCAAACCTAATATTCTACTCTAACGACCTTCGTAGTAATGCTCTACTATTGCTTAGGTTACAAGTAGCTTTGCTTTTTTCCATTTCTTGTGTTCTTGGTATGTGTATCAAAGAGCTGAAATTTAATTATGTGTCTCCATTCTTTACGGTTTACACCATTTTTTAAAAAATTAGTCATTGTACTTTTAAAAGCTTTTCGTCTCTATGCCTGAAACGTTTTGGTCTAATCGGTTTTTTACTGTGATATACGGTTGTGGCAGTCGGACTTATGGCATATCCGTCCCCCACATAAGCTTTTTATTTTTTAAAAAAACAGAAAAATATTGAGAAAGTTTATCTTTTTATTTTTTTAATCAAAGCATCTTAATCTCTATCAAAATTCTTATAGTTTTTACTTTTTAGTCAATTATATAGTTTAGTCCACAAATTCTAACATGGTACAATTTAATATTTTTTATTCAATTAATACTAAGCGTCCAAACTTTAATTTACTCCAACTCAATCTCATAGTTTTTATTATTTAAAACTTTAATCTCCAAATTTGGTGAAGTATGCAACTTTATGTTTTAAAAGATAATGATTGACCACAAAATATTTAGATCAACTAGTTGTGCGTTGTTTTATCTTAATCAGTAGTCTTAAATTTGAGTCCTGAATATACAATCACGATAATAACTTGTAGATAGCGAGGTTCCCCCATTGTGGACTTACATTATTTCTGCGAATTAGATTAGTCAGTTACTAGTAGTTACTAGTACCGTCGAATACTAGCAAATAAAAAAGAAGAAGATAATGATTGGTATTTTTTTTATTTAGAAGGGTATATATAATCGGTGTGAGGTTATTATAGGAAGGGTTTAGCCCATAAACCATGACCTCCTATATAAAGGAAAGCAAGCTTTAATGCCACAAGGCTATTCGCCCATTACTATAGATATTGTGTTATATCAAGTTAAATTTCGAGGATAGAATTGTGTCCAAGCCAAAACACAAGGTTTGAATTAAATAGACTCAAAGTTTAGGTATTTAGTTATAGTAAGTCAAAATAATAGAAATCAATTAGATTAATTTTCATTTTTCATTTCTTAAATTGAGGGGTAACATTTTATATGGTTGAAATCTTGAAATTATATGAAAAAGGTTATTTGGAGTTAAAATTTATAGGACCTAGCTGAGAGGAAATAAACTATCCCATTTTTCTGTGTAAGAGAAGCTAAGGAAAAAGACGCGTAAGAAAAAGAAGAAAAGAAATGGGATATAGACTTATAGAGCAGGTTCTCAATACCCTAGAAGAAAATGGTGGCTTATTAGGTGTTTAGTTGACCTGCAGCTAAAGGTTGGACATTAGTCTGGGTTTTGTTTTTTGACTGAGGAATTCCACAGTGATCAGAGAATCAGAATGTTTGAAATTAATGGGCTTTTCCCCCCTTTCTTTGGGGCTGTATCTTATCGATGATTTATAGAATGATAGTAAGATCGTCTTTCAGTTGACTTGACTGAAGAAAATTTAGCTAAAGATCTATAATTGCCATCTACTGATCGATTCTCTAAGCAAAGTAGGAAGCTAATATCTGTAGACTAAAATGAAATAGCTAGGTATATGTAAACTAATAATATCATCTAATTTTAGTCTATGTTTGATGCAATAAAAAATTGAGATGTCTAAAAAGGAAAGGTTGATGAGTCTTCTTTCTTCCTCATTATACGCATCAAGAAGCTTTTTAAGGGAGAGAAAATTTCCTCCCAGTAAAATATTAATAAAAATGTTAGCAATTATAATGATGAAGTTTTTTTTGAGAAGAGTACGTGATACTATTAAATTTGTGATTTGTGATTTGTGATACTATTAAATTTGTAAAGATATAAAAATAGTAATAAATTAGAAGAGTACGTTCATTAATGTGAAAGTTATTAGGCCATAAATTCATCAAATAAGATATTTCTTTTAGGTTAAAAATTTTCTTTTCATTTTAAAAAATTTACCTATAATATTCTGTAATTATTTTTTCTCATAATAACCTCTTTAGAGTCTAAAACTAATTTTTTTCTCAAATTACTGTCCTTAAAATAAGGGAAAAAATAAGCCTTTAAAGTCCTCAAAATATAAATCAAAAGAGATTATTGTGGAAAAAAAATAATTAAAAAATATTATAGGTAAACTTTTTAAAGTGAAAAGAAAATTTTTAACCCAAAAGAAATATCTTATTTGAGGAATTTATGGCCTAATAATTTTCACATTAACGGACATTTAGCCAAAATTAAAGTCATTATCGAAATTGCCTCATTTGATCAAATTTATTACTATTTTTGTACCTTTACAAATTTAATGGTGCCACATACTCTTCACGGGAAACTTTATTGTTATGATTGCTACTTTACCCTAACAAAAAAAGGATTATTTTTCTTCCAAATGTTAGTAAAATACTAAATACTTTACAAGTTCCAAATATAAAAGCTACATAACATTTTTTTTTGGTGAAAGGCCCTAGAAAATGCATAAGGTAATGAAAAGGAATGTAGCTATCAATGGGTAGTTGGTCGAGCTGGTAAGTTGGTTCGCCTAGCGTAAGGATGAGAACATGTGTTTAAATCCCAGGAAGCGCTCTTGTTAGGAAAGGAAATAACCCTACCTATGTAAGCAACACTCCTATCCTTCGAGTTTGAAATAATCAGTTGCTAATAGGCGCCGGATTATAGTGCGGTGTTTAACCTAAAAGGAGCGTGGCATATAAAAAAGGATTGTAAGAGTGAAATCTTGTAAGAGGGTAGCTTAATACAACAACAAATGAGGGTAAACTTGATGGATCAATGATTATATTAACCCTTCGAGAAAAAACATGTTACAACCAAAATACACTTTTCATCTCTATATATCTTTTAGCTCGTCACGTTATGGGTAGTCTCACCAATTATAAACAAACACGTAATGTGTGACATGAAAATTTTAACCTGACTGGGCGCCCAAAATAATTGGTTGATAGATAAATTTATTTTTGTCAACTTGCAAAATTAAGAAAACTTATAAAATATGAGATAAATTTTTTATCTGATAATTCTTTTAGAGTGTCCAATCAGATTAAAATTTGTACATCATACATTACATGTTTGTTTGTGGTTGGTGGAGAAAACAAATGACGTGGTGAACCGGGTTCGCCTAAGAATTTCTCCTCTATTTTACCAATAATACAATGAAATACAAGAAAAACATAATACAATGAAATACGTTCAATGCAAAGAAAAAAATCAGGTGGTAGAGGGTTCTTCTGTCCAATGCTTTGCGATGTAGCAAATACTTGGGTTGGAACGGTTTTGAGAATTTTCATATAAAAGTTACTCTATAAGTGATGAACACTATGATAATTTTCCTACAATAATTATTAATACCAATAATTTGAAGAGATGTCAATAAAATCCCATATGAAAGTCTATCTAAAACCCTCTTAATATCCACTTTAAGGCTAAGAAGCCTTGTCTTCCAATTTTGGTCCTCAGAGTGATAATCTCTTGAACAATGCTAACTTCATCTCTATTTTATCTTCACCATATGAAACCGCATTGATTATCATCAATAGATTATTCATGCAAGCTTTGAATTTGTTGTAGAGAGATTTAGTACCGTCTCTATTCCTAAATATTGGACCTATTGATGCTATTCAATGATAAACAAAAAAGAGGAATGGTGGGAATAAATATATATAATTATGGTGCTATGGTAATGTCATGTGATTTTAATTAACTTAACAAATTTCTATAATCTAAGAAATTATGTTATTAGATCTTATATTTAGGAACGGATAGAGTAACAATCTTGTAGCTCATGTTACAAAGAGATAAAATGATGAAAATCCTCTATGGATAACCAAGGGTGGCATTATCATGAGTCTTATATAGGGAGAATTACTTTTAATAAAGGGCATTGTAAGATATTGGGTTCCTTGATTTCAACAACCAACTTTTATATTGCAATTCACTTGAGGATTTATACTCTTTATAACAGTTTCTATAAAATCATCTGGTTATCCTTATTGTCTCTCAACTTATCTAAATTCCACCCTATACCACCTCTTATATTAAGCCACCTCACTCTTAATTTATCCATATCTCCATAATTAATATTATGCCCCCTCAAAACAATGCAAAGGATTCTAACCGGGAGCGGCATGAGGTTGAGTGAAGCGGCAAACCTTCCATAAACATGTGCTTACTACAATGATATTTTTATTGAGAGACCAAAGTTCACAAAGACGGCTACCCAAGAACAATTCTGATTGACAGAATGTCAAGTGAAGTGTTGTGATTTGAAACAACTATAAACATTGGCTCTCCTTTTTAATAGATATGGTCTTTTTTATAAATAAGCATGTTATTATCACACATAATGTGATCATTTTTAGGAGTTAATGTGATAAATGTATCATTTAGCTCGCCAATAGTAGCCACATCCACGAAAACCCTTCCACGATACTCTAATATAATTTAACGATATGGGGTTTAGATAAATGAAACTAAAAAAAAAAAAGGTTATGGGTACACAATTTAGAATAAATCACATTATCTATCACATATATTTGATTGTGTTAATGATTACGATTATACAGTGACATTTCATATGAGAACGTCGGTAAGAATCTGGGAAAGGCATCTGAAATGTGATGATCGTTGAATATGATCTTTCCACCTTTAAAGAATGAAAATACACGTACACACATGATTAAAACTGAAAAAGCTAAGAGGAAGCACTCGAAAAGGCCGTGCTAGACGCCAAAATTCCAACAAGAAATATTCCTCCAAATCGTTTCACGAGCCCAACTTTCATCCATTCCTTGTGCCTTTTGGCTTTTGGTTTTCGGGAAAAAAACACACGAAGACCCTAAAAATTGGGGAAGGACACGAAGGTGTGTTGAATTTAGGAAACGATTAACTTATTCTCCTGTCAGTTTCAAAAATTTACTAATTTTTTATAAGGGTCTACCGACTTTAATTAAACATTTACCAAGTTTGTATTTAGATTTACCAACTCTCTGTAGGTTTACCAATTTTCTATTTATTTTATCAACTCGACACGACGATTTACTAACTTTTTTATTTATTGGATTTTACTAACTTCATATTTTAATTTACCAACTCTCTCTAAGTTTATCAATTTCATTCCATTCCATCAGTTATCAATTGTTTGTTTATTGGACTTTACTGGAGGGAATGTCAGTCATTTTATTTAAATTTCTGAAAAGACAGCTTAATTCATGTCACCTCTATGTCATTTCAAAAATTTGGTGTGCCTTCTTGTACTTCCCCGTCTCCATGTCACCTGTGTCTTTTTACCTTTTTTTGGCCCCCAATAATAATTGTCCTCATCCATAACTTGATATCCACGTTTATACACTTACACTGTTCAGAAACTCCCTCGTGAACTCACTGTCTAGCCCATTCACGGGCTCATATAACTTGTGGCTCTCATTTCTTCTTCACTTGATATCTTCTTCTTTTAAATGTCCACACATAACAATATTGGAGCCATTCAAGAGACATCATCATCATCATTATATCCTTCTCTCGTAGAAATATCTCAACCACGGCGAGGAGGATGAGGATTAATTATATGGTGGTGATGGCGGTGGCGGTTTTGACGATGGTAGGGGTAAGAGGGTTTAGTTTGTGTAATATGAATGATGAAGGAATAGAAGCTTGCAAGGCATCAGTGAGTGAGCCAAATCCAGTGGATCCATCAAGTGAGTGTTGTGAGGCACTTTCTGGGGCTGACTTGCAATGCCTTTGTTCTTATAAGGACTCACCTCAGTTACCTCTTTTTGGGATTGATCCTAATCTTGCTCTCTCTCTTCCTGCAAAGTGCAACCTCACTCTTCCTTCCAATTGCTAGTTAAGTCTGAGTAGTATTTTGTTATAATGTGATTGTCGCTTGCGAGTGTAAGTGATGATTTATATTATGTTTCTAAGATTGATATTGGTGTTTGAAAGTTTAAGATTTGTGTAAAATCGCCAATGTGCTTGTATTAAGTTGTTCATGTTTTTCCAATAAAAAAAAAAAAGTTGTTCATGTTTTATAGCCACCCATCATATATGGATGAGGTATAAGCTTTAATCCTAGTGTTGACATGTTTGTGTGCATGTATGTTTAAATTTTATAAAATAAAAAAAAAAGGATGAATTACTCAACAATGCCAAGAACTTTGAGGGAAATGATGGACAGGTTTTTACTACATGCTTTCACGGTAGAATAGAGAATAAAGTAGATAATTCAAATTCGGTCTGGAATTATTTTTTTATGTGTGTAAAATTAAGATTCACTACATAACAGAAAAGTATATACTATATATGGCCCCATATGATTTTAATACTACAGCTTAGTGGTTGGCCAGGGTTGAGCAAAGTGTTGGGAATCCAAGACTTGAGGGTATGCAAGAATAAAATAGGAAATTAATTTGTCTAATAGATGTTACTAGTTTTATCATCATGCCCAATATAATTCTTTTGGCATGGTTATGTTTTGTTTTGATGTGTAAAAAAGTTTTTGTTGGTTTTTGTTACAAGTCAACACGATATATTATGTGATCCCAATAACTGATAAACCAATCGTATGTGTAATTAGTTAGCTTATGGCGTTTTAGTATGTGCCAAACAAATTAAAGCCTAAGGTTTAAGGACGAGAAAATTGGTAAATGAGCTAATGATTAATTATATATACATTTAAAAATATTTCCTTTTTGACAATGGGGTACTAAATTAAAAATGGTGAGCTAAGCTAAGTAGCTGGCTAGTGTGCTTTGCAAATGAGAACATTAATCATTTAATTTATATGACGTCTAATGCAATAGGACATCACATATTCACATATAAAAATAAAAGCGTTATGTCTGTTTTTTGTTTTTGTATGTTTTTGTAAAAGTCTCTTTTTTTTTGTTTTTTTTGGGCTATGAATAATAATACTCCCTCCGGCCCTAATTATGAGATCATTTTGATTTTTTTTAAAGGAAATTAAATATTTAAAATTAATCATTTTAAATAATTTATATTTATCTTTTTTCCTCAAAACTAATTTATTCTACTTATAAATTAACCTATAATCTAATTACATGTGACATATATTATAATTTAGTGGTAGAATTTGCTTCTTTAACTTCTACAAAAAAAGTTAAAGTGATCTTATATTTAGGACCGGAGGGAGTAGCTGTTATATATATATATATATTTTTTTTCAAAAAAAATTGAATTTCTCTTTAACCTTTTCCATATGATAATTTTCTAAAAAAATTTCACTGTGTCGTACGGATGAAATTGTGAGCTATTTTGGCCGAAAGTAGTCTACATTTTTAGGGTCCACACTCCACACTACTTGTTGCTTCGTTATGTCTCTTGAGTTCGTAACATTTAATTAATTTTCAAGTGAAACAAACCACAATGCTCAAAAAAATCTTGGATCATCTTTCATCCCTTAACAACAATGTAGACAAAAATCCTGGATCCTCAGATCTTCAAAATTCATCAATTGCCTAAAACTTCAATTCCAAATAACAGTGCATAAAAGAATAAGTGATGATATTAACCCTAGCTCCCAAAAAAGAAAAAAGATGTTTAAAGAAGTTTAATTAACATTTGGGAAGATCAGATGGTGGAGGTGGCAACTTCTGATGAGGTCCCTTTCCATCTTGAACAATCCAAGCCATTTTCAAGCCCCAACTTGTATGCACCTCAAGGTGACAATGCATGAACCACACCCCTACATATATATACACAAGCCCAAGCAACACCACTCAATCAACGAATATGTCTTAATTTTAAAATATAATTTCAAATTAACCATTGTTATATACCAATTACATCAGGGAAATCGACAGATGTAACTAGCTACTACTGAAATATGAAAATCTTAAAAGCAGTTCTTTGAAATGCCTTAATGCCTACTATAAAGTCTTTTAATTAGGGACTAATTTGGAATTAGGTTTACCCAATTGCTCTCATCGAAATCAGTTCGATAATTAGTTGTTGTCATTTGATGATTAGTTAAAGTTGGTACTTGTTCAATTGTTGTTAATATTGATATCCATCATGATATTTGATTGAAATCAGATGTCACTACCTCACTAATTAGCCATTATCGTCATTTGATAAGTTAAAATTATTACTTATTTAATGGTATATAGCTGTTATTTTGTTTTATCCAAATTAATGTCATTTGGGTTATTTCACTATAAAATTTAATCTCAAACTATATCCTAAAATTTCACATTGATTAGATCACTTTAGAGGTCTTGAACTGGGATTTACATATATTCAAGGACATTTTTGTGTTTTTCTCCCATTATATATTATCATATGTATAGTTATATACTATTATATATATACATACATATATATTAGTCGTTGCACTAACCTGGATTGTCAGCGAGGAAACGAAGAGCAACCCACCCACCAGCAGGTACACCAACAGTGTTCCTCTCAGCTGGGTCAACCAAATTGAACTTTAAAGGGTCCTTTTTAGAGTCGAAGTTCCCAAAACCTTGACCCACAACAAAGAAGTTAAACCCATGAAGATGAAGTGGATGACTCTCTGCACCAATAATACTTGTATCCTGAAGAACAAGTTCCACATTCGTCTTAAAAGGCAAAACCACCACCTTAGTCCCACTTTTCACCACAATACTCTTTGGTGGGGCCCCCGTATAGTTGAATTTAAAAGGCGGGTTTGTAGGAAAATCAGTGGTATATACTCCTTTTGATTTGTTGAAGAAGTGGGCTTGAAGTAAGGCCATGTTTGGCTGCACAAATGATACATTGTTAATGGAAGCTGCCACTCTTGTGTTGTTGGGTCCTTGACACTTTTGGTTTTTTGAGCATGGGATTATTCCTAACCCTACGGTGAAGAGGAAGTGTTTATCAACATTTCTGGGAACTTTTGCCGGGAATTCTGAGTTAGCTAAGCTTCTAATCTTTTTGTTGAAGTTCATTGAAAAAGTTGTGTCATTAAACTTTGGAAGTGATGGTTTTAGGAGAGGAAGTTTTTTGTTGTTCATTAGATTACTATTAGGGTTTTTCTTGTAACGGAGGAAGCCGGCGGTGGTGGTGTTGTCAAAGGTGGCCGGACCGGTGGCGTAGGGTTTGGCGGCAATGAGGAAGGTGGCGTTTGGTGGGTTAGGGTTTGTTTGGAGGAGGACATTCATGGTTTGGCCTGGTGTGATTAGTACAACGTTTGTTTTGAAGGGTTTTATGTAAACAGCATCAGTTTCTACCACAGTTAGTGTGTGGTTGGCTATGCCAAAGAAAAGTTCATTATTTAATGCAGCATTGATCAAACGAAGCAAATAGGTTTTTCCTGGTTCACGTTAAGCTTGAAGGTATCTGCATGATGAAGAACAAATGAAATTTATATAGGAAGGCAATTAAATTCTCGATCATATTTGAAATCAAAGAAATTTAGTACTCAATTTCGGTCTTAATTATAAGAGCCAGTCGACTCTTTCAAAGAAATTAAAGATGTCAAATAAACCACTTTAAATTTTTTATATTTATCTTTTTTCTCAAAACTAATTTATTTTACATATAAACTAACATAAATTTAACTATAGCATAGGTACATGTTAAAATTTAATGGTCTATTTTGTTTCTTTAATCTCCACAAAAAAGTCAACTGGCTCTTATAATTAGCACTAGAGAGAGTATTAAGAGTTATATATATTCACCTTTGGAAGAACAGTTATTGTAGAGAGGACCAGGAAGACCATTTATGGTGTAAGCATCAGAGAGATTGGGTGCTGATCCTGTTAGGGTTGCCTGATTAATAATAGCTTCTGTATCTGCTTTCCACCACTCTCCTGCAATTTTCATATGATTAATATCCATGTCAATATGTATAACTGATTACTGAGAGAATTTAACGCACCAATATAAATGTATATATGTGTCATAATTTTCCATAGCACACTAGAAGGCTTTGATATTGATATACACTACTACAACAGAGACTTTTTATACATATATATGATCTAGAAGGCTTTTTACGTCATCTTTTGGGGATATAAATAGATGTAATGTAGGAAATAAGCTTATCTATGTCTGTTTTAGAATAGATATAGATAATTGTATATAAAAAAGAATATATATATATAACTACCTATGCATATTCACCCAAACAGACGTACCAAATCAAAGTATCTACACTTACTTTGAACATGACTGTGTAGATATATGTTATGTTTAAGACGTAGATACTTCTTCCGGTCCTAAATATAAGACCTAGTTACCTAATTTGATAAGATTCAAGTTGTTAATTAAGTTAATTAAAATCACATGATATTGCCAAAATACCATAATCATCTCCCTTTATTTTCACCATTCCTCTCTTGTTTATTTATTATTGGGAAAATCAATAGGGATAATTTAGAAAGAAGTGGAGATCAAAAAGTTAGAAAGAGGTATTATAGTTAGGACCAAACTTACTTCTTTAAATAGGTTCTATATTTAGGACCGGAGAGAGTATTAATGTATTTGCGTTTGTTTTTAGTGAACAAACGTAAAAAGTGATATTTTTTTTTGAATTAAATGTGAATATTAATGTTATAAATCTAGATTATATTTAGAAGGAGACATATTTATATCATATTCTTATAGGTTTCAAAACTCAATAGCGATATGCTTTCAACCATGAAACATTAAAGTTTACCAAATATGAGGGTTTCTTCTTTGAAGGGTTGGGGAAATGGATAAGGGGAATGTTTCTTGGGGAGAATGATGATGGGACCATAAAGAGTGGCTCTAAGCCACGAGGTGTGAGCATGCCACCACAATGTGCCTCTTTGACTACTAACAGTGAAGTTATAAATGTAAGATTGACCACTTTGAATTGGACATTGTGTGATATAAGCAGGCCCATCTGCCCAACCACTTCTCAATTGCCTCACACCATGCCTGCAAAGCAAAAATATAAACATGATCAAAACAATCAACACTTTTAATTTCCCATAATAAAGTTTCATTTTTTGTACTACCCCACGTCCTTTCTGTTTAGTTATACATAATTGAATTGTGTGGATTAAGAAGTTGACTAAAACTGTTAAAGGTAATAAATGTATAATACATGTATTTTTTTCAACTATACCCTTAAGTATATGGGGAGAGAATAAAAGAAAAAATAAGTCGGAAAGATATGATGGATACATGTAATTAATTGGAGTTAAATAAAAAGTTTGCATTGAAATTGTAGACATCTCCTAAGTATGGCTTATAAAAAGATTGCTGGACCCATTGAAAATTTGTAACTTATAAAAAAAGACTGAAAGGAGTGTAAAATAAGATTACATACCAATGAATGGTGATATTGTTCTGAACATGGTTAGTCACTTTGATCACAAGTCTATCTCCTTCTCCTGCTATAACTCTTGGTCCAGGGAATTGCCCATTTACAGTCACAATGCTCTTTGTTTGGCACAACCTTGTCAAGTTCTGTAATTTGATCTGCACAGAATAAAACACATAATCACTCATTAATCCTTAATTGCCTTTTTGTATTGTAGAATATGGTTCAAACAAAAAATTAATAAAATGAACAAGACATACTTCAAAATTGTAGTGCCTTGTTAATTGTGCATGCTTTGCAAGTATCAGATCTGGCAAGAACAAAAGAGCACAAAGCAGAAGACAAGAATTCCTCAACAAATTTGGTAGCAAAATAAAGCCAGAAGAAGCCATTGATATATGCCGATAATATTGCTATATGAAGTGAAATTAACTTGCTTGGATGAAGTGAAAATTAACAAGTGAGGGAAGCTTATATAGTAGGAATTAATGAAAGGGTTTGGACGTGTACATTCATATAAATATAGTTAATTTGGTGATTTAAAATGATATGTTGCAGACAGTCATGAATTGGTTTCAGAGATTAATCTGTGTTGGATACATCTACTTGTTGGCTTCCTTAATCTGAGATATTTTTGAATCGTAAAGTAAGGTTCAAGCCAAGTTAATCGATCATATTATGTATGTAGGTTGTTTAGAAAATGACTCTTACTGTTCGATTTGGTCCAACAAGTACATTCTCTAACGGTTAATTAGCTTTGTGTCATTGTTCAACATCTACAAGATTGCTATATTCACAGACAATGATGCTAAAAGATGAAGATATTAAGGACAATAACTATTTTGATGTAAGCTATTTTTAAAAATAAAAAAGGGTTAAAGAGCAAAAATGCCCCTGAACTTATCTCAAAAAAGCATCTGGCACCTTAAACAAATATTGGGGGTAAAAATACCCTCAAACACTTGAAAAATGGAAAAAAACACCTCCGTTAAAAACCCCAAACCGCCGTTAAAAAACACCTTCTCCTTTCCCTTCTGTACTTAACGGCGTTTTGGGGTTTTTAACGGAGAAGGTGTTTTTTTTCCATTTTTCAAGTGTTTGAGGGTATTTTTGCCCCCAATATTTGTTTAAGGTGCCAGATGCTCTTTTAAGATAAGTTCAGGGGCATTTTTGCTCTTTAACCCAATAAAAAAAGGTTAGGTATGCTACCAATAATTTGAAAGGATCAAACTGATTTTACATCCCTTTCAATGAACTTGGTAGCTAGTTTGTTGCGATTTTAAATTCTTTACAATCATATATCCACATATTCTCAAAATCTATAACAAATTACATATCACTTACAGGCTATGAAAGATCACTCATTTCCAGATATCAGTGCTAAGCAATATGAATAGAGGCCCTCTTGTCGCATATAATTAATTCAGTTTATTTATAAGAGATCATATTTAAACACCCCCCCCCCCCAACAAAAAAAAGTGTAAACAATAATTTGATTGTTGCGATTTTAAATTCTTTACAATCATATATCCACATATTCTCAAAATCTATAACAAATTACATATCATTTTAAAGCCATGAAAGATCACTTATTTCCAGATATCAGTGCTAAGCAATATGCATAATTGCATAGAGGCCCTCTTGTCCCATATAATTAATTCAGTTTATGAGAGATCATATTTAACCCCAAAGAAAAGTGTAAACAATAATCTTCAAATAGTCTCAGAGTGTGTTTGGATCGACTTGTGTGAAAAGTGACTTATAACATAAGTGACTTATTTTCCATAAGTCAGATTGTGTATATTTGAATAAATTGTGATTAAATGTGAAAAATAAGTCAGAATTTGTGGGGCCCCACCTTATAAGTGACTTATAAATCAGAAATAAGCTGTTTTAAACAGCTTATACTTATTTTGACTTATAAGTTATAAGTTACTTATAAGTCAGATTGACAATAAACCAAGACAAACATGCAAAATAAGCTATTAACAAAATAAGTTACCTTTACCCCAAAATAAGCACTTATTTCCCAAAAATAAGTCGAGCCAAACATAGCCTCATATTTTTGTTAAACATTCAATGTAATCGGTTTTAAAATGATGTATTGGAAAATGTGAAAGAAATATTTGATTATAAAATGGGTTAACGTTACTTTTGGTCCCTATAGTTTCCCTTCATTTGGGTTTTAGTTTTTGAAATTTGAAATCAGTGTTTTTGGACTCTCAGGTTTGCTCCATCCATGGCCGTTAGTCCCTCATATGTTAACGGTGTTAAATTTGCTTATTTGTTGCCAACGCCCTTAGGTTTGTTATGACTGGGTGAGCTTATGTGCAACTCTTGACGATGACTTGGATATGAAAAAAAGAAAAGAAAAAAGCAAGTGTCCAAATTGTTTTTTGTTTTGCCGTTCTGTAATCCACCCTTGGCGACGGTGTCGGCGGCGTAAAGCTCTGAACTTTACTGTTCTTGTAGCCGCCACCGTTTCTGCTGTACAGGACTTAAAACTAGAAGAATGTCTTCCTTCTTTCTCGGCACATGAGAAACTTCCTTCTTCTTCTTCTTCACCTCCTTCATATTCTTCTTCTAGATCAGATCTACATTTGAAGATATTTAATTTGCTTTGCTTATATTTGATTCACTAAAACACATTTGATCGGTTTATTTCTTTGATTATTCCACTGTTATTGTTTGGCTTCTTAGTTGAACTATGTTTCGCTTGAAATCCTTCTCGGTAACTGTCTTAATTTCATCTTTTTCCCTCATTCGATCTGTGCGTTGTTGTTCCAATTTGAAATGGCTTTTGTTTTATGGTAAAATTGTTTGTTGTGGAGATATTTGCTTGCTGATTTTGCGTAAATTAATGTAGATCTGTGAGCTAATAATTTTATTACGGGAATTTACGCTCTCCATAAATCTGTCTCTTGTTTAATGTCTCTGCGTGGATGTAAACAAAATTCGTACGAGCTTAAGCATAGAATATACCACTATTATAAGTACAACTACCACATATATTTTTTGTTCTAAAATATAAATCCACTTCGAGATGAATTAATGTTATTGTGACTATTTTACCCCTATGTTGGAAATAGGAAAGATGAGAAAGAAGGCTTATAATATATAAAATATTATTTTAATACCTATTCTTAAATAAGGGCATGGTTGGAATTTTTTTTGAAAATGGGCCATATTTAATGCTATAACTTCCGCTCCTTGGTATATGAGAAGTAATCAGGATTGATTTATAATAAGTAACACAGTGGTATATCAAGAACTGTACAGAAGCATCTTCTTATAATTTCTTCAAATTGTAATTCCCGGATATTTGTTGCGTTGTGAAGCATATAGGAAGAATTTCCTCATTCTTACTGCAGCAACGGTGACGGCCACAAGAGCCGCTGACGCCGCCGACTTGCGTGAATTACAGAACGGCAAAGAGCTTTTTTTCTTGAAAATTTTTGTTTGTTTTTATTCATATGTCCAAGTCATCGAGAGTTGCTGAATAAGCTCACCCAGTCAGCATAAACTTAACGGCATAAGCAATTTTGACACACTTAATATATAAGGGACCAACTACCATGGATGAAGTAAACTTAAGGGATCAAAATACAGGTTTCAAACTTCAGGGACTAAAACCTAAACAAAAGAAAATTATAGGGACTAAAATTAGTGTTCCCTTACAATATAACAAACTAAACAAAGCAACCCTGTAGCTGGTAGGCAAGACGGCTTCAACCTCCTACGGTTAACACTTGCCAATCAATCAATATATAATACTCTAAATCTTGTAGTAACACCGTTAAAAAGCCGTTAACTTCAGTTTAATCATATAAATTCGATTCTAACACCGTTAAGAAGCCATTTAGTGATCATTCATATTCCAATATTTGACTCATGATTATGAGTGTTATTTATCATGACCCTTAATATTCTAAGGATTGATTACTCGACTATTTACTTTTCAATTTTTTATTCATGATTATGAGTGGCATTTATCATGACCCTTCTTCATATTCTAAATATTGATTACTCTATATATAATTTATATTGTGGGCTTATATCTCTCGCTCAATGATATGGTTTCTCTTCTTCACGTTAGTTCTTTTTCTATCTTCAAGTTCTTATTTCTCGATATCTATTTACTTTCTATTTTTCATAGACAGGATTATATGAAGATTGATGCATTGATGCCTTAAAGCGGATATGATTGATTCTGTTTTCTTCCTTTGTTTTTTTAGAATTATTCCTTTATTGTTTTTTCTTCATTTTTTATTTATGATATTAGGAGAATTGATATGCATACGCCATTTTTCTCTTTATTTGTGTTTTGATTAATTATTTCTCTTTCTGTTTTCTTGATTGAGTATGTGTTTTCTTTCCCTTTTTTAAATATAAATATGAATACACACACACACATATGAGTATCTTCCCTTTCTTTTTTGTGGTTTATAAGAAGATTGATACCCACGAAAATGTATGGCTTTTTCTCTTTTCTTTCTTCGTTTTGAGAGTGGCAATCGCACAAGAGGGGGGTGAATTGTCCTTCCGAAAAATTAATAACTAATTAATACAATACAATCTTTATACTGGTTCGGCCAACACTGCCTACGTCCAGTTCTCCAACTCCTCGTTGGGTTTCACTAACCACAGGTTTTACAACACAGGTTCACCTGTCAACCTTTACAGAGTTTTAGAATCTCTCTAAACACTCCCCCTTACTACCTGTAAGGTTACCACCCTGTTCTCAAAGCACTAACCTTTAGAACAACCTCAAACAGTAGAGGATTTCAATAATAAAGTTCACTAAATGAATAGATTACGATAATCACTTAAGTATAAATCAAATCAGTAAGAACAATAAATACAAAGATCAGAAAGCAATGAATGTGTTCGTGAATATTCTTTTGTTTTTCGTCAGTTCTTCATAAATGCTCAAGTTCTGTATTTATATATGTTCTCAGATTTGCCATTGCGTTCAAATTCATGAGGCCGTTTGAATATGGTCGTTGAAAGCCCATAGCCGTTGGCAATTAATGCAGTTACTTCATCGAGGTTAACTTTCTGCTCTAGCTTCAACTGCTCTTGCGTAGGGTGAGCTAAGAGAGATGTAGACTGAGCGTTCTGAGCACCTGTACGAACTGTACTTGCATAACAGCTTTTTCAGTAGCGCTAGCATGCTTTGCTATCGCTAACTGCATAGTATAATTCCTGCACTTGAGCTGTTAGCTAAACAAGTATTTATGTAAGGCACAACAGATGTTATCGCAAGCTTAGTCCATTAGCTCAAAGAGATAGAGGTAATATATAAGGAATTTCAAAGCATTCTCTATCGATAGACATAAACAATATCGCTAGTAAATTCTTTTAGTTCAACGTTCAGCATACTAGCTATGTCATCTTAATAAGTATTCTTCTATCGATAGCTAATCTCATTATCGCTAGTTACTTGTTTGCTTATTAGCTAAAGGATACTGAGCTAGCTGAATATTCTAAGTTATTTCAGGTATCCTGTTATCGATAGCTGAATGTGTTAGCGCTAGCAACTATGTTATCGCTAGTTAACTTATTTGCTCTCAGGCACTAGCTATCTGAATGTCTATTATTTGAAGTACCCTGTTATCGCTAGCTGATTCCATTAGTTCAAAGATTTGGTTCATTTTTCTGCTAGTTATTTATTCATGTTCTCAATGAACTTCTAGCGATAGGATATTTCTTAGCGATAGTGAATGACTTAGTGATAGATATTAACTTTGTTATTTCTAAGTCTTCATTTGCTATGTCTCCTTGTCTATTAGCGATAGTTATCTGTTACCTATTAGATTTTACTTGATAAATTCAAAGGTAACTTACACTCTATTTACTTATGTTTTTCTATGGGATCAGTCCTCATCAAAACTTAAGATTCTAACACGTTTTTACTCTAAATCTTGTAGTAACACCGTTAAGAAGCCGTTAACTTCAGTTTAATCATATAAATTCAATTCTAACACCGTTAAGAAGCCATTTAGTGATCATTCATATTCCAATATTTGACTCATGATTATGAGTGTTATTTATCATGACCCTTAATATTCTAAGGATTGATTACTCGACTATTCACTTTCCAATTTTTTATTCATGATTATGAGTGGCATTTATCATGACCCTTCATATTATAAAGATTGATTACTCTATATATAATTTATATTGTGGGCTTATATCTCGCTCAATGATATGGTTTCTCTTCTTCACATTAGTTCTTTTTCTATCTTCAAGTTCTTATTTCTAAATATCTATTTACTTTCTATTTTTCATAGACATGATTATATGAAGATTGATGCCTTGATGCCTTAAAGCGGGTATGATTGATTCTGTTTTCTTCCTTTGTTTTTTTAGAATTATTCCTTTATTGTTTTTTCTTCATTTTTTATTTCTTATATTAGGAGAATTGATATGCATACGCCATTTTTCTCTTTATTTGTGTTTTGATTAATTATTTCTCTTTCTGTTTTCTTGATTGAGTATGTGTTTTCTTTCCCTTTTTCAAATATAAATATGAATACACACACACACACATATGTGAGTATCCTCCCTTTCTTTTTTGTGGTTTATAAGAAGATTAATACCCACAAAAATGTATGGTTTTTTCTCTTTTCTTTCTTCGTTTTTTTATTGAAGTTTTCACTTTGTATTCTCTTCCATTTTTACCAGATATAGGTGAGTAATTTTTTTAATTTACATTCACACACACTCTTTGAATTCCAATGGACTACTTGCTTCATGTAATTGATTTTAAGTGTTCTTCTTTTCATGACATCTTAATTGATATTCAATCTAGAATGATTGTTATCTTAACAATTTTGGAATGAAGCCCTTGGATCTCAACAATTCTAATTTAATTTAATTTTGTTTAGAAATCTACTCCAGTGTTTATCTACTTATTTTAGAAATTCAAAGACTAGCAATATGTTGTAAGGAAGTTAGATGAAGGTATTTTGTGGAAAACCTTGAAAACCAGGTTTAGATTCCTTGAAATAATATAATATCCTCTTACAAAATAAAGTTTGAAGTGCTTACTTATAATTATCTTATTTTTCATAAACATAAAGCATGGCCTTTTTAATAATTTTTAAGTAGACTGTGAAAGGATTTGGTAGAAATATTTGGGATTTTCAAATCAATAATCATGAACTTTTAATATTGTACGAACTTTTTATGAAATAGATTGTTATAGGAATGTGTAAAGGGTTTTTAAATAAATAAAATAAATTTGGTTTAAGATTATATATAATATGAAAAGATTTGGTTCCTTTTTTAAAAGATTGCACTATCTTATTTAAATGAATGTGAAAGGTTGTGACTACTACCTTTAGGTTTCTCATACCTTTAATTACTAATTAATCCATCAATAGAATATGAAATGAATTGTTGAATAAAAAGAACATGGTAGAAATATTAGGGCTTTTCAAATCAATAATAACGAACTTTTAATTTTTGTATAAACATGTTATGAAATTGGCTGTTATTGGAATGTGTAAGGGTTGTTAAGTGAGTTAAATAAATTTTGTTTAAATTCTATAAAGAATATGAACAGGTTTAGTTTAATTTTTTGAAGACTATACTCTTTTATTTAGACGAATATGAAAGGTTGTGACTAATATCTTTAATTATTAATTAATCATTCAATGTAATGTGAAAGAAGTTGTTGAATAAAATATGTTTTTTAAATATAACAATCTTCCATTCAAGGGAATGTGACAGTGTTGTTAAATGAGTTAAATAAATTTTGTTTAAATGCTATAAAGAATATGAAAAGGTTTAGTTTGATTTTTTGAAGGCTAATCTTTTATTTAAATGAATATGAAAGGTTGTGACTAATATCTTTAATTATTAATTAATCATTCCATGTAATGTGAAAGGAGTTGTTGAATAAAATATGTTTTTTAAAATATAACACTCTTCTATTCAAAGGAATGTGAAAAAGTAAATCGTATACCTTTGAACTTCTCAATATTAACTATATTACCATTCTTGTCCATATAAATTTATTTTAAAAAATAAAGAATCCACGAATTAAATTGTAGAACAATTCAAGTGACTATATAATTATCTGTAGCAAATTTTATTTCTCACCATTGTTTAACATTTATCTCTAATTCCAATAAGTTAAATTTCAGTGAGTTAAATTGACTATAAGAACTTTGTATGAAATTGATTGTCATTAGAATGTGTATAGGGTTTCTAAATAAATGAAGGTGTGGTTCAATTTTTTAATGATAGACACTCCTAATTAAAGTGATGTGAAATGTTGTGGCTGATGCTTTTGAGCTTCTAATATATTTAATTATCAATTAATTATTCTATAAAATGTAAAAGAAATTGTTGAATAAAATCAATTTTTTTAAAGATGACACTCTCAGGAAATGTAAAAATGTAAAACTAGTATCTTTGGATTTCTCAATAATTACTATATTGTCATTATTGCCATAAAAAATAATCTTGAGAAATGAAAAGGTCCAGAACTATATTATGTAACAATTCAAAGATAATAATTATCTTTAGCAAAATTTACTTCCATCGTCATATATCTTTTATCTCGAATTCTATTGAGTTAAACTTTAATTTGTTAGACTTTTGATGTGGATCCATCATCAATCACATTGTGGAGTCATTCACTAAATTACAAGAAAAATGGAAAGTTATCTACATTAACTAATGCTTTCTCCGATCATAAATATAAGATCTATTTAACTACTTTGGTAAGATTAATGTTAGTTAATATAGTATGCTTTTCCTAGAACACCCAAATCATCTTCCCTTATTCTCTTCACATCTCTTACTTGATTATTGTTGGAGAAACTTCCATAAGGATAATTCGGGAAAAAGTTGACAAAAATTAGAATTAGGTAATACATTTATGACCAAAATCAGCTCTTCAAATAGGTTTTATATTTAGGACTGAAGAGAGTACTATAATTAGTACAATACCCTTTTTATTCAAAAAATCTTGGTGAGAAGGCGGAGGACTAAGGGATGTTAACACTAAAATAAGAGAATTTGTATCAACCCCCAAAATCCCATATAGTAAGGTAACTTTCAAGGGATTTATATACTATATATCATTTGGATATAATATAAATTTTTAAAGTGTATCCAATAAATGAGATATGTTATGAATATATAATTGTTGCAATGTATACTTCTTTTTAAATATAACTTAATAACACATGTAATTATAGTTAAACAAATTTTATTGGAAATAACTGTTGTTAAATTCAACAAATATTCTCTATGATTCAAATACCTTTACTGAACAAAAATAAGTTATTATTGATTTTTTAAAACCATAAAATATACCCAAAAACATTAAGATAGAAAAATTTAGAATAAACAATATAATCTGTGCAACGCACGGGGAATTATGTCTTGTTAAGGCAAAAAAAGATAATATTTAAACTGTGTTGGTTGTTAATATTTTAGTCATTTATATAGTCTGTATGTAAAACTCTAACTGCTTTTGGATGTTACAGCCATTAATCTCCATCTTAATTAAGCATTGCATTTTGAGCAAAAGATGTTTACATAGGTATTTACAGCTATTTTTAAAATATTTGTATTTGTAGTGTTGCAGTAAATAGCAGTAATTAGATTGTTTATCATTGCAACAATTGTCTAGAAATTAATTTTGGAGGACTGCCACCTGAGAAATGTTGGGACATGACTTGTAATTTATGATCAGTAAATAAAATTAATTTGTATTTAGTTCAAATTATATATAAATTGATCAAGTACATAACTTAAAAAGTGAGCTTAATGATTTTCATGATTTTAATTATTACTTTCTCCATCCCTAAATATAAGACCTAGTTGACTTTTTTTATTTGAGAGATTAAGGAAACGAAACGAGTCACTTAATCATAATGTATTTTAAGTATTATTAGATTATATGTTAGCTTATAAGCCAAATAAACTAGTTTAGAGAAAAAAATTCAGATAACTCAATATATAAGTAACTTATTTACTTTTCTTAGGATTTTTTTTTTTTTAAAAAATCAACTAAATCCTATGTTGAAACGGAGGGAGGGAGTAAAAGATTTTCAAACATTCGCTTCCTAAATCCAACTTCAAGCCAATCGTGTGTCTCACTGCCTCCCTACATAGAACATCAGAACCTGATTTATAGGTGATAATCATCATGTTAAACATCATTCTAAAATTCTACAAATAACAAAAGCTTCAAACATCAGTTGAAACTTTGTTGCCAAAACACAAGCCTTGAAAATTAGTACCCCCGTTTCTTAAATCTAAAATCTAGTAGACTTTTTTTTAAATATAAGTCTTGAAAATAAGTGATATATTATTAGATTAATTCAGACAAAACAAGGTAATATATTATTAGATTATAAGTCTAATAAACTAGTTTAAAAAAATCTAGACAAATTAATTTATAAGTGAATTATTTAGCTTTCTTGTTGTTTCCCAAAAAAGTGAACAAAGCCTTGTATTAAGGACTGGAGAGAATAATTAAATTAAATAAGCGCTTGAGATAGTCGTACATATATTTTTGATATAATGATCCCCTTCTTGTATTAGCTATGGCCGTTTTTCAAACTTTAGTGATAGAAGAAGAAGAAGAAGAAGAAGAAGAAGAAAGACCTTGAACAGAAGAGCTATGAACGTCCTTACTATTCAATTAACACACGAAATAAGGACGCCACAAGGCTTTCTCTTTCAACAGTTGGTACAACATAACTTTATATACACATTCTCACTGGCAAATACGCCAAGTTCACAACTTACAACACAGATATGAACCATAGCTCATTCCCCATTTGAAGAACACCCCACAAGGGCACCTTCTCACTACCACATAAAGCTTTCAAGAGGGAACCTAATTGAGAGAAGAAAAATCAAACCCTAAAGAAAATGACAACCTATGAATGGAAAATATACAAGACAACATAAGATGGTTAGGAAACTTGCAAGGCCCTGACACGGGCAGTCAGTTCCCTAACCTGGTTCCTCAAACGCTCCGGATTGCAAAAGAAATCAACATACACCCGTCTTTGGAGTGCAATCTCTTTTGCATGATGTTTCACAATCTGTGTGCCAAAAAGGAAAAAAAAAATTGTGTGAACAAAACAAACATGATTCACAATCTTAGGAATGTGTTAATAGAGACGTTTCTCTAGGATTGTTATTCACATTCAAAACTCATGCAATATCCGCTTTAAACTAAATAATAAAATATGTATATTCTTTTCTAGGAATGCAGCCGGGTGATGGAAGAGATGCACTAAAGAATCGAGATGTAATGCAAGCTTTGACCATCAAATTCAGTGCTTTAAATTCAGATATAGTGATGAGAAATTACTTTAATGAGATCCCTATGCAAGTTTTACTACAGAGAACCAATAAAGGTGTTCCAAATCGTTAGCTTCAGGGAATCGTGATAGTCACTGATGACCGATAAGTATGTTTTAACTCAGTGATTCTAGAATTTTACCTCATCTGATGAATATTCTCTCCTGGTTCTGAATTTTCCTATTGTGCAGACATCTAACATGAAAGAATTCTAAGTCTCAGAGAAAAATTACCTCACTCTTCTTTACATGCTCTAAGGTCACCTCTTCCACAGCAGCTGAGAGCTTTGCATTCATCTTTTCCATATCATCGAGCTCTTTCATTAATGGCTAAAAGAGTTTGATGGAACGGTCCCAATATTAATTACAGTAAAGGAAAAAATACCAAATATACTATCTAAATAGGAAAAATGAAATAAAAAACAGGCTTATATGCCTCGTCTGTAGACAACTTTCATCCAGATACCATAAATGTTCAAGAAGAAATAGACTATATTAAAATGTTAACATCACTTCAACGACCCCAACTCACAATATTACCGTTACTCATTGATATGTTATATCACCAGGAATTTACCTCCTTATAATGGAATCGACAAAGTCATTTTTTCCCCCAAAATATCCAAAAGCATCAATATACTTACACATTTGAATTAAGAAAATGTTACTCATATCACACAATTAATAAATTGAGAGATCAAACCCGAAATAGACATGAAAAAGTCAATCAAAATTTAGCAATGCCTGGACATACAATATACGGTTCCTCCCTTCCCTCATTTTAAATACATACATATAATATATCTATATATATGTATGTATAACAAGACTTTACTAACCTTTTCATCAAAAATAATAAGTTACAGAATCTAAAATATGAAAGAAGAAAAGGAAAAATGCTAGAACAATAATAGCAAAACCTTAAAAGGCAGAAGAGATTCAGAATGCCATACCCGAGGTGTCAGTATCGGCTGTGCTGTTGTTGAAGATGCAAAGAGAAGTTGCTGGAGACTTTGTATAAGTGTACATCTGCAAAGTCACTCAAGAAAATAAGGATATGAAAGTCTGTTTATTTTTTTGGAGAAAAGAAGCGGTCAGATACCCAAAGAAACAAGCAAAACGCCATTGAGTGCAACATAAAATTAAACAAGGTACGCTAAACCATCAAAATCGGCTGGAAAAAAAAGGCCAATTATAGTACTCTATTTTGAACATATCCCATTTTATATGCACATCATGCTGGAGTAGTTTTGTGATATAATTGTATATTATAATAGTTAAGGTTTTCTTACTACTTATACTCCCTTTGTCCCTGTATACTTCCCTCAAGCAAGCACTTTCTAAGCACATCTCGCTACAGGGTGCTAAAGAAGCCTACCATCTACCTACTACAAAACTAACAGTTACGATGAATGAGATAGTGTACTTTAGTTGTAAACTTACAATTCATTAATACACCTATTTCTGTCTTCTGGAAGAGAATTATCTAGATCTGATTGAAGGGTCATCAAATCTGAATGGAGAGCTGATATCTGCTGGACAATGCCTGGTGCTGATACATATGTTGATATTGCCGCTTGAGCATCTAAAAACATAGTAGAATAAAATGAATATAGATTCCAGACACATGAATAGGCAAACAAGAATGCTGTAACTGAACTAATTATATCATTTTGATGCACTTTGTCCTTACTTGAATAAACTTTTAAAAGATCTCTAATAGCATGCAGAAAATGATCACTGTCATGCACTCCCCCTTGTTCTTGATCAGACGCAGCTTGAATCAATGCCAGGCAACAACCCTGCAGTCATTATAAATACAAAATCAATACACAGAATTAAAATAATAATCAAGGAGAGCAGGGTGAAAATAATACTCCCTCCGTCCCTAAATATAAGCTTCAAATAACTACTTTGTTTTATTCGAAAAAACTACTTAAGTTAGTTAAAAGCAATAATTATGTGAGGAATCTAATTTATTTTCCAACTTTACCCTTATTATTAAAGATGAAAGAGAATGGCAAATAAGAGATAATAAAGATGAAAGAGAGTGCATGAAGAAAAGATAAACAATGGGTAAAATTGGAAAAAATGCAATAAATGTTATAACCACCATAAAATGAAGCTTATATTTTGGGACAAACCCATTCACAAATATGAAGCTTATAATTAGGGACGGAGGGAGTATAACTCTTAAACCACATATATAGGTGATGAAAGAATTGAATATAAAGATTGCCAAACTCATGTCTCAATTTGTTTCATGTTTAAAGAATTTCTAATTCATGTTTTGAAAATAGTCCTTTAAAATATACATTCAAAAGTATAGGCAAAAGATAAAAAGGAAAAACTACTTAGTGTACTACTCCCTCCATTCCTAAATATATGACATATTTATCTAATTTGATTAGATTAAGGATGCTAGTTGAGTTAATTAAAATCACATGATATTACCAAAACACTCAAACCACATGCCTTTATTCCCACCCTCCGGGATAATATGGGGAAATATTAAGAAAAATTAGAAAGAGGTCTCATATTAAAAAACAAGCTCACCTCCTAAAATAGATCTTATATTTAGGAACGGAGGGAATATAACTTAATACAAGAATGACACTTCAAAAGCATCATTCAACTATATTCAAATTAACTAAGCTATCAAAATAGGTGCTTGGAGAAGAAAAATATATTTTATATTTCAATGGATAATGAATATAGAATATATAAACGAAGGGCAATAAAGAGGAGCCCATTAACCAGGGATACAATAAAAGATATTAAATCAGATCCTAAATGAACTCCTACAAATAGGACTATTACACTTTACACCTAATAAAATCACATTATCCTATATAAATGATCAGGATTTCCACACTTAAATGCAACTGAATACAGCAATTCATGGACAAATTAATAACTGTTAATACAACCAGTTGTAGCATGCCTGCCCTACCATATAAATTTCACCAAGGTCACATTATCACATATATGTAGCATGTTTGAGACAAACTAAAAACAAAAATTATAACATAAATGGTAGAATAGAAAAATATAGGAACACGCACCACCCGTCCCTCTGTTGCAGACAAGTATGCTTGCAGCTCAGACTCAACAACTTTAAGCAATGTAAATGCTCCAAGCATATTCTTTTTTTCCAATTGACAGGCTATCTTTAAGAACTGATGCCTGGCAAGCTGATTGATGAGATGGTTTATGAACTGGCAAAAGAATAAGGAAAGCTCATTACCACAACGAGACATATATAAATATATATATACATATGGAAACTAAAATGCTACAGCTTGTTCAAGGTAATCAAATAAACTATATGTATGTATCATCTTCACCAAGTGACAAACAAGAATAAAGAGATACAATAACAGACGATTAGTTATCCTTCTCAATTGAGGATGCCTGCATGAACATAATGAAAATAATCTAATTACAAAAGCATACATAATAAATAACGAGTCAAGCTTACCGCTTTCTGCCGATTAATATAGTACTCTTGGCGCATGACCTTTAAATCATAATCACCTGCAGCAAAAGAAAATTGAACCATACAGGAAGAAAATAATTAAAAAATGCCATTCTTCCAACTAATTGAGTGCTTCAGAACATACCTTGCAAAATGTATGTGTCTTGGAGTTGAGCTAGCTCCCAACACAGATCTGGAATAGTCTAAAGAAGAAAGTATACAAGATCACATGAATGAATGTATTGATGACCAGAAACGTGAGCAACAAATACACTAGCAAGAAGAGATCATAAAATCAACTAGACAGAAGCCAGTCAGCTAGGGCACAATTCATCAATGTCACTGTTTGGAACATTATATTGCATTCCCTGGTGCCCAGGATATCCCAGTATATGATGCCATTATATTTAATATTCTCGTGCTTGAAACAGATATAAAGTTGATAATGTACCAGCATTCATGTCAATTAATTTGCTAGTGGGTTAAATGAATACTTCCAAACAGCTCAGAAGATAAAAATAAAAATAAAAACGCATCTTCTAGGTGTTAAAGACTGCAGGCAGTCGATGCTTACAATATCCATATAGTGCAAGAACTCATGTCGAAAGATGTGGCTTGAAAGCCATAAAATTCAAATCATTACTGTTAAAAACAATTAGGTATATATATCTACTAGAGGGTACAAGTCTTGGACACAAGCTATGTGGTTACAAACCTCAGAAAGAAGCTTCTCTTCTCTGTGACGAAGATTCGAGAGTTCAATATCCAATTCGGAATGCTTTCTCCTGCACAATATGCCCCAAATGATACAAAGACATACAATTATAGGATATAAGATCTCACAAAATCTAAGGAAAATAATTGTTTTCATCAACTCTCTCTAAACAGCAGATATATTGGCAAAAGTTATGCACAGTTCGATGTTTATTGACTTAATTAAGGCATGATTGACTATACATTCTAGTTTGGGGGTAATGATGAATTCTTGATTCTCTATCTACATTTATTTCATTCTCATGGGTGATATTTTAACAATCTTTAATAATGAGGTTACAGTAAATAAACTTCAATCTAAGAATAGGTGTATCCAATGTTCATTCAGGAACAAAAATTTCTTCTCACTTGGCTATCTTTAGAGCTTTTCAAGCTCATTCCTCATTCTTAACTTTTTTTGACCTCATGGTAAGACTAAGACTTTAAAGGGTCTTTAAAGTGAATGTTGGGCTTTAAAGGGTCAACATGAACATAAAATGGGGGTAGCTGAAATGAGGATGTTGAGATGGATGTGTGGTCACACAAGAAAGGATAAGATTCGGAATGATCATATACGCGAACGAGTTGGAGTGGCACCTATCAGTGAGAAAATGGTAGAAAATCGTTTGAGGTGGTTTGGACATGTACAAAGAAGGCCATTAGATGCGCCAATGAGGAGGGTAGATTAAACAGTCTGGAGTCCAATTAAGAGAGGAAGAGGGAGACCGAGGCTTACACTTAATGAAGTTGTAAAGCGAGATCTTTTAATAAATAATATATCTAAAGATTTGGTTACCGATAGAGCACAATGGCGTCGTGCGATCCATGTAGCCGACCCCACTTAGTGGGATAAGGCTTTGTTGTTGTTGTTGGTAAGACTAAGACTTGTTCTTAACTATTTATTCAGCGAATACTGAGAGCCACTAACATTTTGAACGCATGCTACAGAAAGAATCTTGCACATAAAAAGCATAAAACAATATACAGAATTTATTAATATTCATATGAACGCTACAACTTGGGGCATGTACCTAAGGGAATGAAGATCAAGATGAATATGAGCTTCATCTAATGACACTTGTGATTTAAGTGTCACTAAAATAGCTTGTTGCTTGGCATTCTCAACCTGAGCCTCCACCCATTGCCTTTCACTTGTTCCAAATCTGTCAAAATTTTGAGCAAGCGAAAATCACTAAAAGTTGCACATAAATTTGGAAAAATAAGGGTTACACCAGTCTGAATGAATCAGGCTGCCCCAAAAGCAGCTATTTTAGTGAATATTAACAAATTTGGAGGTTATTATGCTATCAGATACTATGCCAAATTTGCTGTTGAATGTTAGCAAATGAGTGTTATAGAATCAAACACCAGACTTTGAGTTAATCCCCCCCCCCCCAAAAAAGCAATTTAAGTGCAAGCATTATAGGAGAGAAGAATATACATTGAGCGAAGACGTTGCAACTCAGACACACGTTGATGATGTGATTTTTCTAAATCTGCTCAACCACAAAACACTTCAATATTATTAATCAAAATTACAGATAAGAAAAAATCATTTCTAATGAAAAATATGCTAATCCAATTACGAACACAAGCACGCGCAAACATGTAACTTAATGAGGTTCAAAATTAGTCATAATTTATTATATATACGGAGATTGGATCACTTTTTTTGTGAGATACTGGGCATATAGACGTTAAGACTAATCTCCCTAGAGGTATTGAGCGCAAATAGTATATCCATCCCATACAAAGCAGATAGGAAAAAAGTCATAATAAACCGTAAGAATTAGTGCAACATACCTCTAACATAAATATTTGAAATGTCATCAAGGCTGACCCAGGTGCATTTAGATTTTCCCTCTTCAACCACAAGCCGGAATGGACCCTGTTCTCAAATGAATATCAGATAAAAGCTGAGGCATAACAGACAGGATATCACCCCAAAAAACCATCCCGGGTCTACATAAACCGGACACAATGGATGGATTATAACCAAATAGATAGAAGAGCTAGTCAAAATGCCACAAAAATCAAGCACATGAGTCAATTGGTAAAGGCCACCAATTTAAGACTTAAATTCCAGAAAGTATTGAAGAAAGACTATAGAAACTTAGTTGAAATGTTTGCCTCAAATGATAACTTTGAATCTATGAATCCTCTGTATTATTCAATTGATAAAATCCTACTATATAAAAGATGAAAAAATCAAGAAAAAGTTTTGAGAACAAAGACAAGAAAGCCAACTAGAACTGCTTAGAAGTGCCGGGGGGGGGGGGGGTAAATGTTCTAGAAGAATGAACTTTGACTATGATGAATTCATATATATTCATACATCACCAGAACTAAGTAACTAAGTAAAACTGGGAGTACTGGACTAAGAAAATTCAAATAAATATACTCATACACAATAAGGGGGCAAGCGTATAAGTACTTTACCCACTTATTAAGTTCCATCATTTCTATTGCCCATGCATTTGAAATGAATCTTATTTTTAAGGTAAATAGCACACTTAAAATTAGATTATTTTTAAGGAGAAACAATAAACAGTGAGAAGCCCAAAAGAAATACGGTATTCCGCCAACTTACAGTGTCTAGCTGCTTAGAAAACCACTGATTTAGCTCTTTTAAACAAGACGAATCTCCAAGCAAGTAAGGATGAAAGTCAGAATATGCCAAATAAATACCGTCTTCTGCATTATGAAGCACATTAACTTATCAAATATCAGGGGAATGAATTCAACAAGAAAAATAAAAAAGGAACAGGGTAAAAGAGGAAGAATGCGAGCAAAGCAGGAATCATAAGTATATAAGAATGCCCTGACAATAAGATTGGTCAAACATGATGACCAACCAAAAATTAAGAGACTTCCATTTTCCTATGTGATCTACATGTAAAATTAAAACGGACTCCCATTTTTCTCCTTTGCTTTCCCTTAGATCTCCTGGGAAGATGTTCATTTAAAAGATTTTCTATATAAAGAATTTGTAAACCCAAGACCAAAAATAGAACAAAGAATTTGACCTTTCCTTAGTGTGGTTCAATTTTGATTCTTTATGATAGAAAGCTCAAGCTATAGCTATCAAGTCACAAAATACCAAGTTGTCAGTTGAGGATTGTAAAACACTTAAAAACAAAATGCATACAACAAAATGCATCAGAATTTCATATCAGCACAAACAATTTATAAGGGTTAGAAAATTTTACATAGAAAACAAAATAATTGTTACCTTCTCCAGAATGATAATGAGCCAGCTCCTGTGCTGTGGAAGCAATTCTTCCAAGAACTGCATTCATCTGAAAAATAAAAGAAATTAAATACACAAAAATATTAAAAGCAGCTTGAAGCATTCATATTATGAACTTACAACAAATGGGGCTTCCTAGAGCCAAGAATCAAGGAATTACGCTATCAGAAGCTACATCACAGCTAAATTCTCACATAATGTAAAAAAGTGAGGGACTTTAGCAAAACACCTGTAAGTTCCTTGCTGAGAGGCTATCATCTATCGTAGTAAGGTGTCCATTCACGATAGATGTGGCCGCAACACGTGCACGTCTCCCTTGTATCAAGGTTGAAGCTTGGCCAGTAAGCAAGTCAAACTGACATTGGAGGTGCTTTAGCTGTCTTTGCAGGTCTAAAGCTTCAGCTTTATATGCCAAAGTTGCCTCCCTGATGATAACAAGACATCCATAAGGAACATAAGTAAAAAGCCAAACTAAGAGATTATATTCAGAAAAGATCTAGACAAGTTATTTAAGGTATAATATGAATTATATTTTTTACTTCTTAGGTCAACATATAGAGGACTAATCGTCAATTATTTAGAAAGTAAATATGAGACTCGTACATAAGATCTGAGGAAGTTTTTAGGATATTATTTATTACAACCAAACAAATCAATAGCAATTATCGTGCGATCCCGAAAGATGTAGCATCGTTTGTTTCCTATAGCCAAAACAGACACCATTCTAGCACCTTGGTGATCAATAAATTGCTCAAATTGAACCCCTTCCCCCAACTCACTGAACACAGCCACATGCCATACTTTCATTTGCAAGCGGCATGCCCATCCAAAATACCTACTTGAAGCAACCAATCATCACTTCCAAGTAACTCGGTCATTTCATCGGGAATTAGAAAATTTCTTTGGCTTCTCTAGACTCCAGAGCTGTTCAAAATTAATCAGGGTTGCTCACAGAATCCACTAGAGAGGTCACAGGAATGGTGATTCATTGTAGTTCTCTATTTCTCATGCAGATTATTTTGATTTGTCATGCAGATCATTATGATCATTGCATTGCGTTATCTTTTTCAATGATGAATAAAAATCCATCCATTTGATAGTTTTTCAATCTAATCAAAACTAGTAATAAGAATAGTAATTCAATGTCCAATTAATGCCACTATTGATAGTGACGGCACTAAATTCAATGACAATGAGACCATGGATAATGGGGATGGTATAGATGCAATTAGTCTTTAATGATTATGATCGGTGATATTGTATTAGTGGACGAGTAAGCAATCTTAAGGGTTGTTAATTTTGAAACCTCTGACTTGTTCTATGTAATCTTGTAAGTTCTTAGGCTTTTAACTTGTGACAGTAATGTATGATAATATGTTGACAGAATTATCTATACTTCTAAAATTTAGATAACTACATATATTTTTAATTGTTTTATTGAATAAGTTAGGATCTAAAACTTGATGTCCTATCTTACCAAACATTATATTTACAGTAGTTTGTTTGCTTTTTGAACAATAAATAGTTCCAAGCTTAGTCAAGGACTATAGTAACCATGGGCAAAGAACACCTTGATTACCTATGATTCCCAAATGTCTCTTACAGTTTTTTTAAGCAACACCCCCCTTACAATTTTTTCTTTTCTTTTTCTGTGCCCTCAAAATCTATAAATATCATTACATTACCTGCCTACTCATCAGTTAACTAATTACACACAAAAATAAAGGGCATACCTTATATCCTTTAGTCCTTCTTCAGTGCCAAAAACAGCCTCCTGGTTGTCTCTCCTGGCAGAAAAGGCTGAAATGCTATCATATGCAGAGTCCAAATCTTCCCCCTGTCCAGATAAAATTTTCAGTGCCCGTTTCCCAAACTTCATCATGGAATGGAACTTAGAATTTTGTCTACGAAGTCATATTATCAAGTATGGGAATACACATTTAACCAGATTATAAAGCCCTGAACCATCCATTTCACCAGAAGATTCCATAAAAGAACAAAAAGAGAGCATATTTTGAATGAGATGCACAAATCATTAATGTCAACAATTTCATATGCAAGTTTCTTAGAAATGGGCATCAGTTAGGTACCTCCAAGAGCTTGCCTTCTTGCTTGAATTGCTCATACCTGAACCACAAGACAAAAAAATTAGCCCAACAACAATGTTTGTAAGATTTTTCAAATGCAGGAGCAGTCTTATAACAAATTTCCTATCAAAGATGACCAAAAAAGACACTACTATACAAGGGAGCACAATAAAACAGAGAGGTGAACAAAATGTTATAGGGGAAACTGAATTCAAAACAGCCAAGAGAGACCATAAGGAAAACAGAAATTCAAGCCATAACCATCTAACACAAATTCTTCCATCCCCATTCTGCAATACCATACCCTATTCATAGTTAGTCACGTCTCTCGCAAATTGTTCCTACTTAATCCCAACGCACAACACTACTCTAGCAATAAATAAAAATCGAAATTGGATGCTAATGCATCATATTCCCACCACAAATTAAAGATTAAAGGCTCATAATTTGCACAGGTAAATCCCATTTTATCCCACAGAGACACAATAGATAATCACGAATTACAAGAGTAAATAGAGAGAAAGGAAAGCGTAACTGGGAAAGTTCGGAGAGAGAGAGGACATTAGAGGGACGGAGATTAGTGCAGATCCAATCAAGTATAGGGCGAGCGTCTTCGTACTGAAAGGGCCATTCGAAGCTATCAGGGTCTAAAGATTCGGCATTTTCGAACCCCAATTCAGACAACAAAGAGCACAGTCTTGCACCACTCATTTCGAAGATGGTTTCTGTATTGGGATTTGTTTGCTTTGATTTGCTCAGATCTGCATTTCGGTTATTAGAGCAAGAAGAAGAAGACGACGATGGAGAGGGAGATTACGAAGCCGGCCTTCGATTTCAAATGTGAGAGTGATAATGCGCTCTGAAGAAGATGAGTGCACAAGACGGTGATTCAGGCCGGGAAATTGAAGTTGAATTATAAAAAGCAACGTTCAATTACAATACTGCCCTTCCACGGCTTTGCTCATGTGTGTGTAGAGGGATAAGTTATTATACGTGTGTGTGTGTTTGGATTGTTATTTTTTTTATAAGGGCTTTTTTTTCAAAGTAAGATTTGTTCGTAAGAAGTGATTTATGTTTGGATTTGTAATGATAAAAGTGACTTTTTTTTTTCAATATGACTTTTAAAACATGTTTGAATGATTATTTTGAAAAGTAAGTTTAGATGAAAAATTACTAAAAAGGATATTATTGTTATTAAATAATACATATATAATATGCATATATTCTTATATTTTAGAAAGAAAAAGTGAAATTTGGGGCGTTATGAGGATTTAAAGGCTTAGTTTCTCCCTTATTTTAAGGAAAATAATTTGAAAAAATTATACTTTTAGCTCAAAAGAAGGATATTGTAGGAGAAAATAATTAGAGATTATTATGGTAAATTTTTGGAGATAAAAAGGAAATTTTATATTAAAAGAAAATATTTTATTTAAAAATTTTAGGGGTCTAATAGTCTAATTTTCCTACCCACTTTATTAAATAATACACAAAAAAGGTGTGGGACTCATTGTAGAAATACTTTTCCAGAAGCCAAAAGCTACTCCCATTAGCTTCTAACTTTTGAAGGTGGAGAAGTCCTTTTAGGCTAGAAGGACTTTTGAATCTTACAACTTCCAAACATCTCTTCTTTTTTTCAAATGGCTTCTCCGATTTGGCCGGGCTTCTGAGCCCAGAGAAGCCAAACCAAACATAGCTTAAATTGTACCAACAAACAGAGATTTGGTAAGTAGGTTTGTCCTTATAAAATGAGAACGTGTGTTTGTTTGCCCAAGAAATCTTTGAAGGTCCTCTTGTTGTGAGAAAGGACAACCCTACTATTGAAATGAAGCAATTTTGTCCTAAAAATATTATCTGTCAATCCCAAAATTTTAATGTTGAGCAATTTTGAACCAATAAAACTTTAAGTGCATAATAGTTTCTGAGCAAAAACTTTCAAGGTGAATTTTTTTTTGCCAGGCTTCCAAAGTAAATTTGCACATTAATATAATGGAATATAAAATACTAAGTTTATTCATATTGAATTACTTTTAATAATATATTGGCCTAATCTAGTTATACAAGATTAAGGGCATATTTGGATTAACTTATGGATAATAGTTTTTTGAAAAAAAAGCTGAAAAAATTATTTTAGAAAATAGATTCTACAGAATAGCTTCTGATTACAGAAAAAACTAGTTTATGACAAAACCTAAGTTTTATTTTCCAAACCTAGGTTTTCAAGCAAACAAAAGAAAATATTCTAAAAAAGTTAGTATTGTTTGTATGACTTAAGAAAAATTTAGGTTTTGACAGTTAAAAGCTATTCTGAAAAAATTAGGAGTATTTGTCTACTTTGATTTTGGAAAAGCTATTCTGAATGTTTGGGGTTTGACCCTAAACCTAGGTTTCAATAGGTACAGCTGAGCAGGCTAAGTGTTGAAAATGTCAAATATATTCATTAATCATGATTATTACACTTGTTTCAGGGATCATCGTGTGAATACAAATCCATAGTTTAGTTTGGGATGAAGGGTAAAATAAGTAATTTGTTCATCCTTCTTATACAAAATGGGAGAAAATCTTTTTTGAAAATAATGGGGTAACTATGAAAGACCTTGTAGTCTGGTAACATAATATATCTCTTATAAGCAGGAGGTTGGGGGTTGGATTTCATTTATAACATTGGTAAGTGATTAGTGTTTATTAGTTAGTAGTTAATTCAATGGGATAACTGACTGCAGTAAGAAATTCTGTTTAAAAAACTCTCTTGTATCTTTTGCTTTGTTTTATGACTTCACCGGAGAAGGTAAAAGACAAAGGTCCATATAGAGAGTTTGGTGAATAGATAAATAAGTCTTATATTTAGAAATGGAGATAATAATAAATTTCTGACCTCATTGTCGTCATCTTTTAGAGAAGACGGCAGATAACTTACTAGTTCAAACTCAGGCGAGTCTTATGCATCCTTCTTTCATTTTCATATTCCACGATGAAGTATTCCTATGTATTCATTCCATTGCGTGCTCATGTTTTTTCTTTCTTTGGTTTACACGTCCAACTCACTCCCTCCCTCCTATC
Organism: Mimosa bimucronata; assembly: GCA_037074515.1. NCBI lineage: Eukaryota > Viridiplantae > Streptophyta > Magnoliopsida > Fabales > Fabaceae > Mimosa > Mimosa bimucronata. Next base: position 43,998,330 of record CM073439.1, read on the forward strand.
CACATTATAAGAAATTGATTTTTTTTTTTGGTTTCACGTTAAATAACTTAAAAAAATTCAAGATAATAAATGGTTGATTTTCACTTTTACCCTTTAATAATGTAAAAGGGGAGGAAAAAAAGAGTATATAATAAATGATACAAGAGAGAAATAAAAAAACTATATCAATTTGACCCATAATAAATAACTTAACTGTGTTTCATCGGTTTGTATGATATGATTAACTACCTCTTAACTCTTATAATGGGCACAGGAGGAAGAAGTGGTTCAATCTGAAACTTTCTTGTCATGTCTTGTGCATGTAAGCAAGCTCTTTGCACGGTGTCCCCCAATGCCTTGTCTTCATTCTCTCTCAGTTCAATCCTCTGACTTCATGCAAGTTCACTCAAAGATCATCTAAGTTTTTAATGATTGTTCTTTTTATTATGACATGCGCTTGTTGGAATAGAGTGATAAACGTGTGTGTGTAAATATAATGTGGTGAAATAAACATGTGACACTCTTCATAATTAAGTGGTTCATATGGAGAAGGCGTGGAGGAATCTGAATCTTAAATGGGAATCCAATAAAACATTTCGTCTATGGGTTTTTGTTTTCAATTTGTCTTCATATCATCATTGCTACTCAGTAGCACACGACTCAATTTTATAAATGCACAAGCCATTGATAGCTATACTTTGTCTAAATCAAATTTCCTCCCCTCTTTAATGTAAGTTCAATAACTAATATTTGCATGAAATAAAAAAATAATTTAGTTAATTATTTATTACAAATAGTAATGGTTTTTCTAATTCAATCATTTACATTATTTAAGAGAGCTACAAAATGAAAACTCCCTTAAAGAGAGATAGTTTAAGGCTGAAAAAAATTAAGCAGTTAGAAATCAAAGTAAATTGAAGTCTTATATTTAAGTCCAAAATAAACCCCTTGACTAACTCTTACATTTACAATCACATAGAATACTTTACCACCATTATAGAGTTCCTTCAATACAATATCTTTAATCAGTGTTCTTTTCCATCATTTCTTACCATGAAAACCTGGGGCAGGGGTCAGGTATGTTGGAGTATTCATCAATTCAGATTTTTTTTTTTTGGACGGTAATCAATTCAGATTATTTACAATCATTAAAATTGCCGCATTCAGAAAAATAGAAGGGAAAGAAAGAATACGTGTAAATAAGTAAAGCACTTATATTACATTCTTTTTGGGCTATTCTCTCTAAATGCTAGAATGCACATGGCTATAAAGAATTTAAATTAGAGTATTGATGTCTTGATCATAATTCCATTCAGATCATAGTGTTTCCTCCTTTTGCAGAAGCCTGGGAAACTCACCATCGTCAATCATCAGAAACTTATTCAAGTCACTTTGGCAGAGAGGGATAGAAAGCCCCTTTTTCCTCTCAATTCCTTTCATTGTGACTAAAATATCTATCAGCATTTAGTGGCTGGTTCCTGGACTCTGCATTACGCATATCAGGCATTCCTCCACCATGCATGGGTGCAAATGCTGCATTGAAATGAACTAAAGTTAAAACAGCACTAAACCCAATCTAAAATTTGAAACTGTACACAGAAAAATGATAATTCATTTCAGAGTTTCTTGACTCGCGGGCAAATGGAAGAAATGAGATCTTATTATCAATTAGGATTATTATGAAGAAATATTTCTTTAGTTCTACTCGGCTTGGTGACTCTGTCATTTCGAAGACTAAAATTTAAAGGGCTTTCAACATGTTTATACCAATACATTGCTATATCAGTTCTGTAGACAAAAAGTAATGGAACAAAATTATTAAAGGATAGCCCAAACACATCCAACCAAGTCAACTATAGAAAGCCACTATTCAAGCCGGTGCAGGGAAAAGTGCAACAAACAGTTTTGTACACTTCAGTGAACAAATAGGCTAAGGAAGAAAAGGCCTGAACAGAAAATACCTGCACTGATAAAATTTTTAAGACTTCCACAGGTAATGCCAATCGAAAACAGATGTATATAATTTTGAACTTCTTTATAATTTGTGAGATATGATGAAGTAATTAGCTACAAAATTAACTAACCTTTCTCTCTCATTCTTCTCTCCCTGTCGTACTCAAATTTATCCCGAATAAAGTTAACTTTTTCCCAGTTATCACCTTGCCTATTATTTCTTCCAAAACTCTGGTCCTGCATTAGAATTCAGTCATCAGACATGATAATAGATCACATTACATACAAATACGGTGAAACATCTATGCAAACAGCAAGAATTAGAGAATAAAAAAAACGAAGATCAAACTGGCATCAAGTTTTGCCTTCAATCTTTAATTTACACAAATATTGGAGACAGCTGGTAATGATATGAATATTAATATGCCTATGGTTTACAACTCTTAAACAAAGGCTAAATTCAAGACTGAAAAGAGAGAGATAACACAGTAACAATGGAACCACATCCACACTAATAATGGTTAGAAATTCCTCAAAATATATCTATTAAGTAAACTAATCCAACATTCCTCAAGTGATTTCATAAACAGGGATAGCCGTAACAACATCAGACATCACTTCTCGTCCATTCAAGATAGGATTTACTGAGATCCATCATATCGCAATTAAGACATAGGGTCAATACACGTTAAAAAAAAAAAATCCAACAGCAAAGCCGTAGTTATATATAAAACTTCAATGAAAACCAAAATACTAATAATTTTTTTGGTACTTTCTACATTGCCAGACTAATGAGGCCAAGTCTCCTCATAATCACATTTACTCTGCAAGACTGTACAAGAGTGAGACATGACAAAAAATTTACAGGCAAAAATCATTCTATGTGGGATAATTAAAAGTTAACAACATTTAACAGTACCTGACTAGGCTGCATGTAAGGCCTCCTATTCCTGAAATGACATAGAAGAAAACACTAGAATCAGACGCAACCTCTTTGATTACAAGAAATTCACATGATTGACTTTTAAAGTTTAAACTATTGATCCAATTAACCAACAAAAATAAAATAATATTGTCGTATTAAAACATTAGAGCCAATAGACTGATAAACATTGATCAGTACAAGTCTGAATACAAGTTGCGACCCTTTCTATAGCAATCTAATTTAAAATCACATGTTTTCTCAAACTCATGCATGTGAAATTCAAACCGTTTTAATATGTCAAAAAAATTCAGTTTTGACCCATAGCAGGAGAAGGATAATGTCGGAGGTAAACACACCTGTAAGGGGAGAAATCTTCATCATCATCTTCAGCAGACTCATAGTTTGCATGATCTTGAGCAATCTTTTTAGAGTATCCCTCATCCCAATACAGTCTCTCCCAATTTTCTCTTAGCTCATTGTATAGCTCCATATATCTTTTACACCATGGCTCATGCTCCTTTCAATAAAATAGCAGTATTGTAAGACAAAACCAAGGAAGTTCTGAATCTTATAAACATATATAAAAAGAAAAAAGCTTAGGTGCGCAACTTTAAAGATGTTTGCTTTAAGCTTCTCCATTAACTATCCCCCCCCCCCCCCAAAAAAAAAACCCCCCGGGGTTGGAGGGAGCACAGTAAACGATTGACTCACTAAAAAAAAAAAAAAAATTATCCATAGGTTATATTTCCATTAGAAAATACGGCAGCTAACAACTAGAAAAAGAAAGAACTGCCAAAATTTTGTCCTATACATCAAATCCAACACAAAAAAGTAATAACAATTCTATAAAGCCAGTAAACCATGAGCATGATATTCCCGCCCATAAAATTTCTTGCACTCCCTCCATTCCTAAATATAAGATTTATTTACCTATTTCGATAAGATTAATGATGTTAGTTAAGTTAGTTAAAATCACATAATATTACCAAAATACCATGAGCAATTACCTTGATGCCAAATCTCCCTCACCAGCTTGTTATTTATTGTGGAACATCAATACAGATAATTTGAAGAAAAAGTTGAGAAAATTTGAAAGAGGTAACAAACCCACCTCCAAAATAGGTCTTATATTTAGTAAAGGAGGTAGAATTAAGCAAGATGAGCATGTCACATAAAACAAAGCGTACAAAGGAAAGGCAATGCTAGTAGAAAAGTTTCAACATGTTCCCATCCATCCACCAATATACCCAAACAATTTGATTTGTATTTATAGTACATCAAATTTACTTGCTTACAGTACTTCAAAAACAAAATCACATCCAAAATCATCATCATCAGACGAGTACTCCACCAATTAGGGAAATCACAATTCACAACAAGAGCAGTGGAATATCCAAAAATTAACAGGACTAACCGATTCCTTGAGAACCAATCGAGTCCTACGCATGAACTGCTCTCTAAGCTGCTTCCGACGCTTATTTGGGATATTATCTCTGGGAATAACAAATCGCTCACGCAAGGGAACGTTATCGCCAATCTCGTGCATTTCACCATCGACGATCCACCACTCAGACTTCTCCTCCGCCTTCTGAAACGCTAACGGCGGCGACTTTGGCCGCCGTCTGGCGTAGGCTCGAGCTGGCCGGAAATGATAACCGCCGCCGCCGCCGCCGGAGAGGTATGGCGTTACGGCTTGAAGCCGTTTCGCGAGAGAAAGCATGGCGGTTGGTTGTAGAGTGGAGAATGTAGTGTGACAATAGTTGTTTCTGCTTCGCTTCATTCGGGTCGGGTTGGGGTTTCCACAAGTGGGATGGGTCGAACAAAGATTTAGTATCGACCCGACTTTGTTGTTGGAGGTAGATGTTTGGGCCTAAATACCTAATTGGTACTATGAAGAATTTTTTTTTTTTTTAAAATATGATAAAAGCATCTGATGATAAGTGTTTGGCCGATATGCTTAGACAGTTAGACTATTTCTTGGGTCTTAAATATAAATATAAAACATCTTTTTAATTCTTTTTTTTTTGGTTGAAACATCTTTCTAATTCTAATTGTTACTAACTTTTCCTTAAATTATTTATGTTAATACTCCTCAGTACTCTTTCTGGTCCTAATTAGATTATAGGTTACTCTCTCAGATCCTAATTATAAGATCAAGTTGACTTTTTTTGTGGAGATTAAGGAAGCAAATTATATCTCTAAATGTTAACATATACTACATATAATTATATTATACTCCTTCCGTTCTTTATTATAAGAGCTCACAAGGCAAAATTACACATATTAAGAAAGTAGTCGAGGGAGATAAATATGTCTGAAATAAATTTGTACTCCCAAATTTGCCCTTATTTATGATGAGATGTATGAGATATATGTATACGTCGAATAATAATTATATGAGTTAACATGAAATAAAATAATGAGGGGAAAAATGAAAAAAAAAAGTCATTAAATATTCTAATATTCTTATGTAAGCTCTTATAATAAGGGACAAAGCCATTCAAATTTTGGGCTTTTATAATAAGAGACCAAGAGAGTAGTTAGTTTATAACTAAAACAAATTAGTTTTGAAGAAAAAATAATATAAATAATTTAAAGTGATTTATTTTGCATCATTAATTTCTCTAAGAAAATCAAATTGATTTTATAAGACTGGATGAGTAATAAATAAGCAAAAGATGTTGGATGGGGGTAAACGTAGATTGTTAAGGTGCATTAGTAGTATCATGTGATTGTAATTAACTTAACTAACATTATTAAATTAATCAATTGAGATAAATATATTGTATAGTTAGGACATGAGAGAGTAATAAACCAATAGGATTTGATTCGGTAATGGATGATTTAAAAAAAAAAAATTCTAAATATAATGTATGTTAACTAATAATGATTTAAAAAGAAAAGAGTTCTAAATATAATGTATGTTAATCAATTTTGATTAAATCAAAAGTGTTAATTAAGTTAGTTAATATGACTTTTTTTTCTTGATTTCCCTATAAGGGCAATTTTTATTTTTATTCGAACACGAAAAATTTGATAAAAGGTTGATAAAATTAGAAATATGTTACTCCCACAGAATTTAAATATAAAATACAATCGACTTTTTTTTTAAGAGATGAAGGAAGGAAAATAAGCTAATTAATTATAACATATATGGAATATTGTTAGATTATATTTAGTTTATAAAATACAAAAAAATCAATTTATAAATAACTTATTTAATTTTTTAATATTTTTTTAAAAAAATCAATTAGATTTTATAATAAGGACGGGAGAAATTAAGATGTGAATTGTTTCATACGAAAAGTTTGTTAAATTATTTTCCGATTAATTCAAGAATTCAGATGATGACTTGGCACTCCAGCATAGTACTATTTCTCCTTGGAGGTCGGACACGTGGCAGTAGGGTCCACAAGAGCTCATATCCACAAGCGGTTTTCATCAGACGGTCCACAAATGACTTCTACAGAATACATATTCCATGGAAGCACCAGAGAATAGAAATGGCGGAACATTTTCTTTCTTCTCTTCCCTCCCGCCTTTATTCAGTTTTCACTTTTCCCAAGCAACACCTACAAAACAATCTTGCAGAATCCCAAACCATTTATTTTCTCTAACGCAGAACCATGTGTGGTAGAGCTCGTTGTTCTCTCAGAAACGATGACTTCCCTAGGGCTTGTCATCGCAACAACGCTCCCGTTCGCTCCATCAATATGGACCGGTTAGTATTTGCTTCTGAAATTATACTTCGTCGGTTACTCATATAAAACTTTTGAGACATGAGGGAAGTAAAATGAGTAGTATATTATTAGATTATGTATTAGTTTATAAGTCAAATAAGATAGTTTTGAGAAAAAAATTCATGTAAATCAATTTGTAAGTGAATTATTTATTTTTCGTAGGATTTTCCATAAAAATCAACTTAGTTCGTAGAGTACATAAATAACCCATAGTTTTGGCTTTGTTTCCGTTTTAGAACAATATTCTTATCGTTTTTGCTTGTAACTATTTTCGCAACTGTGGAGTGTTACAGAAGTCGTGATTCTGTATGTGAAGGTAGAAGTGAAAGAGAGGAAAGAAGGGAATAGGAGAGAAAGAACAGAAAAACAGAGAGGTTTAGAGAAAAGAGAAAGCATGAGAGAAAAGAGAGAAGCAGAGATGCAAAGAGAAAGAGGAAACACACAAAGCCATCACACTATGTCAAGACTCAGGTCTAATCTGAATGCAATTACAATTGAACAGCTATCTATTTATAGGCTTAGATGAATGAACTAAAGCTCAACGGATGAACTAAGAACTAAAGCTCAACGGAAGAACTAACTTACTAAACAATGTCTTATTATTATTACATAACATGGACCCAGTGATAGAGAAATGAAGTTGGGATTTTTCTTTTTTCTTTTTTTTTGTTTTGTTTTCTGTCACTTTTGCATTCATTTCATATGGATTATGGAATTTGATTTGGAACTTGTGGAATTGAATTTGAACTCATGCTCAGGTATAGGCCATCATATAATGTGTCTCCGGGATTTAACTTGCCTGTAGTTCGTAGAGAAGATGCATCTGATAGCGAAGGTTGTGTTGTTCATTGCATGAAGTGGGGGTTAGTTCCCAGCTTCACCAAGAAAACAGAGAAACCTGATCACTACAGGATGGTAAGTTAATTTCTCTTTAATCTAGTTAATTACGGAAAGTATGAATTAGTTTTTCTTTTTCATTATTGATGCCTTATGCGAGTGAGTTCTTTGCACAATGACTTTAGCAACTTTACTTCTCATTAAGACAGTTTAGTGGTTACTTTTTAAAAAAATTGTTTGTTTTCAATCATTTTTACTTAATTTCTGTAGATTTTCTGGAGAAGTTTAGCCATATAAGCTCCACGTTCAGAACTTCGTTCTTGCGCTATATTGGTATTTGCCTCATGCTACATACTTGACTTACCCCTGTACTGGAAATCCATAGGCAGTCGTGTCTCGACTAGCTCATCATTATGTGCAATATGATGCTTGATAGTTGCTTAATATTGAGGAGCAAATGGTGGAAAATGGTGAATCCATTCTTTTTCTGCTACTGGGAATAATAAGTTTTCACAATGAAAGGTCAAGAAATGTCTGCATTTTCTTATAATATTGTGAACGTTTGTGTGAGACTTCAGTTTGTTGTAACCTCTTCTTGTAGTTTTCTTGTTTATACTTTAAAATATATGCTTTTATTTGTTTTCCCTTCTTTTCCTGCAATCTGTGAGCAATTCGCTGTTTTGTCATTTCTGACATTTGTTGTTGGGAAACTAGCTTATGATGGAGTTTGATGCTTTGTAGCTTAGAAATTTCAGCCCTTTTTTTTTTTAAAAAAAAAAAATGTGTCCCGTGTTATATGTGTTAGGGTTTTCTTCTTGAATAGCCCCTAGAGTTCTTTATCTTCAAGACAGCCATAAATTTACCCCTTGAGTTCCATGTATTTATATTGATGTGTGCTATGCATTTCAGTTCAATGCTAGATCTGAATCTGTTGGTGAAAAAGCTTCATTTCGCCGTCTTCTTCCCAAATGCAGGTGCCTAGTGGCAGTAGAGGGGTATGTTTCAAAGTATAACCATTTTGTGAAATCAGGATACTTTATAGTTGGCTTTTGCATGGGCTAGAAATACTTCCTATTTATTGAATAGTTCTTTCAAATTCCTCGTTTCCTCCATGGCTTTGATATTGTGTTGTGCATTTCAAATTTTGAAGTTTAGATAAGATCTTGCTTTATTAGTTGTCTTTTAACTTTTAAGTTCATTTTGAATTAATATGTTCCATCATAATTGAAGTTTTAGTTGGGCTGATCTGAGTGCTAATTTTGATATTCATCGTTATAGTCCTTAAGCAGTTGATCGAAGTAACAGCTATTGGAATGCATTTCCTTGTTTGGTTTGTCCTTTTGTCCTTTTTTATCTGGCAACATAACAATATTAAGGATGAATCTTCATGAAGAATGATTGTGAGGAAAATTTCATACTGCAACCTTTTATCCTTGATTGCATGGGTCATAATATCTATATTAGTATTAGTAATAGTCTAATAATAAATATAACCAGAAAACAGTAAGAACATAGCCTACATGCATAAAACCGATGTGCTGTGTAAGTAGATATATTTTATGCACTCTCTTCTTATCGTCATAGTCAATTGTGTTTTTGATAGTTCCATTCTGTCAACTGACACTTATATATGCATGTATATTTAAGATTTTATGAGTGGAAGAAAGATGGATCTGGAAAACAGCCTTACTACATCCATTTCAAAGATGGGCGCCCTCTTGTCTTTGCTGCTCTCTATGATTCTTGGCAAAATTCTGAAGGTAACATTCCTGAAGAAAGATCAAGAATGAGATTTGCATTTCATCTCATATGACAATATAAATATTGTCTGCTATTGGATGAAGATAGCAATGTTCTTTTATGCAGGTGATATGATTTATACATTCACTATTCTCACAGCCTCTTCATCTTCGTCCCTGCAGTGGCTGCATGGTAAGTTGGTAACCACTCCGCTCCTGCATGTTGGCATAAAAACTTAATTCGTTGGCTTTGTTAATACATCAATGTTCAACTGGTTTAATAAAGCAACAACAACCCCTCATGTATAAATTATCATTTGAGTAGCTGAAGCAGTACTCTCGCATTGCTTCAACACTGATTTTAAGCCTGTGACTTTAAAATATTCTGCAATTTGTCCTTGCATAAAAATTTTAGCAGTAAAACGTTTTATTTGATCATGTAAATATTGAAGGGAAACTTGCTTGCATATTATTCTATTTCTCCCAAGTGATTTTTTCCATGCAACGTTTCCCAGCGGCATTTTCCTGTGATATCCTCCTGCTCTATATTTTAGTCCATTCTTCTTGGACATTTTAGTTGGACCCAGATAAAGTAATTAATATTTTTAATTATGTTCAGCTTATATTTCCTTATCTAAAGACTTTTTTTGGTTCTGTAAAATGAAAACATTTTACTTATCTAAAGAATACAACAATGTGAAATCCAATGTACTTTGAGATCAATGGTTGCCACTGAATCATTTGGTTTCTTGAGTTTGAATTACTTGGCATATTTGTAGATATGCTAATTACTTATATACCCCTGTGATAAGGAAATCTTGTCTTTTGTTAGACCTTTAACCAAATGAGGATAGCTGTCTATATCATTGCCTTAATGACTGTCTCACATAGGTTGACTATATTTTAATGTGCCTTTGTAGATAGAATGCCTGTTATTTTAGGTGACAAGTGTTCTACTGATGCCTGGCTAAACAATTCTTCCGATTACAAGGCATTGCTCAAGCCATACGAGGAATCTGATTTGGTATGAGCTTTTGGAATGAGAAATTGAAGCGATAAATGACTTTTCCATGTTTCTCTCTCTTTCTCTCTTGTCAGGTTGAGAATTTTAGTTATCTTCTTTGTACAAGAAATCTATGTCGTTCTTGACATGAAAACTATGGAATTTCGTTACTTATTATTATTCCGACTGCTGATGCTGCTTTTATTTGTTTCCAAATTCTTTAATCTGCAGGCTTGGTATCCAGTTACACCTGCAATGGGCAAGCCATCTTTTGATGGACCTGAGTGCATAAAAGAGGTGCGGCCTGTTAACTTTTTATTTGATATGATGATTAGTTAGAGAAAAATTCTAATAATTCAACATCTCAAACATGGTTAATGTATTGTATTCAAGCCTATGGTTTGGTAAACAAGGCACCTAGAATTGAATCGAAGCCTGCTTTTGGCACTAGATAGCCTACATTTTTTCATATATAGTGCTTTTAATTTCTTTTTTGTAGACTGGAAAATAAAAGGCAGAGAATTACTGAATATTGCTCTCTTTTTTTTCTTAAAGTAGAAATTTGCTAAGAGGCAAAGTTTTGGCCGGTGGTGGGATGCATACAGGCCATCCAGAAAGCTTTGATAACAATATTCTTGTTTCTTTAAAATAAAAATATGCTGACCTTTTTCTTTGTGGCGCTACTTATTGTCATTGATGTGTATGGGACCCATTTTATAGATGCAGGGCATCATGCTATTGCTTGTATATCTCTGAAGGTCACTTTGATGCACATATTTGCTTACATGTTTTCAGATTTAGCTTAGGTGGTTAGGTAGGTAGGGATTTGGATAGAGTTACAAGTTTGAGTATTCTTATTCCTTTTGTGTTAAACTAGAAAACATCCCAGGCATTTTTGAAGGAGGGACAGGGACATGCAATTCTTCATAATTTAAATACAATCAATTATCAATATTTAGCAATCAAAATCAATTTTACTGATTTTTTTTTTTTTAGTTTGTTGAAGTACATTGAAAAGTTAAAGATCCCTGTGCAACTCACATGAGTGTATGTAGTACTAATATGAAAAAATATTAGCGCTGTCTTCCTTAAAACATTGCAGAAAGTAAAAATGTGACTTAGTAGTTACTACTAATATCCTAACGCCATGTGATTAGCATATTATTTGTCATGCAAGGTGAATAAATAGGAAGATGATGGAGACATAAAATATTTTTTTCTTTTTGTGTAATACTTGGGCAATTATTGTTGTTGGAGAAATTATATGTAGTCTTTTCAGACAAGAAAAAGTAACATTGTCCCATGTTTCTCAGATTCAACTCAAGACAGAAAGGAATGCTTCGATTTCCAAGTTCTTCACCAAAAAAGGAGCTGAAAGGGAAGACTCAAAGCCAGAGCAGAGAGTATCAAGTCATGAGTCTGTCAAATCTGAAAAGCAGCCAAAAACCCAGAAGGAGGAACCTGAAACTGAGGAGGTAGATGATGACAAAAAATTCAGAGAATGTAAATATGATCAAGATGATGCTGCAAAGTACCAAATCAAGCGTGATTATGATGCTTTTAAAGCAGATTCAAAGCCAGGTTTCCATGAAACTGTTAAGGAGATCCCAAGTCCTGTGAAGAAAAAGGAAAAAGTGAAGGATGCTGCGGATAGTAAACAACCATCCTTATTTTCATACTTCGGGAAATGCTAATCTAGCTTTCTGCTGTGTTAAGATTTCTATGTTTGGTCTATTGATGATGTAAATCACGAAGTGACGCTTTATTTTGGTTGATGTAGGCACATCATGTAACTCGTCTTAGTATTATATTCCTCTAATCTTAATGTGGGGCATCTAACCTATGGTTAACATTCGAGATCTGACAGAACAGTTTCTTCTCCCCTCTTTTTTGTGGGTTCAATGAATTTTCTAAGTTCTTTCTCCTATTTTATAATAATCTTTAAAGTTTGCATATGATGTATCCCTGAAAATATTCCAAACGACAGGTACATTAGTCTCTGTCACAAGCCACCCTTGCTTGCAGGTAATTTTGAGAAAATTTGGCATCAAGTTCTTTAACTATGTGCAAGCCTATATAGATTCATTAAGATATTAATATTAAAAAGAACATGAATATTGGCACCATTTATATGACAATTTAAAGGTGCTGCATTTACACTCGGTCTTGTATCATATTGGCATAAAACCTCTTCTATAACTATAAGCCGGATGTTTCGGATTTAATTTCACTTGTATTATAATGGTAACATTCTAATACTTAAAGTCCAATTGAAACAACATATACATCATTTACATGTTTGTTTTTTCTCTAATAAAAGCTTTATTACTCTCTAAAATGATAGGAGAATAATATTTTTCGTAAAATAGATTATCAATATAGATATTATGACATTTTACATAATCCACCATGGGACACTTCCAAGATGACAGCGGTTAAAGTGAAACTTACGGAAAAATCAGAAGAAATATATCCCTTTTTCCTTCAAGATTACCACATGAAATTTTACATGCTTCGATAGTAAAAAATACCAAAAGAAGAAACTCTCAGAAGCATTATTATTTCTGGACTTCTTCTTCTTCATCATGAACCTTTTTTCTGTGATCAACAAAGAGGAAAGAGCTGGGGACGCAGTAGTGGCAAATACCTACAATATACCTCAAGGAACTGTCCCTTTGGAGCAATCTTCATTATCATCTTCTTCAACATCCTTAGAGGCCCCATCACCCCCCACTGTACCACTGGCCTTGGTCCAAGGAAGAACCCTCGCCGCCTATTCCCCAGCCGTACGGTGCAGCCCCGCCTTCGCCGGAGCCGCCTCCGGGGAAGACACCAACCAACCAACAATGTAGAGTTTGAAATCATTGAAATGGCACTTCCACCTCTCTTGAGCATACTCTTCTTCTTGGACTGAATAAACTATATATGCTTGATTTGATTTACTTGATGCATAATTGTGGGTAGTTGATGTATATATAACAAGTGAAAAAGATAGTTTCTTGATGATAATGATGATCATGATCATAATGGAAGCAATTATAGCAATCTTAATGCTTTAGGAATAATTCTGGTGTGAATTAAAGTAAGGCCTCAAATAAACTCTCTTATTCCTCTTTACTTTGTATAAGGCTATGGTAGTCATCATTGTGAAGAGTAGGCTCATGAAGTCATGATCTTTTAAAATCAGTTTCGAGCTTAAAAAGAAGTTCGAGAATGTATGATACTCTCACTCTGTATTATTTTAATACTTACTTTGCATTATTATCATCATCATATCATCAATATATTAGTCTTATTTTAGAAGCTACTTGATATTTCTTTATGAACAACAACTGCTGGTTTCTATGAAAAAAAAACGACTTATTCTACCAAATGAGAATAACCGTATGAATTGCACGACATTACAATTAATTTTTTCTTACCAATATAGTCCTTCTAACTTTAATATAAAATTTATTTATTTAGTATGCGTACATTAAAAAGTTAGATAAACTATATATTGTATATTATAGATCAATTTTATAATTAAGATAAACTAGTTTGAGGGAATATAAAAGAAATAAGGAAAAATTCTCATATTTAGAACCAAAATCTAATTCTCAGATTAGGTCCTTCATCTAGCATAGAAGTGTGTGCATAAGCAAAATATCATTCATTTAATAACATCATTTATCATGTTTTGTTGATATACATGGTGGTAAAAATTTTGCATAGGTCCTTCAGCGGGGTAGGTTGAGCCTAGTATAAGCCTATGACTAATTGTCATTCTAAATTTTGAATGCAAATTATTTTTTTAAGGGAAAATTAATTATAAGTCTCTTATAAAGAACTTAATTATCATAAGGTCTTACGAAATCACGTAATTGATATCAGGTTTCATGTAAAATCTCATAATTAATCTCAAGTCCCATAAAGTTGTTATCACCTGCTTATGTAGTTGTTATCGGCAGTTTAAAAATTGTTACTGAATAAGAGTTGTTACACATGCTCATTTAGTTGTTATGGTTAACCACAAGTTGTTATACATACTCATTAAGTTGTTATCATAAGCTAAAAAGTTGTTATCACCTACTCATTCAGTTGTTAGTGACTGAGAATTCAGTAACAATATTTGACCAGACGATAACAATTGTTTGGCCTAATAACTTAATGAGCATACGATAATAACTTCGTGTTATGAACCTGAAATTAATTACACAATTTTGTGGGACCTCATTTAATTAAGTTCCTTACACAAAACATGTAATTAATTACCCCCTTTTTTAATCAGTGTATAAATAAATTAACGTTGATAAACTTGGGCCAGATTTTTAGCTTGAGATGTTCTATTTGGGCTGAGTTGGATCCCAACTTAGTTCAAGCTCAATCGACCCATGAATAAATTTAGCATTCATGATAATTTTATGAAAAGATTATTGGTAAAACCCATTTGTTACTTCCTATACTTTTATTTAATTTTGATTTTAGTATCTATGATTTTTATCTCTTAATTAAATTATTAGTTTTATTTAATTACCACTAGTAACTTATATAACTTTGCTCTATTAGCATGGTTCGGCTTTGTGTATGAGCTAATTGTGTTTACAAAATAAAATTAAAGCACTTAATTATGATCAAAATACATATAAGTATTAAAATCAAAACTATATAAAAGTATAGGTACCACAAAAAAAGTTTTCCCAAGATTAATCCGAGCCAATTCGAAACCAGTAAAGCGACATGGTTCTATTGGTAAAAAGGATATAAAATCAGGCCAAAAAAAAAAAGCATATTAAGAGAAAGGGAAAATTCCAAATAAATACCCCTCGAATATCAAAAGGACAAAAAGGTACCTCCAATATGCAAAATGACATAAAAGGGATCGTTCCCAATTTGGGATAAACAATTTTAAGGTAAAAAGACCAAAATGCCCCTGTCTCCATTCACTTTCAAAGTGAAGTGGTTAATGACTATACTAGAGTAGTTAATCATTATACTGAAATGGTTAATTGCTATACTAGAGTAGTTAACGACTTTCACAAATATAAGAGTATTTGAGCCCAATTAATGAATCAGTGAAGTAGTTAATAGATATATTGGAGTGGTTAATCGCTATAATGAAGTGGTTAATTACTATACTAGAGTAGTTAACAACTTTCACAAAAACAAGCCTAACTAATGAATCAGCGAAGTAGTTAATAGCTATACTAGAGTAGTTAATCGCTATACGGGAGTGATTAATGGCCATACTTGAGTAGTTAATGGAGACAGGGGTATTTTGGTCTTTTTGCCTTAAAATTGTTTATCCCAAATTGGGAACGATCCCTTTTATGTCCTTTTGTATATTGGAGGTACCTTTTTATCCTTTTGATATTCGATGGGTATTTATTTAGAATTTTCCTTAAGAAAAAACCGGGATAGTTTGTTTTATTTTTTTTTATATTAATGTGAATGATGATGATGATAGTTAATGGTGGCCGCGTAAAATATCTTAGCGAAAAAGCTAAAGCCGAGACCAAATATAAGAGTCCCACATTGTATAGATTATAAAAAATAGATTGTATATAAAACTCAAACCCGGCGTGTTCTAACTGCCGAGCTAGGCAACGTTAGCTTGTAACCTAAGTTGGGGCATTAAAGCTTTGGAACATGGAGAGCTTTCATTCGTTGAGTTGGCCCATTTTACGTTCAATCGATGTACCTTGGTTCTCAATAACCCCCCCTGTAAGAGAGGGCCTAACGGTATAGGCTGGCTTTTCAGAGCAGTTGTAGAACGATATAAAATGGGCACAGTCAGAATTAAAGCTCATGGACCTTTGTCTTTTTCCAAACGCCTACTGATGTTGCATTTTTTGAGTGTGAAACTGTATATCATTACTCAAAGAAAATTGGTAGTTACAAGACTATACCAAAGAAAACAAAAACAAAGAAAAGGACTGATGTTGCTTTTGTGAGCCTATTATGTTTCTTAACCCAAAAACTTCTGCGACTTCAAAGTTTATAGAATGAAAAAAAAAATTGTAGTACTACCTCCGTCTATTCTATAAGATTGTTAAATAAATTATTTATAAATTAATTTTCTTTAATCGGTTCTTTTAATTAATTTAGGGGAAAGTTGCATCCATCACCCCAAAATAATTTTAGAGAAACAATAAACACCCTAAAGTATTTTATGGTGCAATTAGTACCCTAATATATAAAAAATGAGATAATGAATACCCCTCTATTTATTTCACTTCTCTCTCCTCTCACACTGCCAACCTTCCCCTTCCTTCCCTGTCCTTCTCCAATCTTTTTCCCCTCTCTCCCACCCGCTTCTTCTTCAATGGGGCAATTAGTTACAAGGTTTTTTTCTCCACTCTTTCTTCCTTGTTACATACAGGCCTTGACATGCATTTGATATTCATTTGTTTGACGTGTAACTAATGGCTGACTTGTGGATTTGTATTGAGGACTGGAGGAGTTCTTGGGTGAATGTCATTTGTGGTCTAACATATCACAAGTTTACACATTACCTGTACAAAGTAAATAGCGACTTCACTTTGCAAGCCCTTACAATGTACTATCTTGTTTTTATAATCGGCAAAAAAATCGATATCATATATATAAATATATAATATAAAGTGTACCACTATTCATTCATGAATCTTTGTAAACTTATTGAGTATAATTCTTTTTAAATGTGAGACCTCCCATCAACTGTTTTTTTTTACAATCAATCAGTATCAATCAATCAATATACATTCTAAATCTTGTGGTAACGGCGTTAATTTTGTGATGTCTTCGTTTATTTTTCTAAATCCCATAATTAGCTCCGTCATCTCACCATTTATTCTCACACGCCAATAAATCCCATAATATCTACCATTTAATTATTATTCCCCCTCTCAACGTTTCCTTGCGGTTTCTATTTCTCTTCACCTTCTTCTTCATCATCTACTCCACCCTTCTTCAACTTCTATTTCTTTTCACTTGATCCTCATGGACGCTCCTTTGTTTCTTGGGATATACAGAGTTTTCTGTTTTGTGATCTTTGGATGCACTGGAAGAATGTTTTGATTTCAAGGCTTTGTGTCCCTGATACTCCATCATCTCCCCCTTTCACACCACCATATTCTTTTGTCAATCTCTACAATTAAATTCTTGCTTTGCCTAAAAAACTGAGAAGAAGATGCAGTAAGAGTAGGAGCCTTCTCAAATTTTTATTATTTTTTCCTTTTTATTGGAAAATTTCCACTTACTTTTTAGATTGAATCACAAAAGCTGTTGAAGAAATGATGAAAACTATTGTCTGACAGAGAGTTTTAGTCTAAAGTCCTTAAAAGATCTAGGGTACAATGAATATATGATTGAATCTCTTTCAAAGCAATTTTGTCGATGGCCTTCACTTTGCTGCTAAAGAGGCTAGATTTTTATCGTGAACATTTGTGTGTTTTCATTTGTGAACATGAGTTTATATGCTTTACGGATTATAATGAGTTGTGGGGAAGTATTTTCAATGTGATAGTCTGCATTATGAGAAAATGATTTGTCCATCATCACATTTGATGCTTGGCCATGTGCTTCAAACTGACTTTCAATTATCAAGAAAGGAATAAATTGCCTCTTTGAAAGGCTTTCTTCATGCTACTTGAACACATGAAAATATGTTTTATAGGTATGGGTTATTTCTTAACAACTAAGCTTCCATGTTAATATTTTGTTTATTTTAGGCCATCACATTAATGGAAAGAATTGCCAATAAAATTGATCAAAATGGTTCTGGAACGACTCTAACATATCATGCACCAGTAATTCAGAAGCTTAATTAGACAATAAGAAAGGGAAGGAATTGCCCATTTCTCTTCATAAGCTCATCGAATGGTTATATTGGCACTAATAGTTACATTGGACACTCTCAAATGTATTGCATACTGCAATCTGTTTTTGATCTACATCTATATGTTTTCCCAATATTCTTTTGTATGGTATTTGCCCTTTATAATTTTTATTTATTTGAATTGTTCGTTGATGTTACACTTTGATCTTCTTTTTCATACGGTATTGCTATTATCTCATTATTTGGATTCAGATTATGATGGGCTTTTTGTTCCTTTTGGTCTACTTTCTCAACACGAGCTCAATTTTGCAACGTTAAAAAAATTCTTCTTATAGTTTAGTCTTATTTGGGTTTTGGTCCCTAGAGTTTTAAAGAGTAGGTTTTGGTCTTTGTAGTTTTCTCCGTTTGTAATTGTTGGTCCCTATAGTTTAAAAAGGACTTTGAACAAGGTGTCAACAGTGTTAAATATGTACACGTGTCACTAACACCGTTAAAGTTGCTGACATGGATTGATGATTGGGCAAGTTTTGCTGACTTGGACATATTAAAAAAGAAAGAAAGAAAAAGCTCTTCACCTCCCCTCCCAGTTCGTCTCTTCTGTCTAAGAAGGGAGTTCTCGGCGGCAAGTTCACCTGGATAGGCAGCCATGGCTACTCCGATGTTGAGATCGGACGCCACCACGAGTCCCTAAATGCTAATGATCCCAACTTTGAAGATCTACAAGAGGTTGCCACCACCGACTGATTCTGCTTGATGTGGCTGAGATTCAAGAATCAAAAGTTCATCATTTTTGTGATTCAAATGGACCTGAAATGAAAGCTTGAATGCCATATATGCATTTTGACCAAAATTACTTCTTGCTGGGGACGTAGGGCTCTGACCCATTCTTCTTCTTCATTAAGTGATGCCACTCCTTTGTTCAATTAGATCTGGTTTTTTTGTCAATGTTCAGTAGATCTGGATTCCACAGTATTAAACTAATATTTTCCCCCGTATTTATGAAATTTAATAGCAAAGTTTAAATCTGAAAATAGAAATAGCAAGGTTTAGATCTGGAAAAATAATTGCAATGGAGGGGGAAGGTGAACAGCTTTTTATTTCTTTCTTTTTTTTTAAATATGTCAAGGTCAGCAAAACTTACCCAATCATCAATCCATGTCAGCAATTTTAACGGTGTTAGTGACACGTGTACATATTTAACACCATTAACTCCTTGTTCAAACCCTTTTTAAACTATAAGGACCAACTATTATAAACTATAAACGGAGAAAACTATAAGAATCAAAACCCACTCTTTAAAATTCTAAGGACTAAAATCCAAACGAGACTAAACTATAAGGACCAAAAGTTATGTTTACCCGATTTTAAATTTTCCAACTCTTTCTTCTGTTTTTAATTTGATCTTATAGGTCAATTTATAGATTGTCATAGAAGTGACACTGTGATAGAAGCTATGCTATGATTTGTTTTGCATTGTACAAATATTTTGTAGTTATATTATGAAATAATGGTTGTGACTTAATTCCTTTGCAGTCTTGCCTCCTTATCGAGGCTATTAATATATGATCTTTTGAAGGTGTATAAATTGATATTTTTTACCAATCAGTAGTGTTTGATTTCTGCAACCCCAAAAGTCACACTTTACTAATAATAAAAGTCACAAGTCACAGCAATCTTTATGTATTTTTTTTTTTTTACTCTATTGATTGAATATATGAATTATTGAGTGAGTAATTAGGTACAACTTACAACAAATTTTGTTTAACATTTAATTGTTAAATTTTATGAATGCGACTTTAATTTTATGTATATACTATAACAAAGTTTTCCAATTTGGTTTGAGAAATAGTAGAGATATATGAAGATGTTAAGATGGAGTAAAATGTAAATGGATATACTAACAAATTAAGCCAAAAAATAGGACGAAATAGCAGAGACAACAAGAAGTCTCCATTGATAAGATCTTGTCCGTTTTTCCTTTCAAGAAGGTGGATAGCACAAATAACATTAATTAGGAGATGAATAATTTAACAATAAACATGAATTGATCATTATTCACTGAATTAATTTCCGAGACTCCAAAAGTCAAAATATGTTAATTTATTTATTAAATTTTAATTTAATCACTAAATTAGATTATTGAACAGATCAAAGCATGAATATGAATGACATTATGATTGCACCATTTACAGGTGTGTCATAAGGAATAAGTCTAATAATGTTGAGGATTGTGGGGGTCCAAATAATAATTGATTTTGGACTATTAAATGGGTAAAAAGGAGGAATGAACTTGTATACGAATAGGCCATTTAAGGTGAAATTTGGCTAATATTCTCTACTCATTTTTTGCAAGTTAAATATGGATTAGGCACCTTTTAGGAAGTTTTATGAAATTCATATATTACTAATGGATAAATGATTTTTCCGGAATTTATGATTGAAACCAAAATCTTGGAGTATGGTTTCTTAAATTGATTTGTTGCCATTATATGGAATCTGAACGGTTTTGGAAGCTAAATAATTAGCTATTTTATGGGTCAAATTCATGACATTAATATGCCTTCATGTCACATTTTGGAAAACGGTTTTCAATAGTTTAATGGCAAGCATTATTCCCTAATACATGCAAAGCCATTCATGATTTATATATAGTTTTTAAAAGAATAAAAACTGATTCATTATTTCACATAATTATATGCCAACATTTAGAAATTAAGAGAGGTTGTCAAACGTGTATTATTAAAAGCCTTCTATATATTGATAAACAAAAAACAAAAAAAGCCTTCTATATGGTGCACCAGCAAGATTTTTTTTTTCCTTTAATATGATATCTAATATCTAAACATGTCATTTATTTTTTGTGGAGGGGTGAGAATTTTCCAAACATTGTTTTGTTTGATGATTGTAGGCCTTTAGCATTTGCGAGTAAGACAAGTGATCTAAAGCCATCTTCTCCTTAATGTTTTCATTAAAAATCTACACACATTTTTACTACCATCCTATATAGTCAATAAAATATTTTCTTTGAGTAAAGATGTATATTCTGTCATCATACAAAAAAGCACTTGAAACAAGATAGAGCATCAATAATATACTGTGCCATTATAATACAATTTTTTTGTTATTATAATATAATTTAGTAACATTAGTCATCACCGTTGGTAACACAATAAATAGTTATATTATATTTGTTGTTGTAAAATTGATCCTGCCTTTAGGAGAAAAAACTTAAAAAAGAAAAAGAATTAAGCAATGTATCAATATGAAATTACATTTTCTAATCAAAAGAATAAAGAAGTTAATATGAAATAAATTTGTGGAGCATAAAATTTTTATAGTTTTTATATTTGCACTAATATGGAATTAGAGGAAGTTAATAGGTGTTTTCTTTTGTACTCTTTGGTTATGTCATTGTTTATAATATTGGTTAGTTTCCCTAACCAATTTGTTTTAGGGTCAAAATTTTGGACAATGAATACATTATAGAAATACTTGATTCATAAGTTATAAAGATATTCCGAAATAAAAAACAATTACTAAAATTATTGGCACAATAAAAAACTACACATTAAAAATTTAAACAAATTATTTCAAATAAAACAACCTTGTGGATCGTACGGGGATATTCATATTTTTTTAACGAAATATAAGACTTTTCTCCACATACGTAAATATATAAATAAGGAAGTGGATGCAATTATTATAATTATTATTATTTAGAAACTTTTATCTACAACAAAGAAACAAGGCATATTTATTCAAAATCAACTTTATGAAAACCAATTGTATATTAATTCCATTAGAAATGATCCACTCTATAATATAGTTGAAAGAGTAGATTCGCTTATTCATATGAAACACAAATTACTTGAAATAAATATTTTCCAAGCATATTTGTTACAAATGTTACTCTATAAAAGGGATAAGCAAAAATCATTTATACATCATATCACTTGTTTTCAAGCTTATCATGACCATATGCTTTTAACAAACAAAATAGAAATTTTAAGAAAATATTGTAGTTTCAACTCAAATGAAAATTGAGCAAACCAATTTCTTTTCCACATTAAAATGGTGATAATATATATTATCAAAAATTTGTTTTATCAGAAGAATAAACACAAATCGAAAAAAAGAGGCACGTCACGGAGACCACGCATAACAGGCGCAGCATTGAGGCCACGAATAACTGGCGTAATCCGAAGGCCATGAGTAGCTGGCGCAGCCCGAAGGCTAAGAATAACAGGCGTTTTGTACCTATTCCTCTAAAAAAAATTCATAATCTTATTAAAAAATTGTTTTATGTATTCCGTTGATATTAGGGTGTATATATACAATATAATGGAAACTCAATACTGATGGCTCTTTTAATATGAGAATAATATCCCTAATTTGTGGGAATTCTAACTTGATCCCAACTTCCTAAAATACATTATTATTTCCTAACAAAACCCAATACCAAAAGTTAGTAGCAAGCTTAAATTCCACTAAGCCATTTATAGAACTTTAATGCATAACGACAAAATTAAAAAAAAATATTATATAAGGATGAAATAATTATTCTATTTTACTTTCAAGATCATTACATTATGTGTTTACTTATTATTGGTCAAACCATAAATGATGTGGTGCACCGGGTTCACGCAAGAATTTCTCCGAGGGCAATAGAAAATGAATGAAAGGCTGAGAAATCATGAAGCCGAATTACAAAGGAAGAAGAAGAGAAACTGAATGAAGAGTTTAATAAGAATCGTTTTAGCCTTCGAATTGAGTTCCATGCCTCTTCATCGGCTTGCTCTTAGATTTCTGTATGATATTCTTTTCTTTGTGTCTGGCTCTTCATTGATATTCTTTGGGTTGTTGTTGTTAGTTGGCATTGAGGAAGAATTGGGGGGGGGGGGGGGGAGATTGAACGCGTGAGTTGTGAGAGAAGGGAAATAAATGGTGAGGGTGTTTATTGCCCCATTTTTTAATACATTAGGGTGCTAATTGCACAATAAAATACTTCGGGGGTGTTTATTGCTCCTCTAAAATTATTTCAGGGTATCGATTGCACCTTAACCCATTAATTTATTTAACTCATAAACTAACATATAATCTAATAATATGCTGCATATATTATGATTAAGTGACTTATTTAGATTCTTTAATTTCTCTATATAAGGTCAACTAGATCTTATATTAAGGAATGAAAGGAATATTATCTCCATCCTAAATATAAAGTGCCCGTTTGTCCTTAATAAAAGGTTATGAATCAACATGAAAAATGCATGCTTGGATTACAGTGAATATGGGACTAAGTGAGAATAACATAGAAATGGAATAAATTGCCCTTGTGATGTAACACCTTTAGACTCCTTGGGTTAAATTCAAAATTATCAAATTATGCAATGTAGTACAACTCGGGTCGATTCTTTCCCAGAGTCTATTTATTTGGAATTCTAAGCTAAACTAAATATCAAAAGCAACATTGAAAGGGGTTTTGAAATTGATTTTATTTATCAAATTACCTGTGAATGCAAAGAAAATAAATCATAAGCTACTCTTTTTGGTCTTTTCAATAAATGGGGAATGATATGATGAAATTGGAAAAGAAATTAATAATGAAATGCTCCTTGGAGATTGAATACTAGACATCCTTGCTTGAGAAAAGATATGAGAGTAAATTTACCACTAAATCAAATTGCAAACCCTAAACACGGTTTGAGTCAAATGAATTTAATCAGTAATTATTCATAACCACTAGGCTATAATAACAAATTATACCATTTTTTATAAACCACTTAGTGTGTTTCAAAATTGGTCAAAGCAACTTGGTCTTCTAAATGTAAATACTCATGGAGATAAATGTTAATCTCAACTAAATCATACAATCAATCAAACAATGATAGAAAATATAATTCCATTAAACTCAAAAATATGAAATAGAAATCCAAGTATCAAGCTACAATTCCCAAACACTATTACAAAGTTTAATCAATCCACATAGAGAGATTGAAAGACAAGTCTCAGTTCTACAATCATATAACAAAACCTAACATAGGAAATTGAAATATAATTAAATAAATGGATAAAAAATAAACAACTCATCTATAAGAAGTTCCATAACTCAAGCTAGATCATCCCCTCCAAAAAGCACAAGAAAGTTAGCCACTCATTGAACAAATCGCTGCTACAAAGTGTCTATTACACCAATAAGCCATGGATGGATAATTGGAAGGTTGGTTGTAGAAGATAGGGACATAGGGTGCAAATATGATGAAGAAATAGGAAGAAGGTGATGGATAAAGGTAGGAAAGTAGTGAAGCTGATGAAGATTGGAGATGGATGATGAGAAAGAGGGATTCTTAATGAAAAATTGATGTTGAGTGAGTATGGGTCTACTATGCGCCGCTGGTTGTGTGTGTGAAGCCGAGAATCTGATACAGAATGCCACAAAGAAGATGGTTTTCAAGTCTGGGCCATTTATGCAATTTTTGGAAGTTTTAGGCCAGTTTCTGTAATTTTCCCCTGACTATTTTGCAGCTTTTCTGAATTTCTGGGCCATTTCTGTCATTTTTATCAAATATCAGAAATAGCAATTTCAGCCCCTTTTTTCTTCATTTTATACAAGGAAAAATTAAACACAATGTAATACCTTTAATCTCAAAAATTAATCACTCAACATAATCAATTAAATGTGACAATTATGCCCCTATCTAGCTCTTTTTACACACAATCATCTTTAATTCAATTTAATCATAATAAATGTATTTTAACTCTATACTTATGATAAAATCCCTAAATAAGATATAAAATACCATTATAAAATAGGGATATATATAACCTTGTCTACATATTTATATATAATAAAATAAATGTTGGTGGGACTGGATCTTTGAGGAGTCTTGAAGAAAATATGAAGAAGAAAGTGCATAATGTTTTCAAGGCACGAGTAGCACTTTTTTTAGGCTTAATTTGCCCCACCTATCCTGTCTTATAGAGTGCAAATGGATTGACGGGCGAATTTTTTTGCAGGATACAGTACCCTTAAATGTGGTTTGCAATCCCAACACTCAAACCAAGACAACAATGGCCTTTACAAAGTGATAATATGACTTCCTTCATGTGTACATTCAAAGACGAAGGCAATGAGTTTGTGTTTTTCTATCATATTTATGTATATCACAAATGAGCTCATGGTGAGTCTATTTATAGACCATGAATTTGTGTCTTGAACAGGTGTCTATTCAAACAACATCTTTTGAATGAAAAGTCATTACCATAGACATATTCATGCAACCTTATGATAGTTCATGAACTATACGAATGAGTACATTTTCACATGTGTCTTTTAAGTATTAAAGATACATGACTTCTAAAATTATAATTCCCTACACGCCTCTTCATATAAAAAGACAAGACCTTTAGAGTTATAACTTCATACATACCTTTTCATTTTTTAAGGTGCCCCTTCACATGCAGCTTTAGGAACTCAAAAGACGTGACTTTTGGAGTTATGACTCCCTACACATCTCTTCAATATAAATTCTTTAATTTATAAGGACATAACTTTTTCAAAACACACTTATTGATTTTAAAATATTCCAACATTAAATTATCTATTTTCCACCAAATATATTTAATAACACTGTCCACATTTATAATAATAAATTAATAAACAAAATTACTCTTTGTTCACGTGTATAAAAAAATTAATTAATTCAAATTTCCTGTATATACGCTATAACAACTCGTAGTTATTCTTACACACATATGTAACAACAATAAATTAAGGTAGAACGCAAGATCATATTGTTAAGTAAAATTGTTTATATTATGTACAAATACAGTGGTAGAATATTTTTTTGAAAAGTAGGTAAATGATATATTAAGATATTAGGAGTCTTACAGTACAATATTAAAAGAAGGATAAGAATTTAAAGATGAGGTAAAAAAAGGTAAAATGAAATCACAATAATGTACTGAAACATCATTGAATTTGCTTAGGATATTTGTAATGTCTCTGTTGATAATGCTGCTAGAATCATGAAGCGTGCTAATAGTCCACACCGTTCTGGATTTAACAAACTAGACCGCTAGAGGTGCCTCATTTACTTGCGAGAAAAGGTCAGTTTGAGAGATCCATAGCAACGAAAATCTTAAGCACCTATGTAGGAACATATGATCATGAGATTGAGTTGTCGAAGCCATGAACCGCGTCAAAGCCTGATTATTGACATAGATCTAAACTTGAATACTTTTCTTTCGATGGTACTTGATTTTCCTTATCACAATGAAAATGCTCTGATGCAAAGCATATGCTTCGACATTCATTGGTTATATTAGACTGAGGTTGAAAAGCCAGATTGCAAAATGAAAGTGTAGACCTGATCTGAGATGAAATTCCAGCCACATCATATCGAGAGGAATTAGTAGGTCTAGGATCTTTGTGAGCAACTTCATTTCGTTTCATCCATATTACATTTGGCAAAACAACCATTCCATATACCATATCAGAAAAATTATCCTTGTGAAGATTGAGTAAAGCTTGCAAGAACCATTCTTTGAACTCATCAAACGAATTCACCTGTAACCTGATCCCGAGGCAGTGAAACCAAAGAGATTTAGCAAAAGGACATTGGCAGAAAATGTGCAACATAGTTTCTTGACAGTCACAGCCAAAAACACAGTCATTAGCGACATTCAAGTGATGAGCTTGAAGAATATCAGCAGAGGGTATCACATTTTTGAATATTTTCCATATAAAGAGGAGATATTTAACTGGTAATGAGATTGACCACAGAAATTTCCAGAATTCTTCTTCTCTGCCTGGATATGATTGTGACATTAGAATCTGGAAACCCTCTTTCGCTATGTAAGATCCACCGCTATTTGTACCCCATATAATTTTATCCTTCTCATATGTCACTGATATTGGTAGTTTTGAGATGGTTTCTGCCACATTCCAGTCATAAAGAGATCTCAACAAGTCAAGATTCCATGTTGCAAAATTCCAAATATCAGAACCATGCACTAATAAGTCCGCCACTGTTCCTGAATGAAGGACATTAGCAGAATTATGCTGCATTTGCCACCACAATGGGTGGTTAAGAGAGATAGTCAAACCATTACCAATTGACCATCTTAAGCCATTTGTTATAAGATCTGAGCATTGCAACATGCGATTCCATAACCAAGATGAATTGTACGGTTTTCTGAGATAGATTTCTTTTGATCAGTCTATATATTTAACTTGCAAAGTGCTTCCAATGAATGAATCTTGAGAACTAGAGAGGATCCTCCAGATCTGCTTGGACACGAGTGACTTATTAACAAGACTGGCTGATCTGAGTCCTAAACCCCCTTCAGAACGAGGTAAGAACAAAGTATCTTTTTTCTCCAAATGCATTCTATTGAGATTATCAGAACTTCCCCAGAAAAAATTAATACATCTGGAGTCAATAGCATCACAAATTGATTGAGGTAGAGAAATGCAAGACATAATATGAATGTCTACTGCAGAGAGTATCGATTTGATAAGCTGCATTCTTGATGCTTGAGAAATGAGTCTAGATGTCCAGGCAGTTGTTCTTTTTTCTATTGCTTTAAGGACCTGATTGTATATTTGTCGCTTATCTCTACCTGGATCTATCCATGTTCCTAAATATTTGCCTAGTCTCGAAGCAAACTGCACCCTTATAACCCTTGAAAATTCCCTTTTTATGCTATTAGAAACATTTGGATTGAAAATTATGGTAGATTTTGATGCATTAACCTGTTGTCCTGACCATTCACAGAATTTGGCCAATGTGGACTGAACTGTTTGTACACAATCGACAGTAGCTTCAAAAAAGAACATTGAGTCATCTGCATATAAAAAATGCAAAATAGGCATGGAGGAATTGCAAACTTTGATTCCTTTCCAATTATTGAGCCTCTCCTGATTTGAGATAAGACAGGACAAGATGTTGGCTGATAGAATATATAAGTAAGGTGAAAGTGGATCACCTTGCCTTATTCCTTGCGAGGGAGAGAAAGGCCTTGACAAATTGCCATTAAAAAGCACTTGATACTGGACAGTTGAAATGCATTGACGAATAAGATTAACCCACTTAGTTGGAAAATTCATTCTCATAAGAATCGCTTATATGAAATCCCAAGAAAGTCTATCAAAGGCCTTTGCAAAATCAACCTTGAGAGCTGCTAACTTTTTCCTCCCTTTTCCTGATGAGTGAATCTGATTCATTAATTCTCCAGCTAATAAGATATTATCCGAAATGAGACGCCCTTTCAGAAAAGCACTTTGATTGGGGGCAATGTACTTTTGTAGGATAGGCTTGAGCCTATTGGCTAATATCTTGGATATAATCTTGTAAATTACATTACAGAGACTAATTGGCCTTATATCCTTTAACGTAGCTGGTTTATCCACTTTTAGAATTAAAGTGATAACAGTCTTGTTGAAAGAATTGAGAATATGTTCTGTGCACCAGAAAGAAGAAACCATAGAAAGAACGTCACTCTTCACAATTTCCCAATTTACCTGAAAGAAACTAGCATGAAATCCATCAATATCAGGAGCACTATCTTTGGGAAGGGAGAAAAATGCCTCTCTGAGTTCAGGCAAATGAACTGGTTTCATTAAGATTTGAGATTCTTCATCTGTAATAGTAGGAATGGGAATTTGCCACAAGTCTTGAAGAAGTTGATTTTGATCAAGATTGGATGAACACGTATAAAGCTGCTTATAAAAATTGTAAGACATCATCTGAAGCTCCTTTTGGTCTCCTACCCACGTTTCATCCTCTTTTTGTAAACACCTAATGAGATTATGATTGTATCTGTTGTTTACCATTGTATGAAAGTATTTGGTATTTCACTCGCCCTGAGATTTCCATTTAATTTTAGCTCATTGTTCCCAGAAGCTATTGTCACAATCATATAAGAATTCTAGCTCATGACGCACATCTTCTGAGCGAATTTTCTGAGGTAAGTTTCCTACATGCTCCTTACTCCACAAAGATAGCATTGACAATGTGGATGATAACTTGCATTTGATTTTAAAGCTAGGAGACCCTTGGAAATCATTTTGCCAACAATTCCTAATAATACCAAAAGATTCAGGGAATTGATACCAATAATTTTCAAACTTTCGAATTCTAGACTTCCTGAACAGTTCTTCTGTAGATAGAATGAGGGGACTGTGATCAGAAGCAGCAATACCTAGAGCTTGAACAAAAGAACCTGGAAACGCATTTAGCCAGTGGATATTGCAGAAAGCCATATCTAAACACTCAAGGCATTCCTCAGTGCCTTCTCTTTTATTTGTCCATGTAAAAGCATATCCTTGTTGTTGAATTCTAAGAAGGTTTGAAGTGTCAATACATTCTTTGAATTGTTGCATACCAGAGCTTGATCCACTTTTGCTTAATTTGTCTTGTGTAGAAATAATTTGATTAAAGTCTCCAATTATTATCCATGGAATTTGAATTTGTTGTGCAGATAAACTTATCCAATCCCACAAAAGTGTCGATTTGATGAGACTGGAGGGCCATAGACGAAGGCAACATAATAAGAAGGGGATATTTCAGTTCCATCAACTCTTAAGAGACAAAAATACCTGGATATTTGCTGAACAGAAACATTCCGCCCATTTTTCCATGCAATTAGAGTGCCCCCTCCCTTTCTAAAGGCATCTGTACCCACATGATTCTCATAACCCCTAGAAAGAAGAGACTTAATAGCAGCTGGAATGCTTATTTTAGTTTCACTTAGATATAGGAAGTCAGGTGAGTGTGTTCCAATAAGTCTCTTGTATCTTTGAATTGCCGTGGCCTTCCCAAATCCACAGCAGTTCCAACTAAGTAGCTTCATGTCTCCCTGGGAAGCTTTATGAAGGCAGCTTCCCTTACCTTTTTTGGATTAGAAGGAGCATAAAAATCCGACTTTAGATCCAAGTTAAAGTCTAACTTGTCTTCCTTTGGTACAGCTTCAGGTAAAACAATAGTCTCTAGGATTGGGAATTGAGCTTGTATCAGATTGTGATGGCCAGGCTTAATACTTTTTGCAAGAGGAATCATAAACACAACTGATTCACGAGATCTCTTCTTTATAGTCGAAAAATCATCTGAGGGGCAATTTTTGCCATTTGAATCCATCTTTCGATGCCACTTATCAGGAGAAGAATCATCTTCATCATCCTTCAGAATATTTTTAGATCCTTTAGATGGCACATCTGGAGAATTTTGATGCTCAAACTTACGTTTCCTGCTATGAAAAATCTGTAAACGAGGTCTTTTGCTGATCATACTAGTCATACCAACATCTTCTATTTTGCGCTTACATATTTTCCTCTCATTCCAAAGATATCCTTTACAAGACCTTTTACCATTCAGGCATTCCATATGAAAGAACTCCAATTTTCTTTTACACCTAATCCTTCTCATCTTAACTTCGAGTAAGAGATGTTCTTCAATTGAGAAATCATATGAAGAATGAAGAACTCTACGTTTCTTTCCTATTAAATCAAGAGAGGAACCAACTTCGAGCTTGCGTTTCATTCGCAAAAGGCTTGGAGAAGAAGATAGATGAATTTTAGATTTCTTCATCACACAGTGTTCTGCATTTTCTTCCACATGAAGAAGTTTCCTCTTACGATCTTTAAAAATAATAGATTCAAGAGAAGAAGGAATATGATCTGAATGGAGATTATTTCCTTTATCAATAAGAAATCCGTCATTAAGAAGACAATTATCCTCGGGCATAATTGAAGAGAAACAAGGATACACTGAAACCTGAATTCCTGACTTACAAGCAGTAGAAAAATAATGACCAGAGAATCGATCATATTTAACAGAAATAGATCGAGAACCCAGACCAGAGCAAGTGACATTAAGTAGATGATCTATGGAGCCTTTGCAGTTTTTAGTTACATGATCAAAACTTGCACAGAAAGGACATATACGCCCTACTTGTTCAATAACAATTGAGAAACCTGAAGTTAGACTGAGAGCTACTTGAAGTTTGCCAAGATGTACACAATTAAGACCAAAATCATAAAGTTGTACTTGAATGCGCATACCATATCCATTTGAATAACTTTGATAATCATAACAAATGAATGTACCCAAGAGATCACCAATATGACGAGCAGAGTCCACATTGAAGAATTGCGGAGCTAAACCATGAATTTGAATCCAAACAGGAAAATCATAAGCACAAAGATTAAGCAAGAAGATTGATGACTTCCATGGAATAAGAGCAATTGAATAACCTTGCAGCATCCATAAACCATGAAGGAGCATAAATTTTAAATCCTTCTCACACTGAAAATATATAAGGAAAGAATTCCTAAAGTGATGAACTATAGAAACTCTGCCTTGTAACTTCCAATGAATTCTGACAAGAGATTGAAATTTGGAATAATGAAGAAGACGGGCTACCAAGAACCTTAGCAAATATGAAATGGCTATTGATGAATGAAGAGTCATTAAATCCAGATGAAGGAGACATGATATCCAACTAACCAAATGTTACCAGAGAAGCTCTGAAAGATAAAGAAAACAAGAACTGAAATTTTTATGATGGCAAGCGATGATGCCAGAGACGAGGAACGGTAGGATTCAGGGAAGAGAACGGGAGCCCTCCTTAGGTTAAAAACGTCGACAACTAAACTGATGGGAGCAGTGATTAACAACAGCAAAGTTGCAGCAGAGGATGACGGCTAACGGCGGAGTAAGGCGGCGGACGGAAGGAGCAGAGTAAGTCGCTTTGGTTATGAGCGAGAGAGACAGGAGCTCTCCAAAGTTCTCAGCTAAATTGATTTTGGGCATAAAATCGAGATCATCAAGTGACCAGCAACAGCTCTGAACTTGATGATGACAATGGCTAAAGGCAGAGAAGACGGCGGACGGAAGGAGCAGAGAAGGTCGCTTAGGGTTAGAACGAGAGAGACGGGAGCAAATAATGAGTTATCATATAATCAAATAAAATACTAACTGTTCTAATATTTCAGATTCGTACTTTTACTTATTGTTGTCAAACCCATGAGTTGACTCTCTGATTTACTTTGCCACCAAACAAAAACGTGTCACGAGTTACTTAAACTCCTACTAGTTGTAAATTCAGTTGAACTCACAAATTTTAAATGCAAGTTATTGTTTTAATCAGCGTATAAATAAATTAATGTTTCTTGCATTCCAGAAAGTCACTTTGTGGATATTTATTAGGAAAATTACAACTAGGTTTTAAGGAAAGTAATTAGTTACAATCAGGTCTCAAAAGTTATTAAATTACATTGAAGTTAGGGATGAAAGTGATATTAAATCGTATGTTCTGGGAGTTGTCGATGCAACTCAATAAGTTGTTATTGACAACTCAATAACCTGCATGGACAACTCTTAATACATTCGATTTATATATATATATATTAGTTTATCATGTGTGGGCCAGATTTCAATCTTGAGATAATGTTCTATTTGGGCTGAATTGGAGCCCAACTCAGATCAAGCTCAGTCGATTCATCAATAAGTTTAGTATTCATGGTTATGGAAAGATAATTTAGAGGTGGGCAGTTCGAAACCAATGACATGATTCTAATGGTAAAAAGGTAAATTCTGGCAAAAATAAAAGTATTTTAAAAATAAAAATCAGAGGGAGTTTGTTTTATTTTTTTTATTAATATTTATATGAATGATGATGATATTGAAAGGTGGCAGCGTAAATATCTTAGCGAAAAAATTAAAGCCGAGACCAAATATAAGAGTCCCACATCGTTTAGATTAAAAAGAATACCTTATATATAAATCCAAATTTTCCCAACCGGTTGCCGAGCTGAGTAGCTTCAGCTTGTAACCTAAGATGGGGCATTAAAGCTGTGGAACGCTGATCTCTGTTCTGTGGTCCATTTGCCTTTGTGATTGTTGGGTCAAAGGTCGATAAGACTGACTTTTCAGAGCAGTTGTGGGCCGTCCTTCACAATCCTCAAAGAATGGGCCAGCCGGAATTAAAGCCAGTGGACCTTTGTCTTTTTCCAAACACCAATACCTTTGTCTTTTTCCAAACACCAATTGATGTGGTTTCTGTGAGCCTATTATGTTTCTTAACGCAAAAACTTCTAACAACTTTTATTTTATTGAATGGAAAAAAAAAAAAAATAGTACTCCATCCATCCGTTTTTTAACGTAAGATTAAGCTAATTTTTTTTAGGAAAATCATAAGATAGTTAAACAATACTTAGAAATTGATTTTCCTTAATTTTTTTTCTCAACACTAGATTATTTGACTTATAAACTAACATATAATATAATAATACATAAAATACATTGTGATTAAGTGGTTCATTTAGCTTTCTTAGTTTATCTAAAAAATAGTCACTTGTATCTTATATTTAGAAACGGAGAAAGTAGTTTATGGTTCTTTATGAACAACTTGTAAAAGAACAAGTCTTATTCTATCAAATGAGATAAATTGTATGAATTGAAACACATCACATTAATTTTTTTTTTTCTAACAAGAGAGTTTTGAGTTAACACATGTCATAGAATTTATATTGGGTATTAAGGATCTGTGGAACAACTTTTATTTACAACAAAAGAAGAAATAAAATTTTAAAGTTTACTTTACCATTACCATTGATGCCACCAAAATTAAAATTAGCTCCGCAAGTGTGATTGTTGGGTCAAATGTCGAATAAGCTACGCAAAAACTTCTGCAACTTTTATTTTATTGAATGAAAAAGAAATACAGTACACCATCAGTTTCTTAATGTAAGATCTAGCTAATTTTCTTGGGAAAATCATAACATAGTTAAATAAACTACTTATAAATTGATTTTCCTTAATTTTTTTCTCAACACTAAATTATTTGACTTATAAAATAACATATAATTTAATAATACATAAAATACATTGTGATTAAGTGGTTCATTTAACTTCCTTAGTTTATCTAAAAAATAGTCATTTGTATCTTATATTTAGGAACGGAGAAAGTAGTTTATGGTTCTTTATCAACAACAACTGTTGGCTACTATAAAAGAATAAGTCTTATTCTATGTTAAAATAAAATTAGATGTTATAGTGAAAAGATGTTATTTTTAAGAAAAAATAATTTAAAATTAAATTGTATATCAACATTAATAATGTAACAAAATGTTTTTTAATATATAAATAAAGAATTGAATAAATTTTTAAAATTTAATACATTAAATTAATAAGTTATAACTATGCAACATTATCAATATCTAAATTCCTCTACAAAAATAATCCAGGGAGTGAACTCAAGCAATGTCGACACGTTGCAAAAAACAAAAAAAAAATATGACGCATGTGTGGTCAAAAAAAGCTGAGGGCTGAGGCATGCGTTGATAAAAAAATAGATAGGCATTTTTAGGGGTGAGCAAAAAACCCGCAGGGCCCGCCTGTGACCCGTATATTTTGTCTGTCAAAGCCTGCCCGTTTTTTGCCCATAAAGTAAACGGGTGGGGCTCGGCCATTTAAGTATATACGGGTATGGGTATGAGTTTGGCTACGGGTACCCTGTTACCCGCTAATTTATATATTTTTATTTTGAAATATGTTAAGTTTATTATAATATTTATAATTTTCCTACACACGCAAAGAAAACCCTTGTTGGTCAAGTGGCAAAAGGCATCCACTTTATTTTACATGTTCGATTCCTTAGCTACTCCACTTTATTGTTTTTTTTTATCCACACATGACAACTCAAATAAAAACCCTATTTCCATTTGTTCACTCTCGTTTCTCCCATTCCTATTATCGCCGCCATCTGTCCTCATCAACCGCCCCTCTTTCTTTTTTCTCTCCCCTTTCACATTCTTCGCATATTCATCTTCATTCTCATCCCTCCTTCTTGTTCACACAGATCCACCTTCTTCCCTTATCTTGCTCCATGATCCGCTGTCGCTTCCCCATCACCCCGCCTTTGAAATAGAGACCTTTAACCCTAACAACCCAGACCCTTCACCTTAGCAACTAGACACTCCTCCTCATCCTTTTCTTCTTTTCTTCTTTTTGTTGAGTAAATATAAGTGTTCTAGAGCTTTTTCTTGAAGCATGGAGATGGAGCTTTTTTTTTAATGATGATGGTTAAACGGGGTTACCCGTAATCCGCGCGTACCTGCACGATTTTTTTAAAGCCCATTAAGCACGGGTTTAAATGGGCTTCTTGTAGGTACGGGCTTCCCTGTACCCGTTCAAAAAAAAGGGCGGGTTACGGGTACACTCACAGGCCACCTGTACTCACCTGTTGCTCAACCATGTGCATTTTGATTAATGGGTGGGGTCAGGGGTAGATATAGGTAACCAGTTTTTTCCCCAAATCCCTCTACTTGTGGAGAGAAATTCAAGAGGAAAATGGGCTATGGAACCAATTTATTCCTTTATACTTTTCTTTTTTTCCTCAATTTCTCGCTATTTAAACAGGAGAAAATGTTCTCCCTCTTCCATTTTACACCATACTTTTCTTTCCTCCCCATTTTCTCTCCGTCCAAGCAGACTCTAAAATGGTCCCTTTTCATTACATTAGGAGATATTTTCTTATTAAGGGAAAAATTGTCCTTTCAACAAACTCAAACTTTCTACTCTCTTCTTTCTTTCTTCTGTTTTTTTTTCCTCTTCTGAAAATAATTTTTAGAAATGAATCCTTATATCAAACTAAGGATTTACTTCCATCATAAATTTCTTTAAACTTCCAAAATAATTTCCCCAAAATTCTCAAATCAAAATCTACCCCTTAACTATTATGCCTTAGGAATTCTTAAAAATACTTCAAGATTTTAAATAACTTCTTGTTGCTTATTTATAAAATTTTGGGGGTGTTACAATGGTATCGATGTCTTTTACCATGATTATCAAATACATGATTATATCTAAAATTACAACATGTAATCCTCTTTAAATTATAAGAATCCACCAATCAAACGTTATGATTAGTCCATTGTATAAGATCCTCCATCACGGAACCGAATCAAACATGCTAAAAGAGTTTTTTTTTTTTTTATTATTATTAAGACATACTATAATTAAACATTTTTTTAACTTCCTTAATCTCTTTAAATATCTTAACTGTTCGTATATCAAGGAACCGAGTTTTGGGGTTGCTCATGAAAAGAGCAAAATTAGACCACGACTCACTCACGAGAATAAAAACGTAAGCAATATTCACTAAAAAAAAAGGGTAAGCAACTGTGTGTGTGTGTGTGTGTGTGTTATAGATTGAAAGCTGGCTGCGGGGCTACATAAGCGAAAAAAATGAAAGCCGAAACCTAAACTAAGGGTCCCACATCGTGTACTATCAAAGGGAATAAAGTATATATAAAGCTCTATACTCTGTTAATCAATTGCTGAACTAACTAACGATAGCTTGTAACCAAAGTTGGAGCATTAAAGCCTTGGTACATAAGGCTCTAATTTGGCGGCTTGGCCCATTTAATGATTCTGTGCTGTGGATCATCGACTACAAGCCCATGAAGGCCTCATAAGAGGCAAGTAACTCAGCTGCTGGGGATATAGCTGATGAATGTTTGCCTGGTTTTCCAGGTCCTATTACTGCGTCATCAGAGGCCAGTATCTTACTGGATAAGCCGATGATGAATATTGGGCTGGCTTTCCAGGGCAGCATTGAAGTTGGGCAGCCCGTCAATGAACCTTAAGGCAAGAATTGGGTAAATGGGCCGCTCTCCAATTAAAGCTCTCTATGAACCTTTGTCTTTTTCCAATCGCCCATTCGGCCAATCATGTGGTTTTTGTGTGCCTATTGTGTTTTTTAACCCAAAAAACCTTTGCAACATTTTTATTATAGGGTTAACAGTAAAAAATATACATATGATTTTGTTAAAAGTTTATCCAGATCAAATATTTTTTTTGGACCAAAAATACACATGAACTTTCAATTTGAATCAAAAATACACATTTACAGTTAAATTAGGGTAAAAAAAATACACATGTGATTTTGTAAAAAGGTTCATCCAGCACCTATCGTTTCTTTTTGGAATATAACTGTAAATATGACTTTTGATTCAATTTGAGAGTTCATATGTATTTTTGGTAAAAAAAAAATTTGGTGTTGGATGAATTTTTGACAAAATCACATGTATTTTTTACCATTAACCCTATATTGTAGAATAAAATAAGCTGCTTTATAAATTGATATGGCCGAAGACTTTCTCTGAATTAATTTATTTGATTATAATCTAATAATACATAATATATGTTATAATTAAGTAACTTATTTAATTTCTTTAATCTCTCCAAAAAAAGAGTTGACTACATCTAGTATTAAGAGATGAAAGGAGTACTAATATCTCTAATTCTAAATATAAATAGTTTTTTTATTGTCCAAACCATTTTGCCTCACAAATTAATTGATGTATAATATAATGATATGTGTAAGCTTTCCATAAATATCATGTAATACATTGTAATTAATTGGTTTATTTAGTTTTCTTAATCTCTTCATATTAATTATTGTAAAAAAAAAAAATCTCTTTGGATTAATACACTGCTCTTAAAGGAATGGAGTTGAGGTTACTCATGAGGGCAAAATTAGATAATAATTTTTCATTTTCTTATTTTGGACAAATATGATATATTTTGAAATAAATAGAAGAATAAGATGGATGTAGGTATTGTTGTCAAACTCGCAAGTTGACTTTACTTTCATCGTTTTTCCAGTTATACTACCCAAAATGTGTCACGAGTCACTTAAATTAATACCAGATGAAAACTCAGTTAAACTCACAGGTTTACACACCGAGTTTATCGTTTTTATGCTTCTACTCTATGAATTAATCTTGTTAAGCTACTCTAAATTTCATGTTAATTTTTTTATTAGACCATATTCAATGAATTTATATATAAATTTCTTTAGTGAGTTTGATAAAGCATTAATGTTGATATATTCAATATCAACTATTCCTATTTAAAATATATTTGAGTCAAATTATTGTTATTTTTTCTATTTCTTTTTTAATTATGCACTTTAAACACGTATTTATTAATAAAAGTAAACTCTCACGAGTTTTGTAATTCAAGTTGATGATCCGATTTTACATTTTTAAAACGAATTTACTTAATCTCACATGTTTGAAAACCTAAGATGGAAGTGTTAATGTGAGGGGGTGAGGGGAATCACATGACCCAATTTATAATATGGTTTGGTTTTTATTCATAGCAGGATTGTTTGAAGAAAAAGATTATTTATGAAACAAAGGAAATGGAAAACTTTTTACCCTAACTATGGAGTTAAAAAATTTGAAATTTTAACTGCCATTTGTACCCTCAATCAATGACGTCTCTTTTAATAAATTACAGTCTTTACTGTAATAAAAAAAATTACAATCTTTACATAATTACTCCTTTTGATAAATTTTAACCAATTTTTATCAATTTTCACACCATAATCTTTACTTGGCTGCAAAAAGAGTAAAAGACACCATAATTTGCACAGTGAAGATCATATTGATAAGTGCTCATTCACAAAAAAAGTTCATAGGTAGATCTCAACCTTAACTCTCTAAAACGCAATTAAACCCGGACCCGTCATTAACTCGATCAAGGCAGTGGGTTAAGGATCAATAGATCAGCCTGTAGTCAACTCGAATGGCTAGCCAAATGAGAAATAAAAAATAAAAAATAATTAAAAGATTATCACATCTTCCAAAATTCTAAATAATAAATTTCATTTATTACCTTGAATCACTATCAAAGAATCCAATATTTTTTACAATTAATTTGACAAATTGATATCATATTATATTGTCATTAAATAATTTCTACCTTAAATATTAATTCTATAACTTGAATCACTAACAGAATAATCATATATTTATTCAAAATTCTTTACAATAGTAACAATCAGCCATCCAATAGTTATAAACACCAAAATCATCATTACCTTTGATCAATATTGCATACAATTCATATCCATAAAAAAATTTAAAATGGTTTTAAAATAAATAAGCTGTGTCAACCCAATAACCCATCGAGTCACCCCGAGTTGAGCTAGTCCCGAGTTGTTGGATGCTCAGTTTAGTGGCCTACTAGGACCAGTTTCATGGCGGAGTTGGTCGGTCTGGGTTAGATTACTATCCTGAAAAAGTACATAAACTACTGCAAATTGCTTGCATTCCCCACCAACAAAACCAAGTATTACTGGTCCCAATCTTATATGGGCCCAAGACAGGGCCGCTTTATGGTCATGAAAGTAAACAGTTAATTACATAATTGATTCAAAACCATGATTTTAATATATTTTTACAATGCAAAATCATTCATTGTACTATGAAACACATGAATGGTTAGACATAAGGATTAGGGGTGAGGAAAAGCAAACTGAAACCGAAAACCGAACTGAATCAAATTAAGTTCTGTTTTTTCGGTTCAGTTTTTTCAATTTTCAGTGTAAATTCGGTTTTTCAGTGTTCGGTTTTTGATTTGATGCTTAAAAAAATAATTCGGTTATAACCGAATATCCGAAATGTTACAAAAAATTTTAAAAATATTTTTTTTCATATTTTTCTTTTTATACAACTAAGTTTTAAAATTCATAACTTCAAGCTATATTTTTTGTTTTTCTTATTTTAATTCAAAAAGTGATTTGTCATATATCATTCATTAATATTTAGTTTTTAAAATTTTTATTATGCTTTTTTATAGAATGAAATAATGTTGAATACATTTATTTTGTTTGTATTTTACATTTTTCTTATAAATCTTATATTATGTTTCTTATTTATATATTGTATTATGTTATTTGAAATCTTATTGAGGTTGTTAGGTTTATGATTTGTATTGAGTTTTACTTATTAAAAATTCAAAAAGCCTAATTTAATTATAAAGAAAAAAAAAATTCGGTTATTTGGATAAAAACCGAAACCGAACCGAAATATATTTCGGTTATTTCGGTTCGGTTACCGAAACATGTTTGGTTTCGGTTCAGTTAAAACCGAACCGATATACCGATTGCTCTGGCCTACTAAGGAGTAAGGACCATGCCTTGGATTTGACTAGACATGGCAGAATATAAAAGGCCACCTTAGAAACCAAATAAAGAAGACAAAGATTTCAACAAATCTCAAATCTGTCAAAGAGATGATTCTATTCAGTCTGCCAAAACAGTAACAAAATCTGTTGAGAATAATTGCACCCAAAAATAAAGAAAAGCATTCCAGCTTCCACCGGCCAACCCAACCAAAATCAAACCAAACCAGTCTCCATGCAATGTCCCAAAAACCCTATCATATGTATATCTTGTCTCCTACACCCATTTTTTCAGACACAACACAAGCCCTGTAACAATCTATGTCACTACAGTAACATTAGCTTTATAATTACCCCCAACCACCACTAAACCCGCCAACATCAGTTTATATATATCAGGCACTGTTATTATCAGTGACATTACTGGTATTCTGGTTCTGATTATGTTTGTTTGAGGTTTCTTTGGATACTGTGGCTGGATATTTGATAGCATTGAGCTGAACTTTTCTGAGAGCAGCTTGTCCAAGATCAACACCACAGATATCAGAGAGCCTCACAAGATAAAGCAACACATCAGAGAGTTCTTCACCAAGATGAACTTTCTCCTCTTCTTTCCAATCAGGTAGGCCCTTTGGAACCTCTCCTTTCCACTGGAATATCTCAGAAAGTTCTCCCACTTCACCCACCTGTAAAATCAAATCCAGAATCTTTTCACAATTCCCAAATCTTTGTTGAGAGAGAGACAGAGAGTGAGAGAGAGAGACCCACCTTTCAGAAATTTTGGGGTCAAGAAAAGAAGAAAGCACAAGGCAAGAGGAACATAATAAATGATGGAGGAGCAAAAGTGAGATAAAAAAAGGTTGAGGGAACAGAGGTTTTGGGTGACTTGTGATAACAAACAAAAAGGAATATGTTCGAAAAGTTTGATTTTGACTATGGGTTTGGCTAGTTCAGGATTTCAGCAGAAGATACCAAGCACTGTTCATCAAATTCAATTATATTTATCTATATATATATATTAAAAACGAACCAACTTGCAAGGAAACGTCCACATGCCTCTAAATAAAATAAACATCACAATGAGCCATACATACATAAGAAAGCTTCAAAATCACTTGGCATCTCTCTCAATCTCACACATATCAGATGAGAATAAGTGAGGTCAGGTCAAACATATATAAAAAAAAAAAAAAAAAAAACCCACCAAAGGAACAAAGTGGAAAAACAAGAACAAAACAATAAATCAGCAACAAGAACAAAGCATCACCCTTTGTTTCACCAGAAATCGGCCAGAAATACAATATACCAGAATGCGTAAATCTCAAAAGCAATCAGAAAAGCAAAATAAAGCGCGTGCATGTAAAAACAGAAAAAAAGTTTCAATCTTGGTGGGGTTTGAGGAGGAGGAAGAAGAAGTATACCAGAGCAAGAAGGAGGTTCCTTGGGCTATGAAACCTTTCCCAATCTCTCTCCTTGGCAAACTCCGCCATTTTCTGCTTGAGCAGGTCAAGGGTTACAGATTCCGACCCACTTTCAGAAACACCAGTCATGTTGAAAGGAAAAAAGAAAAAGGAGATCTTTCACAAGAAAGAAAGAAGAACAAAACAAGAGAGAAGCAAGAGGGACTCAGAGAAGAAGAAAGATTAAAACTTTGAGCAATGGAGTGTGTTGAAAGGTCACCGGGTGAATATATAGACAAAAAAGTGGCTGTGAAAGGAAAAAAGAGAGGAAGAAGAGGAAGAAGGTGATGGCGTGTGATGCACAGTCGTTTTTGGTAATTTAGTTACAAACGTGGGTGGGGCCCACTGGTTGGACGGGGGTGGCTGGTTACCGGGAAGTGGAGGTGTTAATTATGAGAAATTCTTAAGCGATTCACTGATCACAAATAAAACATATGATGTGAAAAATTTTATTTAACTGTGTACTACAAAACAAGTTTTTGATAGATAAATTTATTTTTTTAATTCGTAAAATTAAGAAAATTTAGAGAATATGAGATAATTTTTTATATATGTTAGTTAATTTTTAAGAGGGCGATTAAAATTTATCCGTCACACTCACACGTTACCAAACGAGGTTCACATAAGAAGGATGAAAATGACGTGGAGGGGGTAAAGTGGGTCGTACACGTGTCGGTTTGTGGAGACCTGCGCCTTGATGCTTGCTCAGTGTCGTCTGGCATTCGCAGCGGCCTTTCAGTGTTAAAAGTTGAAAGTTGAAAGTTGAAACACGTAATGATAAAAAACGCATGAACATTTATTTAAAAAAATAGTGCAAAAAAATTTTTTCATATCAATTTTTCATCTCAATGGCAATTTTATTTAGGTGAAATTAATTACACGTCTTATGTCTTATAGAAGGAACTTAATATAAAGTCTTATGAAATTCTTTAATTAAATTGAGTCCTACAAAATCTACTAATTAACTTGTGGTATGTAGTTCTGGCCTAAAAAATGTCATCATTTGGCCGAAAATTTTGAATGATCCACATTATATTGTTACAAATGCCTAAAATGTTTTTATCGTTTAGCTAAATGTTGTTTGTGATAAAAAAAATTAAACAATTTCTTAGGAACCTCAGTTTAATTAAACGATTTCATAGGACATCAATTTAATTAAAAGATTTTGGGAACTTATCTTAATTAAGTTTCTTTTTTTCAATGGGACATATAGTTAATTTGCCCATTTTTTACCATCAATGTTAGTATTTTTTTTTTTTTTTTTTTTGCCAACAATGTTAGTAATTTAATGGTTAACGAATTTGTTCATTTCTTCGTACAAGTATTGGAATGGATCTTTAAAAACCTTTCGATAACTTGTGTGCTTGATTAGTTATTTTTTTATCAAAATGGCACTTTAAATCCTTAACCATTTTAGAGTAAATAGCAGTATAATAGTGGGCAAAACAAATATCAGGAGTATAATAATTCTATTTTACACGATAAATTGGGGGAAATCATTTTGTTTTTTTATACTTCCCCTAATTTTTAATTTGGTGCATGCATCTTTTATTTTCTTTCACAAATTTTCTAACTTTTCTCTATTTACATAAGTAGCATCTGTGTAAAAGGTACTGATATTAGTATAATAAAATCCCATCATTGGAAGCGCACTCCTTGGTAAAGAGTGGTACCCATGTTAACGCAAAATGCTATAGAATGCATTCTATATTATCTCGACTTCAGGCTAGTCAATCGCTCGGGTTACCTGATTTAGTTGAGAAGGTTAGGGGCCCCCAAAAAAGTGTCAAATATAGGGGAAACACAGGGGACCAAAGGCTCTAACTGCCATAGTTTACCCAAAAGAAAAAGTTAAAATGATCGACGATGTTAACAGAAAAAACTAAAAAGTGTAATTAAGAGAAAACTATACTAAAATCACACACACATATATATAATCTATATTTTTTAATTTATCCACCAGTATTCGGTGCTACTAACAATCGATTAATCCGGTTTAAGGGAATGTAGAACTACAGTGGGGAAATCGCTACCTCCAAATAATTATCGCTGCTGCATATCTAAGGCTCGAACCCGAAACCATTGGATAACTTAAAACAATTCATAGTCAATTGATCTAAACGACTGGTAGTGAAATATAATCTATATTGATTGATTGGTTATGGAAAATATTTATTTCAAAATTTTATATATATATATATATATTTTTTTTTTGGACTGATCAAAATTTTATATTCGTAAAACAGGTAATAAGAAATTCACAGAATTCATTCACATTGGGACCACATATATTATTATAATTAGACACACATGGGAGTAAATATTACTATACCAAAAACGAAAAGTGGTGTTTTGTTTATTACAATGAATTTGTATGAATGTCATTAATGCTGGTGACTTGATTTGTTTGCCTCTGAAAGTAGTAATTGAATTTGGACCATTACCTTCATTCGGTTTTTTTTTTTTTTTTCACCAATGAATCATGTTGATCAAGTCAGATTTAAATATATGAACATTTGTAGTAGAAAATAACAATATTAGACTAGTATAATGATTTAGGAAAAAATTGAAGTACTTAATTTATATATGTCAAGTACGTTATTTCACCATTTTGTAATCAAACAAAGGACAAACGATTTATTTTTCCCGATGAAATACAAACGAATTTTTTGATTGCTTATTCTATCACTTATTTTTTCAATCAACAATATAACCATTGTTGTTATCTTGACTTACACTTACACTCACACGCACGTATATTTCATTATTTTGAGAGGACCAAATTAAGAGATGACTAATACTCTATTTCAGAAATTTAATTGAAAACTTTATTTTAATGTCATAAATTTAAAAGATCAACTAATGCCAATAAATTTGCTATAAAATTATAGTCATTAATTATATATAGGTAAAATTCCAAATAAATACCTCTCGAATATCAAAAGGACAAAAATGTAACTTTAATATACAAAAGGACATAAAAGGGATCGTTCTCAATTTGGGATAAACAATTTTAAGGCAAAAAGACCAAAATACCCCTGTCTCCATTAACCACTCAGGTATGGCCATTAACCACTCCCTTATAGCGATTAACCACTTTAATATAACCATTAATCACTTCGTTGATTCATTAGTTAGGCTTGTTTTTGTGAAAATTTTTAACTACTCTAGTATAGCAATTAGCTACTTCAGTATAACGATTAACCACTTCAGTATAGCCATTAACTACTTCACTGATTCATTAGTTGGGCTCAAATAGTCTTATATTTGTAAAAGTCGTTAATCACTTTAGTATAGCCATTAACCACTCTAGTATAGCCATTAACCACTTCGCTTTGAAAGTGAATGGAGACAGGGTATTTTGATCTTTTTGCCTTAAAATTGTTTATCCCAAATTGGGAACGATCCCTTTTATGTCTTTTTGTATATTGAAGGTATATTTATGTCCTTTTAATATTCGATGGGTATTTATTTAGAATTTTTCCCAATATCTTTGACCCACATGATTTATTCACGGGCAGAGGTTGAATTCGCACTCACGTGGAGTGTATAAGAGCT
Organism: Mimosa bimucronata; assembly: GCA_037074515.1. Classification (NCBI taxonomy): domain Eukaryota; kingdom Viridiplantae; phylum Streptophyta; class Magnoliopsida; order Fabales; family Fabaceae; genus Mimosa; species Mimosa bimucronata. The sequence goes on from CM073439.1 coordinate 44,043,302, forward strand.
AAAAATTTGAATAGTTTTGTCTTTTTTTATAAGTGTCTGGTTAAATTTGTCAAAACATTTAATGAGTTTTACTCACTTTACTCATCATTATTCTCTATATTCTTATTCTCTTTTATACTAATTTATAATACTATTATCACATTTATCTCTCTTATATACTCAATCATAAATAAGAGTAAATTTGAGAAAAAAAAATTATTTAAGACATATTTATTATTTTTTAACTATTTTTTAATCCGTCTTATTTGATTAGTTGGACTCTTATATATTGGGATGGAAGGAGTACAATATATATTCTTAAAGGTACGTACGTAGTTTAGCCCATAATTTTAAATTCCGATTTCATTTTCATCATGAATCATATGGTTATTTTTATATTTGGTCAAAATTATATTCATTAATATATGAAATTTCTTGAGAACTTGATGTTGAGTTTCATCAAACATATCTCGAATGAAGATATGAAGCTAATTATTCAAATGTAAAATGGAAACCCTATTGTTAAAAATATTTTTGTTCTTAATACATGAAAAGGATGGGATGATTTTTTTTTTTTTTAATTCATATGAATAATACGAACAACTCCAAAAATTTACGATAGCTTTTATAATAAATGGATCAACTATGTGAGAAACAATATTATAGGAAGGGAAAATTCATCTGTCCATACCTATATTTTTCTTCCACTTTTTACATGCATGTTTTTTCTACTTAACGAAATCATTAACTTTGATCTGTTACCAATGTTAGTCTCTATTCAGTAGCTAATGGTACAAACATTACAGAACAACATGTAATAGAGAGAAAAAACACACAGTTATCAGATTACAAATTAAAAAATATATACATATATACACTAATTAAAAATGAGTTTTCCCTACAATACATTATCTTTCGTCCTTAATATAAAGTCAAATTTGTAGTGCAATTTAAAGTATAAACATTACAAACTATACATATAGACTAGTGACAGTATTATATATATGAAAAAGTTAACCCAAGTAAACAGATATAATTTATATTTGGGTTGACAAATAATTTATAGTTATTTTGATTTATCTCAAGATTCAAATAGGTGGTTTTAATCTTTTAGGTTTACTTCGTTTAAAATCATTAGTCCCTCAGGTTTTAGAAGGAATTGGAATCACAGTTAACACTGTTAATTAAGCTTATGTGGCATTAACACTATTAAACATGCTTACAATACATTATAATTGGGCAAGCAGAGGTGGAAAAATAAATTATCAAATTATATTTTAATTTTTTATGTAATTAAAAAATATAAAATCATGCCCTCTTTCGAGGCTTTCTTAACGGTGCGGTCCCCGGATATAATTAAACTGTAAGGACCTAAGATGGTCTTAATCCAATACATTTTTAATTGTTACTTTTTGTTCTCTGAATTTTGTATATTTCTATGCATGGGAATGTAAAAAACATTCGATGTGGGAAATTTCGCATCAACATTTATTAGTTCCCTCAAACTCAATTCATGTGCTGATCCCAAAAAAACGGAACCAGTTTCAGTGTTCGTCAGAAAGATAGGTAGAGGGCGCTCATCTATTTTGGATCGTCCAGATTTGAATTTCAACGGTTCATATTTAATAATTTTAAATTTGTGTTTTTTAAATGAATAATACGTTTTTTTTACAAAATAATAGTTAAGAGATTATCTTCATTTTAGATTTTGTAACTATAAAAATAATTATTTTATTAAAATCACAAAGTTAAAAAAATTAAATTTGAATCGTTTATATTGGATCTAGACGGTCCATATTGGAAGAACACCCTCTATCTATCTTTTTGACGAGCACTGAAACTTATTCCCAAAAAAATATTTCTGGTTGGAACCCAAAACTTACATCAATATTTGTTTTTCTAATTTTAAATTGTGTATATAATTCTTAATTTCCAAATTCTAAATTTGTATAAGTAACATGTGTCACTAATTAGGTTTATATAACGTAAATTAATTTAGTTGAACACGTTTTATTGACAAAAGTATTTTGTATAGGCACAAGTGTACCCTTTTATTGGAAGTAAATCATATTGGAGTCATTGTTATGTATTGAAAGTGAACACATCTTCTAGTAATAATCTAAACCTTGATTCGACAAATCATGTGAGATTACTCCATTTTTCTAATACAATTCAATTTGGTTGATTAATTTTAAATAAGAATCTATTTTGTTTTTATTTTATAACCATGACATCATTAGATTCAATGATGTTATTTTGAAAATTCAACCTTATATGTTTCGTCTATATTTATTTTAAACGTTAGCAAGTTTTCGAAAACAAAGTTTACAATCTTATATTAAAAAAAGGTCATCCACACACACACACACACACTTTCTCTCTCTAAGCTTTTTTTTTTTCTATATAATACTATAACTTTAAGTTTAATAAAAAATTTATATAATGTTACCTATTCCTTAAATTTCATTTAAGGCACCAAACATGTACACTTAATAAATAAATATGCTTGTTAACATCAGCACGGTTAAGTCTGGTGGAAGGTGTCAGGCGCACAACATGATGATTTGAATTCATGCTAGAAGATGTGTTGATATTTAATGTCTCACCTCCAATATGATGATTTCTAATAGGAGGATGTCTATACTTAAAATAAAAAGCTTGCTAACTAAGTTAAAGAGAATCTTGCCAAATATAAATAATCATATGAATTAAGATTTCTAAATTGTATATGCCAATTAAAAGTCCTTTATGAATCATTTCTGAATTATTTACTTAAAAGTTAGATACGAATATATTCTACATAGATGTGCTAGAATTTAACATTTATTCCTCTCATTATGTTTTTAATTATTATCAAATCCGTACCATTGAGTGTGAGTTTCTTTATCAAATAACACATTTCCAATTAATCTTCTTTATTAGTTAAATATGCAATTTTATCAATGAAGTGTTATAATAAGAGCATATGAAACAAATAAGTTTTAAAAGGTGTTAAAATACCAATAAAAATTTGAAATATGTTAAAACACCAATAAACCTTTAAAACAAATCAAAATAATCATCTCTATTTATTTTTCCCAAACGTATGTTAAAATAAAAACAAAGTGGGTGGGTCAAAAAATCCAAGGACATTTGGGTGAAACGGACGTGGTTGGTTGTTTTACTCTGTTTTAAAAATTTATATGTATACTAGTACTCTTCAAAATATATTTGGATCGAATGCTCTTATTGCAATAATACTTTATTAATAAAATTGTATTTTTATCCTGTATAATATTACTATATAAGTGATAGAGATATTAACTACCACTTTTTAATTTTACTCATGCCTAGTCATAAAGTATCCATTGAACATCGAAAAGATAAGAGAAGTGAGATTGCGTATACTTGGTTTAGCAATGTGAGGCATCGTTAGATTCTTTGGGATATTAAGTATGAGTTATAAAGAAGGGACACTTGTATTGCAAGAAAAAGCCACAAACCCTTACACTTGAATAGTTAGTTGTTTTGATGCTTAGAATTAATAATAATAAAAAAAAAGATAAGATAGGTGAGATACATTTGAATATAAATACAATTGGAAATGATAATAATTCGTGATGGATTTACTAAAACCATTCTTTAGTGAATTGATTGAAAGTGGCTTATATTTTGAATAATAGTAAATGCATTCTCCTCTCACCCTATTTGTAAAATAGAAAAAGAAAGTTTTTGATCTTATTTATAAGTCCCATTATTGAATTTTGCATATGAACGTACAATTATACCCTTAATGTAGCATTAGTTTTATTATGCAAAATTTGTACTATTGGGATATAATGTATATTAAATACAAGTAAAATTAAAAATTTATTAAGTTTTAAGAAAATTTAAATAAAATTAGAGTTATTTTTTGTTTCGTTGACTTTAAACTAATTCACACATCCAATTAAATGATTGAATTTTTCGTAATCCAATAATTTTTTTTTTTAACTTTTCCCCTCTTTAAAATGATGTGATATAATTTTTTTCAATTTTAAACATCAATTAATAACAAAATAAAATGAAAAATAGGTAATTAATGAGGTAGTTGGTGACTTGTATTCAGAACCAAAAATGTTTTTAAAAGATGGCCATAACAAGGATTGTAAGGAGTAAAAATGACTTGTGACATTAATTATGATTCAAAGTCATTATCATGCTAGGAGAAGCATCCAAATTAAATTATTTAATTAACATGAGAAGCAAGATCAGCGGACTAAAATAATAATTTCATAATAATAAATTTATGAGTTTGATCTCCTCAATGAAGAGATCCAACTAAAGTGCTAAACTACAACCTGTAATCATTTGATCAGTTTGCACTAATTTGTTTAGTTTAAAAATCATAATCAAGTGCATCGCCAACTAGCTCGACCCAATTATAGTTCCCCCAGAAGATCTGGACCCCCATCTAATGCGTTATTAAATTAAGCACTTTCATTTTAATTATTGTTTATGTACGTTTGAAATAATTCAGGGGGAGTTGCAAATAATATTATTTTTATAATCTACAATCTACAATCTACAATCTACATCTACAACTATCTAATATCTTTTACTGATTAAATCAAATTATGCAGTGCGAGAAAACTGTTTGTAAAGAGTGAAGTGCGAGAAAAACACCTCATGAAAAGCAAAAACTGTTTGTTTAAATAGTAGTAATAAAAAAATGCATTTGAAAAAAAAAACGTTAAGACTTGTTTGGAACAACTATATCATAAACACTCAAAGTCAGCTTAGAGAACCGATAGAAGGTGAGATACAAAGTCGTGAAGAGTTAGAAGGCTGAGATAAAAAGGATAATTAGGAAAAATAAAAAAAATATAATTAAAAAATTAAAAACAATAAACATGGAAAGGTTGTTTTGAGTTTTATGTTTTTTAAAAAACATTTTTATATTTTTTAATAACACTTGATTAAAAATTAAAAACCAAATTTTTTCAAAAAAATAAAAAAATAAACAAGATTTTGGTTTCTGATGAAGCTTGGTAACACGGTACGATTTGTGTAGAGGATCTCATTCAGTGAGATAACACATATGATGTGATAAAAAAAAAAAGAGAGATAACACATATGATTGTTTCTAGGTAAGTTCAAGCATTATTGATTTTTAAATGAAAGATAACTTTCTTTATGTGATTGTTTTTCGTTCACTTAAAAAAAGTAGGAACTTACATTGAACTGTTTCACTCAACCCAATCCAATTAGTAGATGATATTGTTCTTTAGTAGGAAGTGGACAGAGCATACTTCATTATTCATGCATGCCATTGATTAACTGGCTGATAGAATAGGTATAATCTATTTCAGTCTTTCAATTTTTGATGTAAGATCAATTTGGTTGGCAGACAAAGACGAAGATCGATTTGATTTAGTTAGGAAATTTTAGAAAGTCAAATAAACTATATTTAATTATTACACATGTTACATGTCATTAGATTATATATTAATTTATAAGTTAGGAAAATTAGTTTAAAAAAATGATGAATTTGAACGCCTTAAAAACTACTTATTTGTTATAAATTAAATAATTATGTGGATGTTCAAAATTAAATGGACTTTTAAAGCCTTGTTTGATACGTGGTATTGAATTTTGATGGACTGGTCCTATAGGGTTGGGAGTGGGATTATGGATGGGATTGGGGTTGGGTGGGATTGAAAATGAAGTTTGGTATGAAGTAATATTTGGAGGGACAATTTAAATAGATTTTATTTTATGGTTAAGGGTAAAAAATACACATGTGATTTTGTCAAAAGTTCATCAAGCACTAAATGTTATTTTTTGGACCAAAAATACACATGACCTTTCAAATTCAATCAAAAATATACATCTATAGTTAAATTAGGTGAAAAAATACACATATGATTTTGTAAAAAGGTTCATTCAGTACCAAGCGCTTTTAGTTCAGAATATAACTGTAAATGTGACTTTTGATCAAATTTGAAAACTCATATGTATTTTTGATCCAAAAAAAAATATTTGGTGCTGGATGAACTTTTGACAAAATCATATGTGTATTTTTTATCCTTAACTCCTTATTTTATAATTAATCTTAAATCATTAAAAGACTATGAAACCCCTAACAATTGCATACATGATAATTATAATAAAAGATTTAGTAAACTCACTTTCTTCCCAAACTTCTTTATCTTACCACTCCATCATGTTCACCCATATATATTCACTTGTGCAGAAAACAAATAGTTGTCAATTATACATTGATAGAAAAATTTATATTTATCCACTTTCTCAGTTTACTCTCTTTATTTTTTTTTTTTGGGTGAACAATTTACTCTCTTTATTAATAACTAAAGAAAATCCTAAAAATAGAGTTTAAGAATGCCAAATTTGTTACTCTAGCTTGCATTGTAAATATAAAAAATACCTGATGAATAATCAATATAAAATACTAAAACCTAAATTATCTATGATATTTATTATGTCAAATATTTAATGAAGAGATATTTATTGTACAATATTTTACAATCTGATATTTATTTTACAGTATTTTACAATATTATTGTGGAAAGCCACGAATGTATTGTAGAAACCCACGAAATTTTTTGGGGAAAAGGATTTTTTTTAAAGTTTTTTTTACATGAATAGATTTTTTTTTTTAGTTCGGGGTCATTCTTTGCTTCTCCATATTAAGTGGTATTATGAATGCAAAAAATTAATAAACGTTGGAATTAATTTTCATGATGAGAAGTATATGTATTGTGTGTTATTCGTACCTGAAGAAGGATGTTTACCCACTTATCATTTAGATCTGTCATTGATAAACACACACTGAAAGGATGATGAACCGGCTCATTAGTTGGATCTTCCATCGATAGTTCTTAGGTAAATTTTTATTTCTTCTTTATTTTCTCTCTTTTAATTTTTCTATAGGTTATGTAATTTCAAGGTTTGGGTCAAATCAGTACGCAATATAGATCCAGATAATGGTGATGGTTTTGAGATTGGAGACCAAAGAGAAGGCAATGAGATGGAGAAGTGCGGGAGGTGAAGGAGATGGGGGAGAAGATGAGGAGAATAAGAAGGGCAATTCTGTCTAATTATTATTATAATCAGGGATAGTTTTGTCTTAAAATTTTTCAGTCCCTGGACAGTTTTTGCAGTACCTAGGTGGAAGTGGGGTTGTAACAATCCCACTTATGAGGTACTCCCAATCCCTACTTATCTTCAAATCCTCATATTAAACATTACAAAATTGTCAATACTAATACCAAGCCCAGTATCTAATCCTTTAGTGCCAAGTACCAAACAGGGCCTTAGAATTCCTTCTCGTGGTTATATTATACCCTATAACCCCCACATTGAAGGGTTTTAAGTGCATATTGTCTCTGACCTCCAATTGTATCATTATGTTACTTAATTCTCTTTTTTATGTACTTGTAACTCTTTAAGCTAGTCTTCATATCTTGGAGGCCAATAAATAGAGGCTATGTATAAAACATTGAGATATCCAAAAAATGAATAAGATCTTACCTCTTTCTCTTCAATTTTCCTCTCTTATCTTTCTTCATCTTTCTCCTCTCAATGTCTTATATTTTTCTTCTTTTTATAACATAGCCTGAGATTTTATATCAAAGAGGCGGTTGAATAGTTTAACTAATCAAAAGATCACACTCTTGTAAGTGTTATATAATCTGTCTCATCATTACTGCAAGCTTTCTTTAACCGCCTCATCAAGATAAAGAAATATCTTATCAGATCCTGAATGTATGATTTATTTAATTTATCCTATTTGATTAGATGAAAATGTTAGTTTAGTTAATATAATATTTTTTTTCAAAATGCTATAATCATAATCCTATTTGATTAGATGAAACTGTTAGTTTAGTTAATATAATATGTTTTTTTGAAAATGCTATAATTTATCCTATTTGATTAGATGACACTGTTAGTTTAGTTAATATAATATTTTTTTTTCAAAATGCTATAATCATAATCCTTAATTATTTCCCTCTATCTTTTATTTGATTATTGTGTAGGGAGTATAAATATAAGTAAGCTGATAAAAAAATTGACAATTTTAAAATATAGCAAATGTTTTGGACAAATATCAACTCTTCAACTAGATCCTAGATCAAGGATTAATGGAGTAGTTAATTCATTAATAGTTATCGAAATTAAAAACAAAACTTTTAAATTTAACCATAGTTAATATTAATGAGATTTTAAATAGAGATAAACTTTGAAAAATGTAATCAATGTATCACTAAAATGAAATCAATTAATATTTATTTGTTAACTTTGCCCATGTAATTATCACTTAAATGTTAACTGTTTGTGTTTTATTTTTCACCTTCAAAATTTGACTTTATGGGTAGAGTTGAGTTTTTCCCCCCAATTTATGACAGAGCTAATTTTCATTCCTTAATTCTGATAAATTTGTTGAAGTAATTTATACATGGACCAGGACTTGGGAGTATATTACATTGGAACATAATTAATTAGGTTATATAGATAATTTTAATAACTCAATAGTTGTAAAAGTTATTCTACCTTGTTCATTTTATATAATGTTTCTAATTAATTCACATGTATAAAAAAAAGCATCAAAATTTTACATTTTTCATAAACTTCAAGTGATTCCTATTATTAGCAATAAATAAAATATTTAATATCTATCGAAATTATCAAAACATCAATGACAAAAATGTATTCTAAAAGATATCTTAGAAGATGGATAAGAAGAAGTACTATTAAATAAGATTCTAAATCGTTATGGTTCTTCCCAAAAATGTTCAGAAGTCAACTTTTACTTATTTTCTAACTCTAAAGAAGTAGCTCCACTAGTAGCTCCATGTGCTCAGCCCTTAGCTAGTTTCACATTAATCAAAATCACCAAAAGACAATAGGGTTATATTTTAGAACTTTGAAAGTTGTGTTAAAGAGAAAGTATATATTTTATTTTAAAATCTTTAATATAAACACATTACTATGCCATTATAGTTTTTTGTTGCAATGGTTGTAGTGGATTATGGATGATTAAACGTGGTTATTTCTTGTTTATGTAATAATATTGTGGTAGAACCTATTATGTTGTGTTTGATTACAGAATTCTGAGGGCTACTAGTATTTATATTTTTTTTCTTCTTGAAATATTCAAAGTTGTGAGATTATGGAATATATTTGATGTTCAAACTAATGTTTTCCATGTCTTAATTGGAGTTATCCTCATATAAAATTTTTTTGGTAGGGTGTCATCATTTGGGCAGAGAAAGTTTGCCTTCAAATGATTCGAACTTTTTCATAGGCAATGCTGTGTCAGCGGTTTCCGCTGAGCATAACACAAGAGTTACCTTGCACAGCCCCGTCCATGCAGACCTACTACTTTGGTTGTTAATTAATTTTCAAAGGAAAATATTAAAAAAAATTAATTAATGCAACTCTCTCTATATATATACATTGGGGCCACCCACGTTTTTATCCTATTATTGATTAAGTAGCTGAGCAACCAAATTACCTAAATTGAGGCTTACTAATTAGAATGCCTGTCATTATAAGTCTTTTTTAATGCAGCTAGTTTGCTATGCAAGAAATAAAGTAAACATTAAATGAATCATGTTATTTAGGGAAAATTAATTACAAGTCATATGGAAAGAACTTAATTAAGACGAAATCCCACAAAATTTCGAAATTAAATTGAGGTCCCTGCTAGAAAATTATAAATGTCAAGTCAAAATTTGTAATGACTAAGTCTTGATCACTAACAACTTTTGGTTACTTACAACTTTTGACTAGACGATAATAATTTTTGGCCTTATGATAACTTTTGAATAGATGATAATAACTTTTGGCCTCATGATAACAACTTTTGGCCTAACGATGACTACTTGTAGCTTGCCATTCTTGGTCAGTAATAACTTTTGGCTTGACGATAACAACTTTTAACCAGGTGATAACAACTTTGGGTGACCTCAGTTTAATTAGGGGATTTTATGAGACCTCATCTTAATTAAATTTATTCCATGGGACCTGTAATTAATTTTTTCTATTATTTATGGAGAATAAATAGTACATTTTGTTAATATATAAACATATATATATATATATATAGTTTGTTTTGGACATTAACTTATCACATACATTAGTTCAAATAAATAATGAATTTTTTGATCGAATAACATTTTAATTATCTTTTTATATATATCAATTGGCAATCAACTCCTTTTTTGGATTTTATTAGCAAATATCCAAACAACCGACTATTCAATTTTTTTTTTGCCATCAACTACTCAAGTTTCAAGATTTATGACTTCCCCTCTAAACACAAGTGTCTTCTCAAACTGGAGACCTCAGGAAATTTAGCTGGGCCTTACACCACAAGACCAACTATGTGTTGGTATAACATTTTAATTCAGCCAAATTCTACAACTCCCCCCAACTTTGGGGCAATTGTATATAACACCATCGATTTTTTAAAGTTTGAATTTCACCTCCATGAACTTTTATCTTTTTATTATGAACTCCCTTCCCATTTACTCTTAACCGAAATTGTCACGTCACGCTTGCATAGGACACATAATCATATCTATCCATGTGGCATATTTTTAAGGTTTTATTTGTATAGAACTCCCCTAAACTTTAGTCTAATTGCATATAACCTCCCTAACATTATAAAATTAAAATTTTACCTCATTGAAGTTTTTTTTTTAAAAAAATGCTACATATAATATGATGAGGTGTCTGACGTGGCAATTTCCGTCAAGAGATAACGAAAAGTTAATGGCATGCAGGTTCATAATAAAAAAAATGTTAAGGAATGTTAAATTTAAACTTTAAAACATCGAGGAGGTTATATGAAATTGCACCAAAGTTCATGGGCTTTTCTGGAATTCAGCCCTTTAATCCTAAGTGTAGTGCTAAAAGTTGTAATTTTGTCGTGGTCCAAGTGTAACAATACAGATTTAAAAGCTTCCACAAATTAAATGTAAAATAATCTGGATATTATAATTTAAATATTTGAAATTTGTTGAGGAACAAAATTTTCGGTATTGCTAATTTTGTCTAGCAGCCTATAATTTATTAATCTAAGTCACCTAAAAGCACTAACTTAGTAAAAAGTGATGGTCCATCATTAAAATTGCCGCAAAGAAAACATATAAAAATACGCTTGTCATAAAAAGCAAGAACCAGTAACAGCTAAAATCAAGCTATAACACCCTTGATTTGCTGCAGAGAACTTTTGTCTCTATCGACTTCTAAAGATCCCTAATTTTGACATTATATAGTAATCTAGAAATCTAATTCTAATCCTTTCAAGCCATAATATAAATCACTTTTAACAAATAGTTGTGTTTATGGTATTGTGAATTAAATGAAGACACAGATCTTTTAGGTCACTTTCACGGAGATGAAAACTTGATCTGATAGACCGAAAGTGAACTTCTTTAATATATATATATATATATATATGTTATGATCATTAGCAATTTTTCAAAGATGCTCCTTTCTTTTGGGCTTTTGGGATTTGACCGCATTATTTTAATTTTCTTCTCTATATATAGAATAACTAATTAAACAACAATAAAAAGATTATACTAATATTAATCATTGTTAAAAGTTGATTAACAAGTTGACTAACAAAAATAACTCCAGCAGTCAATGGCTTTCCCATATCGTGTTGTGTACGATTATAAAACTTCAACACACATATATGTTACTGTCAACAAATAATTTTCACAAAATTCATGAAGCCCAATTTTATTGTTTTTTAAAAAAAGAAAGAAAATAATTGTGCTTTTACTGAAAGATTGGACATCTACATCAATATTAATGGGGTTGTGATGAAGTTTAATATGCGCATCAATTAGAAATACTTACGTATATTAGAACTCACACATCATTCGAAATATGTCTAATTAAAATATAACAAACCAACATATTATAATCGTAGTTGGTGGATGACTCAATGAAAATAATTCACATTTTATTTTTAAAAATAAACCTCTTAATTTGGTACAAATGATTTTTCCCCCTAAATCAAGGGGTTTATTTAAAAAAAAACAGAAAATAAGATGGGAATTTTTTAAAATGGATCATCAACCAACTATAATTAAAATATATTTAATTATTGTATTTTGACTGAACAGAATTCAGATTACGTGGCACTACTGAAATAAACAAAATAGACACTCCTAAATTTGTAAATATTTCTCGAACTTCTATCAGAATCACAGCTATCAATAGTATAGGGTAGGGAGTAATTTGATATCAACTACATACTCTTTCTGGGTAAGATATACTTGGATATTAATATAATGTTTATATACTGGATATTTAAATAAGGGTAAAGGTTGATTTTTATCCCGCAAGTAACCGTAAAAGAACACTGAGTATCCGGAAGTAAATTGAGAAGCATATATACATCGGAAGTGTCTAAATCGTAGTACATTTACCCACATCATTTAAAAACGTTAACTTTGACCATTATCTTTGACTAACAGATCCTGACATGGCTTTGTCACAATGTACATGTCACTATTTTAAGGTCCATTTTTACCGCGGAAGTAATCATCACTTTGAATAATGGTTCGAAAAAGTTTTCTACGATATAGATAGTTCCGAGGAAAAAAGGCTCATTGGTGGTTACTTCCAGGGCAAAAATAGACCTTAAAATGATGACAAATACATGATGACAAAGTCACGTCAACGTCGGTGGCCAAAAAGTAGGATTTAACGGTCAAGTTAATATTTTAAACGGTGATGGAAAATTTGCTACGATTTGGACACTTCCAGGTCAAATATGCTCCTGAAGTTACTTCTGAATACTTAATGCTCCTTTACGGTTTCTTCCGGGAAAAAAATGGACCTTATCCTTTTAAATAATGTTACGATATTTTAAAATAATAAAAAGTCTCATGATGCCTAATCACATTGGTCAAAGCAGCTTCATTTAGTATTGTGGTAATCTACCAACACATAGCTGGTCTAGTGGTGTAAGGCCCTATTAGATCCCTTTTATATCTTTTGAGGTCTCGAGTTTGAGTTCTAGAGAAGACACTTATGTCGGGAGGGGAAATCATGAACCCCAAAATTTGAGTAATCGGTAGATCAGATACCTGGTAATATAACCTATAAAAGGCATTCATTGCTAGTTAATATATAAAATAAAGTATTGTGGTAATCTTATATATATAGCCTTCAATTATTTTACTTCCTTCCATCCTAAACTCTGGCCATATTTAAATCCTACATGCTTCATGAACACTAACATATTGCTAAAGTACCGAAAGAACTAATTTTCTTTTTCTATATATCAACTTAAGAGAAATAGTTTTAGTTTAAAGCTGATCTTAAAAAAAAAAAAGATTTTGACAAGAAAATTATTAGGGAAAATGACAAAAAAATACCTTAAAAATTTTAAAATCCCAATAACTATTTCGATATATAGGTATTAACAAATTGAGTATAGGTATTAACAACTATTAATAATTACAAATCACTTATTTGGGATTTTGAAATTTGAAAGGTATTTTTTTTTATTTTCCCGATGTTATGATATGATTAAAGTGAGAATGCTAAATATACGCTTTTAAGAAAAACTATTTCAATGAATTACCATTGACGTCCATCATATATACTTTGCTGGGACATATGTATTGGATGTTACATCAGATTGTATTATATTATGTTATGCATTGGATATTTGAGTTGTGTATATACATTTAGATATATATGTATGTATATACATATTGGACATTCAAATTAAATAAAATATCCCAAGTGAGCCTTCCAATAGTTGGACAGGGTCCAAGTTTAGAGTTTTTACTCTTTACTCCGTATGTTTACTTATTAATTTTAGTTTTGATGGGAGATGTTATATAGTGGTAACCTGAGTTAAAAAAAAAAGTGTACTCATTGCTTTGTAAAGATTACTTGATTGATAACGCCTATTTCCATTTGTCATCTTGTACATACATTGATATACATCTTAGTCAGAAAACGCCCTAAAATTCTTTTCTTTTAATTGTGTTCTAGGTATAGTTTGTCCTAAAATAGATTGATTAATTAGGGGTTGCAAAATTGAATTGCCTAGAAAATTAAAGGGAGAATTATTACTTGGTCTCAAATAAAGGAATTAATTACAATCAGGTCCAAAAAAATCATCAAATTACATTGAACTCCTTAGAAATCTGGATGATATTAAATGGTTTGATAATATAGCTTATTGAATTACCAATAACGACTCTTTAAGTTTTCAATATTGAGCTGCAATTGACAACTCTTTAGTTGTCAATGAGAACTCATTGAGTTGTCAATAAGAAGCTATTTAATATCATCTAAGTCCATAAGGGCTTCATATACTATGATATTTTTTGCAAGGTTATTAAACCCGGACCGGCATCTAGACCGGTCGAGGCACTGGGTTAAGGGTCAGTGGGTCAGCTCGGAGTCAACTCGGGAACCAGACCGGTGAAAAATAAAAAAATAAAAAAATAATTTAAATGTTAAATTTATCATCATATTATCCAAATATTAAATGCCGATTCAATACATTGAATTACTAATAAAATTATCATATTTTATCCAATATTCTTTACAATCTCTTTGACATTTTAACTCAATAGCTTCAATCTATTATTCATTGATATTGGAGTCATTAATCACAAAATATTCTTCCTAATAAAATTTTAAAAAAATAAATGTTAACAAAATATCCCTACCAATATTTTTTTTAATCACTAAACTAATAGTCATTAATATCAAAATTATCATTAAAATTAAAAAAACACAAATTATGTCATTTTTAACACCATTTTTATTTAAAAATATGCAACCCGGGTCAACCCAGTAACCCACCGGGTTGCCCGGGTTGCTCCCGGGTTAGTCTGGGTTTTCCCGGGTCACTCTGGGTTGTCACTTGCCCCGGGTTGGATGCTCACCCGGCCCGGTCCAATGGCCGGGTAGCCGGGTTACGGGCTGACCCGGTCGGGCCGGGCCGGGCCGAGTTTGATTACACAGATTTTTTGGGACTTGATCGCGATTAATTCCTTTATTTAGGATTTAGTTGTAATTTTCCCAAAATTAATTGGAAGCTTATTTGTGGGGTACCTTGTATAGAGAAGTTGATGTTGATGGTAAAGGAATCATTTCAATTTGCGCCAAGGCTTGTGAAGAATCAAAGGTAGCTTTTAGAGTTTGTTGAACCAGTGTCCTTGTCGTCATCACAAAGTTCACAAATAGTCCCAGACATTTTTCCTTAGCAGGACCCTATAGCCTTTGGACCATATTGTTGTGAACAACATAAGTCTACATCAATGTGCTATTTAATAAAAAGTTTGCTTGCTTTCTCAAATAATATTATATGGACATTGATATTATGCAATTCATGATATATGGGCGAACAAAGATTTTATTGAGTTTTCTTGTCAAATAAAAATCATAAAATACTGCCATGCATTTTGTTTCTTATTCTCACATGTCTCCCTTCGTTGTAAAAGTTAAAGGGCAAATGTCTAATCATTTTCAATAAAAATATTTTTTTTATCAAAAATATAAATTATTAAACATTTTGAACTTAATTTTATAGCAATTTAATTTAATTTATATCTTTCGCTATCGAATTTATGTTATATTTATAGATTAAATTATTCTAAATTTGATAAATTGATTATACAATAAAAACGATACATAGATGATACATATGAGTGTGTTATACTTGAATGTAATAGCAATATATCATATATTTTACTGTAAGAATGATATACTCCACACTTTTCAAAATATATAACTCAAAGAACCATTTAATTTGAGCATGCTAAATGGTTTTGATATAAAGAATGAAAGTTTTTATGCAAAGTTATAAATTTTTTAATCACTACTAAGTGTTTTTGGATAATTAATATATAAATCTCTATAGTTTCAACTAAATTTTAATTATCAATCGCATGAAACTATAATAACATGATTAGAAATCTTGTAAAACTGAGAGGACTTGATTAAAAAAAAAAAACCGTTCGCAGCTCATAAAAACATACCAATAGCTTGAAAAAAAAAAAAGAAAGAATACAAAATTTACTATGTTGGCTTATAGATCAATTATTCCTTTTTTTTTTTTTTTTTGCCTTAGTGCAGAGGCTTAAGAAAACTCAATGGCGCTTTTTTTGCCAACAAAACTTAATGACTCACACTTATGGCGCTAATCCGAACTTCATTTACTTAAATCATGTTTAGTGTAATAATTATATATGATACCATAATACAGTTTGAGTTTCAAGATCAATATAATGGACCACTAGTTAAGCAATTAAGCAAACAAAATAAAACAACACATTCATTTGCGATCGTATTCTCATCATTTATCTTTGTTGATTTTTCCAAGATTAATGAAGTCCCTCGCAAGTTCACATGAGCTTTTTTCTCCATTGTTGTCGATAGTTATCGGCATCTCATCATAGCCTTGAAAACGCGCACACACCCTTCTTTCCTATACAAGTATTCCCTACCTAATTTGTTGACACTACCGGGGAAAAAAAAAAGTGAATTAACTACAAAATCTGTCAGAAAATAAACCGTTGTTAAATAATTAGTCACAGAATTTTTTTTTTAACCACAAATATTTGTTTTCACTCATAGAATTCTGTGGTTAATTTTTATGACTAATTTACTGTTTTTTTTTGTAGTGTGATGATGTATAGTACTCTTAAGTTTGTTCTCTGATGATACCCACTGGTTCTGTCAGATTCTTAAGTGAAATAACTGAGGAGTGCCCTTCACTACTATTATGTTTACACTTCTATCAATATCACCCATAATCATCCACCATATCCATTTAATCCATTTAATCGATTTTGAATGGTAAAAGACAACTGACATACCTTTTTAAAATTGGATATCCACATAAAATAGTGGGGAGACCTACTTTCATAAAAGAAAATTTTTTTTATGACAATCAATTGTTCATAGGAAAAATTTTAATATAAGACCGTGATAGCCAATTAATTTCAAAATGAGACTAAAAGATTCTGAAATATCATTTGAGTCTTATGGGGGCAAAATGAAATTAAATTGAGAGGAGAAAAGACAACATTGACCCCATGTGTCAGAAAGATAAAGTGTCAGAGGAGAGAGAGGGTGAGAGGAATATTTTGTTCTTTATTGAGGCTTGTGCATGTGAGCTTTTCCTTGTTCATATGAGCTTTTCCTTGTTCATGTGAAAATGAGTGGGGTGTATGTGTGAGAGAGAGAAAAGCGTGTCAGAGAGAGCTCAGAGAGGGGGTGTCAGAGGAGAGAGGGGGTGAGAGGAATATTTTGTTTTTTTATTGAGGCTTGTGCATATGAGATTTTCCTTGTGCATATGAGATTTTCCTTGTTCGTGTGAAAAATGAGTGGGGGGGTGTGTGTGTGAGAGAGAGAAAGCGTGTCAGAAAGAGAGGGTGTCAGAGGAGAGAGAGTGTGAGAGGAATATTTTATTTTTTTATTGAGGCTTGTGCATATGAGATTTTCCCTGTGCATATGAGCTTTTTCTTGTTTGTATGAAAATAAGTGGGGTGTATGTGTGTGAGAGAGAGAGAGAGAGAAAAGCGTATTAGAGAGAGAGAGAGAGAGGGTGTTAGAGGAAAGAGAGGGTGAGAGGAATATTTTGTTTTTTATTGAGGCTTGTGCATATGAGATTTTCCTTGTGCATATGAGATTTTCCTTGTGCATAGGGGTGTCCATATAGTCTCGGTCCCGGACCGGGACTGGGAATTTCCCGTTCCGGGATACCCGAAAAAAAATCCCAGGACCGAGACGGGGAAATTTCCGAAACTGGGATCCTGGCAAGGTGCCGTGATCCAGGTCCCATTATTATATTATTTTTTTTTATAAAATCATTGAGCCCACATTTGGACTGAAAAATAGGTGTATGGTTTGCATTATTTTTTTTTCTACTGTTTTCATACCTTGGATGCACTTTCTTGGTTTTATTTCTAATGGTTTTTGGATATTGGCATTTGGCATATATTATTAGTTCCTTCTGTATAAAAAAAAATCTACTACTAGTTACTTCCTTCATTTATTATTTATTAATTATTAATTATTAATTTGTTTACGGGAATACGTAGCAGAAGGAGAAGCAGTAACTAAATTCATTATATTATAGCCATAAATCATCACCAGTATGCATTAGTAATTGCTCTATTAGTGTTTTGGATTTTTGGCAATTGGCATATATTATTACTTGCTATATTTGCATCTTATTTTGTTTTTATTTCTAATGGTTTGGTATATTTTATTCAAAAGATGACAACAATTGGGCTAATGGATGCACTATTTTTTTTGTTTCTTGACAATTGGGCCATAAGTCTGATTGGATTGATGGAAAGAGGTCAATTTTTTTTTTTAAAATGTGATACATACTATATCGGGAATTCCCGGTCCCGGGAACCGGGAATAGGGGTTCCGGATCTCAGTTTTGGACACCCCTACTTGTTCGTATGAAAATGAGTGGGGTGTGTGTGTGAGAGAGAAAAGTGTGTCAGAGAGAGATAGGGTGTCAGAGAAGAGATGGTGTTAGAGGAGAGAGAATGTGAGAGGAATATTTTGTTTTTTATTGAGGCTTGTGCATATAAGATTTTCCTTATTCATATGAGCTTTTCTTTGTTCATATGAGCCTTTCCTTGTTCGTGTGAAAATGAGTGGGGTCTGTGTGAGAGTGAGAGAGAGAAGGGAGAGAGTGTCAGATATGACATGTGGGGGTGAGCCCTTTTTTGTCTTTTCCCACATTAATTTAATTTCACTTAAGGACCCTGAACCTAAAGTGATATTTCAGAATCTTTTGGTCCTACTTTTTAATTAATTTTTTACGGTGGTCCTATATTGAAATTCTCCCTTGTTCATATTCACTTCGTAGGGATACTAATTAAGAAAAAAAAAAAAGATAATGAAGAGATAGACTTTCGTTATGGTTCATACCGACAAAAAAAAAAAAAAATCTGAAATGTCATTTAACTCTGATTTAAAACATAAGAACTTTGTGATTTTACCCTCATTTGATATGCATACAATATATTTAATAATAAAGAAATCGACATAATAATAAATGAAGAATAAAATTATGCACTATAGAAAGTTTAATGATATGTGACTTATAAATGATTTCTAAATACTACCTCTAGTCTTAAATATAAGATCTATTTGAAGAATTGAACTTGGTATTTATTATAAGATCTCTTTCTAATTTTTCTCAACGTTTTCCCAAATTATCTGTATTGATACTCCCTCAATAATAGACAATTAAGAGAGAGATGGTGAGAATAAAGGTAGATTAAGTAATACTCCCTTTGGTCCCTATTATAAGAGGTAATCAACCTTTTTACACATATCAATAAAACATATTAGAATCATTTATTATGGTTAGATTTAATAAAATTTTCCATATTTACCCCTACTCCTTTATTATACAACTTTATGTCCCATTCTTTCATTATTTAATATACAAGAGTATAAATGGAAAACATGCATTTATTACCTTAACTTTTGCATGTTACTTTGGATCATAGGGAGTATCATAGTATTTTAACTAATTTAACTAATTAACATCCTTACTCTAATGCAATTAAGTAAATAAATTTTATATTTACGACCGGAGGAAGTAACTCATATCTTTCCATAACTATAAGTGTCAGCAATAATGTAAACATAAAAGATCAGTCCAAGAGACTTTGATTTGATACAATTGCGATGCCTAATATAGAATCTCCAACATACAATAGTCTAAAGAAGTCGGGCGATTTCTCTCTGGGGTCAATGCTTTGATTTTTGAAAGTCCATCCACGAACCAAGACAAATTTTAATAGTAATATAGCCTTGGGTTAAAGTAATGTTTAGTCCTTATAGTTTAACCTCATTCTGGTTTTAATTCCTAAAGTTTCATTCCATGTATATAGTTAGTCCCTATAGTTTAAAAATAATTTTGATGGTGTTAACTTTTGCTGAGGTGTCACTAACATAATTTATTTCACGGATTTTGCATCTGACTGGGATTTTAATATTTTAAAAAAATAATCATCTTCTTCCTCCTTCAACATAGTTAACCCCGACCCCATCCCACACTTTTCCTCCCCTCCTTCAACCACACAAGTAACACTGTCAAGGTCCTTTTTAAACTAGAGGGACTAATTATATAAATAGAGTGAAACTTCAGGGGCCAAAACCTACCATTCGTAACTAGATGGACCAAAACCAAAAACCAAAGATTACTTTAACCTTGTAACTTTTTATGATTTGACTTGGCCGACAGCCAAATTTTTCCTGTCTTGACAAAATGGTCCTATTCTTTTATCTTGTTTATCTGTTTAAATTGCCTTGATTACTGAGTTAAAAAATATTTACTTTTAATCCTTTAAATGTAAATGTAGGAGTTTATCGATAGAGAGTATTTGTTTTTATCATAAAAGTTCAGGTCACAATTCGTTTTATCTCTTAAATTTTTAATTTTTTTTAAAGCCTCTTGAATTCACATATTGAAAAAGCTTTCTGCCGCAATAAAAATAATTTCTAATGCAAATTACGATATAGGTTTTTTTTTAATTTTCTTTTCTATTCTATCTTTGTACTTTTCTTCTCAAAATCTTATATCCACCCTTAAATTTAAAAAATGGATGGTTCAAATTTATTAATTTATAAAATTGTTAGTATAGAGATAAATAAATTTTAAAATTGTTACAAAGTGATATACACAATTCTAAACTGCAATATAGACAAACTAAAACACTAATTTATAAAATACTACTATATTAATAGTTGGAGATATGATTTTTTGAGAATAAAATGAAAGGGTTTTGAGACGATTTTCTTCATAAGTTAACAGGTTTAAAGAGTACTTATCGATGTATTTGTAGAACATTTACCAATAAAGTTCTCACATTTGTACATGATTTAAAATCAGGGTAGAAATTCATTAAAGGACCTCTGTAACAATTTAACTTAAAAGAAAGACCAAAAGATTCTGAAATTTTATTTGAGTCTTTTGGGGCAAAATGAAATTAAATGTAAACACAAAAGACAATATTAACGCCATCTAATTTAAGAAAAAAACAAAAAAGAAGCCAGGTGACACATTCATCTTCAATCCCCCCTCTCTCACATCCCAAGATAAAGGGAGTGGGAAGCGAAGAAGAGAGGTGACTCAAAGGAGAAGGAGGAAGCCATGAAGAACAAAGAAGAAGAGTAGCTCATCCAAGAAGTATGTGGGACTTCATTATTCCCTTTTTCTTTCGGATTCTGCATATTAAAGCTGATTATGGAAGAGAATGAAGGCAAGTGATGCTTCCGAAGTCGACTTAAATTTGTCATTCTTCCAACAATTAGTGATAGGAGCCATATCGTACTGAAGTTTATGATAAAGCATCTATAAAAAGAAGCTAGACCATGGAAACTTCGAACTTCATGGATAAATTTAGGCTCTGGCCATTCTCTAATGGTCTTAACTTTCTCAAGATCAGCTATCAGTCCCTTTTTAGATACTATAAACCCAAGGAAAATGTCTTGATTCTAAAGGAATGAACACTTGGGTAAATTCACATAGAATTGCTCTCGACGTAGAGTGAGAAAACCTAGCTTGAGGTTACCTAAATGCTCTTCTTTGGACTTATTAAAGATCAAGATGTCATCAAAATAAACTGCCAGAAATTTTCCTAAAGTATGTTCAAAATATATAAGTCATGACTCTCATGAACCTGCTTGGAGCATTGGATAAACCAAATGGCATGACAAGCCATTCATACAACCCATCTTGTGTTTTAAATGTGGTCTTTCATTCATCTCTTGGTTTGATTCTGATTTGGTGATAACCACTATGTAGATTGATTTTGGAAAACCAACTAGATCCAAA
This sequence comes from Mimosa bimucronata, assembly GCA_037074515.1. Classification (NCBI taxonomy): domain Eukaryota; kingdom Viridiplantae; phylum Streptophyta; class Magnoliopsida; order Fabales; family Fabaceae; genus Mimosa; species Mimosa bimucronata. The sequence goes on from CM073439.1 coordinate 44,065,131, forward strand.
TACCAAATCAAGCATGTATTCAAGTCTAGGTATGGGAAACCTATACTTAATGGTAATCTTATTGATGGCCCTACTATCCACACACAATCTCCAACAGCCGTCTTTCTTAGGTGTCAAGAGGGCCAGTACTACGTACGAGCTAAGACTGTGTTGGATGTAACCTTTCTCCAACAACCCATTAACTTGTCGATTAAGTTCTTCCCTATATTTTGGATTCATCTGATAATGTGGTAGATTAGGGAGTTGTAAGATAGGGATAAAGTCAATTGCGTGCTAAATACCTCTCATTGGGGGAAGTTCTAGTGGAAGCTCTTTAGGGGTTTTATTATTAAATTCTTTCAAAAGTTGTTTTATTTCATCTGGCATCTCTACAGTTGTAACAAAAGCAATCCAATTTGAGGCCTTAGTTATTATATAATGTACAACTGCATTGTCATTGATTTCTTGCACAAATTGTTTCTCTGTTAACATATGCAAACTTTGACTTATAAGCTTTGAGCCTTTTGACTTGCGCGGATGTTTGCATTCAATGTAGGGTTTAGCTAGACGTAGTTGGAAGTCTTTCCATTGTGGTTGAATGAATAAGTATTCTCTTGACCAAACTTTATGACCTTGTGGTCATAAAGCCATGGGCGACCTAACAAAATATGGGCAACATCAATAGGAATAACATCACAAAGGATTTCGTTTTTGTAGTCGTCAAATTGAATAAGAACATGGCATTATTGGGTAATAGGTAAAGAAGTTTTATTAACCCATACAACTCAAAAAGGTTTAGGGCGAGGTTCCATTTTGAGACCAAGTTTAGCTACCCCTTGATAAGAAATCACATTACTTGAATTTCCTCCATCAATAACCAACTTACATGACTTGTCTCCCAACTTTACATGAGTCTCAGAGATGCTTTTCCTTATCCAAGTATCATTGGCTAATGGAACAGATAGGATGCATCTCATTACTCCAATGTGACGAGTTTCATGACCTTGCTCATTAATGATAATTTCCTCATTGACATCTGATGGACTATCAATAGGTTTAATTACTAGGTTGGCCTCAGTTTCTTTGACATCTTTAGGACATGATTCAAGAGATAGATCACTTTGAGGGCACCTTGATGTAATGTGACCCTTTGCATGACATCGGAAACATTCAACAAGAGAATTAATAGGGTGAGAAATTAACCCTTAAGAATTGGTAGGCTTCGCGGTACTACCCTCAAAATTAGTTGCCTGGCTAGTTGGGAATAGAGGGTTAGTCCTAAGTGGGGAAGCTCTAAATGATCGCTCACTTGGATTAAAACTATGGATCTAGCGGAATTGAGTACTTTACTCTTTGAAGCACCTAATAGACGGATTTAGTAATAAGGATTCCGCTTCTAAGGTCTTATGATAAGCCTCTTCAAGAGATTTAGGGAAGTTGAGCCTAAGCTCTTTTTGAATGTGAGGTTTGAGTCAATTAACAAACTTGGTGAGTGTACGCCACTCTTATTCGTCCACATCACACCGAATCATGAGTTCATTATCTGCTTTAGATTAAGAAATTTGTCATACAATTGACTTCTATAATGAATTGGAACATATTTATTTTTCAACTTTGCTTTCATTTCACCCCATATCTCAATTAGGGGTTGACTTTTTCGTTCAACGTATTTTTAAACATTTTGCCAATACTTTCTAGCGGATCCCACTGATTTGACCGTCATCGTGTCACCCTTGGGTCAAATACAAATATATTTATAAACTGGAATGCAACTCCGAGTTATTCTCAAGGAGCCAATGATGAATTAAATTACCTAGTGAAATAAATGCCTAAATGCTTCAATAGGTAAAAACATATTTTGTTTGTTTTTCAAAGGTTGAATGCAATTGAACTAGATATTTTTGGGATTTTAATTAAAAGAGTGGAATGAAAGTGTTTCCTTGATAAAATGATGAAGATGCTCTTGGAAATTGATTTTCAATGGCTATCATAACTCAATTAAGATATTTGGTAAGTCAAAGGCACTGAGTCATTAAAATATTAAACCCCATTAACCAATGGGTCCAATACCTAATTAATGGAATCCCATATAGTCAGACATTGTTAAGTCCTTTAGCACCTTGAGTTTTCTCTAATTTTCCCATAATACCAAACCTCACCAATCAGTAAATCGAATACCTAATCTCATGAATCTATTTAATTAGACATTATTAAGTACCTTAGAGTGTGATTAATGGCTAGTAATGCATTAGGTTGAATTACAATCCATCTCATCCATACTACCTACCATAACCATACATAAATAGAGAGAAATTCATGGAATCATAAAGAACATACATATTACCATATATTGATGAGTTCAAATCCTCATTATAAGCCAAAATCACAATAAACTCAAATCCAAACATACAACCCAAGTCTCAATGCATAAATGAAGAATCCAAACCTAGGAATTCATTAATACAAAGAGAAGGGAAAAGAAATAAGACTCCCATATGAAGATCATGAGTTCAAGCCATCTTCCATCATTCCCAAGAGTAGGGCTCCTTAGTTGCTACTTCTAATGGGGAAATCACGAACAAAAGGAATGAAAGTGAAAGCCATGGACTATTTGGAGTGAAGATGGAAGAGATGATGGTAGGATTGAGAGAAAATGGAGTAGGAAATGAAGTTGGGATGGAAAAGATGAAGGGATTAAGGCATTAGGTTGAAATATATGTGTGAAAACTTGGTCTAGGTTATTTTGGGTTGGATCATATCAATGGTACCCTAAAAACCCAAAATATAAGCTAAATTTTGCATCAAAAAAATCCCATGTTCCCTACGATGGACAAACTTATCCGCCATAGTGGACGAGACAGAGAGGGGAAATGCTCTCTGTGTAGTTCACCACAATGGACAAGTTTGTTAGGCCCGACAAACAGGGCAGGGATGACTCTCCCTATTTTGTCCACCTCTAGCCTACTGTTGCTCGAATACTCTCCCAATTTCAGCTCATTCTTCATGCAAACTTCTTCCTTTCACCTTGAATCATTTTCTTTTGATGCTTGGGCAACCCTACAAGCAAAAATTGCAATAAATAAGGATAAAAAACCCTAGAAATCAGTTAATACAAACTAATCTCCATTTATGGCTAATTAACCTCAATTTCATGCTAATTCCACTTAAAGGCCTATGATTTTCAATAAGCTCATATAGACTAAAAATGCATCTTAAATAAGTTAAAAGCCTCATTTTTAGCATAGCAAAACCACAAATCCAAGGATTTGTGACCCACAAGCTTCATCTTTGCAAATCGAACTATTTGAGCATCATTCATATTATACCATTCAAAGTAGTCTTCCATACTTGCCATCCAATCTAGGATTTTACTAGAATTTAAGCTTCCATCAAATTATGGGGCCTCCACCTTAACATTTTTGGTGATGTCATTTGTAGGCATTCTCCTAAAGTTCTTTCAAACATCCTCAGTTGATAGGGACATGGGATTGCTTATTTCCCAAATCTACACTTATGGTATTGGTAATCCAAATTTTCGCCTATATCCTCAAATTGATTTTGGTTGAAATCCTTAGGGGGTGGTCTTCTAGGCCTTTCATTGATAGGTTGACCAATCCTAAGAGAGATATTTCTAAGTTGATAGGGACAGGGGATTGCTTATTCCTAAAACTTGATTCTATTTTATCATTAGGGTTTTCTAGCACTTCATGTATCTTTCCTTTTTGTTGCCTACTTAATAACTTTATTGCATTCATGGCTTCTTCAAATATGCTATTTAACTTATGATCTAACTCAGCAGCACATTGGTTCACATATTCCTTTGGAGTCCTAGAAAATTCTTCAATGTTATTTTGGGTGTTCAAGATATTTTCAACTATGGTAACTTTAAGGGAAGAGAATTCTTGGTCTATTATATGTAGCCTTTGAGATAACTTATGATTGGTCATACAAGAAGTAGGGACAAGAACAAGTGATGATATCAAGTACCAAGAAGCAGAGCAATATAATTACCCCAGGAAAAGCTATTTTCAGAACTTTAAAGCTTAAGCACATGCAAGAATAAAATTGCAATACCAAAGAAATTCGAAATATTTTAGCAAATTAAGATTTTAGGCCTAGAAATTATGTTGAACAACCTCCTATCAATAAGAAAACAATTACAATTTAAATAGGAGGTTCATCGGCCTTACCAGTGAAGCTTTAAAAGCCAAAAGTTTCAAACTATTTAACCTTAAAGAAGCTTTGATCGCTGATTCTTGCGTTTGGTAGGCTTTGAATGAGAGGAACTTTGTAAAATAGACCAGAAACCCAGAAAAACAGGTTCTGGACTCGATTTTATGGATGGCAAATGAGAACAAAGTGGTAGTGTGTGGGGCGCGTGAAGCCCACGTGTAGAGACTCCTCCTGGCCCGTGTAGATAAGCCCGACGATGAAATTTGGTGGGTAGATTGGTTTTTGCTGATCGGACAAGATGGTGGTGCTAGTTTGGTATTTGGATGTCGAGAAAAGGGAGTTTCGACACTAACATCAAGAAAAATAGAGTATAAGGCTATTTTTGATGAGGTTCTGGGTTTTTTCGATGATAGGATCATGTTAGGAGTGTAGGAACCTAAGCTCTGATACCAAATTGATGTAAAACACACTTAGAACACTTAAAGTCACACCAAACAGATCTTATTTGGATAGGAAAGGAGTGGAATCAATGTAGGGAGAGGGAAAAGTAGAGAGAAAATATGGAGGGAGAAGGGAAATTAGAACAGGATTTGGGGGAGTGAGAGAAACAACATAAGGGAACGGAAATGAGAGAACTTAAATCATCATACTTTCATTCACTAAGTGTATCAATACAATAGGTCAGATGTCCTATTTATGGTGTAACACAAAACATCGTAAAGAATAAAATATTAGAAGATATTCTTGCAGCTTGTAAAACAACTTGCAAAGTCACAAAATCCAACTTGACAACTTGCTGAGACACAAAATACAACTTGATAACTTGCATAAATAATATAAACTATTGTTACTTGCTTATCTACTAGCCAAAATAGAGTTAGAAATCAATTTCTTCTTTTATAGGTTATTCCATATTTCTTATCACGAGCCTCCGGGATTGACAGTTGTTGGGTTAAGATTTTGGGAATCATCGGTGGCTTGCAAGGTGGTTTTGGGTTTCAATTTTTTAGGTTTTCTCTCTGTTTACAGCTGAATAGAACTGGTGTTTGTTTATATAACTTGATTTATGTTTTTGTAGATGAAATTTGTTTGTATGAATGTTAAAATACAAGTGGGTAAAATTGCATGAACAAGCCACATGAACAACTAGGTATAATTGTATGAACGAGATGGTAAACTAAGACAAACAAGTGGGTAAACTGGTACAAGCACGTTAGTAAAATTGCGTGAACAAGTGGATAAACTTGGTTGAACAAATGGGTAGACTAGCACGAACAAGTGGGTAAATTAGTACGAATAAGTGGGCATAATTTCATGAATAAGTGGGTATAATTTCACACTAGTTTACCCACTAGTTCGTAATAGTTTATTCACTTGTTCACTCTAATTTACACACTTGTTAAAGCAAGTTTACCAACTTGTTTGTACTAGTTTATCCACTTGTTCATGAAATTATACAGGCTTGATTGTGCGGGTTTACCCACTTGTTGAAGCAAGTTTACCCACTTGTTCATGTAAGTTTACCAACTTATTCATGCTAATTTACCCACTCATTCATGAAATTATTCTACCCACTTGTTCATACTAGTTTACCCATTTGTTCAAGAAAGTTTACCAACTTATTCGTGCTAGTTTACCCACTTGTTCATGAAATTATACCCACTTAATTAATTCTCATTTGTCATTGTCAACCAATTAGTTGTTCTTGTTCAGTAACAAGATCAAAAGCATGAAATAAAAGAGACAAACTGGTGCCAAAGTCCTTTTTAAAACATGGGTGGGTTCCTCCATATGATTTTCACATACAAAAAATCAAAAAAGGAGCAAGGGAGGGAGAATAAAAAATTAAACCAAGTAATTAAATAAGCCAATATGGTGTTAAACAAGAAAAATAATTGATAGGGAGAAAAGTAGGAGAGCAAACGGATAATTCAATTAATTAGATAAAGCCTATTAAATAGGCAGATTACATCTCAAATTAATAATAGAAATAATTCACCCACTACTTAAAAAATGGGCATGACACACAACTGCTGGTGGCAGCACAGTAAGAAGCACATCAATCTGAGTTGCATCCTCCAGGACATTGTCCCATAGAGTTATTCTGCAACCACTGGTAAGACTGGATGCGGCACTCCCCAGAATTAAACATATTCTTCCTACAAGAACAGGGTAAGTAGAACAGCAAAAGTACAAAACAATTCAGCAAAGCAAAAAATAGAGGAGGAGGAAATAATGAGCTCAAAAACTCAAGAGCTCAGTACTATGGACCTCAGTACGATGGTCCTTATAGCCACAAACCTCAAAGAGGTTAGACACAATTTAATCACTACGTTTATGACCATAAATCTTCGCTTGCAAACGTTATTGCAATTACACCGTCAATTTCGAATGTTGCCGTTGTTAAGGCGGCGGTTTGCGAATGTTGGAAGTATAAATTAGGATTTGAATGGTAAGGATTTGGTAAGCTATAAAATTAATTTTCGCAAATGTTCAGTAAAAAGCGCCAAGTCCATATTTACCACACGTTCAGATTTCCCCTGCGTTTACCTCTTAATGGCCCATCCTTGTGCGCTTGAGGCCCATTCTTCTGTTGGCCTATTTACTTGTACTAGAACACATGGCATATTATATACTCTTGAATTCTCTCTCACATAAGCAATGTGAGACTTCTCCTTTTTGACACACCCACTAGTTTTCATAAAAAAAATATATCCAACAACAACAATTTAAAATGGGATAATAGAAACTAATTAATTTGAAAACAAATGCCTAAAATATGGAATGAGAATAATTGAATATCTGATTAGATAGTTAAAATATTCTAAATAAATAAATTCCGAGATATGGAATGGATTCTACGGATTAGCACAACACACATGTGTTCTTGATTTTTTTTAGACACCCATCTTCTTCTCCCTCATATGCTCTGCTTTTGATTTGTTTCACTTATAAGGGTTACTTTTGTCTTTTTTCTTACAGTTTCAATTTCAGTTTAGCCCCCTAGCCTGCATGCAGTGAAATTTCAAAATTTTAAGGGGGTTGACTGAAATTAAATTGTTACAGTGGTCCTTAAATGAAATTCTCTCTAAAATCAATATCTTGAGGATAATGAGGTAACTTCTTACCAGTTGAATCCACCATTGCAAGTATTTAAGCATGTCAACCTAACATGTAAGCAAAATAACACACACATAAACTCTAACAAGTCATAATGTTTATAAATTTTGACTTGTGTGAAACTCATTCTTCTGATGCACATAATCCACATTTCATTTTTACTTTAATGAAGGATTTTGTTGCATGTTTAATTCTGATATTATCATTACGACTACTTTGGCGAATTTACTGCAACGACATGTTCCATATATGTGCCCACGCAAAGACTAAAGATAACATTTTTTTTCTCCCTCTGATATTGAATTATCGATAATATCTTTATTGCAATCAGCCATGATTCTCATCATTAGCATCTTGAAAAGTTATGAGTACCTTAAAATGTGAACAACAAAAAACGTATCATTTACCAATACATTGAAAAGAAACTATAAAAGTGCATCACTCAAAGTTTACCAATAATTGTACCTAATTAAATGCATCAAACATAATATTTTTGGGGTACAAACATAAAACATAAATTTATATGAGCATGAATTGTTTATGTATGTTCGATATATTGAAGTGAAACTGAGAGGATTTAACTCTATTATACGCTTTCTTGTCAATTGACTAAATAATAACAAGAATGAAAGACAGGTATGTCAGACTTCAAATCTTTGATAAAAAAAATGTTGACATAAACTGTATGAGCCTCTAGTTAAATATAAATCTCAATTTGGACCTTCCACCTAACAAGTGCTAGATCCATCCAATTGAAAATTTTGGATTACTGATGAAGGTTTGGATGAGTACTAAAAGGAACTTGATAGCCTCTTAAATATCACATGAAAGCAAAAAAAATCACTTTACAAGATTTATTCTTTGTCAATGACCTTGTAACCTAATAGCATAATCTAAAGCTTTTCTATAAGTGGAAGGTTGCGGGTTTGATCCGAATTATAATATCAAATTCTACCAGTTAATACTATCAAATCGTAGATAATTATATATAAAATTTGGACCAATTTACCACCATAAAATTCACCTTAGGTATTAAGCCGGGGAGGGTAAAGTATATATTTCAATGTGTGTGTGTGTAGGGGCCAAGTGAATAGCAACAGAGACATTTTACATTTTCAGAGAGAACGCATGCTTTCACACTGAAAAATGGGACCTCACTCTCCATGAATAAGCATGCAAAGTCTGCAGTATTTAAATTTAGTTCTGCCACTTTGTGTAAATGACATGTTTTGAGTTCAAACAAATTATCCCCCATGTGACCTCTTGGTCCCTTGTGTCTACTATTTAGGACCACTTAGCATCTATCTGTATATGTGCCAGCTTGCTCTCCACTAATTGTCACCTCTTACTCTTATAGTCTTTTTTTGTTTGAAACTTTTAGGTTCTGAACTTTGATTGTTTAGAAATGTTTTTGTCAGTGATTTAACGAAATGGAGTAGAATTCAGAGTCTTCAAGTTTTCTCTCGTTACTCTAAATTACGAAAGTTGGGGCTTCTAACACTGAGATGCCACCACATGAATACACTAGAATGACTTGCTTGGCATTCATAATATCCCAATTGGGCAACTGTCAGTGTTTCTGATGTTTCTGACAATTTAAATGCAAAGTTACCAATTAATTCACGTACGGTTCAACTTCTTTTTTGTCTTCAGAATTTCATCATCTTTTTAAATTTGATGTTTGTGATTGATGAAAAGATTGTAACTGATTTTAATGTTTGTATCTAATAATTTAATTTGTCATTCTCGCCATCTGAAAGCTAATTACAATAATGGACAGGTAACAAGGATATGAGAACCTAAGGGTTCTAAATTGAAGTATATAAATCAAAACCAAAACTTGTTCGAAAGACAGGACCAGTCCTTAAACTCAAACCAAATTTTTGTGAAACTACATATACTAAAACCAACGTTTCCAAACTACATGAACCAAAGTGAAAAAATTCAATCAAATTACAAGATTAACAATGATGTTAACCAAAAAAAAAAAAAACATGGCCAATTTAGTTGAATTTGAATATCTCAATTCAGTTGAGTTGGGACCTGATCAATTGAACAAAATTACCGATTTTAATTTAACAGTATTGAGGTGAAAATCTATGTCTGTTTTTTAATTAAAATATTTGGAACTTCCCCTCAACACACCATTATATCTCAATTTATTGCTTCATTCGTTCCTAAATATAATATTCATATGACTTTTTTCACAGAAATTAAGGAAGCTAAATGAGCCATTTAATTATAGTATATTTTATGTATTATTAGATTATATGATATCTTATAAATCAAATAAATTAGTTGAGAGAAAAAATTTAGGCAAATCAATTTATAAGTAACACATTTAGCTTTTTTAGGACTCATAAAAAAAGACAACTGTGTCCTATATTTAGGAACATGGAGTAGTTAATAATATTCAATGAAATTTAGATTAGGGAATCCAAAACCCATCTAGTTTCTTGAATAATTGAAAGTGGACTGAAAGAAAGACAAAATAAAGGGATCAACAAAAGAGAATATGGTTCTCATAAGAAATTGAATAGCAATTATAAAGAAAAATGCAAAATTCTTGCTGCTTTCAGCAAAAGATCAACTCACAACACTGCTGAGTTGGGATGAACAAGTCACAGAAGACAATTAATTAAACCCACAAATGCTACAGCAACTTAATATTAGAATCACATCGCAGCATGCTATATATAGTTAACAACATCAACCAAAAAAAAAAAAAATTAATAACAACAACAATATATCAATTTCCATAATAGAAAGATAATAATAATCCTCCTCCTCCTCCTCCTCCTCATCATTATCTGTGACAAACACATCTGTAATGATATGGGCTATTGACAGGATCATTGCCTTCAACAGGCACCTGCTCTGCTCTGCATTTGTACTTGCAGCCTCTGCATTCATTGTAAGTACAAGTTGGTGCAGTAGATCCTATCATCAGTCTCCTCCAATTCCTCTTCTTCTCTTCCTGACCCTAAAACCAACATCATTTCATTCTATGTAATTCAAACTTTTGCTGCTAATTAGTTAAGCCTATACATGTTTCGACAAATTAAGGACTATGACAGAACAGAACATGTTTCAATAAATTCTAAAGATTTTCTATTTCAGATTCTCACCTGCACTCTTGGTTCAGTCTGGAGGAGTTCAGAGGATTGAAATAACATTCCTTCTGTTCTGATCCCTGTAGCAACAAATATAAAGTCATTCATGAGAATTGAGAGTCTGAAAGATGTATATAGGTAAAGAAAAGTAATTAACACAGAAACACTCAATTTTGCTGCATAAAGTTGAAGGGTGCAGTTCCACAAGTATGTAGAAGACATGATAGTATTAGTACTTGAAGCATTGAGAGAAGAAAAAATTGGAGAAGAGAAGGGTTATTGATGGAGTAGAATCAAAGACCTTGAATAAGATAAGGTGCAAGGATTAAGGTGAGGAGTAGAATGAATACTAGTTTGTCAAGTTTAGTGCTGGCCATTCTTGCTTCCACCACCCACAGTGTAAAACTTTGAAGAGATGTGAATAATTGACTGTGAATATATATTTGTGTGCGTGCGTGCGTGTGTGAGAGAGAGAGAGAGAGAGTTTTGTGGTGAATAAAAGAGAAGAGATAGTGTCAAAATGGGGTTTGGATTCTGTGAGGAGAGACATGGGAGCATGATGAGGAGGTCCCTAAGGATCCAGACCGACAGATCGCCTCTTGTAGAAAATTCATGGGAACTCTATACTCCTCACTGCAATTACTAGAATGTCCTCCACCGTTTTTTTACCTCTAAAACATATTGAGTCATTTTTTCTGTAGGCTCCACATGTTAGACATTGTTCAACTAAAAGAATCTCCTTATCTCATGGGGAGGGTGGTGTTATTATAAACCACGAGTTACTCCACTCGATCTCTTGCCGGTCAAATCTTTTTTGAGGGTAACTTTCTTTGTGCAGATTGGATCTCACTTTGGAAGTAATTTTGTTATGAACACAAATTCTGAAAGACTAGCATATTAAAGGCAAAAACCCCTTGAACTTGTAGTACATATTTCACTTGTAAGGCTTCAAATAACAATGCGCCCCTTCAAGATCTTGATGTTCCCAATATCTTTCATTGAGAGCACCTTTATTAGAAACATAAATCTAAAAGGAGATGTATTGGGGACTTATAAGGAAAAGGGAAAATGACAGAAAAAGACCCTCGAATTACACAAAGGACAGTTTAGTACAACGAATTTCGAAAATGACAGTTCAGTACAAATGACTGAACTGTCCAACCCCAAATTTAAAGGAAATGTCCAAAATGCCCTTTGCTACAACTAAGTTGGGAATTCCTTAAGCAAAGTTGGGAATTCCTTAAGGGAAGTTGGGAATCCCTTAAGGGAAGTTGGGAAGGCTTATACGAAGTTGGGAATCCCTTAAGGGAAATTGGGAATCCCTTGTGGGAAGTTGGGAATCCCAACTTCCCATAAGCCTTCCCAACTTCCCTTAAGGGATTCCCAACTTCGTTTAAGGGATTCCCAACGTAGTTGTAGTAAGGGCATTTTAGACATTTCCTTTAAATTTGGGTTTGGACAGTTCAGTCATTTGTACTGAACTGTCATTTTCGAAATTCGTTGTATTGAACTGTTCTTTGTGTAATTCAAGGGTCTTTTTCTGTCATTTTCTCTAAGGAAAAAATCTCCTTAAACTTATAAATCACGTGGCTACTTGATGTGGGACTTGTAAGTATTAATTGATGTGCTGTGTGAGACAAGTGAAGACGAGTCAATAACTACAAAAAGATGATGAAATGAATGAATGAGAAAGTCAGTGCCAACCAAAAAAAAAAAAAAAAATGAAGGGGAAAGTGAGAACATCATATAGAGGATTCAATTATTTGTTTCAAAGAATTGATATATGGGTCAATAGGACTTTGAGTTTAATGTTGGCATCAACCAGCAACTTTAAAATATCAAGTGTCCAATTCTCCATAAACCCATGCTCATTTATTGACTTCCAGAATCTATTCGCTTAGGAAATGATGGCTCTTGCCTCTTGCTTCTTTCATTCTAGTTTTGTATTCCACATTCATCACGAATTTTGTGAAGCATCTTTTGCTATCTTTCTCTCCCTCCCTCTCTCTTCACGCACGCATGCACAAACTTGTTCTTTTTTAACTAATTTTTCTTCCTTTTACATTGTGCGATACTCCCCCGTCATTTTTATATGACTCAATTCTAATACTCCTGTACCTAAATATAAGTTTAAAATAATTACTTTATTTTATTCGAAAATACTATTTAAATTAGTTAAAAAAATAATTATGTGAGAAATCTAATTTACTTTCCAACTTTGCCCTTATTATTAAAGAAAGAGAATGACAAATAAGATATAATAAAGATGAAAGAAAGTGTAAGGGGAAAAGATGAACAATGAGTAAAATTGAAAAAAATGCAATAAATGTTTATACAACTCTAAAATGAAACTTATATTTTGGGATACGCCTATTCACAAATATGAAGTTTATAATTAGGGACTAAGGGAGTACGTTCCACTAAAATCAATAAAGCCCTTTAATATTATTAACTCCATTAAAATTAATTTTTTTATGCATTTACCCTTATTAAATATACATTACACCTTCATAAACACAATTTATACAATAATAAATGATGGTAGACTGGTAGTATAAATTATTGGTGGATTCAAAATCAAAATCTTGTGTTCAAGGGGCTGGAAGCATTAAGGTTAGAATCCTCCCAATAAATGAGTTTTGGGATTCATAATTTGTGGTCACCTTCTTATGGGGTGAGACTACTTATTTTCCCAACCAACAACTTGTTGGTACATCTGCAATTAAACTTTATTCACTTTGTTTGTTATCATCCAAAAAAAAAAAAAAATACTCCATCCCCCTATAGATAGGTCATTCTTTTTGGAAATAATTTGTCCCTTTATATAAGATCCTATTTGTTTTATTTGAGTAATAAATGCGTTTGCCCCCATTTTGCCCATACATTAATCTCTTTTACACATTCTCTTTCATCGTTTTATCTTTTTTCATAATTACTCTCTCTCTTACTAATTCATAAATAAGAAAAATGAACTTATTTTTGAACATTTATTGTTTTTAACTAATTTTAACTCACATTTTAGAAAACCGTATATTGGTTCAAAACTTTATATCTAGAGATGAATAGAGTATTAAGTATTAACTATCAAATCCTTGCTAAAAAAATAAAATAGCGAAATATATAGGGTGCTGGGCGCATCTGAAAAATACTTCAGAGTATTGGATGCTCCTTACCCATAAATTTTATCCTACTATTTGATAACGCTTGATAAGGTGATTAAAAATATACTTTTGTCTCTTGCTTAAAGAAAATGACTCCGGTAACTCTTTTAATTTCGTTGTGGAAAATAATTTCCTGCCATAAGCTTCTATATTTTGGGCCATGCCAACTAAAGAAAAGAACATCAACGGATCTTCTTTTGTCCAGAAGAGAATCTTACATTCGTGTCCTTAACATGTTTTTTCTTCCCCCCCCCCCCCCCCCCAAAAAAAAAGGATTCTTTAAAGTCTGAACTGGTCCTGATCCTGGTTCCAATAAAACAGACGCTCACCTGTAAAACACAATATAATAAAGTATAAGGATGAACATGTTTATCCAAAACCACATTGATAGCTTAAATTTGGCCAGATTTTGCTCCAATACCATCCACGTTCAGAGGACCAGCATGCATTCAGCAACGTATCGTACTAAGCACTGCTTTTTCAATGCTTGAGGAAACTGAGTTCGGCTTAATGTAAGGGAAAGTTACTTGGGGTAGTGAAATTTACAGTTGATGACCACAGAGTTTCACCCCAAAAGAAAAATAATTGTTCTTCACATAGACAGGAAGACCAGAGATCTAAAGTAATGAGCTTACTGCTTCTCGTTGTCTCTGTGTTTCTGACAATTCACTATTTACAAACATAAGCACTATAGAAATCTGACACTCTTGCCTACTTTCAGTTCACATCCTTTACAGCCCTTTACAAACTTCCAAATTCCAAGGATCGAAATCCGAGAATAACAAGCTCTGATACACGATTTATTTGAAAGACAACTTAAATCTAAACACACTATCACCATATTTATCAAAATGCAAATTCCTCAGGTAGCCTTGGGTACTTCTCTGACAGGAATGCCTTGTACTTTCTTTTAAGATCTAAACCTGACAAGGGGTACCCGATATATATTATTGAAAACAATATGTATTGCCAATCATACACAAAAGAAGGGGTCAACTTCTCAAGAAAAAAAAAAAACGTGTGCATATGGGCAAGTAAAGGAAGAGACAAGAAGCTACCTTTAATATGGAATGATGGGACATCTTTAGAAAGAGTTGATTCCACCAGCTTCACAAAATCTTCACCTGCTAAGTCAGCAAAAGATGATGAGAATCCTTGAAGTAGACATCACTGTTGACCTAGAATGAGCATCATGGAAGAAGAAAGGGTAGGGGGAATTGAAGTTCCTCGTTAGCAGAATAGTCCTAAGAGGTTGAACATGTTCCCTTCTCCATTCCTCTTAATTCAAACATGACCTTATTATTATGTAATCACTTATTAAATTTGAGGTTGTTCACTTTAGCTCCCTAAGATAAGGTGCATGAAGGGGTTTCTTTCCCTTCCAGAGCAATCCTTTAAAATCCTCATCATATTAAAAAATTTTCTTAACTTTTCACAATGGAATGAAATAAAATACACATAACTTTGTGAGTAAAAGCAAATTGAAATTTGTTTCAACATATAAAAATGGCAAGTGGGTGCTAATTAGAATGCATCAATCGATTCCTTATTTGCATAATAGGCAGAGGACGTAATTTAATACAGTGGTCATGTGATAGTATATTGAATTTGTAATACAAAAAATCTGGTCATCTAGATGTTTCCATACTTACCAGAAAGACTCTTTTTCCCTTTGTTGATATTAATCAGGTAGGCAGATATTTGATTGTCTTTCAACTGTAGGATAGATAGAAAATATATCATAATGAAATATAGCAGATTGCAAAGAAGTAAAAAAGCAAAAAACTTTTTTCAGTCAGAACATTAAAACATAAAAATAGAAGAATAAGGTTCAGTTCATGACCTTGGCTAGAAGGGCCTTTGCAAGCTCCAGAGGATCAATACATGAAGGAGCGTGGTTGAATGAAGGCACAAAGTTCCCATTTTGATAACGGGCAAGAAAGTGATAAGCTGCTTGACCAGGAGAAAGCTTTGAAACAGAAGGGATGCATTCAGAACTACTTCAATAGATAAACCACCCATCAAGAAACAGAGGAAACTAACAATGATAAGAACAAGGGCTATACTCTGAACTATTAAAGGGGATAGTAAAACTCCGGAAAAGAATATATAATATGTAGTTATTGTAGAATGAAGTCATGGGGAATAGCATCTCATTGCATGCGTTTCCACTCTCAAGGTTAGATTACCTATCAGAAGAAACAAGGACAATGGCAGCAGGCAGTTTAAATATATTAGATCCACCAATATTTGCAGTCTGAAATAAAGGTGTGACGCTCTGGGGAGAAAGAATTACGCCAGCATCAGAGGAGATCAAAAAGTTTGCATAGCTCTGAATTGTATCTTCAGATGCAAATAGTATAAAAACGTAATCTCCAGATACTAGAATCCTGGAATTGAAACATCCAGTCATTTTTTTTAAAAAAAAAACTTTTGTTGAGATTTTGTCTTAAGTCAACAAACAATCACCTTCCTGGTAGAGGAATGCCTCCTCTTGCAGATATCACAGGTTCAGACAAAGCAGATAGTGCTTTCTTGATCACACAAGCATCTGAAAAAGCTTTGTCACATAAAACTATGGATGATCTCTCAACATCAGCTGCTATAAATCCATTATTTGATTGATATTCCACACTAATTGCCTTCATCAAAGAAGAACTGCATAGTCAAAATCAATCATCTGCCCATAAAATCAGATACATAACAGTCTAATGTATTAAACAAAGGTTTCAGCAAATAAAAAAAGGTAAAACCCATGATCAGCTTCCTGTAATAGAACACTATCAAAAGTAGTCTCGTGAACCATTTCAGATACACCGTAACATTCAAGAATGCCTGCATCATTGATTTCATATTTGTTTTGATTTGGAACATCAAGCTCTTCACATGGCAGGGCCCGGCTGCCACTTCTGATTAGAGCAAAGAAATTTCTCTTCTTGAACAAAGTACTGCTATTATTTTCCACTAATGAGTCCATGGCCTAATTTACTAAATGCATTCACTAAATGCTAAGTTGCAAATTACTAAATGCTAACACAGCATACAGAACATCACTTATGAATACTGAAATAAATAGTTTGAATATCTTGCATATGCCATAGATGATAAAGAATGCAGAAAAAGAAACTATACCTTATAGATGTGGCCACATAAACAGTCAATGGACAAGAATCATGTGAAACTGATCGAGTGTGAGTCTTGTAGAGAATTTTAGAGAGTGATAGTATTGCTGAAGGACTATCACTTATCACACGAACCTTTGCATCACAGTTTGGTGATGAACCAATAGCTCCATCATGAACAAATATATTTGGGACAGATGACATGTGATTTGTTACCTGACATAAACAGTCTTTTGAGCTTAATTTCAGTTATTATAATCCACTGGGGGGTTAGTAGAGTTAGGACTATAAGCTAATGGAATAATCTAGTACTTTCCTCATATTCCAACGCCAGGTTGCTTCATGTTATTTATCTTGCGAGCTGTAGATATATATTTTATGCATGCATATAATATGTGTGTTCTGTGTACTCCATTAATAACAGGTGACACCTTAGATATAGGCCGCTATATAACAATTGAATCAATAATTCTGTATTAATATAAGCACTCACCCCCCCGGTTCCCCCGTCAGACTCTAATTTCTATCTTCTTTTTGAAAGCATGGTCGGGCCCAACTAGAGAGCAGCTCTCTCGAAGGCATTTTTTGCATTCACGCAGACTCAAATGAGAGATATCGTGTCTAAGCGGCCAAAGTGCCTTCCACTAGGACCAATGCATGTTGGTTACTCATATTTCTAACTAACAGAACAGTTGGGCAGAGAATTTACCTGCTGTGTAATTTTTGCATGGTTCATGCCAAGAGAATTGACAGTGACAAAACTTTATTGTTTTGATACATGTTAAAGGGAATATGCGGAAGTTTCCCCCCTCCATTATGATCTTGGTTATGGGGGCAAGGGGAAAGTTTTGTAGGACCTACACACTGTTCATCAATTTATCTTTTCAATTTGCTCACCTTCCCAGTTTTACTTAGTATCCAAACAGGGGAAAGGATATTATTTTTTCTCCCCATTTCTGTGACATAATTCTCATCTCACATCGCAAAATATCCCAACCGTAACAAAATAATTATACACAATATAAAGCACGAACAAAATATTTTAGAAAAATATATACTTAATCAAGATCAGAATATTCTCCACGTTTACATCATACCAGTTTAAGAAGTTTGCCAAACTGCGCCTTTGAGATTTTTGATGCTTCACCTATAACACTTCCTCTCACATGCAGTGGGCATCCAGATAAGGGTTCTTATAGATAAAAATAACAAGTTAGATTATAAAGCGTAGGAAATAAGTATATAAAATCATATAGGAATAAGTTTCTTCTTACCAGCAATGATTGCACCATGTTGCTTTAGTTCAGATAGATTTAAGTTTGGTAAAGCTTTTCCAGTTACAATTACTCCTTTCAAAGCTAGAGCCCAGTTAAGACCACTAGGAAATCCTGTGTTTTCCCTGTTTCAAAAGAAATATTAGAAGAATATTACACTAAGAACTGAGAATGAGGAATGTACATTCTGATTTGAGTGTGATATGTTATTCTTAATTTCTTCAAAAGTTTAAAGTGTTGTACAACCATACGGATTTTAATTTTTTTTCTTAGACTGAAGTAAAGATATTCATCTCACTTTGATGATCTTTTATAGTTCCTTTGGCTTATTAGCAGATGATGAGGTTATGGGCAACAATTATAAGCTATAAGTTACAATACAAAGCCAAAATTTCTCAAAAGTTAAAGCTTCTAAACAGCAATGCAGATTCATACGAGGTGAACTTCTAGAGTAGCCTTAACTGATTGATTGTATACAATTAATGACATTAAAATTGCCTCGAAATGGCCAGCCCTCATTTGCAGCCCCTTTCTCATTGTAAGCTCCCCCCACCCCCCACCAAAAAAAAAGGAAAAAAAAAAAAAACAACTAAGTTATGTATTTGTGCATATCTGAATGTTGACAGGTAGCATGAATTTCCATGCTATGCCAGTAGGAAAGAGGAATAGAGGATGATAATTAAATAATGTTTTTTTTTGCTAGTAATGTATTTTTTCTCCAAAAGGAAACTGCTGATTATAATCATAGCAAAAGTTAACTATTAAGCAAGATGGCTGAGCACACCAAACAGGCAATCAGCCCAATGATGACAAAATATATAATAGCTTGAATAGTTAGATCTCTTTCCATCTAAGAAGATCTAACACTAATACTGATATGCTTTGGACACTGCAACACAGCAAGCTATATTAGAATTTATATGTAATTAGAAGTATAGTGCCATATTTGATATAACTGTTAAATACACATAAAAAACAATACATTTCTGCTTTGCATTATTGATGTCTTTCCATGCAGTACTTGAAACAGATTGAAGACCCACAGGAAATGTAAAAGCGGTAAAATTAAAACCTTGTGGAAGTGCCTGTTTCTGCTTCACCACTGGCCTTTGGTGTTGACACTGCATTCTGCAAAATGCAATCTAGATGATATAATCCTTATGCATCTATGTTTGCAGGAAGAATAGCTAATGGATAAAAGATTGATAGATTTTACTCTACAAGACAACTGGAACAATGAAATTTAGGAATGTGGACGCTTTAAGGGGTTCTAGCTAGGAAGCTTCCTGGAGGGTTAGTATAAGCAGAGACATTATCTGAATCTCTGCCCTATGCAAACGGCTCTAAAAATTTTTGGGTAAGCAGTAAAAAGATGTAGTTTGGCAAATGATGGAGGATTGCAAGAGAAATTTTAGTACTTGAGTTGGTGGGAGGACGTTGGTTGCTACTCTAAGACACTTACACTAATTCAGACATTACAGTGACACCAACAAAAGTCATAAGGAGACCAACAACTTGTTGTGTAATCATTGTGGGAATGGCTTAGCATTCATTAGAAGGTACAGATGAAGATTTCACCTCGAAATCTTCAAACTTCAAGTTAAAACCAGGATTCAACATCAGCAAGAAAACATAAAACAAATTCATGTGATAATATTTCGCCATTTCAGGCTCCCAAGAAAGAAACTAATAACATGGAATGTGAGGAAGAGTGAAGGTAACTGACCCGTCGGGACAAGAGCAAGAAAGGGAGAAAAAGACTTGAACTTGAGGATCGAGAGAATGAAGTTTGGAGCCGATTCAGAAGAAAGTTGCTCATTTGCATAAGCAACCAGTGGGTTTCCGATTTCAGGGATTTAGAGACGAAATAGAAAAGTAACAAGTTTCACAAGAAAATTCAAGGGGCGCCCAAAAAAAAAAAAAAAAAAAAAATCCTCCGTGAATATAAGGGGCATGTTTGGACGCCACTTCTAGCACCCAGAAGTGGATCCTAGAAGTAAAAGCAAAATTTCAAGAATTAAACATGTTTGGTTTGCCTTATTTTCAGATTGACTTTTGGTCCAAAATGACTTCTGCAACGTGAAAAGTCAGAAGTAAAAAAAAGTTACTTCTGGCTTCTGACTTCTGACTTCTGGTGGGTCCCACACCTTTTGTTATGTATTATTTAATAAAGTGGGTAGGAAAATTAGACTGTTAGACCCCTAAAATTCTCAAATAAGATAATTTCTTTTAATATAAAATTTTCTTTTTATCTCCAAAAATTTACCATAACAATTTCTAACTACTTTCTCCCACAATATACTCCATTGAGCGAAAAATATTATTTTTTAAAATTATTTTCATGAAGATAAGGGAGAAACTAAGCCATTAATAAGAATATATGCATATTATATATGTATTATTTAATGAAAATAATGCCCTTTTTAGTAATTTTTCATCTAAACGTGCTTTTCAATATTATCATCCAAACATGTTTCTAAAAGTCATATTGAAAAAAAGTCACTTCTATCATCACAAATCCAAACATAAATCACTTCACACAAATGACTTTTATCCAAAAGTCACTTCTAAAAAAAGTCATTCTAAAAAAAGTCACTTCTCCAACGGTAATCCAAACACACCCATCAGCACCAAGATGACTTTTATTGGAAAGATCAAAAGAGGGGCTATTAATCATACATATACTAACATATTTTGTAACACATTAGTTGTTTATATATTATTTTATAAGTTAAATAAATTAATTTAAAAAAAATTTAGATAAATTAATTTACAAATATCTTATTTAGATTTCTTAGTATTTTCTAAAAAATATTAACTATATCTTGTATTTAGTAATGAATGGAGTATTATTTTTCCAGTCCTGACTCAATCATAGATACAACTTTTTTTTCTTACTCAATTAATGTCTTTTTTTTAGGAAAAATCATAATCAATTCCAAAATGTTGGAAGTGAAATACTTTGCCTCGCAAATATGCGAAACTGAACTTAGAAATCAGTCGGTAATTCCAAGTCTTGCTTCACATTCCTTTTGAAGTTTAAACATGCTTTTGACCAGAAGGAAATTAAAGCATATGCAATAAAAAAGATATTGAGATGAGAATAATGATGCAAGAAATGCATAATATTAGAAGACGACAAATTTATGATTATTTTCATCTATTACTGTTTACTCCTGTTGTTAAGGTATGACCTATTATTTAAGAAGTCAATTTTAATAGAAGAAGCATTTCTAAATTTTTATAATTTTTTTAAATTACCAAATTGATGATTTCTAAATCACAATAAAGTGAAAAATGGAATGAGTGAATTAAGAAAGATGATTAAGGCGTTTTAAGAAAATGTCATATTGACTAGTTTAATTAATATTTTTAATCTAATCAAATTAGATAAATATATCATATATTTAGTAAGGATGGAGTAATATATTATTTCATGGCCTTTTACATGTTGAAAATGAGAGAAAATAAAATATATTTTTTTTGTACAAAAGGACAATTTCATTATAAGTAAAACGATTACAAGCTACGGGTCACTTATATAGTCAATAAGAGAGCCTGATATTATACTGCAGACAAGAAAACATAATAACACACTGAAGCATAATACTACTTGGGCTTTCAAGAGAGAGAGAGAGAGTAATAAGTATAATATCCAATAATGGGCTTGCAAGAAGAGAACAACAAAATGATAATGTTGGACTATATGTCCAGGTCCGCCCTTGATGGGCCGGATCCTATGAAAAAGGATCCGATAGATGAGAAGCGATCTGAGAGAAATTGACAGTTGATTCAATCAGCATTTATTGCTGATTGAAATTCAAATTGTTTCCTTTTAGGGAAATGAGAGAATATGTTATAATGACTGATTGGCGACATTAATGAGAGGTAATTATTACGGTGGTATTCTTCCTTTCTGGCGTTCGTCCTAAACTCTATATAAAGGAGGTTCTCCTCATTGTGTTTCTCACCCCAGCCAAGAGAAGAAGTCTCTCTCTGGCTTCTCTCCCTTCTTTCTTTCTGGTGATTTGCTGTGCAAATCCGATCTAGGTTCTCGTAACCTAGATAATGCGTGAGCCTTGAGAATCCTTTGATTCTTGGCTTCGATAATATTATTTATTTGTTGTTTGTGTACCAAGTTACGGATCGTGAACCCGGTTCGAGTTCGAGTGTTCGGGTACTCGTGTTACAACATTGGCATCAGAGCTGCTTGATTCTGAGGCTGGAATTCAAGTAGGCTTGTCATTATTTGTTCTGCTGCGCATAATTTATTAAATTAAATAGGGAAAAAGACAAAAAAATCCCTTCCAATTTGCAAAATCCCAATAACAACTTCATGATAGGTATTAACAACCATTAACAACTCAAAATTCCTTATTTGGGATTTTACAAATTGGAAGGGATTTTTTTGTCTTTTTCCCAATTAAATATGCATGAAAAGTATGAATATTTTTGAGATTTTTAATTGCTTATTTTTGTGTTAATTCCTGTGCATTGTATATAATGTGTTTATATATGAACATGTGTGGAATTCTAATATGCAATTTATTTTTCAAAGAATATATGCTTTTCAATATTTCTGGATTTTTCTGGGTTTAAACTCATTATTGTGTAGATGAAAAAAAATCCAGATCTGTTATATCATGCTTATTGTAGGCTTGATTATATTTTTTTTCAGATCTGATTTTTCCGTGCTTTACTGTGTGTAAGCGAACTCATATTTTTCCAGATCTGGTTCCTCTTGCTTCATTGTGTTAAAGCCTATAAACCCAGATGCTATGAATCCAGATCTGTTCTTGCTTACTGTTTTATATTCATTGCCCAGTACGCTTTATGTTTTGAAAACCATATGTTTCTATTTTTCTGGAATTTTGTTGATTGATATGCAGATCTACCATGAACATTTTTCTAGTTAAATTCATGCTTTGTGATCTGAACCCACATGCATGTATAGTTGCTGGGAGATTATTTCCAGATTGCCTATACTGCTTTATGGTTCGAAAGATTGCATGTTTTTCTTGTTTTATTCTTGTTGCCACATCTGCGTTTTTCTTGTTGTTAAAAAAATCTCTATGAATCCGGAAAAAAAAACATCAAGAGAAGAATGTTAAATCTGGACAAGAATCAATAAAACTTAAAGCAATAAGAATAAAACACATTCGAGTTGCATTACGATATGCCGTCACGGTGTTGAAGTTCGGAGAAAATGGGGTCTTTGAAATCTGGTGTTTCAGCTCGAACCGAGACATTGGATGTGTTAAGCTCATCGATATGAATCTAATAGCTCAAGAATTGCGTCAATCAGAGTCCGTATGAGGGAGAATGGAACATTGGAAATTTCGGGCAGCTTTGCCGCTGCCACCGGAAACACGATCTGGAGATTTCGAAAATGAGGTTTTTCGAGCCATCCAAGCATATGGATGTGTATATCTCTTTGCAACGATTCCAACGACTCCAAGAAAGCAAAAATTGGAGCTAAAACGAGGGAGATATGACTCCTCAAAGATGGCCCATCGCGATGATCCGCCGGGGCTCCAACCGGGTTAAATCGACCCGGCTGGAGGTTGAAGATGACGCCACGTCAGCGCGTGACGTGATGACAACTGGGCTGACATGTTAGCGGTCAAAGGTTGACCGTTGACAGGCTTATTTTATTTTATTTTTTTTGTATTTGGGCCAATTTGGGCCCAATCTAGTTTTTTTTTTAAAAAAAGAGAGAGAAAGAGGGGGAGGCTTGCTGGGCTACCAAGTGTGTTGGGCTAGGATTGGTCAACCTGGCTCAATCCGTTAAAAAAAAATTAATTAATTATTAATTAATTAATTTTTTTTAAAAAAAATTACCTTTTTTTTTCCATACTTTCTCCCAAGTATGGAGGCCCAATTGTTTTTAGAAAAATAAATTAAACACAATTAATTGATTGAGAGTCAATTAAATAGAGTATTTCTACTCTAAACTTTTCAAAAATTTTCATGAATTTGTTTTTAAAGCCTACAAATTAAATGGTGTGGGCTATCTAATAAATATTCGGTTCTGTGTGATCCTAAAATTTTTAAATTCATGTTTATTTAAATGGAATATGTTTGTCTATTTGAAAGCAAATTTATGTGTTTAATTTATGGTTTATTTTTCTTTAACTTATGGGCCGTTTTTAAAGGAAATAGTTTTTTTAATACTTGTAGAACTACTCATGAGTTTAATCGGTACTACAAGAGAACCTTTTGGCAATGACCTCCTTGACCATTCCCCTGCATTAGGCAATGAGGGGTTTAATGCTACGAGCCCTAATAGCCGTCTCCTGTTCCCTCTATTAGATCCAATGTTCCTATCAAGGAGCTACTTTGTGAATGAAAAATATTCAAGAGTGATAATCCTGAGTAAGAGGTGAATGACCCTAATTGACAATTATGGCTTGAAGGAGATTAAGAAATCAACTCATAGAATAATTGCTAGATTTTGGCTTGGCAATTATGGCTTCAATGTAGCAAAGAATTAAAACTATGTTGTTTTGTTTCAATTTTTGACTATGTTTTTCAAATTTTGACTCGAGTTATAATTCCATCAGACCCAATATATTCTTTCGGAATATTTTGCAACTTAAATAAATAGTATCAGTTGCCTTTTATTAATTTTTAATGTTTTATTTGAGTGGGAGTTTCTAGAACAATTTCTTGAAACTCAAAGGGGAATGTGTTTAATTCAGATCATAGTTAAAAAGGTAGTAAGCTAACTAGCATGAGTGGGATGGGAGTCAACATAGTTGTCTCCTGAATACAAAACTAGTGAACTTATTATCTAATTAACCTTAGTCTTATTTGAACAATTAAATAAATTGTATACCCATTGAAATGCGTAATCGTCTATTGGACTGAATTATGTAAACCAAGTCCATTTAGCTAAGCTTATGAGACAAGCTCTATAGAGATACATGTTGAGTCATGTACTCACAAATCTCTATACATTCTAGATGAATGGGACGTCAGAAACGTCTAACCAACCAATGTTCTATATTGATGAACTGAAGCACCACAAAGAAATCAATAAGCTTAGAAAGAACAACACCACTTAGATTGTGTTATCTAGTGATAACATGTTGCTTCAACATGAACAATATAACTCCATTACAGTGGTATGGATAGCCTAGGAAGATGATATTGATGTTCTTCCTCCGTAAAGCTAAATAAACTAAGTCAAGTTTGACGCTTGTGTACTAAGTCCTAACACATTCATTAGGCAACACTTAAAGTGAATGTTAAACATGACAAATGTTTTAATGCGAAGGGCTATGTTCTTTCTGAAAAACAATGATTGCATGTTGCAAAAATGTTTCTCACATTGAGTGGGAGCATGGAAACAACTAATGCATGTTGTATCAAAGTCTCTCATAGTGAGTGGGAGTATAATCGTTACTCACAATAAGTTTATTGTAATCCTTTGGTAATGTGGTTTGCCACATTGAGCTTCTATCTCTAAGGCTAAGTGGTACAAGATCCATTAGCCAAAAGTGCTTAACTAAAGAGTAGGAGGATATACCTCTAAGCCTAAATCTAATAAGGCAAGAAACTTATAAAAGTACCCCGACCTAGTGAAGGTTGGAAATAGTTTCTGCCAAGAGATAAAGTTATAATCATAATCCTTTAAGGATCATAGTGGAAACAAGCCATAATGTGAAAGTTTTACATGGATTTTTATCGGTTGCCATCACAAAGCAGGAGGCTTCATGATGGGTGAAACTTAAGAGTATAAAAAGGATTGGGACCTGTATGTTAACACTACATGGTAAAACCACCCTAATTCACTCTATGAAGTACACAACTGATAAAATCATAATTGAGACACCTCTTTAGTTAACAATAGGACTGAGATTTTCAAATCCTATGTTAGATTTGATGTTCTCTTTCTTTTGGAAATATCTATCCATTCCTTGCCATGCACAAATACTGATCAAGAAAAGTGGTCAGACTAGAAAAATAGAGTTTGCTAGGAGACAAGTTAAGAAAAACTAGTCTAGCTGGTAAGATAAACTAGGAAATCCTTTATGTAAGGAGAGTACATCAAATATTCTCTAAACTGGTACTCTATGATAATTGTAAATCATTGAGTGGGAGGGCAATGCACGAAGCATTATTAACCAACTAGGGTGGATAACACCCAAATGAACGGTTAAAGATGCTATGTGAATAAGAAAGTGATTGTTAGTTGCCTAACAATCCTTGACACTCCAAATGGGGGTTTCAAAAGGAAGAGATAGAACTCTTCTTAACATGGTTAAGTAAATGAAGACATAAATGCAAATACTATCTTTATGTTGGAAGGTAAATTTAGCTACTGTCTTAACACTAAACCAAATGCGCTCCATGTTAGTCACAAATATACCTTTCACGTTATGGATATGCCTTAAACAGGGTTAAGCGTTTCAAGACCACAAACGGTCGACTGCTTACATCTATAATTCTTCCTATGAGTTTGGAAGATTATGGCTATAATTCAAAAGGTATGTCTTTATGACACAACCTAAGAATTGAAAAAGATGCATCTTTATTAGTGAAAATGATGACGTCTCAGTGACTGATAAATTCAAGGGATACAATGTTCATAGAAGCCAAAGTTTATAGCAGGAAAAGAGACATTGTTTACACCAAATCTCTTAATGAGATTTCCAGTAATAAGGAATAAGTAAGTATTCCTAAGTTCACTGATCCGAGTGGGAGGGTTGAGCCATTTTCACAATCTTGGCCTCACCCATACATAGGAAGAGAATCCTGTGAAATCTACTTCGGAAAAGTGATATCTTTGTCCTCTTTGTCAGTCTATAGGCTTGAAGTGTTTGAAAGACACTAAACATACTTGATAAGAAAAATGGCAAAATACCATACCAGAGGATATTGATTCCTTTATGGACTAGCCAGGTATATAGTGTATAGCTAATAGATTTGCCACCTAGCCGAAAGGCAATAGGGAACAAGTGTGTTCTTAAACACAAAAGGAGGTAGATCAAACCTATGACACTTACTGGCTGAGGGGAATGTACAACAAATAAAATGAGTTGGCAAGTAAGACACCTTCTCGATTGTTATACATCTTAACTCTAAACGACATAATTTTGGCAACAACAACAAGCAAAGGCTTAATGTTGCATCTAGAGGATGCAAAGACCGCCTTCCAAAACTGGAAATTAGGGCAATAGTATATGAAGTTTCACAAAATGATAATCTCGCTACATGAATGCCAAACGGTCTTGAGATGATACTTAGTGATATCATCCCATTAAGTCAATGACATAGTGTTAGTCAAAATGAGTCTTAAGAGAGTTAAAGGAATTAAGGATTAAAGTAATCCTTGAATTCAACATGATGGGTAAAACAATATGCTAAACAGAGATTGCACAAGAAATATACCGTCTTTGTCATGAAAGACATGTAAGTTAATCTTTGAGCATCTCAACGTCGTAAATTGTAAACCCATAAATTCCCTTTGAAATTGACGACATATCACTAGTGATGTTATGTGTCATTTAAGGAATCCAAGATGGATAATGTCCCATAATGAGAATATGGTTGGTAATATAACGTGCAACATATGTTGTGCACAAAGGCCAAGTAAAGTTGGTCGGACTTGGAAACTAATTCGGTACATCCCAGATTCCAAATACTGGGAATTGTGAAAAGGATCATTGGAAAGACCATGGATTGTGAGTCGCTACACTTCAATGCAAAACCGAGTCTTCAAGCAAAAGAACTGGTGAAGCAAAGAAATAGATGGTATGTCTATGACATCCATGAAATCAGAACACATGGTCTGTTCTGCCACCATTTAAGAAGCGATACGGCTGAAGGTATTCATGCAAGTGATTGGGAATGATTGGTGGAGAAATAGGGTTAAATGCCAAGTAATGGCATCCTATAATTTAGATCCTGAGTCTCACAGCACGATGAAATATAAATATCTGTGTGAGTCATGTTCTTCTTTGTGTAGAAAACAAAATTCAATTGACCTTCTGTCAACAAAAGGTTGGCAGGTCCCCTTATAAACCCTATAACTGGATTTTCATTGAACAAGTGAAAATCTCAGGCTTATATGAAATATAAGGTCTTGAATGCATATCTAGTATGTATGAATACATACATGCACGTGGGAGGTATACAATAACAAATATGTCATATAGACCCAAGAAACGTTGGTTCACTCACACGAACAACTGTCTTCCATGTACGGTGGGGGCATGAGAAGTTAAGACTTAAAAGTAATCATCATGAGACAATGAATACTTGCACATAAGTCGACCCAGTTAATTTAGGATGTGATTAGTGTAAATCACACGAAGGGATACATAAGTATTTCATTGGGTCTGTAGCCGGGCAATGAATTCTCCCTAAAGAGAGTATGAGAAGTTCTGTGTCCATTCAAGGACTAATGCCTGTATGGTGATGTATAATATGAAATCGACATACGACAATTGGTTGATCACCGTAACATGTAATTCGTACTGCATGTGCTTAATAAACCGCAACCAAGGATGTAGATGGAAAATCCTTGATCCATTACGGTGTGAGTCCCAAGAAGGATAATATCCTTTCTATCGATACCCTTAAGACTTAGACGGCATCAAGAATGTTTGTTTTGGTGACAGCTACTCTAGCTGAAATTCTATGGTCATGAGAGATCTGATCTAACAAGTGATAGCTGGGAAAGTGACCAAATCAAGCAAGACTGGTGTTCAGTCAGAAAGGAAAGGCTTTAACTTGTCAACACACTGTAACATTGGACTTCCATGACATGTCCCTTACTAGAAGAGCTAGTAAGTGTGGATACCAAGTGTACATGAAAGCAATCTGAGTTAATAATAGTTTTAACTCGTGAGGGATTAGAAATGCCACAAATGTGTGAGTTAGCCTAGGGAATTTGAGGCAATGATCGATAAATCTACATGCGCTAGGTGTCCTTGCATTCTGATCCCATTCAAAGGATTTCTAGTTTGTAAGCTCCAAGTTTGCATATGTTGTGCTCGCGCGGTCACGGCAAACACCAAGTATGAATCACAAAGAAAGTAAATCGTACGATGGGACAGCCATCAAGTGCGAGTGGGAGATGTTGGACTATATGTCCAGGTCCGCCCTTGATGGGCCGGATCCTATGAAAAAGGATCCGACGGATGAGAAACGATCTGAGAGAAATTGACAGTTGATTCAATCAGCATTTATTGTTGATTGAAATTCAAATCGTTTCCTTTTAGGGAAATGAGAGAAACTGTCATAATGACTGATTGGTGACATTAATGAGAGGCAATTATGACGGTGGTATTCTTCCTTTCTGGTGTTCGTCCTAAACTCTATATAAAGGAGGTTCCCCTCATTGTGTTTCTCACCCAAACCAAGAGAAGTCTCTCTCTGGCTTCTCTCCCTGCTTTCTTTCTGGTGATTTGCTGTGCAAATCCGATCTAGGTTCTCGTAACCTAGATATTGCGTGAGCTTTGAGAATCCTTTGATTCTCGGCTCTGATAATATTATTTGTCTGTTGTTTGTGTACCAGGTTACGGATCGTGAACCCGGTTCGAGTTCGAGTGTTCGGGTACTCGTGTTACAATAGATTACCCATATGCCATCATCATCTTCATCAAGAGCGAAGAATACAGTTGTTGCAACCAGGAAACTCCACTTTAAAGAGAGATTGAAGATACGCCGTAAAAACACTTCAAGTGAATTCGAAACTTGATGACGTCTACACCTATGGTGTTTGAAGAAGGAAATACTCCCATCACAAGAGCCAAAAGAAAAGAAAGGCCCTATAACCTGCATAAAAAACACTAAATACAGGCAAGCAAGCAAGGATAATCATATAGTAATTAGTAATTAGCAGTATTTCTGAAAGGACCTCTAAGTAGCTGCTATTAAACTTAGAGGTTCCTAATATAATCATCCACATGCACAGAGCTTTTTGGTATAAGCTCTGTGAGAACCCAGAGAATGAGGAAGGCACTCTTCCATGGTCTTTTCCTTCCCCTTGTAATAAGAGATCTGCCCATGTTCTTGCAAAAGAAGAAACTTGTTACATGCATTTGAGAGAAGAGGCCAATCCGGCGATTGAATTGCAAGGATTTATATTTATAAAACCAAGAAATCCACTTAAGAAAATCCAATTCACTGTGTTTCCTTTTCTCCTTCC
Organism: Mimosa bimucronata; assembly: GCA_037074515.1. NCBI lineage: Eukaryota > Viridiplantae > Streptophyta > Magnoliopsida > Fabales > Fabaceae > Mimosa > Mimosa bimucronata. The sequence goes on from CM073439.1 coordinate 44,095,233, forward strand.
GAAACACAGACTTATCCTGTGGAGTAGTTATTCGTCTCTTCTTTATGACAAAGGAAATGAAATATGATAGGGTTGGAGGGAGAGAATAGGTTGTCTCTCTTGTTTCTCTTTCTTTGGCTTTTATCATCCTTCTTCATAAAATTTCTTTGCTTTCATTATATGTTCATCTTTCTCATCTCTATTCTTGGAGTTCTTATCTGTTTCATCTCCATAATGGTTTTTGTTCGTATGAAACTTCCCTCTCCTACCACGAAGAAGTTAAATCAAGGATTGTGATCAACATATTCATGCCTCTGAGCTTCATGCTTTGATTCAAATTCATTAGCAGCTACATGGGAAAGTTATGGTTGTTCATCATCATTTTAATACTTTTGTGGTTCTTCTTGAGGATCTCAGGGACTGTTCTTATATTTTAAATCAATGATTGTGGTTGCTTTCTGTTTTTTACAATGCTGTTTATCCTTGGAAAGAAAGCATATATTTACTTCATGTATCATTTTCCTATGTCAATGTCTTGATTTCCGTTCTTGGTTTACCAATTGAATATTATTCAGATGAAGTAGCTTGATTCCTGGCTTCTTTTCTTTGGAGAATCCATTTCTTCCGATCCTTCAAGTTTCAAACGTTATCATGGATTCCATTTCAAAGTTCGAATGAATATTAATTCTCATCTCAGCAGCAACTTGCCATAATTCACTTCTTCCACCGGCGAATCTATCTTGGATATCACTTTCTTCATTCAGCATGCGGAAAAAATTTGTCAACTTTGTGATGAGCTCAGTCATTGAAGGTCAATGTGTCAGAAAAAGCTTGCCAACTGTAATGATTCCATCTACTTTTCATTTGAAAGTGATGGGGTCTAAGTCGGTCCATGTGAGTGTTCAGGAAGAGGTTCCGAAAGTCGGACAAAAATGTGGGCTTCTTTTTTGGGCCTATTCTTCCACTATGGGCTTGAATAATAATTGCACTTCTTTTTCTGAACGCCAGAATGAAAGGGAAGCTACATTTGATTTGGGCTTCTCTTATTCAGTGAAATGGGCAAGGTATGCTGAAATGGGAAATTACACATTCTACTCACTCTGTTTTCCACTCTTTCATCTTCAGGTGTTGATGATCTGGTAAATTAAACAGATTCACTTTTTCACCTGGCAACGTATATGGAAGCCACGATGATATGTTCTTCATACTTAAATTTTCTGCTTTCAACCTTAAAATCTTCTTATTCTTCTCTTAGAGTTGCCTTTTTTTTTCTTGTTTGAGCAACAAAGGTTATAAAAGGGAGTTGATTCCTTTTCTTCATCACACTGAACCTCCGAATATATTAGCTGCAGTATCAATCTTATGAAGCGTCGTCATTTTGTGCGTTATGACGAGCTTGAGTTCTGCATGTTTCTTCGGAGTTGGGAACGTAATGGGCAAACTTATTTACGAATCATTATTGGTGATTTGTATTTTGTTATGAGATATGAGGTTATATAATCTGAGTTACTTTGTTCTTGGTAGGAGCAAAGTAACTATCTGCTTTTGGCAGATGCATAATATGTTAGTTTATTTTCTTCTCGTTATGTTTCCTTCTATTTCCGCTACAAGCCAACTATATATACACAGTTCCTCTTGTTCTTATTTCTGGTTGGAGGACTTTTTTGGTTTAAATCATTGGAGTAGGTTCTCCTTGTTATATATTATGGAGTATTTACATCGTGAAGTTTTACTTCTGTTCTGTCAAGAGCTTCGTGGGGCGTGTCCTTCTATAGAGCATTAGCTTGGAGAGTTTGCATGAGCTTTCAGTCTTGAATAAAATATAAGTATTTTGTCAATCCTAGCACCGTCCAATCAGAGAGGAGCAGAGAAATGCTTTGGGCTTACTTGTAATGTTGGACGTCACAAGCCTTCTACTGCAAAACCTGGCCTAAAGGCCGAGTGCTATACAATGCCTTTTTAGAGCCCAATGCAGTCTTGTTTTATTGTCTATCTTGTTATTTCACTGTTTTAAGTTTATTCCTGTTTTTCAGTCATATTTAACAAATAGGAAGCCTCATATGTAATTTCATTTATTATAATGAAGTTGGCTTTATATAAAAAAAGGAAATTGAAATGAGGTTAAACATGACTAACCTAAATTTAGTTGACCTTATTGCATGCATGCATTGTGACGTTGATTTGGTGTTGTTGAAGTTTTATAATTCAAAAGCTTATTTGTTTTCCTTCTGACACTCTTTCTGTCTTCAATTTCTGTTTGTTATGAGTTGGTTATATGCTTGTGGTGGTAATGATTTTCTTGGTGCCAATCTTGCTATACGTCTATGTTGACTCTATCCAGTTTGAGTTTGTGTTGTTTATAGGTCAAGTTGTCCTTCCTTATAAACTTATGGTGATTCTCCCTTGAATTCTTTGAAATTATCATTGTTAGTTCTTTGTCAGTTTTTTTTTTGTTTAGTTTCGGACTTGTTTGAAGAGCCCCAATTAAAATAGTGCCTTTACGTAATTTGAGACAAAGCTCCTTTAACATAATTGTAAGTTTTTGCCTCTTCCTCTACAAGTGGGGGTATCATAATTCAAACTTTTACTATTCTCTTAATGGAGTAAGGCTGCTCGTCACCTCAACAAACAACATGTTGATCACTTCAAATAAATTAATCCAAGGTCACTGCTTTTTGTTTGAAATTCTGTTGGATCTGATTCAGAGCTTGCTTGTTTGAGTTTTAGGGGAAAAAGTCATTCTGATAAATTAAACAAGAAATAACTATCACTTGAATTAACATATGAACAAAAAGTGATTTAGGGCCTTTGCAAAACGATGGTTGTTTGATGTTCACCTTATCAAATTCTTCTCCTGTTTTTTTGCCTTAAGCTTGAACAAACCTCTAAATGGAATCCATATTCTGATTCTGGGTTCTGATAAAAAATATTATATAGATGGTCGCACACATACAGAAGGTAACGACTATCATAAAAAAAATCAGAATCGAAAAAATAATGTACCAGTTGCCAAATACTTCCTTAATTAGTGCCTCTGATCATTATGATGGTGGAAAACTTGCTAGTCATAATTGTCTGCTGGGAAAGACTGGACAATACACTATCTCCTAAATTTGTTATCAGTGTACCAATCAATTTTCCAATTTCATTGGCCTCAAAACAAGGTCAAATATTCAAAGTCAACATCCCATCACTGGAAACTAACAAGTGATGTCTAAATCAGATGGGAGGACAGTGTAATAATTGATTGAATAATATTGATATTATTATACAATAATAATATTTATCATTACTGGCTTGATAGGAACAAAAATTAAACCAAGCTAAAATACATAAAAGTTCATTCATTCAGACACCATTTGGCTACAGAAAAAAAGATAGATTTGAGAACACTTCCTATACAATATCACCTCATATTCTATTATATCATAGTTACAATGACAAAAAAAATACTCATTTATAACATAATTTCATGTTTAACATGTCTTATTCTGTATAACAATTGAAGCTTTTCTTGAGAAGATAAAAAATGGGCGTGCTTTAAAAAATCCAGCAAGTTTTGAGTGGTATGACATGAATCATCACTCAAAACATGTCATTCCATCTGGTTTTATAAATGGAGTTATATTGGATGCCAATTAGCATCTAAAATATTAGAATTAATTAAAACCAGTGTCCCAACTTGCCTCTTGAAATAATTCTGATTGTTTCCTCCAATCACTACAATTCACAAGTCAGAAATGACTGCTATATCAGATTCCACATTCCAACATCTCTCATCAAACTTGTTTTCTACATAAGAAGCAATACTGATGAAATCTAAGTCAAGAGTTAAAACAAACAGAAAAACAAAATCATGTCATTGTTCTTCAAAATCATCTTCTTCCTTCTCATATGCACTTCCAGTGCAGAATCCCAAGAACCCTTGGGTCAGTTTTGCAATGAAAACACAAAAATAGACACTGGGAGCAAATTATCTGCTAATATTGATAAACTTTTAGCAGAATTAGTCCCTGAAACTCCCTCAAACGGTTTTGTTTCTGCCTCGGTCGGTAAAGGACAAGACCGAGTTTATGGTCTGTCTCAATGCAGGCAAGATGTGAGCAAAGAAGACTGCTCTATTTGCATACAAGATGCGGCTAAACAAGTCAGAAAGAGATGCCCAAACCAAGCTGATGCAAGAATATGGTATGATTTCTGCTTTTTAAGGTATAATAATGAGAATTTTATAGGAAAAGTTGATACATCTTTTGGGATAATCTATTGGAACATTGGGAATGTGAGTGATCCTGAAGCTTTCAATAAAGAACTGGGATCTCTAATGGAAGAGATTAAATCAGAAGCTGTTATGGCAAAAAACAAAGGTCTTGGAAAAGGGAAGACAAAGTTGTCTTCTTTTGTGACACTTTATGCTTTGGTTCAATGTACAGGGGACTTGTCTGATGTATCTTGTGCTCAGTGCTTGGCTATTGCAGAAGAGAGTAACTTCAACAACTTGTGCAGAGATCGTAAAGGATGTAGAGTTTTGTATAGTTCTTGTTATGTGAGATATGAGCTCTATCCTTTTTTCTTCCCTCTTGATTCTAACATCTCAGAGTTCAATAACACTGAGATGGCTATTGTTTATCCATAAATGTTTCTGCATCATTCTTAATTTGCCAAGCTCAAAATAAATGCAGATGTTCTCGGGGGTTATGTTATGTAGTTGGTGACCAGTTCAATTCGAATTGGCTTCTCAGATGAGTATTGTGCGGTCAGATTATGAGAGAATCCATTTGTGTCATAGTGAAACGTAATTCCTCTTATATTTGCCATCAGATCAATGAAGGCTTTTCCACTCAATGAAGGTTCAATCATAACACTTAGAATAGTTTGTCAACATTTGAAAATGTATGTAATGCAGGTCAAACGCAGGGAGTCATTGATTTTTCAAATATCAGATTGGAAAAAAATGCACAGTGAAGCATGCTTCTCTACGTCTATTCTAATAATGTAGTATATAACATAGTAAAAATGACACCAAATTTAACGTGGAAAACCCTCTAATACTGAGGGAAAAAACCACGGGACCAATTCCGAAAAATTCCACTATATCAAAATCATTACAATGTTCTTGGGAAAAAACATTCAAACAAAAAGATAAATATAGCGTGCAAACACTCCTAAATTACAATTTGGTGTGGCTACTTTGCATAGTGCCAAAATGAATTAAAACCGAACTTTATTTATGGTGATTCCACATTTGAGTGATCACTCTTCAAGTCTTCTTTGCCAAATACATGGATCCTGCAAAAAAAAAAAAAAAAACCGAGTGTCAAAATAGTTCAAATTCATTAGTTCTGAATTTTCCATCTTCTCTAAATTCTCCACTCCAATTAGAGGCAGATAAGTACTTAAGCATCTAAAGTTTCTATTTAACTAGTTCATAACACCAAAGAATTAACCTCATGCATACTTTAGGCTTTTATGGGATGCATGTATATTATAGTTCAAAAATATACGAAACATCTTTATGCGGCGTATAAATATTGATTGCGGAAAAAATCAAAAGGGCGAGACTTGGAGTTTATTCTCATTTGGCTTCAATCTTCTGAAAGCAAATTGTTAGTTCTCTACTATGAATATATATTGAGGGAAAAATCTATCAGATTTGAAGTCTGCTACAATGGCTTCGCTATACACAATCAGCATAAAAAATTTGCTGAGCCCAATGAGAAAGATCTTTCTTGCATTTCAGGCCAGTGACTCAACTATTGGTAAGGATATCAAAAAAAAAAAAAAAAAAAAAAAAAAAAAAAAAATAAAAAAATCCAATCAGACCCATTGAAACTCTGGATTCAAAATAAGCACATGGAGTCGCACATACAAACCCGATAAATTAGATATAATTCATTGAAGTTCCAAAAATATGTTTAGAGCTTCAACAGCCAGCGATATGATTCATTGAAGTTGAATTCATATTTAGAAAAGGAATGTAGTTTTCTATCTCATTCATCCAATTATGAAATTGAGTAATAAACGAAAATCCATTAAGAAAATAGGAAGGCATATATGGTGATATAATTTGAAACCCATTTTTTATCTAGATATTCAAATAGGTTTTCATATGAAGTATATATTACCTTTTTTCATATTTCAACTCAATAAGAAATCAACTTACCTGCAATGCAGTAACCCAACTCACAGGATGAACCTGACGTAGCCATCTTGACCTGGAATTTTTATTGGTAAGAAATTGTAATTGGTATTAAATTGATACTAATAATAAGGGACACAACAAACTATAATTGCAGCATAAGCTTAACATACTTGTTGAAAAACTTGAATCCTTTATTCGTACCTGTTTGAGTTTTTAGATCTCTCCAACAACATTCAATAGATAATTTGAATAAGCCTTGCCTTCATAGAAAGGATCAAATATGTGCTGGTATGAGTAAGCTAAGATGTCTAACAATTCTTCCTCTTACTTCATCCCAAATTGAACACCTGCCAAGAACAGATCATGATTGCTTCAATTGCAAATTAATATTCCTTAAACTTTCGAATTAAAATTAAAACCATGAAATTATGATCACTGAATAAGAAAAAAATCAAAACTAACTAAAGTAGCTTAGGAAACGTGAAATTTGGATTAGGCAGGAGCACCCTTTAATAGTTCTATAATATTCGTAAAAACAGAGGAAATACAAGTAATCATCAAGTGATCCATTATACCTTTGAATGTTGTTGCTGGACATAGCTAGTTTGAAATGTAGAGGATGCACGAATATCTTGTTCTAAAGATTCAGTTGGCAGAGCATGCTCTGTGACGCCATCTTCTCTTGGGAAAAATGTTAAGCTGCAATCAAACGTTAATCAGTAATAAAAACTGAAAACAGTTTCAGTAGTATTGTTTCAATAGAAGTAGTTATAGATACCATACAAGGTATTGTTGCATTAATGGCATAATAGTTTCTCATGAGTATACCTTCAGATGTATGCAATGAACAGCTAGATTTGTTCCAAATCGATCTGTATATTTGGTATGCCAGAAATTTTTGTCCACTCTGCTCCTGTATCTCTCTTGCATTTTTCCTTCAAAAGTGGAGCTCCATCGAGTTGTAGTGTTTGTAAATTAGTAAGGCGATGCATTTCTTCTGGAAATGACTCCAAGTTTTCACAAAACTGAATGGAGATAAATTGGAGTGACTGAAGTTTGCAAATCCACTGTGGTAAAGTGATGAGGTGATGACATGAAGTAAATTGGATTCTTTGGATAGAATGTAGGCAACGAAGGTCTTGGCTCTGTATGTTGTAATCCTCATTACCATGCCATGAATGAAGGTAGCGAATAGTGAGTAGTTCAAGTGTAGCAGATAGATTTCGCATGTGACGAAATGGTTTCTCTGGACTTGAAAAACTTGCAATAGAAAAATGTTGAAGAGAGGAGAGATTATGCATCCAATCCTCTGGTAATGATTCTACGCCTATCCCTTCAATGCGAAGACTTGATGTTGAAGGCCCAACTGTGCTCACATTTAATGTATCTAGCAATGGCTTTGTGCTTGAGTAAGCTAATTCTAAACGCCCCACAAGATCTGGAAAAGTAGGCATGCAACTTAACTCTGGGCAACGATTAACTTGTAATGATGAAAGACGTGGAAATGGAGGTAGTGGTTTATCTCTTGTATTTTGGGCATGTCCCTCCCTTTTCCATCCTATCAAACTTTCACACCGCCGGATTCTTAATTCCTCCAAAGTGGGAAGAAGTTAGCTGATGAGGAACAATCTTCAAAATATATGAACTTCAATTTGTCCATCCTCTCTATGTGAAGAGTATTGAGAGAATCAAGTCCTTCCAACGCTGTCAGATGTAGACAATTTCTTATATAAAAAAACCTCAATCTAACAAGGTTTTTACATAACGAAAGCCAATCGGAAAGAAGTTCACCGGGGTACTCCTCTATTGTTAATGACTTCAACTTTTCATGAGGGCGAAGATTATCTAATAATTCATTGGGATTGTTGTTTTTCATATCTGAATATGGTCCCCATTTCAGGGTCAAGGAAATGTGGTTTCCCTTTCTTCTCAAATTAACATCCTTGGACTCCTCCTCTACATCACTACTGAACCAAGACACTGAATGGTTAATCCACCTCTAAGGTTAAGTCCTTTCAATTCATTCAATTTGGCATTCTTTCTCACCTTACCCGCTGTGAAATGTGACAAACTTTGCAAACTAGTCATCTTGCCCAACCCAATTGGCATCCCATCTTCAAAGGCCTTGCAACCATCTATATCAAGTCGGCGCAAGTTTATCAACTTTGTGAGTGTATACCCAGGCAATTTAAGATTACGACAACAGCTCAATATCAAGGTTTGCAAATTGACTAAGTTGCTTAGATTGTCGGGCAACCAACTCAGTTCATAAATAAATCTAGACTACTCAAGCGTTTGAATTTAAATAAAATAGATGGATCCCTTTGATAATTTTTCTTAATTTCTATGAAGGTTCTCAATAGATATAGATCATCCGGCATATTTGGTGAACGCTCGGAGTGATATTCGTCAAAAGAAGCATGTATAGGAAACTTCACAACATTTTCTCTTCCCTCAAAATATAGGTCATAATCATGGCTAACAATTAATCTGTATAGGTCATGCACCAAATCACGCATTTTAAAATATTTTATGTCACCTAATTGTAAGAATGAATTATGAAACAAGCTACAGACATTTTCTTCACCAAGATCTTCTGGACATTGACGCTGGATTTTATTTATAAAGCCTTGTGCCATCCACAGATCAATTAACTCATCCTTTTTATGTCTCCAATCTTTTGGATATATAAAGAAAAATAAGCAAAACATTGCCTTAAGTCCATTGGCAAACTGTCATAACACGACTTTAAATATGACATGCTTGAATTATTAACATCATTTGACTCCCAAAAGTGACATTCCAAGATGTCATGACGCGACTTTATTGACATACTTGAATTATTAACATCACTTGACTCTCAAAAGTCACCTTCCAAGATAGCTTCCCACTTACTCTCTAGGGATTTTGACTGCAACAAAGTTCCAGCAACTCTAATTGCTAGTGGCATACCCCGCACATTTTGCTGCAATTTTTTTGCCAATAGACTCAAGATTTTGAGTCATTAGTTTATCTTCATCAAATGCCAATCTTTTCATCAAAGCCCAAGATTGGTAATCTGTTAGTCCTCCTAAAAAATACGGCGATTTTACACCCATTATATTGGCTACCGCTTGATTGCGTGTAGTCAACAAAATCTTACTAATCTCATCACCGCACATCAAAACCGTTTTAAATGTAGCCACTTTTTGGGATCCGCATTACAAACGTCATTTAAAACAAGCAAAAACTTTTGGCCATCTAAATTTTGTTCAAACTTAGTTTGAAGCAATTCTAATGGTTGATGATCATCTTCTCTGTGGTGAAGTAATGATTCTAGAATCTGTCTAACAAGCATTTTGACATCAAATTCTTGAGAAACACACACCCACATTCTCTTGTTGAAAAAATGCTCAACTTCGGCATCATTGTACACCAATTGAGCAAGACCAGTTTTCCCTAAACCTCCCATGCCCACAATGGCAACCAAGGAAACATTTTGTCTATTATCGTTACAATTATGATTGAACACTAACTTAATTATGTCACTCTTGTTTTCCTCCCTCCCAACGAGATCCTCTAGGGACACAACAGAACGAGTTTCCCTCCAGTCACTACTCTTCTCAACAACTCCTTTGGGTTTGTAATTCAACTTGGACACATTTTCAGTAACAGCACGAAATTTCTCCCTAATACTCTTTCTCATGCAAGCAATTCTGTGGTGAAAAAAAGTGGATGATATCAATTCACTTACCCACCAATGTCCATAAGCATACCTCTTGCGCAGAAAATTTTGCTTGTAGAACTCATCAAGCAAGTCGTCTGCTTCGTAAAGCGCTTGCTTGAGGTCCCTTATCCACTGCTTCATGAGTTGGTTAGTGTTGAGCTGCTTTCGGTCATCATCAGCAAGCACAGCTCTGATGGATTCAACAATATTCTCGAGCTTTTGGAAGTCACCCTCTCCCTTATACAAGTAAGCAATCAGTTTGGAGGCCACTGAAGCCAACGTTTCTACGAGACCTGTTGCCACTTCTGCCATCCTTCCAAGACACGAAGGGAGACTCTAGTGTTTTGATGTCTGATGATGAGAAACAAGTATGGGAGAAAAAGCAGGAGAAGAGAAGACTGACTTTAAGTACTCGCCCTTGACATGGACATGTGAAATTATAGGTAACATGTTAAATATAACATTTAATTGACTTTTTTTTTTATTAGTTAAGGAAATGAAATAAGTCACTTAATTGTAACGTAATTTATATTTTATTAAATTATATGTTAGCTTATAAGTCAAATAAACTAGGTTAGAGAAAACATTCAGTTAAATCAATTTATAAATAACTTATTTAACTTATAAACCTGGTTAGGGAGACTCTGGTGTTTGATGTGATTGATTAGAAACAAGTATGGCAGAGAGTGTAGGAGAAGACTTACTTTTACATGTCAAATTATTTAGGAAAAATCTCAGAAAAAATATCCTTAAAATGGAAAAAGATGCTGATTTATCATTTTCTATTTTAAAAGGAATTATATTGTGGGATTCTCCCAATTAATTTTGGATGCCACTCACATATTCTCATTAATATTTCATCTTAGCAGTAATTGAATTCACATCCAACTCTACAATACTTAAGTAATACTATAAAGAAGAAAGTAATAGAAGAGAAAGGAATAATGAATTAAATTTTTTTACCGGAGAGATTAGAGCTATATGGTATGCATGGAAATGAAAAGTGGTTTCATATGAAGATTTATATTTAATTTGGAATGAATAAAATGGTGGCAGGATAGATAAGAAAATATGTAAATGACAATATTATCTTTAATTAATTTATAAATATAAAAAAAATTGAAAGCGTATCTCTCAAGTGCATTCATGCACATGGGAGTTACGCAAAAAATACTTGTCTAGGAGTTAACTTCCAATCATATCGATGCAATTAGGCAGAGTTAACTTCGATGCAGCAGGTTAAAAGCATTGCCCATGAATTGATTCCTAGATGCATTTAAGGCGTCTGGTTCCGTAAAGTTGCGGAGAAGATGGACAAATAATGTACCACTATATTACTTACTATAAGTCTAACTATCACTACTACAAAAGAGGGTTTTCACGTCACAAATTTCGGACTTTTCATGTCACTTTTCAAAGGGACATAAATTCAAGTGACGTGGAAAACTCAACTTTTAACGTCATACAAAAAGTGACATGGAAAGTCATATTTTTCACGTAACAAATTATAAAAATTGTGACGTTGTTTGTCAAAAATTAGATGTTATTAAAACAGATAATGAGGGAAAATCAGAGAAATCACGTGACATATTACTGATATGTGACGTGGTTTCTAGAAACCACGTCACAAATTGGTAATATGTCATGTGATTTCTCCAGAAACCACGTCACACATTACCAATTTGTGACGTGGTTTCTCCAAAACCACGTCATATATTGGATAATTTGTGATGTGGTTTCCAGAAACCACGTCACTCATTTAAAATATGTGACGTGTTTGTTTTTTTTTAACAAAACGATTCTTTAATTAACTTCTTCTGGTTTCCCAATCCGTATTCATTGTAAATGTAACAGAAATAGATACAACGTAGATCTGTCAGTATACATTATTCACACAACATGTATATATAGCTAACTAAATCAAACTAAACATATATACACACACACACACACAAAATTCCATGTTTAAACAACTAAGTATTTTGTGCAATGATCACTTTTTAACCAATCACAAATGAAAGAAAAAATTTAGCAATAAGTTCACGAAGTGAATCAAGGTCTTTGTCTTCAAATGAGTTGTTTCCATCATAAAACTGCAACAATAATGGATGCTATGATTAATGCAAAGTTAGATAAATAAATCATATATTTATGTACTGATTGTATCAAGCTATAGATAAGAATTTAATTTATACCTTTGTAAAGGATCCGGTACGATCACTCTCAATAATGTCACACATATACTTCATGACGTAATACCCACACTCCTTATTCGTTAGTTGCTGGGGGTACTTTATAAATCACAAGAAATAGTATAAATTAATAACAAAGTAAATAATATCTCAATTGACTAACATTGAAGGAATTTAAATCAAAAGTACTTACTTTAGGTCTTTGTGTCACGATGGCATTATCCATTTCATCGGTTTCTGCTGCAAAATGCCATTGTTGAATGCCCCTTAAATGGAACTAAAATTAGCACATATACATGAAAATAATTTATTTATCCCAAAGTAAAAAGTCATTAAAAGTATTTACTTAGATAAGAGGGTTTTATAATAGGAGGTTATATTATATCTCAAGGGGTCAAACCAAACCAGACGATGTTCTCTAGGGCAAACGACAGCTAATGACCAGTGTCCACTGAAAGACATTAAAAATATTATGTCCACACAGAAACATAACATTTGTAAATGTGCAAATAATGAAAAGTTAGCAAAAGGTAATAATCACACTTACTCTTGAAGAATAGGCGCAAAATAGACAGATCCCTGATTCGCTGACATTTGATGTATGACATAAGCTCGCATCTCGTCCTCATACTCCAGCTTGTCCTCGTCGGTCTTAAAATCATCTCTCCTCTCCAAGGCCATTGGACTGGGGAATCTGTATTGTCACATGCCTAATTGGTTGTAGCTGGTGGAAGTACCTATCGTAAAATAATTGAAATTATAAAAGGATAGACGTAAAAATATTGCATAGACATAAAAAGTAACAGTCATTTACAAAGTCGCTAATTCGAGCCAGGCGAGGTCAATTTCTTCCATCGTCAAAAACTCCATGATATCTTTGTCACCATCAAGTAGAAAATCATATGAGCGATAAGGACTGAATACTCCTGGAGGCATCTTAATGGAGTGCAAAGTTGGCTGCATCTCCCACAGGAGTTGGAGAGAAGGATATTCATCTGAAAAGAACTGCGGGCGATGAAAAAACCAATGTTATATATTTTTACAAATTGTAATATATGAAACAAGGAGTCTCAAAAATTAAGTGTATATACCACATCAATCGACGCCTTTTGTGGAGTGTTGTGTACAAGTCGTCTAGGCCACAAGATGAATGCCCCGATCGCCTCGTCTAGTTTGGTGACTTCGTTATCAGGAAAGGGTACAGCTGTCCCCCTCCCATTCTTTAGGATAGTTGTAACACACACCTTCACTTTGTCCTCCTGAATAAGCATATTATGTATGAAGGAGGCGTTTCGGGAACTGGCGAGCTTTTGCAACCGGGCGCAGGCGAGGGATATCGAGATGGAGATAACACTCCTGTCCAAATTCAGGGTCATTGTCTGGTGTGGGATTTGATTCATCGTCAGGAATTGATCCTAACGGCACAGTCTGATTGCTGCTGTCTTTGCCGCTTGGACTGCCGGCAGTAGGGGACTCCTACAGGAGATGAGAATATACAGAGTTAGCCTAATTGATAAACCCAAAATTCGGTAATTAACATATATAAGAGATGGTCAAACCTGATGTCTTTGTTGAGAAGAATTTGATGACAGTCCAAGCTGTATGGTAGACGCTTTGACCTGTGCCTCAATCTACGCTCAGATCTACTCCCCCATATAACTCGAAAGAGCTTCCTGGACCTTCGCGGCCACCTGCCCATCGAACTGTGCTTTCATCTGCTGCTCGGATAAAGCAACCCGCTCCTCCAACTGGGCCTCCATCTCTATCCGAGCCTTAGCCAATATCTCCTCAGTAGATTCTGTACGAGTGGATTGGGATCTGCGGCCGAAATACTTGGTAAACCCTACAGTCCTGGGCTCCCCGAGTACCCGGCCGGGGCGATCAGGCTTTCCAATTGCTGTGGCTAGGATGTCCATCCTCCCAGAAGGTGTGAAGGACCCTTGGGTGGTCTGCTGCTCAAGTTCTTCCTGCAATGATCGAAAAAATCTTAAGTTGTAATGTGCTATAAAACCACAAGTTAAAGGAATAAACAACCAAGTAAAATACTTACAATCCTCTTTGCAACTGCTTCAACCTCTGGATTGACAAATGTTCCTTCTTTAGACTTTCTTCCCTTAGCCCATTTCGTATGACATGAGATGGGCGGTAGAGGCTGTAGAACAACGGTAGGATCGGTCCGTGCCGCTTCCTCCATTTCTGCAATTTGTTTCTTAATCAACTTTTTCTCGACCCACTTGTAACCCCCCCGAGACATTGTGTGCTTGTAAATATTCTTTTATTGTCGCTCCTTTTGTTTTTGGCTATTCTCCTATGAAAATAAAACTAAGTTAGTTAATTAATATAATGTGTTCAGTTTTGAAGCAAAGTTAAAGAGCTATTTATAACCTATACACACCTGGAACTTTTGGTCTAGCCATTTCTTAGCAAAGGTCTTCCAAGTCTCTGGGTCAATAGAGGAATAGTCCTGACAGGGATCTTTACCCATCTTGTCCCCCCGGATGTAGTCTCTAGTTAGGTTATTCTTAAAACCCTTCCACATCTTGCGCGATTCATTCAACCAAAAATCCTTGAACGATTGGGTGTTTGGGACGTCGAAGTTTTGATGCAAAGAAAAATAAGAATAAAAGACACATCAGTTGAGTTAACTAAAAAAACAAATACATGCATATTAGGAACAAACAGATAAATAATGATAAAACATAACAAGATATCTGACCAACGTTGATCCTTAATGTCTTTATCGACTTCCCTCTAATCGTCAACCAAGATACTTACTCGGTTCCTTGCCACAAAACCGACGTAGCTCATGAAAGTCGCGCCAATCTCTCTGGTAGGATTCATGTCCTCGTCAAATTCTACATGGATAGGCTGAACATTTGTCCCGTGAAGGACAATAATGTCTTTGAGCTTCGTCGGACCTCTTCCCTTTTTTCGAGGGGGATTGTTTTGTTACTGATTGTTAGAATCATCCGCCATGATGTATCTGTTAACAAATCAAAGATGTGATGAGTCATTACAAGGCAACAATTTTCACAAAACAAAAACAAAAACAATAATACTTAATACATGATAATTCAAAAAGATTCTCACTTTAGGTGTTATCCTATATCCCCTCACAATGATCATTTCTAGAGGCAAATTGGTTGTCATCATCTATCAATTCCGATTCACTTGGTTCAGGTGGAATTGCGCACAAAGGTGGTATCTCATCAAGATCTAAAGTGGGAGCACGATCTTTTTGCTTTTTACTTTGCAAGACTATGGACAATTGCTTATTTGCGGGATCCGTTACATAGAACACTTGTTTCGCATGACTTGCTAAAATAAAGGGCTCATCTCTGTACCCAACCTTGTGAAGATCAATTGAGATCATACCAGTGTGGGGTTCAATCACAACTGTGCTATTGTTAACCCACTTGCATTTGAAGATTGGAACTTTGAACTTGGTGTAACTAACTTCCCAAATTTCTTCAATTACCCCATAATATGCCATGGAAGCCAATCTTGGGTTTTTATCTTTCGAACTGGAGAAGTGCATCACTTCGGCTACCACCATCACGCCACTGTTTTGCATGGTGCTGTTGTTGTCTTGAGCCTTAGTGTAGAAAGAATAACCATTTATGTCAAAAGAGCCCCACGTAACAACCTCAAAATGAGGCCCTCCGGCTAACCATCTTATTGTATCCGGCCCACCGGTCTCCTTTTCAACATTCTCCTTGAACCACCCAATGAATGTTCTATTATGCTCATTAGAAATATGCATGTCACTCTTTTTGGGGTTCTTTTCTTTCAGGATCCTCTTATGCTCGTCCAAATAAGGCTGCACTTCTTCCATATTATTCAAGATGTATAGGTGTGCTTGTAACACCTCTTCACGACACATAGTCTTTACTTTGATGCCCCGTACCCCCTTACCGATCACATCTTCATGTTGTGGGTTTTCCTCAACCCCTTTTAGATACGATTTGCAAAAATCCATTGCTTCCTCAACTAAGTATCTTTCAACAATTGATGCCTCAGGTCGATGTGGGTTCTTGGAATACCCTTTTAAGACTTTCATGAATTTCTCAAAAGGGTACATCCACCTTAGATAAACAGGGTCACAGATCCTTATCTCCCTTACCAAATGAACAATCAAGTGCACCATAATATCGAAAAAGGCTGGAGCAAAGTGCATCTCTAGTAGGCACAATATAATGTAACCCTCATTTTCCAACTCGTCTTGCTTTTCAGTGTCGATCACTTTGCTGCAGATTGCATTGAAAAACATATACAGTCTTGTTATAGTCATCCTGATATCATCTTGCATAATGCCTCTAATAGCAATTGGTAAGAATTGTTGCATCAATACATGGTAATCATGTGACTTCATTCCCACCAACTTCAAATCATTCATAGACACAAGTCTGCTAACATTGGAAGAATAACCCCGTGGAACCTTGATTCCACTCAAACACTCACACATACTTTTTTTTCTCTTGTTTGGAAAGTGTATGAGCATCAGGTTCCATATAAGCCCTCTTGCCATTTTCACTGACTATAAGATGCAACCGTGGTCTTATACCCATTTCAACGAAGTCTAATCGAGCATTGAGTCTGTCCTTTGTCTTCCCCTGTATGTGCAACAGTGTTCCAACAAGACTATCACCAACATTTTTCTCCACATGCATCACATCAATACTGTGCCTCATATCGTGATATCGCCAACAAGGTAGATCAAAGAAGATTGACCTCTTCTTCCAAATGATCTTCTTAGAACCGGTCTTTGTCTTTAGTTTCTTACCGAATACTATACTGACATTCTCAACACGGCGGTAAAATTCCTCCTCGGTTAAGGGGGTCGGAGCAGATCAATATTCAGATGAGCCATTAAAACATTTCTTTAGTCTACGGTAAGGATGAAATCCATCAAGAAACCTCCTGTGACCGAGGTAGACGGTTTTTCTTCCGTGTTTGAGATGGTGGCAGTGTGTGTCAGACTCACATATAGGGCATGCCATATAACCCTTCACACTGTAACCAGAAAGATTGCCATATGCAGGGAAGTCATTTATTGTGGTAAACAACATAGCTCGCAACTTGAATGTCTCTTGCCTGTACGCATCAAACACATCTACATTTTCCTCCCACAACATCTTCAAGTCCTCAATCAAAGGTGCCAGGTAGACATCGATATCGTTACCAGGCTGTTTTGGCCCCGAAATCATCATTAACATCATTACATACTTGCGCTTCGTGCACAACCAAGGCGGCAGGTTGTAAACGACCAGCAAAACTGGCCAAGCACTATGTGTGCTACTGAGACTCCCGAAAGGGTTGAAACCATCCGTACACAGTCCGAGACGAAGGTTCCTTGGCTTACCACCAAATTAAACTGTAAACACATAGTCAATCCTTTATACTGGTTCGGCTCAACAATGCCTACGTCCAGTTCTCCAACTCCTCGTTGGGTTCCACTATACCACAGGTTTTACAACACGGGTTCACCTGCCAAACTTTACAAAACAGAGCTTTAGACTTCTTCTAAACACTCCCCCTTACAAGTTGTAAGAATACAACCCTGTTCTAAAGTCCCAAACTTTAGAACAACCTCAAACAGCAGAGGATTTCAATAAATGAGTTCACTTAATGAACATATTTTGATAAACACTGAAGTACAAATAATCTCACTAAGAGTAATACAAACTTTAAACTTTTGAGAGCAGAGAGTAGGTGAAAGTAATGAATGTTTGTAATTTCGTTCACTACTTCATAAATGCTCAAGTCTTGGTATTTATATCTCTTCACAGCTTGCCTTTTCCTTCAGCTCCAAGAGGTCGTTTGAATATGTTTGTTGAGAGATCTTAGCCGTTGGCAATTAATGCTGGTCTTCATCTTAGTCAACTTTCTTCTCTTGCTTCATTTAATTCTTGTAGAGAGTGAGCTAAGAGAAACAGAGTTTGTGAGTAACGATCACCTGCAACATTGTACTTGCATAGCAGCTTTATCAGTAGCGCTAGCTCTTTTGGCTATCGCTAGCATACTAGTGTGAGTCCTGCACTTAGCTGTTAACTAAACAAGTATTCATGTGAAGCACAGTAGGTGTTATCACTAGTGAAATTCATTAAGTCAATGTTTACAGATAATGCATTAGCTATCAGAATGTCTAAGTTATTTCAACAAGTGTTTTGTTATCGATAGCTAATCTTGTTATCGCTAGTGACTATGTTATCGCTAGTTCATTTCATTAGCTTAATGTATTAGCTTATATGAATGTTTAAGTTATCTCAAGTGTTCTGTTATCGATAGCTAATCTCATTATATTAGCGATAGTGAAGTTCTTAGCGATAGGAATATTTACTTCAGATTATTGCTAAGTCTTCATTAGCTATTGTTATCCTAAGCCTTTCATTTGTTAGCGATAGGTTCTAGCTTAGTGATAGTGTATCTGTTACCTATAGGGTTTTACTTGTTCAATGTTAAGGTAACCTACACTCTTTTTCTTAGTCATATAACATGATTCTTATCTCAATTTATTCCAGACTAAGTTGTATGCTATCAGTTCATTTTACTTATGTTATCTATGGGTTCAGTCCTCATCAAAACTTAAGATTCTAACATTCTCCCCCTTTTTTATGATGACAAAACATAAGTAAAGACATATATAAGATAAAGCATGTTCAGAGCATAAGTAAACAATATACACAAGATAAAAACATGCACAGAGTATAAATTAAGGCAATTATATAAATTGTATTGACTTGTGCAAAAATATTCACATCTTTCAGAATTAACCATGTATGAAGCATATGCAGAATGATTCTTAAAGACTAAAGCTCTCTCATTGTTGAATTTGGCTCCAGAGGGTGTGGTCATGTATTCTTCATTAGGATAGTCAGAAATAGAGGAATCTGAGTAGAAGAGTCTTTCTTGCTTGATTTTATCTTGCTCAGCTTTGACTTGCTCAGGGGTCTTAGAGGGTTCAGCAAGGGAGATATCTTTAGAGGCAGCCTTCTTCTTTTTGGCTTTAGACGAGTGAAACCTTCTTTTATATACTCATGCCTTCTTCCCTTAAGCAATTTCCTTCTTTCTTCTTTTTGCAGCCTCTTTTTCTGCTTTCTTCTTTGCCTTAGCAACCTCTTTTTCTGCCCTTTTCTTAGCCTTAGCAGCCTCCTTAGCCTTTTTAGCATCCTCTTTGTCTTTTCTTAGGACCTCTGCAATAGCCTTCTTATCTTCTTTTGTTATCTTGGGGGGAGGAGATAGAGCCACTTTCTTGATCCTTTGAGCTTTAGGAGCCTCAGGAGTAGCCTTTGGAATGACTTTGAAGGAAACTTCTTCTCTAGCTTTCCTCTTACTCCTTTCCTTTTTCAAACCTTCAGCTTTGCTCTTGTTTTTCTTGGCCTCATACACTAGCATTTTCTGAATCTCATCTTGAACCTTATTTCCCGTGCTAGGCTTGTCCTGGATTGTTATTTCCATATCAGCTCCAGGAGGAATTACAGAAACTGGGATTGGGTCTGCAGTTAGGACACTTGGAGGAAATCCATGCTTCTGTGTGATCACAACTACTTCCGCAAATATGTCCACTTCTGGGGGCATTAGCAGCTTGAGCTTGAACTTGAGGCTTATTGGAAGTTGGAGGAGGAGGAGACCTATGGGCCTCAGATTCCATAAAACTGTGAGTTATGTCTCTAATTGCTTCCTCAATTTCCTCAGTATCTTCAAGAACAACATCCTTAAAAGCTGGATTATTCTCCCCATTTTTGTCATCATCATTACCAGGGGTAAGTGTTTGGGCAAGTATGAGAGAAGAGATAGGAGGGTGAGAAATAGGAGGGCTAGTGGGGATAGGAATACTATCGCTAAGAGAAGGATTAGCGATAGGGGTTGGTTGTGTTAGGAGAACTTGTGAATGGTGGCTGGCGCTAGGGGAGGGGTGAGCGATAGGAGTTTCATGAGTTGTTGGGATTTGGGTGTGGTGGCTATCACTAGGGGATGGGCTAGCGATAGGGGTTGCTGGAGGTGTTGGGACTTGGGTGGTTTATGGAGTTGGATAGTGGTGAGAGGGAGTAGAGGAGTGATTTTGGGAGTGGAGGGGTGAGGAAGAATGGTGAATAGGGGAGTGAGAGTGGTGAGAAGGGGAGATGTTTGGTGATGATGTACCTGGTGAGTTAGGAGGAGCTGCCCTTTGCTTAATATTTTCTGGGACAAGGCAGAGACATTCTTCCAAGTTCCTAACTTGTGCCTGAAGCTCTTTGATAGGTTTCATCAACTCTGCTTTCTGAGCTTCTAAGGCAAAGTTGAATTCAGTAGAGAGTCTGAAGATGATTTCCTCAAGTGCGTCTCTTGAAAGGATAGAAGATTTGGATGAAGAAGAAGGACGGGGAGGAGGAGCCTTTTCTGATTGAGCTTCTTCTTTAACAGACTTTGGCTGTGCGGAGGAAGAGGGAGCATAAGAGGCTTGAGACTGTGAGACAAAAGTACCCCCATTGATGCTCACCGGAATCCCCATTTTCTTGAGGGTAGGTAGTGAGTTTCTTCCACTTTTTGTTTTCGCCATTCCTTAATGATTTGATCTTTGAGTATTCTAGGATGTGAGATAGGAGTTGATGGTAGGGAAGAGGAGCCTTGGGAGACTTGTCTGATAAGAACCTGAGCATCTCCATACACACCAACTGGCCAGGATTTAGAGGAACCTTCTGAATGAGATTTGGCAACCATGGGTTGTCAATCTTTGGAAAGCTATTGAAGTTCCTTGACTTGTGAGTCATGATCCTGGTGTAGACATAATGGAGAATCCTGTTGATTACTGGCATATCGGCTGGCTTGTTGGTGTTGGTCTCATATATTTCATCCAGTTGTTCTTCAGAGTACTTCTCAGGCATGTACTATTTGTTGTATTCTTCCCTTGAGATCCCTAAAAGCCTGTTGATAGCCTTCCATCCAAAAATAATGCCTCTTCCTCTCACAACAGCTTCGAAGGTAACGTCCATAAGCTTCCCTTTCTTGTATTCTGGAGAGGCTTTCAAACTGGAGTAGCATGACCTCAACACGTCCTCATTGTAATCATTCTGCACATTCAGCCAGTTCTTGTAAGGAAGCAGCCAGGCATCTAGATCAAATCCTTGCTGTTTGAAATAGTCTAAGTCTACCCACACGGTGGCCCTAACTAAGGTTCCCTTTTCTGCGAAGAATGCGCTTAGAGCTTGCAGGGGGCTTTCACATAAGATAAATCAGAAGCTGTTACTTTCTATCATTTGAGATTGTCTTCATTTACATCTTTTGAAAATGATACAGTCTTCTGGCCACATGCCCTTTTGCTCGCGGATTTGGAAGAGAGATTAGCGCTAGAGGTTGCCTTATAACTGGGGTTTGTGGATCTAGCCATTTTAGGGTTTAAGGAGAGAGGGTTTTGAGAATGTGTATGCTTGAGTGCTCAAAGAGTGTTTGGAGTAGAAGAGAGAATTCTGAGTGTTCGTGAATGATGAATGTAAATGCAAATGACCTAATTTATAGGTTCAGGGTTTACCTCAATGAAGAGCATTCACTAATCATTTCGCATTCTGACTTGTTTTAAGTGACTTGCTATCTCTAATAAGAGCTGCTATCGCTAGTAGGCACGATCCCACGCTGAGCAAGTGACAACTTATCACTTACTCCTTTTGGCTATCGATGGCTGACTTTGCTATCGATAATGCTTTAGGCTAGCGATGGCAATCTTAGCTCAAACTTAGCTTTGTCCTGCATACGCTAGCGATAGTGAGACTCACTATCGATTGGTCAGTCCTACAAAAACTTAAGATTTGGCACTCTGATCCCTAAGTCTGTGATTGATCTATATGAATAAAATGAAATTAAATCAAGAATAAGTCAGAAATATTTACAACTCATATGGATTCACCATTCCTAATTCCCTTCTGATGAAGATAAATTGAGCAGACTCAAGAGGTTTGGTGAAGATATCAGCAAGTTGCAAATTTGTTGAGATAAACTCCACATTGACATCCTTCTTTTGAACATGATTTCTTAGGAAGTGATGTCTCACATCAATATGCTTGGTTCTGGAATGATGAACTGGATTCTTGGCCAAGCTTATTGTGCTGGTGTTGTCACAAAGGATAGGCACTTCTGGGAATTCCAAACCCAGATCCCTGAGTTGATGCTTAAGCCATAAGACTTGAGCACAACAAATTGCTGCTGCAATATATTCAGCCTCTGTGGATGAAAGAGACACACAATTTTGCTTCTTGCTAGCCCAGAAGACCAAACAACCACCAAGGAATTGACATTGACAACTTATACTCTTTCTATCTGTCTTATATCCTGCATGGTCAAAGTCAGTATAAGCAAGAAGGTACTCTTGAGTTCCCTTAGGATACCACAACCCAAGCTCTTGAGTTCCTTGTAAATATAGCAAAATCCTTTTTACATTTGTCAAGTGAGATTCTTTAGGATTTGCTTGATATCTAGCACACATTCCTACACTAGATTGAATATCAGGCCTACTAGCAGTTAGGTAAAGTAAGGATCCTATAATTCCTCTATAATGAGATTGACTAACTACTTTGCCCTTGACATCTGCATCTAAGCTGGCAGAGGTACTCATGGGAGTGTCCTCATCTTTAGATTGCTCAATCCCAAACTTATTGAGAATCTCCTTACAATACTTGGTTTGGGAGATAAAGATGCCATCTTTCTTTTGCTTTATCTACAGGCCTAGGAAGAATGTTAATTCTCCCATCATTGACATTTCAAATTCACCCTGCATCATCTTAGCAAATTCTTCATAGAGTTTTTCATTAGTAGCACCAAAAATAATATCATCAACATAAATTTGAACTATAAGCATGTGTTTATCTTTATGCATGATGAATAAGGTAGTATCTAATTTTCCTCTAGAAAAGCCTTTTTCAATGAGAAATGTACTAAGCCTCTCATACCAAGCTTTAGGTGCTTGTTTCAGACCATAAAGAGCCTTTTTAAGTTTGTAAACATAGTCAGGCTTAGAGTTTTCTTCAAAACCAGGAGGTTGATCTACATATACCTCTTCTTTGATATAGCCATTAAGAAAGGCACTCTTAACATCCATTTGATAAAGTTTGATATTTTTGATAGATGCAAAAGCTAGAAGAATCCTTATTGCTTCAATTCTTGCAACTGGAGCATAGGTTTCTTCATAATCAATGCCTTCTTCTTGGTTATATCCTTTGGCAACTAATCTGGCTTTATTTTTGACTATTTGACCAGATTCATCAAGTTTGTTTTTGAAAACCCACTTAGTACCAATAATCACAGCTTGCCTATTCCTTTAGCTCCAAGAGGTCGTTTGAATATGTTCGTTGAGAGCTCTTAGCCGTTGGCAATTAATGCTGGTCTTCATCTTATTCAACTTTCTTCTCTTGCTTCATTTAATTCTTGCAGAGAGTGAGCTAAGAGAAACAGAGTCTGTGAGTAACGATCACCTGCAACATTAAAATATCTGATTCAAAACAACAAATCATTATCCAGAATCACCGAAAATCAACAAACCTTGGACACAATGTAACCAAGATGAATTAAACAGTTCAAAATCACCATCCATTAAAGTTTCTTCGTAACTTTAACCAAAAGATAATTTTGCAACTATCATAAACCAAGACTTATGCAACTTTATCAACCTACATATCCCTTTCAAAATCTTACAAAAACACAAAATCACTCAAGACAACAGCTCTTAGAAGATAATCAACTAATACCATCAAACATTTAAGCATTATTAATAATCAAATCAGAATAGAGCAACGTAATTTAACGCCCAAAATCCCTTTACAGCCCCTCAGATAAATCAATGGGTCACTAAAGACAAATTAAACATACTCCTTACAAGAGCTGAAACAACCAGAATCTCAACTTCATTCACACCATTTCTCAGAAACAACACAAATAAGAAAAGAATGGATGTAGGAATGAAAAGAAAGGGCTTACCGGAGCTTGGGGATATGGAATCACACGTGAGGGGCAGCTGGGGGCTGCCGGGGGACCTCGGGGGGGGGGTTGGGGGGGTCTCACGGCGGGGGGTGGGGGTCTCGCCAGGGGGTGTTTGAGTGTGGGGTTCTGGGTGGGGGGCTGGGGGTCTCACGGTGTGGGGGGCTTGGGGATCTCGCGAGGTGGGGGTGTCTCTCGCGGGGGGGTTTCGGGGGGGTGGGGGTCTCTTGGGTGGGGGGTTATCGGGGGGAGTTGGGGGGGTGTCTCACCGGGGAGGGGTTTGTGGGTGGGGTGTCTCGCGGGGAAGGGGTTGGGGTGGGGTGTCTCACTGGGGGGTCTGGGGGTGGGGTGTCTCGTCGGGGGGGTTTGGGGTGGGTGTCTCGCGGGTGGAGGAGGAGGGAGTTAGGGGTTTGTGTGGGTTTAATGGTGTGAGCTAAGGGGTGTTATTGGCGGGAAATGAAAAATTGGGGGCGGGATTAGAAACCACGTCGCACATGGCGTGGTTTCTTATGAAACCACGTCACACTTAATTTTAGTGTGACGTGGTGATTTAAGCCTTTCCTAATACGCCTTGGGGTTCAAATGCAAAATTTAATTAACCAAGGATTGCACTAGGGGTGCTTTCCCGAATCGTCTCTCAAGGAGCCTAATGAACTAACCTAGGAAACTAAATGCATGAAAAGCTATAAAGTCAAGGTTTTTGAGATTTTAATTAAGGAAACTAAACTAGATTCTTTTTGGGATTTTTGTTATTAAAGAAAGCAATTAAAATGGATTTGTGAAAACTATTGAGATGAACATGGGTCTCTTGATGAATTGGGCAACCTTCCTAGGTTCTAAAATGATATGGGAGTTTTTAAACCAAGTTCTAATGCAAAACCTAAGGCAATCGCTCTTAGTCCAATTAACCTACTTAATCAACTAATGTGACGCATTGCTCATTCAATTAATTAAATAGGCAATCGTTAAGTTTCAACTTGGTAGTGAAGATTCATGATAAACATGCAAGGAGACTCTCGTTGGAGTAAATCGAACCATTTAACGTTGGACCTAGTGTCTAAACACACATACAATCGCACATGCATTCAACATATTCTAGAAATCCAAAGGGAATATAAATGAAGCATATCCATTTCATAATATCAAGAAAACAACACTTAGGTTCATACATATAAAAGACATCTCTTAATTACATGCATGACCATTTAAACAAAAGATCAAACAATGAAGCACACTTGTTCCAAGACTCATTACATATAACAAAAGGGATTGAAATACATAATAAGACTTAGACAAGAGAAACTAAATAACTCCCCGTTAGAAACGTTGAAGCTCCGGTTGCCTTCCTCCATCAAGATCCCCAGGAAGAACTTAGCCACTCATGTTCTTGAACACGATCGAATGGGATTTGGAGTTGGAAGCCATGGGATTAAGGTGGAAAGAGTGGAATTGGTGTAGATGAGTGAATGGAAGAGTGGAATTCGTGCAAGGGCTTGAGGGCAAAAGGATGGAAGGAATTATGGTGAGTGATGGTGGAATGGAAGAGAGAATTGAAGTGTTCTTGGGTGGTGATTTTCGTGCTAGGTGGAGAGGAGAGGAGAGGAGGATGAAAATTTGAGAGAAGAGTGGGAGAGAGGGATAAATTTTCGTTGGTTGCCTATATATAGCACATGAGGCAATCCAAAAACCTTCCAAATTGGCCTAGGTGTCCTATTCTTACTAGGATTAACAAATAGGAAAGGTTTGGGGAAATAATTAAGAGAGAATGGGTGATAAATATGCAAATTCGGATTCCCCTCTTCATGGCACAAGAAACCAATCAAAAACTATCCAAGATGGCCTCCGGTTGCCTAATTTGGCCTCCCATAACATATAGGAAAGATTTGGGGAAGAACTAAGTACTCTCTCTCAAGAAATCTAACCAAAATAGGAAGTTGTGATTAGAATAATCAATTAGGAAACTTCTTATCTTCAATCAAGCCTAGGGTTGCCTATTCTTGTAGAAATAACAAAAAGGAAATATTTAGGCAAACTCAATCAACCAATCCAATAGGAAATTTCCTATTTTGTAAAAGTTCTCCTTTTTGTAGAAGTTTCCTTTGTTGTAGAAGTTTCCTATTTTGTTTTCTTCTTGCTTTGACCTTAATTCTTTGCACCTACAATGGAAATTTTAAGCGCATGTGAAGTATTTCAAGTCCATAAAAAATAAATGCATGAGTTAAATTCCTAATATGCTCAAATTATAATGAAAATGCAATTAACTATCTAATCTTGGACCCTAAGTATAAAAGTGCCTAAATCCCCATTTAATAGCCTAGAACAAATGCTAATTTCCTATAATTAGTGGATAAAAATATGTAATAATCAAGTGCAATCATTCCCCCATGTTAGAATCTTATGTTTTGATGAAGACTGGCCCCATAGATAACATAAGTAAATAGAGTGTAAGTTACCTTTGAATTAAACAAATAAAATCTGATAGGTAACAGATTACTATCGCTAGAACTAGAGCCTATCGCAAATAGATAAAAAGCAATAGCAAATGAAGATTTAGAAATAACAAAGTCAATATCTATTGTTAAAGTCTTTCTCTATCGCTAGAGTAAGAATATATCGCTAATGAAAGGCTCAATTATAGCAGTAATCCATTAAAAGAGCAATATCTCTATCGCTAAAGGTCTTCACCATAGCTAATGGAATGTATAGAGCTAGCCTAAGCAAATAAGAATAGATCCTATCGCTAGACTCTGTCTCTATCGCTAAGCCTCTCAGATAACATGAATAAATACTCGGGGAAGAATGTTAGATCAATTAACATAGTAGCTAGCGATAATAGGATTAGCTATCGATAACAGGATACCTGAAATAACTAAGAATATTCATATGTCAGTATCCTTAAACTAATGAGCAATCAAGTAACTAGCGATAATGGGATTAGCTATCAATAGAAGAATGCTTATTGAAATGACAGCTAGTACGCTGAACATTGAACTAAAAGAATATGCTAGCGATAATGTTCATGTCTATCGATAGAGAATGCTTGATGAAATTCCTTAGCTGATATATTGTCTATCTTTTGAGCCAATGAAATGCACTATCGATAACATTCACTACATGATTACTTGTTTAGCTAACAGCTCAAGTGCAGGAATTATACTATGCAATTAGCGATAGCAAAGCATGCTAGCTCTACTGAAAAAGCTGTTATGCAAGTATTGTTGTTGCAGACGTTCAGAACGCGCAGTCTATCTCTCCCCTAGCTCACTCTATGCATGAACAGATGAATCTAGAACAGAAGTTTGAATTAGATGAAGAATAGCATTTATTGCCAACGGCTATGAATCTCCAACGACTATATTCAAACGGCCACATGAAGCTGAAAGAAAAGACAAGCTGTGAAGATATAAATAGATCAAGACTTGCTTCTATAAGGGTAACGATGATGAACAGGGCTTTATGCAAAATTGTAGATTACACTGATTGAGAGCAAAACCTAGTGAGCCCAGAAATGAGAAAAGAATGTTGAGTCAAATAAATTAGAAAAAGAGAGCTAGAGCACTCATTGTTCAATCTGTTAAGCTCTAGAATTGTAATTTCATCATATATTCCTCTGTACATAAGTGATTATCACAATCCGTTCATTTAGTGAACCTATTATCTGAAATCCTCTATTGTCTGAGGTTGTTCTAAAGCTTGGTGCTTTAAGAACAGGGTTGTAACCTTACGGGTTGTAAGGGGGAGTGTTTAGAGAGAATTCTAAAACGCTGTGAAAAGGTTGACAGGTGATCTCGTGTTGTAAAACCTATGGTAAAGGCTTCACAAGTGCCTGGCTAAACTTGTGGGTTGTAAAGGCTTCTCTTGTGCCCGGTTTAAACAAGAGGGTAGTGGAAATCCCAGGCAGAGCCTGGGGACTGGATGTAGGTCAGGGTAGACCGAACGAGGATAAATTCTGTTTGCATTATCTCTTCCCTTAACTCTCTTAGTTTCTAGCATATCTAACTTGTATACTCTTTAGTGCATCTCAAGTTTTGAAATACTCTCAGTGATAAACCAAAAAAGATTTTAAAGATTGCCTTCCTTGTGCTTTAGAAAAGAGAAGATTTGAATTTCAGCCTTTCACCCAATTCACCCCCCTCTTGGGTGACAGCCAGCACTAACACCCCACACTTAGACCTTTGTACTCCTGGACAAATCATAGACTCACAATGATAAAGGCCTAAGATAATCAATAATCAGATTGGAACAAATTATACTCAAAATATGGAAAGGAAAAACTAGTGATGCAATTGATAACCGAATAGCAACAAGTGAGCACTCTCACGAATATCAAATTGTCTCACACAGCCTCACCATATGGGTCATTTACTCTCTTCTTGCTCAATATGCAACTTATCATATGCTTGCAACAATTCTCAATCTCCACTAGTTTAGCACACACACAAAGAATCAAGAGGACTTAGGATTATGGTAATGGAAAGATGTAATCCATGAGTAAGAACTAAACCACTTACAAGCATCCTTATTATTCTTTTTTTTCTTCTTCTTTTTTTCTTTTTTTTACATCTTGAGCTGTTGTAGATCCCCTTTTGACGCGACTTTGCACATAGGTAATGCAACGCCGGTTACTCAGTTACTCCAACAAAACACCAAGAGACCTTTGGTCCAACTCATAACCCTCTTAGACTTGACCGTTTCACGCGAGTGCCAACATTGGTGATGAAGTGACCCCGGTTACTAAGTCAAGTTTAGAAGGCCAGCGAAATTATGAAATTATAGCAATTAAAACCTGCATGCAATTTTATAGATATGTTCTACTCATGAAAGACATCAGTTGGAAGTGAAAAGGATGGATATATGGATGTATGGATTGAATGCCTCCATCATATTCATCATGTATGACTAGACAATTTCAACTAGGAATTGAGACAAGTTCTAGAAGTCAACATATTAGAAATAAGTATTCACTCAAAATTATTATTTGGCCAAAAATAACCTCACAACAAGGATAAACTCACAATTTACCATTCAATAATAAATTGACACAGCAATTTTCACCATACATATCCTAGGCATTTCTCATACCCAACTTATGAAAATTGAAAAACAAAGGCTAACAACATTGCAAAATCTATCCAAGGTCCAAGATAACAAATAACCTAAGATGGGTATTTTCTTGCACAAGTTTTCAAAAAGTGGGGTGAACTAGGTTTTCATAAAAACACTTTGAAAAGCACTTGAATTCACTCTTAACAAGCCTACTATGACAAATGCGACCCTTTGTACACAATAGACAAGTCAATAACAACTTCAAGTCAAAAATTTAAAAAAATAGTCCAAAAACAGTCAAAGTTCACCCAAAACCACAAATTATGGGAAATTAGGCAAGGAAACCTCAAAATACACATCTACCCCCACACTTAAATCAAACATTGCCCTCAATGTTCAAAATATCAAATACCAAGGAGGAACAACATCTGAAAGTATAGGCAACCATCAACAAAAATATGGGGAACCAAAAAGAAACAAAAACAAAAACAAAGCAAAAATACTACTATCCTACTGGTAAATCCCATTCCCCCACACTTAAACTACACACCACATTCAATCAAAATAGCATCTAAACAATTATGCAGTTTAAAGTACATGAGTAAAGGAAAGGGACAACCTGGCTTCAAGGAGGCTTTATTACAGCATCATGGTAGACCTTAAGGAGATGACCATTAGCTTGGAAAGTATTACCAGTCTCCTCATCCACAAGGTCTATCCTACCATATGGATTAACCTTAGTCACACGATACGGCCCGAACCAGTTTGATTTCAGCTTACCACGACCATGGCGATAACGGGCTTGGTACATGAGAACTAGGTCACCAACTTTAAAGCTCTTATTAACCAGATTTTGATCATGAAAAAGTTTGGTTTTAGCTTTGTAGATCCTCGAGCTTCCATAAGCATTAAGTCGCAACTCATCTAGCTCTTGAATGTGTAGAGCTCTTTCTTTTCCAGCTGCATCCATCTCCATGTTGCACAATGTCACTGCCCAGTAGGACTTATGCTCAACCTCTACTGGAAGATGACAACCCTTACCATACACCAACTGGTAAGGTGACATTCCCATGGGTGTCTTGAATGCAGTGCGATAGGCCCAAAGTGCCTCATCAAGTCGCTGACTCTAATCACTCATACTCAGCTTCACAATCTTCTCAAGTATCTTCTTTACCTCACGATTTGACACTTCAGCTTGACCATTCATTTGTGGGTGGTGTTAGAATAATGAGTTTTGATGATAACTAAACATATCTTAGGCATAGGGAAGGGCTATGATAAAGATCAGAAATATCTTAGGCATAATCTGATAGAGAATCCTAAGTCTTGACCAATCGATCAGGGATAGATTATAAGTCAAATATTTTATGTCCAATAGATTAGAGAAGAATCAGAGATAGCACCCAATCGATTAGAGGCCCCTGTAATCGATGAGAGAAACTAGCCTAATCGATTAGAGATGAATCAAGTTCAGATCACATAGCGCCCAATCGATTAGAGGCCCCTGTAATCGATGAGAAGATTCTAGCCCAATCGATTAGATTCGCCTAATCGATTAAGAGACCTTAGACTAATCGATCAGAGTCCATCAATCGATTAAGAGAGAAATGCCTAATCGATTAGAGCCATGTAATCGATTAAGAGAAGATTAGTAATCTGAGTATAATCTATTTGCAATCGATTAGAGAAATATGTGTAATCATATGTAATCGATTAAAGTTGTCTAATCGATCAGGCTTCCCCTGTAATCGATTAGGCGCATGAATTACTAACCTGATATTCAGTGATGCAGGCTATAATCTATATGTAATCGATGTGTAATCGATTAGACACCAGACCCTGTGATCGATCAGAGGCATGTAATCTGAGTGTCGATGAGAAATATTCAAAATCAATGTCAAGCCTATTTTTAGCCTTCCAAGTACAGAGTTGTTCAGACCTACTTAAGGAAGTTTACGTTAAGACTCAAGTTGACCAAAAGAGTCGTTGGAACTTACCTACTCTGTCAGCGATAGAAGAAGAAAGATGAGCTAAAGCAAAAGAAAAGTACAATAGAGTAAATGCATAGCAGATTTCATCTCCATTACTCTCCTGAATGCTCAACCTTTCTTCAGGACTTCAACGGCCATATTCTCAACGGATATATTTCTAAGAGAAACTATAAATGCTATTGAGATGAAGTTAGTTGTAGAAATTGATTGTCACATTGATTATCTGTATCTACTGCATTCAATACTCTCAATAGTCATTGTTATATTATTCTTAAGTGTGTAACACAATCCGTTCAACTGAGTGAACAATTATTCTGTATTCATTATCAAAGTGAGATTTACTCTTAAGATAGTGGGGTCTTAAGAGTAGGGTGTAATCTTACAAAGTGTAAGGGGGAGTGATCAGTAAAGAGAGGAGTTCTTGCTGTCACCTGTAAGGGATATCAAGAGCCTGTTTTAATCTTGAGGATTTAGTGGAACCCAACTGCAGGTTGGAGAACTGGACGTAGGCCAAGTTTGGGCTAAACCAGTATAAACTGTGTTGTTTATCTTCAGGATTAAATTTCAGAAAGCACAATTCACCCCCTCTTGTGTATTCCTGCCTGTTACAGGTGGTAGGACTAGAGACTCCATGGGCAACCCCATATTTAGCAAGTAAGCTATTGAGAAGCTTGTTACAAAAGTGGGTGCCTCTATTACTGATTAGGGCCTTAGGAACTCCAAACCTACTAAAAATGTTAGTTTTAAAAAATTTAGACACAATTAGAGCATCATCATTCCGGGTAGGAATAGCCTCAACCCACTTAGAAAGGTAGTCAACGGCTAGCAATATATAAGTAAAACCTTTAGAAGGTGGAAAAGGACCTATAAAATCTATACCCCATACATCAAATGGCTCACAAAACAGAATAGGTTTTTGAGGTAATTCATCTCTCTTACTCACACCCCGCCCAAAACGTTGACATACATCACATGACTTAACAAAATCATAAGCATCTTTAAAAATGGAAGGCCAATAAAAATCAGACTCTAAATTTTTCTAGCAGTTTTCTGTGAGCTATAGTGCCCACCACATACAACTGAATGGCAAGAAGTGAGAATCGCAGTAAATTCATCATCGGGGACACATCTCCTAAACATTTGGTCTTGACAAATCCTCCAAAGGATAGGATCATCCCATATGTAGTGTTGGGACTCCTGCTTCAGCTTCCAGACCTGAAAATAAGACATATCACCAGGAATGAGTCCGCACACCAAATAATTAACAATAGCAGCAAACCATGGTGTATCAATAGAAATAGCACAAAGAGAGGAATCAGGAAAATCATCACAAGTCAAATCAGAACAATCAACTCCCCTTGTGTTTTCTGGAAGGCGACTCAAGTGATCTGCTACAAGGTTGGCACTACCGGCCCTATCCTTGATCTGAAGGTGAAATTCCAGGAGTAGCAGTGTCCAACGGAGCAATCTCGGCTTAGAATGTGTCTTGGTGAAGAGAAATTTCACAGCTGCATGATCAGTATAAAACACAACAGGAGAATGCAACAGATATTGCCTAAACTTATCTAG
Organism: Mimosa bimucronata; assembly: GCA_037074515.1. NCBI lineage: Eukaryota > Viridiplantae > Streptophyta > Magnoliopsida > Fabales > Fabaceae > Mimosa > Mimosa bimucronata. Next base: position 44,127,798 of record CM073439.1, read on the forward strand.
AGCAAAAACAATGGCATACAACTCTTTCTAAGTAGTAGTATAATTTCTCTGTACAGTATCCAAAGTTTTAGAGACATATGCAATTACATGTGGTTGTTTATCACTTCGTTGGCCCAACATAGCACCAACTGCAAAGTTAGATGCATCACATGCCAACTCAAAGGGTAAAGACCAATCTGGAGCAGAAAGTATAGGTGGTTCAAGCAGCTTATTTTTCAAAGTATCAAATGCAAGTACACAATCATTATCAAAAACAAAATCAACATCTTTTTGTAACAATTTAGAGAGGGGTAAGGCTATCTTAGAGAAATCCTTGATGAAGCGCCTATAAAAGCCTACATGTCCCAAGAAAGATTGAAGATATTTTAAGCATGTGGGATAAGGCAAGGTCGCTATCACCTCGGTCTTAGCCTTGTCAACTTCAATACCATGACTAGATACAGGGTGTCCTAATACAATACCATGAGAAACCATAAAATGACACTTTTCATAATTTAAGACCAAATTTTTCTGGACACATCTAGCAAGTACCCTCTCTAAACTCTCTAGGCACGTATGGAATGAATCTCCATAAACTGTGAAGTTGTCCATAAATACTTCCATGCAATCATTGAGCATATCAGCAAAAATGCTCATCATGCATCTCTGGAATGTGCCTGGCGCATTACACAGCCCGAAAAGCATGCGCCTATATGCAAACGTACCAAATGGACAAGTAAAAGTGGTTTTATCTTGGTCCTCAGGCGCTATGGGAATCTGAAAGTACCCAGAATAACCATCCAGGAAGCAGTAATGACTGCGACCCGCCAACAGTTCTAACATCTGATTGATGAATGGAAGGGGAAAGTGGTCTTTTCTAGTGGCATCATTCAGTTTCCTATAATCAATGCACACACGCCAACTGTTTTGCACTCTCGTGGGAATAAGTTCATCATTTTCATTTTTCACAACGGTGATCCCAGACTTCTTAGGTACCACCTGCGCCGGTGAAACCCACTCTCTATCCGAAATCAGATAAATTATGCCAGCACTAAGGAGTTTGGTAACTTCCTTTTTGACAACATCTAAAATGAGTGGATTCAATCGTCGCTGCGGTTGCCTAAGAGGCCTAGCATTATCCTGTAATTAAATACGATGAGTGCAAACAGTTGGGTTTATACCCGGAATATCTGCCAATGTCCAGCCAATAGCCTTTTTATACTTTTTCAAAACATTCAACAATTGTGCTTCCTCACTTGCCATCAAATCACTAGAGATTATCACAGGCAGCGTATCATCGGAAGAAATTAAAGAAAAGCATACTTCAAATTACTAGGTAAAGGCTTAAGTTCAAGAGAAGGGGGTTCAACAATAGAAGGAACAAGGGAAGGCAAAACAACAGGCATAGAGAAACTTCCCTTTGTTGACCCACCTACACGGCTAGGACTAGGCTCAACAGCACTTACCACTTGGTCTTCCCAAGCGTTGAACCAACCACTAGTTGGTCTATCGCAGCAACTACCTTGGGGAAAGCATCATCCACACTCAAATGTAGTATCCGGGTAGTCGAATCAACCGTTGGTTGACCACTTACAGTGACTACCTCGGTTTTTCCTCTACTCCGCACACCTGAATCACTTTGCATAACAAGATTATTTAAAAAGCGCAAGGTATGGGAGGAGATTCTAGGTCTAGAAAGTAAATCAATAGAAGAAGGAAAAGAAAGTGGCCCTGAAACCACATGAGAAGTAGGCCCGATGGGAGCAGTGAGAGTCATCGTGGCTGGATTGAGGGTTATCCCCTGTAAGCTCACATCATGGTTTTCCAGCTCAAACTCCGCTTCTCGAACATTCTTGGTACCTACAGCACTGAACAAACTACCAGACTCCACAGAACAGTCCTCACTCAACAAAGAGAGGTTAGTGGAACTCATGTCACAAATGGAATCATCAAGCACAAAGACATCCCTACTAATAGACAGCAAACTATCAAGCATAAGGGGCTCAAGATCATTCACATCACTACTCAAAGATGAGAGAGAGAACATAGAAGGCAGTGAAGAGAAATAAGAGTCATAAGCATCTAGGTCAGAAATATAATCATATGAATGCAAACCTAACTCATGCTCTTCTATGGCATCCTTAACAGCAATATCAAGCACACTAACATCAAGCAAAGAATAGTCCTCATAAGGGTGTCGCATAGTCTCATACATGTTAAAGCTAATTCTATGATCTCCTACTTCCATAGTTATCAAACCATTTCTCATATCAATAACAGAACCAGCGGTCCACATGAATGGCCTACCAAGAATGATAGTCGACTCACTCAGCTCACTAGAAGTGTCTAAAACATAAAAATCAGCAGGAAAGACCAAATCCTTAACTTTAACAAGTATGTCCTCAAGAATGCCTTGTGGATATCGGAGTGTGCGATCGGCTAATTGTAAAATAACGCTAGTCTTTTTCAAACCGGTGATGCCTAAAGTAGAGAAAATCGCACTAGGCATCACATTTATAGCCGCTCCTAGATCCAACAATGCATTATTAACTGTTAAGTTCCCTATAGTGCATGGAATCATGAATGATCCAGGGTCCTTGCATTTAACTGGCAACTGAGGTTTAAATAAAGCAGACACACTAAGATTCAATTGAATGCGCTCATTAGGTCTAAACTTTCTCTTGTTAGTGCACAGTTCTTTCAAGAATTTACAATAACTAGGCATGGATTTGACAAGCTGAAAGAATGGGACATTAACATGAACTTTCCAAACAAATCAAGCATCTCTTTTTTAGTTTGATCATCTAATCTCTTCCTACTCTTAATGAAAGCATGTGGAAAGGGGAGTTTAGAAAGTGTTACCTCCCTAGCCAGAGACTTGGCTAGGTCATTGCTTGAACTCGACTCTCCATGCTCATGTATGCTCGGAAGCTTTGATCTTTTAAGAGATGTGGGCGCCTCAGGAACCTCCTTAGCAGTGGGCTCCTTCATGGTAGTACTGCGCCTCTCAAGCAGCTCCTTCTCCTTGGCACTCTCAGATGCCCCCAAATTCAAAGGGCTCAAAGGAGGACTATTAGCAACGATCTCCTCATTAACATGTTCCTCATCCTCTATAAAAGTCTCAAACTGCACCCTTTTCGTTGGATGAGCGTGATCAAATGTTTTCCCACTTCTCAAATTTATAGCATTGAGGGCTTTTGGATTCATTACAGTGTTAGAGGGAATAGAACCACTGAATTGTGCCTGCAGCTCACTAAGAGAATTAGACAATTTTGTAACATATTCCTCCATGTTAGAATTCTGTCTCAAGCTGCTGGAATCTAGCTTCACTCTTGTCCAACTTAGAATCAATAGCTTTGAACATCTTAGCCACTTCATCAAACTTGTCTGGCTTATGAGGGACTATCTGGTTAGGAACTTCACCTTGGCCTTGGTGATTGAATGGCCTAGGTGCATCACCATCCTGCCTCCACGAGAACTTAGGGTTTTGACGCCAACCCTCATTATAAGTATTGGAATATAGATCCCAACATGGATTTCCACCTCCCTGGCGTCCTTGAAACATGGCATTGCAATCCTCATACCGGGAGGGACAATTACAAGATACATGCATAACAGATCCACAAAAATCACAAGAGGGGGCTACAAGTTCATTACCTGCCGCGTGGCCTGAAGAAGAAGAAGGAACAGAGACACGGTTTAAAATAGCATTGAGCTTAGATTCAAACTTCTCCATATGAGGAATGTGGAGAGAAGTGGCCTCAACCCGATCAAGGTCCCGGACAGATCTCCGAGATGTACCATGTTGCTGCTTAGTAAGGGCTAGCTTCCTGACTAGGTCTCATCCCTCCTCAACCGTCATATCAATAAAAGAACCACCAGCAGCAGAATTCAGCTTGTCTTGCTCTTTATCACGCAACCCATCATAGAAATTTTGAGCAAGCTGCTCTTCAGGTATTTGATGATGCGAGCAACGTTGTAGTAAATCTTGGAATCTAGACCAATAGTCATAAAGGGACTCATCAGCATCTTGCATAATGCCATTGATCTCCTTCCGTCTAGCTGAGGTCCGGGTAGCTGGATAGAACCTCTCAAAGAAGGCATTCTTCAAATTAGCCCAGGAATGTAGGGCTACAGGTGCAACTCGTGGCAAGCTCATGTACCACTCCTTTGCTTTGCCCTCAAGAGTAAGGTAAAATACCCTCCACATAACATCATCAATGTGAGCGCCAGCAGGTAACATGGAACTGCAGCGAATGTATATCTCATCCAAGTGCAAGTGTGGTTCCTCTAACTGCAAACCATGAAACTTGGGTAAGGACTGAATCAATAAACCCTTAATTTCATATCCGGTATTAATATTAGGGAATGCATTCATAAATGGATTATAATCAAAATTTGCAATAGTGGCATCCCTAATGGTTCTCCTAGCTCCGTGTGGTATCCCATCCCCATTACCGTTGTGAACATGCAAACCGTGACCCCCATTTTGGTTCTTAGGTGGCTCTACACCTTGATTTGGTATGTTAGGTATCTCAGGCATTCCAAGCACAACTTGGTTGATTTGGTTGTTGGGTATGTCCATAGCTGGAAGGTCTAAGTCAAACTCGGTGTTATGTTCCTGATCACTAGAGTCGCTACAAGATGTGTCCTCTACAACTACCTCGTGAGTAGAAGCAGTGACTCTATTGGTTCTCCTTAACTGGGTAAGGTGACGCTCAATCTTAGGGTTTTCAAGCAATAAGTCAGACTCACTGGTATTGCTTCTAGTCATACACAAGGAACAGATAGCAAGTGTAGCAAGAAACGAAGTCAAATACTAAGTAAGCAATCACAATACACCACAAGATCAAATGGCTAATGAAGAGATGAATAATGGGTGAAATTGATACAGAAAAACTAAGAATGAAGGAAAATCAAAGTAGAAAACTCAAAAACAAAATTATCCTAAAATGTGGAAAAATCCCAGAAAATAAAGAAAATTTGGAAAAGTGCCAAAAACGATGGAATTTGGCCAAAATCCACCACACCCAATAGCAAATCTATTGAACTTTCTTAGAATGGCCCAAAACTTTAGGAAACCGAAGCTCATAAATTTCTAGGTGAAAATTTTCGAAAATGACAGCAACCTCTACTACGAGTGTCAATGAATTTTAAACAATTTCTAATCGATGTGCAAGCAAGATAGCATTCAATCCCAACAAAGACAATTCAAATATGATTTAGAATAACACAGCACACAACAAGAACAATATATATTTTTTGGATTTTTTTTAATTTATGATATGCAAATGCAACCTACAACTAATCTAAGACCTAAATGCAACTATATGAACTAAAACTAACCTAAAATGCTACTAATCCCTTGTCAATAAGCAATTGACACTTAGCTAACCTAGGATTCAAAAGTGACTCCCCGGCAACGGCGCCATTGATTTGATCCTTTCCTAATACGCCTTGGGGTTCAAATGCAAAATTTAATTAACCAAGGATTGCACTAGTGGCGCTTTCCCGGATCGTCTCTCAAGGAGCCTAATGAACTAACCTAGGAAACTAAATGCATGAAAAGCTATAAAGTCAGGGTTTTTGAGATTTTAATTAAGGAAACTAAACTAGATTCTTTTTGGGATTTTTGTTATTAAAGAAAGCAATTAAAATGGATTTGTGAAAACTATTGAGATGAACATGGGTCTCTTGATAAATTGGGCAACCTTCCCAGGTTCTAAAATGATATGGGAGTTTTTAAACCAAGTTCTAATGCAAAAACTAAGGCAATCGCTCTTAGTCCAATTAACCTACTTAATCAACTAATGTGACGCATCGCTCATTCAATAAATTAAATAGGCAATCGTTAAGTTTCAACTTGGTAGTGAAGATTCATGATAAACATGCAAGGAGACTCTTGTTGGAGTAAATCGAACCATCTAACCGTTGGACCTAGTGTCTAAACACACATACAATCGCACATGCATTCAACATATTCTAGAAATCCAAAAGGAATATAAATGAAGCATATCCATTTCATAATATCAAGAAAACAACACTTAGGTTCATACATATAAAAGACATCTCTTAATTACATGCATGACCATTTAAACAAAAGATCAAACAATGAAGCACACTTTTTCCAAGACTCATTACATATAACAAAAGGGATTGAAATACATAATAAGACTTAGACAAGAGAAACTAAATAACTCCCCGTTAGAAACGTTGAAGCTCCGGTTGCCTTCCTCCATCAAGATCCCCACGAAGAACTTAGCCACTCATGTTCTTGAACACGATCAAATGGAATTTGGAGTTGGAAGCCATGGGATTAAGGTGGAAAGAGTGGAATTGGTGTAGATGAGTGAATGGAAGAGTGGAATTCGTGCAAGGGCTTGAGGTCAAAAGGATGGAAGGAATTATGGTGAGTGATGGTGGAATGGAAGAGAGAATTGAAGTGTTCTTGGGTGGTGATTTTCGTGCTAGGTGGAGAGGAGAGGAGATGAGGATGAAAATTTGAGAGAAGAGTGGGAGAGAGGGATAAATTTTCGTTGGTTGCCTATATATAGCACATGAGGCAATCCAAAAACCTTCCAAATTGGCCTAGGTGTCCTATTCTTACTAGGATTAACAAATAGGAAAGGTTTGGGGAAAGAATTAAGAGAGAATGGGTGATAAATATGCAAATTCGGATTCCCCTCTTCATGGCACAAGAAACCAATCAAAAACTATCCAAGATGGCCTCCGGTTGCCTAATTTGGCCTCCCATAACATATAGGAAAGATTTGGGGAAGAACTAAGTACTCTCTCTCAAGAAATCTAACCAAAATAGGAAGTTGTGATTAGAATAATCAATTAGGAAACTTCTTATCTTCAATCAAGCCTAGGGTTGCCTATTCTTGTAGAAATAACAAAAAGGAAATATTTAGGCAAACCCAATCAACCAATCCAATAGGAAATTTCCTATTTTGCAAAAGTTCTCCTTTTTGTAGAAGTTTCCTTTGTTGTAGAAGTTTCCTATTTTGTTTTCTTCTTGCTTTGACCTTAATTCTTTGCACCTACAATGGAAATTTTAAGCGCATGTGAAGTATTTCAAGTCCATAAAAAATAAATGCATGAGTTAAATTCCTAATATGCTCAAGTTATAATGAAAATGCAATTAACTCTCTAATCTTGAACCCTAAGTATAAAATGTTAGAAATCTTAAGTTTTGATGAAGACTAGACACTATAGATAACATAAGTAAGAATGAACAGATAGCATATAACTTAGTCTGAAATGAATTGATATAAGAATCAATGTATATGACTAAGGAAAAGTACAAGGTATCTAAACGTTGGACAAGTCCTATAGATAATAGATAATCTATCGCTAAACTAAAAGCCTATCGCTAGTAAATGAAGAACCAAGGGTAAAACTAGCTAATGGAGTCTTGTCAAATAAACTGAAAAATGACTCTATCGCTAAAACCTCATAAGGAACAACTAGAAGAGATTATGACATAATCACTATTGATAACATGGAGAGTTATCGATAGCAGAAGGTTGATAAGAAGCAAAGTTTGAGCAAATGGAATACACTAGCGCTAATATAGACACTAGCGATATCTCAAATAGCTAGCAAAAGTGGAAAACTTAGACATTCAGATAAGTTGCTGTGAAGAGCTGATAATAACCTATCAATAACATAACTGCTAGCGATAATGAGTGTAGCTATCACTAATGAAATCACTTTCTGAAATAACTTGGTCATTCTGATAGCCGATATATTATCTGTATACATAGAGCTAATGAATCCTACTAGCGATAACCCTTACTGTGCTTCACATGAATACTTGTTTAGCTAATAAGCTAAGTGCAGGACTCACTCTATGAAGCTAGCGATAACATGAGATGTTAGCGATACTGAAAAAGCTGCTACACAAGTACAATGTTGCAGGTAGTTGGTAAACACAACCTATCTCTCATAGCTCATCTTCTGCAAGAATTAAAGGAAGTAAGAGAAGATGGATGACTAAGACGAAGACCAGCATTAAATGCCAACGGCTAGGAGCTTCCAATGACTATATTCAAACGGATTCAAAGCTAAAAGTTTCAAGGAAGACAAAGACGACATATAAAAGCCAAAGCTTGAGCATTTATGAAGAAGTGAACTAAAACTGTGAACATTCATTCATTATCTTTACCTACCTTCAGTTCAAAGCTTTATTACTTTTAGAGAGTTCATTTGTACTTCAGTGATTAACAGAATCTGTTCATTTAGTGAACTCATTTACTGAAATCCTCTACTGTTTGAGGTTGTTCTTAAGTCTGGGACTTTAGAACAGGGTTGTAGTCTTACAACTTGTAAGGGGGAGTGTTTAGAGGTATCTAAAGCTCTGTCTTGTAAAGGTTGGCAGGTGAACCTAACTTGTAAAACCTGTGATTAGTGGAACCCAACGAGGAGTTGGAGAACTGGATGTAGGTAGTGTTTGGCCAAACCAGTATAAAGGAGTGTCATTGTATTTCAAGTTTAAATTTGGAAAGCACAATTCACCCCCTCCTGTGCATTTTGCCATTTACACTTGGTATCAGAGCATGTCTTTTTTTTTTATTCCAACGAATCTGAGAAGTAAAGATCTAAAATGGCATCGTATGAGAATATATTGCCTGAAGGAAGTTCTATTTATAAACCCCCAGGCTTTGATGGAAAGCATTATACCTTCTGGAAACTCAAGATGAAGATCTACATTAAGGCAAATGGATATAAATTATGGAAAATTATAGAAGAAGGTGACATTATACCTAAAGACAGTCTGGGCATTCCCAAAAGTGAAAATGAATTCACTCCTGAAGATATTGCAGATCTTGAATTAAACAGCAAGGCCATTCTTATGATCCAGAGTGCATTTAGTCAAACATAGTTCTTCAGAATCAGCCACCTCGGCATTGCTAAGCAGTTGTGGGAGGCTCTGCAAATTGCTCATGAAGGAACCTCTGGAGTGAAATACAGAAGAGTGGAAATGCTGGTTGAAGAATTCCACAAGTTCGAGATGATTGAAGGAGAAAAGATCAGAGATCTAGAAATCAGATTCACTCATCTCATCAACAATCTGACTGCTCTTGGAAGAAAAATCACAAAAAAGGAAAAAGTTAGCAAGATACTGAAGGTATTAAAGGGAGATTGGCTCATGAAGGTGACAGCCATTCAGGAAATGCAAGGAGAATCAACAAAGTCAATCACAGCCCTTTTTGGCAGCCTTGCTGAATATGAACCAACCCTGATAGCTCAAAGGGAAGCTCAGAGTAATCCTAAAAAGAAGTTTCTTGCTCTTGCTGCATCTGAAAGATATGAAGATGATGATGATGAGGAAGAAGATTTTGATGATGAAGATATGGCTCTCATGGTCAGAAAATTTAAGAAATTCTTCAAAAGAAGATGAGGTTTCCAAAGGGGAGGTCCTAGCTTCAAAAAGGATTCTCAGAAAGAGAAAGCTCCTGTGTGCTTTCAATGCAAGAAGCCTAGCCACTTCAAAGCAGAATGTCCAAGTCTCCAAAGATTCAAAGAAAAGGAGAAAACGAAAGAGAAGTCCTTTGGAAGAAAGAAAGCTTATGTATCATCTATCTGGGGTGATAGCTTAGATGAGGAAGCCAGCGGTCATGAAGAGAGCGCAAATCTTTGTCTTGCTGCCCAAGAAGAACTAAGTGATACTGAGGTATATGACTCTGAACCTACTTACTCTGAACTTTAAAGCATGTATAATGAAATGCATACTGAACTAACTAAGCTTGCTAAGGAAGTTGTAGGATTAAGAAAAGAGAACAGAGAACTCAAGAAAAATATTTCCTCTCCTGTATCAATTCTTCCTTCACTATCGATAGAAGAGCCACTATCACAAGCCAACATAGCTGAGCTATCGATAGCAAGTCCTCCATCGATAGCTAATCCTTCAACAATAAATACTAGTAATTCTTCCAGTTGTGAAACTCTGTTGAAGGAAAAAGAAAAGCTTTCAAATGCCCTTGAAAAATTTACAAAAGGTTCTGAAATGCTAAATATTATCTTAAAGGATCAAAAGGCCTTCAGAAACAAAACGGGTATAGGATATGAACAAAGAAGTTCGAAGAAATGGGAAGAACCCAAAGTCAAACCTTATCTGAAATATTTTAGAAAGTCTTCTGAATATTCTTTACCTTACAGCTTTTGTAATTATTGTAATAAGAAGGGACACACTCAATAAACCTGTAATCCTAGGAAGTATGGAATCAGTGGATCATATAAGTGGGTTCCTAAAGGAACTTATGTGCCTAGGGGTTTTACAAACTCAGAGGCAAAGACTAATCCTAAAGGACCCAAGAAAGTTTGGGTACCTAAATCTGGTTGATTTATGCAGGTGTGCCTTAAAGCATCCAACAAAGGAAAATGGTATATTGATAGTGGATGCTCAAGGCATATGACAGGTGACAAGAGCAAATTCAACAATCTAGTGACAAAAGAAGGAGCCAAAGCCAGTTTTGGTGGAAACTAGAGTGGGAAAATAACTGGAATTGGTGAAGTTGGTCCTGTCAAGGATGTGTACCTAGTGGATGGTCTCTGGCACAACCTACTAAGTGTAAGCCAAAGCACTGACCATGGTAACTGGGTTATATTTGACTCTAATGAATGTCTTATTGTTGACAAGAAAGAGTTAGAATTGAATAAAACAAATCTTAAGTGTACATTAAAAGAAAATAGAAATGGTAACCTATACACCTTAGATTTATGCCAACAATTAGAAGAAAAATGTTTTATTTCTAATGATGAAACTTGGTGGTTATGGCATAAGAGACTAGCACATGTGAACTTTACATAACTTGATAAGTTAGTTAAGAAGGAATTGATCATAGGAATTCCTAGTTTCAAAACAAAACATGATTTGATTTGTGAATCTTGTCAAAGAGGTAAACAAACAGAGTCCTCTTTTAAAATCAAGAAGACAGTCTCCACTAGTAGGCCATTGGAACTAATTCATATAGATCAGCAAGAGTGAAAAGCCTAGGTGGAAGTCTATACACTCTTGTAATTGTGGATGACTACTCAAGATTTACCTGGACTATGTTTCTTTCCTCGAAACATGAAACTTTTGATGCCTTTTGTGTGCTTGCTAAGAAATTGTAGAATGAAAAAGGCCACAAGATTGTTGCAATCAGAACTGATCATGGAGGAGAATTTGAAAACAAAGAGTTCATGAAAATGTGTGATGATAGTGGTATTGAACACAATTTCTCTGCCCCATGTACTCCCCAACAGAATGGTGTTGTAGAAAGAAAGAACAGAGTACTCACAGAAATGGCCAAAAGCATGCTGAATGAAAAACAAGTGCCTCAAATATTTTGGGCAGATGCCATGAGTACAGCCTGCTACATTTCAAACAGAGCCTACATCAGAAAAGGGATGGAGAAGACTCCATATGAGCTCTACAAAGAAAGAAAGCCTAATCTCAGTCACCTAAGAATCTTTGGATCCAAGTGTTACATCCACAATAATGGAAAGGTAAATCTGGGTAAGTTTGATCCTAAATCTGATATTGGTATATTCATAGGATATTCAAATAGGAGTAAAGCATATAGATATACAATAGAAAACTCAAACTGTTGAGGAATCAATGCATGTAGTGTTTGATGAAACTCCTCAAGAAAAACAACACTGTGACAATGAGGATGAAGAGTTTTCTCAAGTTTTAAAACGTTCTCTATCGATAGCCCCAGAGCCATCAATAGCAAATGACAGCAAAGTTTCAAACACTTCAAAAACTTCTCTATCGATAGCACCAAAGCCATCGATAGTGAGTTCTGAAGATGAGGTTGAAGATGATCAAGATAAAGCTAATGAGCTTCAATCTTCCTTAAGACATCTTAAGCATCATCCTCCTGAACAAGTAATTGGAGAGATTTCAAAAGGAGTTAGAACCAGAAGGCAACTGCAAAATGAAATAGAATTCTCTACTTTTATTTCTGAAATTGAACCAACCTGTGTTGATGAAGCTCTTGTTGATTGTGACTGGATAGTTGCAATGCAAGAAGAACTTAATCAATTTACATGGAATCAAGTTTGGGATTTAGTACCTAGACCAAGAACTCATCCCATCATTGGTACTAAATGGGTTTTCAAAAACAAACTTGATGAATCTGGTCAAATTGTCAAAAATAAAGCCAGATTAGTTGCAAAAGGATATAACCAAGAAGAAGGCATTGATTATGAAGAAACTTTTGCTCCAGTTGCAAGAATTGAAGCAATAAGGATTCTATTAGCCTTTGCATCCTTAAAAAATATTAAACTTTATCAAATGGATGTTAAAAGTGCATTTCTTAATGGATATATCAAATAAGAGGTTTATGTTGAGCAACCTCCTGGTTTTGAGGACATCTCTAAGTCTGATCATGTTTATAAACTTAAAAAGGCTCTTTATGGTCTCAAACAAGCACCTAGAGGTTGGTAGGAGAGACTTAGCACATTTCTCATTGAAAAAGGCTTTTCTAGAGGAAAATTAGACACTACCTTATTCATCATGCATAGAGATAAACACATGCTTATTGTTCAAATTTATGTTGATGATATTATTTTTGGTGCTACTAACGAAAAGCTCTGTGAAGAGTTTGCTAAGATGATGCAGGGAGAATTTGAAATGTCAATGATGGGAGAATTAACATTCTTCCTAGGACTGCAAATAAAGCAAAGGAAAGATGGCATCTTCATCTCCCAAACTAAGTATTGTAAGGAGATTCTAAATAAGTTTGGGATGGATTAATCTAAGGATGAGGATACTCCCATGAGCACCTCTACTAGCTTAGATGCAGATGCCAAGGGAAAAGTAGTTAATCAGTCTCATTATAGAGGAATTATTGGATCTCTAATATATTTGACAGCTAGCAGACCTGATATTCAATTTAGTGTGGGAATGTGTGCTAGATATCAAGCTAATCCTAAAGAATCCCACTTAACTAATGTAAAAAGAATTTTGCGTTATTTTCAAGGCACTCAAGAGCTTGGGCTGTGGTATCCCAAGGGAACTCAAGAGTACCTTCTTGCCTATTCTGACTCTGACCATGCAGGTTATAAGACAGATAGAAAAAGCACAAGTGGTCAATGCCAATTCATAGGTGGATGCTTAGTCTCATGGGCCAGCAAGAAGCAAAATTGTGTTTCCCTTTCATCTACAGAGGCTGAATATATTGCAGCAGCAAGTTGTTGTGCTCAAGTCTTATGGCTTAAGCATCAACTTAGAGATCTGGGGTTGGAATTCCCAGAGGTACCTATTCTCTGTGACAACACCAGCACAATAAGCTTGGCCAAAAATCCAGTTCATCATTCCAGAACCAAGCATATTGATGTGAGGCATCACTTTCTGAGAGATCATTGATTTAACCTTTTCCTTACACCTTGGGGTTAAAATCACAATAATTATCAAGGATTGTGTAAAGTGGCACAATCCCGGATCGTTTCACTTGAGGAGTCCTTCTAAACAACCTAAGCTAACTAAATGCAATTAAAACAGTAAAAAGGTAGGGGGGTTTTGGTTTGGAGATTCATTTACTAAAGCTATTAACAAAAGCAGTTACTTGTTTTTGGTGTTTTAGATTAATAAGTGAAAAGTGAGAAGAGTTTGGATTAGGGGTGATTTTATAAAATGGGCTTTGGTAGTGCTTCGGTGACTCAAATGCTTCTTTCAAAATGATAAGTGGGAGTTTAATTTACCAAGTCTAATTGAAAGATCCCCAAGCAACCACTAGGGGTCCACTAGCCCTAATTAATGACTAATCTAGCAACCACTTTCATAGCCATTACTTAGGGTTAGTATTAAGATCCACTTGGTTTGTGAAATGCCTTGAAACAAATGCAATTTAACTCTCATAAAGTGCAATCACATCATCATGCATGGAAGAAATTGACTATAACCACTAGCAACCACTAAAATGGCTAAAACCAAGAATACAACCACAAGTAGATAGGAAATTGTATCTCAATCACATTCAATTCAAAGCATATACAATATAGTTCACAAACATAGATAGCAACCACATATCCCAAGTCTTAAATCCAAATACAAGACCAATACAAAAGAGTATAAGCCAAATACAAAGGAAATAAGAAATTGTAAACTAGAAACTCCCCTATGTTGGTCCATGAAGCTAGAGCCACCTTCACACCACCAAAGCACCAAGAACTTAGCCTCTCATGTCTTCAAACTCATGCCCAAGAGGGCCCATGATGATAGCTTCCATGAATGAAGAAGATAGAAGGAAATGTGGAGTGGAAATGGAAGGTGGAAGAAGAAAGAACAAGAAAATCAGCAATAATGGAGGTGGAAATGAGTGGGGATGAGAGGATTTGAGTGAGGAATGAAGAAGAACAAGAGGAACCCTAGGAGAGGGCTGGTTTTCGGACCTGAGGAAGCTTCTTTTTTTATTTTCGGGTGTTGGAACTATTTATAACCCTCCAAAGAAACCTAAAATCGCGCCAGACTTCTGCAGATTCTGGGACTTCGCCGTCGGCTTGCCTCGGCGAGAGCCACGGCGAGCAACAAGAGCTTCTGTCTGAATTTGGGTCCGCTCGCCGTGAGCTCGCCGCGGTGAAAGCCACGGCGAGCTGGCATCTATTCTGGAGCTTTTGCTGGGGAGTTCGCCGTGAGTTCGCCGCGGCGAAACCCACGGCGAGCTCACGTTGCTTCTGCTTCCCTGGTCTTTCTCGCCGCCAGTTCGCCGCGGCTAACGCCGCGGCGAGGGAACATTGATTTTGTTTCTCTCTTCACTTCCTTCTTCTGCTCCGTCCCGAATTCTTCGCTGCAATTTGGCTCCTTAATTTGGGCATGCTTCTTCTATGATCTACAAGTAAAATCAAGCCAGAGGTAGCATCAAATGTTCTTGAAAATAGGTTAACAATAATTTATGCTAATTATGCCCAAATTGCCCTTGACTAGAATAAATTCCAACAAAGTGTGCAAAAGTCAGAAATTACCCTAATTAGGTGCAATTACCCCAAGAACATGCAATAATCTACTGATTTTATCAATGAAAAGTGTATAAAAGTATGGTACAATCAATCATGTTCAAAAGAAAGATGTCAAGGTAGAGTTCATCTCAACTAACTTGCAACTTACTGATATCCTTACCAAACCTCTTGAGCCAGCCTAATTTATCTTTATCAGAAGAGAATTAAGAATGGTAAATCCAAACGAGTTATAAGTACTTCTAAGATATTCTCAATTCATTTTCATTTTATTCGTATAGTTTAATCACTAACTTAAGCATCAGAGTGCCAAAATCTTAAGTTTTGCAGGACAGACCTATAGATATAAGGTTCACTATTGCTATCATGTGCAGGACAAAGCTAAGGATAGAGCAAAGATTGCCATCGCTAGTCACAAGCATTATCGATAGCAAAGTAAGCTATCGATAGTATGAAGGAGTAAGTGATAAGCCTAAGTCACTTTTTCAGCGTGGGATCATGCCTACTAGCGATAGCAGCTCATATTACCGATAACAAGTCACTTAACAGGTCAGAATGCGAAACGTTAGCTGATGTACTTCATTAATGGTAAAACCCTAAACCCTAGAACCTATAAAGATGGATCACTTGCATTTGCATTCATTCACAAAACATTTATTTCTCTTCTACTCTAAAAACTCTCTAAGCATTCAAGCATTTGTTTTCAAAACCCTCTGTTCTCAAAACCCTAAAATGGCAAGAACCAAAGTACCCAATGTTGGAGCAGATTCTAGCGCTAATCCTTCTTCCCAATCAGCTAGCAAGAGGTCTTGTACCCAGAAGAGTGTCTCTTTTTCAAAAGAAGTTTCTGAGAATCTCCCCAAGCGACAAAAGGTCTCCAACATTGATCTCCTCTATCTGACAAGTTCTCTATCAGCTCCGAGTTCATTCTTCGCAGAGAAAGGAACCCTATATAGGGCTGCTATGTGGGTAGATTTGAAGTATCTCTAGCAACAAGGTTTTGACTTGGATGCCTGGTTGCTCCTTTACCAGAACTGGATCAATATAAAGAATGACTACAGCGAAGAAGTTCTAAGGTCCTTCTACTCGAGCCTAAAAGCTATTCCAGAGTATAAGAAAGGGAAGCTGGTAAATGTTTCTTTTGAAGCTGTAGTGAGAGGAAGGGGAATCATCTTTGGTTGGAAAGAAATCAACAGAATGCTAGGGATCTCAGGGGAAGAGTACAATAAATGGAACATGGCTGAGAAGTACCCTGAGGAAGAGCTAGCTGAAATCTATGAAACTCGCTCCCACAAACCTGCAGATATGCCTGTGATCAACCGGATCCTCCACTACGTGTATACCAGGATCATGACTCACAAGTCTGGAAACTTCAGCAGTTTTGCCAAGATTGACAACCCTTGGTTGGCAAACCTCATCCAGAAGATTCCCTTGAATCCAGGACAGATAGTGAGTATGGAAATGCTAAGGTTTATGTCTAACAAATCTGCCAAGGCTCCCCTTCCATATCCTCAGTTGGTATCCTTCATACTGGAGTATACCAAAATCAAGTCTTTAGGGGATGGAGAGAATAAAAAATGCAAACAAGTTACCACCTCCACCCTGAAAAAGATGGGGATCCCAGTTGGCTCAGTCAGAGGGACTTCTGGCTCACAATCTCAAGCTTCTCATGCCTCTGCCTCATCTGCTCAGCCTGAATCCACAGAAGAAGAAGCTCAATCCAGAAGAGCTCCTCCTCCTCCTCCTCCTGTTGCAACCAAAACTTCAATTTTCTCCAAGGAAGCAGTTGAGGAAATAGTCTTCAGGCTCTCTACCGAGTTCAGTTTTGCTCTAGAGGCACATAAAGCAGAGTTATTGAAGCCTATTCAGGAGCTTCAAGCTCAAGTGCAGAATTTGGAAAAATACTTGAGTCTCCCCAGGCCAACAACTTCTCAAGGTACCTCATCCCCTCATCACTCCCCACTTCATCATTCTCACTCTCCTCTACACTCCCCTAATCATTCTTCTACTCCCTCTTCTCCCGGTCCACCAAATTCCCCTCTCAACACTCATCTCTCTCCAAAATCCCCGCACAAAGTCCTCACTCCTCCAGTCACCCCTATCACTAACCCCTCTCCTATCGCTAGCCCTCACTTTACCAGACCTTCTCCAAAATCCACCCAAGTTTTCACACCTCCAGAACCTCAATCCACCCCTATCGCTAACCCATTTACTAGTGATAGTCCTCATACTCCCAGGCCATCTCCACAAACCACCCAAGTCTCAACTCCTCCTGAAACACACACATCTCCTATCGATCACCCATCTCCTAGTGCTAGCCCACACACACAAAACTCCACCCCTTTTGTACCTCATACCTCTCCCAGTGCTACCCATCCTTCACCAATCCTCTCCACCAACCCAGCTTACACTCCTCTCATCTCTCCCAACCTTGGCCCATCTCTCACTCCTCCTCCACCTACTGGTGATGATGACAAAAAGGGGGAGAAAAAGACCAGTCCAGTCATTGAAGATACTGAAGAAATTGAGGACATGGTCAGGGGTATAGCTAGAAGCTATATGGAGTCTGAGGCTCATGTAACTCCTCCTTCAAAGAATTCAGAAGATGATGCTTTTGCAAAGGCAACTTAGATTGCTCAGAAGCATGGGATCCCTCCTAGTGTCCTGCATGCTGAGCCTATTCCTGTCACAGTCATTCCTCCTGAAGCCAATATGGAGATAATTGCAGCAGCCAAGCCTAACACTGGAAATGAGCTTCAAGGCTCTATTCAGAATCTGCTGGTGTTTGAGGCCAAGAAAAGGGAAATGAGTAAGAGGAAAGCCAAGGAAGAAGTATCATTTAAAGTATTTCCAAAACAAACTTCTGAGGCTCCCAAAGAAAAGGCTGTGAGAATCAAGATGGTAGCTCCTAAGAAGCTAGCTCCTTATACGATGACTCAAGAAATCGAGCAAGCCCGAGCTGAGATTCTAGAAGAGTTTGCTAAGGCGATAAAGGAAGCAGGGAGGGCTGCGACTAGAGCCAAAGGAACTGCCAAGGAAAAGAAGGAGCGAGCTAAAAAGGTGACTCCCAAAAAGCTTGTCCTAAAAGAAAAGAAAGTAGCTCCTCCTTGCCCTCGCAGAATATCAAAAGAAGAAAAAGAAAGGGCTGAAAGAGAGGCTGCCAACAAGAAAGCCCTTGAAGAGGCTATGAGAAGGCATAAGGAGGCCCTTGAGAAGAAAGCTGCCTTTGAGGCAAGGAGGAGAGAAAGGATAGAGAGGGATGCTCAGATAGCTGCAGAAAGGGAAGCAAAGAGAAGGAGAAAGGAAATTGCTCGAGGAAAAAGGGTATGGAAATACAAAAGAAGATTTCATACTCACAAGGCCAAAGAGCAAGAGGCTAAAGAACCTTCAATTCTGACAATCACTGAGCCCTCTGAAAATCCTGAGCAAGCCAAGGCTGAAAATCCTAAGCAAACCAAGGCTGAGAAAGCAAGAGCCAAGAAGGAAAAGGCTAAGCTAGCCAAGCTAGAAAAACTTCATCAAGACAGATTCTTCTACTCAAATTCTTCCATTTCTGACTACCCAGATGAAGAATTCATGTCCAATCCCTCCGGAGACAATTTTAACAATGAGGTGCATTAGTTTTTGAAAATCATGCTGCATATGCATCTTATATGGCCAAAACTGATGTATTTCCTTTGTGTGGAGTTACATTGTCAGATTCTGATTAATGCTAAATTGCCTACATATTTTGAACATAATTTATCTGACTTGTTTGTTTATTACTTATGTTTTGTCATCATCAAAAAGGGGGAGAATGTTAGAAATCTTAAGTTTTGATGAAGACTAGACACTATAGATAACATAAGTAAGAATGAACAGATAGCATATAACTTAGTCTGAAATGAATTGATATAAGAATCAATGTATATGACTAAGGAAAAGTACAAGGTATCTAAACGTTGGACAAGTCCTATAGATAACAGATAATCTATCGCTAGACTAAAAGCCTATCGCTAGTAAATGAAGAACCAAGGGTAAAACTAGCTAATGGAGTCTTGTCAAATAAACTGAAAAATGACTCTATCGCTAAAACCTCATAAGGAACAACTAGAAGAGTTTATGACATAATCACTATTGATAACATGGAGAGTTATCAATAGCAGAAGGTTGATAAGAAGCAAAGTTTGAGCAAATGGAATTCACTAGCATTAATATAGACACTAGCGATATCTCAAATAGCTAGCGAAAGTGGAAAACTTAGACATTCAGATAAGTTGCTGTGAAGAGCTGATAATAACCTATCAATAACATAGCTGCTAGCGATAATGAGTTTAGCTATCACTAATGAAATCACTTGCTGAAATAACTTGATCATTCTGATAGCTGATATATTATCTGTATACATAGAGCTAATGAATCCTACTAGCGATAACCCCTACTGTGCTTCACATGAATACTTGTTTAGCTAACAAGCTAAGTGCAGGACTCACTCTATGAAGCTAGCGATAACATGAGATGTTAGCGATACTGAAAAAGCTGCTACACAAGTACAATGTTGCAGGTAGTTGGTAAACACAACCTATCTCTCATAGCTCATCTTCTGCAAGAATTAAATGAAGTAAGAGAATATGGATGACTAAGACGAAGACCAGCATTAAATGCCAACGACTAGGAGCTTCCAATGACTATATTCAAACGGATTCAAAGCTGAAAGTTTCAAGGAAGACAAAGACGACATATAAAAGCCAAAGCTTGAGCATTTATGAAGAAGTGAACTAAAACTGTGAACATTCATTCATTATCTTTACCTACCTTCAGCTCAAAGCTTTATTGCTTTTAGAGAGTTCATTTGTACTTCAGTGATTAACAAAATCTGTTCATTTAGTAAACTCATTTACTGAAATCCTCTACTATTTGAGGTTGTTTTTAAGTCTGGGACTTTAGAACAGGGTTTTAGTCTTACAACTTGTAAGGGGGAGTGTTTAGAGGTATCTAAAGCTCTGTCTTGTAAAGGTTGGCAGGTGAGCCTGACTTGTAAAACCTGTGATTAGTGGGTGGAACCCAACGAGGAGTTAGAGAACTGGATGTATGCAGTGTTTGGCTGAACCAGTATAAAGGAGTGTCATTGTATTTCAAGTTTAAATTTGGAAAGCACAATTCACCCCCCTCTTGTGCATTTTGCTATTTACATAAAAGTGCATAAATCCCCATTTAATAGCCTAGAACAAATGCTAATTTCCTATAATTAGTGGATAAAAATATGTAATAATCAAGTGCAATCACGTGGTTTCTTTCAACGTCACATATTGACCAATTATGTGACGTTGTTTCTCCCTCCGCCTCCAACTTAATTACAAAAATGCCACCGCGTTTTTTTCCATGTCAAGTTTACAGTTAAGTGACATTAATTGGTGACATGAAAAGGGTACTTTGTAGTAGTGTATCACAAATTTTTTGTTCCAAAATATAAGTTCACTTTGGGATCAATTAATGCTACTATGACTATTTTACCCCTATGCTGGAAATAGGAAAGATGAGAAAGAAGGCTTATAATGTATAAAATACTATTTTAACACCTATTCTTAAATAAGAGCATAGTTGGAAATTTTTCTGAAAATAGGTCATATTTAATGTTATAACTTCCTCTCCTTGGTATGTGAAAAGTAATTAAGGTGGACTTATAATAAGGAACAGAGTGGTATCGTCAGTCAAAATAAGAAGAGCTAAAGATCGAGAGTCATGGATTATCTTATCTTTTGGATTTCTTGCCTCTGACGAAAAATCGGATTCCAACAAAAATGGTGTGAATGGACCTTCACATAATTAAGGGAAAATCGTCTTTCCACCGAATATCAATTCACATATCTTTAACCAACCAAATGACTGTTTCTAATGAAAAATCCAAAATTTTCATTTCAATGCTAAGATTTTCATCCAACCAAACAGCCCTTGTAGTAAATATATACTCTGTGTGATCTACATTATAAGAGGTAGTTAAAAATTTTACACAAAACAAAGAAATATAATGAAGTTATTTATTATGGACAAAATTAATGTGATTTTCCAATTTTATCCTTATAACATTATACACACACTATCTCGGCTCTTATAATGTAGACTAAAAAAATTCTCATGTTACCTTTTATATTATAAACGAGAGGAAGTACTAATGGTGCACTAATAAGAGACCTCATAATTAATTATCAGCTTGACCGGGTCAAGTTTTGATATCTCCCACCATGGAAGAGGAAGTTTCCTAGAAATTGCCAAAGGTCTCGAGATTCCAATTAAGCTATACTCTCTAGGGTGTTCATGAGACCTAGCTGCTAAGAATTCCCACCCTTATCCGCTGAAAAAAAATATCCGGTCTAGCCCAAAAAGGTATGCATGGGACAAAATGGGCACATTCAGGCCGGGCATATTGGCTAGCAGGGCCAGGCACTGGCAGGGTATTCCGCTTTGCCCATTTGGTCCTGCCCAAAAGATATATAAGATTATATATATATTAGTTTCTACTTGTAAGATATTATATTATATATTATCACAATATTGTAATATATGATTTAATCTTATATTTTAACAATTTTTTAAATTATATCCCTCATGCAGTCTTCATTATTTATCAAAAGTATATGATACTAGCTTTTATTCTTTTACAAAAATTCAAGACTCAAGTTGTAGATTTATTTTGGAATAATATATATAATGTGTGAAATTGTGAAATGTATTTAAAGTTTATAATATTGATTAGCATATATATAGATATATTAGGAAAGGGGCAAAGTGTCGCCATTGGGCAAGGACGCCTACCCTACCTAGCTCAGCCCTGCCCAAAACTACTTGGGCTTTCAACGAGCCGGGCAACACTTTTGAGCAGGGCATCAAACAGGGGTCTTGTCCTGCCTAACCCACCTATAAACACCCCTATACTCCCTGTAGTCCAAATTATAAGAGATAGTCAACAATTTTACACATATTAACAAACATGGTGCAGTCATTTATTACAGGTAAAAGTAATGTGGTTTTTCAATATTACCCTTATATTATTTATTATACACACACTCTCTCCCCTCTTTACATTTAAAATGCAAGGGTAAGAGTGGAAACCAAACATTTATAATTTTGATTTTTACATGTCACCTCTTGAAATGTGGAACAAAAAAGTTCTCATGTTACTTCTTATATTGTGGATCTGGATGGAGCATATAATAAGGACAACTAACAATACATTATCAACATTAGTGCTT
This sequence comes from Mimosa bimucronata, assembly GCA_037074515.1. Taxonomy (NCBI): domain Eukaryota; kingdom Viridiplantae; phylum Streptophyta; class Magnoliopsida; order Fabales; family Fabaceae; genus Mimosa; species Mimosa bimucronata. The sequence continues at coordinate 44,149,955 of CM073439.1, forward strand.
TGTATGTAGTTTATCTGTATACTATGCTATCATTAGAATGGCTTGTTAATTGCCTTTTGCCTTTTAGATTTGAATCAGAGTACTTCAGGTAGAATTTTAGTTTTGGTATATGTAGTTACAAATCGTGGTTTTTTCTCTCTATAACTTCATAAGTATTTGGTAAAGTTAATGTTTAAATTCACACCAAGCTCCCATAAAACTATATGGAGTACAAACCACGATTTTGAAATTAAATAAACCAAAACTAAAATTTGATCGAATTGTAGGGACTAAGTAATAATATAAGTTAAAAATGGTAGACAACCTATAAGTAGGAAACGAGTCATACATAAAAGGTGTTTTATAAGCTATTTATTTATATAGATATGCTGAATATTGAAAAGTTCTGCATGCATGTGTTATTGAATTTGGCTCATTCAAAGAAGGTCATTACATGTGTCAATGATGAGTGTAAATCAAACAGTTTGGAGTTCTGTTAAAAGACTTATAAAGAGATCGAAGTAAACATTCAGTGAGGTTGTAGAGCGAAATGTTTGGGTTAACAATATATCTAAAGATTTGTTAGCCAATACAACACAATGATGTTATACGATCAATGTAACCAGCCCCATCCCATCTAGTAGAATAAAACACTACTACAAAATAGGCTTTTCACGTCACCAATTAACGTCACATAATTATAAATGTGACATGGAAAAAAAACGCGGTGGCATTTTTGTAATTAAGTTGCAGGTGGAGGGAGTTACAACGTCACACCAACCTTAAAGTGTGACGTTGAAAGTTTCAACGTCACACTTTAAGCATTTGTGACGTTGTATGTTTAAAAATGAAAAAATAAAAAAATTTGCTTTAACTTTCAACGTCACACTTAATCTAAGTGTGACGTTGAAAGTCAACAGAAAATAATTTTAAATTTTTTTTAAAAAAAAATTAGTGACTTTCAACGTCACAATTAAATTAATTGTGACGTTGAAAGTCACAGAAATTTTAAAAAAAATTGTCCTTGACTGTCAACGTCACAGTTATACTAATTGTGACGTTGAAAGTCACAGAAATTTTAACAAAAAAATTTAAAAAAAATATATATCTGGGACTTTCAACGTCACACTTAATTTAAGTGTGACGTTGAAAGTCTCAGAAAATATTTTTGAATTTTTTAAAAAACAATTTTGTGACTTTCAACGTCATAAATAATATAATTGTGACGTTGAAAGTCCCCCCAGCTCCCTCCAATTTCTTAACACAAAAACGAAAGTCACAAAACCTGATCTCATACTTCCCCCAGCTCCCTCCCGCGCCCCACAGCTCTGCAAATCTCATACTTCCTTCCTTCCACAGCTCCGGCCAACGCATGCAATACCTGATCCGAGGTCAGGTGAGCATCCTCTTCCTTCATCCTCTTCAAGTTTTGATTTTTATGAAGTCTTTCTAACTTCAGATCTCAAAATCACCAAAATCCCATTTTGTTAATGATAAAGGTGTTAACGCCGCTCGTTGCTCCGGCGCCGATATGGAATCCGTGAAGAAATGTATGTTCCATTATTCTTCAACCACTGTGAAATTTCTGTTTATTTTCTTATTCCTTCTCTGTTTCGTTTGAATCTGGCGGGCCGGAGGGACTAAAATTTTGGGGGTGATAAGTTTAAGAGTAGAAAGCAATGATTTGTGTTTTGCATGTTGAAATTTTGGGTGGTAAGTGACTTTGAAGATTTCTGATTTTCCTCTTCTTCCTTTGCTTCCTATGTTCCGTTCAGTTTCTTTATTTCCCTCTGTTTTCTGCTCTGATTCAGTGATGAAGGAGAAAGAATTTTTGTAATGTAAGTATGGTTGGTGCTTGTCTCTGGTTATTGCAGAATTCTACTCTGTTTGGGTGGTGTACAGGGACAGAAAGTGTTGTTATGATGTTGTTCTTGTTGTAGTTGTGAGATGATTTTTGTCACTGCATGTTGATTCAGATTCTCCTATGCTCATATGCGATTCCTTGCTCTGCATAAGCCGATTGTTGCTCTGATTTGGTATAATTTGAATGTTCCTTGTATGCTTATCATCTAATTCTCTTGATATTTATTCTTACAAACTACCATACAATTTAATTCAATTCCACCCCTTTATATATTATTATTTAATTGGGTTAGATCCAACTACTTTAATTGGGGATGAACCTGAGAACAACGACTCGTGCAGAGAGGGCTATTAGAAAATTGCCAAAAATCAATAAATGAGAGAGATGGATGGGTGCAAGGAATCACTGACCAATGTTCAAACTTGTTCAGATCATTGATGCTCTTTGTGCAGCTGCTTTAGGCAAAAAGCCTACCTTCTCTTTGCATTCATTTTACTTAATTGGAGTTTGTTGTACAGGAAGTTTGCAAGGGATATTGGGCAATTGAAGTGAGTTTAAAAACTGATTTGGATTGTTTAAATTTAAGAACTAGTTATAAAGTGTTGTTTGTGATATTTGATTAGTATTTAGTTTTTTTTAGGCTAATGCAAGTATTTTAGGTGTTAAGTGTATATAGAGACAAAGTTTACTGATTGTTTTGGAATTTTGCTGTTAAATAGCAAAATAAATAGAATTTATATCTTGATGTTATGGGACGGAGTAAATGGTAGCTAAACTTTGAGGAACAATGGTGATTGAAAGAGAAGAAACTATAAAGAGTGGTTAAAGTAGTTACATGTAGTTTGTGATAGAATTAATTGAGACTAGAAAGGAAGTTTGTGAATTAAGAAGTTATGATCTTAGGAGACATGGGACTATTGTTGTCTTTTACTATTTTGAATTCACAGGCTGTTATAAGCATAAAGATATGTCGGATTGAGTTGTTTGAACATGATACTTATTGTGGTCACATTTATTGACTTGGTTTCCATTTCTTAATCTCCCTCATATTATTACACTATTGTTTGTAGGATGGGTGACTTTAGTGCTCATGTTCTAGCTTATCATCTACTCATTTAAATGCGGAGGACCATAAACAAAACCCCTGCTTTTCCAGAAACATTATAAGTAGAAGTTGAGTAATTTCTCCACTTCATCTTGGTGCTGCGATTTCAGTGTTGGGTCTGACTTCATTTGAGTAAGCAATTTCTCCACTCTATTTTGGTTATCTTAAATGTTATTACTATTAGTACTATTATTGAATTTGTTGTTTTATCCTAAAACAGTATAACTCAATAGCTAAAACAGTTAGATAAACTTGACTAGCTTGTTGGAAATGGCATAGGTTTAATAGAATGGATCGTAGTTGGATGCATACATTGAGAACCACTAAAGAGTATCAGATGGGTGTGGAAGAATTTATTGAATTTGTCAAGAGAAATGTGCCTAGTAAGAATGGCATGTATCTTTGCCCTTGTGTGAATTGTGCAAATGCTTATCGTAAGAGCGTTGATGATATAAGGGATCACCTTCATTGTGATGGGATCAATCTCCGTTATAAGAAATGGCTTTGGCATGGGGAATTGGGAAGTACCGTACATGCGTGCCCGTCACAAAATGTAGAAGCAACGGTGGATGATGTTTGTGATGATGGAATGGACGACATGATCAATGATATTAGGGCGGAGTCATTTTCTGTGGTACAAGAGTTTGACAAGTTGCGGAGTGATGCAGAGACACCGTTGTTCCCGGGGTGTACTAAGTATACTCGGTTGACTGGCGTCCTGAAATTGTTGAAAATAAAGACAGAAAATGGGTGGGCAGACGCGGGTTTCTCGCAGATGCTTGAAGCTTTGAGTGATATGTTCCCAGCAGGCAATGTGCTTCCGAAGCGTATGTACGAGGCTAAAAAAGTTCTAAGCAAGATGGGCATGGAGTATAAGAAGATACACGCTTGCCCTAATGATTGCGTGTTATACAGGAAAGAGTATGAAAGCCTAAAAGAGTGTCCAAAATGTAATACTCCGAGGTACAAGCCGAGGAAGGATGCCGTTGGTGATGATGATGGATCAAAGAAAGGGGTACCTTTGAAGGTAATGTGGTACCTTCCAATTGTGCCACGGTTTAAACGCTTGTTTGCAAATGAGGCAGAAGCAAAGAAACTGAGGTGGCATTGTGATGAGAAAATCTCAGATGGAAGATATCTCCGGCACCCTGCTGATTCTCCTCAATGGAAGAAGATAGATTCCATGTTTCCTGAATTTGGTGGTGAGCCGAGGAACCTTAATCTCGAACTGTGTACGGATGGTTTCAACCCTTTCGAGAGTCTCAGTAGCACACATAGTGCTTGGCCTGTGTTGCTGGTCATTTACAACCTGCCGCCTTGGTTGTGTACGAAGCGCAAGTATGTGATGATGTTAATGATGATTTCGGGTCCGAAACAGCCTGGTAACGATATCGATGTCTACTTGGCACCTTTGATTGAGGACTTGAAGATGTTGTGGGAGGAAGGCGTAGATGTGTTTGCTGCGTACAGGCAGGAGACATTTAAGTTGCGAGCTATGTTGTTTACCACAATAAATGACTTCCCTGCATATGGCAATCTTTCTGGTTATAGTGTGAAGGGTTATATGGCATGCCCTATATGTGAGTCTGACACACACTGCCACCATCTCAAACACGGAAGAAAAACCGTCTACCTCGGTCACATGAGGTTTCTTGATCGGTTCCATCCTTACCGTAGACTAAAGAAGTGTTTTAATGGCTCATCTGAGTACCGATCTGCTCCTACCCCCTTAACCGGGGATGAAGTTTACCGCCGTGTTGAGAATATCAGTATGGTATTCGGTAAGAAACAGAAGCCAAAGACCGGTTTTGAAAAGATCATTTGGAAGAAAAGGTCAATCTTCTTTGATCTACCTTATTGGCGATATCTCGATGTGAGGCACAGTATAGACGTGATGCATGTGGAGAAAATCGTCGGTGATAGTCTTGTTGGAACGTTGTTGCATATACAAGGGAAGACTAAGGACGGACTCAGTGCACGGTTAGACTTGGTTGAAATGGGTATAAGACAACGGTTGCATCCTATAATCAGTGAAAATGGCAAGAGGGCTTATATGGAACCTGCTGCTCATACACTTTCGAAACAGGAGAAAAAATGTCTATGTGAGTGTTTGAGTGGGATCAAGGTTCCACAGGGTTATTCTTCTAATGTTAGCAGACTTGTGTCAATGAATGATTTGAAGTTGGTGGGAATGAAGTCACATGATTACCATGTATTGATGCAACAATTCTTACCAATTGCCATAAGAGGCATTATGCAAGATGATGTCATGAAGACTATAGGAAGACTGTGTATGTTTTTCAATGCGATATGCAGCAAAGACATCGACACTGAAAAGCTAGACGAGTTGGAAAATGAGGGTTACATTATATTGTGCCAATTAGAGATGCACTTTGCTCCAGCCTTTTTCGATATTATGGTGCACTTGATTGTTCATTTGGTAAGGGAGATAAGGCTCTGTGGCCCTGTTTATCTAAGGTGGATGTACCCTTTTGAGCAATTCATGAAAGTCTTAAAAGGGTATTCCAAGAACCCACACCGACCTGAGGCATCAATTGTTGAAAGATACTTAGTTGAGGAGGCAATGGATTTTTGCAAATCGTATCTAAAAGGGGTTGAGGAAAACCCACGACATGAAGATGGGATCGGTAAGGGGGTACGGGGCGTCAAAGTAAAGACTATGTGCCGTGAAGAGGTGTTACAAGCACACCTATATATCTTGAATAATATGGAAGAAGTGCAGCCATATTTGGACGAGCATAAGAGGATCCTAAAAGAAAAGAACCCGAAAAAGAGTGACATGCAGATTTCTAACGAGCATAATAGGACATTCATTGGGTGGTTCAAGGAGAATGTTGAAAAGGAGACCGGTGGCCTGGATACAATAAGATGGTTAGCCGGAGGGCCTCGTTTTGAGGTTGTTACGTGGGGCTCTTTTGACATAAATGGTTATTCTTTCTACACTAAGGCTCAGGACAACAACAGCACCATGCAAAACAGTGGCGTGATGGTGGTAGCCGAAGCGATGCACTTCTCCAGTTCAAAAGATAAAAACCCAAGATTGGCTTCCATGGCATATTATGGGGTAATTGAAGAAATTTGGGAAGTTAGTTACACCAAGTTCAAGGTTCCAATCTTCAAATGCAAGTGGGTTAACAATAGTGCAATTTTGATTGAACCCCACACTGGTATGATCTCAATTGATCTTCACAAGGTTGGGTACAAAGATGAGCCATTTATCTTAGCAAGTCATGCGAAACAAGTGTTCTATGTAACGGATCCCGCAAATAAGCACTTGTCCATAGTCTTGAAAAGTAAAAAGCAAAAAGATCGTGCTCCCACTTTAGATCTTGATGAGATACCACCTTTGTGCGTAATTCCACCTGAACCAAGGGAACCGGAATTGATAGATGATGACGACCAATTTGCCTCTAGAAATGATCATTGTGAGGGGATATGGGATAACACCTAAAGTGAGAATCTTTTTGAATTATAATGTATTAAGTATTATTGTTATTGTTTTGGTTTTGTGAAAGTTGTTGCCTTGTAATGACTCAATCACATCTTTGATTTGTTAACAGGTACATCATGGCGGATGATTCTAACAATCAACAACAAAACAATCCCCCTCGAAAAAAGGGAAGAGGTCCGACGAAGCTCAAAGACATTATTGTCCGTCAAGGGACAAATGTTCAGCCTATCCGTGTGGAATTTGACGAGGACATGAATCCTATTGGAGAGATTGGCGCGCAATTCGTGAGCTACGTCGGTTTTGTAGCAAGGAACCGAGTAAGCATCTTGGATGACGATTGGAGGGAAGTCGATAAAGACACTAAGGATCAATGTTGGTCAGATATCTTGGTATGTTTTATCATTATTTATCTATTTGTTCCTAATATGCATGTATTTGTTTTTTTTAGTTAACTCAACTAATGTGTCTTTTATTCTTATTTTTCCTTGTAGCAAAACTTCGACGTTCCAAACACCAAGGCGTTCAAGGATTTTTGGTTGAATGAATCGCGCAAGATGCGGAAGGGTTTTAAGAATAACCTAACCAGAGACTACATCCGGGGGAACAAGATGGGTCAAGATCCCTGTCAGACCTATCCCTCTATTGACCCGGAGACTTGGAAGACCTTTGTTAAGAAACGGCTCGACCAAAAGTTCCAGGTGTGTATAGGTTATAAATAGTTCTTTAACTTTGCTTCAAAAATGAATTTTGAGCACATTATATTAATTAACTAACTTAGTTTTATTTTCATAGGAGAATAGCCAAAAACAAAAGGAGCGACAAGAAAAAAATATTTTCAAGCATACAATGTCTCAGGGGGGTTACAAGTGGGTCGAGAAAAAGTTGATTAAGAAACAAATTGCAGAAATGGAGGAAGCGGCACGGACCGATCCTACCGCTGTTCTATAGCCTCCGCCGCCCATCTCACGTCATACGAAATGGGCTGAGGGAAGGAAGTCTAAAGAAGGAAAATTTGTTAATCTGGAGGTTGAAACAGTTGCAAAGAGGATTGTAAGTATTTTACTTGGTTTTTTATTCCTTTAACTTGTGGTTTTATAGCACATTACAACTTAAGATTTTTTCGGTTATTGTAGGAAGAACTTGAGCAGCAGACCACCCAAGGGTCTTTCACACCTTCTGGTAGGATGGACATCCTGGCCATGGCAATTGGGAAGCCCGATCGCCCCGACCGGGTACTAGGGGAGCCTAGGACTCTAGGGTTTACCAAGTATTTCGGCCGTAGATCCCGAGGCACTCGTACAGATTCTACTGAGGAGATATTGGCTAAGGCTTGGGCAGAGATGGAAGCCCAGTTGGAGGAGCGGGTTGCTTTATCCAAGCAGCAGATTAAAGCACAGTTCGATGGGCAGGTGGCCGCGAAGGTCCAGGAGGCTCTGTCGGGTTATATGGGGGAGCAGATCCGAGCGCAGATTGAGGCACAGGTTAGAGCGTCTACCATGCAGCTTGGACTGTCATCACATTCTTCTTAACAAAGACACCAGGTTTGACCATCTCCTATATATGTTAATTACCGAATTACGGGTTTAACAATTAGGCTCACTCTGTATATTCCCATCTCCTGTAGGAGTCCCCTGCTACCGGCGATCCAAGCGGCAAAGACAGCTGCAATCAGACTGTGCCGTTAGGATCAATTCGTGAGAATGAATCAAATCCCACTCCAGACAATGACCCTGAAGTTGGACTAGAGTGCTATCTCCATCTCGATTTCCCTCGCCTGCACCCGGTCGCAGAAGCTCGCCAGTTCCCGAACGCCTCCTTCATACATAATAAGCTTATTGGGGAGGACCAAGTGAAGGTGTCTGTTACAAATATCTTAAATGATGAGGGGGGGACAGATGTACCCATTCCCCATAATGAAGTCACCAAACTATATGAGGCGATCGGGACATTCATCTTGTGGCCTAGAAGACTTGTACACAGCACTCCACAAAAGGCGCCGATTGATGCGGTATGTACACTTAATTTTTGAGACTCCTTGTTTTACATGATTATAGTTTGTAAAAATATATAACATTGGTTTTTTCATCGCCCGCAGTTCTTTTCAGATGAATATCCTTCTCTCCAACTCCTGCGGGAGATGCAGCCAACTTTGCACTCCACAACCATTAAGATGCCTCCAGGAGTAGTCAGTCCGTATCGTTCATATGATTTTCTACTTGATGGTGACAGAGATATCGTGGAGTTTTTGACGATGGAAGAAATTGACCTCACCTGGCTCGAAATAGTGACTTTGTAAATGACTGTTACTTTTTATGTCTGTGCAATATTTTTACATCTATCCTTTTATAATTTCAATCATTTTACGATAGGTACTTCCACCAGCTGTGCAACCAATTAGGCAGGGAACAATACAGATTCCTTAGTCCAATGGCCTTGGTGAGGCGAGATGATTTTAACAACGACAAGGCTAAACTGGAGTATGAGGACGAGATGCGGGCTTATGTCACACATCAAATGTCAGCGAATCGGGGATCTGTCTATTTTGCACCTATTCTTCAAGAGTAAGTGTGATTATTACCTTTTGCCAACTTTTCATTATTTGCACATTTACAAATGTTATGTTTCTGTGTGGACATAATATTCTTAATGTTTTTCAGTAAACACTGGTCATTAGCTGTCGTTTGCCCCATACAACATCGTCTGGTTTGGTTTGACCCATTGCAATATAATATAACCTCATATTATAAAACCCTCTTATCTAAGTAAGTACTTTTAATGACTTTTTACTTTGGGCTACATAAATTATTTTCATGGATACGTGCTAATTTTAGTTCTATTTTAGGGGCATTCAACAATGGCATTTTGCATCAGAAACTGGTGAAATGGATGATCCCATCGTGACACAAAGACCTAGAGTAACTACCTTTAATTTAAATTCATTCAATGTTAGTCAATTGAGATATTATTTATTTTGTTATTAATTTATACTATTTCTTGTGATTTATAAAGTGCCCCCAGCAACCGACGAATAAGGAGTGTGGGTATTACGTCATGAAGTATATGTGTGACATTATTGAGAGTGATCGTACCGGATCCTTTACACAGGTATAAATTAAATTCTTATCTATAGCTTGATACAATCATTATATAATTATATGATTTATTTATCTAACTTTGCAGTAATCATAGCATCCATTATTGTTGCAGTTTTATGATGGAAACAACTCATTTGAAGACAAAGACCTTGATTCACTTCGTGACCGTATTGCTCAATTTTTTCTTTCATTTGTTGTTGGTTAAAAAGTGATCATTGCAGAAAATACTTTATTGTCTACATGTTGTGTGAATAATGTATACTATTGTTGATCTGCATTATATCTATTTCTGTGACATTTGCAATGAATACAGATTGGGAAACCAAAAGAAGTTAAATTAAAAATCATTTTTTAAAAAAAAAAAAAATTAACCACGTCACAATTTAAAAATTTGTGACGTGGTTTCAGGAAACCACGTCACAAATTTTTAAATTGTGACATGGTTTCTGAAGAAACCATTCAGAAACCATGTCACAAATTACTAATTTGTGACGTGGTTTCTCTGCAAAACCAACGTCAATTTAAACTACTTTTGGACAAACAACGTCACAAGTTTTGTAATTTGTGACGTGAAAAATATGACTTTTCACGTAACTTTTTGGTGTGACGTTAAAAGTCCAGTTTTCCACGTCACTTGAATTTATGTCACACCAAAAAGTGACGTGAAAAGTCCAAAATTTGTGACGTGAAAACCCTGTTTTGTAGTAGTGGGGATTCCAATTTATGGGCAATGCTGTGTACTCTGCAGTATGGATTGCTGCCTTTTCATTGTTCATGGAATTGGTGGGTTTCTCTACTCAAAAATGGCTTGCTACCGGAGGTCTTAGGACAGTTTTGCTTACTCTTGCTGGTCGTGAGGCGTGGGTTTTGTTTGTTGTTTCTAATTTTCCCACTTCATGGTGATAGCAACAGTATCGTGGCACATATTGATTTTTAAGTGTTCTGCCTTCATATATTTACAAACTTCCTTTCTAGCTTGATGATACACGCAACTAGACGTTTCGTGGAGAAATAGATCCAAACAAAGATTGAAGGATATGAAATCTCTAGTACTGTAGAGGTCTATGCTAGTGTGTTCAGTTGCACCCTTTCACAACTAAGGCTAAATTATAGAAAACCCTCCTGAACTTTAGGTCAGTTGTACATAACCTTCCCAACCTTTCATAGTTTAAATTAAGCATCCTTGACGTTTCATGTTTTGACTCTTAACTCCCCTACCGTTAAAATTACCGTTAAAGTTAAAGTTTTTGTAATTTACACTTTTTGACATTATTTTATTATATACCATGTTGATTTGAGCCTTTCCTAATACGTCTTGGGGTTCAAATGCAAAATATTTCTAACCAAGGATTGCACTATAGTGGTGCGATCCCGGATCGTCTCTCAAGGAGACTAATGAACTAACCTAGGAAATGCAATTAAAGCTATAAAATGGGGGATTAAGAGTAGGTATTTTTGGTGTTTTTCATAAAAAGGAATATAAAGACTTGTTTTTGGTATTTTTAGGATAAAGATGGGTAGATGATGGAATGGGATGATGGGATGATGGGATGCTCTCTTGGTTAGGGATGACACGTGACAAACTATTGACTCACACTCTTAGGGAGGAGCTAATCGGGCTAAGTTCAACATGAACGGATACAATTAACCTTAATCGAAGGAATAGGTCAATTAAGACCCACTCAACCTCAATAGACCAATTAGATTAACTATCTTCCTACATCAACTAGAAGTAGGTTCCAATAGATAGAATAACTTGGGTCCCATCCAAGTCACTCAATATCCTTCGGATCCAACAACCAATTAATGCTAGACTATAATCAAACAATCCAACGTATGGAACTCTACCTAATCATACTCATGCACATAGATTTGATTAGTGATCTAGTTCCTTTAGCCGAGTTGATTAATGGAATTACCTAGCGCTATGGAAACTCGACATCAATAACTCAAACCCACAAATCAACTCCCAAACAACACAATTATATGAAGCACAATGGACTAAATTACCCAACAAACACGCTAGACAATAAAATCAACAAAGACTAACATAACATGGTAATTTGGGAAGATAGGTGGAACTAGAAGAAAACCAAATCAATACATACAAATAGAATTCAACGATTACATTGTCTAGAATCTCAAAACAAATGAAGTCCGAATATAAGAAGAACAAATACTTAAGGAAACAAATGAAAATTCAAGACTACACAATGGAAACTAATAAAACTCCCCTAAAGTGGATTCAATGCTTGCTTCAAGTCATCCCATCATCCAAGAGAGCATCGAGCCGAATTAGTTCTTCATAGAGGAGGAGAAATCACCCGAAAGGATCTGTAACTCGAACTCCATGGTGAACCGGCGAAAGGATTGTGGAATGGAGGAAGGAATTGGTGGAAGAGATGAGAGAATTTGTGTCTTGTTATGTGTATTTTCGTGCTCCCCCCTCCTAGGCACACTAGGCAACATATATATAATCCAAATTGGCCTAAGATCTCCTATTCTGACTAGGATTATCAATTAGGAAAGGATTGGGGAAGACCCAATCACTCAAACATCAAGAAACCTAGTCAAGATAGGAAATAGTGAGTAGGATGATTAATTGGGAAACTTCCTAACCTCAATCAAGCATAGGGTTGCCTATTCTTGTAGAAATAACAAATAGGAAATATTTTAAACAAACCCAATCAATCAATCAACCAATCCTATTTGAAATAGGAAGTTTCCTATTCTTGTTGATTTTACCAATTAGGAAGGATTATAGGCCAATCTATTAGGCTCAATCAATCAAATCCAATTTCCTAATTAGTAATTTCTTGTTGTGTAGAATTTCCTTTTTCTTGTAGAAGTTTCCTATTTTGTTTTCTTCTTACTTTGACATTAATTCTTTGCACCTACAATGGAAATTTTAAGCACATGTGAAGTATTTCAAGTCCATAAAAAATAAATGCATGAGTTAAATGCCTAATATGCTCAAATTATAATGAAAATGCAATTAACTCTCTAATCTTGGACCCTAAGTATAAAAGTGCCTAAATCCCCATTTAATAGCTTAGAATAAATGCTAATTTCCTATAATTAGTGGATAAAATAAAGTATGTAATAATCAAGTGCAATCACATGTCTTTCTAAAAATAACTAGTGACAACTGACACATAATTTTAAGTATTTCAAAAATATAAAATATTTAACAGAAAGGGTTTAAAATATTTTCTTGACCATACACTTTATAAATAGAATGCTTTAAAAATAAAAGTACTTAAAATGAATGCAAAATATTTATTTGATCATGTCTTTTTTTAAATGAAAAATTATAATATACTTACTATTGTTTATATTAAATGAAAAGACTTATTTTTAATGACATATTATACAAAACAAAATGTGAAAATATTGGATAAGATAAAAACCGTTAACTTTAATGGAAATTTTAACGGTAGGGGAGTTGAAAGTCAAAATATGAAATGTTATGGGTTCTTAATTTAAAGTTTCAAAGGTCGGAGAGGTTCTGTGCAACTACCCCAAAGTTCATGGGGTTTTCTATAATTTAGCCCACAATTAAATATGGGAACTATAAACTATATATCTTGACAAAAAGTCAATCGTATTGTATTGTATTGGTTAAAGAAAAGTAGTGCACTAGCATATATATGGCAAATAGAAGCTGTATTGGAAAACCATACAAGTCAAATGAATGAATGAATGAAAGAACTAATCCCTGAAATTTAGGAATTACAGCTATTGCCTAAAGTCAAGGATGACAATTACAACATTCCCTCAAGGTAGGGAATTATAATAACTACAGTGATTACAGCTCCACTGCACACCAGATTTTAATGCATGCAGGCCATTTAATTTCCATATAATATTAAAATAAATGATTTATTTTAAAAAAATATAGTGGCACTTTTAAAAATAAGCGCTGCTATAGGCACCCTATGCCGGCGCTTTTTATGGATAAACGCCACTATAGGCCTTCCCCTACTACAGAATTAGTCTATTGCTGTGCACCAATAGCAGCGCTTACAAGTTCTAAGCGCTGCTACTGAACTATAGCGGCTCGTATGAAGATAAGGGCCGGAATAATGCATATCTATATTGGCGCTTATTATACATGAGCGCCGGGATAGGTCCCAGATATTTTTTAAATTTTTTTAAAAACCTATACTAGCGTTCATAAGACAAAAGCGTTGGGAAAAAATTGGAAACATATCCCAACGCTTACTTTCACATAAGCGCTGGGATAGCATATTTTTTTTATAAATAATTTTTTTAAATGCTTGAGGTCTATACAGGTGCTTCTAAAATATAAGCACCAAGATAGGCTTAACGTGTTTAAAAAAACTAATAAAGTAAAGTAAATACTTTTCATATGATATTTGGTGTCTTTTATTACAGTGCCCATTCCAACTCAATAATAACGACCAATGATCAAAAAACCGGACCGGCTGGTTCAACCGCGAACCAGCCAATGGTCCGATCCGATTGGGCCTAAAAAACAGGAGGGGAATCGGCCAACCCGAGTGGGTCAAGGACTGGGTTAGCCCGGAAAAACAAGCTAACCAGGGGGTTGAGCGGGTTGGCCATTTTTTTAAAAAAAATCATTTTATTATAATTCACCTAATTACTAACTTTCACTTCACTCAATTTCAGAAATTAGGAAACTAAAATACTTTAAATGCTATTTTACTTGCATATACTTAATATTTAATTATTGTTACTCTTAGTATTTATATTTTAGTCTGTGGGTTGTAGAATAATATTTATTTTCACGTATAATCAACTAGTATTTTCTCTTTTCCCCTATATAGAAACATTAAAATATTCATATTTGATGAATCATGTATACCTATCTACATTTACATTTTGATATTAGTGATTATTAATGTTAATATCAATAAAATTTTATTATTTTAATATAACCGGTTTGACCCGGTCCGACCCCGGTCGGACCATTGACCCTTAAACTAGTGCCTCATCCGGTTCGATGCCCAGTCCGGTTTTTTGAACCTTGATAACGACTGTGGATACTATGTGATACAATTTATGAGCGATGTCGTTACACATGATCGAAGTAGCATTTCCTTGACAGCTAGTTTTATACTTTTCCAACTCTAATTGTGTTTGTACTTGTTCTTAGATTTCAAGTAAATTTAATTGTCATTTAAATATCTTTCTTTGTGCAGTATTACCCAGACGCACGTTGCTTACGAAGATAAGCGTCGGTGTAGGCCAGTTAATTTTTTTTAAATTTAAATGACCTACAGCGGAATGAAAATAAAACTAGGTTGGTGGGGGGGAAGGTGATAAACGATGTCACACATTCAAAATGTGTGATGTCGTTTAGTATACCACGTCACATATAACAAATATGTGACGTCGTTTTGTAAAACGACATCACCCAATTGTTATGTGTGACGTGGTTTCACAAGAAACGACGTCACACATATAAAATGTGTGACGTCGTTTCTTGTGAAACCACGTCACACATAACAAATATGTGACGTCGTTTTGTAAAACGACATCACCCAATTGTTATGTGTGATGTGGTTTCACAAGAAACGACGTCACACATTTTATATGTGTGATGTCGTTTCTTTCGACGTCACATATTACCAAATTATGTGACGTCGTTTCTCCCTCCGTTTTCAACTTAATTACAAAAATGCCACCGTGTTTTTTCTATGTCAGTTTTTTATTTAACTGACGTTAATTAGTGACATGAAAAGGGCTTTTTGTAGTAGTGTTTAATCCTAGGGTATGCCGCATCTATCAGCCAGTAGACACGGAATAGCTCTTAAGGACAGTGTCCCCGGGCACGACTCGAATCAGTGCTCTTATTTTTTAGGCGTTGCTGCTAACATATTTGGACATAGCATTAGAGACAAGCCGGAAGATTCTTTGAAGCAAAGGTGCAAACGCCAACAAACATTCCACTTGTTAGATATAAGCCGGAAGACAACAACAATTTAGGAGCTAATGCCAACACTTTGTTGGTGAGTTGCTTCACCTTTGCATCTTCAAGAACTGCCTTGATAGTTGTGAGTAAGCTTGAAAGCATTCTCTTGTCTCCATTGACACCCACAAACGAAACGAGATGATTCTAAAGGAGTAAGCTCAAAGTTTCCAAGGTAACCTCAATCATAGCCTCCGCCATCGTCTCAATGACAAGATCAAATGGAGTGTGAGGTGTTTTTGTTTTGTGGGAAGTTTAAAGCTTGGGAATGTTTCAATAGTGAAGAAAGAAGACAAAAAGCCGAGGCTTTTAATGTCAGCAAAGTAAGCAAACCGTGTAATACAGATAATGGCGAGATTAGTTTTTTATGGTTGTCCGAAAATGACAAATAATTGCTCTTCCTATTTCATAATACCATTACTATGATCTTTAATAAACTTTAAAGGGACAAAAGAAAACTTCATATTGAATAATATAAATACAGGTTTATCATTACTATAATTTGTATATAATGTCATTACTTTCATATTGAATAATATAAATACAGGTTTATCATTACTATAATTTGTACAATGTCATTACTATTTCTTATTGATTCAACTTGGGGTTGATCTAAAGTCCCAATAATTTTTTCTATATAAAATAAGTTTATCATTACTAAAGTTTATCTATTAACTTTAAAGGGACTAAATTAAACTTCATATTGGATAATGTAAATACAGGTTTTAAAAGGATAAAAAATAAATCATCTTCAAGTCTAAATTTCAAGTCCAAAATTATGTCTTCTTTAGTCCTCATCTTCACCACCCAAAAGACCGAAGATAAACGAGGATATGGTCTTCAATAAGCCTCTGTATAAAATTTTAATCAGAAAGTTGTTAAAATTATCAATGTTACATAAGATTAAAGAATATTTGAAAAACAGGAAGATTATGTCTCGCTTTTCTTTTCGTTAAGTGTGTTATAATGATTTCAGCTTCCGTTGTGGCCTTTTTCATGTGAACAATGCGTGTAGTTTAACATTATGTACTTGGTCTACCTTCTCGGCTTCTATAATGATATTCAAGTAAATTAAATAGTGATATTTTAACTCCAAGGTTCAACACAAAATGCTTTACTACAACATATAGGAAACTTCTAAGAAGACTATTATGTCGATGTTATTCTAAGTAATTTGAAGATTGAAGAGTCTTTTAGAAATTAGTGAGTAATCCACCCAAATTTGAAAGAAAAAATTATACTCAAATTTGGGCCAAAAAAAAATCCGTTCTGGTGACATAGTACTATAAGGAACGAACTCGCGTGGCAAAATCTCAGATATAATTTTCTCAGGAACTTAGCATAATGCAGTGGAGTTAATGCTGAGAAAATTATGTACAAATTTGAAAGGAAAAATGATGCGCATGGTATATACTGTTAGATTATTATTATTATTATTATATTATCATGTTAATTATATTTAGGATTAATAATAATGTTTAGGTGGCCCGTAGTCAACATATAGGCCCAATTGTCAAAGTTAGGATTTTTCATACATAGGTTATCTATATGAGGGGATTTTCTGATGGGGAAAACACACCAACGCCTAAATCTTTAGATTCGACAGATAACCAAATTATAGAGAACGTTTCTTCTCTCTAACTTCCTGGTTCCCTAACTGGTTAAGGCTACTACAACAGATACCATCATTGTGCCGTACTCCAGTTAGAAGAGCTTTGGGTGATTTCTGACAGTGTTCTATTTTGCAGTTCCACGTAGATCTTTCACTCATCAAACAATAGCAATGGCGAGAAGTATTTCGACTTCCGCTGTATTACTTATTCTGATTAAAGATAGCATGTATGAATGATATATGTTATATGTATGGCTATCTTATTCTCACATATGGCATCAGAGCCATTATTTTTCTCTACCTTGCTATTTGTTGATCACATGAAATTAATTTTTGTATGATAATTTCGTTTATGGATCTGCTTGTGCATGAGAATTATCACTTTAAGTTATCTCGTCTTGTTGAATTTCAATATGGGTTTTGATTTTCAATCGGTTGAAGCCAAACATTTTTGGAGAAAATCTATCTATTTTGTTTCAACGTTTATTGCAGTTCCAGCAAGCTATTTTTCCGCTGAACAAGCTTTCTGAAATTTTGAAAAACCATAAGAAAAGGAAACGAGATTTTCACATTGAATACTTGTTGGTTTTCCAATTTTTGCACGTTGAAATCATGATAGAATAGTGGATATAAAATCTCCATTAAGTTGTGCGCAGAACCCTTGTTTTCTCGGGCATTAAGGACGCCTGAATCGTGCTCCAGGTCGCTGGAAACGATGCCTGGAATTTCGAACACGAACGTCGGCTGGGGGTTGCAGAGACTAGGTCACACGTTCGGGTCGGGTTAGGGCATCACAGGATCCGGTTGGGTGAGGAAGAGAGTCAAAACGGTGTGTTTTGACTTAAGTCAAAATGACGCTGTTTTGACTCATGCAGGGGGCTCTTTTCAGGTGCCATAAAACGGTGCCGTTTCACCCACAAGTGAAACGCACCGTTTCACTTAACCAGCAAGCTGGGCCATGCATTTTAGGCCTGGATTTTGGGCGTTTCTTTTATAAAAAAAAATTCAGCTCTCTAGGCCTGATCGTTTTCGACGATATTAAAAAAAATTTAAAAGCTTTCTGGGCCGTTTTTAAATTTGTTTTTTCAGCCAATTTTTTGTTTATTCTTATTGGGCCATGTGATTTAAAGTTTTTTCAGCCCACTTATGTGTGTCCTTTGTTTCTGGAATGTCTTTTCTTGGGCCTCATTGATGGACTTTAATTTTGGCTATATGTGTTTATGTCCAAAAACATTGAGAAATAAATATGTGATATTTGCATACTGATTTGATTTTCCATGATATATATTTGTATACATGTTCATTTTGGACTGTGAAAATTCAACTTTTGTCCTATTTTACTTCTGGAATTATATTTTAGGCTTTTCTAATGTTTTAAATTGTTAAGCTATTTATATTTTAAATTCCACAAATTATATATGGCTAAATATATTGACTTTTATGATTGTTTTAATTGTATATGTCATATTTTTAGAATGTGTAGTTATTTAAAATTGTTAAGCTATTTATATTTTAAATTCCAGAAATTATATATGGCTAAATATATTGACTTTTATGATTGTTTTAATTGTATATGTCATATTTTTAGCATGTGTAGTTATTTTAGCATCATTTTTAATTGTTTAAATTTAGGAAAATTAATCTTGGCTATTTCACATGTTGGAATTATTAAGTGAAATATGCTATAGATGAATTATTAAACAATATTTTTGTGGATGTTATAATTAGTGAGAGTTTTATTAAATTAAATAAAGGTCAAATTAATTTAATAATTCCCAATAAAGTATGTGTATATAATTGAATTTAATGATTGCACATTATGATATTTTGTGACATGATTTTGCCTTAAAGGAGTAGCCACAACATCCTTTTCTTAAGTTGCATACATCCCATATGGTTAGAAAATATCTATTGTAATTAAATATGCAATTATAATTAATCTTAGCCCACAGATAGATAATTGTAAGAGTATATTTAATTAGGGTGGAATAAAATGACTTTATTATTTTCTAAGTTGCCTACAAGTATTAGGAGATATAAATGTGTTTTAGTTCCATCATTTTGAGATAAATACATGCTATGCTAATTTCTTTGCCCACAGGTAGATTAGTGATATGTATTTATATTTGTATGCTTTTTCATTGGTTTTTCTAAAGCATGCATGGCACAGTGACTTGTGATTGCCTCAAATTAAATGTCTAATTTCTGTTTTTGATTCTCTGAATAACGAAGCTAATATTCCATCTCAGTTTCCCACCAGCATATTGGCTCAAGCTGGTAGGAATATGTTTTTGGATAACAACAACTTTTCTGAATGGAAGGATAATATCCTTTTGCAACTGGGGTGCATGGAAATGGATTTTGTCCTTGAGACACCCAGGCCCCCTATGCCTGCTGATTCAGCAGATGAGGAAACTAAGGAGTACCATAGGCTTTGGGAAAAGACTAATCGTCTTGCCATGCTACTCATAAGGACTAGGATCCAAAAATGCCTTCAGGAAGCGATCCCGAAATGCTAGACCGCTAAGGTATACTTGGAAGCTATTAAGAAACAATATAAGCCAACTGAAAAACATATGGGTGGTTCCATCATGTTGGAGTTGTGCTCTATGGAGCTCCATGGTCTTGGCGGGGTGCGGGAACATATCATGAAGATAAGAGATTTATCCTCTCGTCTGAAATCCTTCGATATGGAGCCAATTGAGCAATTCTTGGTGCAATTAATTTTGAAGTCCTTTCCAAAAGAATATGAAACTTTCAAAATCTCCTACAACACGCATAAGGATATATGGACAATTGATGAGCTCATGTCCATGTGTGTGCAAGAGGAGACTAGATAGTTATTAAAGGGAAAGGGTGCACCTAAGGAAGCTCATATGGTGGAAAACTCTAATAAGGGTGGCGGCAAGAAGTAGGAAAAGAGGAATGAAAAAAAGAAAAAAGAACAAGATTTCTCCTGCTAAGGCCGACATGAAAAAGGATGTTAGGTGTTTCTTCTGCAAGAAGATAGGGCATATGAAGAAAGATTGCCATAAAAGAAAGGCTTGGTTCTAGCGTAAAAGTATGCCAATGTCCTTTGTTACTTTTGAAGCACATAATGTTAATATCCAAAAGGATACATGGTGGATTGATACCGGTGCTCAAATACATATTTCTACTACCATGCAGGGTTTTCTAACAACCAGAGCTCCTTGTCCCAATGAGGCTAAAGTCTTATCAGGAAGTGGGAAAGGAGATCCGGTGAAAGCAGTTGGAACTTTTTGGGGTTGTTTTTTCAAATAATTGTTTTGGACTTACCAGAGACATTTTATGTATCCTCTTACAAGAGGAATTTGATTTTATTATCTAAACTTATTCCGTTTAATTATGGTATTTTGTTAGAAAAGGATTTGAAATATTTAAGTTTGAACTCTATTCCAATTGCTGAGGTTGTTATGATTGATGGTTTATTTAAAATTGTTTCTGGATATTCAAATGTTCTTTCTGCTATGCATTGTGTTCAGAGAAATATGATGAATGAGAACTCTATTAGCTTGTGGCATAAGAGATTAGGACATATCTCTATTGACAGGATCAAGAGGTTAACTAAAGAAGGAATCCTTCCATCTTTAGACCATTCGTATCTTGGTACCTGTGTGGACTGCATAAGGGGAAAGCAGACCAATAAGTCACATAAGGGAGCTAAAAGAAGTTCTGAATTGCTCGAAATTATACACACTGACATATGTTGCCCAGATCTAACCGCTCACGGTCAAAAGTACTTTATTACCTTTATTGACGACTTTTCGCGATACACGTATATCTACCTGCTTTATAATAAAAGTGAGGCACTAGATGCCTTTAAGGCATAGAAGGCTGAAGTAGAAAAATAGATTGGGAAACCGATCAAGATCGTGAGATCTGATAGAGGTGGTGAGTATTTTGGTAGATACACTAGTGAAGGACAAGCGCCAGGTCCTTTTACGGATTTTCTTCGAGAGCAAGGTCTTGCAAAATATACCATGCCTGGCTCACCTCAAATGAACGGTGTAGCTGAAAGAAGAAATAGGACCTTACTTGACATGGTTAGGAGCATGATGAGTAGCTCCAAACTGCCAATTTCCTTGTGGAAGGAAGCACTCAAGACAGCCGTACACATTTTGAACAGGGTTCCAACAAAGGCAGTGTCTAAGACACCCTTTGAAATATGGAAAGGTTGGAAACCCAGTTTAAACCATTTTAAGGTGTGGGGCTATCCAGTGGAAGTAAGAGTGTATAACCCACAAGAAAAGAAATTGGATCCTAAGACCGTTAGAGCTTACTTTGTAGGCTCTGTGGACAGGTCAAAGGGTTACAAGTTTTATTGTCCTCCACCTTCAGTGCGTTTTGTAGAATCTAGGAATGCGAAGTTTCTTGAAAATGATGTGATTAGTGGGAGTGATCAGATTTTAGATGATCACATTAAGGGATCCCCTAGCACAACTGAGGAAGGGACATCGACTGTTGGTGACATTTTTACCGCTAGATATGATACGCCAATTGAGACTTTCCTAATACCCATAGTTGATCATGCGAGACATGTGGAACATATACCTGAAGGTCCACCTGTCACAAATACAGACTTACCAGCAGTTGTGACAGAGAATGTTCCGAATGAGCAACCTGACCCAACCTAAGAGGTTGAGTTAAGGAGATTAACAAGGGCAAGAAAACCAACAATTCCAGATGACTACGTAGTGTATAATGCTGAAAATGACTATGATATTGGCATTGATAATGATCCATTAACATTTTCTCAGGCTATGAAAAGTGAGAACTCCAAATTGTGGTATAATGCTATGAATGAAGAAATGAACTCCATGGCAAACAACTGTGTATGGGAACTTGTAGAGTTTCCTAGAAGGTCCAAGGCCATTGGCTATAAATGGGTTTACAAAACCAAAAGGGACTCACAAGGTAACATTGAGCATTACAAGGCAAGGTTGGTTGCTAAGGGCTTCACTCAGGTAGAAGGATTCAATTACAAGGAGACATTTTCTCCTGTTTCGACTAAGGATTCTTTCCGTATTATCATGGCATTGGTTGCGCATTTTGGCTTGGAGTTACACCAAATGGATGTTAAGACTGCTTTTCTCAATGGTGTTCTTGAGGAAGAAGTCTACATGAAGCAGCCTGAGGGTTTTGTTGCAAAGGATAAGGAACATTTGGTATGCAAATTAGGAAAATCAATATATGGCTTAAAGCAAACTTCCAGGCAATGGTATTTAAGGTTCCATGAGGTAATCTCTTCATTTGGTTTCGTTGAGAATATTGTGGATCAGTGTATATACCACAAGAATAGTGGGAGCAAATCGATATTTTTTATTTTGTATGTCGATGACATATTGCTTGCAACCAATGATTTAGGACTGTTACGTGAGGTGAAACAGTTTTTGTTTAAGAACTTTGATATGAAGGACATGGGTGAGGCATCTTATGTCATTGGCATTAAGATCCATAGGGATAAAGCAAATGGTCTTCAAGGCCTTTCTCAAGAAACCTGTATCAACAAAGTTCTTGAGAGTTTCAGGATGAGAAACTGTTCCCCTAACGTTGCTCCCATTCAAAATGGAGATTTCTTCAATCTAAGTCAATGTCATGATACAGAACTAAAGAAAAAGGAGACGGAAAATGTTCCTTATGCCTCTGCTGTGGAAAGCTTGATGTATGCACAGGTCTACACAAGACCTGACATAGCTTTTACAGTAGGCATGCTGGGGAGATACCAATGAAATCATGGTAAAATGCATTGGGAAGCTGGAAAGAAGGTGTTTAGGTATCTCCAAGGCACCAAGCACCTTATGTTGACTTACAAAAGGACAGAGAATCTTGAAGTGACGGGTTACTCAAATTCTGATCTGAGAGAATGTGTGGACACCAACAAGTCTACGACAAGTTACATCTTCTTATTAGCGGAGGGAGCTATTTCCTGGAAGAGTGCCAAACAGACACTCACAGCTCCTTCTACTTGTGATGCTGAGTATATCGCGTGTTTTGAGGCAAGTTCACAGGCTATCTGGATAAGGTACTTCATTGCTAGATTAAAGATTGTAGAATCAATCTCCAGGCCAATCAAGATGTATTACGATAATAAAGCAGCAGTGGCCATAGCAAATAAAAGAAGGACTGGAAGCAAAAAGTTTATTGAGCTGAAATTCCTTAGCTTGAAAGAAAGAATTGCTGATGGTTAGGTCACCGTTGATCTCATCCTAACAAAGAAAATGCTAGCTGATCCTTTGACTAAAGGGATGAAACCGAATGAGTTCACTATATATGTACCTCATATGGGGATTGTAAGTCTTTTTGTGTAATTGAGGTGTGTAATGAGTATTTTAGGGATTTTGTTTATTATATCTATGGTTGTTGTGTACAGTTTTGATGTTGATAAGATTAATGAAAATTTAAGGTTTTATTTTGGAACCGAATAAACATATATGTTTTGAAGGTTTATTCATGGAGCGATACCCATTAGGTAAGGAATACTATTTGTAATACATGGAAGATAATACTTTATGATAAAGGACTTATTATCGCCATGATTCTTGCAATATGACCTTAATTGATTTGACTAAAGGGAGCAATTGACATACAGAGTACGGGCCAAGTGGGAGAATGTTAGATTATTATTATTATATTATCATATTAGTTTTATTTAGGATTAATAATAATGTTTAGGTGGCCCGTAGTCAACATATAGGCCCAATTGTCAAATTTAGGGTTTTCCATACATATGTTATCTATATAAGGGGATTTTCTGATGGGGAAAACACACCAACGCCTAAATCTTTAGATACGGCAGATAACCAAATTATAGAGAGCGTTTCTTCTCTCTAACTTCCGGGTTCTCTAACTGGTTAAGGCTACTACAACAGATACCATCACTATGCCGTACTCCAGTTAGAAGAGCTTTGGGTGATTTCTGACAGTGTTCTATTTTGCAGTTCCACGTAGATCTTTCACTCATCAAACAATAGCAATGGCGAGAGGTATTTCGACTTCCGCTGTATTACTTACTCTGATTAAAGATAGCATGTATGAATGATATATGTTATATATATGGCTATCTTATTCTCACATATACTTCTCTCTCACACACATAAATTGTAAAACTGGTTGAAAGACTTTAGTTTTTATCACAATTTCTCCCAAATCAACTCTAGCCACTTTAATTTTTTTCTCTGAAAGAAGCCATGGCTGTAACAATCAGACTTTAGTGAGTTTGAGCTCATTCCTGTTTATCCAGGGATTGTGCTAGAAGTAGCCCCATACAGTGAGTAAATATGCTAGCTTTTTCCTTTTTTTCCCCGCCAGCAAAGTAAATATGATGGCTTAACAATATCTTCCCATTCTTTGCTGCTTATTTTCTTTACTTTAAAATGCAAAATGCTAGTTTCTAGAAGATGGAAGGAAAAGAAAAGGAAGCTTCAAATTTGAATGTGCAAAATGCTGCAACCGTCAAAGACAACAAGTTGTGAATTTTGACAACAATGACCTGTTAAGAAAGTCACATTGCAAAAGATCTGAACAGACTTCATTTATCCAACTCAGAGTTGTGAATTTTCTTGCTTGAACTCAAATCTATCATCAAAATCCACATCCTACAGTCAGTGACTCAATTCAGTAACGCAGCTATATGTATATATATATAAATAAATTGTAAGAAGGAGATGAAGATAATGTAGTCTCACTAATTTAATTGAGTTGTTTTAGTATTAACTGTAACTCCCAACTGAACTCATATATATATATATATATCAATTATTTTTGGAATCAATTATTTTTGGAATTAGAAATTTTTGGAATCAATTATTTTCCTGATGGATATAACTATTGGGATTATGTTGACGCTTGGTCCAATGTTTTTTGGTACCAAAACACAGGATTTTCTCATACTTGGTTTATCTATTTTAAAAAGGACAACAAGTATAGATTTCCTCATTGGTATTTCTACTGGTGGGAATTTTTTGGTCCTTTAACTGAAATATTTCCACCTCAGGTTGCTACAGCCTTTGAATTATTTAAACAAAAATTCAATTGTGATGATCCCTTTCCTTTGGATCTTCATTATTGTTCTAAACTATCTGTTTCATGGATTTTCTCTTGGAAATATGAATACATGAGGATCAATGAAACAACATTTAATTAAATTCCTAAAATCTTAAATAACTCCTTATTTTCTTTCTTTTTTTTTAAATTTGGGGTGTTACAATTACCTCCCCCTAAAAATAATTTCGTCCTCGAAATTCAGAAATTATCTTATTGCTAAAATTCTTAATATCACTTCATATCCTAATTTGGGAGAAACTCACCCATAATTTACAAGATAACTTATTTTCATTTAATCAATTTATCATTAATGAAAATAGGTCAATACTACTTTCGTAGTTAATTTCCTGATTTACAGGTTTAAAATACAAAAGTAGATATATATATACAGAGATATTGCAACAATATTCCTTGATCATAAAAGTATATACTTATTTAGTTTTTAAGATTTTTTTTTTACTAAATTTACAATCAGATTTATTCCTCAAATATTTGTTATACCTATTAACTATTTAAAGATATCAAACAAACAAAGTTCAATCCAAATGCTCAAATATTCAACGAACAACAATCATTTACACCCAAAACCATATAATCAAACAAATCTTAGGCTTCATTTCATTAATTTATCTCATTTAAAATTTTTGCCTAACATAGAAATCTGGATAAAATACAAAGAAATCATATAGAACAAGGAACGAATCAGGACACACATGGAGAGGAAAATACTAGAAATTCATCATCATAGAAACGCAAAATCACATAAATAGAAGCAGAATTTCATTCAACAAAGGAAGAAATTGAATCAATACAATATTTAATTGTCATATCAATGATCTTAACACGATATTCTCTTAGTACTTCTTATGACTTGTGGGTTACGGGCCCACACTTTTCTACCTTTTTCATCACTTTTTTTTCCCTACTTCCTGATTTCATGAATTTTCTCCTATTTAAGTAAATTCTGGCTACTATCTCAACTGATAAACATTTTTTTTTCCTATGGACTTTCTAGTCTATTTCTGTTAACATTATTATGGGCTATATAGGTTTACTGGATATCAGAGATGAATGAACTGAATTAAAAATGAAATTCCTCTTTAATTGAACGATAAGGTCTGTATCTTCTAACTCATTTAGGTCACAATCTATCTGAAAAATTGTTGTATCTATGAGATCTAATTGCGATCTCTATACTTTTCTCGAGGATCTAGCTGTGATCCCTTGTCTGTTTGTCTCTTTATTGCTTATCCTCGATATAGTCCGTTCTAGGTAGGGATGCTCCCATAGCTATGGGTCCCACACTCACCCTTCACGGTTTTGTTTCTCATGGTAGGGATGATGGCACGCAGCCCTCCACACTCACCCATGTAAATATATCTTTTTCCTGAATCTACTGTGATTTTTTTTTCTTTCTTTTCTTAGATCTATTTCTGTTGTTCTTGGCCAATATGTCCCGCTACATTGATATAAAGTTTCCTCTTTATGCCTGGCCAGGGCTTCTTTTTCAATAGAAGGAAAACCAAATACCAATATAGTTAGGGATATTCTTTGGCCAAATGCCCTTTCTGATTTAGGCTTTGCCTAATAACTGTTCAATCATTAATTCTAACTTGAATAATAGTACTAAAATTTAACTCAGATCCCTCAATGATTATATAATCCATCAAAGGACCATAGCTTTACCCTCAAGAAACTGAATTTAACTTAAAATTTTACATTACAAATCCTCGAAATTCGTAAATCTGTCCTTAATTTCACATTCTCATCTTGCTAAAGGGAGAAATTGTTGTTTCAGTCTCTTTCAAATTAAAAATATCTTCCAAAGTTTTGTAATAGACTCCAATAAAACCGCTGATATCTCCCATTTAAAGGACTTATAAGTACTCTCCAACCTTTCTTTTTGCTCAACAATCTTCTAACTTTAGGATAAACCTTTATTTGCTAGGGTAAAACTATTCCCAATATTCAAAACTATCCTAATTATCGTTAAAATTCAATGAAAATCTTTTTCCGATCTGGCTTCTTATACTAAAGCATCCCTTAGAAATAGGTATCACAGTTGCCAAATTCAAGTCTAAGGCTATCAACGTCTAGAAGAAGGTCAAAATTTTGATCCATCTCCAATAAAATGTCAACACAATTCACTTCTATTATCTATATTTCACTTCTTTATTTCTTCAAATGTATAACTAATAACTATTATCTGATCATTTACACCGATCAAATGGGGCTTAGACTTAAACTTGAATCCCTTGAAATCATTTATTTTCACTATCTATTATCCTCTTATCTGTAAGCTGCCTGCCTAATAATCCAATCTGCTGAACCAACTTATTTATGGCAAACTTACTCTGAGTCAGTCAATTCACCAAGACCAGACCTCAAAAGAAAATTAATAATTGGCTTCTTTACATCTTGAATATACTTTTCTAAAGATATTCTAATTGTTTCTTTTGGGCAACTTCAAGGGGAATTCCTACTTCCTCTTCTATGTTTCTAATCTAGATAGCCTAAAACCATAATATTTTGAAGGTGTTCTAATGGTCTCTTTAAATGACCAACTAATGAGCAAAGTATTCTAGCTAACCTATGCCAGAACCTTTGCGCTGATACCAAAATGTAACGTCTGGAATTTTACTATTATATCATAACATTTTAATTGAATTACAACCACTATTTCAGTTCCGAAAGCCCGAAAATACAAATAAATTTAAAACTTTTTCTTCCAAATCATTAAACCAACTATTTGTCAGTTGGAATGGGCTTTTCGAACAACTTGGAATTTAAAACTTGTTATAAAATAAAGTGGTTCATAAGACAATTAAAAATTCATTAATCCTCTTAAGGTATTTATTTTCAATTTACAGTACTTGGGAAATTTAAATCCCTTTTATAAATTTATACAATTCTACTTTTTTATTCTTTCTACTATTAATTTAATAACTTAAAATTACATTATATACAATTAACCTTACTTTTTATAACATAATCCTAAATTCTTCATCTAATCTTCCTCCAGCTTTCCTGCCTTTTCTCAATCATCTTACCATTTACCAGCTTATCTGAAACAGCAATTTAACGCAGTTCATTTCATTCATTACCATGCATAATAATTAACAAAATATGTATAATTAAAAACATGTCTGTATGGGTAGGGATGTCGCCCTTCTGTGAGCCCCCGCACTCATCCCATACGAATAAACATTAACCTTGTTGCTAGTGCACTTAAGGCACTACTGTGAGGTTTAACCTCCTGAATATAATATTTCGGTCATAACTGAACTGTACTAGGGGTAGCTAGCCCTCTAGTCATCGAGTACTCGGATCCCATGAATATTTCTGACAAGGTTAAAGCTACTATAAATTTATAAAACATGCTATGCAATTATCATACATGATAAATGAAATTGAATGAAACTGCTACCTGGAATACCATAACTTTAACCATAAGCTTGCTCCTTTCTTTTCCACTGATCCTCTCAACTTATGCCACTATCAAAACCTATTTTCATATAAATAATAAATTAATACCTATACTTATATATGATTATTCAGCGTCTCTCACGAATCCTAACTTACTTATGTCTACCCAAATCTTTTCATTTACACAAATTATAGTTTATCCAACTTAATTAGGATTTTGACTATTCTAGATTATTTTGATAATTGATCTATATTAAATTTTCATACTTTCAATGTTTGACCTATGATTTTTATAAAAATTATTCTTTCAAGACTTTAGCTATTTATGCACACAATACATACCTATTTATATACACTTCCTATTTATCACAAAATTTTAAGAATAACTCTATCAACAATATAAATTAAGTCCAAACAATACAGTTTATTAAAGAATAGCGTAAATCATCAATTAAACTACAAGTCAATGACCATTCTCTTTATCTCCTCCTGAGTCCTTATTTGCTTTAATACTTCCATAATCATTAGTTCCCTTTATCACCTACAAGCACATTCCTATACATATATATACTTATTTATTACAAAATTTCAATAATAAATCAGTCAATAGTGTAAATCAAGTCCAATTAATTTAATTTATTAAAGAATATCACAAATCAACTTTCCGAAAGTCCTAGACAATTACCCTAAATTAAATCCTAACTCTGAGTTAACTCTCTTGCCGTAATCCTAAAATTCGTACTTCAGAAGTTCAAATCCTCAAACAGACTACATCCATCCCTTTTTACAAATCACCGATTAAATCACATATCAACAGAACAATAACACATCAGGTTAATCAAGCCATTTTAATCCATAATCCTTTCCTAATCAAGCAATTGATCTCCTAGCCTTTAATATTGAATCAACCCACCTGTAATGATCCCAACTCACCACTTAACATCCCTTCCAAGCATGAAATAAACTTTTCCAACTAGTAAACCTTAGATTTTCACCATTCTTCCTGAATTACTTGTATTTGCTTTATTAATCTAAATATCATATAATTCCAAGTAATTTCCCTACATCCTCATGTAAATCATTCAGAGAACCAAAAACTTAATCAATTCCTAATATCACTTAATTTAAAACTGGAACACCCATGAACAATCAGTCTTCAACTCAAACAGATTTACAAAAACCGAACATAATCCTCTAGTACTTCAAAACAACACACTGAACTTCCACTACTCAAAACCATCTTATATCCTTAAATACTCCCAAATAAATAGAATAATGATTTCACAACAAATCGAAACTCTATACTCTTACCATATCCAACATGAACACTAGATTTCAAAGACTTTAAACACTAAAGAAATCCATTTAAGCTCCATTATAATTCGATCTTATAAGACAAACTTAACTTCATTATTAACAATCATTGCAGCATCAATTAAACTTTCAACAAATATCTTCAACCCATCTTTATTCCATACTCCCAAAATTAAGCACATTCATCTCTAACCAACATTAAATATTTAATTCTAACTTTAAAACCTTTTCAATGAAATAACTAAAATTTAAACCCATAATTCACTCTCCTTAAAGCCATCCTCCTCATTTGTTATGTGAATTATCCTGATCACTAGTAGTAGCAAGAAAACCCCAATTATCCTCAAAGTAGCAAGTCAAGTCTTGACATTTTAGATTCTATATTACATTCAGTTTCAAAGCACTATTTTTCCCAACTTGAATCACTTGGTTTGCACTTTTAAACCTTAAAAGTCACAAATCAAATTCCTCCTTTTCATATATCCTTAGAAGTGCAAGAAAAATCCATATGTTAAGGCCTAATCAGTTTATAAAATTTGACTTCAAGATTGAATTAAACCATCTTCCATTCAAAAGTCCTTAACAATTGTCCTAAATTGAATCATATTTTATAAGTTAACTTCCTCCCCTTGTTGACCATCGCACAATTCAATCAAAAAGGAAAAGAAATTCACAGCCACTTCCTATTCCCATCAATACCAATCCTACTAAATTAAGCATCCCAAATTTCCCTTTCTTCTTGCCATTAAGCCGCCAGACAGCACCAATAAGAACAGAAAACTCTTTGCAATTTACATATACCACTAAACCTCAATCATCAAATTAAAAACAAAGAATCAGATTCAAAATCCCCCTACAAAACAACAACTAAACCTCAGCTTCATTTATCATTTCCTATCAATCATTCTCCTTACTTCTTTAATCCTTCTCAGCCACAACTAAAACAGAACCAGAAACAGAGCAACATTGCAACCTTCAAAATTGAACCAAACAGATGGAATAATTCAGTATTACTGCAATTTGAATGCAAGTGAAGCAAACCATAAATAGCCTCTTGAATTCCTTCCACTGAACCTAACCGAGCAGAGCAAGAGAAAAGAGGAGAAAATCGGATATAACAGAGGCAAGAATCAGGTCTTCCAAAACCAGGCACATACCAGAGCAGGGTAGAACATCGCCCAAAGCAAAACAAGCACTATAGTTTCAGAACAACGCATAGAACAAAGAAGAACAGGGAATCGGACCAAGCAAAGAAGTCAGACGCAGAGGAACAAGAAAACAGAGTCAGTACAAAGCTATAAAATTAATCATGCAATAATCTTTAACTCCTCTGAATCAGCCTAACTACTTTCAAACACTAATTTCACTTTGAATTTAACAGAAACCAAAGAGACCATTGGCGAACAGTAGAGTTGAACAAATCGATTTCAACATCCAAGCAAGAAATCGCGAAGGCTCAAATTGCTCTAGGGAAAATCAGAATCGAACCCTAACCTTTGATTTAGCCGGTTTAGAACTCCTAAAACCCCCCAAAATTTCGAATCAACTTCGCCCTATCACGCTCGAATCGGACAGAAAAGGAAGGGAAAACGGAGGTGAAAGACTTACCCAAGCTTCACATGAGTCTCAGCCACGTCTTGCCGCCGTGCTCCGCCATTTTCGCCGCCGTTCACACCGTCGTCTGCCATGGCCGATCGAAGGAATCGAAGGGAAACAGAGAACAGAGAGGAAAAAGGGAGAGGATGAAGGAAATGTGTGGTGTGTGTATATTCGGGAGAGAGGGAGTATTTCAAGAGAATTAAAATAAGAAGGAATTAGAAGGATTAGGAACAAACACGTGGCATGCTTATATTTAAAGAGGAGGGTGATATTTTTCCTATGGGTATTTTTACTATCTTGCCCTTCCTATTACAACTGAAGATATTTTGAATTAGGGGTAGATATTGTCTTTTTCATTTCCTATTTTCTATTTTTCTCTTAAATCATAATTTTGTTTATCATTATCATTTAGGAATATACCAAAATCTGTTCCCAAAATAATTTTCCTAGATATACTCTAATTTCTAAATTTATTTATAAGACTGTTTAAATATCAAACAATACCTCAGGGTTCTAAAGATCCCTTATTTAAATTAATCTTCTAACTATTTTTCCTTAATTAATAAAGAAATTAAACTTTAAAAATTATTAAAAATACCTCTGGCCTCATAAATTTATTTATAAGGCTATTTAATTTTTATATACCATCCTAAGACTTTAAAGAAACCCTAATTATCTCTTTTCTCCAAATTAAGTTTTACCTTCCAATTATTCTCTATATTTCTTCAAAGAAAATAATCCTTAAAATTATTAAGAATACCTAAATATCATAAATTTATTTCTCAATGCTTTTCAATATTTAATTAAATTCCTAAAATCTTAAATAACTCCTTATTTTCTTTTTTCTTTTTTAAATTTGGGGTGTTACAGATGCAGTCGAAAAATGGTTTCAGGAAAATCCCCAGTTTCTTTGCATGACAGAACAAAGCCAATTCCTTCAACAAAAATCAAGGATTGCTTCTATTCTATCATCAACGGCGGATAAAACAAGCCTTGTAAACCAATTAACAGTGCTGCTCCAAACACTCCAGAAACAGGAAGCCCAGCCTTCTCCTAATCAAATCACTTCTCCATCTACTTCAAAAGTCCATGAAGAAGAGGAATATGAGATAGATTTAGGCGAGGACTAAGATTCCTGTAAACTTGTACTTTTGACATGCACCAGAGTACTTTTGACATATGCTAGAGTACTACTCTTATAAACTCGTACTTTAGACATATGCCAGAATACTGTAGTGTCTGCCAAATACTGTATACTTAAACTCACCGGAACTGTTTAAACAGTAACAGTTTCCAAGTTGTAAACATTGTTCACAGGCCTATATAAGGGATGCCCAAACAATTGATGGAGGCAGAACTTATTTGAGATCCGAATAGCCATTGTAGAGAGAGAGACCTAGAGAGAGACGCTCTGAGTGTGTTCTGAGAGTCTCTTCCCTTTTCTTTCTTTCTCCTTCCTTCCCTTTCTTTCTGCTTCCTTTATTCCTTTTCCTTGTAAGTTTGATGTTCTTCTTTCGAATAAAAGTTTATATTTTTCAGTTATTATATTACTTCTTGCATCATATCCTTACCTCTTCTGAGATTCAAGGAGGATGTTACAATGACAATGGTGAGTACGACATACCAAACTCAAAACAATGCCTCAGATGAATCCATTACCAACCTATTAGTAGCTGGATTTTTTGGGCAATTAAAAGGATGGTGGGATAATTATCTCTCCCCTGAGGACAAACTTGCCATATTCACCTCTATAAAAACTGAAGCAGATGGAACACCCATCACATCTGATGGTTGTCCTATTCCTGATTCTGTAAACACTTTGATTTTTACGATTATTAAACATTTTATCGGAGACCCATCCATCTGGAAAGATAGATCAGCAGAACTCCTCTTAAAATTTGTCAGGATGACAAAATTCAAAAACAACTTGCCAAAGAAAAGGCTACAAGGAGTAGAGAGCTCGGCACATTCTGTGAACAGTTTGGCTTTCTTGCTTGTAAAAAATCTAAGCCATCTAAACCTAGGCAGTTCAGAAAAGACAAAACAAATTACAACAAGTATAAACAAAAAAACAACCCCTAGGTTGCCCCACAAAGAATCTAGATTTAAACCCAGAGATAATCCTTCTCAAACAAAAATTACATGTTTTAAATGTGGAAAACAAGGGCACATTTCAAAATACTGTCGTTTAACTCGAAAACTTAAAAAGATTAGAAATATTGACCAACCAGTTCTTGATCAAATTAATAATCTTTTACTAGATACTTCTGAATCTGAAGCAGCTGATACCCAAAGCTCTTCAGAAGATCTAAATAATATCCAAAAAAAATGATATTGAAGAATCATCCTCTTCCATTAATGTTATTACCAAGGAACAAGATTTACTCCTCGATATCATCACCAAACTTCCTAATAATGAAAAAGGCGAATGCTTGTTTAAATTCAAAGAACTCCTCAATGAAAACCCCAGTTCTTCAAAAAATAAACCATCCCTAATCTCAAATAAATATGATCTGACCGAAACAATAAACCGGTTCAAACATTCTGTTAAACCTGCAACCTTACAAGACCTCCAGCATGAGATTCATAATCTAAAGGCTGAGGTCTCTTACATTAAACTTCAACAAGAAACACATGCAACTGCAATATTCCAAATTCAAGATATTCAGCTTCAATCCCATAAAACAAATAACCAACAAGCTCTTTCCGAACATGATACTGATGAAGAGCGTGATGAAACATTTATTAACTTAATCTCTAAAGTATGAATTCCAAAATTTCATATCCTTGCTAAGATTATTATCAACGATGAATTCATTCTAGAGCAACCTGTTTTGTTTGATACAGGAGCTGCTTCTAATTGTTTTAATGAAGGTATCGTCCCTACCAGATATTATGAAAAAACAACTGAGAGATTTAGTGGTGTAGCCCAAACACTCCTAGATGTCAAGTATAAAATTACGAATGTTGTTATTGAAAATGAGGGCTTTCGTGTTCAACAACCATTCATATTAGTTAAAAACATGGGAAATCAAATTATCTTAGGACAACCCTTTGCCGGTTCCATATTCCCGTATCTAACTAGTCATGATGGAATTTCTTTTGAACACTTAGGAAAAACAATTACATTCCCTTTTACACAAAAACCTAAAATTAAAGAGTTAAATCTTCTTTCTTCAAAACAAAAACAAATAAACTTTTTAAGAGAAGATATCTCTTTTAAACAAATTGAATCACAGTTGAGTCAGCCACAAGTTAAACAACGAATTCAAGATTGCCTAGATAGAATCCACCAAACCATTTGCTCGGATTTGCCTAATGCTTTCTGGAATCGTAAAAAACATGTTGTTGATTTACCTTACGAAACAAATTTCTTGGAAATCCAAATCCAAACAAAATCACGGCCTATCCAGATGACTTCTGAGCTTCTTAAAACTTGTAAAAAAGAAATTCAAGAACTCTTAAATAAAAAATTAATTAGCAAATCTCG
Organism: Mimosa bimucronata; assembly: GCA_037074515.1. NCBI lineage: Eukaryota > Viridiplantae > Streptophyta > Magnoliopsida > Fabales > Fabaceae > Mimosa > Mimosa bimucronata. The sequence goes on from CM073439.1 coordinate 44,184,931, forward strand.
AAGCCCATGGTCTTGTGCTGCTTTCTATGTTAATAAAAACGCTGAAATAGAAAGAGGAGCCCCAAGGCTTGTCATAAATTATAAACCTTTGAATGATGCCTTCAGATGGATTAGATACCCAATTCCTAATAAATCTTATCTCTTAAAACGATTGTATTCTGCAAAAATCTTTTCAAAATTTGACATGAAATCTGGATTTTGGCAAATCCAAATCTCCAAAAACGATAGGTATAAGACTGCTTTCACTGTTCCGTTTGGACAGTATGAGTGGAATGTTATGCCTTTTGGTTTGAAGAATGCACCTTCCGAATTCCAGCGAATCATGAATGAAATTTTTAACGATTATAGCCAGTTCATCATTGTCTACATCGATGATGTATTAATCTATTCTCGTATAATCGATCAACATTTTAAACATATAAATTGTTTTATAAAGGTTGTCGAAACTAATGGTTTAGTTGTTTCCAAACCAAAAATTTGTATTTTTCAAACCAAAATCAGATTTCTTGGACATTGGATCTACCAAGGGTCTATCACACCTATAGATAGAGCAATTCAATTTGCAGATAAATTTCCTAATCAAATCCTTGAAAAAACTCAACTCCAAAGATTTCTAGGATGTTTAAATTATGTTGCTAATTTTACCCCTCACTTAAGCAACTTTCTTAAACCACTCCATGAACATCTTAAACAAAACCCTCCTCCATGGACTGATGTCCACTCTAATATTGTTAAACAAATCAAACTCCAGGTTAAGCAACTTCCTTGTCTTAGCCTCCCAGATCATTCTTCTTTCAAAATTGTTGAAACAGATGCCTTTGACATAGGTTATATATATATATATAAATATAGGGCCTGTTTGGGGTAGTTTAGAATAGCTTCTGGAGAATAGCTTCTGAAAAAAAAGCTGATTTTGAAAAAGCTGAAAAAATAACTTTTGATGAATGAGAGTGTTTGGATGGTTGTTGTGAGAATAGCTTTTTTTATGTGTAAATTACTAAAAAGGACATAAGTTTAATGTGTTGGGAAAGAGAGAAAATAAGGGCATTTTAGGTATTTCAATATGACATATGTAATGATGGTATTTTCTGTCTCGTACTTCGCGTAAAAGCTGAAAAAAGTAGTTGCCTATTTGGATTAGCTTTTAGAGAATAGCTTCTAGGGAAAAAGTTGAAAAAAACTGATGTTTAGAAAAAAAATAGCTTTTGTAAAAATGAGAGTGTTTGGATGGTTGTTGTGAGAATATCTTTTTCTGTGTAAATTACTAAAAAGGACATAAGTTTAATGTGTTGGGAAAGAGAGATGATAAGAGTATTTTTGGTAGATCATTATGACATGTGTAATGATGGCTTTTTTTTACCTCGTACTTTGTGCAAAAGGGGAAAATTGTAGCTTATTCAAAACCTAGGTTTTGGTGACCAAAACCTAGGTTTCCAATCCAAAATAGTTTTTCACATTTTTTCAAGTGTTTGACTTACCTTTTTTAAAAGGGAAAAAGATAAATAAATACCCTCCAATTTGCAAAATCCCATTAACAACTTCATGATAGGTATTAACAACTTCATGATAGGTTGTTGTGTTGTTAATACCTATCATGAAGTTGTTAATGGGATTTTACAAATTGGAGGGTATTTATTTGTCTTTTTCCCTTTTTAAAACCTAGGTTTTGAGTTCAAACCTAGGTTTATCAAAAAAAAAAAAGTGTTTGGCTGCCATTTCTTAAAACCTAGGTTTGGGTGAAAAAATTGCTTTTTTCCTTCCACCCAAACAGACACTATGGTCGAGTAGGGAAACTGAGGTTCTGAATATCCATATTTGATTAACTTTCTCCACAAAACTTTGTACTTAATAAAGAAACTGATTCCATATATATATATATATATATAAGTATTCTGCTTTTAAAAGCAAGTTTAGGAAATAACAGTTGGTAAAAAAAAAGTTTAGGAAATAACAAAACAAAAAAAAAAGTTTTTTGGCCAAAAAAAAACATATGACCAACGGAACCAAAGCTGCTTAAAATTTAAAAGCAAAAGCTAAAATGAATCTGCTTTTCAAATCTTAATAGTGGAAAGACAAAAAAAAAAAAAAAAAGAATATAAAAGAAGAGAGGATTCTTGAAGTGGATTGGTAGGTTGTTTCAACAAAAAAAAGAAACTATTTCTAAATGCCCAGTAATTTGATGTTTACAAGAATATTCAAAAAAATGGAAAAAAAATTAAATAATAAAATTTAAAAATAATTTGGGGAAAAGTTCCATTAAAAAAATTAATCAGTGAGAGAAACTGATAATTTATTTTTTATAAATTGAGTATCAATACTCCATAAATTTTACACACATGCAAATACATTGCTTAATAAAATTCATATCCTTTTAAGTGATTTTTTTATTAGTTATCTAATTTTTTTTTCAAACTGATTTTCTTAATAAAAGTCATTTCAAACATAAATCATACCAAACCAACTAATTTTTATCCTAATTTAAGTTTGTAAAAGTATAAGGTGAAATAAAAACCACTTTGCTGCCGCCAGTAATTTGGATTTGGAACTTGATTTTGCACCAAGTGAAATGGTTTGGTTCAAATAATAATAAAAATTAAATAAATAAAATCTAGTGGGATCGATATATTGGAAACGTATGATCTAGAAATGATTCCTTTCATGGTTTACAATAACAGCACAACAGCGGTGAATCGACGATAACGATGCATAGAAAGAGGATAGGTTCTGATATGTTACAATAATATAAGCATGAAAGTTGGCAGAAAAAGAAGGGAAGATTAAGAATTCAGGTAAAAACACCCAAATTACGACCAACAAAAACGAAGTCAAACACCAAAATAACCTTTAAGAAGATCGAAAACGAAGCCGCAGCATAATTGTGAGAAATTGAGAAATTCTTTCAGAGTTGTGACAAATCCACCCAATATCTACCCAACTTGCGCAGTGAAAGCAATATTAGCATCCAGGAGTATGGATGAAGTATTTAAAATTTCTTGAGATGGCATCCTTTATTACACTGTTTCTAATTCAATTTCATCTACTTTCAGTACTCCTCCTTCATGGGGGAAAAATAAATTAACAGGAATTCCCATGTCACACTTGAGATTAAGTTTCAAAGAGCTTATGTTGGGTGGCTTAATAGATAAGAAATGAGGTTAAGAAATAAAACAGATCCTCAAATGTTATGGAAACCTTGGAAGTTGCAGAAAATGAAAAGGTGTTCATAACTTCAGACATGTTAAATGCTTGCTTTGCATCAAGGAAGTCACTTGGCGAAACCAGATACGTGACTTTATTATTGAATTAGCAGAGAAGTCACATAATGCAGGAGAGAAATGCCGAGTAACGTGTGTAAATTCATAAACAAAAGGATGACAACTATTAAACTCCTCTAATACGGATGCATATACATATAAATAGTAAAATTTGGTTAAAAGTCTTCAGTTTTTAATGACAACTTTTGCCACCCAGTGCAGCTGAGTAGTGCAAAGCCATTTTTTTCTTTCGCTGGTTATGCTGCCACATCTACTCTATATACTTTAATTAAAAAAATTCAAACCATGATGAATGAGAAAGGCTAAAATAATATAATGGTACTGATACTATCAGACTTCAATAATTTCGAGATCAGTAGTAAATTTGATGAATGCCACTTAAAATACAGAGGCTGAAGATGCAAAATTCAGAGAGATGCGAGTTTAAGATGATTGACTTGTTTCCTTCATATTCAACATGTAAAAATGATACTAATACAATTTGGTATATTTGCATGTAAATCTGTGAGGGAGGGAGGGAGGGAGGGAGGGAGATATGGGGAGGAAAAATAACATGACCAAACCAGAGTGGCCACGGTGATGAATGATGACAGAGGGTAAAACATAAGTCACTAAGAGCAGCTCAAAATAGAGTGATTAATATCTTTGGATATGTTTTTTCTTATATGCATCTGACTCCATAAATTGTTTTAACACGAGGGAAAAAATAAAACAAAAAATAACAGTGTCTTTTAAGATTTCTCGTCAAATTAATATAATCAAGAAACACAATAATAGACTGGGCTCAAAATTTTCCCATAAAACAATTTTGCCATGACTTATAGCCTAGTCTAAATACGGTGTATATGCCATAAATGAATCTGTATACAAAAAAAAAAAAAATGTCAGCTTAACAACAATGTCTTCCGATCTTGGATATTTTTCTGCTGCACAATAAAAAGGCTAAATCATAGAAGCTTGATTAAAATTACACCCCACATGGCAGTGTATTATCGTAGACAACAGTGGCACTCTTAATAATATGCAAAAAGAGTATAGTTTATGAAATGTTACAAAGGAAGGGATCAGACCAATCTTAATTTCCAACTTAGCACGGTGAAATTTTGAGACACCAGCAGGAAACAGAACTTTCACGCTTTAACTCTGAAATTTGTCTTCAATAAAATTCTGCACATATGGAAGCAGTGACTTTTCAATTCTGGAATCAAACACAAAATACAGTAGAAAATATTGTAATAAATTCGAATGTTAAGCAAAGAGTGAAGATAATAAATGAATTCATTCTATCATTTTTTAGAAAACTACTTTTTATTTTGTAAGCAATATTATGACAAGTTGAAAGGGCTGATGTATATGATTAATGAAACCGGGTAAAAAGGAAAAGCAAATAAAACTACCAGAAACTATAAAACTATAAGAATTTTGAATTAATTTTATTCTTAAGAAAGAGACAAAGAGTATATAAGGAAATTAGAGAATAGAAACCTGAGCATGCCAACTAAATGGAATGAACAACAGTGAGGGTGAGCAAAATACGCATCTTAACCTTTAGCTCTTTTATGATGAGCAATTTTGTGCCAATCCTCCCGTTTCATCCTTGCATCTCTTCAGTCTTCCGTAACTCCGGGCAACCAAAAATTTGCAAAGATTTCAAATTGGTAAGGCTCTGAGGAAGTGACATCAGCTTGGGGCATTCACATATACGCAATGTCTCAAGCAAGCTAAGGTTGCCCAACCACTGAGGCAAGGAAGCTAGATTTGGGAGATCATCTAACGTTAGGGATTTGAGGGTCATAACATGCTGCAAAGCATCATCCAAATCTTCCACCTCCGCGCATCCATGAATAGTCAGATGTTGAAGGGCAACGAGGTGTCGAAAACCTGCACATAGTTTGAACTTAGGTAGCCCCAAAATATTCAATCTTTTGAGAGAACACACCCCTTGGAGCACTTCCTCTGTTATTGTCTCAAGGCTGTCGCACTGCATAATTAACAATTCTTGAAGAGCATTTAAGTTGGAAAGTCCAATTGGTAGTGCTTCAAGTTTGGGAAGCGACTTGATATGGAGTGTTTTAAGGTTCTTGAGGCCTCTTAACATATCAGCTGGAAATGAAGTCAACCCTCCATCATAAGAGATAAGAAGGCTTTCAAGATTGGGCAGATTTTGAATTGAACCAAGTAACACCTTGCTCAAATCCCCAGTAACATTTAGATTAGTGACAGATGGAAGGAAAGGCAAATTTAGCTGCGGACAATGAGTAATTTTCAATGTCGAGAGACTTGGGAACATGTTGTCTCCATCCTCCCTTGACAACTTCATTATGCTTGGTAGCCTCCGTAACTTTAGAAATTCCAGAGCTTGGAAACCTCTCTCAACCCCGTCAACATAACATTCATCATCTATGTATTGCACCTCATCCATGTTCGACAAGCCTAGACGCTTCAAAAATGGAAGTTTTGCCACGAACGAAATGCGGACAACATTTCTACAGTCCTCGAGTTCTAAGCAACTTAAATCTTTTAGTATGGGATTGACCATCCATCGTGGAAGTTGGGTGCCAAAATATCCAACCATATGCAAAGTTTTAAGTTGCGTATGAGGTTGAAGAGCTTCTAGAATTTTCTCCTCACTTTCTTGTGACTGGGTTTGTCCACTCCTTTTCCATGACAACTCTAACTCAGTTAGACACTTCTTGGCTAAATTGGCTTTTTCGGCATCCATCACACTCGTTACTCTCTCCAAGTGTTTGATGTGGAGTGTTCCTTCAAGTTTCAAATTCTCAATTTCTTCCAATAAGAACCCTTTCATCACACCCACAATATATGTATGTAACGTCTTCAGGTATGTTAACCGACTCATCTCAGGGGCTAATGTGGATAATGACCAACAGTTTTTCAAATGTAGATGACGGAGATACTTTAAACATTTGAATTGATTTGGCAACGTTTGCAGTTCTAAACAATTCTGTAAATTCAAAATCTGCAAATTCCACAATCTACATATCGAATCAGGAAGCATTGTAAAGCGACCATGAGATAGGTTCAAGTACCTCAAATGTTTTAATTGGTTAATAGAAGATGGCACTTTTTCTAACCACTTAAGATCAAGCGCTCGAAATGAAGAACACTTCAAAAATACATCAGAAGCAATAGCCTCATAATTCTGGAGAATTATCAAGGATTTTAATGATGTGACTCTGTAAAAATAAGATGACCATTGTTCATTAAATTGTCTACCTCCAAAAATTGATAGATGACGAGTTCTTTCACCAGGCGGACTGCTCTCAGATGTGTTGCTACAACATTCTTCCTCCGCAGAAAATTGTGCTAGATCATGAAAAAGATCATGCATCTTGAACCTTATGTCATTATCAAATTCACCCCAAGATCTCCCACCATCACTACGAACATCCTCGAAAAACGAATTTGAATTCAATTTATTCCAGACTTCGTCACCAACATCTTCTGCATCACGACCTTTAATGGTTGAAATGAACCCATTAGCCATCCAAAGTTCTATTACCTGTTTCTTACTCATCCAATGGTCTTTAGGGAACACTGCAAGGTAGGCAAAACATTGCCTTAATTTTGCCGGTAAATTCAAATAACTTAAACCTAAAATAGACATGATTGACTCTCCTGGTTCTTCTTGAGGAAGGTTCCAAATCTCATTTTCCTTAACACTGATCCAATATTTTTCATCACTATGGGAACGCAAAAGACTTCCGAGAGTTTTAACTGCAAGAGGCACTCCGTCACACTTTTTTGCTATCTCCCTCCCTATAGCCACTAACTCTGCCCGTTCCTCGTTAGATGGCCCAAAAGCTTGTTGTTTGAAGATTTCCCAACAGTCATCTTCTGGCAGGGGTGATAGTTGAAGATGGTTCAGTGCTCCTGTAACGCGTACAACGTTGGCAACTCGAGTAGTAAGCAGAATTGAAGCACCCTTTGATCCACAAGCCAAAACAGATTTCAACCGATACCACTTCTCATAGTTTTCATTCCACACGTCATCTAGGACAAGTAGATATCTTTTTCTTCCAAGCAGCTCTTGAACTTGTCTTTGCAGTGAATCTAGATCTGAATATCCACATGGCCTCCCAGCTGACTCAATTATAGCTTTTACAATCCTCGACAAATCGAAATCATCAGAAACACAGACCCAAAGTCTTAGATAAAAATGATCTGCGACCCTCTCATCATAGAAGACTTGTTGGGCGAGGGTAGTTTTTCCGAGGCCACCGAAACCCACAATTGGATAGACTGTTAGGTCCTCCAAATCAGAAGCATCACCAACTAAAAAGTCCACAATGTTCTTCTTCTCTCCATCCCTTCCATAGAGGGGTTGAGTGATAATTGAAGTCGTCTCCCGCCATTCCATGACTCCACTCCTCTCCTCATGAACCCTCTCGCGTAAATAAAACTTCGATCTTTCCTCAGCAATCTCATAAAGTCTTTGACTGATGTCTTTCAATTTCTTGGCCATTTTGCAACGGAACATAGTATCAGAGAGCTTGAAAAAGCAAAAGCAAAAGCGTTGTGCCTCGCGTTGGTATTCCAAAGAAAGGACATGAGTGGAACACTCATTTAAGACGTCATCCAGCAAGTGAACTTCATCTCTAAGCTTTCGCAGCCAATCCTTGATGACTTTGTCTTTGATATTCTTCTCCTCTGCATCTTCAAGCACACCCTTGATTATAGTGAGCAGGCTTTCAGCCCTTCTCATTTCATAATCGACATCCAGATACAGACAGAGCTTTGTTTGAATGAACGAGCTCAAAGTCTCAAGGACAGTATCAACAATAGCCTCCCCCATTATCTCAATGGAAAGAGACGAAAATACAGAAAGTTGAGTGGCAAAGTTGAAAGCTTGGGAATGATTTAGTATTGAAGGTCAGACACTTCATCAAGGAAACCAAACCTGTAATGCCGTGATTCATAAAAGCTGTCGAAAGCACATGGAAGCAAGCAACACCACTCGAAAATCAAGTATATTTCTTTAATTTTATATGCGTGGACGAAATTGATTAATAGTTACCCAGCCTTCTTGTTCCTTAACGTAAAAAATCAATGATTTACTCTCACTTGTCACTTTCTCCCTGCTCCACTACTCAACTTTACTGCACCTTTCCCCTCCTCTTTTCACCTTTATGCTTTATTTTTCACAGAGAAGTGCCTCTTTTTTAATGTAAAAAATCAACGTTTTCATGTTATTTACAACTTAGCAGGCATTCCATTTTTATCCAGTAAATTACCAACTTAACATAAATTAATTTCTTAGTATTTGTTATTTATTTCAAAAGGAGTTAATAACAATTAATTAATGAAATATGATGAAGTTACGTAGGGAAGTTGAAAGCTGTCGGATGCAGTCATGAATAATGAAGGAAGAAGATTACCACACACTGTTCAAGTCAACAAGAAAGCAAGACGGCGTAATACAATAATATTGTGCTTCATTATTAAAATATTGTGGAAAGTTCATGTAAGATTAGGTGCATGTTTGGAATAGGAATTAAAACTTGGACCGTTTAGTGAACCAGCTAAATTAATGGTTTAAGGGTCAGTTGGTCAGATCGGGGGTCAGACTGTTGATAATTGTATTAATATAATTTAGTCAAAATATGTAAAAAAATTCATATCTAATCATGAAAAAAATGTTTTTAAATATAATGGATAGTCACTTATCCTCCCTATGGACATCAATTGGTTTTTTGGGAGGAGATTAAGGAAATTAAATAATCTACCCAATTATAATATGTGTGGTATATTATTTTATAAATGACTTGTCTTTTTAAAGATTTTTTAAAAGAGTCAAATTTTTCATTAAGACATAACTTTTTCTGTTATTTCTTTTTCACATAAGTTGAAAGAGATGGGAGCCACGTCATACACTCTGTTCCTATCTCTTCCTTTTTATTTTTCAACTTTTTAATATATCTATATCCTATGCTAAACACGTGAACTACCTATTCACTTTTTCCCTTTGAAGAGACCCATCGTCGCATCAGGCCTTCACTGAGCAATCAGCACGCAACCATGGAAGTCTTCTTTCATCTCTCATATTTTTTCCTCCCTTCCTCATCTCATCTTCAACAAACATGGTTGCTTTTTGCAAAACTGATCGGTGAATACATCAGTGGCAACCGTGGAATGCAGACAACGTTGATGGAGAAGGCTGATCTGAGAAGTGTGGACCAAACGAAGCAGAACAACCATGAAAGTTTTCCTCTCTTCTCTTCATTTTTTAAAAGCTTCAGATCTAAACAAGAAAAGATAACCCGTGCAGCCCGCTAACTAGGCGGGTTACCCGGTTTATCCCTGGTTCACACCGAATTTAGCCGAGTCGACCGAGTTGAGGGTCTTCCTGGTTTTGGGGGTCGACCGGACCGGCGAAGCTGACGGGTCGCCGGTTTCCGGCTTAACCCGGCCGGTCCGGTCCGGTTTTTCACACATTTCACTTTGGATACACTCTGGACGCCCCATTTTTTTTTTCACTTTTTGTTTTGTTTGGAATGATGGAGGAGGATTCAGATAAAAAAAAAAGAAGAATGATGGAGGAGGATTCAGATAAAAAAAAAAGAAGAAGAATGATGGAGGAGGAGAATGATTTATGGGAGGGATCGTCCGATTTGTTAGAAGCAAAATTTTGATGCTTATGGAGAAGTACAGTGGGAAAAGGATAGAAGGATGTATTACAGTGAGTAGGAAAATTAGACTATTAAACCCCTAAAATTCTTAAATAAAACATTTTTTAATCTAAAATTTATTTTTTATCTCCAAAAATTTATCATAATAATCTCTAACTATTTTTTTCCACAATATCTTTCTTGAGCTAAAAATGTTTTTTTTCAAATTATTTTTCTTAAAATAATGAAGAAACTAAATCTTAAAATCCTTAAGAAGCCCTAAATTTCACTTTTTCTTTCTAAACTATAAGAATATATGTATATTATATGTGTATTATTTAATAACAATAATGTCATTTTTAGTAATTTTTCATATAAACTTACTTTTCAAAATAATCATCCAAACATGTTTTTAAAAGTCATATTAAAAAAAGTCACGTCTATCATCACAAATCCAAACATAAATCACTGACAATCTGACTTTTATCCAATCTTACTTCTAAAAAAGTCATATTAAAAAAAGTCAATCCAAACACACCCTAGATCTTTGTCCTTATTCCTTATTGTAAAATGTTTAAAGTGATTTTTCTGTCTTTTACCCAATTTAAAAATATTTTTTTATATTTTCTTCTTTATTTTTTTAAGGTCTGTTTCCAATAGGGACGATGAACCTCAATAAACCATAAGAAATAGAGCAAGAAAGGCACAATAACGAAGAAAGAGAGCACAGTCTTCTAGGGTAAAAATTGAGCAATTGAGTGGACTCAGGCATATTTTAATACATACTCAAAGAATATGCTTTTGGCATATAGCACATGCCATTACAATGAAGGATGTGATACAGTACCACGTGTATGTGTAGCTGTACAACGGTAAGAATAATACAGAAAAGGAATCCAAAGCTTGCTAATTACAATTATAAATAACCACATTGCTCTAACAGATAGCACAAGGAAAAACGATGAATTGAATTGAATGCGTGCAATAGGATAGGTTGAGAATAAAAAATACAAATCAATTCTGAGGTGTTACGGTGAGTATAGAATTTAGTAGCGAAAGAGACGAAGGTGCACCCATCAATATTCTCTGAAAATATGGAAGCAGAGACTAATTCTTGAGCTCCACAGTCAAGCGAAAAATTAATGGGTTGGTGTGTTTGGGATGAACATATGGAAAGTTCCCCTAAAACATGTTTGGCATCACATTAAAAGTCAAACACGTAATGTTCTAGGGGAAAATGACAAAAAAACTCCTTTAATAAGGGAAAGGACAAATCACTCCTTAATCATTTTCAAATTCTATGTCAGTCCCTAGGGATCAATTTAGGATTTGAAATTGTTGAAAAATGACATAAATGACCCTAAAAACTTAAATCAAATAAAGGCAGAGATAATTAAAAATTAAGTCCCCTTCCCTTCCTAAAATGCAGCTGAGACTCTCCCTGTTCAAGTAAAACGCAGCTGGGATTTGAAGCAAAAAGGAGGTGAACTCAAACGGCGTTGACGGGGTAAGGGTGACTTGTGTATATGAGTATATTACATTATCCATTGTTTATTCCAAATCTTATTCTTTGCCTTAAGCTGCATTTAATGGTTTTTTATGGATTCAGTGCAATGTTAATGGTTTTTTTTACTGATTTAGTGCAAATGAACTTCATCTCCATTGTTTCAATTTGATTGATGAGTTTAAATGTGTTTGTTTTCATGGGTTTTTTAATGGGTGTGTGGTTTTTATATTGAGATGAAATTAAGGTTGTGTCTTAAAGCTAAAGAGAGGAACATAATTCATTTTGGGATGTTTATGGAGTTAAGATTGGGTATGTCATAAAAAATATTGTTTAACAATAAATTTGTTGTCAGAATTGTTAATAGCTATAATGTAAATGTTAAAACCAAATATGCACTTGTTAGCAGAGGGGTTCAGCTATTGTTCTGCACAAACTATGTAATGACATTAAACATGGGATGGAAAGTCTTGTCATTGAAAAGTTAATCATTTTTGCAGGGTGGAATAAAAAATGGCATTTGGTGGTGGCTCAAGGGAATTAAAAGTATTATGTTGTTATTTCCATGTTGGAGGCAAGTTTATATGTAATTTTGAAGGTAAAATTGAATATAATGGAGGTGGTATAAAGATGAAAACCATAAAAGAGTGGATAACATTTGAAGCTTTGAGGTTGATGATATCATCTGGCTTAGGATGGATTCTAATATGTGTGATATGAAATATACTATGAGCTTTGATGAGAAGATGTTGATAGATCTAAATGATGATAGTGAAGTTGGGAACATACGGATGTTAATTGCGCTCCAAGCTTGTTAATATCTAAGATAAAATTGTCAATGGAACATATGGATGTTAATTAGGCTCCAACCTTGTTAATATCTAAGATAAAATTGTTAATGTCTGTGAAGAAGTTATTAACGCTGACAGCAAAATGTGTTTCCATCTCATATTCATATTGTGAAAAGCAAAAACGAAAGTTGTTAATTGATACTCTAACCTTGTAAATTACTACGATAGAGTTGTTAATGTGAAAGAAGAAATTGTTAACGCTTATAATAAGTTGTTAATCGCTATTCAGACCTTATAAATTATAAGTAACAAATATCTCTGTAAGTTATTAATCACAATTCAGATATTTAGACCTTATAAATTATAAGTAACAAATCTCTATGTAAGTTGTTAATCACAATTAAGACTTTGTTGATTTTCATGATGAAGTTGTTAATGCTTACGAAGAAGTTGTTAACACTTGAAGCAAACATCTCATTCACATTACCAACAACAAAGTTGTAAATTTTTAATTGCCATTCAAACATTGTTAATTCCTATGATAAAGTTGTTAATGCTTTCGAAGAAGTTGTTAACGCTTGGAACAAACATATTCACATTGACAGCAACAAAATTGTAAGTTGTTAGTTGCTATTCAGACCTTGTTAATTCCTATGATAAAATTATTAATGCTTACAAAATTTTTTTTATAAATTGTTTGTTTTTGAATAAATATATTTAAAGAGACCTGTGAATATACCACAAAAACTCGCTAATGAAACATACAGAAAAGAGAACTTTGTCTCATACTCAATTCAATACAAATTGTCTAATTCAACAAAAGATACCTTTGTTCAACCTTTCATACAACATACCAAGAGGGAACTTTGTCCCATACTCTATGAAACATACAAAAAGTGGAATGCTTACAACTTGTCAAATTATCTCAAAACATGTTAATTTCACAATAACTACAAACACAAGTCCGAAAGTAACATCTAATGCAGTCAATCTACAATAAGTTCTTCTCTAAATCCTCCAATATCTTCTCTAAATCAAGATCACTTTTGGACTACTGCCTTGAATGCTGAATATGTGAGAGTTTTGATTTCCAGGTTTTTTCTAAATTTAAATCATGGGTGTCCAGATCATAGCTTTTCTTGCAATATTTCCATTTTCTCGCAGGATCTATCTTCAAGGTGTCTTCATGGAATAATCTGGACTCTTTTTGATTTTGCTTCTGCATTGACTGCATCCTTGTCAGTGAACATGTCTTCCTCCATGAGTTTCTTTACACTAGACTACCAGCCTCACCACGTTCGTCCAAATTGGACAACATTTTGAACTTATTTTTTTTAATGTACCGAACCTGTAGAAAAGCAAGAATGAAATTCAAATTATTTATTGAGTTAAGTTCTGCTGGACATCAAACTACATACATATATGTTCTTAAAAGCAGAACATATTTAAATAAAAAATTTCGGCCCATAATTGTTTTAGAAAAATTGTTCAACATGTAGGCACCAATCATGATGCAATCACTTCTAAAATTGAATGTGGCTCCAGGAAAGATGTCGATATAGCACTAAGTTCCAAGCAAATAATGATTCACAGTTTCTTCAGAAATTCAGCACCAAAAAATACATGGTATGTATTCAGTACTTAGACACTCTGGGTTAGCATATAAATATGTGTGTATAAGCAAAGTAGTCAACTTGAAACCACAATCTTAAACATTAAACACAGGTCATATCCAAGAGAGAAAAAAGAAGCAAAGTTCTTATCAAAAGCATGCCTGCTGCCACGCCTTTTATCTGCAACTAACTTCTAAGAAGCACGACCATGGCGAAAATCAAACATACTAATAAAGCCCCATATACAGCCTGATTGATCTTTCTCATACCTTATCGAGCATCTTTGTGACTTCTTTTCCTCTTCTCTAAGGGCTTGAACGTAGTTTTGCTTTATTTTACAAATGATCTTCAAAAACAGGTCACCACTATGGTATTGCGAAACCTGGTTTCACCAACAAAATAGCGAAGTTAATAATGCAGATGAAGATCATAAAAAACATGAATCAATACTCCTTCTAATGGCTCAAAAGTCCAAAACTATAGTTCATGAACAACCCTGACAATGGGAACCAAGTAAAGAGAAAAAAATGCAACATGGTAAAAAAATACTTTTATAATAACAAATTGGGTGATCAACTCGTGCAGAGAAATTGGCCATATCTGGACAATATTTGAACTAAGTCTGGCAGCTGATTGTCCCAATCATTCATCAACCCCTCGAAAATTTGGGTTTTTCAGGGAAATGGTACAAGAATGAACTAGACCATGTGGTTACTCTTAATCAGAAAAACAGAATAATCATGGGAAAAATAAAATTTCTCAAAATGACAAGTACCACTTAATCAGAGACTTTTTTCTCCTCCTTATTTTTGACTCAAACATGGTGAAGTAAGTTGGAGCAAAAGAGGAAGATGCATCTTAAAGAGTTAGTCCACTTACAAAGCATCAAAGAATTCCAATTTCAGTCCCTCAAGTAAGCACATGGTGTATATGAAAATGTGTACCTTGCCGCTTGCATCAATAAGTTTTCTCATGGGCAATGATGAATATAAATGTTTTCAAGTTGTGCGTGAAGCTAACTTCCTCTTGTAGAGCTTATACCCTTGCTTCTTCGGAGCGGTTTTCACCAGTGAGATGTTGAAATTCTTGGCGGCAGCGGACGATGACGGAGGAGGATGATCTAGGGAAGATCTAGTAAGCAAAGACTTGCTTGAAACAACGTCAACAACAAGAAGCAGCATCGAATGCAACCCCAACCCCAACCCCATCCTTTTTCCTTACATTTACTCTTAGGGCTATAAAGGTCTTTTTACCAACATTTAGAAATCCCATACTCATCCTTAGGTATGCTTTGGGATTTCCAAATATTGAGGGATTCATTTGTACTTTCCATAATTCATAGGTATTTTAGTGTCTTTTCCCCATGTTCTCATTTCAAGAGTGAAGTTAAAATTAAAGCAGAATATTCTTGCTTTTGGCCTTTTGGGTCATCGTGCAATTAGGTATGTTTGAAGTAGCCTATGAAAAATAGTTTAAAAAAAGTTTAAAAAGTGCTTTTGATGTGATGGAAAGAGAAAAAAAGAGTTTCTGACAAAATCTAGGTTTTTTTGCTCCAAATCTAGATTTACAGACTAAAAAACTATTTTAAAAAAGTTATGAGTGTTTATCTGAATTAATTGAAACTTTCGTTTTAATAGTTAAATGCTATTTTAAAAAAACTAAAGGTGTTTGAATGATTTTTTTTTTAAATATTTCGCCCATAAAAAAAGTGATTTTCTTGGTGGTTGCCAAGTAGGCACTTAGCCCCACAATTCTCATCACCCAATCAGCTTGTCTTTTGTCTTATCTGATCGATTCTTAGTTTCAAACTCAAATAGTAAATCCCATAATGTAGTCGGGAATATGTCTACAAAAATTAAGTTTTACTAAAATACAAGTGTGAGATATATAATAATAAGGATAGAAATTAGTACTAAAGAAAATATCACAAAGAGAATAGCTGTGTATAAATATATATCAAATATATCTAATAAAATATTTTTAGTGATAACAAGTTTCCCAATAATGCATTAATTTTATTTTATAATTTGAAGTTTAATATTTCACTTAAAATTATCACATTTTATACATATTATAAACATCTCATTTTGTTCAGACTCCACAAAAAAATAAATAAAATTCTTGAATATTTCTTGCAATTCAAACTAACATCAATTCAATTATGAGAAAAGTCAACTGATAATTGGCCCCAAACCAAGAAATAAATGTTGATTGATATTAAAAAAATAAAAGAAATCAAAAATATCATTCAGATGCTTTTCTCATTTGTAATTATTAGATCCATCACTTTAGTCATCTTGTAGTGAGTGTAGAAAGAAAGGAAAAGAATTTGAAAATAACCAATTGATCACAAATACTAAGAAACATAATTATGAAAAGAATTTTTTATTAAATAAACTAAATGGTTTATAGGATTTAGTGGTTATTAATCTTTGGGAAAATGACAAAAAATATCTTATGAATCTCAAAATCTCATATAGGTTATTTATAAGTGTTAATATCTATATTCAACTAGTTAATACCATTCCTCAATTAGTTAAAATCACTCATATATAATTTTGAAAGCAGGAAGATATTTTTTTTGTCATTGAACTTTTTTTAAAAAAAAATTCTTAATAACTAGTTTACAGAACTGAGAAAGTATAGCATTCCTTGGAGGATGTGATGCTAACCACATTGATGAGGTCTGTGGGATTTTTCATAGAGATTGGTGTCTACGAATTTGTCATGTAACAAGAGACAGTATAGACATAGCTGATCAATTAGCCAAACACTCACACGTTAGAATGAATGTTTTCTATGTTCTACCGACCTCCACCTTTCATTTTAGAGATGGATGTTGCTAGAACTTAGATGCTAGATTTTCTTTTGTTGGTTGTTTTTCTCCTTTTGAGATCATTTATCCAGTTATTTATATAAAAATAAAAGTATAGCATTCCCTTGGTTCCATATAACACAGCAAGAAAAATTGTTGACACCATGCTTCAAAAAAAATAAATAAATAAAGGATGAAAATTAATAAACTCGATACACACATATAAATTAGGGTGTTCACCCAGCCTATTGGCCCATAATGTCTGCCCCAGCCTGGTAAAAAAATGCCATGCCCTACCCAAAAATATGGCCCAAAGAAAAAAAGAGATTTTATGGGTAGGACTAGGCATCGGGCATAGCATGTTGCCCTGCCAATCTGGCCCTGCCCATAAAATATATATAGTTCTATTTAAAAATGATATATATAAATAGATACACGCAAACAATGTAAATCACATACTTATATATATACTTGCTTTCTATTTATTACAAAATCCCAAGAATAAATCAATCAACAATGTAAATCAATAACCATTTTCTTTAACTATCAAGGTATTCTTTTTCTTTGTTTCGAGTTCGAAATCTCCAATTTCATACACATTGATATAATCATAACTTAGAATCTTCCATCATGTCTTAACAAATTTAGAACACTTGTTTAACTGTTAGGAACTTCAACCAGAAATAAAGATCAGTTCTTGTTTCCAAAGCGTGACAATATCACCACTACACTTTTTATGCACAAACACAAGCAATTGTATTCAACAACAAAGAAATTAAGTTACTTTAGACATGCTTCTTAGAACTATAACTCTAAACACTTGCAAAACTAAAATATTTAATTCCTAAACATCAAACAGCAACCATCATATTTAATTTTTTAATATAACAACTTCATATAACCCTTAACCCAAAACAGAACTTAATGCCATCATCCATTAAAAGCTAAAACTTTAATTCATTCCCACCCAAACAGAACCAACAAATCCCCAAAATCTGTCAATAACACAGCCACATATATCCTAGATTTCTACTGCATCCTCATAGTTAACTCTCAACCACAAAATCATCTCGTAGTCATCCTACATATTCAAACGAACCTTCCACTTCATGTAATCTTCACTAAACCTTAACTTCCATCACAATCGGAATTCACTACTTTATTTACTCTTTTTAGTATTTTCTCTTCCACTTCCCATTTACTTCTTTCCATAACCTCACAAACTCTTAACCACTACAACCGACCAATTCAAACAGCATCATTAAACCATGGAGCTTCTCATTTTAAATTCCTACACAAGGTTTACCTCGGAATCAAATTAAACCAGTATCCAAATCTAATTTTTAATTCCAACTATTCAACATTCTATAGCAACCAAATTAATTCCTTTGTCACATACTAAAATCAAAGCTAAACTCTTATAAACTTATTCCTTGTCACTTTAATAAAATTTCACTCCTTTTTCTACAAGATAACCAGAACTTGAACATGAAACTTGAAAATCAACCATCAGTGAACTTCACCCAATTATTCCAACTCATTCAGGCCCTATGTTCCAAGAATCTGAAATTCAAATAACCTTAACAATTCTTCCAACTACATGGTGATTCCTTTAAGAATTAATATCAAGGTATTGTTTATTTACAACTTTAACAAGGTTGTTTTATTTACAACTTTCTAAACTTCCTCAAAAGTGATACTTCAGCTCCAATTAAGCTAACCCACCTTGTTATACTTCAAAAATCATTAAATTAAACAACCTTGGTTAAATTTCCAACTTAGAAATATTTTCCATTAACCTTAATGTCATTACAATAATAACATCTTTCTGTAAATCCTATCCTTGCTGCTTAATATATACACCATATCCAAATCATATCTTAAAAACCTTAAATATATAACTATCATTTCAGTTATTTTACTCATGTTTAACTAAACTCTATACTCACTTAAAACAGAAACTTAACTCCTTTAAGGCATTTATGTCCTATTTCCACATCAATATAAAATTGAAGATTAATCCAAGAGTTGAGCTCTCATTCCAAAATTTGAATGAACTCCTCTATCTCCCAATCACCTCAAAGGTCTTCCCAACTTAATTTTCTATATACCTCAAGATCACCCTCCATTTCAAATTACTAACTTCCATTAAGAATTAAACTTCCCCTTACCTTAAAACAACTTCCATTTCAACTTAACATCACATACACTCATATATATATATAAGATCCATAATAGTCCACTATCATATATGCTTAAAAAATATCCTTAGACAAACCATACCAAAGAATTAAATTTACAGAGTTGGAAAATATCATAAGTCAACACTCCATTCAAAAGCTCCAAAATCTCTTAATCAGCCAAAAGCAAAGAAATTAATAGAGAACCACTATCACTATAAATTTAGAATTTGCAGAAATTACAAACTTTCAACATACAAGATGTGCTTCCAATTTAATCTTACCACCACCATTTCTTCCTCATCACTTAAGAACCGAAACTGAAGCCAAACAGGGAAGCAAGAAAATCAAATTTCCTCAACATAAATCCCTCTTCCTCCTATTTCTACTTTACCGAACACACACACACACACACACACACACACACACACACACACGAGGAGGAACCATAATTTTTCAATCCTAACATCAATAAAATCTCCCCCTTGTTACCACAACCCATCAAACAACAAGATCTGAAAAATAAGAAATAAAACTTGGACTACTTTTCATTATCACTACCGAACACATACTAAAACAGGGCAGAAAATCACAGCCACAGTTCCAGAAATCGGACCAAGCAGAACAGAGAATCAGAGTAGACCAAAAAAATAGAAGAGAACAAAGTGGGTTGAACTTTCACGTTCCTCAGATCATCAATTTCAGTCTCCTCTGCCACCGGCTCGACTGAACAGGTAAGAGGAAGAAACAAAATCCAAAAATTCCAAAACCTCCAAAATCACACATCCAAAACACTAAATGTTCTTAGGCTTACTCCTAAACATGATTAATCAAGCATTCGTTCATTAAACATCCAGAAATCAACGAAATTTCTGATGGGTGAATAGTACCCGAATTACAAATTAGAAGAAATTGGACCCAAAACAACCTTCACTCACCAAATTACTTTAAGAATACATTTAGTCTAGTCTTAAGCTTCATTTTTATGTATGTAGAAGCTTTAAAAATCCCGCCAAAAATTCAAACCATTCTCCCTCATCTCACCCAAAATTGGCCCAGAAGGAGGAAGAAAAATAAGAAAGAGCCTTACCTAAGGTCGACCCATGCTTCCTGAGCATTTTCCACCATTTCTCACTACCGGTCACTGTCGTTCACGCCGTCGTCCTCCGTGACCATTCGAAGGAAAAACAGAGAGGGTGAGGATGAAGGGAAATGTCGGGGAAGAGGGAGAGAAGTGATGAAGAATGAGGGAAGATAAATTAATAAAGGAAGTGGAGAGATATTTTTAAATGGTAGATTACCATTTTGCCCTTTTGATTATAACTTAGGATATTTTTAATTAGGGGCAGATATTGTCATTTTCCTTTTCTTTTATTTTTCCTCTTTCCCTTTATGCCCTTCTTTAAAAATTTTAACTACCATTTCCTTTACAAATTAATCTGAATCTATTCTAAAAATAATTTTCTAGATATACTTTAATTTCCAAATTTATTTATAAAACTTTTTAAATACTAAAAAATACCCCAAGGTTCTAAATATTCCCTTATCTAAATTCATCTTCTAACTATTTTTCCTCAATTAATAAAACAATAAGCCTTAAAAATTATTAAAAATACATATGACCTTATGAATTTATTTATAAGGCTTTTAATTCCAAAATAACACTCCAAGACCTTAAATAAATCCTTATTATCTCTTTTTAAAAATTTGGGATGTTACAGTGTTCTTCTTCCACGAAGAAGAAGAAGGAACATGACAACTTTTGGAATCATACTCATAACTTAGTCACAACAACTTTCTAAAATGGACCATTTAAAAAGTTGTTTATAAGCACAATCATTTATGACCAATTTTGATTTTCCAAGAGTCCAATTTCCAAATCTTAATCAAGTGTAGAAAAAATTGAGAACCCAAGACCAAAAATTCTTAAAACCGAGAAATGGGGTTGCATAAAGCAGTGGGCAATGGGTGAAAACTAATACTCAGTACATAGAGAAAAAGGGAAGATATGCTAAAGATTGAAAGAACAAAATAATCAGAAGGCGAAGCTAGCAATGGTGGCGGAGATGTGAAGGGAGGAGGAGGAGCTGGCGAGGGCGGTGGTGGGAGTGACGACGGAGGGGGGGAAGGAACGTCCATCTCGATAGGGAAGAGATCTCGCCACCTCCGACTGGATGGGGGAGGTGAGCTGGCGGTGGTGGGGGAGGAGTTTGGGGTTGCGGGTGCTAATTGTGGGGGGGGAGGTGGAGGGTCCATCTTGGGCCACCATCAACACCACCATAGCGAGGAATGAAGCACCACCAAAATTTTTGAGTATTGTCATGTTTCTTCTTCTTGCTTCGTACCGTGGCAGAAGAAGATTGTTGAGGGGGAAGGGAGGATTGAAGAAATGGAGAGTGTTGGTGATGCTAGGTGAAGTTGCAGGTGAAAGACTGAGAGAGGGTGAAGTATGTGGACAATTTGGTAATTTACCTTTCACACATAATTAAATCTAGGTCCCTAGGGATCTCACTTTGATTTGGAGATTTCATGGGACTTGACCTAATTATGTTTCCTATATGGGACCTCTAATTAAATTTCACTTATTTTAATGCATATTTAGGTTTTTAACTTTAATGGTTATTATTTTTATTTACCAGATGTGTTTTATCGGGGAAAAAATGACATGTACAAATTTTGCTGACAAGCTAGTTGATGTGTGCATGAGCAAGGGATATGTGTGCATTTCTGGGTCCCACTTAGCTCTCAAATTTTGACACCATCAGCCCCTGATGGCACCAGTGGTAAAAATGGTCCAAATTTGAAAGTTGGTGTGCATTTAAGCTCCCAAAAAAAGTTTGTGGTGCTAGATGCTTTTGAACTGAAAGTTTGTACATCCCAAACACAACATAATATGGTGATCTTCTTCTTTCATTGCTACATCCAACAGCTTTCAACCTCCCTACCTAACTTCCTCTTATTTAATTAATTAAGTGCCTTTTTGGTTTCAAAATCAGCGCAAATAAAGGCCTTCAACTTTTTTAAAGTAGCTTTTAATTGTCAAAATCTAAGTTTCAATTAAGCCAAACAAACACTTACAACTTTTCTCGAATATTTTTTAGCCTAAAAACCTAGGTTTGGGGTAGAAACTCTAGGCTTTTGTAGAATCTATTTTTTTTCTACAATTTCAAAAGTTATTCCCCCATGATATATTCTCTAAAAGCTTCTTTTTTAGTTTCAGTTTTTTCTCATAAGCTATTCTCCAAAAGTTAATCCAAACATGCCCTAATTGTTACTAACTTCTATATTGAACAAAGAACAAATACTAAGAAATTAGCTTATACTCCCTCTTGTCCTTTTTATAATGCACTAACTAACAAACTTTTTGATTTCAAATATAAGACACCGACAACCATATTATTTGTTTTTTTCCACTTTACACTTGTCATTAATAGATATATCAAGTTTAAATGGTGAAGTTATACCATTTAATGTCTGGTGAGGTTATACTATCACAACTTAGTTGCTCCTCGTTGGACGGCATGGACAAAAGAAACCCTGGATGTAGGTTTTATGGTTGCCGATTTTACTCTCAGGTAATAATTAACTTGTTTTAAAGTGATGATTCATCCTTTCCCCCAATTTTACCTATTTTGGTCTCTCCATTCCCTTCATCGATTTCGTTGTCCATAGTAGTATGGTGCCAGGTGAACCATGTTTGAATGGCCCCCAGCATTTAAGAACTCTTTTGTAATATATATATATATAGGTACTTTTGAACCACATTTTTTAATATGGTGCTAGGTGAACTTTTCGTATATATAGATGGGTATATTTGACCCTTCACCCGGAAAAAAAAGGAAGCTTCAAATGTGAATATGCAAAATGCTCCAATGGTCCAAGATGACAACAATGACCCATTAAGAAGTCACATTACAAAAACAATCTGAACAGAATTGATCTATTTCCAACTTAGCGTTGTTAAAACTCGAATTTTCCATTGAGAGACACATCCTTCAGTTTGTTCCGTAACTCGGCTATACATATAAATAAATTTTAAAGAATATGAAGATAATGTGGTCTCACTTGGAATTTAATTGAGTTGTTTTCTTAAAACTGTAACTCCCTAGTGAACTCATACATATAGCTGATAAGTTAATGTAAACATGAAAGATCTGGCCAGAAAGGGGAGAAATATATCTATATATATATGTAAACATAAAAAATCATAACCTTGCAACTTCTTGTTTTGTTTTTCCTTTTTGGGTTTCTATTGAAGGCATTCGCTTGTTAAAGTTTGCCAGGTGACTTTGGGTCAGTAATGGAGTACATGTGAAGGTACTCCCAAAGTTTATTGGTTTTTTGAATTATTCCCCATTCCTAAATATAAGATCAAATTAACTTTATTGAGTATTGGCAAAAGAAAAGTTAACTTTATTGAAGAAATTAATGATGTTAAATAAATCACTTTGATGTATATATATAATTACATGTACCATATGTTTAAATTTAGTGGTTCATTTTGCTTCATTATATTGACAAGAAAAATTACTTGATCTTATATTTAGGAGTGAAAAGAATATTACTTAGTTTCACACTAAGATCATCTCTACCACTAGGCTTCTTAAACCAACTAGTTCTACTGGCCAAAACCAATCCAGGGAGAATGAAAATATTATACCTATATATTGAAACATTCTGAACGGATTTTCCTTCACATGTTGTGGACAACTATTATATAAAAATTGAAGTCTCTCACATGCAAAAACATAAATGGAGCACCCTGCATTCTTCAAGCTTAGATTATTAAAGTTGCACATACCAAAGTGCTACTGAGTGAGGTGAGACAAGAAAACTACGTACAAAAGGAAAATAGCAGAGATTATTTTAGTATGTGCTGTAAAATGAACATCCAAATTTCTAACCATTGATGGAATGGAACACAAAAAGAACTTCCATGCTTGAACTCAAAATTTTTTCTTGAAGAGATGCAACCTACAGGATGTTGATTACTCGGCTTTGGAATCTAACCCCGGTTCAATAAAAGTCATAACATATGGAAGCAAAAGATTTCTCAGTTCCAAATTTAGACAAAATTTAGCTTCAAAGTGCTGAAATATATTCGAATTTTAAGAAGAAAATGAATGCTTTGTAATCTCACTTGGAATTTTCAGCTCCCATTCCCGTTGTGTTCATCTCAAGTACTTCAAAAGATTGTGACTTCTTTCAGAATTTTGTGAGTAAATATTCCCTAGGCATTGACACATGTTTCAGGATATTTGATGAGTACAACACGGTAGGAGGAAAAAGGAACATGCTTGTGAAAGGAAACACTGTCATGTCTTCTGATTTGACTTTTGTCGGTATGGTGCGCCTCGGGGTCGAATACAAGAAGATATGTAAAACCAAGGCTTGTGCAATAGTGGCACAACCTCGGGTTGTCTCTCAAAGGAGTCAATTTATTTTGATGCCTAGACTAAATTAAATGCAAAAGAAAGCTATACAACCGGGGTTTTGTCATTGAAATGATGTTTTTGGTATCTTTGAGTTAAGAAATGTATATTGACTTGTTTTTGAGTTTTAAAATAAGGAAAGTAAAGTAGAGTGTTTTTTAAAACTATATAATGAAAAAGGGTTCTTGGTGAAACCATTGCAACCTTCCTAGCTTCTCAAAATATATGGGAGTACAAATCCAACTCTAAATGTATTTAACCAAAAGCAATCGCTTAAATCCAACTATCCTAACTACTAATTGATTTGGTAACTAGGTAATTGTTAAAAATTGCTTGGTAGTGAGAGTCCTTGACAAAGAAACAATAAGTCTCTTGTTGAAGGTGTAATTTGACTCTTCAAGATTGGACCTAGTGTCTAGTGCTAAATGCAATGAATAAATGCACTTAACCAAGCTAGCAATCCAAAGGAGATAAGCAATTCTACCACATCAATTGAATAATGCCAAGATACAAACACTAAGATTTATGTATATAAAAGCAATCGCTAAATTACATACACAATCCAAAAGGAAAACTACCACAAGTAATAGAAATCGAAATCCATAGTGTATTATATTCCAATCAACACATATACATACAAATCAAAGGAATTTGAACATAAATATGTAACTAGACATTGGAAAACACTAAACACTCCCCTAGAAGACCATTGAAGCTCTGGTTGCATTATTCTCCAAGAATCACCAATT
The DNA here is from genome assembly GCA_037074515.1 of Mimosa bimucronata. Taxonomy (NCBI): domain Eukaryota; kingdom Viridiplantae; phylum Streptophyta; class Magnoliopsida; order Fabales; family Fabaceae; genus Mimosa; species Mimosa bimucronata. The sequence goes on from CM073439.1 coordinate 44,209,919, forward strand.
GCTCTAGCCACTCATCCTCTTAAGTCCACAATTAATGCTTAGACCTTCTTGCTCCATGAGAAGTGAATGAGAAGATGAAAAATGGGGGTGATAAATAGAGAAAACGGTGAGTAGCTAAAAGGTGTGTGTATGGATGAATGAAGGCCTAAAGGAATAAAGAAGGAAGAGTGTGTGAAGATGGACAAACGTAGAAGAAGAAGATTGAGTGTGTGTATGAAGTTTGAAAATGGCTGAGGGAGATGAAGGAAAATGGTGTGAAGAGAGGAATGGAAAGATCAAGGTAAGTATGGAAATAGAGGATGAATGGGTGGTGATTGTTGGTTGAAATGGCATGAGGAATGGAGAATAAGAATGGTGGTTCAAAAATGGCGATCTTGTGAATGAAGAGAGGGAGATATTCCTGTGCGAAAATGGCCTCTTGGAGCTAATGGTAATGGAGATGAATGGATGAAAATGGATGGAGATGGGAGATGAATGTTTTTGCCGAGAATGGGTAGATGATTGTTGTGTGTATGGCGTGATTGAAGAAGGATGGGGAAGATGTATATGGTGGCTGAAGCTCGTATCAAGCATTTTAGGTCTGGGCAATCTTGAGGGATTAAAGAGCTTAGGCCTGTTGGTTTATGAAATAAGCCTCTTTCATTTCTTGACTGTGAAGTAAGACTAAGCTCATGAGCTTATTATCTTAGGTCAGAACAAGTTGATAAGATCCCCTTTTTTCGCCCTCATGTCACCACAAGGGGCGACATGGGGACGTAAAAAAGGAAAGAGAGCGACTCTCGCTTTTGGCATAGTGGGCCCCCAGCGGGAGGCCCACATGACGGGCTTGCCCAAATTGAACTCAGATGTAGCTCACTTCTTTTTGGGTGTGAAGCATTGTCAAACCAAAATACCCCTATATCCAAAGGTCTAGTCCAAATTCCCAAATAAGCTTCCAAATGGGGCCCTTACTCATTTAATCTCTATTTAGAAAAATGTAAAAATGAACCCAGCAATTTTTATTCTATCTTTGCTCTCCTTTAAGCTCCTAAATTACCCAACTTGTCCTTTCCCAACTAAGATACGCAGTGCCACAGTACCAAACTATAATTGTTGAAATTCGGACACTAAACTGTAATTTCTAGAATTCTGTACATCTTCACCAATTAACTCAATGCATTGGAATTATAAATGTAAAAGTGCCTAAATTTCCATGTATTAGCCTAGGACAAGTGCTAATTTACTATAATTAGTGGGTAAAAATATAAAATAATCAGGGGTAATCATCCTCTTTTCTAGATAGTGGAAAAAAAAGAAAATATTGAACATAATAAAATTTTGGTGCAAAGAATAACCTCAAAGATCTAGTTATATAATGATGTTGTACCTTGTTATAAGAATTCCATTAACATATTTGAAAGGAAAAAAAAATAAAGAAATAAACCCGCCCATGATCCAAGCATTGCAATGCAACAGATTATATATATGGCAGAGAACATACCTTAACATGCGAACGAATAAGATTAACAACATTGAAGTTAACTGTGAGATCCATTAAATATGCTCCGAAAGAAAACATGAGCAATTTTGTGCCAATCCTCCCCTGTTTCCTCCTGACATCTCTTCCCTAACTCTGGGCAACCCACAATTTCCAAAGTTGTAAGGCTCTGAAAACTCATAGGAAGTGACATCAATTTCGGGTATTCAGATATAGACAATGACTCAAGCAGCCTTAGGTTCCTTGTTAGCAATTTTGAGCAGGTGTGTCATAAGGAACAAGTCCCACGTTATTTGGGATTGTGGGGGTCCAATTATAAGTGAATTTGGATTACTAAATGGGCAAAGAGAAGGAAGGAACTTGTATAATAATGGGTCATCAAAGGTAAAATACGGCTTATATTCTCTACCCCTTATGTATGAGTTAAACGTGGACTAGACACTTTAATTATATTGGAAGGTTTTACGGGAATAAAATAAAATATTTTATGAATAATATTGCTGACTCAAAAGCATATTGTTCTAGCCTTCAATTGTGGTTTGAACTGAACGTTAGCCTTTTGTAATTGAACTGTTGATTTCATGGATTAAAATAAATGCACATGATGGCATTAAAATGCTCATTATTTTGTACCAGATTCAACGGCTTTATAACCTCTTAATTCCTTAAATATGATATTAAGCATTGGTAGCTTTAGAGAATTTGATTTCCAACGCATGCAATTACCACAATAACAATACACTACTACAGAAAGGAGTTTCCATGTCTGTTATTTAGGGGTTTTCATGTCACTTTTTTATGTGACATAAAAAGTAGTGACTTAGAAAATATGGAGATTTTACGTCACTTAAAATAGGGGACATGGAAAGTCATATTTTCCACGTCACAACTTATGAAATAAGCGACGTAGATAAGTCCCTGAATAATTTTTTTTTATTAAATGGCTAAGATTTCACGTCACATGTTCAGAAAACATGTGACGTGGAATGTGGCGTGGAGAAACCACGTCACTTATTAGCCAAATAAGTGATGTGGTTTCTCATAAACCACGTCACATTTTTAGTTATATGTGACGTGGTTTTGGAGAAACCACGTCACTTATTTGGCTAATAAGTGACGTGGTTTCTTGCCAGAACATTTCACGTCACATGTTTATAAACATGTGACGTGGATTATTATTTTTTTAAATTAAATTTTAATATTTTCATGTGATCCCATTTTCTTTTTCTTGTTTTTGCTGTCTCAGAAAACAGATTCACCACAAATAGCAATCAACCAAGCTAACATAAGTAATCAATCATACTAACCATATATAACTTGTGTTTACTACTACTTCACAAATTAACCATTAGTGTTACACAATTTAGTATTTTATACAATGATCAATCATCTCTACTAACCAAGACTAACCAATTCCGAAAGCAAAAATTCAGCAACATTCTCACGAATTGAATCAAGATCTTCATCTGTAAATGCGTTGATATCATAAAACTGCAACAATAAAGATGTGATTATCAATGCAAAGAAATTATATAAAACATTATATATTTATGTATTAACTGTATCAATCATACAAGAATTTAACTTGTACCTGTGAGAATGATCCGGTTCGTTCACTAATAATAATGTCAAAAATATATTTCATGACGTAATATCCGTACTCCTTATTAGTCGGTTGCCTAGGGCACTTCAATCACAAGAAACGGTATAAATTAATAGCAATCAATTTAATAAATCTCAATTGACTAACATTGAAAGAATTTAAATCAAAAGTACTTACTCTAGGTCTTTGTAGCACGACATCTTGATGTTCTTGACCAGTTTTTTCCATTGAATGCCACTGAGATATACCCCTAAAATGGAACCAAAATGAGTACATATATATATGTGACTAATTTATTTGGGACACTAGTATATAATAAAGATATTAACACTATTCACATCGATAGGAGAGTTCTATGATAGAGGGTTATATTGCGCCTCAACGAGTCAAACCAAACCAGACAATGATCCCTAGGGCAAACGACAGCTAGTGCCCAGTGCTTACTGAAAGACATTAAAAATAATCATAACATTTACAAATGTGTATAATGATGAAAAGTTGGCAAAAGGAAACAATCAAACTTACTCTTCAAGAATAGGTGCAAAATAGATAGTTCCCCGGTTCACTGACATTTGATGGTTGACGTATGCCTGCATGTTGTCATCATAATTCCTCTGCTCCGCCGGGGTATTGAAATTATCCCTCATCACCAATGCCATTAGACTGAAGAATCTGTATTGTCCCCTGCCTAATCTGTTACACAAGCTGTGGAAGTACCTATATATCATAGACAAGTTGAAATCAAAAAGGGATTTAATAAGAAATACTGCTGAGACATAAAAAGTAACGGTCATTTATTACATAGTCGCTAACTCAAGCCATCCAAGGTCAATTTCCTGCAGCAGCAAAAAGTCCCTGATATCTTCAGAACTCTGAAGCAAAAATTTGTATGTACGGTCAGGACTGACTACTCCTGGAGGCATCGTAAAGGGCACAGACTCTAAATTTGGCTGCATCTCCCGTAGGAGCTGGAGAGAAGGATATTCGTCTGAAAAGGTCTGCAGGGAGATGGAAAAAATCATTGTTATGTTATGCCTAAACCAGAAAAATATCAAACAAGCAGTCTCAAGACTTAAGTGTACATACCACATCAACCGGCGGGTCCGGCCCCTTTTGCGGGCTCTTGTATACAAGATATCTAGGCCACAAGATGAATGCCCCGACCGCCTCGCCTAATTTGGTGACTTCATGATCGGGAAAGGGTACATCTACCCCCGCCTCATTGCTCAGGACAGCTCTAACGGACACCTTCACTTGGTCCTCATCAATAGGAAAATTATGTATGAGGGAGGCGTTCGGGAACTGGAGAGCTTTGGCTACCGCGCGCAGGCGAGGGAAATCAAGATGGAGATAACACTCCTCTCCATAGTCAGGGTTGTTTTCTGGTGTGGGATCTGAGTCGTCCTCATGAATTGATCCTAACTGTCCAGGCTGATTGCAGCTGTCTTTGCCGCTTGGACCGGCGGTACCGAGAGACTCCTGCAAGGGATGAAAATATACAAAGTAAGGCTATAATTGATGAACCCGGAATATGGAAATCAACATATTTAGTAGATGATCAAACCTGATTATTTTGTCCAGAAGAATTCGTTGTGAGTCCGAGCTGTACGATAGATGCTCGGACTTGTGCCTCAACCTATATCCGGATCTGCTCATTAAGCTGCTGGATATGTGCATCCAACTGTTCCTGGAACTCGGCCTTCATCTCCGCCCGAGCCCTGGCCATAATCTCCTCAGTGGATTCTCTACGGGCGTGAGATCGGGGTTTGCGACCGAAATACTTGGTCAGCCCTACATTCCTCGGCTCCCCGATAACTCGATCGTGGTGGTCGAGCTTCCCAATTACCGTGGCAAGGATGTCCATCCTCCCAGAAGGTGTGAAGGACCCTTGGGTGGCTTGCTCCTCAAGTTCTTCCTGTAATGACCCAACAAAATCATAATTTGCAATGTGCTACAAAACCACAAGTTAAATGCATAAACACCAAATAAAATACTTACAATCCTCTGTGCAACTTTCTCAACCTCCGGAGTCACAAATTTTCCTTCTTTATTCTTCCTTCCCTCAGCCCATTTTGTATGACGTGGAAAGGGCGGCAGAGGCTCTACAACAAAGGTAGGATCGGACCGTGCAGCTTCCTCTATTTCTGCAATTTGTTTCTGGGTCAACTTTTTCTCTAGCCACTTGTAACCACCCCGAGACATCGTGTGCTTATAGATATTCTTCGCTTGTCGCTTCTTTTGTTTTTTGCTCTCCTCCTGTGAAACTAAGACTAAGTTAGTTAACTAATATAATGTGTTAACAGTGCAATCTTTAACCAAAGTTAAAAAGCTATTTATGAAATATACAGACCTTGAACTTTTCGTCTAGCCGTGATGCAACAAACTGCTTCCAAGTGTCTGGGTCAATATTGGGATAGCTCTGACCCGGATCTTGACCCTGCTTGTCTCCAAAGACGTATTCTCTGGTCAGGAGATTCTTGAAATTCTTCCACATCTTGCGCCCTTCTCCCAACCAAAAATCCTTGAAAAATTGTGTGTTTGGGACATCAAAATTTTGCTGAAAATAATGACGAACACATTAGTTGAATTAAGTGGAAATAAGAATACATACATATTAGGAACAAACAGAAGTATAATGATAAAAAATACCAAAATATCTGACCAACATTGATCCTTAACGTCTTTGTTGACTCTCCGCCAATCGTTAACCAAGATGCTTATCCGGTTCCTCACCACAAAACCTATGTAGCTGATGAAATTCGCACTAACTTCCCCGATAGGATTCATGTCATCGTCAAAATCCACACGGATAGGCTGCACATTTGTCCCCTGACGGACAACAACTTCATTGAGCTTCGTCGGACCTCTTCCCTTTCTCCGAGGGGGATCGTTCCGTTGCTGATTGTTATCACCGTCCGCCATGTACCTGTTAACATATCAAAGATGTGATGAGTCACAATTCCACAACCTTCACAAAACCAAAACAAAAACATTAACAAGAATTAACAACCTTCTCACTTTATATGTTATCCCATATCCCCTCACAATGATAATTTCTAGAGGCAAATTGGTCATCATCATCTACCAATTCAAATTCACTTGGTTCAGGTGGTCCTGCGCCTAAAGGTTGTATCTCATCTAGATCTAAATTGGGAGCACGGTCCTTTTGCTTTTTACCTTGCAAGACTATGGACAATTGCTTATTTGCGGGATCTGTTACATAGAATACCTGTTTTACGTGACTTGCTAAAATAAAAGGCTCATCTCTGTACCCAGCCTTCTGAAGATCAATTGAGATCATACCAGTATGGGGATCAATCACAACTGCGCTATTGTTAACCCACTTGCATTTGAAGATTGGAATTTTGAACTTTGTGTAACTAACTTCCCAAATTTCTTCAATTACGCCATAATATGCCATAGAAGCCAATCTTGGGTTTTTATCTTTCGAACTGGAGAAGTGCATCGCTTCGGCTACCACCATCACGCCACTGTTTTGCATGGTGCTATTATTGTCCTAGGCCTTAGTGTAGAAGGAATAACCATTTATGTCAAAAGAGAACCAAGTGACAACCTCAAAACGAGGCCCTCCGGCTAACCATCTTATTGTATCCGGCGCACCAGTCTCCTTTTCAACATACTCCTTGAACCACCCAATAAATGTCCTATTATGCTCGTTAGAAATCTGCATGTCACTCTTTTTCGGATTCTTTTCTTTCAGGATCCTCTTATGCTCGTCCAAATAAGGCTGCACTTCTTCCATATTATTCAATATGTACAGGTGTGCTTGTAACACCTCTTCACGGCACATAGTCTTCACTTTAACGCCTCGTACCCCCTTACCAATCCCATCTTCATGTCGGGGGATTTCCTCAACCACTTTTAGATATGATTTGCAAAAATCAATTGCCTCCTCAACTAAGTATCTTTCAACAATTGATGCCTCAGGTCGATGTGGGTTCTTGGAATACCCTTTCAAAACTTTCATGAATTGCTCGAAAGGGTACATCCACCTCAGATAAATAGGGCCACATAGCCTTATCTCCCTTACCAAATGAACAATCAAGTGCACCATAATATCGAAAAAGGCTGGAGCAAAGTACATCTCTAATTGGCACAATACAATGTAACCCTCATTTTCCAACTCGTCGAGCTTTTCAGTGTCGATGACTTTGCTGCAAATCGCATTGAAAAACATACACAGTCTTGTTATAGTCATCCTCACATCATCTTGCATAATGCCTCTTATAGCAATTGGTAAGAATTGTTGCATCAATACATGGTAATCATGCGACTTCATTCTAACCAACTTCAACTCGTTCATAGACACAAGTCTACTAACATTAGAAGAATAACCCTGCGGCACCTTGATCCCACTTAAACACTCACAAAGACTTTTTTTCTCCTGTTTAGAGAGTGTATGAGCAGCAGGTTCCATATAAGCCCTCTTTCCATTTTCACTGATTATAGGATGCAACCGTTGTCTTATACCCATTTCAACCAAGTCTAACCGTGCATTGAGTCCGTCCTTAGTTTTCCCTTGTATATGCAACAACGTTCCAACAAGACTATCACCGACGTTTTTCTCCACATGCATCATGTCTATACTGTGCCTCACATCCAGAAATTGCCAATAAGGTAGATCAAAGAAGATTGACCTCTTCTTCCAAATGATCTTCTCAGAACTGGTCTTCTTCTTCTTCTGTTTCTTACCGAATACCACATTAACATTCTTAACACGGCTGAAAACTTCCTCCCCGGTTAAGGGGGTCAGAGCAGATCTATATTCAGATGAGCCATTAAAACACTTCTTTAGTCTACGATAAGGATGAAACCGATCAAGAAACCTCCTGTGACCGAGGTAAACGGTCTTTCTTCCATGTTTAAGCTAGTGGCAGTTTGTGTCCAACTCACATATAGGACATGCCATATAACCCTTCACACTGTAACCAGAAAGATTGCCATATGCAGGGAAGTCATTTATTGTGGTAAACAGCATAGCTCGCAACTTGAATGTCTCCTGCCTGTACGCATCAAACACATCGACGCCTTCCTCCCACAACATCTTCAAGTCCTCAATCAAAGGTGCAAGATAGACATCGATATCGTTCCCAGGCTGTTTCGGCCCAGAAATCATCATAGACATCATCACATATTTGCGTTTCGTACACAACCAAGGAGGCAGGTTGTAAATGACCAGCAAAACTGGCCAAGCACTATGTGTGCTACTGAGACTCCCGAAAGGATTGAATCCATCTGTACACAGTCCAAGACGAAGATTCCTCGGCTCACCACCAAATTCAGGAAACATTGAATCAATGTTCTTCCATTGAGGAGGGTCAGCAGGGTGCCGGAGATATCTTCCATCAGAGATTCTCTCATCACAATGCCATCTCAGTTTCTTTGCTTCTGCCTCATTTGCAAACAAGCGTTTAAACCGTGGTACAATTGGAAGGTACCACATTACCTTCAAAGGTACCCCTTTCTTTGATCCATCATCATCACCAACGGCATCCTTTCTCGGCTTGTACCTCCGAGTATCACATTTAGGACACTCTTTCAGGCCGGCATACTCATTCCTGTACAACACGCAATCATTAGGACAAGCGTGTATCTTCTTATACTCCACCGCTATCTTGCTTAAAACTTTTTTAGCCTCATACATACGCTTCGGAAGCACATTGCCGGCAGGGAACATATCACTCAAAGCTTCAAGCAACTGCGAGAAACCCGTGTCCGCCCACCCATTTTCTGTCTTTATTTTCAACAATTTCAGGATGCCGGTCAATTGAGTATACTTAGTACACCCCGGGAACAACGGTGTCTCTGCATCACTCCGCAACTTCTCAAACTCATCTACCACAGAAAATGACTCAGCCCTAATGTCATTGATCATCTCGTCCATTCCATCATCACAAACATCATCCATCACTGCTTCTACATTTTGTGACGTGCACTCATCTACGGTACTTCCCAATTCCCCATGCCAAAACCACTTCTTATAACGGAGATTGATCCCATCACAAAGAAGGTGATCCCTTATATCATCAACGCTCTTACAATAAGCATTTGCACACTTCACACAAGGGCAACGATACATGCCATTCTTACTAGCCACGTTTCTTTTGGCAAATTTAATAAATTCTTCCACCCCCATTTGGTACTCTTTAGTGGTTCTCAATGCATGCATCCAACTACGATCCATTCTATTAAACCTATGCCATATGTCCAACAAATTAGTCAATTTTAGCTCACTACCTTGTGAAGAAATGGGCATGCCATACACTTAACTTAACTTCATGCAAATTTTTTAAAAAATTTCGCAGAGTTTTCCCTTGTAAGTGTGATATCCAAAAATTACATTTACAATCTAAGATAATCCAAAATGAAACTAGAAATCCCAATGAAATCACATATTAATTCAGGGGAATAGAGCAAACCAACAATCAGATCAATGACTTACACAAAGCACAAACAAGCCAAGTAAAATTAGAGAAACATAAGTTGTCAACGGAAATTATCATAGTAGTCACAAGAATATAAGAGCATAGTCATATTCCTTATTGTTCAATGGAGGAGATAAAATCAATAACATACCTCTAGGTGGCTTAGCAAGACAAAGATTACCCTTATGGTGATATGGGTTAGAAGAATCGATTTCTGATTTGGACCAGTTACCTGTATATATTGGAAAAGGTTAAAAATAAAATCTCCAACAAGATTCAACAGAAGAGCTAAATGGTTTTGATACTCCTCTCTACATACACTTCACTTGACACAACCAATAATCAACAAACCAAAGAATTAGACTTCAAAATAATACATTTAAAACCATACATGCAAAACCACGGAATCGATGTTTAAGAAGAATAAGGTAGTGAACACTTAGAAATATTAAATCAATTACTTCCATATTTCAGACAACTAATTAATAGTTAGAAACACAACCTCCTTTCTTTACAAAACCATTGATCAAGACTAAATTTCCAAGCATAATTCACAAAACACAAATCAAACACTAAATTTCCAATAATCAAAATGTACATCATTTCTCAAACTTAAGCCTATTACTTTTTAATCCAATTTTAGTTACCAATAACAATGTCTTTTGAATTAATCTCTTAGCACATTAACCTCCATATTTGTTTTAGCTCAATAAAACCTTGATCACCCAAAGTTCTAGACAAAATAAAATTAGCCATTCTTTTAATTCCCTTTTCAGCCTAATTAAGAACATAAGCCATACCATTCTCTTACTAGTCCTTAATTATTTAATCAATGATTTACACTTCAATAATTAACATTTAAACATCATCACCTCTTATCAATATATTGCAGCATAATCACCCAAATAATGTATATAGAAACATATCAATCAAAAAGCATTTCTAAATACCATTATACACTTGTACTATTTGTTTTCCCCTTTGTTAGATTAAACCCAGAAAATCACAACTAGCAATTCAAAGAATTGCACGAAAATCAACAAGAAATGAAAACTAAACAAATTAGAGAAGAACTGGGCACTAATGAAAAACAAATTAAACAAATTAACAACAAATTAATTAGACGAACTGGGCAGCATTCCAAAATCAACAAGAAATCAGAGACAACTGGGCACTAATCAACTAAACAAATTAATCAAAACAGAGCAATCAAACCTAGAAATAAACACAACAAAATGAAAACGAAAATGCAGGGGAAAATGAGTTCACAGAAATTTCAACATAATGCAAGGAAACCAACACCCACCAGAACCCAGAAAACGAAAATGCAAGGGAAAAAAAACCAAAAACACAGAAACGAAAATGCAAGGGAAAAGAAACCAAGAACACGGAGAGCTAAGAGCTGAGGGAGACATTTTGCACCTGATTGCGTTTTGGGAGAGAGCTGAGAGCTTCTTCTTCTTCAACCTATCTGCGTTTTGGGAGAGAGCTGAGGGATGAGGGGTGAGGGAGAGAGGAGAGAGCTGAGGGATTTGAGCTTTGGAGGGAGGGGGCTGAAATTCTGGCGCGGGCTTTGAGCTTTGGGTGAGGGAGATATGGAGCTGAAATTATAATCAGGTTTTGTATTTTTTTTTAATTTTAATGAAACCACGTCACATATAGGAAATATGTGACGTGGTTTCTCAAAACAACGTCACATATATCTAATATGTGACGTTGTTTATGAGAAACCACGTCACATATTTCCTATATGTGACGTGGTTTCATTAAAAATTAAAAAAAAAATCCCTGATTATCTATGAAACCACGTCACATATTTCCTATATGTGACGTGGTTTCTAAAAAAAAAAAAAAAAAGAAAATCCACAAACCACGTCACATATTTTATATATGTGACGTGGTTTCTTAAAAATTAAAAAAAAAATTCCCTGATTATCTATGAAACCACGTCCCATATTTTATATATATGACGTGGTTTCATAAAAATTTAAAAAAAAATTCGAAAACTGATTATTTACTACAAACCATGTCACATATTTTCTATATGTGACGTGGTTTATTATTAAAAAAATTTAAAACTTGGGGAAAACCACGTCACGCAATTATAATATGTGACGTGGTTAATCACACCCATAATCCACGTCACAATTTTGCCATTATTGTGACGTGGTTTCTTCTTCAGCATGATATTTAATTACAAAAATGCCACCAAGCTTTTTTCAATGTCCGTTTTATAATTAAGTGACGTGAATTAGGGACAAGAAATGACCTTTTTGTAGTAGTGATATTCTAAGATTTCATAATTTTTTTAGACGGATAATTTATTGGCATGTGAGGGTGGCAACGTTCAGATGTTGGTGTCTATATAAGGTGCCTCTAAGTCAAGGGTGAGATGAGCTCTTGAGTTCAAAATCACCTCTCTTCCTCCTCTTGAATATAGGGCCTTACTGAGTTTATTATCTTCTGTAGTTCTCTGCTCCTTCTATTTTATATAGGAAGGGTTTGTTTAATCCTGGGGAGTGTTGCAACTTCTTTTGCCTGTAATTGCGGAATAACTCTTAAGGACGGTGCCCCGAGGGCGCGACTCGAACCATAGATTAGGATATTTGTAGGTACTGCTGCCAACCGGATTTGCATAGCAATGGAGAGAAGCTGGAAGATGAACTGAAATACAACAATTTGCGTGGTGACGCCAACAATCTTGAGAGCTATTATTTCGGCGTCAACCATTTTGGTGTTTATCGTGGCAGAGTTATTGGATAGGGAGTCCCCTTAACTCTTGTTCTAAATTAATTATTTTGTTTTGGGATTTTCCTCTTCTAAAGGAATATTGAGTTGGGTCCCACCTTTTGTTTGTGTCTCATATTAGGACATTTTTGTTGAGACCTTATAATTGAAAAATTGGCTTAAGTATGTTGCTCCTTGTCTCTTTGGCAGGATTAAGATGAAAGAGCACCAGAACCTCTGGTGATTGTGAGAGCCAGGGATGATCTGAGTTGAGAATTGAATTTTAATTCAAAGTGGTACCCAGACACAACCACATTTACTTGGTAGGATGTGAATCTGATGAAAATGTGTATTGAGGCACTGAGTCCGATGATTTGTTATATAAATAAAATTGGATTGGCGAGCAAGAAGGCTAGGGGAGTATTTGAAAAGAACTTTATAGAATTGCTGGAAACCCAAATGGTTTCACTTCACAGCCACTGCTATATACGTAATTATGTATAGCATATCTCAAATCAAGAAATTAACTAGCGATATTGTTGGATGGATTAAATTCGAATAATCATTTAAGTGGTTTGTGGCTTTGATATGCTTGACCTTTACAACTTGACTGATGAGTACTTAGAAAATTCTCTACATGAAGGTTATTTGGAAAGAAAATAATACAAATATTTGCTAATGAGACTGAATGTATGCGTAGCACCAGGCGTGAATGGTGATATTAATTGATTGACTTGCTATAATATCTATCAAAGATATAAGTGCTCATTATTTGGCCCATGAATTGATGAGAATTCCCTTGCGTCTACAATGATTATACGGTACATTGGTGGAAACGTATGCTTGAGGATTGTATACTGTGTGAGTCAAACTTTCAACGTCATTTTCAGCAATGTTGTGCTATGGAGGTTTTATTCTGTTGATTAATTACATTAAGTTGGTATTTGAGTGAATAATTATTATTTGGAAATATAATTCCAACAGTTGGTGATTTCCCTTGATGATTACAATCATCATCATTATTATTAAATTAATATTGGTTTGAGGTTATATATATATATATATATGTGTGTGTGTGTGTGTGTTAAATTATTTTCAATCGTTTTTTTTTTTTTGCTATAATTCCATGAATGCTAATTAAGGTATGACGCTGCTATCATATAATGTGATAGTATTTATTAAAATGATTCGTTCTATATTGATGATTGTTGAAATTGATAACCACCGTTAGATAGTTTATGTTTCAATCTAATTGTGAGTTAATGTCTTTTATATAAGTCCACAAAACTTTGTACTATTTGGAAATGCTCTTGTTATTAACAGGAGGCTTACTTGCGTATTTAACGAGTTTAATATTCTTCTTAAAGTAAGAGGAAGTTTATTACATGATTTGTTCTATTGCATGATAGCTGGGTTCAAATGCGATGCTTATGTGTCATTCAAATTAAGGCTTGAAATATAGCATTAAAGCTGATTTCTGCCACTGGTCATATTTGAATACATTGATTTTAAATGATATATTACTTAATATATTAGTGACATTAATGATAATTAAAATCTGCATTTAATTAAGTTGCATAACAATGGCGTTTGGTTTAATTGTTATTAATTTTTTTCCCTGTTAAATGGTGAAAGATTACCTATTATCTTTGTTTATATATTTCCGTTCGTGAAATTAATTGCTTCTCGTCGGAGGTTTATTGTCAACTTTGCCAAGCTGGCTGTCAGATGTGTAGTATGTTAAATAAATTTCCATAGCTTGTAACTTCCGTTCTATAAGTTTATTATTAACAATTAATTTTTTGAAATGGCATTAAGACATTCTAATTTAATTAGAATGGAAGGGAAATGTGAGGTGACTCTAATTTAATTAGAATTGTTGAGAGTTTCTAAATATAATTGAGATATTTAGAAGTGTGGGGGTGCCTAATATGTGGGTACCTTAGGCTTTATTTTGAAGTTGCAAAATAATTATTAAATATTCCTTTTGATGCTAACAATGTGTTTTGAGTGGTTTAAAGCTCAATTTGGGTATGCACAAATTATTGAGAATTTGTTGCATTAATGGATTTGATAAATCTTGAGATATAGTTTATACTATATGAAAATTGAGTGTATAAAAACTCTCATGAGGAGAATAAAATAGTTAGGGGATACCATAAATATTGGTATCATACAGTGGATTCCTGATGTATGAAGATACACAGATGTTAATCGAAAAAAAGTTTATATGAGAAAATCCACTAGTGATTATTCACCTTTAATAGTGGTAAAGATTAATCATTGTGTGAGCCAAAGTTTATTACATTGAGAAAGCTAAAATTGGAGGCTAAGTTGTTAAAAGCTTCTTAGTAATTTGGCATAAACCAATACTCACTGTCGATGAATTGTGATTATCGAATGGTAATAACCATTGTTGAAAGAACAATAATGAAATTAAAATTGTTTGAGATATGGTAAAGCGTGCTTAAAATTATGGAACCATCTCAAACAATTATGTGAGGTCAAAAGTGGACCTAACAGATATGTTAACAAAACCCCATGAAGAAATAAATTAGTTGAGAGGAATGAAACTAAAGCCAACTTGAAAATTGACAGCAATGGCCACTAAACCTCTGTGATTGGTGATCCCATGAAGGAGGTTCAATGGGTAAGAACAAGTCGTTCGTCAGTTCTGCTAGCACTAAAATAATTTTACAGTCTATTCCTATGACATGAGAAAGTGCTAGATTGCATTTTGGTGAGGCTGAGTACAAACTCGTAATGATTTCATAATCCTACTGGATGGTGTGCTTATTGCAGGTACATTTAATGAAATCACCTCTACAAATGTGGTGTGGGGCCGCTCCTATGATATTGTGGCAAAATCTCCAAAGCATTCGTTATGCACCAGGCACGCTCATGGCCGTTTTAACGGGCAAAACCGCCGTTAACATCAGAAATGTGAGGGTATAATCTGACTAGTAATACCTCTAGTATACTCCAAGAGGTGTAAGTTCATAGTCCATATGACCACTGACATCTCTGTGTACTAAGTGTTATTAGTCTAGGTTTATTTCATAGTCTAGAGGACCACAATATACAATGGTTATACTCATGTGTAACTCAGTAAAAGCGTTCCTTTTGACACATGTGGGGGATTGTTGGTAATTTTAAGTAGGTGTGTCATAAAGAACAAGTCCCACATTATTTGGGATTGTAGGGTCCAAATTATAAGTGAATTTGGATTACTAAATGGGCAAAGAGAAGGAAGGAACTTGCACAATAATGGGTCACCAGAGGTGAAATCTGGATAATACTCTCCACCTCTTATGTGCAATTAAATGTGGACTGAACACCTTAATTACATTGGAAGGTTTTACGGGAATAAAAAAAATATTTTATGAATAACATTGCTGACTCAAAAGCATATTGTTCTAGCATTCAATTGTGGACTGAACGTTAGCCTTTTGTAATTGAATTGTTGATTTCATGGATTAAAATAAATGAACATGATGGCATTAAAATGCTCATTATTTTGTAACAGATTCAACGGCTTTATAACCTCTCAATTCCTTAAAGATTATATTAAGCATTGGTGGCTTTAGAGGATTTGATTTCCAACGCATGCAATCATCACAATAACAATATTCTATGATTTCATAATGTTTTCGGACGGATAATTTATTGGCATGTTAGGGTGGCAACGTTCAGATGTTGGTGTCTAACTGTCTATATAAGGTGCCTCTAAGTCAAGGGTGAGATTAGGGCTGTTCAACACTGTTCAACCAGAACGGGACAAAGTGCAACTTCCGGACGGGACGGGACTCGGGACTGGGTCGTCCCGATCCCGTCCCGTCCCGAATATATATATGTTCATATTTTTTTAAAAAAAATACATGTATCATCTGTCTCATGTATGAGTATATATGACTTTTTTTTAAGAAAATATAACTCTAACTTCTAAACTAAGTTCCAACCATTCATCGATCTCAAATTTCTCGTCCGCCGCCACTATGCTCTATGTGTAACACATTACATTTGAAGTTTTTTCAAACTCTATTTAAATGTGTAGTTGTTGCTACTTTTTTTGCTCTAATTATTATGTTTTTGGTTTATTATATATTAATATGGAGTGCTCATGGCACTGGAGGAGATTTAATTATGCTACAAAATCACCCACCAAGTGTGTTGCTCTACAAAAAAAGAGATTTTTGAGTCAATTTTTTTTAATTGGGAAAAAATTTCGGGACAAGGCATGTCCCGTCCTGGTCCCGTCTCGTTCCGATCGAGACCGGGACAAGTTCGGGACGGGATGGGACATGGGATGGGAACCCCGTCCCGAACACTTTTCTTTGGGACGGGACGGGACGGGGTCGTCCCGGTCCGGTCCGATCCCGTCCCGTGAACACCCCTAGGTGAGATGAGCTCTTGAGTTCAAAATCACCTCTCTTCCTCCTTTTGAATATTCCTGCCTTATTGAGTTTATTATCTTCTGTAGTTCTGCTCCTTATATTTTATATAGGAAGGGTTCATTTAATACTGGGTAGCACCGCAACTTCTTTTGTCGGTAATTGCAGAATAACTTTTAAGGATAGTGCCCCGAGGGCGCGATTCAAACTATATATTGGGATATTTGCAGGTGCTGCTGCCAACTAGATTTGCGTGCAATGGAGAGAAGTTAGAAGATGAACTGAAATACAACAATTTACGGGGTGACGCCAACATCCCCAACCAGTGAAGCAGGGATGTAAGATTAGGGAGATCCCAAAAAAGCAAAGATTGAAGATTCATATCATGATGTAAAGCATCATGGATATCTTCCACCTGAAGGCATCTTTGAATGGTCAGATCTTCAAGGGCAACGAGGTGTCGATAACCAGCACACAAGTTGAATTTAGGATGCCCACTAATATTGAATCTTTTCAGAGCACAGAACCCTTGCAACACTTCCTCTTTTGTTTTCTCAAGATTGTTGCATTCCATAATTATCAGTTCTTGAAGAGCCTTTAAGTTGGCGAGTCCAGTTAGGAGTACTTCAAGAATGTGAAGCCGGTTTGTGACATCCTAGAAAATTAATTGAGGATTAGCCAATGTATTTGGGAATTAACTAATGAAAATTTGGAAAATCATGAAGATATTTTGGAATTAGAGGTGTTGTTGAGGATTTTTGGAAGCTTGGTATCTCCCTTATTTTAAGGAAAGTAATTAGGAAAATAGTAAAAACAAGTCTTTATAATTATTTTAGGAAAGATACCAAAAATACCTACTTTCAACCCCTGGTTTTATTGCTTTTGCTTGCATTTAGTTAGCTTAGGTAGTTAGTTAATCGACTCCACGTAAGACGACCCAAGAGAGCACTACTAGTGTGGTCCTTGGTTTTTAATTAATTTTATATTTGCACCCCAAGGCGTTTAGGAAAGGTAGCAAATCAATGGCACCGTTGTCGAGGAGTCATATTTTACTCGTTAGGTTAGCTAAGTGTCAATTGCTTATTGACAAAGAATTAGTAGCATTTTAGGTTAGTTTAAGTTCATATAGTTGCATTTTAGGTTTTAGGTTAGTTGTAGGTTGCATTTGCATTCATAAATTGAGAGAATCCAAAAAAAAATATTTCCTGTTGTGTGTTATGATTAAATGCTCCCTTGCTTGCACATCAATTGGAAATTGTTCAAAATACATTGACATCTACACTAGAGCTTGCTACCAACTTTTGAAAATTTTCGCCCAAAAATTTATGAGGCTCAGTTTCCTAAAGTTTAGGCCATTCTAAGCAAGTTCAATAGCTTGACTGTTTAGTGTGGCGGATTTTGGCAATGAGAACTTTTTCAATTTTTCTTTATTTTCTAGTATTTTTTTAAGATTTTAGGATAGTTGTGTTTTTTAGTTTTCTTCTTTGATTTTCCCTTCATTCTTAGTTTGTTTGAGTTGATTTCACCCATTATTCACCCCTCCATTGCCCATTTGATCTTGTTGTGCATTATGCTTGCTTGCTTGGTATTTAACTGCGTATCTTGCTACACATGCTGTCTGTTCCTTGTGTATGACTAGAACCAATACTAGCGAGTCTGATTTACTGCCTGAGAACCCTAAGATTGGACATCATCTTACCCAGTTGAGAAGAGCCAAAAGAATCATTGAGCCCAGTAACCCAGTTATTCTTGACCACCCACATTTTAGTGATTCTAGTGATACAGATACTGACATTAAGTGTGATCCCCTGCCCATAGACATGAATCCATCTAGCAAATAAGTTATTCTAGTACCCAATATACCAAACTAGGGTGTAGAGCCACCTAAGAACCAAAATAAGGGTTATGGGAGTAACGGTATACAGGGACACATTGTAAATGAGGGTGAGATACCACATAGGGTTAGAAAGACCATTAAGGATGCTCCTGCTGTGAATGATGATTATAATCCTTTTATGAATGCATTCCCTAATATTCATGCTGATTATGAGATAAAAGGTTTGTTGATTCGGTCCTTACCAAAATTTTATGGCTTGTAGGAGGATGAACCTTACAGACACTTGGATGAGCTATTTGTTCATTGTGATTCCTTGAAGCCCACTGGAGCTCCAACCGAGGATGTTACGTGGCGTGTATTCCACCTCATCTTGGAGGAAAAAGCAAATGCTTAGTTTATGAGCCTACCTAGGCTTGATCCGGACGCATGCACTTCATGAAGAAATTTGAGGAAAGCATTCTTTAACAAGTACTTCACAGCATCAAGAACCTCTGTAACACGAAAAGAAATAACTCAATGAAGAGAGAAGCCAATAATGACAAATTTTCTTATCTCAACTCTTGTATATCCAAACTCAACGATGAGAGAGAAGCTAATAAAGGAGAATTCTCTAATGTCAGCTCTAACTTCTCCAAACTAGTCAATGCCTTTGTTTGCCTTACAAACCAACTCAAAGAGCCTTCTTTATTGCAAATTGTAACCAATCCCGATGATACCAAGTCCTTAAATGCCATATCTCTTAGAAGCGGTCAACATGTCAAACAGCCCAAAATATCTGGCTACCAATTTGTGCAGGGCAGAATTGTGATCAAGTTCTTCCTAAAAGGATGAAATTTGAGATAAACCATATCTCTAACACAAAACTCTCTTTGTGAACGGTGTTTATTAGCTGCACCATTCGATGCTGAGCTCAATGAGGGTGATCCTTTAATACTTTGAGGGTTAATTCTTGGATACTATAGGACCTGAGGGAAGCAACATTTTCAGACTTGAAACATTGGCAAGTAGCACACAACTGAATAAATTCTCGCACATCACGCTGCATCCTTTTCCAACACTAAAATGATGCTAAATGCTTGTATGTAGTAATGACTACATAGTGTCCTCCTAAAGCATCTGCATGAAAAAACGTAAAAAATTCCTCTCACAAGAGTCTATCAGCATCTACCACCAATTTACCACCTTGTTTCAAAAGTTGATGTTCCCAAGTATACTTGGCATGTGAACTAGAATCATTTTTTAGATCCTAGATAAGCTTTTGTAAGTGATCATCTACCATCCAAGTTTGATGTACTTAGTTATGCAGAGTAATAGTGGGAGAAGAAATAGCAGCAATTGAAGCCTCCCACTTGCGAGATAAAGCATCGGCTGCCATATTATCTTTGCCCTTTGTGTAGACAATCTCATAAGTCAATCCCCATAATTTGTTGAGCCATTTAAGATGATCAGGGGAAATAGATTTTTTCTCAAGTAAGAGCTTTAATGGAAAATGATCAATCTTGATTGTAAAAATAGATCCAACTAGACAAGAGCGCCATTGTTGGACTGCAAAAATGATAGCCATTAATTCTCTTTCATAAGCAGATAATAATTGCTTCCGAGGACTAAGAGCCTTACTTGCATAGGCTATAGGATGATCTTGTTGTGTTAGAATTATGCCTAACCTAATAGTAGAAGCACCCGTCTCAATGACAAAGCGTTCTTAGAAATTAGGTTAGGCAAGAACAGGGGTTGAAGTCATTGCTGCCTTTAAAGTAGAAAAAGCAAAATCAGCTTCATCAATCCATCGAAATTACTCTCCCTTACGAAGAAGATCTACAGAGGTTGACAAATTGACCCATAATTCTTAATAAACCTCCTGTAGTACTCCGTAAGACCTAAAAATCCACATACAGCTTTGAAAATGGTTGGAGTAGGCCAAGAAGAAACTGCTGAAACTTTGCATGGATCAAACTCAACACACCTTCCTGAGATCAAATGACCTAAGTACTCAACTTGAGTGGCAGTAAAACTACACTTGGATGCCTCAACAAAAAACTTATGTTGACGTGGGAGTGTAAGAGTTTGAGTGAGGTGTTGAACATGGAGATCCCAATCTTTATTATATACTAAAATGTTGTCAAAGAACATAGGAACAAATTTCCTCAAATACATCTTGAAAACATAATTCATTAAACCTTGAAATGCTGTAAGTGCGTTGTAAGGCCAAAAGGCTCACCAAAAATTCGTACAGCTCTTTATGACTCCGAAAAGTTTTCTTGTGTACGTTGTTAAGTGCCATATAGATTTGACGATATCCTATACAGAGATCCAACTTTGAAAAGTAATGTGCACACTGCAACTCATGTAACAATTCCTCAACTAAAGGAATAGGAAATTTGTTTTTAATTGTGTTCTCATTTAGTCGTCTGTAATCTACACAAAACCGCCATCTGTTGTCTTTTTTTTTAAACAAGACCACAGGGGCAACAAAAGGGCTATGGCTTTCCTGCACAATTTCATTTCTAACCATCTGCTGAACTTACCTTTTAGTTTTTGTTTTCTCCAACGGCCTATACAGATAAGGATAGCAACTAATGCGAGAGTCATTGTGTAGATGAATTTGATGGTCTTGATGGAGGAAGACTGTGAGGCTCAGCAAAAATATCCTTAAAAACGCATATCTTCGTCTAGCTGATTTCGTTGAGAAGTGTTAAGATCAAGGTCCTCATATAATGATATAAGAGACCCATCATTGTGATAACGTGGAATAGAAACACATGTTTGCTACTAAAAAGTCACAATCTTGCAATGTATCTTCATCAAGCAGCAGATTCCCACTACCCACTCCAGTCAACTTGAAATACTTCTGATCATAGTAAAAAGCCATAAACCTCCCGTTCATGTCTAGGACAATGCGTCCCAACTCCTTCAACAAGCTAACGCCTAAAATGACATCAAACCCTGCTAAATCCATAACAAGAGAGTCAGCAAAAATATCATGATAAGCGATATTCCATTACAATCTTTGACAAAAATTGTTAATGATCATTAGATCCCCAGCTACTACAACTCGAAGACCCTTTTTATCAGTAATAAGCAGATGTAATCGTTTAGCCACCGTAGCGTCAATCACGTTATACGTACTGCCGGAATCAACAAGAATAAGGACTTGTTGTTTCTTGATGTGTCCTCGAATTTTTAGGGTAGAACATTCATTCCTTCCTTCAGCAACGTTAATAGTAGCATCTATTATAACTGTGCCTTCTTGTGAGTCAAACTTTTCTGCAGCTTCCAAGAAATCGTCATCACCTTCATCATGTACAACAAGCATCAGAACATGAGAGGCATGACAATTATGATTAATGGAATATTTATCATTACTCTAGTAACATAATCCCTTTCTATGCTTGTCCTTCGTCTCTTTCTTTGTCAAAGTCAAGGCAAGTTTCTTATTAGAAGAACCTGTGTAATAAAGAGAGGGCCTTGGCTTATCATTCGTGAGACCCTTAGAAACCGAGAGCACCGCATCTGATTTAGAATTGGTCCCTGATGTCAAAGAATGATAAGACTAAAAAAGCTTATTAAAAGAATTGGAATGAGAATCATGTTCAAACATAGCGGTGACAGTACGTTCTTGAAGTCTTGCCATTTTCATCATACTAGCAAGACAAGAAGGTTTAAAACCATCTACTGTAGATTGAATATCAAAACACAAACCTTCCAAGAAGATGTCCATCGCAACACTCTCTGGAATATCAACCACGGTGAGCAGATCGTCGAACATCCCAATGTAATTATCAATGCTAGATTTCATTTGAAAATTTCAACAATGGATGAAATTCGACCTACTTATGCAAATCGAGCTTCCATTTGCCAGAAATAATCATCCCATTCTATAACACCCCAAAGTTTTGAAAAGAGATAATAAGAAAATATTTTGAATCTTGGAATATTATTCTATTATTAAAAAGTCTTGTGGATAAATTTGGAGATCAAAACGTATCTTGATAATTTAATTTAGAGATTAGACTTGGACATATATTTAAGGAGTTAGTAATTAAATTTGTCAGGTAGAGGTAATATAGGAAGAAGAAAAATTAGAGGAAAGTAATTATGGTTTTTGATCAAGGGCAAAATGGGAAAGAGAGAAAAATGAAGAAAGGAAAAGATGATAATGCCCTTGGTTTGAATTTTTATTAATTAAGGGAGAAAGGCAAAAAGGTAAAATACCCCTTATCACCCTATATACCCTCCTTCAACCTTCACCATCACATTTCCTTTCTCTCCCTCTCTCTTTCTTTCTTTATTTCCCATTTCTCTCACTCTTTCTGTTTTCTCTCTTCATTCTAGCAAGCTCCGGCGGTTTCGATGGCAATTTCAAGTGGTTGGTAGCTCCAACGGCGCATCAAGCCTGAATTGAAACTCAAGTGACTCTCCTCTTTCTATTTCTACATATCTTGGTTCGATTTGAGTGGATTTGGGGAGGAATCTATTTGGGGCTTGGAAAGATTTTGGAAGTTCTAAACTCATAAAAGAGAAGAATAGACTTAAATTTATAACTCTGGTCAAGGACTTTGAGTAATAGAGTGGTGTGTGTTAAAGTTTTTCCCAAATTTCTTCTCTAGCCACTGTTCACCCGATGCTGTTCTTGGTGATTTCTGGGTGAGCATCGATTAAAAGCTTAATTAATCCTGATTAGGAGTAAGTTTAAGTTCATAGAGTGTCTTGCATGTTGGAATTTCTGATTCTGGGTGATTCGAGTTAATATGGATTAATTGATTATTGATTATAAGATTGAAATGAGATAAGGAGTAGTCACTAATAGTTGAGCATTTGAAAGTAAAAGATGGGAGTAATAGGTTTGATTAAGAAGCTAGGAGTTATGGAATGAGGGGAGATATTTGTTATGGTTACATTAGAATGTGGTTAACTTTGGAGATTGGAACAAAATAGGTTGAAGGTATTTGTTGAGAAATTATGGTTTAAGTAATAGTTACTCTGTTAAAAGGGTTTTAAAGATAAGGTTAAGGATTTAATGCTGGTTGATTGAGGAAGACAGTTTAAAGATCGTGATATAAGGAGGGTTTATTTCAGTGTTAAAGGAATAAAGAGGATAAGGTGAAGCTGTAATTTATTATTATTTGTTGTTGCAAAGGCATAGTGATTGATGGACTCGAATGCATGGATGATTAATTGGGTAGATGTTTATTAAAGTGTTGGAATAAAATCTGAATTTTTGGGAAGTATCTTGAGGTATAAATGATAATTTGAAATTGGTAAGGAATTGAATATACTTTAACTGGGTTAAGATCATTGTTAGGATTTAAATGATATGGGATGTAAGGGGATAATATTGGATTGTATATATGGGTGATTCAAGTAAATAAATATGAAGTAAGTTGATTTGAACCAATAAGGGTATGTTTATGCTGTATGTTTGAAATGTTTGTTGTATGATTATACCATGCCGGTTTGATAATTACGCAATTAACAATTGAATTAGGAACTATATTTGAAATATATGTAGATATGGGAACGGTAGAGATATAGATAATACTATCGGGACATGAGAGACGCAAAATTATTACAAGTAAGTATATGTATTAACTTATTATCTATATGTAATTATAGGAAAAGATAGTGGAATTGGATATCCGGGACACTGCGAAGGGGAAGAACCAGCTTACGAGTAATTCCTGAAGTTAGGTAGTAGTTTATTTCATAACATTAAGTTTGCATGTATAATTTTGTAATATTTGTTGCAGGTATATGGTAAGTTTTTATTCCTTTCATATTTTTAGAGTACTATAAGGCTTAGGTTTATGAAATATATACATGACAATGCGTGCATGAAATAAATTGCATTTGAAATGCTGTTTTTCAGAGGAGCTGGAAAAATGAGTTGAGGTTTTGGGATAAGGTATCATATGAAGAAGCAGGAATGCCTGCTATATTTTGTACTACTATAGATAACTATTTTGAATATAGTTTATCTGTATAGGTTATAAGATTAAGAAAGCAAGCATATGTGTAAATATATATAGAATCGTGTATGTATATATATATCCCTAAGGAACAATACAGTTATATATACAGGTAAGAGGGTTATCGACTAAGATAACCCCACTATTTTGTTAGGCTAAAGTATACCTTTAGTCTTTTATGTTTGCATTGTGGTTCAATTTAATCCTTTATCTTTATAAAGTATACTTTTAGTCCCTTAAATCTAACACCATCAGTCTAGTTAATGAGTATTGCTGACTCATCATATTTTAAGTGATGATTGTTCAATTAAATGTTCACAAAACATGCTTATAATTTTTTTAGTACACCAAGAAAATATGCTTATAATCCTTTTAGTACAAAAATAAAATATCTCATCTTCACTAATCACTCATTGTCTTCCAAAAACGCAGGCATGTTGCTTTAAATCTATCAGTGACTTCACCCCATCCTTCACTAATCACTCATACTTCGCCTACTTCACACAAAAGCCTATAGGAAAAAATCTCTATGCACTCTCGTTTTTTCATAGATTGATTCAAAGGTTATATTAATGATTCAATATGAAGCCCGGTTTCGCATGAGAGCATATGAAGGATGAGAGTAGGGAGCAAATCAATAGAAGTACGCGATGAAAGATAGTTGTGTACCATACCAATGAGAAATATTCCTTATAAGGATGTTGCCGTCACAAGGATGAGTTGAGCAAGGATAAAACCTAAAAGATAGAGTTTTTTTTATGGAAACTGTATCATATTAACTCATACGGAGAGGTACATCAGGACAATGCCAACAGAAAAGAAGAAAAGAGAAATCTAGAAGATAAAGCTAAAACTTTTATCCTTGATCAAACTCCTCCTCATAAATAGAGGAAGGTGGTTGATCAAAGATAATGCAATTCCTATCAATCCTATGAGAAAGTTTAGCTAGCCTATTTGCTAGAGATATGTGTTCTCTACTTGTGTACAAAATATCGACATGCCAATCCCTATGAAGAAGTAGCCTAGCTTTATCAACAACGTATCTGAAAGGATAACTCCCTTCGTATCCTCTCAAGACAAAGTTGATAGCTTCAATACAAACAATGACTAGAACAATGTTTCTAAAGCCTTTGGTCCAACACATGTGAAGACCATGGATAAAGCCAAGCAGCTATGCAATCACCGGAGGAACGTTAGTTAACCTGAAGTTGAAACTACTAAGCCATCTCCCACAAGCACTCTGGGCTACACCTCCGCATCCACTCCCCCTGTCAACCAGAATTGATCCATCTACAAGGAGTTGGATCTCATCTATCCCAAGGTTCAAAGGGAAGCTATAGGTTGATGATCTCCTCTCTGTAAGGGCGCATCGTCTCAGAACATCTTGGTCAGAGCAAGCTCTAAAGAAGTTGAGGTTCGGGTTGCACTTCTCCTCTTCCAGCTACTCTCTAAATAGCTTCCTACATCTGTTAACCCATATATCCTAGCACATGTAACCGAACAAGGAAGACCATGGAATCTTCTTGGTGAAATTCTATCCCACCTCATGTGTTAAGTTCCATTTAATCCATTCTGCTCCCTGCAATGAGAAAAACTTACCCAACAAATTGGGCCTTATAATGGAACTCCAGCAGTCCTTTACAGTCGAGCAATCCCTAAGAAAATGCATCACATCCTCCTCCTATCAACATCTAAAGGGGTACTTCACTGTAGTTGCAATCCCTATTCATGCCCTGTGTTGCATCGTGTGAACTCTCTCATGGACCACCAACCATATGAAGGTTTTAAACTTTTCCGACACATCCCATCTCCATATACGCCTCCATATGCTGTCTTCACTCTGTGAGGTACCTGCAAAAAGAAATCGATATGCATATTTAATAGAAAAGGATCATCAGTGGAGGGTTTCTAGAAAATTTTGTCCTCTCCTTTCGCCTCTCTAGGGGGTGAGCACTAACAATCCGGTCAACTACATGAGGATAAAGTCATAAACCCAGTTTGTCCCTGTCCCATTCACTGTCTTATCTGACATAGGAAGCCACTCGCTCAGACTGATCAATGTACCTTTCATACCCGGAATGAGGTAAAATAGCAGAATATTGAGCTCAGACCAGTTATCAAACTAGAAGGAAGTGGACTGGCCATTACCAATTTTCCTCCCCACTCCCCTTAGAAACCTTTCCCACACCTCACAGATACCTCTCCAAGTTATGGATGAGTCTTTTTTCTTCTTCACTGAAGGCATTTCTTGGTCACCATATTCATATTTAGCCCTGAGGACTTGCACCCACAAGGCATCTCTCCTACTAATAAGGCCCCAACATAGTTTCATGATGAAAGCTTTATTCTGTTTCCTCATGTGTTTAATGCCCAATCCGCCTGCCTGTTTATCTAGCATCACTAGGTCCTATGAGAGAAGGTACAACTTCCTGCCTTCTTCATTATCTCCCCACAAGAAACTTCGACTACGCTTCTCTAACTCCTTCACAACTCCTTTTGGGAGCAGCATGGTTTGCATGTAGTAGGTTGGGAGAGCTGAGAGAACAGACTTGATAAGAGTCAGTCTACATGTAAGATTCAGACATCCCTTTTTCCATCTTGAAATCTTCTTTTTTGTTCTTTCCAAGACTGGAGAAAAAGTACTGCATAAAACCCTTCTACGGATAAGAGGAATCCCCAAATACTTACCCAAATCACTGGCAAGCCCTACCCCCATTTCATTGCTCAAGTCTAGCATGCGAGAGAAATGGACATTCCTAGAAAAGCATATCTTTGTTTTCCCCTTATTCATTTGTTGTCCCAATGCTTCAAAAAAAAGGTCTAAGCAACTCAACATCACATCAACCTGTAAACTTAAGGCTTCTCCGAATAGGATAAGATCATCAACAAAGAATAGGTGGGAGATCGGGGGCCTCTCACGTTGATTTGGATTAGCCAAAGCCCCTCATCAATAACATCACGAATTACAAAGTTTAACCACTCTATACAAAGTGTGAAAATGTATGGGGAGATTGGATCACCCTGCTTAAGCACCCTGGTGGGTCGGAAGGTCTCCGTCGGGTCCCCATTCTAAAGGACTCTAAGAGTATAAGAGGATATACATGCCATAATCAGGTTGCAAATTTTTTCGCTAATTCCAATCAACTCCAGCGTCTCTTGAATAAAGTTCCACTCAAGCCTATTATAGGCCTTCTCCAAATCTACCTTCACTGTTAACCACCCTGTGTTGCCAGTCTTTTCTTCATTGAATGAATTACCTCTTATACTACAATGATATCATCACTACTTTGTCTCCCAGGTATGAAGCTACATTGGTGAGACCCCACTATTTTGCTCATAATAGTCCGGAACCTCTTGCTAAGGATTTTAGTGATCACCTTGTAGCTCACATTGCACAAAGAGATCGGTCTAAAATCTTTCATTGTTTTCGGGTGGTCCACCTTGGGAAACAGAGCTATATTAGTCTCGTTAATCGCCTCAACCTTACTAGGATCCTCAAAAAATTTTCTCACCAGGTCACACACTGAGTCTCCTATTATATGCCACATTTCATGATAAAAGAAAGCTTGAATTCCATCCGGACCAGGGGCTTTAAAGGCTCCAAGATCAAAAGCCGCCTGCTTAATCTCTTCACAGGTTACCTCAGCCGAGATTGCTACGCTTTCTTCAGTTGACAGGTTCGGGAAACCGTAATTTGATTGACAACTCCTTTCACCCACCAACTCACTTTGAAAGAGAATCTTATAAAACTCTAGGGACATGGCTTTGAGACATTTTTGGTCAAAAACCCATTTCCCTTCAGGATCCTTGAGCGCCTCTATTTGATTCCTGCATCTTCTTATAATGGTTGAGGAATGAAAGAACTTGTTGTTTCTATCACCCCACTTTAGCCAATTACATCTCAACTTTTGAAACCATGGGAGCCCTTCTTAAGCTAGAACCTTGTTATATTCATTCCATAGCTCCTTCTTAACTTGCACCAAGTGTTGGCTATCCCTTCTGGATCAAGCCTTCTCAACCCCTTCAATTCTTTTAAGCAGGTTTCACTTCTTTACTGGGATATTTCCTACTCAGGTTTTGTTCCAATCGATGGCTTTACAAGTAAAGCAATTGATATTTTCTTTCAACTCCCCCTCCCCTAACTTTGTTGAACCACATTAATGAAGACTTCTTCCAGCAACCAAGCCGCTTGGCATTTGAAGTTGGATGATGAGACTCAAGGTTTGTCCTTTGATGTCCCCCCCAACTCCCCCCAACTCTATTGAACCACATTAATGAAGTCTTCTTCCAGCAATTAGGCCGCTTGGCATTTGAAGTTGGATGATGGGACTCGAGGTTTGTCCTTTGATGTCCCCCAACCCAAATAGGTCTACGATCGGATCCGAATTTACTCAAATGGTAAGCTTTAGCAAGAGGAAATTGGCTATTCCAAAGATCATTAGAAAAGGCCCAGTCTACGCGCTCTTTCAATAGGTTTTTTTCCCATGTGAACTTTTCCCCTACACATTCCATCTCAATGGACTTTGCTTCTTACACAAACCCCCCAAACTGCTACATTGATCTAAGATTAGGCGGGCCATCCCCTTGTTTGTTCTCATAAGAGAGATAGGCATTAAAGTCACCTAGCACAATCCACAGGTCAATTATAGTCTTGCTTAATGCACTAAGATTTTCCCAAAGCTCTTGCCTAAGGGTAGCGCATGGTTCTACATAAGCACCCATAAGCTCAAAATATTTCTTAGCCTCTTTATCCAGGACATGAACATGAATATATTGTGTGGTTGATGAAATATAATCAATACCTACATTTTCATCATTCAAAAGAATCCAAATATCCCTTGTATGTCCAGTTGCTTCCAAACGGATCCATCGATTATATCCTAGTTTCCTTATTACTTCATATGCTTTCAAACCACTAACTCTAGTTTCAAGTAAAATAAGAATTTGAACATCCTTCCCATTTACCATATCCTTAACTCATCCAGGAAAAACTTTAGATGCAGCACCATGACAATTCCATGTAATAATATTCATAATAAAATTCATAACGAAAAGAGGGCACCTAAGAGATTTCGGTCTACGTGGAAGCATTAGCAGTTTCCATCTCTTCATATATCCTTTAGCCTTCTCTCTGACTTCCGCTTGAGTCTCGTACCAACAATCTCCAGTATCTTGGTTTTCTTGTGGAGGCACATGATCATCTTTAATTTCGGTTGGGTCTAGAGGCTTCAAGCATGTTTCAAAAAATTCTTGCTCTCCAAATTTCGATTTATCCTCCTTAAACCCCTAGTTGGATTTTTGTCTAAAGCTTAAGCTTGTGCAACTGGCCTTTCTTCCCCAAACGTGTCATCTTCCTTGATAAAGTCCAAAGGGCCTTTATTTGTCATAGACCCAATAATTATTTGGTGCAGCCAACCCACCCTTTTTTTCTTTAAAAGGAGGGACACTATTATGGGGCGTGTACTTATGCTCCTTTTTTTAGTTGGGCCCATTTTCTTATTTCCTGGTCCATTAGCGTCAGTTGGGCCGAAGCTTGTTGAGCTCAAACCTGAAACCTCTTCCTCATTCTTTTTGCTAACTTTACTCTTCTTCCCCTTGCTTTTCTTGTTGCCGTCTTGTACTCCCTCTTCCTTCTCTGCCAAAAATGTCATGGTATCTCCCTCCCCAGGTCTGTCTTTTTCTCCATTTTCAAAGATGAAAGTTACTTTCTCTTGGTTCCTAGCATCTTCTTTCCCATTTTGAGAAACTTCTTTTTTCCTCCACATCTTGGTCGTGACATTTCTTTTTTGTTCTGGGCTTTGACTTTGAGACGTGATAGGGATTTCCTCTTCTTACAGGACATCGAATCTCGTGCCCGAAGTGTGCTGTGACACCACCTCCTTTTGGTCCACCAGAACTAGCTTTCAGCATCGTCTTCTTCTCCGGTTCCGTTCACTGGTTCCTTGGTTTGAAGGTGTTTTTTATTTTCATCCAAGCACCAACAGCCTCTTCCTCCTTCACCCTGGGTACATTGAATAAAGGTTGCCTATTCTCAAATGATTCTCCTTTATTTTCCTCTGTCCTTGCCTAGACCCCTTATACCCATAGATCCTAGTTTATTTTTCCTGGAATAGCCAAAGGGCACACCTCTTGTTTGTGTCCATATTTCCCGCACTTGAAACATATAAGATCAAGCCCCTCATACTCCATTGTATAAATCTTTTTTCGTATCACAAACCTTGATTTAAGGGGTTGATTAGGATCAACTTCCTCACTAAATCTTGCAAATTTCCCCCTTTTAACTACTACACTGTTATTACACTGAGCCAATGTATTAATATCAACTTTCAAAGCTTTTCCAATGATGTCCCCTATTTCAAGCATGCAGGCTTCAGAATATACATACATAAGGAGGGTAGGAACTCTAACCCAAACTGCAACTTTCCTGAATTTATTGCAGTATGGGTTAAAGTTGGGGCTCCACCTTTGCATTGCTAAATAGTGCCCCTGAATAACCCAAGGACCCTCAAACAAGAGTTTCTTGCTTAAACTTTGTCTTCATTTCAAAACACATAGTAATTATTTGGTAGATCAATGAGCTCAAATTCCCTTGCTTTGATTAACCAAGCAATCTATCTTTCATCTTATCAAGATTAGCTACTCTTCCCAGCAAAGTGACAATTAGTGCATTCTTCCATGGCATGCACAATTCCCTCAAACGTTCATCTGTCATTGGCAAAGTAGGCAAGGTGTCCATTAGTTTCTTCTGCTCTTCAGTGAGCACCGGTGCTGTTTGCTCCTCCTCTTAGAGCCATTCCTTCATCATGTCATCCAACTCCCTAGAGAAGGTTTGTTCCTCCCTCCCCATGAGCTTGGACTTATAGGATATCTGAGTTTTTTGGCTTGTCTTAGTCGCACTTTTTGACTAATTATTCCCACCGTTTAGCTCCTCTGGCTTCGCCTCTTCCATTTCTGCATCTTGTGAGTCAACCCCCTGCTGTGAACCTTTCTCTTCAAGAGGGCCCTCACTATGTAATTTCTTGACATGCCTTTCCAGTAAATCTTGTTCTTCAGATGAGGTCTCACTGGTATTCCTCGGCGAAACCCCTTCATTGATTGGATTGTTTTGTGTCACCCCCTCACGCACTCACACCTTCTCTCTCTAACATTCTCTCTCTAACAATATCAAAGATATAGTTTTCAGTTTAAATGTTTTTTATTTTACATGAATTTAGAAACATTACATTAAAAAGGAGTAAAATGAAAGTATGCTTTGTCATCCCACTCTGTAAATAGCGTGTAATTGAAAAGACATCACTTAAAATTTGATGAGTCAGCAATCTCCGTTAAATAGACTAACAGTGTTAGATTTGAATGACTAAAAATGTACTTCAACCATTTTGTCATTAAGACATGTTAGGTATAAATAGGTAATCTTTAGATATTAAGATATTAGGAGTAAATGTGTATATCATAGGATATAGTTTCTCAAACACTATCAAATAGGATTAGAAAATTATAAGATGACCATAGCTATTTTAATTGTTTTATAAACCACTTTCAACAACAACAACAACAAAGCCTTATCCCACTAAGTGGGGTCGGCTACATGGATCGCACGACGCCATTGTGCTCTATCGATAACCAAATCTTTAGATATATTATTTATTAAAAGATCGCGCTCTACAACTTCATTAAGTGTAAGCCTCGGTCTCCCTCTTCCTCTCTTAATCGGACTCCAGACTATTTGATCTACCCTCCTCACTGGCGCATCTAATGGCCTCCTTTGTACATGTCCAAACCACCTCAAACGATTTTCTACCATTTTCTCACTGATAGGTGCCACTCCAACTCGTTCGCGTATATGATCATTCCGAATCTTATCCTTTCTTGTGTGACCACACATCCATCTCAACATCCTCATTTCAACTACCCCCATCTTATGTTCATGCTGACCCTTCAAAGCCCAACATTCACTACCATATAATACTGCTGGTCTTATAGCAGTGCGATAAAACTTCCCTTTTACCTTATGGGGTACTTTTTTATCGCAGAGAACTCCAGTAGCTTTCCTCCATTTACACCACCCAGCTTGAATTCTATGATTGACATCGTCATCAATCTCACCATCTTGTCTTATAATTGATCCCAAATACCTAAACTTCGTTACTTGAGGGATTGTTTGCTCTCCTAGTTTAACCTCCAAATCACCTCTAAGTTGTCTATTTGCAAAATTGCAATGCATATATTCTGTCTTACTCCTACTTAAACGGAAAACCTTCGACTCCAGCGTGTTTCTCCATATTTCTAATTTATCATTAATCTCCTCTCTTGATTCGGCCAGAAGGACTATATCATCAGCAAAAAGCATGCACTTAGGGACCGCTTCTTCTATAAGCTCAGTTAGAGCATCTACTACTAAATTAAACAAATATGGGCTCAAAGCTGATCCCTGATGTAGGCCAATTCTTATAGGGAAGTCTTTTGTCTCACCTCCCGGCGTTCTAACCTTAGTCAACACCCCATCATACATATCCTGTATAACTTTAATATAAGCAAGACATACTCCTTTCTTTTCCAAGGCTTTCCAAAGTAAATCTCTCGGCACGCGATCATACGCCTTTTCTAAGTCAATAAAAACCATATGTAAGTCTCTTTTTCTACTTCGATACTTTTCCATTATCCCTCTTAATAGATATATCGCCTCCGTTGTGGATCTCCCTGGCATGAACCCAAACTGTCTCTCAGAAATACTAGTTTCTAGTCTTAACCTATGCTCAATCACCTTTTCCCATAGTTTCATTGTGTGACTCATAAGTTTAATTCCCCTATAATTTGCACAATTTTGTATATCGCCTTTGTTTTTATAAATCGGGACTAAAGTACTTTTTCTCCAATCATCAGGCATCTTCTTAGACCGTAAAATCTCGTTAAACAATTTAGATAACCATAACACACCCTCTTCCCCTAAACATTTCCAAACTTCAATCGGTATACCATCAGGTCCAACTGCTTTACCATTTTCCATTTTCTTAAGAGCTTCTCTAACCTCCCACACTCTAATTCTACGATAAATTGACCTATTAAGTCCATCTTCACTAATTGTCAAATCCCCCAACTCACAAGATAGACCTTCACCTCCATCATTGAATAACTTAGAAAAGTAGGCCTCCCATCTATTCTTAATATCTTCATCAGTAATCAAAACTTTACCTTCTTCATCCTTTATACACCTTACTTGATCCAAATCTCTTGAATTCCTCTCCCTACTCTTTGCGATCTTGTAAATCTTTATAAACCACTTTATTTATATAAAATTTATATTTAAACCAATTTGTTAGAAAATTCTGTTTTAAAAATAAAAATTTTAAATTACTCGTACTTTTATACTTCTATCGTTATAATAGTTGTTATAAATAACTAAAATGCTGTAATATAGCATTAAAAATTAGGTGTTACACGTTCCACCACCGAGCTATGAAATTCAAATTTCACTTTAAAGCCTTCCGCTCGAGGTGTATACTCAATAGATGAATTCGTTGATTGACAGGAGTTCATCAACAGTAAAGAACTGCTTACACCGACCGATAGGCCCAACCTTTAAAATCTGTTCCGTCAAACGTCGGAAATTCGACGTGGCTTTATTTTGTGGGTGGAAAATATTGGGAACGAGGCGATCCATATGTGCCAAATTGCGGAACCATCGGTGGTCGCAGAGGTGTGCTCGAAGAACCCCCCACAGCTTCATGAAGTCCAGCTTGATGCAAGATCGGAATCTAAGCCACCAAATCGCTGAGATAATTCCAGATATTGAATCCTTGAGTTCATGAATATCATGAGTGTTTTGCTCCAATATGAGTTTGTTACCCTCTGCCACAGCTTCGTGTACCTCCACGCGATTCTCCAAATCGCCCAAGCACTCACCTGATCGTGTTTCCGGCGCCATTGAGGCCGGAAAGACTGGCTCTGATGCCAATTATCACGAAGTAAAGAAGAAAAGAAGAAAAGAGAAAAACAAGTTTATTCCATTCATAATCTCCCTGTATTATAGTCCGAAGCTTATATCATAATTGCTTGACTAACAACTAATTGTTATCAGCTAAGACAGCCAGGACGTGTATTCTGTTAGCAACAAATAGTTCTCTTCTATTTGACACATAACACCCCTGCATGCCCATTTGATTCGATTCTTATCCAATGACTGAAACCAAGTTTTTAACCACATTATCAGCCTTTGTTCCACTAATTTGAGGTTCGAGAAGGCATATAATTTCTACCTTGTATTTCGACAACTCCATGATGCTATTATCATTAGCTTGAATCACCAACTTACTGTTCATTTCCGCCTTCAGCTAGCTCATCACCCATTTGATTATCTTTTTTCCCGTATCATCTTTAATAATAAGTGTAAAATACAAAAACATATTACATTTTTTATATAATGATTGATTTTAAGTAATTTTATTAGTTTTCTTGAAACAGAAACAGCTATTTGAAGCTTATAAGAGACGGAGGGAGTAACTTTTTTGGGGGCAGTCTTCGACTTCAATCCACACGCCGGCCGGCCAATCTGTTGAAGAGAAGTAACGCAATTCATCGGTCTCTACAGCTCATCAATATGAATGGCGTGTTCTTTGCAAAAACCAAGGCTATCAAAGTGTTTTGTAAGGGGCCATCTTCGACCATTCTCGGATTTTCTTTCAGGACATTCATTGATAAGGTTTCGATGGAAGAAACGAAGTGTTGGTAATAATATATTTTTTTTAATTTTTTTTTATGGTTTCAACTTTCAGTGCCCAAGGGCAATCTTGTGCTGGATCACCATGTCTGACTTTCTTGCAACAAACAGACAAAGATACAGTAGCTATCTTTTGTTTAAGTAAAACCAGACAACATACATACATACATATAAAACTTCTACTGAGCTTCTGGATCCTGTGCAGTGAAAATTCATTAAATTTCGTTAACAAAAAAGAATTACAGCAACACCCAATACAACAAAATGAAAAGGCAAACAGCAAAATCAACCAACCAGAAACAAAGATGTGTTGGGGTAGAGGAGCATCTCATCCCTTGTTCCACTCATGCACGACAATATCTCGCTCACCATTTTTACCCCGCTCAACCCACTTCAAGTATTGGAGTTTAGGAAACATTGACTCGAGTTTTTCTTGACACTCGGGTTTTTCTTGATCAATGGGCTGCATATTGGTATACCTGAGCACCAAAAATTTCACATTATTCCACTGCTCGCCCCCATCAAATAAATTCTTGAGCTTTCCTCCCTTAATGTTTAGAGTCTCCAGGTTCGTCAGTTTGCGAGGGTCTAGCCATTCCGGCTTCGTCTCGTGAGGAATGCCTTCAAGATCCAGTTTTTGTAACCCTGGCGGCAAAGACAGGGACCCTTTAACATCTGCTTTACCCCATGATATTTTGAGACACTTGACATTTTCTAACTCCTTCAACTTGTCAAATTTCTCTTCCTGGATGGCAGCCTCACTCCCTATATGTATACTTAATCTCTTCAAATTCTTCAGGGTTGGAAGATGCTCTATTTTGAAGGGAGTCCTCTGTGAATTGCCTATTATGAATCCCTTGAGTGCTTGTAGCGAACTGAGGTTCTGTATCCCCTTGGGCAAGCTTTCCAACAAGTAACAATCCGATACATCCAAATGTGTGAGCTTCTTCAATGATGCAATAGCTGCAGGCAAGGTTTCTAGATTATGACATGCCTTGAGGTCCAGAATTAGGAGGCTGACAAGTTCTTTAATGGAGTCAGGAAGTGAAGTAATCCTTGAAATCCCACGCAGGCTGAGATACTTGAGATTTTTCTGGGTCTTCAAACCCTTTAGGAACGATTCACCTCGAACTTCAATGTGATGGCTGTGAGAAACCTGCCAACGACCAAGATGAAGCACCCCCAGTTTCTTGAGTTTAGCAAGCCATTGTTGTTGAAAATCAAGATCAATCTCGTTTACATTAAAAAGAGTCCTCAAATTCTCAAGTGTAAATTCATTCTCACTTGCCAAATTAGTGTGATCAGCAATCAAAAAAGCACGCCTAGAATGGATTGGATCAAAACGAGGGATTCCACCATCCAATTTCAAAAGCATTTCTTCCTTAGCCACTGAGATCAACATACAACGGATCCAAGGGAGAATTTTACATTTACTCACTCTTGGGCACTGATCAGTACGATAGGGTATAAGCAATTCAAGATCCAAAAGCTCTTCAAACACCGTTTCACCTTCTTCCTCATTTGACACCAACCCTTCCCCAATCCACCAATAAAGTAACAACCTTTTCCTCAGAACAACATTCTTAGGGAAAATTGCAAGAAACAAGCAAATTCTTAGGTCATGCTTAAATTCGTCAAGTCTGAAAGGAAATTCATAACTCACCTGAACACGTTTAGCAACTAAATTCACACATGCTTCGTTTATAATATTCCATTCCATTTCAGATAGAGGTTCGAAAGCGTTGTTATCGGCCTTAGCCGCAAATTTGAGCAGGGAACCCTTGATTTGAGCGAGCACACCATGGATGGAACTGAAATTAGAGAGTTGAAGTTCATGGTAGCGATCCAACTGAGAGAATAGGTCGAGCAGTTCCTGTTTGCATTGTTGGGTTGGTGGGAACTTATTCTTCAAATGCTTGATTATCTTCTTCACACCTTTGGCTGATGCAACGTCATGGGAAGTTGATTCGAAGGTATCCTTGAGCCGATTCAGCAGTTTGAGCACATCTGTTGTTGTTGGATTTGTTTGAATCGACATTTTCAGAGGGAAAGGGGTCAAAAGCGTTATCTGAAACAAAATGCTAGGTGCAGGGAGAGTTGATGAGCAACGATTGACGGAAGGCGCTATGAATTCTCAAAAGTCACCGGTGGGAGAAAATTTGAGGTGAGGAATTAGTGAAATGGAATTATTATTATTATTATTATAATTATTATTGTTATTATTATTATTATCTCACAAACTGGATGGGGGTATTTTAATATGATCTTACACCTAAAAAAAATTATTTGATAAAAAAATGTTAATCTCTTATTTCCTATGTTTTCTTAATTTTAGAATTTTAAAAATAAATTTATGATAATTTTTATGGTGTCTGATCAAATTAAAATATCCATGCCACACATTATGCGTTTGCTTGTGATTATTCAGATAATAAATGACGTCACAAAATTGTTGCACCTAAGAATTCCTCTAAATTCTCAAGTAGGCTTGGTTTCTCAAGTTGTTTGTATTATTATCAATCACAATCAAACACCTTAGTTCTGATGTGAACATTTTAATATGGTTTGACACCATAAAAAAATTAGGTGGTAGATAAATTTTTTTCAACTTGCAAAATAAATAAACACTAAAACTAGGGGATTTTGTTTATTTTCCTATTTAATTTTTAGCAAAATTAATTAGAGATCCGATAAAAGGATCATAATGAAGGTCAGGTCCCACAAAATATCCAAATTAAGTTGAGGTCCCTCGGATTATAGAGTTAATTATGTGTGAAAGGACGATGACCATATTACCCAACTCTTCTATCTCTGCATATCTAGCCCCATCCACACTATTACCAACACACTTGATTGCACCATATTTTTATATACTTTTCATTGATAAAATCAGTAGATTATTTCATGTTCTTAGGGTAATTGCACCTAATTAGGGTAATTTCTGGCTTTTGCAATCTTTGTTGGAAGTTATTCTAGTCAAGGACAATTTGGGCATAATTAGCATAAATTATTGTTAACCTATTTTCAAGAATATTTGATGCTACCTTAGGTCCATTTTATGTGCAGATCATGAAGGAATATACCCAATGGAAGAGCCAAGTTGCGGACAAGAACTCCGACGGAGCGCAAGGAAGCATAAGAAAGGACTCTGGGTTTCTGCCCTTCGCCGTGGCTCCCCCACAGCGAGGGCCACAGCGAGGGCACCCCAAAAATGGGCATGTTTCTGTCCCTCGCCGTGGGCCTTCCACGGCGAGGCCCCCCTTCTCCTGAGCCTTTTCTGTCCCTCGCCGTGAGCCTTCCATGGCGAGGCCCACGGCGAGGACCCCTGTTATGCAGCCTTTTCTGTCCCTCGCCGTGAGCCTTCCACGGCGAGGCCCACGGCGAGGCCACTTCTCTTGCACCCTCTCTGCCCCTCGCCGTGAGAGGCCCACGGCGAGGCCCCGAAAACTGGGATTCTGCTATGCGTTTCAGAAATTTTTGGGGGAGTATATAAGATAAATTTCAGACCCTTCTTGGGGGTTCTAAGCTCCTCTAGTCCGAAAATCACCCTCTCTGCTAGGGTTTCATCTCCATCTCCATTCTTCATCCAAATATTCATCCTCCCACTCAAATTCATCTCCATTCTTGTTGATTTTCTTGTTCTTTCTCCTTCCACCTTCCATTTCCACTCCATATTTCCTTCCATCTTCTTCATTCATGGAGGCTATCATCATGGGTCATCTAGGGCACGAATTTGAAGACATGAGAGGCTAAGTTCTTGGTGCTTTGGTGGTGTGAAGGTGGCTCTAGCTTCATGGACCAACATAGGGGAGTTTCTAGTCTACAATTTCTTATTTCCTTTGTATTTGGCTTCTACTCTTTTGTATTGGTCTTGTATATGGATTTAAGACTTGGGATATGTGATTGCTATCCATGTTTGTGAACTATATTGTGTATGCTTTGAATTTAATGTGATTGAGATATAATTTCCTATCTACTTGTGGTTGTATTCTTGGTTGTA
Source organism: Mimosa bimucronata (assembly GCA_037074515.1). Taxonomy (NCBI): domain Eukaryota; kingdom Viridiplantae; phylum Streptophyta; class Magnoliopsida; order Fabales; family Fabaceae; genus Mimosa; species Mimosa bimucronata. Next base: position 44,249,083 of record CM073439.1, read on the forward strand.
GCCATTTTAGTGGTTGCTAGTGGTTATAGTCAATTTCTTCCATGCATGAATGTTGTGGTTGCACTTCATGAGAGTTAAATTGTATTTGGTTCAAGGCATTTCACAAACCAAGTGGATCTTAACACTAACCCTAAGTAATGGCTATGAAAGTGGTTGCTAGATTAGTTATTAATTAGGGCTAGTGGACCCCTAGTGGTTGCTTGGGGATTTTTCAATTAGACTTGGTAAATTAAACTCCCTCTAATCATTTTGAAAGAAGCATTTGAGTCACCGAAGCACTACCAAAGCCCGTTTTATCAAATCACCCCTAATCCAAACTCTTTTCACTTTTCACTTATCAATCTAAAACACCAAAAACAAGTAACTGCTTTTGTTAATAGCTTTAGTAAATGAATCTTCAAACCAAAACCCCCATACCCTTTTTATCGTTTTAATTGCATTTAGTTAGCTTAGGTTGTTTAGAAGGACTCCTCAAGTGAAACGATCCGGGATTGTGCCACTTTACACAATCCTTGGTAATTATTGTGATTTTAACCCCAAGGCGAATTAGGCAAAGGTTAAATCAATACTCCCTTTCTTCCTTCCCCCCCCCCCCGCGTCTCCCCACTTGGACTATTCTTCTTCTTCCTTTGAGAAAGAAAGGGCCTCCTCCCCTGAATCAACCACCTCCGAGAACACCATCGGCCACCCCTTGCACAACGAAAACAAAAACAAAAACACAGTTCTAGCTAGTTAGTGACCAACACATTTATCTTATCGCCATTCGAATTATACCAATAAAATTAACCCAAAAAATTCTACATTGTAAAAAGAAAGTTGTGTGTTATGGTTTAAATGCTTTATCTGCTAAGTATTCTTGATCGCCTATGTTTTTAACTGTTTTTAACTAGTGCTCGTGTGGATAGATGTATAAGAAAATGGTGAAAAGCTTTTGTGGTTTTCTTCTCGTTTAGTGTTGAGAGTGTGATCTCTATAGATGAAATTGAGGTGGTTAGTGATCGATTTTCAAGAGTTTTTCTTCAATGAGGTCAGTGGATTACCTCCAGAAAGGGAGGTTGAGTTCACCATAAAGTTGGAGTCGAGCATGGGCCCGATCTCCAAAGCACCGTACCGGATAACCCCAATCAAGTTGGCAGCTGAAGAAGCATACTACTGCAAAAAAGGGTTTCCCCGTCACTTATTTTGGGGTTTACATATCACTTTTCAGGAGACGTTAATACATGTGACATGGAAAAGATGACTTTTAATGTCCAAAAATATGTGATGTGGAATGTCAGAGTTTCCACGTCACAAGTTATACAAAAGAGAGACGTCAATAGTCTCACAAAGGCCCTCTCTTAAAGTCTGTCGTTAGACTTTCCACGTCACATATTAGATAATAAGCGAAGTGAAAAGTCTCCAGGCCGGACTTTCCACGTCACATATTATATAATAAGGGATGTGGATTGCAAGTTGAAATCTTTAGAGCATTGAGCATTTCATCGAGTGAAGTAGAATGATTGAGCACTAGGAATAACAATCGATTGAATTAGCCAAAGATCAATAGATGACCACATCAATCATCGAGCATTCTCTCTGAACATTTGAATTTTGTTCTGAACTCTTATATGCTAGTTCTTGATATTCAACTTGGCATTTTTGTAGCTTTTGTTTGATCTATTTAAAGAAAGAAGAACGTTAGACACAAGAGAGACATACAAGTAAAAGTATGATGTCAGTTACAGTAACCAGCCGTTAGCAGCTAATGTTAAGGAACTCCAACGGATAAGAGTTTAGCAATGCAGTTTTTATCCAAGTGACTGCTTTGATGATCAAGGCAATGACTAACTTATTCAAAGGGATAGTTTTGCAACGGGAAAATCTCAACTAGCTATATAAATAGCTAAAGATAGAAGCCAAACCAAGATACTTGAAGCATACTGCGATAAAGAGTTAAAAATATTCAGTCTTCAATCCTTGTTCTCTATCTGTGAGTTAAACGATTTCTATATGCTTTAAGAGTGAGCAAGCTTTCTGTAATCTTTTTCACTTAAGTTCCTTAGGATATTGGGATCATAGGGAAAGAGTGTTATCTTGTAAAGTATAGGGGGAGGATTTTAGTGAGATAGAGTGATCTTACTGAGAAAAATTCTGTCTTGTTGTAAAGGTATTCAGGAACCTAATTTTAATGCTGATTTTCACTAATGGAACCAAACTAAGGTTGGAGAACTAGATGTAGGTCTGAGTTCTAGACAAACCAGTATAAATCCTGAGTTCTTTTCCTGAGCACTTTGAGAAATTCAGAAAGAGTGAGTGTGTGCAAAGAAAATTTTTGAAATACCCAATTCACCCATCTCTTATGTATTTCTTGTCACTTTCATTCATGTAATGCCCATATAGTGGGTGGCTCTTTTGGGTGCGATTTTGAAAGAGTTCATCTCCTTCAATGACCTAAGAGAAGCTTAGGATAGGGATATGTAGTTAAAAAAAGATTTGTAATGAGTTGGACTTTGGTGATCATCTGAAGTATGATTTGGGTGATTCGGGGATTGTAAGTTTTTAGGGGAGGATTTGTGTTCCTACTGATGAGGAGTTCAAGAGGGTCATTATTAAGGAGGACTATGGGAGCTGATATTCGTTGCACCCTGGAATCACCAAGATGTATAACGATTTGAAGAGGCAGTATTAGTGGCCTAAGATGAAGTCCGATGTGACTGAGTTTGTATTGAAGTGTTTGACTTGCCAGAAAGTCAAGATTTAGCATTAAATGTCGGGTGGCCTATTGCAAAGTATTGAGGTTCCCACATGGAAATAAGACAGCATCTCTATGGATTTCATTATGGGTTTGCCCATGACTCAATCTGGTCACGATTCGATCTGTGTGATCGTGGACCATTTGACTAAGTCAGCTTATTTCTTGCCGATTCGGATTAACTATGCGCTTTCTAGATTGGCCTAGTTGTATGTTGATGAGATTGTGTGGCTTTACAGTATTTTGGAGAGCTTCATTTCAGATAAAGATCCTCGGTTTACTTCGGACTTTTGGAAGACCTTGCAGACGGCTTTGGGTACAAAAATCAAGTTTCGTATCTCTTATCATCCTTACAGCTGGTTATAACGAGAGAATGATTCAGACTTTGGAAGATATGCTCTGAGCCTGTGTTATTAAGTTGTCAAGTAGTTGGAATAGACATCTTTCATTGAGGGAATTTGCCTATAACAACAGTTATCATGCTAGTTTTCATATGGCTCTGTATGAGGCATTATATGGCTGGAAGTGTTGTTCGCCTATTTGTTGGACCGAGTTCAATGAGAGGATCATCATTTGGCCAGATATTGTCGATCAAACGACTAAGAAAATCAAGATAATCAGGCAGAAATTGTTGACTTCCCATAGATGGCAGAAGAGTTATGTGGATAAGCAGCGTAGGTTGCTAGACTTTAGTATGGGTGATCATGTGTTACTCTGGGTGTCTCCGACGACTAGTATTGGTCTGTCGATTCAAGCTAAAAAGCTTACCCCTCAATTTGTGGGTCTTTTCAATGTTATTGATATGGTTGGTTTGGTTGCTTATCAGGTAACATTACCCCCGTAGTTGTCAGATCTCCATGATTTATTCCATGTGTCCCAATTGAAGAAGTATCACCTTGGATCCTTTCGCATGTGATTGAGCCTGAGGAGGTTGAATTGAGTGAGAACTTGACCTATAAAGCAAAGGATGAGTGGATTTTGGATATAAAGGATAAGTAATTGAGGAATATGACCATTCGGTTTGTCAAGGTTTTTTGGAGGGATATGACCCCAAGAGACGTGATATGGGAGACCGAGGAGCGCATGTGATATGACTTCCCTCATCTTTTCCCTAGGTGAGTTACCTATGTATGTTGATTTGTTGAGTCTTTGGACACTTGTGCTTGGTTGAGTCTGTGGACACTGTTTGATTTGTTGAGTCTTTAGACATTTATGCTTGGTTGAGTCTTAGAACACTGCTTGATTAGTTGAGTCTTTGGACATTTATGCTTGTTAAGTCTTTGGACAATGCCTGATTAATGAGTCTTTAGACATTTGGTGGTCTTTCGACCTTTAACTAGTTTTGGGATATTGTTGGTTTTGTTTTATTTTGATGAATTTTGGGGACAAAATTCCTAAAAATTGGGGAGAGATGTTATAACATCCCAAGTTTTAAGTAATCAATTAATTATTAATTAAACGAAATTTTGGGGATTTTAAATGATCATAGTGGCTTAATTGTGTAATTAAAGATGGATTTTATGGTTAAATTGGGAATTATTAGGAAGTCTTAGGCGAAAATCAGGGTAGAGCAAAAAAATTAAAAAAAAATTAAAAAATGGTCATTCGCCATGGGTTGCCATAGTAGGCGCCACAACTAGCATGCAAAAATCTGGATTCTTAAAGCGTGATTTAGCTCAAAATTTTTAGGGCTTTTCATTTGGGATTGTAGGAACGGTCGAGAGGGAGCTGCCCTTCTCTGCTATGGCAAGCTTCTAAGGGTTCTTTGGCTCAATTTCAAGTCTCCTACCTCTAAGTAACCCTTCCTACTCTCTTTTCCCTCCGTGTTCTTGTAATTTCTTCCCTGGTTCATTAAGGGTTTTTGGGTGTTACTCATGAGTCCGAATTTCTAGCTATGAAATGGGTTTTTATTGTTTTCTTACCCCATTTTGAACCTATCTAAGCTAATGATATGGATTATATGGCTAAGCAGGTGTTTAAACTTTGATTTGGGTGAATTTTAAGCCTCTTTCTCCTAGGGTTCCTATGGGATCCTAATTTTCAAAGCTTATTTCTTTGGGCTTGTAACTACTTAAATTTGATCTTAAACTCATTACGTCTTCTGTTTGGTCATGGATTGGAAATTTGGTTGGACAAAGTTTCAAAATGCTTAGTGTTTGAGAGTGATTTTCAAAACCTAAAGTTCATGATTTTTCTAAGGCTTCTAATATGCTTGTTAGAGTTTGGAATTGGCTTCTAAAGTGTTAAATGATTGGTAGTTGGTCTTGAATTAAATTTTGGGCTAACAAAGTTTCAAGAACCTAAGGAATTTTGGGTTCAGTTTGGGATTAAATGTTTTAAATATGTCTATTGGCATTGGAAAGTGGTTCTTGTAGTTGTATACCCTTGGGATTTTAAATGTTGCAAAATTTAGTTTCACAAAGTTTGGAAAACTTGGAGAATTAAAGTGGGTCTTTAAATCATTTATGATCAAAGGGTTGTAGTAGGATTATGTGTATGAAAATAGTAAGTTTTAAGCATATTGTTTTGATATTATGGTGACTTGAGTGGAATTGGTAGCCTAGGCCTAAGGGGTTAGGTGGGTCGTTGTACTTTAGGTGAGGATTTTGTATATGATGTTCATTTTATGACAATTTGAATCATTGAGTAATTAACTCGACTTAATTGCACAGTTGATTGTTGTATATCTTAATCTGGGTTTATAGAGCACCAGGATACTATTGTGATAACTTTTAACTGCACGAGAAGGTAACCACTTCATTGTCTTCAATTTTGTGTGATGAGTTGATAACTCTACCGCTGATTGTGGTGTTGGACTCGGGCAACAGGTCATGTCGTATGTGTAATCGAAGGTTCATTCTATTACCTTATTATATGAGAAACAATATATGCTAAAAAATCTGGTTGTTTTATGATTGCATATGTGATGAGAATTTTCATATAAGCATGTTGCTACATTTGTAGATGTGCTGCTGATTCTGAAAAGAACATGTTATATTGGATTACCAACCTGTGAAAGCATGATAATTAAATGTGTGTGTGGTTGTTTAATTGCTTTCTGGTTGATATGGGCACCTGGTATGATATTGATTTCACCCCCATCACATGATAAGGTACCCGACGGCCATCGGGTTACCTTTTGGTTTTTATGTTATATTGGTAACAAATCCATGAGAGCTTGGTTAAATTATTATGTGTAAATGGTTTCACCCCATATGTGATATGAATAAGGGTGATTAATGTTGATTGCCCTATGGTTTGTGTTACCGTATGCTCTTATTTGTAGATAGTTTAGAAATAATAAGTGTTACTGGGACTTTGACTCATTTGGTACTTTTCAGTTTCATGTGCTAGTTCCTAGAGTATACACGAAGGGAAAGAGCTAGCAGATACCCATTAACTCAGTGAACTGCGGTTTGGTATTGCTATATGTATATTGCCATATACTTAGGCTAGGCATGCTTTATTTTCCGCTTTCACATGATTTCTTTTGGCTCTAGATAATTGTTTTTTCTGTGCTATAACTGAGACCGAGCCTTTGACAATTATGGCTAGAGGCCTTTGGAAATAATTATGTTTGTGTGTGCATGCATGCTGGTAGCCCCACTGGGCGGGAGCTTGTTATGTTTGGGTGTTGTGAATGGATCTCCTTGTTTAGCATGCTTGACTTTGGTTTCGTTGGTCAAAGATATTTTGGGAGTTGAAGCATAATTCTATTGAGCTTTCATAGGTTTGGTTTTAATGTTTTGAAAGTCGACTTCCGAAGAAGTTGGTTCTTATTATGGTTTAATGTGATCTAGTCGATTATGAATATTTGGAGAAATTGTGATTTGGAATTTATGATGTGATCTAGTAGATTAAGAAACGAAAATTTGGATTTTATAACTTGACTTTTAATTACAATGTTAGATGAGCCTTTTCTAACATGGTAAACTTGGATTTTTAAGTAATATCTTTTAGAATTATTTTAGTAGGTTTTTCCTTTTTAACATAGTTAATTTGTTTGGTTTTCGAAAGATCTAATGAAATCTTTTGCAACTAGGCAACTCCATCCTAACATAGTTATATTGTCTTGGTTTTAAAGGGGAATTGGATAAATCTTTTATAACTATGTTAGTAGGTTACCTCATTTGGTTTTTAGATGGTTTTAGGTAAACCTTTTGTAAATTTGTTAGTAAAAGAGATCCTTTTTTAGCATAATTACCTTACTTATTGAAAGATCGAGTTTTGGAAAATAATTATGTTAGTATGAAACCTTTTCTAACATAGCTATTATAATTTGGTTGATTTTTGTAACCAAGTTAGCGAGATTCTTTTCTAACATAGTTTACTGTTGAAAAATATCTTGTGATTCATTTTTTCCATGATAGCACTTAATTGCTTTATATTAATTGCTTTTCTTCCATGGATAATTGACTTAAAGATGATTTGGAAGCTTTTATAACTATGATAGTCCCTTTTCTATCATAGTTATATTTTAATCTTACCTTATTCTTTTCCTAACTGTGATAGAGTTTGTAATGGTTAGTGTTGTTCCTTTCTATCGTAGTTAACCTCCTAATTGGTTTCAATTAGTCAATTGTGATTTGAAATTGGGTTTCAAAATTGGAAATTTTAGAAGGATCTTATAATTTGGAACTTTTATAACTATGATAGTCCCTTTTCTATCATAGTTATGTTTTAATCTTAGTTAATTCTTTTCCTAACTACGATAGGGTTTATAATGGTTAGTGTTGTTCTTTTCTATCATAGTTAGCCTCCAAATTGGTTTCAATTGGTCATTTGTGATTTGAAATTGGGTTATTTAGAAGGATCTTACAAATGCAACATCCCAAATTTTAAATAGCTAATTAATTGCTAATAAGATGAGATTTGAATGGATTCTTAGGAATTCTTAGGTGAAATCGAGCATAATTTTGAACCTACAGCAAACTCCTAAAAATTGACCAAGTTTTGCCAGTGCAGTTTGCTGTGGGTTAGCCATGGCGAACCCACAATGAACTCCCAAAAATTCTGACTCCAATAAATAGGCATTTTCTGAAATTTAGGGTTCCCTATGTTATATTTTTTAGGTAGAGACCAAAGAAGAGTACTAGGGTTCTATTAGGGCTCAAAATTGGTGAGGAATTCCTTGGGCTTTCAAGCTTCAATCCTTAGGTATCTTCATTCCCTTCCATTCCGCTTCTCTTCTCCTATATTTGCTTGAAGTTTCATGAATAAGATTTGGGGGTTTATGGGTGTGGTTCTCTTGGTTTCAAACTTGTTTTTGCACCTTCCTAAGTTCCTATTATGGTTCCTCTTGTTTGGGAAAGGATTTGTTCATGATTTGGGTGATTCAAAGTTTGTGTTTTTAGGGATTTTGGAAAGTGTCCGAAACATATTCTTTGGGGAGTTTTATTGTTGCATTGAACTTATTCCTACTTAAATATGATTTCTAATACTATGGGTCTTTGAATTTTGGCTTGAAACAAAGATTTCACACTTTAAAGTTTTGAAAACCTTAGGGTTTGGCTTCTATTTTGAAAATTCATGTTGTGAAATGGATTTGATGTTTTCAAGAAAATTATTGATGATAGTTAATAAGTTCGTTTAGGTCTTGGCTAAATTAAATTTTGGCTTGTTAAGGTTTTAAGAACTTGGAGATTCTGTGATGAACTTTGAACATAAGCAAGGTTAAATGGCTATGATGCTTCAAAAGAGCTTATTAGTGTGGTATAAAGATTTCTAATATTTTGAACTCTTGGTTTATCACTTGATCCGTATTTTGGTCTTAGAAAGCTTTGGGATTTTAGTCTTATAAAGGGGATTATGAGTGATGTCTTGTGTTGGGTGTTCTAATGGTTGTAGCAAGTTGATTTGGATTAGTTGATATATTTGAGTGATTGGATGTGGTAATCTTAGGCTGAGCTAGAATTAGTACAAATGTCCTAGAGGTGAGTTATAGTTAAATAATTATTTGAGGATTAGATTGGAGGGGTAATGGTTGTTGAGGATTTATTTGGTTGTTGTGAATTGTATTGACAATGTTTTGAGGATAAATTATTCAATTGGAAAGTATTTATGGTTATGGAATATTTTATAAGTGTGATATTAGGTTTCGAAATTAGAAATTGGGCCTTAGATAGCTTGTGATGTGAGTCTTAGGCTTGTGTTATTTTAAATAACCTTATTGTGCATGATCAAATGATTGATGTGGTGTGGTTGCTTTTGTTGATGGTTTTAGAGTTTTGATCTTTGATTTATGGAGCACTGGGGTAACACTTTGCGTGGTAACACTTTATTGGTAATGCTAAAGTGTGTCAACATGTAACAACTTCCTTGTCTTATGGATGTGTGGGTGGTTGGTAAGATTTAAGATATTTGCTTGCTTAGTATTGGTACATTGGTTATGTGAAAATCTTGTGTTAAATTTGATTGTTGTGGAAGATGAACATGCATTGAAAGCTCTTGAAATTGTTATTGAAATTGAGCCATTATTGTGGCATGCTATTAATAAAATCATTGTGATTTAAATTGCCAACTTTTCAAGAAAACATATGTGTATGTGTGTGTGCTTGCATATTGTTGCATCTACTTGATTTGTTGGTTTGGCGCCCTTTGAGCTATGACTCAGCCCCTTCATGAATGTGGTTCCCCAACGGCCATCGGGCAAACCTTTTGGGTTAAACAGACGTTTGGAACCAATTCTTGATGATTCTGTCAGGTATTTGTTATGATTTGTCGCTTTTGGATCATGTCTTACTATGATATGTCTTTTCAGAGGTGTCTGGATCACATTTTTCAATTATCTGTCTTTTTGGAGACATTTGGATCACCTTTTTTTTTAAATAATTGGTTTTCAAATTCTTAATGCTTTGGCATATCTGATGTTATATGGTTGTACTACACTTACATTGTATTATATCATTATCATTCTGGATACCTGGTTATGGTCATTGGCCCCATATAATTGTACACTTGCGTGCGCGCACACACGCACACACACAAAGAATGGCAAGAATAGGTTTTACTAAGACCTTGTCTCAATCCGCTATTCATTTATCAGGTCCTAGTATCAGTACTAGAAAGGAAGGTAAGGAGCCAAAAGAGATCTGCTGACTGTGAGGCCTCTTGGTTATTTCATTTAATATGCATATTGCCAAACATTATAGATTAGGCATGCTCATTTTGTTGCTTTCACATTTTCATATTCTGTTATGGATTACTATATGGTAATATTTGGTGAGATCGATCCTTTTCAGCAAACTTTGACAAGAGGTCTTGTGATTGAATTTCATTTTCAAAACTATATTTATTCTGCATGGTATTGCACCTTGGACATTCTGGGATCTTGGTTAGTATGCTTTGCTTTAGCTGCAATTTGATTGAGCTGTGGCTCTTTTGTGATGGTATTCTATTTGGGTTCTCTCCCTTTTTCAGCAATTGGTTAGTTGTGGATATTAGAGCTATTATGTTTGCTTAAATTTTTTTCTCTGATTATTTGTGAATATAAGGATTGTTATCGTGTGTTTAAACTTATTTCACTTGCATGTGACCTTGAGGTCCAGGAGGCAATCCTCGGAAGGTTGTTTCTTTGGAATGCTCTTAGTGTTTTATTTGTAAGGCAGATTGTGGCTTATTGTTATGGTTAAATTGCAAAGTGTGTGATAGGAAATTGTTTTACTATTATTTTGCTAGATCGCGTTTTAGTAATTTGTAAAGAAGGGAATGACTTGGTTTTAAGATTTGCTTTTGACTACCATGTTAGGTATGTCCTTTTCTAACATGGTAGACTTGTCTTTTAAGGTTATTCTTTACTCTAACATATTTAAGCTAAACAATTTCTCGCAATAAATTTTTAATAACCATGTTAGCTGTTCCTTTTCTAACATGGTTAACATTTTCTAGTTATCATATTCTTTTATTATTCATTATACATATTTATAAATGATTTAGAATTGTCCTTTTCTATCATGGATAAACGGTTTTCAATTATTATCTTGTCTTCTAATAACTATGAGTCTATGATAGATCGTTTTCTATCATAGTTAGGTTAGTAAATGATTAATATTTTTCCTTAACTACGATAGACTCTTTTTGTTTAGCATTTTCCTTTCTATCATAGTTACACTAAATTATTTGACTCTCTTAAATAAGTATAATAATCTCTTTTCTATCATAGTTAGATATTCGAAGGTAGTTGAATATTTTTCTAACTATGATAGTCACATTGGTTTGAGAGTTTTCCTTTTCTATCATAGTTAGCCTTGCAATTTGATTTCAAACAGATTAGTTGGAATGGTAAATTGGATTTGAAAATTAGTATGAAGGAATTTACATATAACACATGATTAGTTACTTAATCAAGTGACAGAATACAATTAGGGACCTAATCCGCTCTAAAGTCTCAATTAGGCACTTTAGGAAATACATAATTGCATTTCATAGCTAGATTAGATTAACTAATCCCAACTCAATCCCAACAACTCATTATTCACCACAATTGTCTCAAATCAATTCAATTCTCCAATCTTTGCCGGTTAGAATCTTTCTTCAAAATGCCAATTTCCCAAATCCAAGCCAAGGTAAAATTATTAATCCCTTACCCATAAATATTATTGACCATATTAATTCCTTTCAATCATCTTAATATCTCTAAAATTTGCTCATTTTAATCTTTAGGAACAATATTCATAAATAAACTATACCTCAAATTATCATTCAAATCACGTTTCTCTCTTACATTAATTCTTTCTAACTAGTCATTCTATAATAAATATTTACTCAATTTCTTTAAACATCAACTTCCAAAACTTAAAGGCTTACCTAAAATTTCCAATGTTCATATTTCACCCTAAGCATCAAGACCAATCCATAAAAATTCCATAATACCTCCAACAAACCTATATAAGTCATTTCACTGAAATTTAATGGTGCAATTATCATATCTAAATTTCCCCAACCTTCAATAATTCTTTCCAATTAATAAATAACTTAAACTCATTCAAATCAATTCCAAAAACTCAATTTTTTCAAACTTAAAGTTTCAACGAAAATTCTCAATATTGATTTTTCATCATTAACCTCAAAATCAAAACATTCAATCACCCTTATAAAATCCAATAAATTACAATAATTTGAATAATTCAAATTTAGGAGCCTCATATTCATATATTATAATTATTCAAATAAACATTAACTCTAGATACCCCCAATCAACCATTTGAAAAAAAAATCTAAACCATACAAACCCTTGCTCTAACCTCATTAGCCCAATCAGTAGCATAATGATCAACTAGAAGCCTCAAAATTTCAAAATATGATAAACCCTAATTTTTTCCCTTCCTCAAATCCTGAAAATAAGAGAGGATAAACTAACAACAATATGAGATAGATAACTTACTAAGAACCCCGAGTGAGACCCATATTTTCTTCCTCTTTCTCCTTCTCGCCTCCCCTACTCTCTCTCTCTCTCTCTCTCTCTCTCTCTCTCTGTGAACCCACAGTAGAATAAGAAGAAGAAAACTAAGAGGATAAAAATGAAGGAATCTTGGGTTTTTGAATTGGAGGTGTTTGCTGAGGGGCATTAGCCCGCTCAAACCTCATTTAGTGGTGGGGTATTATTGTTTTTTCTTACTTTTTTTATTTTGCTCCTTGTGTATATTTTTTTTTTCAATTTCATAACTTTTTTAACAATCGTGATTCTTAAGGAAACAAATTTTCATTATATTATATTTAAATAAAAATTGTAATGTTATAATGGAATCATATTTTGAATGTTGATTTAATCTTACCTAACTTGATAATTATCTCTTTAGATAATTAATTTTATTCTGAGAAATTCCTCCTTACTCAAACAATTAAATAATAATGTAAACCATTATAAATTTATTTTATTAAAATGTTATTTAAACTATAAAATTAAAAATTGGGATGTTGCAAATAACACTTAAATTTGGGATGTTACAGCTCTACCATTCTATTGTGAGGTATATGGGCAGGTATATCGCATAGAATTTACTTCAGCTCTAGCAACATAAATAAAAGATTTATATTCAATTGCATTGTCACATCGAATCGATTTAATCTTGGCATTGAGCTAATTCGATACTTGTTTACGAAACACATTAAAGGCATGAACAACTTTATTTTTCTCTTTCAATGGATAAATCCATGTATATCTACTAAAATCATCAACATAATATCTACTGAAACAATGTCCTCCTATTGATTGAACTGGAGAAGGACCCTGAATATCACTATGAACAAGTTCAAGAGGAGAAGAAGACTGAGACATAGACAATGGAAATAATAAATACTTAGATTTGCCTGATTAACGAGATTCACAAATAAAGTCCTCATTCAACTCAACTTTTTCATTACAACTACTCAAAATTTGCTTCATAATCCTATTATTCGGTGACCTAACTTGCAGTGCCATTTTTGAAAACCATTATCATCAGCAGAACTTAGTAAAGCATATGATGTAAATATTTAGATATGGGAATAAGCCAGGCCCTTTTTAGGGGCATACGGCCTAGCCTACAATAAACTAGCCTAGCCTATTTAGTAAATAGGTCAGGCTTTTATTCAGGCATATTGTTAGGCCTATTTAGATAAATAGGCCAGGCCTTTTTTTTGTAAAGCCTAGCCTATAGGTCTGGCCTATTTAATTGTTTTTAAAATTTCTATTATCATATATAATATAAAATAAATAAATTATAACATTATCAACTTATCTTTAGTTATAAGCTTCATATTTCATCATTCGTACACAAAGTTCAACCCTATCTTTCATAAGTTGTTCACCTCTTCTTGATCCCTTTCAAATACTTAAGATACATTGCTAACTCACTACTCTTTTCTAATTTGTATAATTTTCTCAAGCATAATAATTTTTGAAACTAGCAAATTTATTCCAATTGTGCCTATATGAAATATTATAATCTCAAAAAGAATAATATATCATCGTTTCTAAGATAAAAGAGACAGAAAAAATTTAGTTTTATAGCAATTAAATTACATATGCTTTTTAATAGGTTTAAAGTGTAATATATAGAATTAGAAATATAGACGTTTAAGCCTATTTAAAAGTCTACATTTTAAGTAGACTTTCAGGCCTTGTTAGGCTTTTTGAAGGCTTAGACTTAAGCCTAACAGAAAGTTTACATACAGGCTCAGACCCGGGCTTAAGTTTTAGATTTTTAATCATGCCCAAGTCTATTTAATTAAAGCTTACATAGGCCTAGCCTATTTTCATCCCTACATATATTCCATCATGCTTCTGGTTACTGTCTAAGGGGCATATTCCTTGGCTTGACTTCCTTTACATCAATGTTTTACCGATCATCTTGTCTTTCACAACACATTTGTTAGTAGTTAAAAGCACATCAACATAAATATCCTCAACAAGTTTTTGAACACTAAGCAAGTTTTTGGTAGCAAAAAGGACAATCAACACGTTATTAAGATGTAGTCTAGAATTAGAGAGTGATTTTGACCTAATACAAGTAGAGAGATATGACTTACCAACTGGATTAACTTTATCTAAGTGATTGTTATATGAAGTAATGTGGTAATTAGCTCCAATATCCATGTACCTCAGAGGGAATATTTGTTAGAATAATGGAATTTGATGATAACTAAACATAACTTAGGTATAAAGAAAGATTGGACTTAAAACTGGAATGAACTCAGAATAATCTGATAGAAATCCTAAGTCATGGCCTAATCGATCAGGGAGAGATAATCAATTGAGAATCTAAGGTTATGATCGATCAAGATAAGTTTAGAATGAATATAAGTTATAAGTATGGCCGCCTAATCGATTAAGGAGGCCCTGTGATCGATTATAGAAGCTTGAACTGAATTAGAAATCAAACTTGGTAATCTTGGTGTGATCGAATGAAAGAACATGATCAATAAGGGGACCCTGTGATCGATCATGAAGTCTTAATTGTAATTCAAAGTCCTCTAGAATGATCTTAGCCTATTCGATCATAGTTGCCTAATCGATCAGAGAGTATGTGAGTAATGTCCTGTGATCGATTATGAAAGTCTAGGATTGACTGAAACTAGGCCAATATAACTTAAGCCTATTCGATCAATGAATCATGATCGATCAGGGTACCCTATGATTGATCAGGCGTGGCCTTTAATAACTTCTCATGTTTAAGTGATGCAGGTCCTAATCTAAGCCTCATCTATGTGTGATCAATCAGAGAACAGAAGCAGTAATTGAATAGAGCCTTATAATCGATCTGGCGATAGATTTGCTTCAAAGTACAATGTTTAGCCTTTTATACAGAGAATGTTAGACCTATTTTAGAAAGCTAACATTACTCACACAGATTCAAGAATAGAGCCGTTTGAAACTAGATTTGCTTTCTGCAATTAATGAAGATAGAAGAACTGAAGCTAACCTAATACAAGGGAGTTAACGCAACACAAGAACATCATGAACTCAACACTCCATCAAGATTCATCATCTCTCATCCATATCAGATACACAATGGCTATAATCTCACCAACAGGCAAAATTACATAGACATGTCTAAAAGTCATTGGTGAAAAAGTTGGTGAACACATTGATTGAATGCATTGAATACACTCTCAAGCAATCAATACTTCCTGTACTCAATACTCACCTACTCTCTGTTATATTCATTCAGCATACTTGTACTTCAGTGTGTATCAAAATCTGTTCATTGAGTGAACAAGTCCTTGTAATCTCATTCTATGTGAGGATTACTCTTAAGGTAATGGGATCTTAAGAGTGGGTTGTAAAATTACAAGTTGTAAGGTGGAGTGATCTGTAAGAGAGAGTTCTTACTAAGGGATCACTTGTAAAGGCAATCAAGAGCTTAATTAAAAGTTTAAGTTTTAGTGGAACCCAATTGAAGGTTGGAGAACTGGACGTAGGCCAAGAGTTGGGCTGAACCAATATAAGCCTTGTGCCTTATTGCTTAAAATTTAAATAGCACAATTCACCCCTTTGTGCATTTATGCCACTTTCAATATTCATTGTTTGAGGACCAGTATATAAGGGTTGAGGGTTGTAACCTCCATAGCTTCCATAATTTCGCCCAGCTTCAAATGGAGGTTTGAAATAGCAATCAAAGTATGGGAAACAATTAGCAACTATGTGTCCCACCTTTTCACACAAGTAGCAATAAGGCCTTCCTCTTGGGTTGTTCCAGTGTCCTCATCGGCATCCCCTTGAATGGAAACCTTGTAAACCCCTAGATCCACACCAGAATCAACAGTTAGAATCAGATGTTTGATGAAAAGTCTTTGATGCTCGAGTATTAAGAGCATCTCACTAGGCTATATTAGTAGACTACTGGATTGTGAGGTCAAAAAACTGATGTAGTTGTTCCAAGTAAAGCTCAAAGGAAAGAAGTTAGGCTTTAGCGTTGTATTCAGCATTTAATCCGTTGAGAGTCTGCATAATGTAATATTTCTTTCTAAATCTATTTTATTTAACCATATTAATTGCATTAGTCCTTCCAAATGGTGTAGATATGCTAACAATGATGGGAAAAGCTTTTAGTATATTGTTTAAAACCCTATCATAATTAGAAATAGATATCCATGATAGAAAAGAAACGCGCTAAATAGAAGGGCTATCATAATACATCTAACATGGTTCTTTTGAAAACAACTTAGAAAATATTGATTCAGTATGTTAGGAGAGGCTTTAAATAATATAGTTATATAAAAATTCAAGTTTAATAAATTTGTAAACTAACTAAGTTAGAAAAAGGATTATCCTAACTTAGTTATCAAAACTCTTCTTAAAACCTTTCGAAGCTTAACATGTTAGGAAATGCTAAACTAACATGGTAATTAAGATAAATAATCATATCATATTATTGCTTTTCCTAGAAAACAATTTAATGCATTCATCCATTAAAACAGGCATATCATTATAACCCATGCACTATAATGCCTCTAAAAATTGATTGTCACAAGAAGTGATATTTATTACAAAATAACCCTTTACCAAATTCGAAAACCAAACAAAGTTCAAATGGAACCGAATCACCCGCAACTACCAGTCACATGAATGTGAAAACTTAATCCATACAAATCTAACAAGGCCATTAGCCTTGTTGCCAGAAAGCACACCAGTCTCAATAATAATACATCATAATTCACAGTTATCCAACAAATTTAAAAATAGAATATATATATATATATAAGTAAGTCAAATATGCCTAGAATGTGTGGAAATATACAAAACCAGTGCAAATGTGGTTGAAATAAACCTGACTTCAATCTAGTGAGTTTCAATAGGTTCCTTTCTTGATGGTCTAACACTAAAACTAGAACCTAAAAAATATTGAGCAAACAGAGTGAGACAGACGTCTCAGCAACTCACAATTCTGCTTGCCCTACATGTGCATATGTGCTAGCAAGGTGTCAAGTGGGACCTATATATAGAATTACAAATCACTTAAAATGATATTTATATATATATCCTTTCAAAATCTTCACAAAACCATAATCAATATCTTCTCATGAAGAAGATCAACACACTAGCCAAAACTACCGCCATGTGAGTCATTAGGGCTTATCCCCTACATTTAGGAGATGAAATGTAACACCTAGTCTTTGTTTTACCTTCTTAACAAATTTTTACCTACTATGTAGTTCTGCTTAATGTTTAGTCAATATTTAACTAACTAAAACTTATAGAAAGCCTCTTTAAGTAGTTCAAAACTGTCCTGATTAAAACTTTTATTGAGTCCTTGATATTGTCAAACAATTTATCATTTAATGCCTTATCAAATTTAAATTTATATTTAGTACTTAATCATCAAGCTTCACTAACATATATATATAAACTATCATTTACACGTCGACCCAAACATCACACCATCTCCTACGATAAGTACATCGGAGTAATACATATATATCGAGACTCATACCCCTGTTGAGATTTACTACAACTTTACCCCATATTCACTTACATGTAACAACTTCTTCCCACCATAGTGTTTACAAAATATACATATACAGCAAGTATTTCATATGGCTTAACATTAATATACTCAAAAATATATACAATTGCCTAAGCAATCTTATGCTACATCCTCAGGCTACATATACCTTCGCTAAAACCAGCCTTACCAAAAGCAGTCCGGCCTATCTTTCCTTGCAACCAAAATTTTCTCAGGTTTACCTCCTACACTCTAAATTCATACAGTCACACCATCACAATTTATTTAAGCTGTACAAATAATGATAATGTTATTCTCATATTTCGCGTCTCTGAAGCCGGTCATCCAAGTAATGATATATTCATTCACATGGAGACTAATTAATTATTTCAATGTGCATATAGCACCTGCCACCTATTAATAAGGATACATACCCTATTAGTAGTGACTATACCTGCAGGGTTTTAATAATATAATACAGATATATCATATAGATAGAACATCTGACATAGGGAGAGCGACCCACCGTATGCCTGGGAGTACTCCAAATTTAACAGTAATAAAAACATAGGAGCAATAATCATTTATCAAATATCTGTAACAACAATCATAATTAATTACCATACAATCAAATCATGCATTGTTCTAGGTGTGTATGAAGTAAACCCTCACCTGTGACAACCACGTACTACTTCACTGGAGCCTTTCCTTCTCGCTGCCTATCAGATTTATCACCACTTAGTCCTCCTATTATTACATCATGTAATAATAAAGGTCAATACTCATATTATACATATTCGATATCTCACTCTCGGTCCTAGTGTACTACCCACCCCTTAGTGATAGTTCTTACTAGGTGAAACACATTCACATCTCAAATTAGAACAACAAGTCTCATTCTCCAACTCTGAAAGTTGGTATTTCTTATTAAAGAAAGAAATTCCACAATCAATGTTTAATATAGTACCACTTATGGCTGGATTTAATTGCCAATTCAACAACAACAATTAAGTTCATTTATGTACAAGAAGCATCACACTTTAAACACTTATGATAGCACAATCGTCCACAAATTTTGAACCTAATTTAATTAGAACCACTTACAATAGGGCAGCAGCAACTTGTACTCAAAATTACCAAACATCTTGTAATGTAATACAAGGAAAGTCTATGTCACATTATCTATATTTGCATTACAATTGTGCAGCAGCAAAATTGGGCACACCATAATGCCATTCACCTTGTTTTTAGTCAATAAAAATCATCCCTTTTTACTTCCATTAGTCCCTTTCGTTCTAGGCCAAAACAGAACCACTTTTCATCTTCTATTTTCTCAAAGCACAATGAAATCAATTTAATCAAAATTGCTGTCACAAATTGCAGCAATATGCACAAACCATAACTTTATATTTCCTTACTATTTTACAGCAACTTTAAGCATCAATAAAACAACTAAGTTATGTTAAACTTGTGTGAATTTTAAAAGAAAATCTGCACGCACATAAATAAGCTTCATGGCTGTACAGAATTGCCACTGCACAAATTGACAGCAATATTCATCACAAACTTGCCTCCATTTGCGGCCAATTATTTACAAGATATAGCCCCAATTTTTGTTGTAACTTTCATAGATAAAAGATGAAAATATTAGAGCCAATTATCTCCCTTTAATCGGTCAAGAAAACTGACTAAAATCACCCAAATTTTGGACAGATTTCATGGCTCCCACGTTTTAACAGAAACAGAGCATCAAAGTTATATAAATACACATGCAACCACCACTTTTCACTCACATAAACACCTTTAACAACCTCCCATTTAGCTACAGAAGTTCAGGTTCGAACAACCCCAAATTCCCCTCAAACCCGACATGCATCATCACTTAAATCACCTCTTGATTGAAGAAAATTTGGCATAGATGGGTAGAGAATCTTCACCTGAGTTTGAATCTTGTTTTGCATATGAATTCCACCTCAATCTTCCTCAAAATTTGTCCAAGGAAGCTGCTGGAGTTTGGGCAGAAGTTGGAGCATTTTAGAGAGCAAGAGAGAGAGACCGAAATTGGAGAAGAAGAAGGGTCAATGAATGAGTGTGTGTGTGTGTGTGTGTGTGTGTGTGTGTGTGTCTGTTCGGCTGGACATAAGGAAGTAAATAATATTTAATTATTTGGTATTTGGGTAGGGTAATTTAATCATCTCCTTATTTTACTTAATTGGCTCTTTTACCCTTACCTATGATTTTTAACAACAATATTACATATTGTTCCTATTTGGTAAAAGACATTTCTTATCTTCCTTGAGTAATTTTATTTACTAATTGGGTTTTTGGGATGTTACATGAAATGGTACCAAACGTTGTTGATGGCCTATCCCAGGGGAAAGAAATAATTAGTCTCTAAGGACCATTAGAGAACCTCATCATATGATAGAAGTAGAACCAATTCACTAGTGCATCAATAATCACATCAATAATCGAATGCAAGCACTAATATATCATTAACTTAAATTGACACATAGCCTTCTCATAGTCCCAAAATTTATGGCATGCTCGACTTCAAATCAATAAGTGTATCTTTTCAAAATATGATCAAACACAACAATATCATTCCATTAACAAGGATCTCACAAACGAATTTATACTAAAAATAGTCAATCACAAGCATTTTCACAAACTCTCATGTTCAAGAAATCAAGAGTTGAAAGAATTCACAATCCTCTTACAATTAACACACACATAAGACAAGTGAAAAATAGGTAGCTCTTGAAGCCAAGTAGAGTTTACTGCTAGTGAGATTTTCCCCAGTGCTCAATTCGGACAACCAATTCTCTATACGAAACCACATTATACACACTTGATTAATTATTTAATCAAGTGGTAAAAACACAATTAGGTAATTAAATACTCTCTAAAGTTATATTTAGGCACTTAGGGAAATCAAAATCATTTATATGTCCCGGCCAACTAACCAGTTCTCATTAAGCCCAACATCGCTTATAAACCTCAATCCCATCAATATAACTCAATTTCCCATCCTTGCAACTTCACCAAATTACCTCCCATTGACTTAATCTCAATTCCTAAGCCTCAATGACAACCTCAATCAATTAATCATCAATTCACAATCATTATAGCCTACTCTAATCATCAACATCATCACCGATCCCTCATTTCATTAATTTTAGCCAAATTGGCTTATAAGTCCAGCCAAAATATCAAAATCCTAAATATCCCATTTCTCCCAAATCTAATCAATTAAAACCATAAACTAGTTTCATGTTTTGATAAAAAAAAGCCAAATGATATTAGCAATATAAAGTCAAGTGTATCATAAAGGCAATATTAGAGGAAATAGAGAAAATAAGGAAGAAATACGCATGAAGATGTGTTAATTGCTACCACATATAGATTGGAAAAAAAGATAGAAAGTACATAATATATTCTAAGACGATGTCTCCCAATCCTTTCCTTTAACTATCCATTTAAACAATTTGCTTGATTGAAGCCAATATCTAAAGCGATACGGATCCAGTGCTAAATAAAGAGGATTTAAGAATCCAAGAGAGAGTTGAAGGAAGAAACTTGTAATTAAACAAATGATCCTCTCTTTGTCTTTAAATCCAGTGGAAGTATTGCATTGATTGGCCCTGGAGGCATATCCAAGAATGACATAGAGTAACACCTCTCCTTTTGATTCTATAAAGTATAATGGTCTAACTAGTATCTATTAGCTTCATTAAGCCTATTGGAATCATCAATTTTCATGAAAACAACTTAGAATTCGAAACCCCCTTCAAACCCCAAATTTTACCAAAACTTTGATAGCTAACAACCAAATTAGGCCAAACCCAATGTACCAAACCATTTAGAATCATCTATTAGCATCATTGAGCCTATTGGAAACATTAAACCCCGATAGATTCCTTGTATTTTTGAAAATCGCCAAAACCCTATGTTTTCAAAACTTTAAAATGTCAAAATTTGTTCCAAGCCAAAATCCTAACAAACTAAATCATTCAAAATAATATATTATCATATTTAAGCTCAATGGAATTGTGACATCCTAGATTTTCATTTATGTTCGTTTGTATATTAAAATCAGGAATAATGGTAAATTTAGCTATGTGAAGTTATTGGAGGTTGTGTTTTGGAATTGTTTTTAGAGAAGAGTTATGAAATAAAGAGTTTTGAGGTAGAAAATGGTATTATTTTTCATGATTATTTTTGGATTAGAAAGCTAACATTCCAAGTTTTCTAAAGAGTCATAGTTTATGAATTTTGGAGACTTGTAGAGTAAGTTATACGATTTTGAAGTTGAACCCCTTCTTTCAAACTAGAGTTTTGGGTAATCCTAGGATATTTTCATTTTGAAGGGTCAAATGATAGACTTTTTGAGTCATATTTTTATTATTCAAAAGTAGACATCCTAAGCTTTCCATAGAGTCCTACATAACGATTTTTGAAGGTCTATAGCATTAGCTATGAATTTTTTAAGTTGCCTAGTGCTGCTTCTAGTTGCACTTAACCGTGCATTTATCGTGGCGAACCCACAGAAAAATCTCAAAGCCTAAAATAAGGGGAGTTTGTTAAGGAGAGTTTGAGTACAAGCAATGGAAAAAAGATTTCTCTTTGGCAGGGAAAGATATTTGAGGCATCTAAGGGCAATTTGAGGTTTCCACCTTATAGGTATAAGAACCTAAATGACTTCTCTTTCTCTATTTTCTCTTGTTTCCTTGAAATTTCTTGTGAAGATTTTAGGGTTTTCTCATATGTGCGAATACCTGAGATGATTTCTCATTTCTTCTAACTTTAAACTTGATCTCGAACTCTTCTAAATTATTCTATTAGTTTTGTATTGTTAGAAAAAAGAATTGGTATGCTAAAAGGGTTGTTAAAGTTTGAAAAACTTAGGGTTTGGAGAATATTTAGAAAATCCAACAAGTTTTCTAAGATTTGGTGTTTTCAAATGGTATTAACTTGTTTGGGAAACTCTTGATGCTTCAAAGTTTGAGAAAGTTAGGTTTGAGTAGGATTATTGGGTTTTAGGTTATTGAGTAGATGATGTGAGTGGATGTGATTGCACTTGATTATTACATGTTTTTGTCCACTAATTATGGGAAATTAGCATTTGTTTTAGGCTATTACATAGGAATTTAGGCACTTTTGCACTTAGGGTCCAATAATATTGAGTTATTTGCATACTCATCTTCATTTAATCGTTTTATGGTATTAACTCATGCATAGACATTTCTAGAGTTGAAATACTTTACATGTGTTTAAAATTTCTATTGTAGATGCAAAAAAATAAGGATAAAAGTAAGAACAAAGCAAAATAGGAAGCTTCTAAATAATAAGAAATTTCTGATTAAAAAACCAGAGTTATTGATTAGGCCTAATGGATTGGCCTCTAAAACTCTCTAATTGGTAAAATCAACAAGAATAGGAAACTGCCTCTTTCGATTGGATTTGTTGATTGGATGTACCTAAAATATTTTCTATTTGTTATTTTTTATTAGAATAGGAAACCCTAGGCCTAATTGAGGTTAAGAAGTTTCTTAATTGACTATTCTAATCACTACTTCCTATTTTGGCTAGATTTCTTGAGATTGAGTGATTGGGTCTTCCCCAAATCTTTCATATTTGTTAATCCTAGTTAGAATATGAAACCTTAGGCCATTTTGGAAGGTTTTAAGTTGCCACTTGTGCTATAAATGAGTGATCAACGAATTTTCATGGTCTACACTCTCAATTTCAGTTCTCTCATTTTCTCCTCTTCTCTCTTGGCTGAAATTCTACCTTCAACTACATTCTCATGGAGCTATCAATTCAATATGTAGATTGTTGCTTTGAGAGCATGAGTAGCTAGGCGCTTTTGTGGGCATCTTAATAGAGGAAGGCAATCGTAGCTTTAATGTCTACATTAGGGGAGTTTATTAGTTTCTTTCTTTGTCTAATCTCATCTACATATTCTAATTCTTCATGTTTTAGTTTACAGATGCGTTGTTGGAACAAGTGTTGTTTTGATTTCCATACTTTTTGATAAGACTAGTATAGGTCATGCATGTAATCAAGATATTTATTTTATGTGTATGAACCTAGTGTTTGTTTCTTAGGATTATATGATTGATGTGGTAGAATTGCTTATGTACTTCGAATTTCTATGTTGTGTTGGATACATGCATGTTTATATGTGTCTTTAGCCACTAGGTCCATATTTGAAAAGTCAAATTAAACTTTCAATAAGAGACTCATCATGTATTTGTTAAGAGCACTCACTACCAAGTTGAATTTTACAATTACCTCTTTAATTAGTTGTGCAAGCAATACGCTGAATCAATTAGTAATTAGGTTAAATGGATTTATGCGATTGCTTTTGATTTTAACATTAGAATTTGGATAAAAGGAACTCCCATATCATTTTGGAAGCTAGGAAGGTTGCCTGATTCTATCAAGAGACCCATAATTTTCATATCATTTGACAAATCCATTTTAATGGCTTTCTTTATAATTAAAAAATCCCAAAAACAAATAGTTTAGTTTTCCCTAATCAAAAATCACAAAACCCCCAATTTTATAGGTTTTCATGTATTTAATTAATCTAGGTAGTTAATTAATTGACTTCACGTGAGATAATCTGGGAAAGCACCACTTGTGCAATCCTTGGTTTTATTTAATTTTTCATTTGAACCCCAAGGCATTTAGGAAAAACTCAAATTAGGATGATTATGGAATGATAAATTTAGTAAGAATTAGACTAATTTGGATTTTGCTAATTTTGGGTTGATTTTATGGACTAATTTGGGCATAAGCTAGAACCGTTTGTTGATGCCGAGGATATTAATGATGTGGGATTAATTTTTGTGGGGAGAAATTTATGGGTGATTGAATTAACTAGTGATTAGGCTTAAATTGTAAGTCTTTAATGTGTAGGTGTATTTTGGCCTAAGTGGTTTGTGATTGGGAAAGTGTTTAAATTCTATTGTTTGCCTAAGTTTTCCTAAAGGGAACTTGGAAGAGAATTTAATTTCCAAATTGTGTTGATACTTAATTAAGTGACTTAATCATATGTATATATTGTTAATTCTTTTGTAGATTCTGGTCTTGAGTTGAGCACAGGGGAGTTTCTCTATTGCAGTAATGTTTGATATTTAGCTCCAAGAGGTAACCCGCCTACTACTTGTCCTATATGTGTATGATTTTGATAAGAGTATTCTAAAACTCTTACAACTGCTGAATAATGGTGGTACATATGAATTGAATGATTTTTAAACTGATTATTTTATTATACACCGTCGTGTAGGGTTCTTATTGTTGAAAATGACCTATTATGTGTTTGAATCATGGTTTTGGGAATGATATATATGTGGTGTAGGAATATCATACTACATGTGTTTTTGAAACAATGGAAAGGCCAAGTGCTTTGTTTTGTGAAAGTTGCATTATAGTTGATATGCACATGTTGTTTTGTTGTTTGGCACATTTGTGTATTGATAATATATTTACCATTAGGTGATGAGTTATATTGTTGACCCATAGGGACTCTTGATACTGTAAAAAGGGAATGTGACCATGTTTGGTTCCACCATGGTTCCGATTTGGGGATGTAACCTTGTCTGATTCCACCAAGGTAGGAATGTGATGCCATCTTGTTCCACCTTGTCTGCCTAGTGGTAACGGCCAAGCATTAACGATTTGCAAAGCAATTATTATGGATATGTGTGAAACATATATATGAAATTGTTTTAAGGAAGCAATTATATATATATGCATGGGATTGTAAATGATTTCTAGTGTTGAATATGTTGTTGGCATATGGTCATCTGTACATATTTCCAAGCTTATATTATATGTAGTCTCCCACTTGACACCTCACTAGCACATACTCACATGTAGGCAAGTAGGAAGCGTGTTAATGGAGACTTTGTCTCACCTCTGTTTGCTCAACCCCTATAAGTGCTAGTCCAGCTGTGGAGTCTCAGGGGAAGGAGCCAGCTTTTACTCGCTAAGTTATAGTGAGTTTCCAGTTTGGCCTAGTGCGAGGGCTATGTATAATGCCATTCATTCTTAGGCATCATTATTATATGATTCTGCTTATTTGAATTTGCATTTATACTTAAGGATAATTGTTATGAATTTTACTGCATGACTGTTAGTTTAGGTCGGAGGCCTCTAGGTTTGCGGTTTATCTGAGATCAATCCTTTCCAAAGCTTGGTGATGGGTATTTTTGTGGTATTTTATCAGTCGATGTGTCAGAGGCCTTTTTGTGATATTGCATGTTTTAGATTTGGTCCAAATTCCAGCATATGGCCTGAGGCCTTGTGCTATTTGTGAATGGTTATGTGTATTGTTCTCACATCCATGTGACCCCAAGATTTACGAATGCATCCTTTGATATGTTGTATGGACCTTAGGATGCTCTTGGTGTTGTTAATTGTCAAGGCATTTTGAAATTGATGGATATGGATGAATTTGAAAGTATATGTTGCATGATTTGCTCATTTGATGTGCGTCTAAGGATTTTTGAAAGTGAAAGGCAAATTATGAATTTGGTTGGAAAATTTTAATTACCATTTTAGGTCATTTCTTTTTCTAACATGGTAGATCTTTCTAAAGCATTCAAGGAAATTTATTTTTCTTACTATGTTAGTGCTTTTTCTGATATAGCTAGGCCAATTATTGTATAAAGGAAATATTTTAATAAAAATGTCAGCAATTGCCTTTTTCTAAAATAGTTAACATTTCCAAGTTACTACAATTTCTTTATATCCATGATAGTGTTTTAATAATTTAAAAGTGTTCTTTTCTATCATGAATAGAATTATGAAACTTGAGAAAGAAACTTTTCCTAACAATGATAGCCTTTGTCCTTTAAATATAGAAATTCTTTTACCATCGTAGTTAGATCAATTTGATAGAATATGAACTACTTTGCATAAGTCAAATTCTTTCCTAACTATGATAGACCTTTAATTTTAATTAGGAACCTTCTTTCCTATCATATTTAGTTAAATACAATTTGGGTACCAACAAATTTTAAAAAAGTCTTTTCTAACTATGGTAGGCTCTTTTATTAAGTTAAAACATTTTCCTATCATAGTTAGCATTAATTGAGGATGTTATGGGAGTAATAATGGTTAATTGTTGGATTTAGAAAATAAATGTTATAGGAATCACCAAAAATCAAAAACCACATTGTATTTCGCAAAATCCCTCATAAACCCTAGAATTTCAAACTCTGAAGGAAAAATTTTTTGTCCCAAACCCTCTTTCAACAATGTAAACCGATAGGATGGTTTAGAATGATTAAAAATGGATTAAAAGCAAGAAGAAACCATAAATTTGGGCTACATTTCAAAATCCCAAGAAACCCTAAAATTCAGCCATGGAAAATTTGGGTAAAAGGAATAGAAAGGAAGAGAAATGAGGGGGAAATGAGTAACCTAAATGGTTAGGGCTTGAAATTGCTCTTGATGCCTCAAAGAAGAGTGCCTTAGCAAAGCCCTTAAAGCTCCTCTCTCAGTCTCCCAAACCTTTGTTTGTCGCGGTGAACGTGGTAGATAAGCAATAGATTTTCAATTGTTTGCCGCAGTGAACACACTTGTTTGCCGTGGCGAATGTGACAGAGACTCTCATGTCTGTTCTACCTAGCTTATCGCATCGAGCAAGGTTTCTTATCATGGCAAATGAGGAAAAAACTACCCCTTCAACATGGATACTCCAATTTCCCTTGATTCCTCCTATGGTGCACAATTACACATATGGTTAACTTCCTAATTAAATCTCCATGTCCCAAACACCTTATACCAACACAAAATCATCAAGAACCAATCCATTGGCAAACAATTTCTCGTTCGTTCAACAATTTTTTCAATCATAACTTCCTAATCTCACCCTGTTGACATCTATTAATCTCCTGAATTACAAAAATCCACTAAATTATTATTAACTATCATACTTTACTAGGATGGAAATGATATCATGGTTAGAAAAGAATCCTTCTTGCTATAAAAGAAATGCAATTCGTGACAGAAAATAATGATTGATTAGAATAAACTATCATGAATATTTAATTCTCTCTCATATCACGAAATCTTCTTTCCATAATATGATAGGAAAATATTCAAGTAAACATTGATTTAAGTAATCATTAATTTAACCATGATAGAAAAGGAAATTTCTAAATAAGGCTATCATGTATAATTAAAATAGCATAACTCATTTCGTAAGTAACCCATATTAGATAAAAGACAACCTAACATGGCTATAGAATTGAACTTATATGAAAATGAACTTTTCAAAGCCATCAATTATTACTTGCTTAGCTGTGTTAGAAAAAGAACTATCTAACATAGTTATGAATGCTTGCTTACAAATTAAATGGTTAACTAAGTTATAAAAGGAGCTACCTAACATAGTTATTCAAAACAACCTATCAATCAAAATGGCTAACTATGTTAGAAAGGGCTTTCCAACTAACATAGTTATTTAGAAGCTTTCACAATCAAATATAAAGACTTACCATGTTAGCAAAGGCTCTACTAACATGGTAAAAATAAAACGTATATCACCTTGGCATTGGTTCAAAAACCTTAATCATCCATAATATTTTAAAAGATTCATTTGACACATAGAAAACCTTTCATTATAACATTAAAGTATCAAAGTCAAACCAAGACATAATATAATTCCATTTAATCTAAGTTCACATATGTGTGAATGGGATATAAAAGAATATCTAAGGCCCAAGGCCTCTACCGGAATGCACGTTGGCATAGGATAGTACCAATATATATTATTCAAAACAATACAAATAATGCGGAAGCAAATAAGATGTCTGAATGTTTGACAATCGTACAAGCAAAGTATGTAATAGTATATCATAATGGTTATGGGATTGAAAATGGAGCCCATATTGAAATTAGTCTTTTTGGACCGAACCTGTCAAACACAAACCCGTGAAGGGCTAACCTGACAAACCCGTGGGCCAACCCATTTTTCCTTTTTCTTTCTTTCTTTCTTTTTTTTTTTAAAAACCTATTCTTCTCTTAACATTGATCTATTGTTGATCATTGATGTTAGACTTGGAAATTGGAATCTTGATCTTTTGGATTTTAGATCTAGTTTGGGAAATTGTTGTGTTTTGGAATATTTGAAGTTGAAACATTGTATTATATACTTTACAATCATTTTTGCTATCTGTAATGTGTTAAACACTTGAACTTGAATTTATAATCTTATATTGTATTCCCTCTGATCCAAAATATAAATGGTAACATGGCAAATTTTTTGGTCCAAAATATAAGAGGTAACATACAAAAGTCAAAGTAATAAATGCATGTTTTCCGTTTCTATCTTTGTATATTAGTAAATGCAATGAGGTAAGAGAAAGTGTGTAAAATAAATGAGTAAGGGTAAAAATAGAAACCTATATTAAATCTAGCCATAATAAATGATTCCAACATGTCTTATAGGTATGTGTAAAAAAGTTGACTATCTCTGACAATAAGGACCAGAGGAAGTATACTTGTATTATAATTATATAATTAAAAAGGACAAATTAATAAAAAAAAATAGGCTTGTAAGGTTGGCCCGACACCCGATATATATGGTTCGGGGCTGGGAAATGAAGCCCATGTTCAAAACTGGTTTTTTGGGCTCATCAAGTCTTTCCACCGGCCCGTATTACCAGCTCTAATATGTATAAACCCTAAGAAATGTGGCAATATACAAATTCACATAATGACCAGGAATTAGCATTACCCTAGCTAACTAAAACTTCCTGGCACCATATCACCGATGATTTTAGAGGGAGTTTCCACCTGAAAAGGGTTGAGCAATGGGGGTAAGACAAATGACTTAAAAACACATATTTTGACTCATTAACTACATAACTAGGTGCAAGTTAGGTGTGTCAAGTGGAATTGGCTTGGTTCAAACTTCACGTTTCGCAAATATTTTTGCAAAGATGTACATCCATAAGGGTCTCTTCGAAATTAAGGTAAGACATAAAATTAGCAATTGACCGATTAGTTAAAAATACCCTTATCCTAAAAGTATTTAAAGTAATCATAAAGGGGCATATAGGTCTGTTTAAATATTCATCCCATGTAACCCAAGCACTAATAAAATCTCATTCACAATTCATTTAACCCAAAACTGTAATAAACTACTTTGCAAATTACACTCATTTTAAAACATAACTTTGAACTCTTAAGATGATTTTAAATGTAACATCCTAAAAATTGTATTGAGAACTAGTAATAAATTAAGTTGTGATTTTGAGGTTAATTAATAAAATTTAGGAGTTTTATAAATAAAATTATGAAAATTTATCCATTTTGGGGGTCCTTAAAGACCTATATTTCCCTTAATTTGGGAAAAATTAGAGTTAGAGAAATTACTTTTGGGCTCAAAAGAGATTTTGGTGGGAGGAAATTCCTAACTTGATACAACGAAAACGGAAAATTAGGGATAGGGACCAAGGGAAAATATTAATTACTCCTAAGAACCTTTTAAAAGATAATTATTTAAAAGGATCAAAAGATCAAATAAATGTATTAAATTACCAAATTAATCCTTCCTCTCCTCATATCTCAAATATTTCTGAAGATGGCAGGAAATAGAAGAGGGGGGTGAATTGTGCTTTCTAATATTTGAATCCCAGAACTTATACTAGTTCAGCCCAACTCTTGGCCTACGTCCAGTTCTCCAATTTTCAGTTGGGTTCCACTAATCTTTCAAGATTCAAACAGGCTCTTGAACGCCTTTACAAGTGATCATACAGCTATAGCTTTCTCTCTCTCTCTTTCTAATCACTCCCCCTTACAACTGGTAAGATTACACTCTACTCTTAAGATCCTACTATCTTAAGAGTAACCCTCACTTGATTGTAAATACAGAAAACTTGTTCACTCAACTGAACAGATTGTATTACACGCTGAAGAACAGTAAGCAATGAATGAAATTTCTAAAGGTTGGTGAGTATTGAATGCAGTAGTTAATACAGATAATCAATGCTGGCAATCAATGTACCTAACTAACTTTCTCACAAGGCCTTTTATACTTGTCTCTGGAATTTTGCCCGTTGTGAGAAGATTATAGCAGTTGCTTGAATCTGATGACGATGGAGTGTTTTAAGGTTGCTTTCTCTGTGAAGCATTAACTCTATTGTACTGATTTTACCTTAAATCATCTCTCTTCATCAATCCAAGAAGGTGATTGGTGGATCAAACAGCTTTAGTGCAGATTATGTGTCTAACGATAACTTCCCAGAATAGACTTGACCAACTTCTGTACTTTGAAAGCTTAAAATAGACTTTCTAATCAAATTTGGATTAAATCTATTGCCACTTCGATCATAGCTTCTGATCGATCATAGGGTCTGGTTTCTGATCGATCATGCATAGATTATACATCGATTAGAACCTGCATCACTAAATATGAAGTTAGAAAATATCCCGTCTAATCGATCACAGGGGGTCTCTGATCGATTAGCCTTATCCAATCGATTGCACTCAGATTACATTCATATTATATCCTTTGTCTAATCGATCACATATTTTCCTCTGATCGATCAAAAATAGATTAGGCTTGAGTTATTCTTTAGTCCTTCTGATTGATCACAGGGAAGTTCTGATCGATTAGGCTTATCCAATTGATTGCACTAAATTCTTCTGATTCCTCTAATCGATCATACTAGCACTTAGTTCATTTTCACTTTCTTTGATTGATCACAGGGGTCCCTGATCGATTGGGCGCCTATGATCTTTAACTTCTAATCTGTCTCTAATCTACCCCTGATCGATCAGGCTTTTAGTTCCTTAACTTATGATCTGATCCTGATCGATTAGGCAATACTTAGGACTCTCTGTTAACCTTTAGAAATTTTACACATTTTGCACATTTTTCACATGTTTTGAGCTCATATATGCCTGATAATATGCTTGTAAGGATGAACATTATGTGAAAATGTGTGAACTCCTATCACCTTAAGATTGAGAAGAATTGATGATTTCCCTCTCTATTTTGTAGGAAAAATAAGAAGAAATTAAGAGTGAAGAAAAAGGGAAGCAAGGATAACAAAACAAAGTTGGCATGACTGAGCTTCTGGCTGCAGCAACAACACTTGCTAGCTGCAGCGAAAACGTGGCAAAAATTGGGTCCCCTTCTCTGCCTACCTGGCTGCAGCGAGAACATCTTCTCGCTGCAGCGAAAAATCTCTTCAAATTCCCCCTCCTCTCTGTTTGCTTGGCTGCAGCGAGAACATCTTCTCGCTGCAGCGAAAACGCGTCAGTTCTGCTGCGCGTTTTGTGTCTGAAACACACAAAAACAATGAGATAAAAGCTAGGGTTGGCCGAATTTGAAAGAGAGAACACCTGGGCACGAGATTGGAGGCTGAGAAACACCAAGAAGGAGCTAGAGAGAGCTTGGAAGAGGATTGGAGAGCTTTGGAGAGTTCAACCTTGGAGCTAGAAGAGGAATTTCTTTGTGGTTGCCTCTCTTGTCTACTCTTGTCTCCTTCTTCTCTCTTGTCTAATTTCTGATTCTGTGATGTTTTGGATGAAGATTGTTGATACTTCTTGTGTTATGAGTAGCTAAACTCATATTCTAGGTCTATTTTGAAGCTTGTATGGATTGATATCTATGATTTTCTTTCCTATTGCTAAATTAATGAATGTTATGTTATGGTTTTAGCTTGAGCCTATGGTTTTCTAAATGGTGGCCAACATTTGGATTGTTGCTTAATTAGTGGCTTGAGAGAGCATTAATTGGGGAAAGAACTAGGCTAAAACCAAGCTTGTCTTGCAATTTTAACTAATTGGAAGTGTGTTAGTGAGATAGAGATATTCACTAACCAAGTTTTGTGAAAATTGAGGTTGGGTGATTAAAGAGACTAATTGGTAATAGCATGTAGTAAGAGATTATGCAAGTTAATACCAATTAAGGTTTGAATAGGCTTGAGAGAGCTATTTGAACACAAGAGACTTCAAGCAATAACATGATAGGCATAAATTGGCGTTAGGAAAGGGGAAATTAGGTGTCATGAAATGCAAGTGGATAAATAGGCCTAGGCTTTTCTCATTGTGTTAAATTTCGTTTCAAGTGTTCTATTTCACAATTACCTTTTCTTTAGTCATTTTCATTTTATTAAATCATTTGCATATTGCCCATTGCTAATTTGGAATATAATGAACCTAATGAACTCGCTTTTAACGTGGTCCTAGTGGAACGACAACCCTTTCTTGAACTATACTACTAAACTTGACCCGTGCACTTGCGGTAGCAATTTATGGCGAACACTCTCTATCAGATTATTTCTATGTTATTCCTGATCTTTACCCAACCTTTCTTTATGCCTAATTTATGTTTAGTTATCATCAAAAACCCATTATTCTAACATTCTCCCCTTTTTTGATGATGACAAAACATAAGATATAATTATAGATAATCAGAGAGCAAGCGCAAATTAAACAAAGACTGAGAATTTATAAACATAGACATTATAGTCATGCAATACAACTAAAAATTATAATAGCAGTATATGAACATTAAGAGAAACACTTTAAAGCAATGTAAAAGATAAATGATGCAGATGCTAGATGCAAGTGAGGATGATTTTGGGTTTCTTCTGAGTCTGAGCCACTTATCCAGTATTTTGTATTCAAGTCATCATCCCTAGGTTCACTGTTGTACCCTTCAGAATCTGTTGAGGGTTCTTCCCATTTAACTTCAACCATAGGTTCAGCTTTCTTCTTCTTAGCAGGAGCCTTCTTTTTCTTAGGAGGTGATAAAAGAGGGAAATGAGCAAGGAGTTTGTCAAGGTGAGACTGTTGCTTCTACTTCTTCTTTGGAGGAGGCTTGGATGTCTTTCCTTTGGGGGCAGCCTTTCTCTTAGGTGCAGACTTAAAGGCAGGCTTAGGTTCTTCAATTACAATGCCCTAAGTTGCCCAGGTGCTTTTACTTGTTCTAATTGTTCTAGGAAGAGGCTTGGGAGCAGTCTTCTTTATTCTTTTTCCTTTTTCCACAGACTGAACTTCTGGTCCTTCTTTTTCACCACCAAACTCCATGAATTGGGAGGTAGTCTGGATGGGATCCTCCACATCCTTCTGGGCAGTCTTAGTGAATTTTACCTTCTTCTGGACACCCCAACTTGGAATCACAGTTTGAGGCAGATCAGAATTTTCATCTAGAACCTCTTTCTCAGCTTCTGCCTTTGTAGCATCCCTGGCTTCCCTTTCTTGCTTGCTTTTGGTCAGCCTTTCAGTCAATTCTTCTACCTGAGAATGAAGATCTTTTGCTTGATGATGAAGGTAAGGCAATAAATCTACAACAATTGGTTGAGGCTCCTGATACAGCACCATTGCCATGCTTATGTCTTTTTCCAGTACAACATCATTATCTTCTGGAGGGACATTAGTGGCTTCAACCTCTGTATTTGATAATTCCTCCACCAACCCTTCTTCTTCAGCTATACTTAATTTGATTGCCTCTGCTAGTTCATGAATGAGGGAGGCTTCTGAGGCAATAGAGGACAAAATAGCAGCAGCTTCCACAGCCTTCTCTTGAACAATGCTGATTTCTCCTTCAGCAGAAACACTGAATCTCTTCTCCCTCTTTTTGTCATCATCAAAAGGAGCAGAGGGAGGCGTAGGAGAGGAGTCAGTGACAATGGCTTTGCCTTTTTTGGAGTAGGTCAGAGAGGGATCAGGACGAGGGGTATATGGAGGAGGAGAGGGATGAACTAGGATATATTATGAAGGTGGTAGAGTGGTGTGAATATGTGGTTGAGGTATTTGGGAGGTGGCTTATGTTTGGGGGGATTTTGGTGAGGGTTGAGGATGAGTGAGTGGGGTGGTAGTGATATTCATAGGAGAGGGATGAGGATTTTGGTTGTCTGAGGAGGTTTTCTTGGAGGGAGAGGAAGGTTTGGGTGAGGGAGAAGTATGTCTGGGGGAGGCTTGTGTTTTGGTAATTAGAGAGGTAGGATGGGATTGTGAGGGAGATGGATGAGGGGAGTAGTGAATAGGAGATACCTGATGGGCTTTATACCTAGAAAATGGTTCTAATGGTGAACCAGGGAGACCCACTTAAAACTTTTGCCTGAAAATGTCTTCAAGGCCTGCCATTCGATTATGGAGGAATTTGTGCATGCCCACCACTGCATCATAGCCTTTGAAGATTGTCACTGCACTTTCCTTGACTGATTTAACCATAGTGTCATTGAGGGCAGCAATCAATCTCTGCATAAGTTTGTCTTCCATGGCTTGATGTTCCAGAGATAGTTCTTCCATGACCCTGGTGGTCACTCTGTCAGCAATTTGATCGATCATATGGCCTTGGAGAGGAATGTCTCCTTCAGGTGCAGGGGCTGCTCGTTCAGGTGCCACTGGTTCGGGTGATATAGGTTCGGATGAATAGGAAGTAGAGGAGTGGACTTCTTCTTCATGAGCCTTCTGTTTGTGGTGGTGGTGGAGGGATATGCCCCTGACCAAAAGGATCCAGACCCATCGTCTTCAGGGTGGTAAGATTGCATCTTGGGGGTTTTACATTATGTTCTCTTTCAAGCAAAAAAAATTTTGTTATTGCATAAGATGAAGGAAATCAATTGGGCAAAAAGGAAAGGAGTCTTGACAGTCTTGGACTTGTGGAATCTCAAAAACTCCTCACAGATCAGTTGACCAGGATTGATAGGGACTTTGTTGATGACAGCTAGGATTGGATTATCAATATCAAGGATCTAAGAGAAATTTCCTGCCTTGTTCACCATGCATCTAAAGTATGCATAATGGATTACTCAATAGGCTGGAGGCAATTGTGCAGGCTTAAGAGTTCCCAGAACTGGACTGTCTGGTTGATAAATCTCCAAAGTTCATTGTCAGTGTATTTCTCTCTTACTTGCCAAGTATTGTATGCTTCCATCCCAGGCCCATCCTTATGAAGCCACTGGTTCAAATTTTTCCAATCAAAGGAAAATTTCTTTCCTCTAACGTGTGATGATACAATGATCCCTGTAGTCTTTCCCTCAAATTCAGTGATAGAAATCTTTAAGTTGGAGTATAAGGCTTTGATGAATCACTCATGATAGTAATCCTTGATCCCTATCCATTGCTTGTATGGTCCCAACTACCTATCACTGGATAACCATTCTTCTCCAGATAATCGATGTCCACATAACCACATCGTTGTTGAATGAATCTCCTTCCAATGTCCTCTGATGTATCTTACATGGGACCTTAGGCATAGGATGAATCAATGGGAACTTCTGTGTCCCCTGAGATGAGATCTCTAACCCTCACTAATACAGGACTTTTGCTTTTAGACTGGGAAGCACTGGTACGAGTTTTGGCCATTGATGGTGATGGCTGAGAAGTTAAGGGTGTAGGGTTTGAAGTTGGCGAAGGATGTCTGTATGTTAAGCAGGGTCTCCTGGAGGCAAAGGAATTGTATCAGGAATAACTTGTGCTCTGTAATTTTTGGGTATATGCATTTTAGGAGCCATCTGAGTAATTTATATAGTGAACTAGGAGTTATGTCTGGTGATTCAAAGGGTTGCAACTGGTTCAGAGGAGTTATGATGAATGATGATTCGAATGAAGGCTTTAGTTACAACAGTTATGAAGAGGTTTGAGGAAAGTTTGATGTATCGAGTCTTTAGGGTTTTATGAAAAAGAAGGAAATGATCAAGAGTGAATGCAAGTGAATACGAAATGATGCTACAGTTACATTTGACAAATATATATGAGAGAGTAAGTGCAAAAAGGTATACAACTGTCTGAAAAAGTATACGTTGCAAATGTTACCGTTGGCTCCTGATCGATCACATGTGCTCTGTGATCGATCATAAAGTCTAGTGTTTGATTGATTGGATGCGTCTAATCGATTAGGATTGTTGTGATCGATTACTCACGTTGAGTAATCGATGCCTGATCAATTACCCATTCCTTATGATCGATCAGACTACTCTGATCGATGGCTGCTTTACCCTAATCGATACCCTCATTTTCTTCTAATCGAAGCCTAATCGATCACAGGACATGCTCTGTGATTGATCAGGGATCTCTGATCGATTGGACAATGGAAATGTCACTTTGAGCACAGAACCTGCAAAATTTTAATTTGACACTCCGATGCCTAAGTTAGTATTTGATCATCTAAACATAGCATTAATTTAAATAAATCAAGAGGAGTTAAGAGTGTGATAAAATTTTACAATTCATTTGGATTCACCATTCCTAATTCTCTTCTGATGAACATAAATTATTCAGCTGCTAGAGGTTTGGTGAAGATATCTGCTAGCTGCAAGTAAGTAGGAATGAATTCAACTTTGAAATCCTTCTTTTGCACGTGATCTCTGATGAAGTGATGTCTGACATCGATGTGCTTTATTCTTGAATGATGAACTGGATTCTTGGCCAAGCTAATTGTGCTGGTGTTGTCACATAGAATTGGAACTTCTGAGAATTCCATCCCCAAATCTTTCAATTGATGCTTAAGCCGTAGAACTTGGGCACAACAACTTGCAGCAGTAATATATTCGGCCTCTGTTGATGATAAGGAGACACAATTTTGCTTCTTGCTAGCCCATGTAACTAAGGATCCTCCCAAGAACTCACATTGACCACTGGTACTTTTTCTATCAGTCTTGTATCCAGCATGATCTGAATCTAAATAGGCTATGAGATATTCTTGTGTTCCCTTTGGATACCATAATCCCAGCTCTTGAGTTCCAACCAGATATCTTAGAATTCTCTTGACACATTTGTGGTGAGATTCCTTAGGTTTGGCTTGATATCTTGCACACATCCCTACACTGAATTGAATGTCTGGTCTGCTAGCAGTCAAGTATAGAAGAGATCCAATCAGACCTCTGCATGTATGTTGATTGAAGTCCTTCCCTTCAACATCAGCATCTAGCAAAGCTGTTGAACTCATTGGTGTGTCTTCATCTTTGGACAGGTCTATGCCAAACTTTTTCAAAATTTCTTTCGCATATTTAGTCTGAGAGATAAATATTCTATCTTTCCTTTGTTTGATTTGAAGTCCTAGGAAGAAGTTTAGTTCTCCCATCATTGACATTTCAAATTCTCCCTGCATAATCTTAGCAAATTCCTCACATAAAGATTCATCAGTAGCACCAAAAATAATATCATCTACATAAATCTGTTCTATAAGCATGCTTTTCTTTTTATGCAGAATAAATAGGGTGGTATCTACCTTTCCTCTGATAAATCATTTTTCCAATAGAAAACTACTAAGTCTTTCATACCACTCTCTTGGTGCTTGTTTAAGTCCATATAAAGCCTTTTTTAGTTTAACAACATGATCAGGTTTAGATGAATCTTCAAATCCAGAAGGTTGTTCAACATATACTTCTTCCATGATATATCCATTAAGAAATGCACTCTTCACATCCATTTGATAAAGTTTAAGATTTTTGAAGGATGCAAAGGCTAATAGAAGTCTTATTGCTTCCAGTCTTACAATTGGAGCAAAGGTCTCCTCATAATCTATGCCTTCTTCTTGGTTATACCCTTTAGCCACAAGTCTTGCCTTATTTCTTACCACAGTTCCAGATTCACCAAGTTTGTTTTTGAAAACCCACTTGGTTCCAATAATAGGATAGTTTGAAGGTCTAGGAAGCAAGTCCCAAACTTGATTTCTTTCGAATTAATTAAGCTCATCTTGCATAGCTACTATCTAGTCACAATCTGTTAGTACTTCTTTAATGCAAGGTTGAATTTTAGAAATAAAGACAG
Source organism: Mimosa bimucronata (assembly GCA_037074515.1). Lineage (NCBI taxonomy): Eukaryota > Viridiplantae > Streptophyta > Magnoliopsida > Fabales > Fabaceae > Mimosa > Mimosa bimucronata. The sequence goes on from CM073439.1 coordinate 44,287,492, forward strand.
AAAAGTGACTTTCATCTTGAATCTGTCATCTGGTCTTGACACCTCCACTAACATCATTAATTATTTGCTCAGGAGGATGATCCCTATGATGTCTCTAGGCTGAGGGACCAGCTGGTTCATCATGAGAATCATTCTCTTGTCCTTCTTCATCTGGTGATGATATTGGTTGTGTTGAGGGTTTAGCTTTATTTGAAATATTAGATCCTTCTTCTTCAAGGGGCTTCTGTTCAGAGTTAGTTTCATCAAATACTACACGGACTGACTCTTCAACAGTAGAGGTTCTTTTAGTAAACACTTTATAGGCCTTACTTCTGTTAAAGTAACCAATAAAAATACCAAAGTCAGCATTGGGATTGAATTTACCTAAGTTTACCTTTCCATTGTTGTGGATGTAGCATTTGGAATGAAAGACTTTGAGATGGATTACATTTGGATTTCTTCCTTTGTAAAGTTCATATGGAGTTTTATTCATTCCTTTTCATATGAAGGCTCTGTTGGATAGGTAGCAAGCCGCACTCATTGTATCTGCATAGAATACTTGAGATATTTCTCTTTCATTAAGCATTGTTCTGGCCATTTCAGTGAGTACTCTATTCTTCCTTTCAACCACTCCTTTTTGTTGTGGTGTTATAGGAGTTGAGAAGTTGTGATTTATACCATTTTCTTCACATAGCTTTAGGAAATACTGGTTCTCAAATTCTCCTCCATGGTCTGTCCTAATCGAGCTGATCTTCTATCCTTTTTCATTCTGCACTTTCTTAGCAAACAAGTAAAAAGCATCAAAAGTATCATGCTTAGAAGAAAGAAACATAGTCCAAGTGAACCTAGAATAGTCATCCACAATTACAAGAGTGTATAGACTTCCTCCTAGACTTTTCACTCGCTGGACCGACTAAGTCCATATGAATTAGTTCCAGAGGTCTAGTGGTGGAGACTTCCTTCTTTGGTTTAAAAGAGGACTTTGTCTATTTCCCCTTTTGACATGCTTCATACAATAAATCAGTTTTTATCTTCATGTTAGGTATGCCAATAACAAGATCTCCTTTGACTAGTTTATCCAATTGAGTCATGTTCACATGGGCTAACCTTCTATGCCACAGCCAGCAGTTATCAAAATTACTTATAAAACATTTTTTAGAGAATTGTTGGCTTAAATCAACTGTATATAGATTTCCATTCCTATTTGTTTTTAGCCGAAATTTAAGGTTGGATTTATCTATGGCTAATTCATTCTTATCTACTGTGAGACATTCATTTGAATCAAAAATTACCTAGTTACCTTTGTTAGTGCTCTACCTGACACTTAGCAAATTGTCACATAGACCTTCCACTAGATAGATGTATTTGACCAACCCAATTTTTCCTATTCCAACAATTCTTCCTGACTGATTTCCACCAAAGCTGACTTTGGCTCCATCTTTCATGATTAGATTGTCAAATTTTTCTTTATCCCCAGTTATGTATCTTGAGCATCCACTATCTATATACCATTTATTGTTGTTAGAAGCTTTAAGACAAACCTGTACAGATCAAACAAATTTGGGTACCCAGGTTTTCTTGGGTCCTTTAGGATTAGTTTGCTGCCTTTAGTCCAGATGGACTTTAGACTTATGTGTCTCTTTGGGGACCTATTTGTACATTCCAGACATGCCATATTTCTTAGGATAGCATGTAGATTCGGTGTGTCCCTTTTTGTTACAGAAATTACAAAAGCTAAATAGTGATGAATATTTTGAAGCTCTTCTGAAAAACTTCAAGTAAGGTTTCTCTTTAGATGCCGACTTCCTTTCATTCAAGGATTTGGGTATTGAGTCATAACCTATGCTAGTTTTATCTCTAAAAGTTTTTTGATTCATTAGCATAATATCAAGTGCTTTAGTGCTTCTAGTAAATTTCTTCAAAATGCCAGAAATCTTTTCATTTTCGTTCAAAAGTTTTTCGCAGTTCTTGCATTCAAAATTTTCATCCTTTTAAGAAATAATTTTTGACAACTGTTTACATTTCTCACAATCAGGTTCCTCAACTTTCCTTTCAAGTTCCCTATTTTTCTTCCTTAAGGCAGTTACTTCTTTTGCCAGTTTAACAAACTCTATGTGTAAGTCATTAAATGCTTCTTGGAGTTCATGAAAAGATGAGTTAGAATAATATACCTAACTGTCAGATTCCTCTTGGGCTACCAAGTAGAGGTTGGCTGCTTCCTTAGCATCACTAGCTTCTTCATTTGAACTATCTCCCCATATAGAGGAAACATAAGCCTTCTTTTTCCCTTGAGACTTCTCCTTCTCCTTGAATTTTTGCAGACTTGGACACTCTGACATGAAGTGTCCAGGTTTCTTACATTCATAGCACACAGAAGCATTTTTCTAGGGATCTCTTATAGTGTTGCTGGAACCACCTCTCTAGAATCTTCTTCCATTTCTGAAGAACTTTTTAAATTTTCTGACCATAAAGGCCATCTCATCATCATCGGGTTATTCTTCATCTTCCTCATCCTCATCATCTCTTATAGGACCTGAGATGGCTAGATTATTTTTCTTTTTATCTTTATAAAGCTCTTTTTGAGTTCTAATTGTAGTTTCATATTCTGCCAAGCTTCCAAATAGGGAAGTGATAGATCTCATTGATTCTCCTCGCATTTCTTGAATAGCAGTGGCCTTCATCTGCCATTCTGGTGTAAGGATCTTCAAAATTTTGGACACCTGCTCAGCTTCTGTGATTCTCTTCCCAAGGGCAGTGAGATTATTTATCATATGTGTGAATCTGATCTCCAGTTCTCTGATAGGCTCTCCTTCTTCCATCTTGAAGAGATAAAATTCTGAAACTAGTTGCTCATATCTTCTTGCTTTGACTCCTGAGGTTCCTTTATGAGCAACCCCCAAAGCATCCCACATTTCTTTAGCTGTTTCTAGATGGCATACTCTGAAGTATTCCTTCTGGCTGAGGGCACTTTGAATTATCAGGATTGCCTTGTTGTTCAGCTCCATATTGTCTTTGTCATCATTTGTGAATTCTGCAGGAAGTTTACGAACCTGAGCTCCATTTTCAGTCTTCATTGGCACAATATCTTCATCTTCTATTATCTTCCAGAGCATGTACCCATTTGCCTTGATAAACGTTCTCATCTTCATCTTCCAGAAAGTGTAATGTTCTCCATTGAAGCCTGGAGGTCGGTTAATTGAGCTTCCTTCTGGGAGAAGATTGTCATATCCTGCCATGATGGATCTTTGCTTCTCTTGATCGATAGATCAACACATTCTGAGAAGACATGCTCTAATACCAAATGAAGATGGCAGGAAAGTACAAGATGGGGTTAATTGTGCTTTCCAATATTTAAATCCCAGAACTTATCCTGGTTCAGCCCGACTCTTGGCCTACGTCCAGTTCTCCAATTTTCAGTTGGGTTCCACTAATCTTTCAAGATTCAAACAGGCTCTTGAATGCCTTTACAAGTGATCATACAGCTATAGCTCTCTCTCTCTCTCTTTCTGATCACTCCACCTTACAACTTGTAAGATTACACTCTACTCTTAAGATCCCACTATCTTAAGAGTAACCCTCACTTGATTGTAAATACAGAAAACTTGTTCACTCAACTGAACAGATTGTGTTACACGCTGAAGAACAGTAAGCAATGAATGAACTTTCTAAAGGTTGGTGAGTATTGAATGCAGTAGTTAATACAGATAATCAATGCTGGCAATCAATATACCTAACTAACTTTCTCACAAGGCCTTTTATACTTGTCTCTGGAATTTTGCCCGTTGTGAGAAGATTATAGCAGTTGCTTGAATTTGATGACGATGGAGTGTTTTAAGGTTGCTTTCTCTGTGAAGCATTAACTCTATTGTACTGATTTTACCTTAAATCATCTCTCTTCATCAATCCAAGAAGGTGATTGGTGGATCAAACAGCTTTAGTGCAGATTATGTGTCTAACGATAACTTCCCAGAATAGACTTGACCAACTTCTGTACTTTGAAAGCTTAAAATAGACTTTCTAATCAAATTTGGATTAAATCTGTTGCCACTTCGATCATAGCTTCAGATCGTTCATAGGGTCTGGTTTCTGATCGATCACGCATAGATTATACATCGATTAGGACCTGCATCACTAAACATGAAGTTAGAAAATATCCCGTCTAATCGATCACAGGGGGTCTCTGATCGATTAGCCTTATCCAATCGATTGCACTCAGATTACATTCAAATTATATCCTTTGTCTAATCGATTACATATTTTCCTCTGATCGATTAAAAATAGATTAGGCTTGAGTTATTCTTTAGTCCTTCTGATTGATCACAGGGAAGTTCTGATCGATTAGGCTTATCCAATCGATTGCACTAAATTCTTTTGATTCCTCTAATCGATCATACTAGCACTTAGTTCATTTTCACTTTCTTTGATTGATCACAGGGGTCCCCGATCGATTGGGCGCCTATGATCTTTAACTTCTAATCTGTCTCTAATCTACCCCTGATCGATCAGGCTTCTAGTTCCTTAACTTATAATCTGATCCTGATCGATTAGGCAATACTTAGGACTCTCTATCAGATTATTTCTATATTATTCCTGATCTTTACACAACCTTTCTTTATGCCTAATTTATGTTTAGTTATCATCAAAAACTCATTATTCTAACAATTTCTTCTTCTAACAAATTGACTCTCCCCGCCCCCCCCCCCCACTTTTCTCTCTCGCCCCCATTCTCTCCCACCCTGTACAAATTGAAATTTAATTAATAAGTTTAAAAATTATTTCATTATATCTGTCATAAGGATATTAAAGATTAAAAATGTAAGTAATTATTTTACCTAAAAAATTTTAACGCAATTAATTAGGAGGATCACAACAATATTATAAATATCTTTCATTAAAATTATTTACTTACAACTATACACTCATGTGTGCATGTATATACATTTCTTTTCTTTTAAAATATTTGTTTATAAAATGAAATTTTGCTTTTCATCATTGTATTCATATTCATTCAATCATATGACTAGGCTTATAAAAAGATAGAGGGGCTTAATACAAAACTTTAAACCATACTGAATGGCTCCCATTTGTCCTTACAACATTTTTCTTTTAAAAATTTATCCATCTCTTAACAATTTTAACTTTATGCGTTTTACATCCAATTAATATTGAAATAATATTATGATACAATTGATTAGTTAAAAGAAGAAACAGTTGAGATATGGAGAGAAAATATAGGGAGGGTTAACTTGGTAATTTAATATATATATATATATTATTTTTTGGTAAAAGGTCCTTAGGTGTAATTAATTTTTTCCTTGGTCCCTCTCCCTAATTTTCCCTAACGAAAATTTATAGAAAGTAAAAGAGAATTTTATCTTACAAGAAAATATCTTATTTTAAGGATCTAAAGGCCCATTAGTAATTTTCATGTCCTATCAATTTTCTTTTCTTTATTCCTTTTTAAATTTTTCCTAGTTCTTCCCATTTCCTTTTCTTTTCCCTTATGCCCAGCCATCTTCACCATTGACTTCCCTCTTCTTCCATTGTGTTTGACAGTGCAGCAAGAGAAAGAGAGAAGCGGTGGAGGCCGCTGCCATAGATACATGTTCCCTCTTCACCCCTTGTTTTCTTACGGCCTAAACCAGAGAGAGAGAATGGTGAGGATCTGGGGGTGACATGGTTTTCGTAGGGCGATCTTCTAGCAACTACGGGATTGATGGGAGCTCCTTGAGGAATGCGTAAGCTTCCCTACACTCCCTTCCCCCTCTTGTTCTTGATTTCTTAATTTTTCAAAAAGAAAGTTAGGGTTTTGGAAATTTTCAAAAATCTGAGTTGATTGATGTTAATTGGTTTATCTGATATACTCATTTGGGTTATATGATGATTTTAATTGGGCTAGTTCGGTTGGATTTAATCCTATATGCTCTATGTATTAACAAAAGTTTGAATAAGCTAGATTTCGAAGAGGATTCTAAACTTTATGAGGAATTCTAGCAATTGGGTTGTTTCAATACACTTATTGATGCTTATAAATGGTTCCTAATGGTTCAATTAGCTAAGATGTGTGTTATATTTCATTTTGGTAGTATAAAGTTGTGGTATTCTAAATTTATGATGGATTTGGGTGTGTGCATGATTCCTTGAGGTTTATATATGCCAATGAATGAATGTAAATAGTTTGGATTGATAGGGAACCTCTTGAATTAAATTTTGGGTCTTTAAAATTTGATAAAGTTGGGTTTTGAATGGAAATTTTGGGGTTCTATGTTGATTGTGAGTAAATTAACAGTTTTAAAATGTTAATTGATATTAGTGGGTGATTGGGAGATGATAAAATTGGATTTTTGGTAATCAGGGTTGGATTTCTTGGTGAAATGTTGGGGTTCTTGGTGGGAATTCGAGATTTGACATGCTATCTTGATTAGCTTAGCTTCAAACCCAATTTTGAACTCTTCTAAATTGTCATTTTTATTTGTTGTAGTGGGAAAATGATTTGGAAAGCTATTTGGGTTTTAAAGTTTGGGAAAAGTTAGAGTTTGAGGAATATTCCAAAAATTAATGAGTTTCCTGAGAATTTGTGTCTCTAAATAGCTTAGATATTTTAATAGATGATTTAGAATAGGTTGGTTTATTTGTAAAATATTTTAATCAAAAGCTTGCTCTTTAAAGTTTGAAAGGCTAGGAATTATGTGGGACCTTGGATCCTAGGTTGTTGATATGTGGATGGATCATTCTAATAACTTAAATGATGCTAATGGATGGTTGTGGAAAGATGAAATTGATGAGGATATAAGTAATGTGAATTTTGGTGGATTAGTTGAGAGTGGAAATTAATTAGTATTAAGAGAGGTGTTTTATGAGAGGGATTTGAATTCCCAAATTGTGTCAGAAATTTAGTTTAGTAATTAATTGTGTTGTATATGTGATTTTGCGTAGAGTTTGAGTTAAGTCGAGTAGAGCATGGGGAAGCTTCGTAATTGTGCTAAATTGTATTCAGTTGACTTCTACTTGTTCTCTATATGCATGCATGGTTGGTAAGAGGTTTCAAACTTTAGAGTTTGAGGGACATTCTGAAAAATCAATTAGTTTCCGAGTTTTTTTGTTTCTAAATAACTTAGATATGTTAATAGATTATCTAAAATAGGTTGGTGATTTAAAATAGGGTGGTTCAATGGTGAAATATTTGAATCAAAGGCTTGCTATTTAAAGTTTGAAAACTTAGAAATTTTTTGGGATTTTTGGATCCTAGGTTGTTGATGGGCGGATGAATGATTCTAATAGCTTAAATGATGCTAATGGATGGTTGAATATGAAATTGGAGAGGATATAAGTAATGTGAACTTTGACGGATTTTAACCTAAATGGCAAGTAGAGAAGAGAGTTGAGAGTATGAGTTAATTAGTAGTGAGGAATTTGAATTCCCAAATTGTGTCAAAAATTTCGTTTAGTAGTTAATTGTGTTGTATATATAATTCTATGTAGAGTTTGAGTTAATTCGAGTTGAGTATGGGGAAGCTTCACAATTGTAGTAAATTGTATTCAACTGCACAGCTAACCACTTCTACTTGTTTTATATGTGTGTGCATGATAGATAAGAGGTTTCAAACTCTCTTTCATTATTATTTTAAAATGATATGTAAAGAAGCATATTTGAACTGATTATTTGAGTATACACTAGGCTTGTGGGATTTTATTTGTGAAATTGCATAAGTTGTGACTAAGCATATTTTGAAACAATGATATATTGGATTTGGAAATATGCATATCGCATAAATGGAATTATTGGATAAGCCAAGTGATGTTTCAGTTTGATGCATTGTGAATGTTGTTCAATAATTGATTGTGTGTGACAATTGTGTAATTGACTACTCTTCTATCACGTGATGAGATACCTTATTGACCCACAGGGACTTATGAGCTCTAATCAAAGGGAAGTGGAACCCTTAAAGTTCCAGGATGGGAAGTGGACCAAGACTAGTTTCACTTGTCCCCTTGAAAAAGGATACAAGCTTTAACAATTCGTAAAGCTGTTGTTTTGTATTGTTATGGTTGTTAGATTGAAACTCATATTTGGGACTGATTTTTGAAAAGGTGATTCCTTATGTAAAAGCATGAGATTTTTGAAATATTTTTGGGAGGTGAATTATGGCAGTGTATATGGATATGTGATCATGTTTTTAACATCTATATACATATGGATTATACCATTTGACACCTTACTAGCACACACTCCTATGTACACCTTTCATAACATATCACCCAAGACATTGTCTCACCCCCATTGCTTAATCCCTTGTAGGTTCTAGTTCAGAAATCAATTCCTGGGGAAAGAAGCCAATAGCTACTCATGAGCTCTTGTGAGTGCTCATTTTGACCCAAAGTAGGTGTTGTATATTACCACGTAGTTATATAGAATTACATTTGCTTTTGTGTGGTTTAAATTGCATTTTACTTATGGATTACTATTTACTATGCTATCTTGGTTGGGACTGGTCTATTTCTAGCAAAAAGGCCTGAGGTCTTCTGGTTGTGTGGTTGTTTAATGGGTTGTAGTTATACTTGGCAGGAGATATGCTTGTTTTCTTGGAATCGTTTGGTTTATTTTGGCCATAATATGGCATGTTTGACATTGATGAGTTATATTTAAATGATGTGGAAAAAATGATGGATTTTCTGGTGAATGGTTTTGTTGTATGTTGAATTTTGTTTCAAGGAAAAAGGACTCTATTATAATGTATGCCTTTTGAAATTACTATAATAGGTTGTTCCCTTTCCTATAATGGTATATGTTTGAAAGTATATGATTCGTTGTGGTTGTTTGGTTGTTGATGAGTAAATTGATGGTTCTAATGGATTAGTTGATGCTAATAGATGATTATGTAATGATGAAATTGAGAATGATTAGAGTAATTTGGATTTTGGATGATTTTATAGACTAGGGATAAGCTAAGTTTAATCGAGAAACTCTTTGATTATGAGTACTTGAGGTTGACTAATGGTTTCTAGGGGTTTGTTTATGCCCAACGATAATGTGATTAGAGTTAGTTTGGTTAAATTTAGAGTTGGATGAGTTTCGGGAATTCTAGGTGCTTTTGGGAAATGAAGAAAGTGGAAACTTGCTGTGATGAACAGGTAATGATTGTGTTAAGTTTATTTATGTTATTGATAAATTCATAAAGGGTTAGATGGTTGAAAAAGCCAATTGGTGATGGAATACTATATGTGGCTTAGGGGTGATTTTTGAGATTAATGTGTAGAATGATGAATTGGTGATGGTTTGAGGAATTCGATAGGATGTTATTGATTCAAGATTCATGGTTAGTTGTTTGAGATGGTCTGCCTAGGTTTGGAATTTGAGTTGAGACCAATATAATAGAAATGGCTACATTAAAGAAAAGGGGGGATTTTGAGCCAATAGAGGTAGTTGAGGATGATTGTTGATTTACAAACTTGATATGAGTTTAATTTAACTTAATTAAGCCGAGTAATGGTAATTTAAGCCTCAATGTTCCATAAGAGTTTTAAATGGGCAAAGTCCCGAAGTGGTACTATTGAATGTCACTTGATTATGTAATTAATCATGTGTATATTCGTTTTAATAGTGATTGCAGACACTGGTGGATCAAGCTAAGCTCGAGATTCCCGCTATCTGGTATTTCTTTTGATTTTTTGCTAGTAAAGGTAATCCACACTCCCCCCCTATATTTGTGTGTTTGATGTTAGTTAGGATTTTCAAAATCCCTTGTATTCTAGCTAACATGATTTGAATTGAATTTCAAACTATATTTTAGTATTTCAAACGTCTCTTGGGTATTGTATTTTGCAATCGTGATTGTTGTGATAAAGACGAATGGACGTAATATAATATTTTGAAAAATACTATTGTTATGGGAATTTTGTTTAATATTGCAAATTGGAAATTGTGTGATACATGGCAGTGCTTTGATGTTGATATATTTGTTAATTGTTGCACATGATTATTGCTTGTAGTATATGACCCCTGCACGTACCTTTGCGCGATGTAAACCTTTGTTAGCCCACCGAGATATTAAATGCACAGGTCCTTTTGATTGTAGAGAGAGACGCTTCCTTGATTGTAGACAATGAAATTCCCACCTGATTATAGAAAGGGGGATTCACTACTCTGATTGGAGACAGAAACCCTTCCTTGATTGATTGTAGACAAGGAAGTTCCATCCTAATTGTAGACAAAGGGATTAGCTACTCTGATTGTAGACAGAAACCCTTCCTTGATTGTAGACAAGGAAGTCCCCACCTGATTGTAGATAAAGGGATTTTCCATTCTGATTGTAGACAGGGGCACCATGATACTATCGTGTTTTGTAATCGTTAAGCTGGAATATGAATTGTTTACATGTGGGGATAGATATATACACACTATGAATTGATGATTTTGGTAATATATTACACATTGCGAATTGATGATGTTGGTAGTAGCTGCTGTTAAAATGATAATTTCTTAACTGCTGGTACTGTTAGACATTCTATTAGCACACCCCTACTTGTATATTGAGTTGATATTGTGGCTACTGAGACAAGTTGTCTCACCACAGAGGGCGTAGAGGAAGTGGCCATCCAAACCACATTAACCCCATGAGTCAGCGATGGGCTATGTTTATGGAATATTGTATATTGCCGAACTTGAGGCTACATCGTGTCGCTTCCGCATATTTTGATTAATTAATTGTGAATGTTATGTGATTGTATGTTTGATTTGACTGTGCCAATGATATATTTCGGTAGATCATACATAGTTTAGATACTGTTAAATTTCCTGGCATGTATGTGATTCTATGTTACATTATAATGATGTTTTTGAATGGTTATATTAGTCATGATTTATGCTGTGGTATGGACTATGGCTATTAACTCGGGATTGTAGACCCAAGGCCCTTTCATATATTATATTCTGTTTTGGGGAAGTTTTGTTTAATATTCGTGTTAGAGAAATACTTGCTAACATGGTTTTGTTGGATTATCTAATATGGTTGAGTCCTTTTATTAACCATGTTGGTACAGTCTTTATTCTAACATGATTATCTGTGAAATTATATTAGGTTAATTTTTAATAACCATATTATGGAGTTCTTTTTTTAACATGGTTTGGTCTTTATATCCATGATAGTTATTTTGTTGTGTATGGAAGTGCCCTTTCAATCATGGATAGTGTTTTCACTTACTACCTAAATATTTTTAAACTGTGACAGCTCTTATCTTATTATATGAGAAATGCTTTTGCTATCATAGTTAGCTTCATCATACTTTGAAATTGTTAATTGGAATTGGTTTTGGCGATTATGTAAAAAGGATTTTACAGCTTTTGCCCCGGATGCATCTAAATCGTAGCAAATTCGTCTAGATCGTTATTCAAAATTAAGTTTGACCTTTAAATGACATGTGACACTCCACATTACACCAAATAATCCATCTCATCACATACCTCAAAACCGCAAGTCATTTAAATTACATCTAGAAAAATTAAAAAAATACTTATGGGGCAAAAACACTTCTTCGAGGTTACTTCTTAGGCAAAAAGGGCCTTGAAGTGATGACATTGTATGTATATGGTAATAGGGTCACATCAGCATTGATGGGTCAAAAATGAGTATTTAACGGTCAAAGTTTACGTTTTTAACAGTTGGGATGAATTTGCTATGATTTGGATACTTTCGGGACAAATAAACTGCTCAATTTACTTCCTAATACTCAATGATCATTTACGGTTACTTTTGGTAGTTCCGGAGCAAAAATGGACCTTAACCATTTTATAAATCATATTTTGGATGAACACTCTTCACTTAAATAACTAGATAGTGAGGTTCCCCCCACTGTGTGTTTATATTCCTGCAAAAATCACCAATCGGTTGTTAATAGCATTTGATATCGGTGGATAAATTCAAAAAAAATAGAAAATATTTCATCTATTATAAATTAATTCCTTTTAAGGCCACTTAAATTATAAACTAAAAATTTAAAATGTTACACATCCTGTCTATCGCAATCCATTCTTCAAATATTGGGTTGAACTGCCCTACTGCTATCGATGTATTTTCCTCAATTTTTACCCAAATTATCAATATTGTTGTTCCTCAATAATAAATAAATAAGAGATTGAGGGTAAGAATAAAGGTACTAATCTGGTCCTATTTATAAGTCATTTTAAGCATATTTCACACTGACAAAGGAAAATCTTAAATCTCATTAACTTTCCATTAAAATCTAACAAATTTTTGACTTTACCCATATTTAATATCCACTATATCACATAAAAATAAAGTCAACACATAATAAATGAAAGGTAAGCTAGTACATTTATATAAAATATTTAGTGAAGTGATTTATATATATATGACCAAATAAAATCTTCTCTCTTTACCCTATAAATAAGATCAGAGGAGTAGATGATTATAATATTTTAATAATGTCATATTATATTAAATATCAACTAACTCTAATTAACATCGTTAAGTTAATAAATTAGATGAATAAAGATAAGTTTGAGAGGCTGCGAATGCACATGACTAGTGGATCCGGACAAGACAGTAGCTGTACAGGAAGATGAAGACATGGCCACTTGCTTGTTTGGTATCATGACAAGAAATGCATAAAGGTGATTTGACTAGTCTAGAGAAAAAGACGCCTCACTGGTCCTCATTTCTTTTTTTCTTTTCTTTCTTTTTTTTTTTTGAGTGAAAAAAGTATATTAATCAAAATATGTACAGAGACATTACAAAACACAATTGCCAGGATCAGAGAGCGTTAGATAGAGCAATTCTTAAAATTTCATTAAATCATTATAGGAAGGAATTAACGTGAGATTCCGCAGAAGAATCTGAAAATTCATTGAGCCTTTTTCAACTTATATGATTTAAAGTGATATTAAATGTTTTATTTAAAAGATTAAAATATCTTTATTAAATTTTATAAAAGGAATTTAAAATATAAGTGGAGAATTTCTAATATGTTCTTGTGTTTTTCAACATTAATATGAGAATTTTCAAATCTAAAAAATCATGAAATCCAATATTAAAGCATCTAATATCTCATAATTGAATTTTTAAGATATATATAAAAAATTTTCAAGATGTTTGTACTTATTTCCGATATTAATGTGAGTATTTTCAAATCTCAAAAATTAGGAATCCAACATTAAAATATACAACATTTCACAACTAGATTTTGAAGATATATATAGACATTTTAACTGAAGCATTTAGTATTCTTTAGCCCCTTAGTCTTTCGGATTTTTAAGTAGTTGACTTAAATAAATTCGTTGTTATGGGTGTTTAATAAAATTTTCCCCATCATGTATTCTTTGTACAGCTGTACTAATCTTTTATTATTATTATTATTATTATTATTATTTATTTTTTTTTTTTTTTTGACCTTGTTCCTAATCATTATCTTTGCACAATGAACATGAACACTTTCTCTAACACTTCTTCCTCATTTTTCTACATCGATATGTTATGACTTATATTTGTTGTCAATAGTACTAAGTGTTATCCGACGTTATTCTGTAGGATAGTATTCCATCCGTCTCTCTATTATCTATATTGTATTTTCGTAAAAATCAATTTAAATTAGTTATAAATAATAAATACATACTTTTTTAAAAGTATCATTATTTATGAATGGTTAAATGAGATACTAGTATAGATAAGAATGATAAAAAAGAATGTAATATATAAAATAAATATGAGGTGAAATAAAAAAATAGATTTATTAATGAAATAAACCTATATCGAAGCTTATAAAAAGAACAAACCAATTCGAAACTTCAGGCACCATTGTTATAGTGGTAATATGTGTTAGTTTGGGGGTGGGTTCACAGTTCACTGAGTCAGTGAATCATGTTCTTCAATCCTTTGTACTTTCTTTTGTGATAAAAAAAAAAAATTCCTTTGTACTTTGGAAAAAAAACAAATAAATACCCTCCAATTTGCAAAATCACATTAACAACTTCATGATAGGTATTAACAACACAACAACCTATCATGAAGTTGTTAATACCTATCATTAAGTTGTTAATAGGATTTTACAAATTCGAAGGTATTTATTTGTCTTTTTCCCTTATACTTTCTTCCAAGTTGCAAATGGGCGTCCTTTTCAACTTGTTTTTACTTCTTACAAGCATATACGATGGGTTGATTTAAAATGGGGAATTAAGTGTTTATTTGGTTAAAAAGCACTTAAAATGGGTTTTACATTTTAATTGTACTTATGGTTTATAAGTCACTGATAAGAGTAAGCCAAAAAAAAAAAAAGCTTATGGCTAATGACTTATGCTTTTAAACTATGAAGGAGAGAAAGAAAATATTACATTTGGTCCTTAATAAAAAAGCTAATTGACTAATTTGTAGAGATTAAAAAGTTAAATAAATTATTTAATTATAGTGTGTATATATATATGTTATATATCTCTCTAAAATAATCATCTTAGAAGAATTATTTTCTTGTGTTGTATTAACATGATAAAGTAACTTATAAATAAGATAAGAAAAACATTTTGAATTTTTTAATGATACATTTTTTTCAATGATTTTAATTTTAATATTTTACTTAAAATTGTTACAATATATATAATATATATAACAGCTACTTTTACAACCGCTAATCTAAATAAGTTTTAGTTTGTAAAAAGTTATTTTGATCACTGTCAATCCAAACATAAATATCATTACACAATCTGACTTATATCTAAGCTGACTTATATATAAGTAAGATTAGATATAAATCACTTTGCCAATCGTTATCCCAACACACCCATTGTATATCTCCTTTGGATAGTGACGCAAATGCTTATGATGATATATATATATATATATCGCTATATTGTGGAGCACATCAAAATGGAAATCTAAAATATCTTTAGATTAGTTTTTTTTATTATATATTAACTTGCAATCATCACCTAATCTTTAGATTAGTTTTTGGGGGAATAGTTTATGAAAAAAAAGCAATAAAATTGTTGTAGAGAATGGATTTTGTGGAGAAAAGATTTTGTGTGCAAATTATTTTTGATAAAATAAGAGTATTTATATCATTGTTATAAGAATGATTTTTTATATATAAATTAATAAGAATGACATAATTTTGTTGGCCAAAAAAAAAAAAAAAAAAAAAAAATAAGAATGACATAATTTTAGTGTGTTAGAAAAGAGGGAGGGTGAGGACATTTTTTATTGCTTATTATCACATGTGTAATGTACTGTACTTCACATAAAAGTATAAAAAATTTTGGGTTCTTCAAAACCTATGTTTTTGACCAAACTTAGGGTTCTGACTCAAAAAAGTACTTGTAATTTTTGAAGTATTTAGCTTACTTTTTCTAAATTTTTGACCCAAAACCGGGTTGGAAAAGCCAAGCCAAGCTGGAGAATATATGTCATCACAAAAACCATATATAGAGGCAAGCTAATTCAGTTTGGTGCATCGCTTCAGAATTACATATTAGCCCAAATTAACACATGCTTTCTTCCATCGTGAAGCTTGTGAACAAGATATGGGACAACTGGAACATCCGCATAGTGATCCTCTTCAGTCTCTTCCTTCAGATCGTCCTCATCTTTTCTGCTCCTTCCAGAAAACGCACCAGAAGCTTCTTTGTGTTCTTTATCTGGTTGGCTTACCTTCTCGCGGACTGGGCTGCTAGCTACTGTATTGGACTTATCTCCAGGAATGAAGCAGGAAAGAATATACTCATGGCATTTTGGGCTACTTTCCTTCTCATACACCTAGGTGGCCCAGATACCATCTCTGCTTTTGCTCTTGAAGACAATGAACTCTGGCTTAGGCACCTAGTCGCCTTAATTTTCCAGTCAATCACAGTTGGTTATGTCTTCTTTTTAACACTTCGCGGGAACACATTACTATTATGGTTGCCCACAATATTGACATTCCTCACAGGATTAATCAAATACTCTGAGAGAATTCATGCCCTGTATGTTGCAGCCATTAATAATTTCAGGAAATCCCTTCTTCCTGATCCTGATGCTGGACCCAATTATGCAAAGCTCATGGAGGAACACTCTTCTAGACAGGAAGCCGGGATTCCGGCCGAGATAATCGTCATTACAGAGCTCCGGCAGCTATCTGATGAGAACAATTATGCAGATCAGAATGACGGCGACAGGGTGGTTGGTAATGAAGATCCTGTTGAGTTGGTGCAGAAAGCTTTCTCCTTGTTCCACAGGTTTCAAGGTCTCATTGTTGACATGATTTACAGTTTCAAAGACCGTACTGAAAGCCAGATATATTTTCAGAATAAAACAGCAGAAGAAGTTCTTAGGCTCATTGAAATTGAGCTGAATTTCATGTATGAGGTTTTCTACACCAAGGCATCAGTGGTTCGTCAATATTGGATCTGGTTCTTGGGAAAATATGTTTCCTTAATTTTAATGACAGCCACCCTCGTACTGTTTATTAAGGCAGAAAGGCATAATACCAATTTCAACCAGTCAGATGTTAAGACCACTTATGCCTTGATTTATGGAGCTTTGGTGCTCGATGTCATGGCCCTTTTCATGCGTTATTTCACTGATTACACCGCCGCTCTCTCCGATGAGTCTCTACTAGATTCCTATACTGCTCCTTTTTACCAAAAAATCCGACTTTGTCTCTTCAAATGTCTCAATAAAAGATTGTTGTCACACTTCCTAGGGTGGAGGATACCAACATGGTCAACAATCAAGCAAGGACGACCATATGAAGGATGTGAAAAGCTGTCCACCAATTTTTTCTTTCGCAGATGGTGTGGATCAATCTCAGGGCATAACCTGCTGAAATACTCATTGGACGAGTCAATTCGTCGGGTTCCTAGTAATGTTCATCCAAACTTTTATGTTGCTCAAGTAATTCAGTTGTATTTCAGGATTGTTGTGTGTTTACAAGATTTTTTCTATCAACGAGACAAACGTTTTGTTTTTAAAGATGTACTTGATCAATGGAGGTACAAGTTCGAGAACCCATTTCTTAAAGAGCTTTGGCAATATATCTTTGAGAAGATTAAAGAGAAATCCGAGGAAGCTAAAGATATAGAAGCCATCCAAAGCATATGTTCTGCGAGAGGCGAGAGGGTTGTCCAGAAAGGCAATAATGACTTGAAAAATTTGAAGCCATTTGTGGATCCAAACGAAGTTGCTTTTGATCAAAGTCTCCTGTTGTGGCACATTGCTACTGCTCTCTGCTACACAAAAGACTCCACATCAGAAGTGGATCAGAGACACAAGAAGAGAGAAATAAGCATGATTCTGTCAGATTATATGCTGTACCTTCTAATCATGCAACCTAATATGATGTCGGCTATAGCAGGAATCGGGCAAAAGAGGTTCCAAGATACATGTGAAGAGGTCAAAAAGTTCTTCAGGAAGAGGATTGCAGCAAAAGGAGATCGCAAGGCTCTGCTGAAGGTTGCTTGTGATAGTCTGATCAAAGTGCCAACAGAGCAAAAGCCCATTGATGTGAAAGGGGATAGGAGTAAATCGCTCTTGTTTGATGCATGTCGTTTGCACAAAGAGTTAGAGAAGTCAGAATATGAAGTTAAATGGGAAGTCATAACTAATGTTTGGGTGGAATTGTTGTCATATGCTGCCTGTCATTGCAGGCCTACGGGACACGTTCAGTTACTGAGCAAAGGTGGAGAACTCATTTCCTTTGTTTGGCTCTTGATGGTTCAACTGGGGCTAAGCACTCAGTTCCAAATCGAAGATGGCGACGCAATGACAAAACTCATTGTGGGTAAGACCATCAATTAATAATAGATGTATCCTCTTGTTACTTTATATCATATTTGTGTTTTTATGTTGTTGCTGTGAATCAAATTATTACCAAGTAAAAAATGTAGTTTACTTTTTTGAATCATAAGTATGTTTTAGGTCTGTTTATGTATGACCTGTTAGGCAGCCTTGACCTATTTGCAAGCTTCTTGGCCTATTTATTATAACAGGCTTTAGCCAGGCCTGACCTATGAACAATATTGCAACAGGTCAAATGCTTAAGCTAATTGACCATATACACTTTTTTATGGTCAGGTCAGGTCAGACCTATTTTTACCCCTAACCACTACTTTCCAAAAACAAATAGGCTCATAAGGTGACAACACCAACCAAGAAATTATTCAATTAAAAATAAAGCTTTAAGTTTTGACAGTCTGCTGGAATCCACGTTCTAATTAACTTAATAATTAATAATCATATCAAACGGTGTTTCAATGGGTCACTGTCAATTCTCAGAAGTTACCATTGGGACAAAATTTCAGGTGAGAAAGTGTTAGTTGAATTTGGTTGCTGACATTAGTTTTTCTCATAAACAAACACATAATTTCCATCTGACTTGGATATTTTAAAATGATCGGATACCTAAAAAATTATCTAGTTGATAAAAAAAATTTTAATCTCTTATTTTTTTATGTTTTCTTAATTTTAAAACTTTAAGAAATAAATTTATCTGTTAGCAAATGTCTGGGTATCTGATTATATTAATATATTCAAGTCATATATTATGAGTTTACTTGTGATTGGTAAGACAATAAATGATGTGGCGAAGTGTTTACACCTAAGAATTTCTCTAAATTCCCAAGTAGGCATGGTTTTTCAAGTTACTTGTGCTCCTACTAGTTACAAACAAACACCTTAGTTTTGACGTGAAGATTTTAATCTGATTTGACACTCTCAAAATTGGGTGTCAGATAACTTTTTTTCAACCAGCAAAATAAAAAACACTGAAAATCGGAGATTAAAATTTTTTGATCCAGTTAGTTTTTTAGGCCGCCATATTTGTAACACTTACTCCCTAATCCCACTATTAAACACTCACAATTAAAAATTAAATCGTTTATAGTGCTAACTATGTTAGGAAAAAGAATTAACTTACTAAAATAACTAACATAGTTAGAAAAAAGATATTTCCATAATATTTATATATATATTTCAACCTCAATTCCAATCTCTGTCATCACAATATAATTTCCTTCCCAGTACAATAACAGAGAATTTCATTATGCATGATTAAACTCCACACATCATTCTTAAAATACCATACCATAATAGGTATTATACAATAATTTTCTCCCAGAATAGGAACAAGGTTCAGCGGAAGCATCATACAAAATATGATCCTAAATGTGGCAATACCTCCTGTCCTTCTGGTCCAGAGTATCTCACGATATCAGTGAGAAGTTCCCGGATCCTTCCCTTGACCTCCTATTTCGCTCCTAGGACCTGCAAAAGTGAGATCAACGGGGGTAGCCCCAAAACGCAACCACTGACTACTCATCTACGTGTGGTGTGTGCTAGCAAGGTGTCCAGTGGAATACATATATGTATATATATTAGTTTAACCAGCATGCTCAGGTATTCACATATAATGCATATCTTGGTCCTAAATATCTTTTCTCATCATTTATAATTATAAAATAATCCATCACAATTCATCCTCAATAATAGTATATATATCATTGATAATTACAGACAACCCAAACAAATCTTACTAGAAATGTTGGGAAAACATGTGGGACCAGTCGGGACCTTCCACCCACCCCTGATCACCACGGTACAGTTCACGAGGGACTCTCTACCCTCCCTGAATAGTACCACAGATTAGAAGGATCTCTGTCCTTTCTGAATCCGTAAGGGGCGATATCCCCTCTTTCGTCTTTCTCTCCTTTATTTCTCATAATATATCAATTAGTCCCTGTGGCGCAACAGGGTACCTCATCACGTGATGGCACAATTTCCAATTCACCGGTGTCACATACCCAAATAATTTCTCACATACAACACATAGATATGCAACACCACAATCAGGCACCAGGCCTTCCAGTATTTTCATAATATACATATATTAAATAATTTCCAAAACCACATATATTTCCGTTTCAAATATTTCACATCACAAATTTATGCCATTTCAAAATAATACTCCACAGGACATTTATTATAAAAATACTAATATTCCAATATCTCATTTCCATATCTCATCAATCATCAATTGATAATCAAATCTCAATTTGTGATTCAAAATCTCATCTCCATATAACATCATAATTTTCAAATAATAATATTTCAAATTTCTTACTAACACTACACACACACATAAACAAGCAGAAAGCGGTTACCTGATAGCTGGCACCAATCTCACAATAGTGCAGCTCCCCCGTGCTAACTCAGTGCAATTCAAGCACTACACAATCATGCATACTACCACAATTAATTATTTATCCAACAATTTTATATGTTGGAAAATAAATTATTTACTACCCTTTCTTTGCCCTTATTTAAATTTCCAATTTAACATTTATTCTCCCTTTCTATTTCTAAAATTTATCTCTACTCCATTTATACATATATCCAACATTATTTATCCTTCCAATAACTATTTATAAAAATTCAAGCCTAAATAAAATTAAACCTTACATCTCTAAATTATTTCTCAACCTCAAAAATCCATTATTTAATCCATAATTTATTTTCCAAACCTTAATAAATATCTAAAAATTATTAATTTAACTATAGACCCATCAGATCATCAAAAGTCCTAATTTTCAATATTTCTAAAAATCCAATAAATTCCAATAATTAAGAAAAACCTCCCACAATGAAAAATATACTTAGAAAAACTCATAATCGAAGTCTAAGCTTCAATTTATTAATTTTAGGACTCCCAAAAATTACCAATTTAGACAAGGTCTAATTTTTCAAGTATAACAAATCGAAAAACTAATGACATAGAAAGGTAGAGGAGACTTACAGGATTCCAAAAATGTGCTTAGTTGGCCGAAAAGCTTACTATTCCTATACTAACAGACTCTAATAAGTCTAGTAATATGAATATATATGGTGGAAAGAGAGAGTAAGAGAGAGAAACGAAGAGAGAGAGAGAGAGAGTGAGTGAACGTGAATGAAGAGGAACGGTGGGTGTATTTATATATATTTGGTGCACAGTAACTCAATAGTAATGAATAGTAACTCAATAGTAATAATAATAATAATATAATATAATAATAATATATTATATTAATAATATAATATAATATATATAAATAGTAGTTGAATGTGATTGGTTGAGGAAATAATAATTGATGCACAGTAAAAGTTTCTGGCGAGGAATGGAGTGTCGGCAGAGTGGAAAGAGAAAACTACACTACTAGACCCTAAAATTCTCAAATAAGATATTTCTTTTGAACAAAAAAATTTTCTTTTCACTTTCAAAATTTTCCCATAATATCCTTTATTTATTTCCTCCCATATTAACCTCTTTTGAGCCTAAAAATAATCTCTCCCAAAATTATTATTGTCCAAATAAGGGAGAAACTAGGCCTTTAAAATCCTCAAAAATACCTCAAAAATCCTTCAAATATTCTCATAATCCATCATTTCTCATTAATCAATTCCTATTTAACCCCACAAATCCTCAATTAATTTTTAGGATGTTACAACTCTCCCCACCTTTTTAAGAATTTTGTCCCCAAAATTCTGCTAACATGACCCCAAAACAAACACAACACATACAACGTATAAAATCACTCAATAAACGGAACTTACCCAGGGAATAGATAAGGGTACTCTCGTTGCATGCGCTCCTCGGTCTCCCAAGTAGCATCCCCTGGAGTCATACCTCTCCAAAACACCTTAACTAGTCTAATCGTTTTATTCCTCAACTGCTTATCCTTAACGTCTAAAATCTTTTCCGGCTCAGCTTTATATGTCAAGTTTTCTCTCAACTCGACCTCCTCAGGCTCAATCACATGCGAAGGGTCTGGATGATATTTCTTCAACTGAGAAACATGAAAAACATCATGAAGATTCGATAACTGTAGAGGCAATGCCACCCTATATGCCACTGATCCGACCCGTTCAATGATATCGAACGGACCCATAAACCGGGGAGTAAGCTTCTTAGCTCTAATGGACCTCCCAATACCCGTAGTCGGAGATACCCGAAGAAAAACATGATCCCCAACACTGAACTCTAACGATCTACGTCGTTTATCTGCATAGCTCTTCTGCCGACTATGGGCAGTCAATAGCCGCTGGCGAATCAACTTAATCTTCTCTGTCGTCTGATCTACAATATCTGGGCCAATAATAGCCCTCTCGCTAAGCTCCGTCCAACAAATTGGCGACCGGCACTTCCGACCATATAGAGCCTCATAAGGCGCCATCTGAATACTCGAATGATAGCTGTTGTTATAGGCAAATTCCGCCAATGGAAGATGTCTATCCCAACTGCCTGGTAGCTCCAAAGCGCACGCCCTGAGCATATCCTCCAAAGTCTGAATCGTCCTCTCAGTTTGACCATCGGTCTGAGGATGATACGCAGTACTGAACTTGAGCTTCGTACCCAAAGCCGTCTGTAAAGACCTCCAAAACTCAGAGGTGAATCGTGGGTCTCGATCTGAAATAATACTCTCGGGAATCCCATGAAGCCTGACGATCTCGTTCACATACATCTGAGCTAATCTAGTCAAAGGATAATTAATCCTGATCGGAAGAAAATGAGCGGACTTAGTCAAACGGTCCACGATAACCCAAATTGAATCGTGACCAGACTGAGTTAAAGGCAAGCCAACCACAAAATCCATCGAAATACTGTCCCACTTCCATTGAGGAACCTCAATGCTCTGCAATAGGCCACCTGGCCGCTGATGTTCGATTTTCACCTTCTGACAGGTCAGACACTTCAAGACAAATTGAGTCACGTCGGACTTCATCTTAGGCCACCAATAAACTCTTTTTAAATCATTATACATCTTAGAAACGCCAGGATGCATAGCATAACTGCTCCTATGAGCCTCCTCAAGAATAGCCTTTTTGATATCTTCATTATCCGGAACACATACTCTTTTCCTAAATCTCAAAATACCTAAATCACCCAGATCATAATCCGGATAAACACCACTATCAAGCTTTTCCCGGATTTCCTTAAGATGACTATCCCAATCTTGAGCCACTCTTAAATCCTCGAAGAACCCAAACTGGCCAACAGTTGCTCCCAAAAATGCTACTAACTTCTCTGTCCTAACATGAATAACACGACAATCTCTGAAAGAAGACTGCTCCTCCATACTTAAAGCAGATACATGCACTGATTTCCGGCTAAGGGCATCAGCAACCACATTTGCCTTTCCCGGATGATACTTAATTTCAAACTTATAATCCTTAATCAGCTCCATCCAACGACGTTGCCTATTATTCAATTCCTTTTGATCCATAAGATATTTCAGACTCTTATGATCACTGAACACCTCAAACTGTGCCCCCATCAAATAATGTCGCCAAATCTTCAAAGCAAAAACAACTGCTCCCAGCTCCAGGTCATGAGTCGGGTAATTTTCCTCATGCGGTCTCAATTGCCTAGATGCATACGCAATAACCTTACCATTCTGCATCAAGACACAGCCCAAACCCATGAAGGATGCATCTGTATACAACTCATATGGCTGACATGGATCCGGCAATGTCAACACAGGTGCAGTCGTCAACCGGGTCTTAAGCTCCTGAAATGCTGACTCACACCGATCAGTCCAGATGAAAGGCCTATCCTTCTTGGTCAAATTAGTCAAAGGTCTCGCAATCTGCGAAAATCCCTGAATAAATCGACGATAATACCCGGCTAGTCCAACAAAACTCCTAACCTCTGTCACTGACTTAGGAGACTCCCACCGCAAAACTGCCTCAACTTTACTTGGATCAACCGCAACTCCCTCAGCAGATACTACATGCCCTAGAAACTTTACCTCCTTGAGCCAAAACTCACATTTAGAAAGTTTGGCATAAAGCTTATGATCTCTCAGAACTCGTAAGATGGAATACAAATGCTCCCGATGCTCTTCTTCACTCTTGGAATAGATTAAAATGTCATCAATAAACACCACCACAAACTTATCCAAATATGGCCGAAAAATTCTATTCATATAATCCATAAACACAGCAGGGGCATTGGTGAGCCCAAATGGCATCACCAGAAACTCATAATGGCCATATCTCGTCCTGAATGCAGTCTTAGGGACATCCTCCGCTCTAACTCTCAACTGATGATACCCAGACCTAAGATCAATCTTGGAGAAAACCGAAGCTCCTGCCAATTGATCCAACAAATCATCTATCCTAGGCAACGGATATTTATTCTTGATGGTCACTTTATTCAATTGCCGATAATCGATACAGAGCCGCATGCTTCCATCTTTCTTCTTTACGAACAAGACTGGGGAACCCCAAGGCGATCCGCTAGGCCTGATAAAACCTTTATCCAGAAGTTCTTCAAGCTGCTTTTTAAGCTCTACTAACTCCGACGGAGCCATCCGATATGGAGCCTTAGAGATTGGGCCCGTGCCCGGCTCTAATTCAATGGTAAACTCTACCTCCCTTTCTGGAGGGAGTCCACGCATATCATCGGAAAATACCTCTGGGAAATCTCTAACTACATCCACCTGATCGATAGAGATCTCACCCTCCTCCTTAATGGAGAAGAAAACCATAAAGGCCTCACAGCCTTTTCTCACACACCTCTCTACACGAGTCGCAGATAGTAACATCGGCGCACTAGATGACTCAGCATAAGACACAATCTTATCCTTACAATGCAAGAC
Source organism: Mimosa bimucronata (assembly GCA_037074515.1). Taxonomy (NCBI): domain Eukaryota; kingdom Viridiplantae; phylum Streptophyta; class Magnoliopsida; order Fabales; family Fabaceae; genus Mimosa; species Mimosa bimucronata. The sequence continues at coordinate 44,312,081 of CM073439.1, forward strand.
TACATTATTTTTCTCTAACCAATCCATACCAATAATCACATCAATTCCCCTCAAGGGCAAACAAACTAGATCAATTTTTGATTTACGGCCTTCAAACCATAAATCCAGATTTTTGCATGCTAAAGCAGTCTCAAATTTAGCACCCGCAGGCGTAGACACACGCATATTATATGGCATAACAGATAACTCAAAATTAAGCCTCCGAGTACAATCGAAAGAAATAAAAGAATGCGACGCACCAGAATCAAACATCACATCAATATCATGGCCATGAATAGAGACCGTACCTCGAATCATATTAGGAGACATCCCTGCTTCCTCGGCTGATGTAGCATAAACTCTACCCTGAACTAGAGGGCGACTAGGCTGAGCCACTGGCTGCTGCATACTCTGGCCCCCATCTGGGTAGTACCTAATCGTATGCCCAATACGGCCGCATCCAAAACATCTAAAACAGGGTCCCTGGTGGTACCTACCACACTTGCTACAAGGACCAGCTACACTAGGAGTTGACTGAACTGACTCTCCATAAGTCACCTGGCTGCCTCCTCTCAACTGACCTTCTGAACCAAATCTCCACGGGGCTGAATCCTGACGACCCCTACCTGACTGGCCACGTCCAAAACCACCAGACTGTCCTCTGTTGTGACTACCATATTGACCACGACCATAGCTACCTGACTGACCACGGCCATGGCTCCCAGAGTGACTCTTCCTTCCAGAGCCACTAGAACTGCTACTACCACTTGTTCCAAATTTCTTGCTAATACCTCCCGTCGGCCCAAAGGAATGAGAAGGCCTACTCAGGAAGGGCTGAAAAGGTCTACCATAACTCTGATGGCCGAGACCTGGACCTCCAGTATACTTAGCTGTCACTGCAACTGCCTCCCTCATCATGCGATCTGCAATCCTCAGCTTCTCACATGCTTCTTCAACATTATTACATTTCTTATCATGCACTTGCAATCTCAAATCAGGTCTGGCCTTTTCAAATAACTGATCTATACGCCACTGAGGGTCGTCCTGACGCTGCAGGAACGAAATATAGCGAGATAACTCTAAAAAAGTAGCAATATACTGATCCACTGACATCCCACCTTGCTTGAAATAATAAAAAGCATTCTCCTTCTCCTTCCTAAGAGAAGGAGGGAAATGATATCCCAAGAACTTGTCCTTAAACTTATCCCAGGTCATCAAGGAATCATCTCCACATACACTCTGCCACCAAATCAATGCTTTTCCTTCCAAGAGGAGAATAGCAACCCTTGCTTTCTGATAAGGGTTACAGACCACAGCTGCAAATATGGCCTCCAATCTTTTAATCCAAGCCTCTGCCTCGAAAGGATCCTGACTTTCACTAAAATGCTTGGGATGATGACGGTCAATTTTCTTCCATACCTTTTCAGTACTCAAGTCCTCCGGGCGAGGATAAACTAATTCCTCCTTATCATTAAGTTTAGAGAAATCCCCCTGCCTTTCTGATTCATCACCCCTATTAGACTGAGCCTGAAATTCTGCTCTCAATTTAGCTAACTTTTCCTCATTTTCTTTATTTATTGCTGCGACTTTTTGTTCCATCTCAATGTTAAATTCTTTTCTCATTTTGGCTATTAGCTCATCATACTCTTGGTTTACAGGCTGATCATTTCCTGTACCATTTCCTGCACCTGATCCCTTAGTACGAACCACACTTTCATTCCCTGTACTATTTCCTGCACCTGATCTCCTAGTACGAGCCATATTTTCCACCCACCTACGGATGGAAGTTACACCTATTAAAAACAATCATATAATAGGAAACATAAAAAGGGAAAGGATCGGAAAAGTATTGCCACAATATCACTAATGCAAGTGTAATGCATGACTGACACAACAAGAAACATGCAAAACACCTTTCCAGGTCTTATACCATGAAACTGATACCAACTGTAACACTTACTCCCTAATCCCACTATTAAACACTCACAATTAAAAATTAAATCGTTTATAGTGCTAACTATGTTAGGAAAAAGAATTAACTTACTAAAATAACTAACATAGTTAGAAAAAAGATATTTCCATAATATTTATATATATATTTCAACCTCAATTCCAATCTCTGTCATCACAATATAATTTCCTTCCCAGTACAATAACAGAGAATTTCATTATGCATGATTAAACTCCACACATCATTCTTAAAATACCATACCATAATAGGTATTATACAATAATTTTCTCCCAGAATAGGAACAAGGTTCAGCGGAAGCATCATACAAAATATGATCCTAAATGTGGCAATACCTCCTGTCCTTCTGGTCCAGAGTATCTCACGATATCAGTGAGAAGTTCCCGGATCCTTCCCTTGACCTCCTATTTCGCTCCTAGGACCTGCAAAAGTGAGATCAACGGGGGTAGCCCCAAAACGCAACCACTGACTACTCATCTACGTGTGGTGTGTGCTAGCAAGGTGTCCAGTGGAATACATATATGTATATATATTAGTTTAACCAGCATGCTCAGGTATTCACATATAATGCATATCTTGGTCCTAAATATCTTTTCTCATCATTTATAATTATAAAATAATCCATCACAATTCATCCTCAATAATAGTATATATATCATTGATAATTACAGACAACCCAAACAAATCTTACTAGAAATGTTGGGAAAACATGTGGGACCAGTCGGGACCTTCCACCCACCCCTGATCACCACGGTACAGTTCACGAGGGACTCTCTACCCTCCCTGAATAGTACCACAGATTAGAAGGATCTCTGTCCTTTCTGAATCCGTAAGGGGCGATATCCCCTCTTTCGTCTTTCTCTCCTTTATTTCTCATAATATATCAATTAGTCCCTGTGGCGCAACAGGGTACCTCATCACGTGATGGCACAATTTCCAATTCACCGGTGTCACATACCCAAATAATTTCTCACATACAACACATAGATATGCAACACCACAATCAGGCACCAGGCCTTCCAGTATTTTCATAATATACATATATTAAATAATTTCCAAAACCACATATATTTCCGTTTCAAATATTTCACATCACAAATTTATGCCATTTCAAAATAATACTCCACAGGACATTTATTATAAAAATACTAATATTCCAATATCTCATTTCCATATCTCATCAATCATCAATTGATAATCAAATCTCAATTTGTGATTCAAAATCTCATCTCCATATAACATCATAATTTTCAAATAATAATATTTCAAATTTCTTACTAACACTACACACACACATAAACAAGCAGAAAGCGGTTACCTGATAGCTGGCACCAATCTCACAATAGTGCAGCTCCCCCGTGCTAACTCAGTGCAATTCAAGCACTACACAATCATGCATACTACCACAATTAATTATTTATCCAACAATTTTATATGTTGGAAAATAAATTATTTACTACCCTTTCTTTGCCCTTATTTAAATTTCCAATTTAACATTTATTCTCCCTTTCTATTTCTAAAATTTATCTCTACTCCATTTATACATATATCCAACATTATTTATCCTTCCAATAACTATTTATAAAAATTCAAGCCTAAATAAAATTAAACCTTACATCCCTAAATTATTTCTCAACCTCAAAAATCCATTATTTAATCCATAATTTATTTTCCAAACCTTAATAAATATCTAAAAATTATTAATTTAACTATAGACCCATCAGATCATCAAAAGTCCTAATTTTCAATATTTCTAAAAATCCAATAAATTCCAATAATTAAGAAAAACCTCCCACAATGAAAAATATACTTAGAAAAACTCATAATCGAAGTCTAAGCTTCAATTTATTAATTTTAGGACTCCCAAAAATTACCAATTTAGACAAGGTCTAATTTTTCAAGTATAACAAATCGAAAAACTAATGACATAGAAAGGTAGAGGAGACTTACAGGATTCCAAAAATGTGCTTAGTTGGCCGAAAAGCTTACTATTCCTATACTAACAGACTCTAATAAGTCTAGTAATATGAATATATATGGTGGAAAGAGAGAGTAAGAGAGAGAAACGAAGAGAGAGAGAGAGAGAGTGAGTGAACGTGAATGAAGAGGAACGGTGGGTGTATTTATATATATTTGGTGCACAGTAACTCAATAGTAATGAATAGTAACTCAATAGTAATAATAATAATATAATATAATAATAATATATTATATTAATAATATAATATAATATATATAAATAGTAGTTGAATGTGATTGGTTGAGGAAATAATAATTGATGCACAGTAAAAGTTTCTGGCGAGGAATGGAGTGTCGGCAGAGTGGAAAGAGAAAACTACACTACTAGACCCTAAAATTCTCAAATAAGATATTTCTTTTGAACAAAAAAATTTTCTTTTCACTTTCAAAATTTTCCCATAATATCCTTTATTTATTTCCTCCCATATTAACCTCTTTTGAGCCTAAAAATAATCTCTCCCAAAATTATTATTGTCCAAATAAGGGAGAAACTAGGCCTTTAAAATCCTCAAAAATACCTCAAAAATCCTTCAAATATTCTCATAATCCATCATTTCTCATTAATCAATTCCTATTTAACCCCACAAATCCTCAATTAATTTTTAGGATGTTACAATATTAGATTAAAACCTCCTCATCAAACCTAAGTGTTTGCTTGTAATTGGTCAAATTACGTCGCAACTTCCCTTATGTTGCACGGATAGTATTGTTTATTTTAAATTTTTCTATCTTGTTTTTGTATTTGGTTTGTTTTATTGTTTAAAGAAATCAATAATAAATTGTTTTTATTCTGTGAAAAGTAATTAAATCACATAGAATATTTGCTGAATTAAACCATAGTTATTTGGGTTAAGGGTTAACAATACGCATGTGATTTTGTCAAAAGTTCGCCCAACACTAAGTGCTTTTTTTGGACCAAAAGTACCTATGAACTTCCAAATTTGATAAAAAATCACACTTACAATTATATTCCAAAAGAATGTGCTTAGTGCTGGATGAACATTTTTACAAAATTACATGTATATTTTTTACCTTAATTTAACGGTAAATGTGATTTTTTATTTAATTTGAAAATTCAGAGGAACTTTTGGTCCAAAAAAAGCACTTGATATTGGACAAACATTTGAAAAAATCACATGTGTATTTTTGACCCTTAACCCTAGTTATTTCCAACAAAAAATAATTTAACTATTATTACATTTATTATTAAGTTGGATTTGAACTAAAAAATAACTAAATATCAGAGGTTTTTTATATTTACATATGATATAAATTTCATGAAAGTTTTATATAATTTAATCTTGTTTTATTTTAAATGGTAATTTAAATATCTTAACAAAATAAGCCTTTGCAAATGATGGTTGTTGATGATTTTTTTGTCGTAAAACAATCAATTAGTCTAGATCCAACTACAAATGCAATTTAGTTGCGTGGAGAGATGCAGTAGAATAGAATAGACCTAAACTAGAATGCAAACTACTTCTACCTAAATGAAAATGAAACTAAAACATACGAATGCAAATGTAATTTTAAAGGATTTTTTATTTATTTTTTAATAGAATGAGAACTTAAAACCTTAAATGCAAAGGAGCTAATTAATGGCTGAACAAAGCACGAAAAAGGATAAAATTTAGAATCTTGGCCGTGTGTTGACAGGGGACGGATGTCTCCGTTAGGGGTTAGGAGCGAGGAGTCGCGGCCACCTCAGGAGGTCAATAATCGGCCAATCCGTTGCGATGATTGTTTGTGGAGTCGTTTGCTTCTCTTTTTCTTCCACATGGGTTCATCCTCTCTATTCTTTGTAAACAGAACATATCTTCCACATGGGTTCATCAAGATCTCACGTCCTTTCTCATCGTTTTTCAGAAAATCATCTAAAATTGAGGGAATTCAAACTCCATCCTTGTTAACCAAAAATAAAAGGGCAAGGCAGAGTGATTGCGAGCTTGTAAAGGTTTTCGGAAAGAAGAAGCAGAAGAAGATAGTCCAGATAAATTTTTGAATAAAGACTAGGTATAGGTTTAATAATTCTAGAGTAGTGGATATGGCAATTGACTTTCTTTCATGTGTTTATAGTTTGAAATGACATTGGGTTGAGGAAAAAGTTGAGATAGATCAACGACCAAAATACAAGAAATTTAAAGATTGTATTGAGTTTGACATTTTTCAAGATTCCAAGCCACCAAAGATAAATATATCTTTCTTTGTTAGATCCTTCATTGATTTTATTTTGTCTAATAGTTGGAATCTGATAAAGAAGCCTAATTTGGGTTTCTTGGCCAACCTTTATCCATTGTTGAAATTGTGTGATAGTTTAGCTCAATGGAAGTGCTCCTTATTCATAAAAGTTCAAGATGTCTTCCTTGTGTGTTCCTCTGTAGTTATATTAAGGTCTTTTATGGTTGCTTGTGGACTCTCCATTTCAAATAAAGATAATGGATTGAAATAAGCTCAGGTTATAAGGCATGACATTGTCTTATGTACTGAAGGTTTCACACCAAGTCCCATGCTTCTTTTTTCATCAAACCGGGCTCGATTATTGGTAAGTGCTGTAAGCCACTGTACGAAGGACCAGCAGCAAGCACCTTTATTCTCAGGGATATAATGCAAATTTGGGCATTACCGAGAGATCAGTGTGAGGAAGATATATATGTCATGGTTTGGAGTGGTACCTTCTATCCTTTGTCTTTGTATGGTTGTGGTTGTATAATGGTGAGATCAGTTATTAAGGGCGGCCTCATTAAGCTCATGGAATGGGAATTCAAAGGTTGTGGCTGTCGTCTTCCAGATTTGCATGGGTCATAGTTGGAGTACACTGGTTATAATTGCCGTACTCTATTGCAATATAGCCGAACTTGTTTGAGTGATGCTGGTTTTTGCCCTCCTAGGAGTTAACACCGACAGCATGTTTCTTCAACCCGGTCGCTTGTCATGACTGTATTCACGTTGCTGGGAGTTGGTTGTTGTATCCTTTTCTTTCTTATTGTGATAGCGGTTTCAATTTTCTATTTGTTTGGTTAGTTTTTGTTGGTGTTTCTAAGATCTATAGAAAATGTTGTCTGAATTGTGTGGTAAGTTGTTATGTGGTGTGTGACCATAACTATGACAGAAAGAAAGAACAGAGCACGAAAAACAAGTATTTGAAGGTGAATAGAACGAATGTGTATTAATTAAATTTTCATTATAATTGCCTGAAAGCCAGAGGTTTACCTTTCTCCATTTAATATCTTTTTCATTTTTAATTCTGTCCAACCAGCTGGATGTATAAGGTGGAAAAAAAAAAGCATATATGAAGGTAACTAGAACAATCTTCATATACCTGTAAAATGAAAAGTTACAACCAAAAGTTAATCTTGAGAACAATTAGAGTTTTAGAAAACTTTCAGGCTTCCAGTTAAAAATCCATATGCGAAGGTGAAACTTGGAAGTGTTGGACATCAAAAGTAGAGCAGAGAATCATGGCCGGCCTGAGAAGTTTAAGTAGTGCAAATATCCCTAGTTTTCAAAACTTTGCTCTTGAATGGTTGGACTCAGGGCCGGCCCGATCTGATTAGCTTTTATACACTATTTTTTAATATTTTTCCTTAGAAAAAAACATTAAAGCAATCAACACAAATATCAATTTTAAGTTACAATACAAACACCAACAAGCAATAAAGACTAAGAAATTATCAAGCAATAATAAATATTGTCCATATTTTTAAATAAGTTACACAAAATATACACTACTACAAAACAGGCTTTTAACGTCACCAATTAACGTCACATAATTATAAAAGTGACATGGAAAAAAAACGCGATGGCATTTTTGTAATTAAGTTGGAGGTGGAGGGAGATACAACGTCACACATATTTAAAGTGTGACGTTGAAAGTTTCAACGTCACACTTTAAATATGTGTGATGTTGTATGTTAAAAAACGAAAAAAAAAAATTGCTGTGACTTTCAACGTCACACTTAATTTAAGTGTGACGTTGAAAGTCACAGCAATTTTTTTAAATTTTTTTTTTAAAAAATTCGTGACTTTCAACGTCACACTTAATTTAAGTGTGACGTTGAAAGTCACAGCAATTTTTTTAAATTTTTTTTTAAAAAATTCTTGACGTTCATCGTCACACTTATTTTAAGTGTGACGTTGAAAGTCACAGAATTTTTTTTTTCATTTTTCATCCATCCCGCGCCCGGCAACCCTAAAATGTTTCCCAAATTCGTTTTGCTTCATCCACGCTATTCTCCATTCGTCTTTCGTTCTCTGTTGCCTCGTCGTCCATTTTCCTTAGGTTAGGGTTTTCCATTTTCCTCTGTTTTCGTTATTTGATTTTCTCTTCTTGTTTCATTTACCTCTTGTTTCTTCTTCTAGGGTTCCTTCTGGTGCTGCTGCTGCTGCTACTTCTTCTTCTCGCAAGCACGCCGCGAGATCTTCTAGGGTTCCTTCTGGTGCAGAGGTGTGTCTTTATTAACCTGTAGATAAGATATTTCTGTAAGTATTTTAACAAATTCGTGGAGCTCAAAATTTGAAGCCTGTGATCGAATAAAGTTTTTGCTTCATAGACTTTTTGAATATAAACTTATTAGTTTTAACTTGAAGTTCTATTTATGTTCTTGGTTTTGACTTAATAATGTTGTATTTAACACTTGGTTACTTGTCTTTCTTATCTTTTTTCTTCGTCATTTTTTGCGGGCAATGTTTGCCTTTAATCTCCTTCCCTTTTTCTTTGAGAGTAAAGGCATTTTCATGAATATTTTTAGTGGAAATTTCACATCTAGGAGTAAAACCTCTTTCATTCTTAATTAGAGAATGTTATCTAGCCATTATATCATCATATGAGATAGGAAATCCATTTTTATTATGTTAGGAGATTGAAAAAGTTGATTCTTCAATTTGAAAATGGTTAAAGTCTGAAGAAATTATAGAATAAATTGGCGACTGGACTTTGATGGAGAAACCTGCTCGGTTCAAGATGTGGATGACTTTTTTGGTCGCCTCATATTTCTTTTCTTCTATACAAACTGAAATTTCCTAGGCTGGAAGAAACTGCTATCTTTATTGCAGATATTTACTGTTATATTTCCTAGGCTGGAAGAAGCTGCTATCTCCTTTGGAGCAACTAGTTGCTAGTGATGAAGCGAATGAGAATCCAAGGAAACCAAGGAAGAAGCTGCTATCTCCTTTGCAGATGATAATTGGATTCTTGGGTTGTTGCTTATTTGATTTTTCTTCAACTATATTATCGAGGGAACTTTTGTCTTTTTCTCTGCTATGTGGGCACAAATATTGCATTCGTTAGCTGTTATAGTATTACTTTGTTGTGTAAACATGAAATTTTTTGTGTGTATATATATATGTTTAGTTTGATTTAGTTATAATATAGCTATGTATACATGTTGTGTGAATAATGTATACTGTTGATCTGCATTATATCTATTTCTGTGACATTTGCAATGAATATAGATTGAGAAACCAAAAGAAGTTAAATTAAACCATCATTTTTTTAAAAAAAAACTAACCACGTCACATTTTACAAATTTGTGACGTGGTTTCAAGAAACCATGTCACACATTACAAAATATGTGACATGGTTTCAAGAAACCATGTCACAAATTGGTAATGTGTGACATGGTTTCTCCTGAAACCACGTCACACATTTATAACATGTGACGTGGTTTGTGACGTGGTTTATGGAGAAACCACGTCACATAGTGTGTAATGTGTGACATGGCTTCTTGAAATCATGTCACAAATTTGTAAAATGTGACGTGGTTTCTCTGTCATATTTTTATCAATATAATCTAATTTTGGACAAACAACGTCACAATTTTTGTAATTTGTGACGTGAAAAAGATGACTTTTCACGTCACTTTTTGGTGTGACGTTAAAAGTCCAGTTTTTCACGTCATTTGAATTTATGTCACACCAAAAAGTGACGTGAAAAGTCCAAAATTTGTGACGTAAAAACCCTGTTTTGTAGTAGTGATATGTTTACCTTTGATTAATTGTTTTAATAAATATTGTCCATATTTTTAAAAAAGTCACTCACTAAGAAATTATTAAACAATGACCAAACATATGTTTACCTTTGATTAATTGTTTTATATTGTAGTTGTTATTTTTTAAAAATGTGTGTGTGGCTTAATGTGCTGGCCCTTTGAAGCCTTCAGTCTTACAGAGCCGATCGGTTAAGCCTAATTCCCTTTCCAAAATTAAAGCTCGGCCTTCTAAGGGCCAGTACCTAAAAAACCAGGGCCATCTACCAGCTCTAATCAAAAGCTGTACCTTCAGATGAAACTAAGGTTGTCAAACTCGTGAGTTTAAGTAAACTCATGAGAATAATGTAAAATCGGATCGTAAACTCGAATCCTAAACACGTAAGAGTTTACCTTTATTAATAAATACATGTTTTCAGTATATAATTAGATAAGAAATATAAACAATAATAATAATTTGATTTGAATATATTTTAAATATAAATAGTTGGTATTAAATATATCAACATTTATACTTTATCTAACTCACTAAAAAAATTTCTACGAAATTTATATATAATTTCATTGAACAAAGTCAAATAAAAATAAATAACATAAAATTTATAGCAAGTTAATATGATTTTCTATAAGGTAAAAACGGTAAATTTGGCATGTAAACTCGTGAGTTTTTACCGGGTTTACAGCTGGTACGAATTTAAGTGACTCGTGACATGTTTTGATTAGGTACAACCGTAAAAACAGTAAAATCGGAGAATCAACTCGCGAGTTTGACAACAATAGATGAAACCAATGAATGATTATCATTGCCATCCATCAAAAAGTTTCTTTGGGCCTCCCTTTACTCCTTGTCCCACTCTCGCATCTTTCCTTTAAAAGTATAGCTTTGAAGATGAATGCAAGCAATTTGACTAACTAGTTAATTAATTGCAAGACCATAAGAAATTTAAGATGATCACATGTGTTTAGCTTTAATTTGAAATTGACTAGATTCTTATACTATGTGGCAAAATTGGTCAAATTGAGACAATATGATAAATCAAGAAAACTTAAATGCTCTTCATTTGATCTATAAAATCTGGTAATTCTCTTATCTCATGATATCTGGCAACTTATTGAACCCCAATAAACTAGATAGATCTTCTGTCCATTAAGAATAGTTCTTACTGATATATTATCCAACCAACAATTGGAGTCATATTTAAAAGAAGGGTTCATGTCTAGTTTTGTCTTGAAAATAACCACTCAAGTGGCCAGTGGATCCCAAGCTTTTCGAATATCAATTTTTCTTTGGAAATAATCGAAACAAATGCAATTTTGCCAATGCCGCTAAAAATGTCAACTATCAAAACCAATTTCTTGTAAACTTTTAGCAATATTTGAAATATTGTTTGTGTAGGTCAAATTAAGAAAGTTGTTCACTACAAAAAAAGCGTGCATTAGTAGCGGTTATAAATGACGATTAGTAGCGGTTCTAACCGCTACTAACATGTTTCCAGCGGTTCTTGTTTCCGCCACTAAATCGTCCGTGACAAACATGTACTAGCGGTTAAAGAAACCGCGTGTAACAAAGTCAAAGACGCTACTGATTAGTAGCGGTTTGTAGAACCGCTACTAAATAAAAGAGAACCGCCTCTAATGTCAAAAATTAGCATAATCGTGGAAAAATTCAATTCTCAATTTAGTGGCGGTTTGAACCGCCACTAATTAAAAAAAAAAATTGGCCCATTTATTAGTGGCGGTTTGAGCAGCGGTTCTCAAACCGCTACTAATTAAAAAGAATAAAAAAATGTCCAACTTATTAGTGGCGGTTCAAAACCGCTACTAATTAAAAAGAATTAAAAAATGTCCAATTTATTAGTGGCGGTTCAAAACCGCTACTAAAGTTTAAGGATTTTAAAAAACGCCCAGATTAGATATTATATAATCAAAGTCATATGATCAAATGTAATCAAAAAACAATGATAATAAATTAGTGTATTACAAGATGTTCTTATTGTTAAAATAAAAAAAATTTCTCAACTATATTAACAACCATATCTATAAAAAAACAATATATCAAACACATAAAAAAGAAATAGTTAAAAATAAACAAGTAATTATATTTGTTATAAGAATAATATGAATAATAAATTAAAACATTTTTATCACTAAAAATGGGAAATAATTCGATATTGTTACCTGAAAAAAAAAGTAGCAAACAAATTAGCAAATTAATTCAGAATAGAAAATAAAACACATTAAATAATAAGAAATATAAGATAAATTGTTTTCAGAACAAAAAATAAAGGCATTAACGGTCAGACTGAGGATAAATTGAATGGAAAGGGAGAAGGAATAATTGAATGAATGTGTGAAGAAAAATGAGGGGAGGGGGTGGATATTTATAGTGATTTGTGTGCGATTTAGTAGCGGTTTGGGCAGCGGTTCTAGAACCGCCACTAATATTTAGTAGCGGTTCTGAAACCGCTACTAAATGTCTTTAATTAAAAAAAAACCTCAACCTACATTAAAAAAAATATGATATATGAACGTTTGATACACATTTTTATGAAAATTTTATAAAATGAAAAAATAATTATGGTTGGCTGCTTCAATCATCTTCTTCTTGCTCCTGCCTAAAAAGAACATAAACAAATATATAAATTTCTATTGCTAAAGGTGTTGAAATTTGTTTAAATTATTTGTAGTGAAAATGCTCACCTAACTACTTGTAAATGACCGTCTTCTTCAGAAATGAGGTTGTCGAAGTTTTCAGGTTCGAAATGTTGGCTGCCTAGTTCCAGATCATCTTCGTCACCCATGTCGTAGAGGTCACGCGGCTTCATATGAATCACCATGTGCCAATCTTTATGTGTCCGATCTTCCACATAGTAAACTTGCTGCGCCTGTGAGGCAAGAATATACGGCTCATCATCTGCCATTTCCCCTGTGTGAATGAGCCTCGAGAAATTTACGGACGTGATGCCCAAGATGTCCAATGTAATGCCTCGAGAAGTTCTGGTGTCTGCCCACATGCAGTTGAAGAGAGGCACGGTGAAATGACCTTGATAGTTAAGCTCGATGATGTCCACGAGCTTTCCATAGTATGATACGCCTCCAAATCGCATGTCTGTATCCCGTGAGCTGGCATAACTCCTTGTTCCGAATGTGCCAAAGACTCCGGAATTCTGGGTGAGAGAACCTTCATCCCTTGCAATGGTGCAGAACTTGAAGCCGTTGACGTTGTATGCCGTATATCTCCTGACATGGTCGAGTGGACCGGTTGCTAGATTTATCATATCAGGCGCATGGGGGTTGTTGTCATTGAGTATCCTCTGTGCAAACCAATCCGGAAACTCTCGATGGACCTTTTTGTCCACCTCGGCAGATGACCTTGTGCGGCTTCGTAGTTGGCGTTTAACATAGCGGCGGAAATCCCTAAATTCCAATGGAACATATCAGAGGGTTATGTGGTTTGGAAATAAAAAGAATAACATGATACGTGTATATAGTGTTACAATTCTTACTGAATGTAGGGCTCCACTTGAGGGCAATTTGTCAAGACATGTCTGTGTGCTTGCAACCTCTCAGTGGGAGTGAGCCTGTAATACTGACTTCCTCCAACTGGCTTTCCGACTGGCGGGAATAATGTGTTGGAAGGTGACTGGACATTTGATGGGCTGTCATCGACACGAGGAGGGCGGTTGAATGAAGTCTCGATGTCATCATCAAAATAGCGCGAACAATATGTTAACACCTCGTCACCAGAATAACCCTCTGCTATAGAACCCTCTGGAGATGCTTTGTTCCTCACATACGACTTCAATTTCCCCAAGTATCTGTAATTACAAGTACAATCAGGTAACTGAAACAAAATCATGAAACCACTGGAAAAATGAATCAACGGACCTCTCTATGGGATACATCCAGCGGTATTGAACCGGGCCGCCCATCTTTGCGTCTTGAACGAGGTGTACAGTGAGATGAACCATGACCGTGAAGAAAGACGGGGGAAATATCATCTCCATATGACAGAGCGTTAGAACAATTTTTTCCTGCAATTGATCCAGCTCTGCTTTGTCCAAAACTTTTGCACACAACCGTCGGTAGAAAGAACTGAGTTGAACCAAAACATTAGACACCTCCGGGGGCAATGTGCTTTTAATTGCCAGAGGTAGGAATTGCTGGAGCAAAACGTGGCAGTCATGGGTTTTCAACCCGGCAATCTTCTTAGAGTGCATGTCCACACATCTTGAGATGTTGCTTGAATAACCATCAGGGACCTTGATGTCCTTAAGTGTGGAGAGGAAGACTTCCTTGTTGGCTCTTGTCAGTGTGAATGAGGCTGGGGCAAACTTGTCATTCTCATCCGGCCAAGCGTCTTCACGTATTCCCATCGCCATCAGATCTTTCCTTGCTTGGAGATGGTCCTTGGACTTTCCAGACTCGTTGAGTAAAGTGTACAAAATATTGTCACACACATTTTTTTCGATGTGCATGACATCAAGACAGTGGCGAAGTAGATTAGATTTCCAGTAGGGGAGCTCGAAGAGAATGCTCTTCTTTCGCCATTACTGCACGTTTTCCCCCTGGGACTGGCCGCGTCCCCTTCTTCCCCCAGGCTGAACGTCGTCTGTCTTCCCGAACTCTACATGAACATCTTCAAGCTGTTGAAGAATATCTGCGCCAGACAAAAACGTAGGAGGATCCCTCATTTCCTGCGATCCGTTAAATCTAATCTTCTGCAGCCGGAACCTATGACCGCCAGGAAGGAACCGCCGATGACCCATGAAGCACCACTTGCGACTGTGAGGAAGGCGGACCGAGTCTTGGTCAAAGTTGCAGTTGGGGCAAGCTCTGCCTGTATGCACGTTCCAACCAGACAATGTGCCAAGTCCGGGAAAATCGCTCACTGTCCACATCAACGATGCACGGAGTGTGAAGAGCGTCTTACTGTAAGCGTCATACGTCTCAACTCCATTGGTCCAAAGTTCCTTCAACTCTTGTATCAACGGTTGAAGGTAGACATCTATATCGTTTCCAGGAGCTTTCTTCCCCGGAATAATCATCGAAAGAATGAATGAGCTCTGTTTCATACACATCCAAGGGGGTAAGTTGTACGGTATCAATACCACAGGCCATATACTGTACGTAGTGCTAAGATTCCCGAACGGATTGAACCCATCTGATGCGAGAGCGAGGCGTACATTTCTCGGGTCACTGGCGAATTCCGGGAATCGAGCATCAAACGCTTTCCAAGCCTCAGCATCCCTAGGATGTCTCAACTTCCCATCGACGTTGGGCTCTGATGAATGCCACCGCATGTGCTCCGCCGTTTTGGATGACACATACAACCTCTGAAGTCGTGGAGTCAGGGGGAAATATCTTAGAATCTTTGCAGGCTTCTTGGTTGCTATTCGACCCCTCTTTGCCTGTTTGTACCGAGACGCATTACACCGCTTACATCTGTCCAACCCGGCGTCGTCTCCCCAGTACAACATACAATCATTCGGGCAGGCATGGATTTTAGTGTAGTTCAATCCCAACTTGTTAATAGTCTTCTTTGCTTCGTAGAATGATGGTGCGATTTCTGCCTGAGAGAATGCATCTCCCAATAATTCTAACACCATCGACATCCCCTTATCGCTGAAGCCACACAAGCACTTGATATGATAGAGCTTGACAAGAAATCATAGTTTTGAATATTTACTGCACCCTGAATAAACATTATTCTTATTCTAAAATGAACGTTTATGTGACAAAACTAGAAACGAAATGAGAGGCAGTTTTTAGTAGAACCTGGAAACAATGGCTTATCTGAATCCGTCATAAGGTCGAAAAAATTCTTTGCAGCTTCATTTCGAAAAAACTCCGGGAGTGGTCCTTCAACCCCTTCCTGACTCCCGATGCCGTCACCTTGCACCCCGAAAGCATCACGCACAACATCGTTAAATGGATCTACATGATTGTCGTCATCATCGTCATCGTCGATCTGCATTCCAACCTGAGATGTTCGAGCAACTACCTCACCACCATCATCATCGTTCTCGCCATGAATACCCCAGAATGTGTAATTTGATGGGAATTGTTTCAGTATAAGATGCTCACGCACAACATTTCTGGGATGCCACTTCTTAAATTTACATTTCGGACAAGGACACAATATCTGATTGTTAACACCGGTGCGGTTGAAAGCAAAATCTAAAAAGTGGTCAACACCAACCAAATAGCGGGGAGACGTCCGTGGCAAACTTATCCAAGATTTATCCATCATATGACTGAAGATATTATCAAAGAAGGAAAGAGCTTAATAGTTTGAATGAAATGTGAAAATGAATTGGAAAGAATCAAGGGCTTATAAAATGAAATTTAGACATTAGTAGCGGTTCTCTAACCGCTACTAAAACCGCAACTAACTCAATCAGACCGTTGGAAAGTTAACAGGTGGCAGATGTGTCTGAGTATACATTAGTAGCGGTTCTAGAACCCGCTACTAATATTAAATTATTTTTATAATTAGTAACTTAGTGGCGGTTTAGAACCGCTACTAAGTTTAATTTTTTTAGTATTTCTTAAGTTAGTAGCGGTTCTCAAACCGCTACTAAATGTGCTATTTTGTATTTTTAATGTTATTTATATCTTGTTTTTTTCAAATACTATATAAGAAAATAAACAAATAACAACGGTTTATTTAGTAAGTCAGGGAGAAACTTTTTTGTTGAACTGTTAAAACAAATTATCGCCATTTGTAAAGTAAAAAATAAAATCAGATATTAACAACTAACAAAATTATGCAACATTAAAGATATGAAATGTTTAAACAACTAATATTCAAATTAGCAAACATTTAAATATAAAAATGTTCAACTTAAATCCTAAAATAAACATTCTAATAAAAAAAAACCCTAGAGCTACGCCGCAGGAGGCTGATCGTCGTCTTGATGCTCCGGAGAACGGTTGCGAGGATGCTTCGGTGGACGAGGAGGTAGTGGTACTCGCAAAGGAGATCTATCAGGGTCGAACATCCGCTGTATCCGTTCCAACGTGCTATTGGCGTCGTGCACCCAGGAGTCCAGTCGGTCATACACCTGATCAGTCACCCGTTCCGTAATCTCATGAGTGAGTCTCTCCCTCATTTGAGCCTCAAACTCTGCGCCTCCCCTAATCGGGCCACTTGTTGATGGTTGGCTCGAAGCTGTAGACTGGGCGCTGCCTGGGTCGCCTGACCTGCCGTACACCACCGTAGGTCGGGCTCCGAATCCCATCCCGCGAACCCGGCCAGGGTGCTCTTGAGGCCCTAGGGCAGTCCTTAGCGAGGCAGTGGGGTCTACATTGTCCCCCTACGACTCGGCGATCTCTCTCTCCGCAGCCTCAATCCTAGCCTGCACACACAAACATATTAACAATTTTATTTTGATGTCGTTGTTATTAAAAATATAATAATATAAAAATAAATAAATAAATAAAAATTTTACAATTTGCTCCTCAGCCTCCCTGGATGTTGGGCTCCCGTCGGCGTGTCTGTGCTTTATTTGGTAGAAACGACCGTAGGTAGCCTTCTGCCCTTTCTTCGCAGCCTCTTCCTCCTGAAAATTAAGATACAAACAGTTATTAATATATAAAGATAAATTATTTTTAAATCAAACAATGAAACTTCATTCCTTCATACCATCTCTTTGTACCCAACCGAAAACGGCTTCGTCCCAGCCGTATGATGAACCTTCTGATGGGCCTTCGCGGCAAGACCTTGTTGCGACCTCTTCTGTTAACATAAAATAAAATTAAATAATAATCAGTAATTCAAAAATAATTTTTCAATATGATATTTCAATATCAATTCAATAATATTATTCATTATACCTTCCCAATGTCTCCCCTCCTCCAACCCACATATCTCTCCCACGCATCCGCAGGGACGCCACCAGGGACATCATCGACCAACTCCTGAATCGGCCTACTCCCACCCAGATTTCTTTCTTTGAACATATCCAACCGCTTGTTCTTCCAACCGTCCCCCATCTTTGATTCTGTCCAAGTCTTGCGGCTGTCCCTCACATCAAACTTCCTCTGTAAAATATTAAATTTAAGTATGTTTAATTAGAAATTAATAAATAATAACAAATTCCAATAATAACATAAAACAAATAAGAAATAATAAATACATT
This sequence comes from Mimosa bimucronata, assembly GCA_037074515.1. Lineage (NCBI taxonomy): Eukaryota > Viridiplantae > Streptophyta > Magnoliopsida > Fabales > Fabaceae > Mimosa > Mimosa bimucronata. Next base: position 44,330,176 of record CM073439.1, read on the forward strand.
TCCTATAATATTTATTAAAATCAAATTCAAATAATAACAGAAAAGAAATAATAAATAATAAATATATTTCCTATAATATTTATTAAAATCAAATTCAAATAATAACAGAAAAGAAATAAAAAATAATAAATAATAAACAATAAATAAGGTCAAAGTTAATTCAACAAACCTTAACAATTTCGTCAAACGCGAACTTTTTAGAGTTCGCGTCAATCTTCCTCCAGTCCAAAGCGTCAATCGGAAATCGCTGATAATTCTGGCCTACACCCCCGACGAACCTCGAGTACAGTTGCCCCCCTTGTCCAACCGGTAATTTGGTCAAGTCGTCCCACTCAACTATAACTCTGTGCCCGCTCGGAAGGTTCATCGCATCTTGCACCGTCAACCTCTTCTCACTTATGCTACCAGAAGGGTCTGTAAAAATTAGGGAACAATTTCAATTTAATGAGCGATAAAAAATTATAATTATCTCATAAAAACAATAAAAATTGAATTTCCTTACCCTGAACTTGCACTTCGTAACCGGTGGACCTTCCGGAGGATCGTTTAGGGTGCCCCGCCTCGTCAAATTCCTCACCGTCCAACCAACGTTCCATATCCTCAAAATCCGCTCCTCCTCCAGTCTCGTCGAAGTCCTCTCCCCCGCTCCAGAATGCGTTGATTACATCTTCTGGAATCGGATCGTTCTGCACACGGATGCGCTCTTGTTCTATACGATCCCTCTCGGCCTGCTCAGCCAGTTCCTTACGTAGCCGCTCCTCAGCCTCCATTTGTTCAGCGGTCATAGGCCTCTTATTGCGATCGCCCTTTTTCACCATGATTTTGATATTTTTTCTAGTCGAAGTCACGTCAGGTCACTTTCTTTCTCAAAAAGCTCGTGCCTTTTCTCTGAAAAGGCACGAGCCTTTTTAAACTGTTCACTTTTAGTAGCGGTTTTGCAAGAACCGCTACTATTAGTCGCGGTTTCAGCTAAAACCGCCGCTGAAACCGCGACTAAATCAACCAGTAATAAATGCAGTTGCATTTATTTGGCTGAATTAGTGGCGGTTTTGGGGGAAACCGCTACTAATGTACTAAAACCGCCACTAATTCAGTGGCCATTCATTTTCTAGCGGTTTTTCACTCCAAAACCGCGACTAAATGTACGCCACTACTTTTCCCGCCAAAACGCGCCAAATTTGTTGCGGTTATAACCCCAAAACCGCTAGTAATATCCGCTACTAACTACTTCTGTGGTCAAACGTTGGATTCACTTGCGGTTTGTGCTTATAACCGCTAGTAATGTAAAATTACTAGCGGTTTTAGTTTTCCGCGACTAAAGTAACCGCTACTAAAAGCCCTTTTTTTTGTAGTGGTTGATTTGTTAAATATCAAAGTGAAAATTAAAAGCATAGTGATGCATGCTTCTCTTTCTCTATTATATAATGTATGAAACAAAGTAACATAGGACACCATATTTAACGTGGAAAATCCTCTAATACCGAGGGGAAAAACCACAGAGCAGTTCTGAAAAATTCCACTATACCAAAAGTCATTACAATGTTCTCAGGAGTAAGCATTTAAACAAAAAGATAAAAAATACAGCATATATACACTCCTAAAATTACGGTCAGATATGCCTGTTAAGGGTAGTGTCAAATGAATTAAAAACTCAACAACCTTATTTATGATGATTCCTGATGTTACTCTATTCAATTCGTCTGTACAAAAATATGCATAATTTGTTGGACCCAATGAAACTTTCTTGCATTTGAGGCCAGTGACTGACTCAGCTATCGGCAAAAGGGAACTTGAAAAGAGAAGTTTTGATTTGTTCTAGTTTTTGGGCTTCTTAAAACTGTCAAATGTTAATTAAATAGCCTTGATAAAGATCTATAGTAAGTGCTACATAGCTAACTTATTCCCATCTCTTCTGTTGCTTTGCTTTGCATCTTCTTGTTTTTCATCAGTCATATCAATCTCAACCTCACTTGTTTTTATTTCTTATTTGGTGGTATTAATCTCTTTGAGTAATAATCTTTTTTTTCTTTTCTTGAGCATCAGATTCATTCAAATTGCGGTTTTGATTTTCATTTGCTCTAAAAAGAAGTTTTGAATCGAAATTATGGATTAACCAGTTGTTATCAGGTAGTTATCTAAGTTGATTCCGCTACTCTTTCTTTATCACTTTTCATTTATCCAGATCAATTAAAGCGTGCAATTAAATATAATAATGCAACTATTAATAATTAAATATTTCCTGCGTTTTTCATATTATCTTGCAAACCGATATTAGTGTATTCAAAATTTTCCTTTGTTAATTCTCTTTCTCCTCTCATTTTCGTATCTTTTTTTTTTAATACTAAAAGAGAATTAGTAGATTTTCTAAAAATCACTTTCTATGCTCGTAATTAAGTTTAAACATAAACTTAATTAAAAAGATTATCCTAATATAAATTATAATCAACATTTTTTCACGATTTTAGTAACTTGGAGAACAGTCTATCAAATCAGTCTGATCATTAGACGGATACAATTCCAGACCTCAAGACCTCACTAGCGTTCATAAAAGTATTTTATGCAATCTTGAATACAAAGTCTTTTTAATTAAAAGTACCCAACCAAGATTGGTAGCCAAGCACACGGAAGAAATACAAAATCTCACAGCGTGTCAAGAAATTATAAATATCATTCGTTGTCAACTTTCGACATATGATAATACAAATAGACGTATTGTTTTTAGAAATTTATCATACATTAGACAGTTTTATTAGAGAGAAACGAAATGATTCTCTTCTTGTGGGCTTTGTTGACAAATGTTTTATAAAATTATTGAGGTATGCACGTGTTTTTATATTATTTGAAATTATATATATATATATATATATATTTTATACTTAGATTTTATATTTTCATTTTTTTTATTTTGGTGCATAGGGATAATGTGTAAGGTTTACTTCATGATATATCACTATTTTATCATGGTATTTTACGTTTTATTTAGGGATTTTATTATTAATATTGAGAAAAAAATGCATTTATTATAATTAAATTGAATTAAAGACGATTGTGTGTAAAAAGAGACAAATAAGGGCATAATTGTCACATTTTTTTATTATCTTGAGTTATTAATTTTTGGGATAAAAGGTACTACATTATGTTTAATTTTTCCTTGTCGAAAATGGAAAAAAGGGGCTAAAATTGCTATTTCTCATATTTGGCAGAAATTATAGAAAATGGCTCAAAAATTCTGAAAAACTGCAGGACAGTTAGGGGAAAAGTACATAAACGGCCTATAACTTCTAGAAATTGCAACAACGTCCCTGATTCTGAAAACCAGCATTTTTAGGTCATTCTGTATAAGATTTAAGAGTTTGACAGATAGAGGAGAGGCGCACAATATTCCTAAGTCCTACCTCTCCCATATCATTACTTTTCATCAAAAACCACCTTTTCTCATCATCCACCACAAATATTCACCAATTTTCACTCTTTTCCACCATCTTCTTCCCCATTCTTCGTTGTTTCTTCATCCTATCATCCACAACCAACCTTCCAATCATCAATCTATGGCTTCTTTGTGTAACAAGCACTTTGTAGCGTTGATTTATTCCATGAGAGGCTACTCTTCTTGTGCTTCTTGGATAGAATGATCTAACTTGAGCTATGGAGCTTCTTATAGGGAATTTATTTATTTTTCATCTACTTGCCTAATTATATTTCAATTTCCTATGTTAGGTTTTGTTATATGATTGTGGAACTGAGACTTGTCATTCAATTTCTCTGCGTGGATTGATTAAACTTGTAATAGTGATTGGGATCTGTAGCTTGATGCTTGAATTTCTATTTCCTATTTTTGAGTTCAATAGAACCATATTATCTACCATTGTGATATCGATTGTATGACTTAGTTGTTCTTATCATTTGTCTTCATGAGTATTTGAATTTAGAGGAACAAGTTGCTTCGACCAATTTTGATTATACACTAAGTGGTTTATGAAAAATGGTTTAATTAGTGATTATAGCCTAGCGTTTATGAATAGTTATTGATTAAATTCATTTGACCCAAACCATGTTTGAGGTTTGCAATTTGACTTAGTGATAAATTTACTCCCATATCTTTTATCAAGCAAGGATAACTATTATTCCATCTCCAAGGAGCATTCCTTCATTAATTTTTCTCAAATATAATTTTATCAAGTCATTCTTTGTTTATTGAAAAGACCAAAAAGAGTAGCTTAGGATTTATTTTCATTGCATTTACAAGTAGTTTGATAGAAAAAATCAATTTCAAACCCTTTTAATGTCGCTTTTGATACTTAGTTTAGCCTAGGATTTCAAATAAAGAGGCTCTACAAGCATTGACTCACCGCACGTTGTGCGGGATGCATTATTTTAAATGTATTAAAACCTAAAAAACGTTACCTATAATGTCTAGCATGTCAAATCCCCATTTTGTACTACACTTGAAACATAAATTTGATAGTAATAAACATTGTACATAGCCCTTTTATCATTAAACCCAATCTTACATATAGAGACAATATAAATGGTCACATAAGACCTCTAACAAAAATCTACAATGTTTGGATTGAGTAAGAGTTAAGGTGCAAATTTGCTGTGGAAGTTTTCAGCCATATGCCATTTTGCCCAGTTTTTTTGTGTCCAAAATTGCCTTGAAAGTTTTAAAACGTTGACTATTAAAAAATGACTTAGACCGTTAATATTTTAATGGTAAAGGCAAACTTGCTAAGTTTTTTTAAAATTTTAGAGCAATTTTGAACTCAAAAAGCTTACGGGTAAATTTACATCTTAACCCAATTGAGTGATAAGATTATATTAAAGAGTTATTGTGATGGTGTAAACCAACACCTTCCACACATATCTTTTCTGAAGACATTAAAATGATACGGGAATTAAAAAAAGAAGAATTAAATGATACGGGAATTTTAAAAGGAAGAATATAAGAGAGAGAGAGAGAGAGAGAGAGCACAAAATAATAGAGGGATTTTCAAATTTTAAATTTTGAAATATGAAACACTAGACCCAAATAATATAACAATAAAAAATAGTAAGCTTAGTCAGAAGACGGTACTGTTCATATGAACAGTCAAAAGTATTCACTTTTATTATTGTATATTGATTTGGAATTTTTTAATTTAACCCAAAGCGACTAAAAGTGTTAAATTAATAGCATTGTTGCCGGGGAGTCAATTTATTTGACTCTTTGGTTAAGCAAGTGTTAATTTAGAATTGACTGGGTTAATCTAGTGTGTGCCTAGTAGTTGTTAGCTTTAATTGTCTTTTTATTTTTGTTATTAGCATAGGTTTAGTGTTAGTGTCTAGTTGAGTCAAATTCTAAAAAGAAAAAAAAATACACTTGATTGTTAGAATTTAGTCTAGTGTCAGATTTTTGTTTGTTCTAGTTTAAGTTTTGTTTCTCTATTTCTCATTGAGAAAAAAAGAAAAAAAATCTGTGCTTGAAAGTTTGCTGAAAGTTGTTCCACATTGCTTTGAATTTGCCCTTGATTCACTTGCTTTTGATCTCATACTTGCTCATATTGGATATTTTTGCACATTGCTACTTTGAATTCCTTTGTGCATGCCTAAAGCTAAAAAGGTTGTGTCTAGTGATTATGAACTTGAGATAACTTTGAGTCAATTGAAAAAGAATAAAAAGGGTAAAAGGAAAGGACCATAGAGTGCAAGTGAAATTCCTATAAAGCCTACCACACCTAGTGAGCCTAACGTAGATTCTAATTTGAAATTAGAGATGAAAACGAATGGTGATAATAATGGTGGTAATGGTGGCCATGGGAATGGGGGTAATGGTGAAGACCAAAGGCCTCTTGGAGAAATAAATATTAACTCTACTGTGAATTTTGACCCTCATGATTTTTACAATGTTGATGCCAATTTTGAAATCAAAGGTAACTTGAATAACACTTTGCCTAAATTTGATGGCCTTTCAGGAGATTGCCCATTTGAGCACATAGAGACCATGATGATAAGGTGCTTTGCTATGAAGCCACAGGGTGCTGATATTGAGGAAGTTTTGAGGAGAACCTTCCATTTCACTTTGGAGGGTAAAGCTAAAGAGTGGTTGAGAACATTGCCTCAACATTTCACTTCACTTACTTGGGAGCAACTCATATTAGCATTCTTTAAGAAATACTTTCCTGCATTTAGAACATCAAAATTGAAGACGGCTATATTTGGAGCACAGCATGATGAGGGGGAATCTTTCTAAGAGTTTTGGACAAGGTTTCTTACCATGATGGCTTGTTGTCCCAATCATCAAATATATAAATCTAATCTTGTACAATATTTCTATGAGGACCTCTTACCATATCATTATAAAGTCATTGATGCTGCTGCCAATGGTTCTTACCAAGACCTTACCCTATAAGGTGCTTGGGATCTTTTTAAGAAGACTGCTACTAATAATCAGCAATATGGTAGCAAAGATTGACAATATGTAAGGGAAGTTGCTTCATCTAGCTCCAATGATGAAATGAAGGGATTTATGGAGAAAATTGATAGAAGATTGGAGAGGTTGGAGATTGATAGGAGCCCGAGACAGTGTAATGCTATGGGTACTTCTCAAGCCCTTATAGCTCCTAGTTGTGATTTCTGCAGTTCTCCTATGCGTATAAGTAGTGTTTGTCCTTCTAGATATGAAGAGGTTTCTGCCATGTGTCAAAGCCGTCCTAATAATCAAAAGTGGGATCCTTACTCAAATACATATAATGAGGGATGGAGGCATAATCCTAAATTTATTTGAAGAGACAATGAAAATAGAGGATCAGGCAGATTTGAACAAGGTAATAGTGGAGTTGGCGCTTCTTCTAGCCAATTTCATGAATCATCCAAGATGATCATTCCGCTCTAAGATGATCAAGTTTTCCAATCTAGGAGTGATGAGACTCAACAATTATTGAAGAGTATGGCTGCTCAACTTAGTAATGTAGATTCTTGGTTGGTGAAGCAAAAAGCAGCCAATGATAATCAATTATCTTTCATTGCTACCATTATTCAAAATATGCAAGGGGATAATGTATCCATACGTAAGAAGCTAGAATAATTAGAATTGAAGAGTAACACCGTATCATCTCGTTTAACTCAAGTCTCCAACACAGTTAGTGACTTGCAAGTTAAGAGTAGGGGTGTTATTCCTTCTAACACCGTGATCAACCCCAAGTCCATTAATGCCATCAATCTAAGAAGTGGGAAGAAGGTCTGGTTTTTTGAGAATAATGATGAGGAAGTAGATGATGAGATTGAGTGTGAGAGCCATCCCTTAACTCCGTTGAACCTAAAATGCTCTGAAAGTGCTAAAGAGAGGGAGCTGATTAATAAGAATGCTGAGAACATGGAAGATGGAGTAGAGCCTATTGATGGGCAACAATCTCAAGTGGTAGATCAACCACTTCTGAAGGGGATTGATGATCTAGCTCCAAACACTGAGAAAGGCAAGTCAAGCATGCAGGGAGCCTTAATGCCAAAGGGTAAGGAGGTAAAACTTTCTAACATTTCCTTTCCTAATGCTTATCTAAAAGGTAGGAAATTGCATGCTGATAATACTGAAAAAGAAATGTTTGATTTCTTTAGTAAGTTAGAAGTGAATATGCCTTTTCTTAACATGACTAAGAGTATGCCTGCTTATTGCAAATTCTTGAAAGACTTGTGCAATCATAAAAGAAAGTTCAAGCCTAATGAGAGAGTGTAATTGAGCTCTAATGTTTCAGCTATCTTTAAGCCTAAGCTTCCCATAAAATGCCAGGACCTTGGTGCTTATACCATTCCTTGTACCATAGGTCAAGTGCACATAGACGTTTCTCTGTTAGATTTAGGGGCTGTAATTAATGTCATGCCTAAGTCTGTGTATACCTCACTTGGAGTCAAAACTCTTAAGAAGACCAGTGTAGTGTTACAACTTGCTGATAGATCAATTCGGCATCCTGAAGGAATTCTAGAAGACATCTTGGTTAAGGTGAAAGATCTTGTGTTCCCAACTGATTTCTATGTTCTAGATGTGTCAAATGAGTTAGCTAGTGACTCCATTCCTATTCTAGGTTGCCCATTCCTTAGAAAAGCTAATACCATTATTAATATGAAGGAAGGTGCCATAATTATGGAAGTTGGGAACCATAAAATTTGTTTCAATATGTATGAGGCTATGAAGCATCCATATGAGGATTATTCCTTGTTATGTGTGAATTATATTGATTTGGCCATTGAAGATGCCCGAGATGATTTTGAATTGAGCTTCCATGGTGAGAATTGTTTGCATGGGCATGTTGAATGTGATTCTTTTGAGCTTGATGATGATATATCTGCTTATGATGAGTATTTTCCCTCTCTTCTTTCTATACATTCTTTTTCTAATGCTTGTGGTAGTGACGTGATATGCCCTGACTCCTTTGAGATTGGTTGCACTCTTTCTGCTTCATAATTTTATACTTTTTCTTCTTTTGATGATACTAACTATTTTTGCAGGTGATTTTGGTTTGGAAAAAAGGTTTGCTTGTTGAATGTGCAGATACTTGCACTGAGATGAAAATATAGTTGGAAGTAACTGTAATATCTCTTTTGGTCATGAAGATAATGAGAGTTTCCTTCTATCCATTCCTCTTTCTCACACATTTGATGAACAATTGAAGCAACCTTTGCCCAAGGATAAAGGGCCAAATGAGAATTCTTCACTTACACTAATTACTCATCCTGTTACTTCTCCTCGCACCTTAAAATACTTGCAAGATCTTGTTTCTAGCTGTGATGCAGGTACGCAAGATGAATGCCTTAAGTCGGTTACTACTATAAGTCAACTTCAAGTGGACTCTACCCTTAGGAAGGCCAAGGAGCAAGAGGTGGTTTCAAAGGAGTTTGGCATGAGCCACCCTGTTGAGACTATGAAGGGGAGTTCTCTTTATTCTCTTAAACTCCCTGAACTGATCCCTTCTATTGTCCAACCCTCAATCCTTGAATTAAAACCATTATGTTTTAATCTTAAGTATGCATTTCTTAAGCATGATGAAAAACTACCTGTTATTATTTCAAATGCTTTGTTTATTGATCAAGAAGCTAGATTGCTTAATGTGCTTAAGAAAAATAGGGAGGCTATTGGGTGGACATTAGCTTATATTCCTGGGATTAGTCCAAATATTTGTACCTATAAGATACTACTAACTGAGGACTCTAAGCCTGTTAGACAGCTCCAAAGACATCTCAGTCCCATGATTTTAGATGTGATGTCACTAAGCTTCTTAGTGCGGGACCATATACCCTATCTCTAATAGTGAATGGGTTAGTCCGGTTCAGGTGGTACCAAAGAAGAGTGTGTTGACTATTGTTAAGAATAAGAATGATGAGTTCATTCCCACTAGGGTCCAAAATTCTTGGCCTGTGTGTAATGATTATAGGAAGCTTAACGAGGCCACTAGCAAAGATCATTTACCATTACCCTTTATTATTCAGATGTTAGAGAGATTAGTAGGGAAGAGTCATTATAGCTTCTTAGATGGGTTCTCAGGTAATTCCAAATCCTTATAGCCCCTGAGGATAAGGAGAAGACTACCTTCACTTGCCCTTTTGGCACATTTGCTTATAGGAGGATGCCTTTTGGTATTTGTAATGCTCCTGGTACTTTTCAACGTTGCATGATGTCTATATTCTATGATTTCCTTAAGCATTGCATGTATGGTTTTATGGATGACTTTACAGTTTATGGTGATTCATTTAATGCTTGCTTATCTAGCATTGACCAAGTCTTAGCACGATGCAATGACAAGAAGCTTATTTTAAACAATAAAAAATGCCATTTTATGGTAACTCATTGCATAGTGCTTGGACATTTGATTTTACAAAAAGGCATTGAAGTTGACAAGGCAAAAATTAAAGTGATTTCGTCATTGCCTTATCATTCTTCACTTAAGGAACTTAGATCGTTTTTGGGGCATGTTGGTTTCTACCGACTTTTTATAAAAGATTTTAGCAAGATTGCTTTGCCTCTGTCAAAACTACTTCAAAAACATGTGGATTTTGTTTTTGATAATAAATGTAAGCTTACATTTGATGAGTTGCGATATAGATTAGTCACTCCTCCTATTTTGACTGCTCCCAATTGGGAGCTTGCTTTGGAACTGTCTTGTGACGCTTCAAATAGTGTTGTTGGGGTTATGCTTGGCCAAAGAGATGGTAAGGCCTCTAAGGTCATAACGTATGCTTCCAAAACATTGGATAGTGCTCAGGTTAACTATACACCCACTGAGAAAAAGTTCTTTGCAATTGTGTTTGCCCTGGACAAATTTAGACCATATCTAATCAACTCTAAGGTTGTTATCTTTACAGATAATGCAGCTATCAGGTACTTGTTTAAAAAGCCACAGTCTAAGCCTATATTACTACGATGGGCTCTCCTTATACAAGAATTCCACATTGAAATCAAGGATAGAGCAGGAGCAAAGAATCATGTTGCTGATCACCTTAGTCAGCTTCCTAGTGATACAAGAGGAGTAGATGATTCTAACTTATTCTGCGATGATTTCCCTGATTTAGCTCTATGTGTTATGGATATGAAAGTACCTTGATTTGCTGACTTAGTTAATTATCTAGTTTTAGAAGAACTGATTCCTGATCATTTGTCTTCATTTTAGGTGAGAAACTAAAGAGAGAAACCCAGTACTATTTATGGGATGAACCACACCTTTAGAGAATGTGTAGTGATTAGATTATTAGAAGATGTGTGCTAGAGGAAGAAGTCCAATCTATCCTCTCTACTTGTTACTCAACGATATGTGGTGGATACTTTAGAGCTAAAAAGACCTCTAGGAAAATTTTAGATGCTGGATTTTAATGGCCTACCTTGTTTAAGGATTCTTATCTCTATTGTAAGGCATGTGATAAATGCCGAAGGTTTGGGGGGTTAGGTAAGAGGCACGAGATGCCACAACACCATATGTTGTTCTGTGAGGTGTTTGATGTATGAGGCATAGATTTTATGGGCCCTTTTCCACCATCATTCTGGTTTAATTATATCTTATTAGCAGTAGACTACATAGACTTTATGGGCCATTTTCCACCATCATTTGGGTTTAATTATATCTTATAAGCAGTAGATTATCTCTCGAGGTGGGTAGAGGCCATCCTAGGAAGGATAATGGCCAAACGGCCTCCAAGTTTCTCAAGTCTAACATCTTTTGAAGATTTGGAGTACTAAAGGGCTATAGTAAAAAAAAAGGTACCCACTTTTGCAATAAGATTTTCAATAGCTTAATTGCATAGCATGGGGTTACCCATAAAGTGTCCACTATTTATCACCCACAAACAAATAGTCAAGCAGAGGTTTCCAACCGTGAGATCAAGCATATTTTAGAGAAGATAGTAAAGCCTTCGAAGAAGGATTGGAGCCTGAGATTGGAGGAGACATTTTGGGCATACCGGACTGTATTCAAGACACCAATTAATATGCCTCCATACCACATCATTTATGGCAAAGCACGTCACCTTCCAATGGAGTTAGAGAACAAATCTTATTGGGCTATGAAAACTTGTAACATGGACATGGAGGCTTCTGATATGGAAATGATGTTGCAGTTACAAGAATTGGAGGAAATGAGATTGGAAGCTTATGAGAGCTCGCATATCTACAAGGAGAAAACCAAGTTGCTACCTGATAAAAATATTCTACGGAAGCACTTTGAGGTTGGTGATCAAGTCCTTCAATTCAAGGCTTGGTTTGAATTCAAGCATGGGAAGTTCAACACTACATGGGAAGGACCATTCAAAGTCACCAAGGTGTATGAGTTTGGCACAGTGAAGCTTCTTGATGAGGCTACTGGAAAGACATTCAAGGTTAACGGACATCTCCTCAAGTTCTACCATGATAGGGCAAAGCCTCCTTAAGGCCAGGTTGTCCCTTTCCTCTTTCTATCTCTCATATCATATATGTAATTGCTTGTGAAATATGTTAAACATGAATGCTTGAGATAAGTGTGGGGGAAGGGCGTTTCTTGTAGGAAAAGTATGATAGATTAGTAGTAGTTAGTAAATAAATACTCCATAGCTGCTATTTGCTAGTCCTTCTTCACATTTAGTCCTTACTACTTTATTGATTTTTGCACATTGAGGATAATGTATCTACTAAGTGTGGGGGAGGGGTTCCTGAATTCATATGTCTATTGTCATTGGGATTGAATTATGTTATTATGCCAATTTCTAAAAAATTTTCTACCTATAATTGAATTTTTGCAACTCCTTGTTTTGGAATGTATGAAAATAGATCTCAGTAAGTCAATTTGGAGTTATGCTTTTTCATGATTGAGTGTAATGTTTTAATGGATGGTTGTTCATAGAGTTGGCAATGTGAATTGTTTTATTGATGCATAATGACTAGCTTTGTGTGCACTTAGCTATTGTTAATGAGCATGAGAGAGTAAACTTTTTATGGAAGGACCTTTGAGCCTAATTTCCTATTCTATGTAATTATCCACTTGATTTTCCATTCTTATGAACTTGTCTCAACGTTTAGTCTAAATTGCATTGCATTTGTGTGGTGAAAGTGATTGAAGCATTCGTATTCTTACCCTATTTACCCATACACAAACCCTTATTCTTCCATTTGTACACCCCTTTTGAGCCTTCACTTCCTTTTATTCATCATTTTGGCAAGTGATGATGCATATGTATTCTATTCCACTAAGATGGTCATTGTATCCCAATGCACTATGTGTTTTTGTGTTATCATTTTGAGTATTGCTACTATAAATATGCTTGAATTTCATGCAAAAAAGAAAGAAAAAGAAAAGAAAAGCAAAAAAAGAAAAAAAAACTCAAACAAGGAAAAAGAAAAGAAAATAAAGAAAATAAGGCATTCTTATTAGAGTCTTATGAGTAGCAGACATATTAAGTTAAAGCACATTTTAAATGTAAAATGTTGGGATTTGCTTTGGAAGCTTATAATACATTATGCATGCATATTCCTTGCCTTATCCTTCATTCATTCCACATAGCCTACTTCCATTATTACAACCCTTGAAAGTCCTCATGATTCATTGCAAATTGTGACAGTAATAGAGATAGTAGAGTTGTTACAAGCCTATGGTAGAATGTGGATTGAGTGGATTTGAGTGAAAATTACCCAATGAGGTGAGTTGAATGAAACACAATTAACCTTGAGTGACCTTTCTTGTGTTTATTTTCATTGGTTGATTGCATATTTGACTAATGCTCTTGCATCAATTTGGACCATAAGCATTGCTAGCTTATTGATATCATTGGTTAGAGCATTGCATTCCTATCATGGACTTGTATGATTTTAAATTGGTGTTAGTAGTGATCTTGTTTTACATTGAAATTAATTATCTTTGCTCATGAGTGCAAAATTTTAAGTGTGGGAGAGTTGATATATCCCTATTTTATCATGGTATTTTATATTTTACTTAGGGATTTTATCATTAATATTGAGCTAAAATGCATATATTATGATTAAATTGAATTAAAGATGATTGTGTGTAAACAGAGACAAATAAGGGCATAATTGTCACATTTGATTGATTATCTTGAGTGATTAATTTTTGGGATAAAAGGTACTACGTTGTGTTTAATTTTCACTTGTAGAAAATGGAAAAAAGGGGTTGAAATTGTTGTTTCTCAGATTTGGCAGAAATTACAGAAAATGGCCCAGAAATTTTGAAAAGCTGCAGAACTGTTAGGGGGAAATTACAGAAATGCCCAGAACTTCCAGAAATTGCAAAAACGGCCCAGATTCCAAAAACTAGCGTTATCAGGGCATTCTGTATCAGATTTATGAGTTGGACAGACCGAAGAGCGGCGCACAGTGTTCCTAACTTTTCCATATCATCACTTTTCATCAAGAACCACCTTTTCTAATCATCCACCACAAATATTCTCCAATTTTCACCTCTTTCCCACCATCCTTTTCCCCATTATTTGTTGTTTCTTCATCATACTTTCAACAACCAATGTTTCAATCATCCATCTATGGCTTCTTTGTGTAACAAGCACTTTGTAGAGTTGATTTATTCCATGAGGGGCTGATATTCTTGTGTTTCTTGGAGAGGATAATCTAACTTGAGGTATGGAGCTTCTTATAGGGGAGTTATTTATTTTTCATCTACTCGCTTAATTATATTTCAATTTCCTATGTTAGGTTTTGATATATGATTGTGGAACTGAGACTGGTCATTCAATTTCTCTATGTAGGTTAATTAAACTTGTAATAGTGATTGGGAGTTGTAGCTTGATGCTTGAATTTCTATTTCCTATTTTTGAGTTCAATAGAATTATATTATCCATCATCATTTGATCGATTGTATGATTTAGTTGAGCTTATCATTTGTCTCTGTGAGCATTTGAATTTAAAGGAACAAGTTGCTTTGACCAATTTCGATTACACACTAAGTGGTTTATTAAAAAGGGTGAAGGTGCAAAAATGCCCATGTAGTTTGGTTTAAGGTACACCCAACACCGTGAAGTTTTTTGGCACAAAAGTGCCCACATAGGTACCAAAATGGGACAAAAGTGCCCATGCCGTCAATATATACTAATGGCTTTAAGTTTTTTAAAGTTAGGGAAAATAAAAGATGCAAAAATACCCATTAAGTTTGGTTCGAAGTGCACCCAACACCGTAAACTTTTTTTTGGCCTAAAAGTGCTGACATAGTTACCAAAATGGTTCCCTTTGTATCTTTACCGTTACTTTACACATGTTAGATAGGAAAAATACACAAGATGGCGGTGAATTTGGTATTTCAATAAAATATTTTTCAAAATTTTAAGTTCAAAATCAATTTTCAAAAACACATAAGAAAGAAACAGAGTATTGAAATATTAGGCAAATGCTTGCAGATTAAACAAAGTATATGATAAACACTTAAACTCACAGAAATTAGAGAAACAGAGTATGAAGATTTGAAGTACTAGGCAAATACTTGTAGCTCAAATTTTTCTTTGTAATTTCATGCTTCAGTCTTCCTTCATCAATGGATATATATACAGGCCTTTGAGAATACAAACAAATGTTGTGCAAATTTGCCTAAGATTTCAATACTCTATTTCTTTTCTATATGTTTTCTAAAATTGCTTTTGAACTTACGGTTTTGAAAATTTTTTTATTGGAATACAAAATTCACACCCCTCTTATGTATTTCTCCTGTCTAAAATGTGTAAAGTAATGGTATAAGGACTGAAGGACCATTTTGGTAACTATGTGGGCAAAAGAAACTTCACAGTGTTGGGCGCACATCGGACTTATTTTCATTGCATTTACAAGTAGTTTGATAGAAAAATCAATTTCACATATTGCTTTTGATACTTAGTTTAGCCTAGTATTTCAAATAAAGAGGCTCCGCAAGAGAATCGACCCGAGTTGTGCTATATTGCATAATTTGGAAATTTTGAATTTAACCCAAAACGACTAAAAGTGTTAAATCACTTGACATCGACAAATTAGCAATAGTCCACTGAAATCTTACCCCATGAAAAATTACATTAGTGGAATACGGCTTTGAAAAAAATTATAACTAAAATCTTTGACTTTACAAAATCAAGAATTCTCACTGCGGGAGATCAAAATGTATCTTGCTTCAAATAAGGAAATTAGCAAGAATTTCAATATTTTCCATATTTTATAACATTCGTTATTTATACAAACAATCTAATCTCATATAGAAAAACAATGGAAAGGTTTATTAAATAGTACAAGGATCATCCCTAAAGTAAAAAAGCCCAAAAAATTCTGCAGTAGAGTCAATCAATAGATACTTTTAGGGATAAGGGTCAAATCTGCTCTTGAAGTTTTTTACGATCAATTCTGACTTGGAAGTTTACAAAACTTATTGATTTCGCCCTACCGTTATATAATATTAAAGTTGAATGTTGAATCAGTCAAAACATGCCACATATCACAACACATCATCATCATCTAATGACCCATTTATTCACACCTCATCATCCCTCTTTCTTCCTTATTTACTTTTCTTGAAGAAGAAGAATGGCCTATGATTCTACCTAATCGATCCTCTTGTTCATTGTTAAGAAAACCTCCAAACTAGTCATGCCAGAGCCACCGTCACTCTCTGTACATCCGGTACATCGGGTTTTGTCATGCTTTTCTGTGAAGTGTCTCAACTATTCCAACAGTCAGGGAAGATGATGCTATAAAATGCAAAGCAACATAAATCTTTCTACAGTGGTTGAAACATATCTCATATTTTAGACAACCATAGAACCAATATGCAAAATTAACCTTTTTCATGAAAAGATTATCTCCACCTTGTAAATATGGTGAAGTGTGAAAAATTATGACTCAAGTATATCTAAGAATTTTACAATTATATGTTAAGAAGGACAAATATAAGCGCTCTAATTCCCTTAAAATAGCTAATTAAGTTCGAAATAAAACAAGAGTTAGGTACGATTTAGCCAAAAATATTAGACTTATAATGGTATCATTCTTCATAAAGCATCTCTTGTAAACCTAACTTGCATCAATTAACCCAGGCTTAAATGGGAAACAACAAAAGATTAGTTTTATTTCCTAAAAACAGAATAATGCACTTACCAATAAATGTTGGAGTTGTCGCTATGAAAGAGAAAGCGGAATTGACGTTAAAGACGGTTGCAAAATGAATGCTGAGGCAGGGAAGATTGAGGAACATAAGGAGAATTAGAAGCATGGGGAGAGGGAGAAGGCAGTTTGGGCAATGGGTTAGAGAAATGCTCGAAGGCAAGCTTAGCTACATTATTGTTTTGGGCTTCTTTGGAGGTTTTGTGAGAATTAAATAGAATTTCTCGCTGACTAGAAAGGTGCTAGCGCTTGTGGCTGTGTGGAATGGAGATGAATAAAGAAGAGGTTGGAGATAGAAAGAGGAGGAAGAACTTAGTTCAGCAAGGGTAGAGACTTTAGTTGGAATCAGAGGTCATTCTTCTGCTTCTTCGGGAAGAGCGAATGAGAACTCTAATACCAATTACCATGAGTCTGATAACAATTAACACAATTTTTGATACGATTTTAATACCAATTGCAGGACTCTGATACCAATTGACAGACTTGGGAAAAAGGGCCAGCTCTTCATGGGTTTGGGTCTAAAAGGGCCGGATTTCAAAAAATTGATCATTTTGTAAGGCTCGAGCCTAAAAGGGTTGCCAATTTTAACAAAAAAATATTTGCTTCTTTTGAAAAAATATAGTTAAATAATAAATTATTTTATTAATACATAAATATTATTAAAATTAAGTTACAAACACCACATAAAGCAATAAGTCCACAACTAAATATTAATCATAATATTATCTTATCAAATATAGACATAGTTTACTAATATTAACACATATAACATAAATCAAATCATTATTTAAAATTTAAATGAATAAAATATTGTTTAAAACTAAATAAATCAAATCATTTTATGAATTTAAATTTAAATTATAAAAAAGCTAAAAGTAACAAATATTTGTAACCTAATTAACCATTAGTATTAAAAATCGATAACATCAACATTATATTGACAAATTTAAATAAAATATATAAAAAAAATAAAAGGGTCTTCGGGCAGACCCTTGGCCTTACAGAGCTAGCCCTATTCGACCTTTGGTCCTACAAGGCTGGCTTTTTTAAAACTGCTTCCAATATTAAGACTAAAACTTCAAACCCGACGCTAGCATTTTTTAGACCTAAACAGGTTCGACCTATTTTGCTGGCTCTACACGCAAGGCAACCATTAATTTCTTAGTGTGAAAGACGTCAAAGTGGAGGTAGTGAATGATACCACTTGTTATCTCGTGCTTTGAACATTTCCCTCCCTTAACCATCCCCTCAAACTTTCACACCACCCGATTTTTAATTCCTCTAAAGATGGGAAGAAGTTAGTTGATGAAGAATAACCTTCATAGTATAAGTACACTAATTTATGCATCATTTTATATGAAGATTCTTGAGAGAAACAAGTCCTTCCAAAGTTTCCAAGTATTTACAATTTTTTACATTAAAGAAATTTAGTTCAACAAGAGGTGTACAATACAAAAGCCAATCAGAAAAGTACAACCCTGGGTACTCTTCTATTGTCAATGCCTTCAAATTTTGATGAGGACGAAGATAATCTAATAAATGAATGTCATCAGTGTTTTTCATCTTTGAATATGGTCCCCATTTTAGGGTCAAAGAAATGAGGTTTTTCTTTGCTCTCAAATTAACGTCTTTGGACTCCTCCTTTACATCCCTTACCGAACCAAGTTTCTCAATGGTTAATCTACCTCTCATTAAGTTCATTCAATTTATTCAATTTGGCATTCTTTCTCCCCTTATCATTATTATCCACTATAAAATCTGACGAACTGACAAACTCAGCAAAGTAATAATCTTGCCCAACCCAATTGGCATCCTATCTTCAAAGACCTTGCAACCTTCTGTATCAAGTCGGCGCAAGTCTATCAACTTGTGATAATATCTCCTAAAATTTAACATTAACACACCCTGTCAGTTGCAATGTCTGCAAATTGACTAAGTTGTCTATATATACTTTTGAGGAAATAGGTCGATTCAGAACAAAAAGAGAGATTAAGATATCTCAAATGGCTCATCTTATCAATTGATTTATGCAAATCTCTCATCTAATAGTATGACAAATCTAGAATACGTAAGGGATTGAACACAAGAAAATTTGTGTTTGATGATTAGAAGACATTATTACAGAAAACACCTATAGCGGCGCTTTTTTGATCCCTATAATGGCGCTTTTGAAGTGCCGCTATAGCTAGCGCCGCAATAGGTCAGGTGACCTATACCTGAGCTTATAAAGCGCCGCTATAGGTGACCATATAGCGGCGCTTAATTACCCAAAAGCGCCGGTATAGGTCATGGTTTATTAAATTTTTATTGAAACTGAAAAGGCCTATACCGGCGCTTTTTACAAAAAGCGCCGGTATAGGGCCATCTATACCGGCGCTTTTGGGTAATAAAGCGCCGGTATAGGTCATGGTTTATAAAATTATTGAAACTGACAAGGCCTATACCGGCGCTTATTGTAAAAAGCGCCAGTATAGGCCTATCTATAGCGGCGCTTTTCGTAAAAAGCGCCGCTATAGGTTATATTTTTTTTAAAATATACAATTTGTTTTTTAATTCACACCCACCTGCATCATTGCAAAAATTCCAGCAAGTCTATACAATTTCAGGCAGTCCATATACACCAGTAACTCAAACAGAGTAGAATATGTACAATAAGATCAAAAGCTATATTGTTCAATTAAGAAAAAAAGCATGCATACTACTAGTGTGGCTGTCCAATTTGAGAGAACAAAGGGTGTACATAACTACACCATTCTTCAATTAACGCTTTCATCTTCTCCCTTGACAACATGAAGCAACGTGCGTCTGGGTAATACTGCGTAAAGAAATTGAAATGACAATTAAATTTACTTGAAATCTAACAAGTACAAACACTTAGATTAGGAAAAATATAAAACTTACTATCAATGGGATGTTATCTCGATCATGTAATACGATATCCCTCATATAATGCATGACATAGTATCCACAGTCGTTGTCATTGGGTTGATGTGGGCACTGTAACAAAAAATACAGAATATCATATAAGAGCAGTTACGTTATGGTTTAAGTAACGATTGTTTGAAAAATTGAATAACTTGTAAAACCTGAACTTTGAGCCACGGATAAGCATCTTTCTGGTCATGGGCTTTGGAATAATTGTACCCATGAGCTGCCCGATAACTAGTCAATGCTCTGGAAACAAAACATATTAAATTAATTTTAGTAGCTTGGGTCAGTCATATAAAATGACAGATAATACAACACATTCAAATAATGTTGACATTCACTTACTCATTGAAGAGATGCATCAAATCCGGGCGATTATCTGGTTCAGCATATTCCACAGGATCCAAATAGTAAATAAGTGGATCCGGCTGTACTGTCGGATTGATGACAAGCAAAACCCAATGTAGCCTAAGACGTTTTATAACGTTATGTCAGTATATATATCAATGATGATTGGAGCTAAGAATACGATGAAAGCTATCATGCCTATACACTTACTCTGTATTAATTGGAGCTAAGAATAAAGTTCTGCCTGTTGCCTTTAAAGTGAAACGCCTCTTAATCTCTTTGAACTGATCATCACGTTTCACACCCTCAATTTGCGCTATTAAATAAGGGTTTATGAATTCGAACGAGAAGTTGTCCTCGGAGACTATGACTTCTTCATGCAGGTGCCTTCAAAGAAACCATACAAACATCCAATTAGTGTAGAACTTATGACATTGAATGAAACCACAATGGAAACACATATATACTTAATCCATAAATTGACGATCGTAGCACCGACCCATCTTTCGTCAAGCACCTCCATGACCTGATCCCTAGAAAGAAGCTCATTGAAATTTGACTCGCCAAATATAAGCCTGTTGAATGGGATTGTGACAGTAGCATCGCGAGATACGATAGCTGCAAATGCTCGCAATCGAGCTCGATTTGGCGTTTCAGCACTTGTATCTTGGATAACAGGAGCAGGCGCTTGAACTTTCTTCTTGCCCTTTGCTTTTATTGCCTATAAACCATATAAATAGAAAGTTTCAAAAATTCTTCCAATAAGGAGTGTTAGTTTAAATTAATTAGAAAATAACCACTTGTGACACTGGACCAGCTCGTGAACTCTTTTTCTTCAATTGAGCAGCTGGGCCACCTGTACCTTTTACAGTAGCCACTTGTGCTTTCTTTCCCAGAGACTCTGTACCCTGTAAAAACTTATAAATAGTAAAAGAGCGTTATTCCAAAACAAAGAATGCTAGTCTAAACGTTATTAGTAAATAACCACCTGTGGTATTGGTTCAATCAAATTGATGGGCCAAGCAACATATGCACCAACAACATCTTCGACCTTAGTCATCGCATCAAGAGTAGGGAATGGTAACGGTGCATCCCCGTTCAGGGAGAATTCAATCATAACCCTCAATGTATTTTCAGGCAACGGAGAATTGTGCAGGATCCTGTTTGAAGTGTTGAAGACCGTACCGATCGCAACTACTTCACTGAAAGATTGATCCTTATACAAGTTGCACCTTGATTCACCCTACAAAAGAGTTGACAACGTTAGCTCCCAATCGATAATATAACAGTATCACTACATGTTTATAAGTACAAAAGACAAGAATTACCTGAGGAATTTGAGCCCTAGGCATCGTACAGCTATCTCTGATGCTTGGACTATCATAGGAAGGAACGTTACCTTGTTGCATGAAGTTCGACATTTGTGATCCAACATTGTTATGCTGGAAAAATTCGTACATCATATCTTGCCGTCTTTGCATTTCCTAATTCCTTCTTTGCATTTCAAGCACAGTCTCCCTCAGAGTATTGACTTCATCTTTCAACACAGAAACTTCACTTTGTGTTACCCGCTTTTGGCGGCCAAAAATACCCTCACTTAATGTGAGGTGGAAAAAGAAGGAGAATTAAATAGAATAATATAAATAATTAAATGGGGGTTGAACGAGAAATTAATAGAAAAAATTTGAAACAGGCTCTAAGTGTTTATTATAAAAGTAACATGCCATACCCAAAAGTTTTTCTTATGAAAAGAAACTGAGGAGTATTATAACTAAATAAAACGACAGGATCTCAAATTGCCTCCTGAAATAATATGCTACTTGTTTCCTCCAATCACTATGACTTGTTGCAAGTAAGAAATGTCTTCTGTAACATATTCCACATCCCAACATCTCTGAAACTTGTTTTTCAACATAAGAACCAGTTTGTGAAATCTAAAATCAAGAGCTCAAACAAACAAACAAAAGTAATGTCTTTGTTCTTCAAAATCATCATCCTACTTACATTGGTCAGTTTTGCAATGAAAACACAAACATACCCACTAAGGGAAAATTATCTGCTAACATTGATAAACTTTTTTAGCAGAATTAGTCCCCAGAACTCCATCAACTGGCTTCGTTTCTTCCTCTTTCAGTAAAAAACGAGACCCATTTTATGGTCTGGCTCAATGCAGACAAGATGTGTGAAAACAAGACTGCTCTGTTTGCATACAAGACGCGGCAAAACAAATCAGAAGAGATGTATAAACCAAGCTGATGCAATTGAATATGGTATGATTAATGCTTTTAGAGGTATAGTAATGAGTTTTATGGGAAAAGTTTATACATCTGTATTTATAATCTGTTGGAACATTGGGAATGTGAGTGATCCTGAAGCTTTCAATATAGAACTTGGATCTCTGATGGAAGAGATTAAATCAGAAGCTGTTATGGCAAAAAGCAAAGGGCTTGGAAAAGGAAAGATAAAGTTGTCTTCTTTTGTGACACTTTATCCATTGGTTCAATGTACAGAGGACTTGTCTGATGTTTCATGTGCTCAATGTTCGGCTATAGCAGAAGAGTTTTGTATAGTTCTTGTTATGTTCATTATGATCTCTAACCCTTTTCTCTTCCCTCTTGATTCTAAAGTCACAGAGCTCAAGAACACTGAGACGATGGATACTGTTCATCCATGAATGTTTCAGTATCATTCTTAATTTGGCTCGTTATTTTATCAGTTTCATCATGAAAATCTTGGCAATCTCAAAAATATATGCAGATATTCTAAGAATGTATTGTGCTGTCAGATTCTGAGAGAGTCAGTCCATATGGTTGTATATGTCAAGTGAAAGATAATTCCACTGATATTTTCCATCAGATTAATGAAGGCTTTTCAATTCATACAAAGGTTCAATCACTAATTTGGTTAGCATACAAGTCAGCATAGAACTGTTTTAGTTTTTAAACTAAAATTTGATTTGTAACATATCTTGACTGGATATTTTGCAATTCTAGGTTAAATGGATTTGTTTCAAAGATAAATATGCAAAATTAATAAACAACAACAACAAAATAAGAAATCACAAAATTTAACGTGGAAAACCCTCTGCTATTATATTGGGGGAAAAAGCACGGGACAAACTCTGCAAAATTTCACTATTCCAAAATAATTACATTGTTCATTTGTTCCTCCCACGATCATAAAATAAGAGATACAACAATCACAATAATGCTCTTAAACATGTTATAATTCTAACTAAAACAAAAATCTTTTTTGGACATATCACACTCAAAGATCCATTTTTCTTACCACAATAGATAGCTTAGCTCACTCTATACCTCTCAAATCAAAAGAAAAAAAAAAACTGACCTCTATTTCTATTTAGTCTTCAGCTTGAATGATATGATCACTCTTTTGAATTCTTCCTTACAAACCATAAGAAATTCGATATTTACAGATATCGGTTCCTGACTCTGCGCAAAAAAAAAAAAAAAAGTGCACATATGAAGTTTTGTAGTGCTTTTAGATTAGATATCTAGTTTGAAGACTACAAAAGTAAACTAGATGATACAATTACTCCAGTACCTTGTTATCATGATTCAGTTATCAGAGCACCCTAGAGTAGTCTTCATCTGTCTGTAAAATGGAGAACCGCAACCAAGACCGAATTTGGAAAAAGAAATGGAGTTTAATAGAGATTTAGACAAGAAGTTAATAATTTACTTGGTAGTGCTTGAAACTTTCAAACATATTCATATAATGGCATATCAACTAATCATTTTCCATGGCACAGACATGGACCCTTTGATAATAATTTCAAAGAAGAACATTGTAGAAATGTCCACTGTCATAAATACTTTTACTTTTCATTGACCAAAAGTATATAATTTTTAAGTTTTTGTTGAATAACAAGTGAGGAAGAACTATAAGTTCAATATAATTTATTGAAAACCAGAGCTTTTGCTATGTAATATCTTTTTGCTTTTAATTCTGACCAACAAGTTGTATATATATGCAGTGGAAATAACGTATATGAAGGTGATTAGAACAATCTTCATATGTTTGTAAAATGAAAAGCCGCAACCAACAGTTAATCTTCAGTAGAATTGGTTTTAGAAAACCAGAAGGCTTCCAGTTGAAAATCTAAAAGTGAAGGTGAAAGCATTGTTGACATAAAAAGCTGTACGTTTAGATGAAAGCAATGAAGAATTATAATAGCCATCCATCAAAACGCATCCTTGGGCTAGTCTTCACTCCTTGTCCCTCTCTTGCATCTTTCCTTTAGAAGTACAGCTTTGAAGATGACTGAGGGTTTGGCACTCTATCGTTTACGGGCCAAAAATTGAAAACTTCAAGTGTAACCGGTAGATGTTTCATATAACGAGAAACAGTTGCTGTAGATAAGCTGCGAATGGAAAGATGCTTAAGAGAGGTGAGATTTTCCATCCAATCATCCGGCAAACCTTCATTATCCTTACCTTCAATGTTTAAAGACTTGAGCATGGAAAGAGGTGGACATAACTCTTTTGTTGCAGATGACTTAGTTGTGCTTACCTTAATTGTGTCCATCAATGGCTTCATGCTGCGTTTCCTCAAAACCAGGCCCTCCACAAGACTTGGAAACCTAGGCATGCAACTCAGCTTTGGACAATCCCGGATTATTAGATATGAAAGATGAGGAAATGAAGGCAGTGTATCTGGTTCCCCTTGCCATCCCTTAAACTCTGGACACCTGAAATTTGTAGTTTCTTAAGAGATGGGAAGAAGCTAGTTCTACGTTCAACCATTATTGAGGAATTGCAAATTAGTTATATTTTGCAAACTGAAGAGTTTGGAGAGAAACCAGTGCTTCCAATGCTGGCAAGTATTCATCCAAAGTCGCAGAGATATTTAATTCAACAAGATTCTCAAATGATGAAAGCCGATCCGAGAACTTGAAAAAAGGGGATACGGATGGAAGTTTAGCTGTCAGTTGTTTCAAATTTGGATGAGGCTGAATATTTCTCAACTCAACTGGCAATGGACCAAAGTCATCACATTCCACAGCATGAACATGGCTAGCTCAAGTTGACTAATTTCAACTCAACTAGCAACAGCTCAGTATGCAGCTTTTGGTCAGCATCAGAAAGCACAGGTTTTATGCCTTCAAAAGTTTCCTTCAGCCTTTTGATCTCACTCTTGACCCATATATGGAAGAAATCTCTATGAAGGCTAATGAAGCCAAAGTGTTGACAAGACTTGCAGCCACACCATATGGGACTTGTTCCACCATCCTTCCACGACGCAAAAATGAGGAATTAGGAGGAGAGATACTCTGAAACAATTAAAGATGATATTGTAGGAGAAGATCTCATAATTATATGATAAAATGGTGTGCTGGTAAGATATTCCTGGAAATTGCCTTAACTTCTGGAGATTCCAAGTTCCAACGAAGTTCCATCACTGGCTAATAATATATTATCAGCTTGACTTAGGAATTGGTCTTTGCATTTTAAATTGTATTATTAACTGAAAAGTAAGTTGGAATAAATTTTCTTTGGCTAATTTTTTTTGGGTCTGAATTATTTTTTTTCTTTAGCTGTGATTATCATATTTTGAGGATTTTTTTTTTCTCCAGCTGTTGACCAAACACCGACATTCTTGTTTCTTGCATTTAACTTGTACATGGAACAAAGTTGTTGGCCGCACCACGTTACCCTATACAAGTAGTTTTTTTTTTTTTTTAAATGACAATTCCATTAAAAAGAAATGTTTCTACATCATTAGATATAACAGCAATTAAAAATTGAAGAAGGAAAAAAAAAAAAGAGCCAAAGAAGCTACATTATATTGGAGCTTGTCTTGAAAGAAAGTAATAGAAGAGAATCTTCTCAGCAATATTTAAGATCAAATTCAATCACCATATCAACTAATAAATGTGGTTCTTCCATTGAAAGTGCATTTTTCCATTGAGATCTCACCAGTAAAGGTATGGGCATCAGATAGAGACTATTTGACATAATCCATGTTAGCAAAGCTTGCAAGAGTCTAAGAAAGAAGTTTGAAGATTGTTGTTTGTCTTTTTGCCAAGTAATGAGTTGATCGTTGAAGAAGATCTACAAGAAATAGTAAGCATTCCGCCATTTCTTGAATTTGTCTATAGAAAGAAACCATCCATTAGAGTAGTAGGTGACAGTAGGACTACTATTAGTTGTGAAAGATGTTATGCATTGATTTTAGCCATACGCCTGAATAGAGTTAAAAGAGGAATCTTGCAATATTTGTTGAATCAGTATGATAGGTTATGCTTTGTTTTCTTGATGGATAATGCTGTTGTGAAGCATCCATATAGCATTGATTAAAAAAATACATTTTTATATATCTAAAAAGAAGAAGAAGAAGAAGTCACTTTTCAACCAAGTCATTTGAGTCTCCTGATTGAGAATCAATTATAATGGGATGGAACCTTCTTTTAAACTCTGTTAAATCTTCCCAACCTACTCTTTCTCCTAAAAGGCCAAAACAGATTGCCCGAGCAAATGGGCATTAGAAGAAAGGATGTTCCATAGTTTCCTGACAATGGCATCCAAAAGAACATAATAAATTTACCTGCAAATGATGATATCTTGAAATATCCCCACATGGGATGCAATTCAACATGAATTTCCAGATAAACAATAAATTCTTTCTCGGCAGAGAAATAGACCAAAGATACCTCCAGAATAAATCAATAGAGTTATCTTGGGATGAATGAAATAATAAATGATAACCTGATTGAATTGAATAGGAACTTGTTGGCTAATTTTCCAGGCCAAATAATTAGATGAACCAGTGAAAGAGATGGGAGAGGACATAGTTCTCTATGCAATACGAGGAGAGTAGAGCATATTGATCAATTGAGAATTCCATATAATAGGCTTTCATGGTATATTGGAATGCATGTTTATTCTCAAACTATACCTAAGTTAGATAAAATAGGTGATCCAGATTGCGTTGGCCACCATAAAGGATAGTTGAGGGGAATATTTAATCCATCACTACCAACTCTCCATTATGGATTGTTAGCAATCATATCTAGACTTTTCATTAAACCTTTCCACATCCATCAAGAATTATAAGGTTCTTTCACAATCTCTCTGTTGGATTCATCTATATATTTAATCTTCAAAGTAGAGCCAATAAAGGAATTCCTTGGGGCAAAAATAATTCTCTAAACATATTTTGCCATTAGAGAATTATTGACTATTTCTGTAGGCCTAATACCTAAACCTCCTTCAGATATGGGCAAAAAAATTTTGTCCTTGTTGAGGAGATGAATTCTCTTATTTCTTGAAGCACCTACATCCCAAAAGAAATCAATACATCTTGCATCTACTTTTGTACATATATAATCTATGAGTTTGACACAAGACAAAACATTTATATTAGATGCAGACAAAAAAGATTTGATTAAAGTTAACCTTGATGCTTGAGATAATAATTAGGATTTCAAAAGTGGTTGTTCGACGGTTAACCACATCAGTTAGTTGCTCATAGGTTTGGCTCTTATTGTTCCTATCATGATCAATCCATGTCCCTAAATAATTTCCCAGTTTTCTAGAATAACTCATCTGCAGAGAGCTAACAAGTCGGTGATTTACTTGTGCTGAGATATTGGGACTGAAGATGATTGTAGACTTCCTTTTGTTAATTTCTTGACCTGACCATTTACAAAAGGTATTGATAATATGATTGGCTTAGTCATAGCTTTGCTGCTTTCCTTCAAGAAAAAGAAGAGAGTCATCTGTATAAAACAAATAAGAGATAGGCTGAGCATTATTGGAGATCTTGACACCTTGCCATAAATTTTGGCCTTCCGATTTGTGGATAAACCTTGACAACAGATTAGAGGCAATTATATATAAGTAAGGGGAAAGAGGATCCCCTTTTCTAATGCCACAGAGCTTTCAAGGCATGTTACGTTTGCTCTGATTCTATATTCTATTTTGATATGGAAAATATCTTATGATGCAGGACATGGAAGGGCTACTCCGTGAAAAAGGGCTCTAACTATGCTCCAAGAAGAAAGAAAGTTGTCATCGACCTAATTCGAGACATGGTTTTTGTGATGTTTTTGGAGTTTTGTTCTGTGAGCTGTAGCAGTGTACATGACTACAAGTACTATGATGTTTTTGGTTTTTGTGATGTTCTGTTCTCATTTACACTCACTTTCTTGTGAATCCTCTTGCAGACATTCAAGAGAAGAAACTCCTTCACAGCTTCATTGGCAAGAGATTATTATGATGTTCTTGGTGTCAATAAGAATGCAAGCGCATCAGAAATAAAGAAAGCGTATTATGGGGTAAGTTTTTCCCAACTGTTTCCTGGTCAACCTTGTAATGTTTTGTACATTGCCTAGACATTGCGTGTCACGTTTTCATTTTCCATATCTTCATCGTCCCAGTGTCAATGGATTGTTAAATAGTTTTTCTTTGACGAGGGAAATAGCGAACTTTAAAAGTATTAGCTTGAGTGGCATGAGGAGCAGTTTATTTTTGTGTTGTTATAATTACTCATATTTTAATTTGAAATCCTGTATTTGTATTTTCGTTTTTGTGCTTGCGGCCATTTGAGTAAATCTATGCTAGAACGCATCCGCTATAAAACTTATCAATGTCTGCACCATGCAAGTGATGTGTTTTGCATTGCTACGCTCTTGTCAAATATATTATGCCCTCTTTTGACATTAATTCTTCAGGCAATTGTGGCTATGATATGAATAGCTGCCTGGAATTTTTTTCTGTTTTACTTTTCCTACCATCTTAATTATTGTCTACATTTTACAGCTTTCTAGGAAGCTTCATTCAGGCACAAATAAAGATGACCTAAGGCTGAAAAGAAGTTTCAATGGCATATGAGGTATAATTATATAGTTCTTGTTACCCTGAACTCTAGTAGCTTATATAATCTATTACTTATTTATTTGATTTTTTTTTCTTTGGTCAACTCTGCTGTAGGTTTTGAAGGATGAGGAAAAGCGGCAACAATATGATCAGGTCTCACAGCTCTCCAGATATTTCTTGGTTCTCTTATCTATCATTTTATTGCTGTTGCTATGTGCTATCTTATGACAACATTAAGATAAATTGTAGAATTGTACTTGAAAAGTGATCGAATTGGAGAATGATAGCAAGCTATAGTTTATTTAAAAGCAGATGGCTATATTGCATTTCGTTAATGCTCTATGCTAAAGTAGAAGACGATATAATGAGAGTATCTTTAATCACTTTAGTTTGCCAATGAAGTTAAAATGATATTACTACTATGTTATGGAATTTCATTCTATCATACTAAGATGGCAAATTGCGATAAGTATACTATATTGCATTTTGCTAATGCTTTATGTTAAAGTAGAAGACACTTTTTGGTGGCATATGATGATTAACAGTTATGTATTTGTGGTTGTTAATGTGAATTGCTTTGCTAATTTGTTGAGTGAATCTCATCTTTTCTATTGAACATGAATCCGCAGGTTGGCCATGATGCCTATGAATCAAAAAGGGGCGCATTAGGAGGGCTTCGCTCATCGATTTTGTTAAGTTCAAAATCATGTTGACAAAAATCAAGGTGAGATTTTGATAGTGTTTCTGCTTATTACCTGATTTTACTATCATCATGTATTTTGTTCAACAGATTCACTGATTTGTAGTCTTTTGTAGTCTATCCAAATACGCTGTCGAGTTGCGCCATTTGTGTTTTTTGTTGTTGGGGCAGTTGATGCTAATCCACATTATTTGTTTTGTGTAGAGAGCTGCTTCTGTAAATCAAGAACTTGCTAATAAAAAATTTTACCTGCTGGCATGAACACTACCAGTAGGAAAGGAGTATGATGCTGAATGTATGTTTTCTAATCGAATGATCTGGTTCTATTTTTTCTTTCTATTTTGATAGTGTTTCTGCTTACCTGATTTTACTATCATCATGTATTTTGTTAAACAAATTCACTGATTTGTAGTCTTTTATAGTTTGTCCAAATACGCTGTCTAGTTGTGCCATTTGTGTTCTTCGTCGTTGGGGCAGTCGGTGTGGAACCCCTGCATATTTTAATGGTGTTTTTTTCCTGTTTTTCCCTAATCTTAGCTATCCATAAAATCTGATGGTTGGAAATATATATGAAAAAAAATAGATAAAAATATAAAGATAGTGTAAGCTAGAAAATAGGGACGTAAGAGATATCAGGAGAGATTTGTGGACCAATATTTCATATTTTTTTCAGCCATCAGATTTAATTGATGGCTATAGGATTAAAAAAAAAGCAGGAGAAAAGCACCATAAAAAAATGCAGGGATTCTGGACTGTGGGGCAGTTGATGCTAATCCACATTATTTGTTTTGTGTAGAGGGCAGTTTCTGTAAATCAAGAACTTGCTAATAAAACATTTTACCTGCTGGCATGGACACTACCAATAGCTAAGGAGTATGATGCTGAATGTATGTTTTTTAATCGAATGATCTGGTTCTATTTTTTCTTTCTATTTTGAATTCACTAGTTACCTAATTTGTAGATTTGTTAGGGAGGTTAAGATTTGGTTCTATTTTTTGTTTTATTATTGAAATAATCTCAATGAATAATATTATTTACTAATGATGTTATTTTAGTTATAAATTTGTAGATATTATCTTATATGTTAGAGAGGGTTAGGATTACAACATATGCAATGAAATTTTGAAATGCAGATTTAATGTAAGCAATTAATTATTTTTTTTTAAAAAAAACCTAATGCGACGTTTAGCTGAGAAAGCACCTCAACAAAACATTGTGACAGGTGCATTCTTTTGAAAAACCTTGTCGCAGCGCTTTTATAAATAAGTGCCGCGATAGGCAAGCATAACGCGGCGTTTTATATAATAAGCGTCATGATAGGCCTACCAATACTAGAACCTATCTCGGTGCTGGCTATCGCGTTTTTGGAAAGCGCCACGATAAGCCTTTTGTGTAGTAGTGATTGATAGATTTATCTGCATGATTCTAAATCTGATTGAAATCACCAGTAATTAGTCATGGAAAATCAATACTAGCAGCAGTATTCTCTAACTAGTCCCATAATAGATAAAGAATAGCGGTGGACGAAGGACCATAGACAAAGGAAAGGTAACAGGAAGTTTAATCACTAGTAATCTTGTAGTGACATAGACTAAGGGATAATTCAAGAACCTCTATTGAAATCGAAAGCCCAAGCAATAAGAGTACCACCACCTTTTTTAATTGCATCAGTTCCAACAAAATGATAATAGCCCAGATGTACTAGAAGTTTACAAGCAACATCTATAGCCACCTTAGTTTCAAAAAGAAAAATAAAATCATGCCAAAATTTTCTAATTAATTGCTTGTACCTTGAACTGTCGTGGTCTTTCTAAAGCCACGGCAACTCGAGCTTATGTTTTCATGGCTCTTAGGGAAGCTTTGGAGAGGCAGCTTCCCATGCCTTTATAAAATTAGAGACACCAGGATCAGTTCGAGCTTTCTTGAAAACAAGAACAATAAGAGTAGAAGTAGAGGAGCGTTTCTTTGAACTAATATGAGAATCAGCAAAATTTTAAGCCTTCTCAGTAATGATTGCAGCTGTCTATATTGGATCCTAAATAGCTGATGGCCAGTTGTCCTTAGTGGAGCAAATAATCACTCCTTATTTATCCGATGCAGTGGTTTCTGGAGTGAAAGCTAAAGGATCCTTTCCTTCAAGGTTTTCATAATTTAAATCGCCAAAAATTGAAACCAAGGATCTACATTCTTGAATTATCCCAAGCAACTCAACCAATGGTCACAAATTTTTGTGACAATGACCATTCGTCTCATCTCCATTCTTCACTCCTTCCCTCTCTCACTTCTTAAAAAGTCTACATTATTTTGAAAAGCAAAATACCTAAATAATAACTCATCATAAATTTATTTATAATGGTTTTTAATTCCCAAATAATAACTCAAGACTTAAAATATCTCCTTATTTCTTGTTTCCAAATTTTGGGGTGTTACAATTATCATTAGATATAACATGCATGCATTCATATATCCATTTCCTCTCCTTTGGATACCTTCCTTTGACATCATTTATAGCTTTGCAAGTAATGAGATACATAACTAAGGGCTTGAGATCAGGGATATAAGATGACTGAGTTTCTTCTTACTTTGAAATACACTTTGCCTTTTTGTAGCTCAAAAAGGAAGAATCTGGTTGACACTCATATTTGCGTTTTCTACTCTGACAATGCCATAGATAGGGTCACTTATTATTTAAACTGTCTAAGTCAAACTTTTCCAATTTCCTTTTATGAATATTCATACCCATCACGGGAACAAATTTAAGACATGTGAGTTGATAAGTGAAACTATAACAACCAAAGAATTCATTGTATTCAACCCTTATAGATTTCTTGCCAATAACAGAAATTTTTCCTTTAGATTGGAATGAAAGGGCAGACTTGCAATATTTGGCAACATGTCCAATAGATAGACAATTAGGACATAGTCTCTCAACTTATTCCAAAACAAAATATATTTCTTTGGTATGATTCTCAAGAAAATGAAAGTTTCCCCAATGAAATGAACTGAGTCCCTTTTATGGAAGTTGAATAATGCAATCCATAGTCATTAAATGGACTTTTGTCAACATAGCAAATAAACTTTCCAAACCTATCACCAAAATATTTTGATGTCTCTTCATTGAAATAACGTAGAGGCAACCCATGGATTTGAATCCATATTGGATAGGAGTGAACCAAATAGTCACACAAGGATACTTTCAAGTTCCATGGCATCAAAAAATAAATTACCCTCATAAGAGCCATGATCCCTGATCACAAATAAAAGATAAATCCTTCTCCAACTGAAATTGAAGTACAAAGGAATTATTCATCTGCTTGACTACTGATATCCATCCATGTAACTTCACATGAATCCTAATTAGAGATTGCAATTTTGATACAAGAAGTGTGCGACTATCCATAACATTAGCCAAAACATAATTGTTCACATCAGAATATAATTTATCCAAACCAAAATAGGGGGCCATAATGAGTAAATTTTCACAACACCAGCCACAAAACTTTACACTAGACCAAAAGCAACTATTCCAGAATAGAGTCCAAAATAATGCTTAGAAGAATTAGCTTCTCAAAACAAAGCATATAGACAAAAAAACAAGAAGACTACCCCAACAGAAGAATCACTCCAAAAAAAATGGTCCAAGCAAAGTCCATATTATTTAACAGGAAAACCTATGATATTAGAGTAAGGGAGACGCTTCCCAAGTCAAACACCAAAGAACCAGCAAAATCATCTAGGCACTTGGACGAGATTGAAGTTGATCGCTATTTCAACTCTTCGATGAACAAAATCATATTCAAAGACCATTGCATGCAAGCTAATTGATGGCTCACATTGATTCCGTGGAGAGAAACATGTAATGTGAAGTTAGAGATGCATAGAGACAAAGCCTCCCCCTTAGATCAGTGAGCAGTGACAATGATGATATGCGGCGACAACAATAGAGGATGGCCGAGAATTGGACAGCGAGAAAATTTTAAGAGAGAAATGTTGAACTCTCTAAGTGAAGAACCACAATTCATTGGACTGAAAGAGAGATCAATGAGCGACAGCCAGATCAAAGACTAGAAAGAAAAGAGAGACAGAGCTCTCCACCTGTTTTCAAAATCGATAAGCTTATAAACACCCATAACTGTCAAATTGATTATGAGATAAAGGGTAGATAGCTGAGGCAGCGAAATTCGCAGCGGTGACGGCGAGAGTACCAACAGCGACAGCTAGGGCTTACTTGAAAGAGAGAGACGCGCACTCTCTCATCCTATTTGTTCGTTCTAGAGATTTGAGCGCATAAAGTACAAGAAAAATATGTTGATACTGAATGGATGGAGAATTATAATAACCCTCAGTTTGGATGGGAGGAAAAGGAGAGATGAAAGAAAATGAGAAGAGAAAAATGGGAAGAAAATGTTATCATTCTTCTTACTTGAATCAATGAGAGAAAAGTAGGAGGAAAAAAATGAGCAAATACGTTATGACTAAAATACCCCTACTCTTATATTAAATTAAATGTTACACTGAGTGAGAGAAATGTTATTTTTTGAAGATAAAAAATGATATAAAGTTAGATTAGATATTAAGATCATCAAATAACTTTAAAAATGTTTTTTAATATATAAGATACAAAGGTGAATTATTTTTAAAATCAAGTATACTAACAAATTAAATAAATTGTAATTGTGTAACATCAGTAATAATCAATAAAAATAAAAGGATTAAATGTTTGTTTCGAATTGATAGAGGCTATTTTTTGACCAAAAAAATTCACCAAACTATTTCATGATTTGTGTTGAAAAGATAAAGATATGTCGAAGAGAGAAATAAATAACACATAGGCATAGGATAAAAAATGTGAGGTGGGATCATGGGTAGTCATGGGCAACAAAGTCATCACCCCAAATCTCTCCACTAGTGGAAGGAAGTTTTGGAACGAAAATGCAGTTGGGGATCCACCCAAGCAGACCTTAAGGAGAAAAACATATGAGGAGAAGAATGAAGAAGTCCCCATACAAGTAGTTGGCGCCACTTGGAATAACACAAAAAAAAAAAGTATAGGAAAATGACACTAGGGTCTCAACACTCAATGATAGAAAAAATTATTACAAGGTCCATGAGGAGTTTCAGTAATTAGTTAGGTCCATGGGGACTTGCCTGAAAGAGATTAAAAAATGTCTAAAAACTAAATCGCCCTTCCTCATCCAGAATACACATCCATTGGCCAAAACCTCAAATGTTTTTAAAGTTGAAATCTCATCCTCTGAATCTCAGGCGGTCGCAATCGTTGGAGAAATCGTCAGAGCTTCTGAATCTCTGTTGAAGTTTCTAGCGTCGGTGTTTGCAAGAAGGAGAAGTTGAGACCATGGTGAAGTTAACAGCGGCCGTTGTAGTCATATATCATGGAAGACCTTTTTTCTTCGTCCCCTCATACGCAGTAGGAGACATCACCAGACCTCCGTGAACCACCACGTTCTCTTCTAGTGTCTTAGATTTGGAAAAGCAGGCATGTGACTTAAGGTTGGGCAATCATAAATTTAAAACAAGGAAAGACGTGAAAATGGAGGTACTGAATGATGCCACTACTTATCTCTTGTATTTTGGAAATTTGCCTCCCTTAGCCATCCCCTCAAACTTCCACACCACCAAATTTTTAATTCCTCCAAAGATGGGAAGAAGTTCGTTGACAAGGAACTTCGTTGATAGGACATGTACTCCAATGTATGCATTGAATGTATGTGAAGGGTCTTGAGAGAAAATAGTCTCTAAGTATTGACAATTTCTTATATCATAAATTTTTAACTCAACAAGATTTGTACAAGACTAAAGCCAATTGGAAAGGCATACCCCTGGGTACTCTTGTATTGTCAATGCTTTAAAAATTTGATGAAGGTGAAGATTTTCCAACAATTGCATGGCATCAATGTTTTTCATCATTGGAAATTGTCCCTATTCCAAAGTCAATGAAATAAGTTTTTCTTTGTCCACAAATTAACATCCTTGGACTCCTCATCTACATCCCATACCAAACCAAGCTTTTGACTAGTTAATTTACCTCTAAGGTTAAGTTCTTTCAATGCATTTAATTTGGCCTTCTTCCTCTCCTTGTTACTACGACCCACTATGAAATGTGACAAACCTTGTAAACTAGTCATCCTGCCCAATCTAAATGCATCCCATCTTCAAAGGCCATGCAATCTTCTATATTAAGTCAGTGCAAGTTTATCAACTTTGTGATAATATCTCCGAAAAATTTAAGATCAACACAACCCTTCAACATCAACATCTGCAAATTTACTAAGTCTATTATACTTTCGGGCAAACAAGTCAATTGAGAACAACAAGATAGATTAAGATACCTCAAATGGCTCAACTATTGATTTTGGCAAATGTGTCAACCAATAGGACGTACGACAAATCTAGACTGTGTAAACACTTGAACACAAATAAATCAGGTGAATTCCTATCATATTTTTCCTTTTTTCAAGAAATGGTCTCAATCTATTTGGATATGTAACGTCCTAATGTCTAATTAAGGAATTAGTGGATGGGATTAGAGTATAACTAATGAAAATTAGACAATTTTGATGATATTTGGGCTTTCTTGAGGATTAATGGAATAAGCATAGTGAATGACTCTGAAGGCCGAGGGCAGTTGAGCAGGCTTGAGATGTCCTTCAATTGGACTGTCTGGCTAGTAAATTCTTTTGAGTTCTTCATCAATGTTAGAATGCTAAATTTTGATGATAACTAAACATAACTTAAGCACAAGGAAAAGCTATGATAAGATCAGAATCAACTTAGAGAAAATCTGATAAAATTCTAAGTGCTACATAATCGATCAGGGATAGATTACAAAACAAAGAATTTTGAGCCTAATCGATTAGAACTCAGATTAGAAGTTAAGAATATGGTCGCCTAATCGATCAAAGGATCCTGTAATCGATGAGAGCATTCTAGTCCAATCGATTAGTACCATTTAATTGATTAGAAGGAATTAGAGTAATCGATTAGAGTCATGTAATCGATTAAGAGACTGTAGCCCAATCGATCAGAGACCAGTAATCGATTAAGAGAAAGTTAGCCTAATCGATTAGAGAACATTAATCGATCATAACATATTTTAAGCACAATCTATTAGAGAGCATTAATCGATTAAAGAAAATCAAGTAATCGATCAGAGAAAGCATATAATCTGAATGTAATCTATTTGACATACATAATCGATCAGGCTTCCCCTGTAATCGATTAGGCACATGATTTTCTAATCTGATGCTCAGTGATGCAGGCTATAATCTATTAATAATCTGTATGTAATCAATTAGACATCAGACCCTGTGATCGATCAGAGGCTGTAATCTGAGTGGCGATGGAATTTATTCAAAATCAATGGTTAAGGATATTTTAAGCTTTCCAAGTACAGAATTGCACAAACCTACTTATGGAAGCTAACGTTAGCATGCAATTTGATCAATAGAGCCGTTGGAACTCACCTACCACCTTCAGCAATTAATGAAGAGAGATGAGCTAAAGCAAAGACAAGTACAATGGAGTAAATGCATCACAGAATACATCTTCAACACTCCACACCAGATTATCCAACTCTCTGAACTAATACAATGGCTATATCTTCAACGGATAAATTTCTAGAAGAGACTATAAATACTTCAGTGAAGAAGTTAGGAAAAAGAATTGATTGCCACATTGATTTTCTGTATCTACTACATTCAATACTCAGAAAGCTTACTGTTCTAATATTCTTAAGTGTGTAATACAATCTGTTCAATAGAGTGAACAATCTATTTCTGTATTCATTATCAAGGGAGAATTACTCTTAAGATAGTGGGATCTTAAGAGTAGGGTGTTAACTTACAAAGTGTAACGGGGAGTGATCAGTAAAGAGAGGAGTTCTTGCTATTACCTGTAAAGGCTGTCAAGAGCCTGATTTAATCTTGAGATATTAGTGGAACCCAACTGAAGGTTAGAGAACAGGACGTAGGCCAAGTTTAGGCTAAACCAGTATAAATTGTATTGTCTTTCAAGTTAAATTTTAAAAGCACAATTCACCCCCCTCTTGTGCATTCCTGCCTGTTACAATTAGTATATTTCTCCCTTAATTGCCAAGTATTGTAATCTTCCATTCCAGGTCCATCCATATGAAGCCATTTGTTCAGATCCTTCCAATCAAAAGATAAGTTCTTCCCTCTAACCTTTGATGATACAATGATCCCTAGGACTTTTCCCTCAAACTCAGTAACTTGGATCTTTAGGTTGGAGTAGAAGGCCTTGATAACTCTCTCATGGTAGTGATTCTTGATCCCTATCCATTCTCTATGGGGTCCCAACCACTCCTGAATAGGATAACCATTCTTTTCCAAGTAGATAATGTCCATAAATCCACATCTTTGTTGCAGTGGCCTCCTCTAGATATCTTCTAATGCATCTTCAACAGGACCTTGGGCAAATAAGGCATCAATGGGGACTTCAGTATCCCCTGATATGAGTTCTTTGACTCTAATTGTGGAAGGACTTTTGCCTTGGGACTTGGATGTATTTCCACTGGTTTTGGCCATTGAGGGTAATGGTTGAGAAGTAGAGGGTGTAGGATTTGAGGGTGGAGAAGGGTGTCTATAGGTTAGTGCAAGGTCTCCTAGAGGCAAGGGAACTGTATCTAGGACAACTTGTGCTCTGTAATTTTTGGGTATACGCATCTTGGGTGCCATCTGAGTGGTTTATATAGAGGGCTAGGGGTTATGTCTGGTGATTCGAAAAGTTGTAACTAGGTCTGAGGAGTTATGTCGAATGATGATGCGAGTAATGGCTTCAGTTATAACTGTTATGAAAGGGTTTGATGATTCGAAACAGTTAGGGTTTTATGAGAGGGAGAGAGATGAAGTCAAGAATGAATGCAAATGGTGTGAAATGATGCTACAGTTAAATGTGTCAAATATATATGAGAGAGAGTAACTGTAAAGAGGCGTGCATCTATCAGAAAAAATGTATGTTACAATGTTACCGTTGATGCATAATCAATTACGTGTGCTCTGTAAGCGATTACAGGATGCATTCTCTGATCGATTAGGGATTGTTGTGATCGATAGGTGCATGCTGAATAATCGATGCCCAATCGATTACTCCTTCCTTGTGATCGATCAGACGGTCCTGATCGATTGCGGCCTTTTCCCTAATCGATGTCCCATTCTTCTCTAATCGAAGCATAATGGATCACAGAACATGTTCTGTGATCAATTATACTTACTTAATCGATTAGGCGATGGTTTTTCACTTTGAACCCAAAGTCC
The DNA here is from genome assembly GCA_037074515.1 of Mimosa bimucronata. Classification (NCBI taxonomy): domain Eukaryota; kingdom Viridiplantae; phylum Streptophyta; class Magnoliopsida; order Fabales; family Fabaceae; genus Mimosa; species Mimosa bimucronata. The sequence goes on from CM073439.1 coordinate 44,368,852, forward strand.
TGCAAAAAATTTTATTTGACACTCCGATGCCTAAGTTAGTATTTTATCATTAAAACATAGCATAATTTAAATGAAATTAGAGGAGTTAAGGATTAGATACAGTCTTACAACTCATTGGGATTTATCATTCCCAATTCTCTTCTAATGAACATGAATTGTTCAGCTGCTAGTGGTTTGGTGAAGATATCTGCTAGCTGCAAGTGAATGAGAATAAATTCCACCTTGACATCCTTCTTTTGTACATGGTCTCTAATGAAATGATGTCTGACATCTATATGCTTAGTCCTTGAGTGACGAACTGGATTTTCGGTCAGGCTGATTGTGCTAGTGTTGTCACAGAGGATGGGAACTTCTGAAAAATCCATTCCCAAGTCCTTCAGTTGATGCTTGAGCCATAGGACCTGAGCACAGCAACTTGCAGCAGCAATATATTCAGCTTCAGTAGAGGACAAAGAGACACAATTCTGCTTCTTGCTAGCCCAGGAGATTAGAGATCCTCTAAGAAATTCACATTGTCCACTGGTACTTTTCCTATCAATTTTGCACCCATCATGATCTGAACTTGAGTAGGCCATGAGGTACTCCTGAGTTCCTTTAGGGTACCATGAACTCAGATTCTGAGTTCTAACTAAGTACCTCAGGATTCTATTTACACATGTGTGGTGGGATTCCTTTGCTTTAGCTTGATATCTGGCACAAATCCCCACACTAAATTGAATGTCAGGTCTGCTGGCAATTAAATATAGAAGTGAACCAATTAGGCCTCTGTATGTGGACTGATTAAAATCTTTTCCCTTCACATCAGCATCCAGTAATGCTATGGAACACATAGGAGTCTCTTCTTCTTTGGATAGATCAATCCCAACCTTCTTCAAGATCTCCTTTACATACTTGGTTTGTGAGATGAATATCCCATCTTTTCTTTGTTTAATTTGAAGACCTAGGAAGAAGTTCAGCTCTCCTATCATGGACATTTCAAACTCTCCCTGCATAGTCTTAGGAAATTCCTCACAGAGGGATTCATCAGTAGCACCAAAAATAATATCATCTACATATATTTGTACAACAAGCATGATTTTCTTTTTATGCAAAATAAATAGAGTAGTGTCTACTTTTCCTCTTCTAAAACCCTTTTCTAATACTTAATCTTTCATACCAAGCCCTTGGTGCCTGTTTGAGTCCATATAAGGCCTTTTTGAGTTTAAAAACATGATCTGGTTTAGAGGAATCTTCAAAACCAGAGGGTTGTTCAACATACATTTCTTCCATGATATATCCATTAAGAAAGGCACTCTTTACATCCATTTGATAAAGTTTAAAGTTTTTTACAGATGCAAAGGCCAATAGAAGTCTTACTACTTCTAGTCTTGTAACTGAGGCAAAAGTCTCCTCATAATCTACGCCTTCTTCTTGATTATATCCTTTGGCCACAAGTCTTGCTTTGTTTCTAACCACAGATCCAGATTCATCAAGTTTGTTTTTGAAAACCCACTTGGTTCCAATAATGGGGTAATTTGAGGGTCTAGGAACCAAGTCCCAAACTTGACTTCTTTCAAATTGGTTGAGCTTTTCTTGCATAGCAACTATCCAGTCACAGTCTGTTAGTGCTTCTTCAATGTAAGAAGGTTCAATTTCAGAGATAAAAGTTGAGAAATTCATTTCATTTTGGATCTGATTTATGGTTCTAACACCCCCATTAACATCACCAATGATTTGCTCAGGTGGATGATCCCTATGATGTCTCCATGCTGAGGGTCCAGCTGGTGCATCATGAGGATCATCCTCTTGGTCTTCCCTATGGGATTCATCCAGTCATGTTAATGATTGTGCAATAATTTTAGATCTTTTTGGAAAAATTGATTCTTCTTCTGTTACATCATCCTATACAGAGTCAGTTTCATCAAATACTACATGAACTGATTCTTCAACAGTAGGAGTTCTTTTGTTGAAAACTCTATAAGCCTTGCTTCTGTTAGAATAACCAATGAAAATTCCAAAATCAGCTTTAGGATCGAATTTATCTAAATTTACCTTTCCATTATTGTGAATGAAGCATTTGGAACCAAACACTTTGAGATGACTTACATTTGGCTTTCTTCCTTTATAAAGTTCATAAGGTGTTTTATCCATTTCTTTTCATATGTAAGCTCTATTTGAGATGTAGCAAGCCGTGCTAATAGCATCTGCCCAGAAAACTTGAGATACTTCCTTTTCATTTAGCATTGTTCTAGCCATCTCAGTGAGTACACGATTCTTTCTTTCCACCACTCCATTTTGTTGAGGTGTTCTGGGAGTTGAAAAGTTGTGATCTATGCCATTTTCTTCGCACAGCTCCAAGAAGTCTTGGTTCTCAAATTCTCCTCCATGATTTGTTCTAATTGATCTGATTTTCTTGTCTTTTTCATTCTGTACTTTTTTAGCAAACAGATAAAAGGCATCAAAAGTTTCATGCTTAGAGGAAAGAAACATAATCCAAGTGAACCTAGAATAGTCATCCACAATCACAAGAGTGTACAGACTTCCTCTTAGACTTTTTACTGTTGCTAGACCAACCAAATCCATATGAATTAGTTCTAGAGGTCTAGTAGTAAAAACTTCCTTCTTAGGTTTAAAGGAGAACTTTGTTTGTTTCCCTTTTTGACATGCTTCACACAGTAAATCATATTTTACTTTTATATTAGGTATGCCAATGACAAGATCCTTTTTTATCAGTTTTTCTAGTTGAGCCATGTTTACATGTGCTAATCTTTTATGCCATAGCCAACATTTATCAGTATTGCTTATCAAATATTTTTTAGAAAATTGCTGATTCATATCTACAGTATACAAATTTCCATTTCTGTTAGCTTTCAATCTAAATTTAAGATTTGATTTATCTATGGCCAATTCTTTCTTATCTACTATGAGACATTCATTTGAGTCAAAGATTACCCAGTTACCTCTGTCAGTGCTTTGGCTGACACTTAACAAATTGTGGCAGAGACCTTCTACTAGGTAGATGTCTTTAACTGACCCAATGTCTCCTCTTCCGGCAATTTTTCCAGATTGGTTTCCACCAAAACTGACCTTAGCTCCTTCCTTCATGATCAGGTTTTCCAATTTCTCTTTATCTCCTGTCATATATCTTGAGCATCCACTATCTATATACCATTTGTTATTGTTGGAAGCCTTAAGACAAACCTGCACAGACTAAACAGATTTAGGTACCCAAATCTTCTTGGGTCCTTTAGGATTAGTTTGTTGCCTTTTATCCTGATGGACTTTAGGCTGATGTGTCCCTTTAGGAACTCATTTATATAATCCAGATAATCCATGTTTTTTAGGATAGCAGGTTAATTCAGTATGTCCCTTATTGTAACAGAAATTGCAAAAACTAAATGGTGATGAATATTCAGAAGCTTTTCTAAAAAAATTTCAGTAAGGTTTCTCTTTTGGTGCAGAACTTTTCTTTTTCAAGAGTTTAGGAGTTGGATCATAGCCTATCACAGTTTTATCCCTATAGGCCTTTTGATTCATCAGCATAATGTCAAGTGTTTTAGTGCTCTTAGTGAATTTTTTAAAGTCCTTGAGATCTTCTCATTTTCTTTCAAAAGTTGTTCGCATTTTCTGCACTCAATATTTTCTTTCTTTTGAAAAACTTCTTCTGAAGATTGTTTACATTTAATGCAGTCAGATTCTTCAATTTTTCTTTTCAAGCTCTTTGTTTTTCTTTCTCAATGCAGACACTTCTTTTGCCAATTTTACAAATTCAACATGTATATCATTATAAGCATCTTGAAGTTCCTGAAAAGATGAGTTAGTTTGATATACCTCACTATCTGATGATTCTTCTTGAGCTACCAGACAGAGGTTGGCTACTTCTTCAGCATCACTAGCTTCCTCATCTGAGCTATCTCCCCATATAGATGACACATAGGCTTTCTTTTTTCCCTGGAACTTCTCCTTCTTTTTCTCTTTCTCCTTAAACCTTTGAAGACTTGGACACTCTGACTTGAAGTGTCCAAGCTTCTTGCATTCATAGCATACAGGAGCATTTTTCTGGAAGTCCCTTCTATTGTTGCTTGAGCTACCCCTTTGGAATCTTCCTCTATTTCTGAAGAACTTCCTGAAATTTCTGCCCATAAAGGCTATTTCATCGTCATCCAGTTCTTCTTCATCTTCCTCATCCTCATCATCTTTTGTTGAAGATGACAGGGCAAGATTCTTTTTCTTTCTATCTCCATAGAGTTCCTTTTGAACCTTGATGGTTGATTCATACTTTGCTAGGCTTCCAAATAGTGATGTGATGGAACTCATGGATTCTCCTCTCATTTCTTGGATTGCAGTAGCCTTCATCTGCCATTCAGGAGTTAGAATCTTCAAGATCTTGGAGACTTGTTCTGTCTCAGAAATTCTTCTTCCAAGAGCTGTAAGATTGTTAATCAGATGGGTGAATCTGATTTTTAGTTCCCTGATTGGTTCCTCATCTTCCATTTTGAATAGATGAAAGTCAGAGACCAGTTGCTCAACTCTTCTTGTTTTAACTCCACTGGTTCCCTCATGAGCAATAACTAGAGCATTCTGATGAAGTATTCCTTTTGACTTAGAGCATTATGAAGAATCAAGACTGCCCTGCTGTTTAGTTCCAGATCTCCCTTGTCATCATCAGTGAGTTCTTGAGGAAGCATTGGCACTTGAATTCCATTCTCTGTCTTTATTGGAATGATATTCCCTTCCTCAACTATCCTCCAGAGATCATATCCAGTTGATTTGACAAAAACCTTCATTTTCATCTTTCAGAAAGTGTAGTGTTCACCATTGAAACTAGGAGGTTTGTTGATTAAGCTGCCTTCTAGAAGAATGTTATCATATCCTGCCATTATGGATCTTTACTTCTCCTGATCGTAGGATCAGTATGTTCTGAGAAGACCAAGCTCTGATACCAAATGTAACTTGGCAAGAATGCACAAGAGGGGGGTGAATTGTGCTATTTCAATTTAAATCTGAATGACTCAAGATTTATATTGGTTCAGCCCAATCTTGGCCTACGTCTAGTTCTCCAACCTTCAGTTGGGTTCCACTAACTTTTCAAGATTAACTCAGGCTCTTGAATGCCTTTACAAGTGACAGTAAGAGAACTCTCTTTTCACTGATCACTCCTCCTTACAATTTGTAAGATTACACCCTCACTCTTAAGATCCCACTATCTTAAGAGTGATCCTCACTTGGTAGTAAATACAGAAGACTTATTCACTCAATTGAACTGATTATGTTACACACTGAAGAATATCAAAGAAATAAGCTTTCTAAAGATTGGTGAGTATTGAATGCATTAGTTACAACAATTAATTTTTTGCAATGAATGAATTCCACCAACTTTCTTCTAAGAGGCTTTTATAATCTCTTCTGGAAATTTTCCCATTGAGAGTTTTAGCCGTTGTATAACTAGAACACTTGATTAGTTTGATATAGAGTGTTATGATTGAGTTTTGAGAAGCATTAATTCCATTGTACTTGTTTTGCTTCAGTTCTTCTCTCTTCATTTATCGGTGGAAGTGGTTGATGAGTCTAATGGCTCTTTTTGAGACAGATTGCGTGCTAATGTAAACTTCCTTAAGTAGGCATGTGCATATCTGTACCTTTAAAGCTTAAAATGGACTTAGCCATTGGTTTTGAATAAATCCTATCGCCACTTCGATTATAACCTCTGATTGATTACAGGGAAAGGTTTCTGATCGATTACGCACATATTATAGCCTGCATCACTGAATATTCAAGTTAGAAAGATGTATGCCTAATCGATTATAGGGGAGCCTGATCGATTAGTCATGTCTAATCGATTGTAAACAGATTATACTCAGATTACATGTTTTTCTTTGATCGATTACTCAATATGCTCTCTAATCGATTGGGCTAATTCCTCTTAATCGATTACTACTATCTGATCGATTATACTTGGAATATGTTCTAATCGATTATTGCTCTCTAATCAATTGGGCTAATTCCTCCTAATCGATTACTACTATCTGATCGATTAGACTAATCCCTCCTAATCGATTACATTAATCCTTGATCAATTACAAGGGCCTCTAATCGATTAGGCGGCTCGAAACTTTAATCTCTAATCTGAACCGAATCTGTCTCTAATCGATTAGGCTTTAAATTCTTATCTTGTAATCTATCTCTGATCGATTAGGAAACACTTAAGATTTCTTATCAGATTTTCTCTAAGTTATTTCGGATCCTTACCCAACCTATCTTTATGCCTAAGTTATGTTTAGTTATCATCAAAACATAATATTCTAACAAGCTGCGCCATTTCGGTAATTTGTGTTCAGCTACTAAGGTAACTATTTCTACTTGTTTTATTATATGTGTGCATTGTTGGTAAGAAATTTTGTACACTCTATAACGATATGAGATGTGATGGATTTGAACTGGCTATTTGAGTATATATATATATATATATATAAAAAATTATCTTGTGGGGTTTTTATTTTATGAACTGCATAAATTTGTGATTCAACATGCTTTGAAACTTTGTTATATTGGATTTAGAAAGACTGCATGATGCATATTTTGGGAAACATTGGATAGGCTAAGTGCCTTTGAGTTGTGATGCATTATGGATGATATGTGTGAATTGTAATGTGCGTGACACTAGTGTACTTGTTATTGTACCATCACATGATAGAATACCATGTTGGCCCATAGGGACTTATAAATCTATCAAAGGAAAGTGAACCATGTTCCTTAGGTGTAGGGGACAAACCCCAATTACTTGCAAAATGATCGTTGGGATCTTGTGTTACCCTCCTTGAGAGGCTTGATTGGAAAAATGGTTTTATAAACTAATTTGTAAAGATTATATATATTAGGATTTGAAACTGGTTTCTAAATTGTTGAGAATTTCATGATTATTTGATTGGTTGTTCATATCTCAAGTTGTATATTTACTTTATACATAATTCCACCTGAAACTTTGTTAGTACACACTCACATGTAGACCTATAGTAGCGTGCTACCTGAGACATTGTCTCAGTCTGGTTGCTCAATCCCTTGCAAGTTCTAGCTCATGCGTAGGCTCGCAAGGAAAGGATCTGGCATCTACTCACTAGGGACAGTGAGTTTTACCTAGACTCATAGTAGAGTAGTATATTGCTATGCATATTAGACATCCCTGTTTAGCTTCCGCTCTTTTGGATTCATTAAACTTTTGAACTTATCATACTTTTGAATTTGCACTACTTTCAGATAATTGTATGCTTTTATTGTTTTATTTAGGACCAGTCCATTTCCAGGAAAAAGGCCTAAGGTCTTCTTGTTGTGGTTGAGTCAGTCATATCTTGTGGTTGTAGTTGTGATTGACAATAAGATACTTATCTAATTTGAATTGTTGTCTATTATTTTGGTTGTTATGGTATTGTTGACAGGAGTGACTTATGTTTGAATGATTCGTAAAAATGGATGGACTCATGGGTAAATGGTTTAGTTGGAGGTTAAATTATGTTTTTCCCAAAAACATGGATTATTTTGTGATGTTTGCCATTGTAACTTACCATCATAGGTTATTCTCTTTACAATCATGGTATATGTTTGAAATTGTGTAATTATTTTAGTTACAATGTTAGTTCCGCCCTTTTTCTAACATGGTATACTTGAATGGATTGTAAGGAGGGTTTTAATTAACTATATTGGTAGAAGATTCTTATTCTAACATAGTTAATATTTTCTTAAAGTGTTAGGAAATTTTAACATCCATGTTAGGTAATCTCTTTTTCTAACATGGATTAACTTGTTTCAACAACTAAGCTTTTATTATCCATATTAGTCTTCTGATTTAATAAAACTCTTTCTCTAACATGGATTCCATGGTTTTGATATAGTTGAATTTTTATATCTATGTTAGTTCTCTAATTTAAGGAAACTCTTTTCTAACATGGATTCCTTTTTAATTAAGATAAACTCTTTCTAAGTAGGGTTAAGGTGCAAAAATACAAATAAACTTTTACCAAAAGTATACCCAACACCATATACTCTTTAGAGGTGCGAAAATACCCATAAACTTATGAAACAGAGAAAAAAAAACATAGCACCATCAAAAATGCTGGCATCTGTTAGTTAAACCTTCATTATTTTAAAAATAACAATATCTACACTAATTTCCTATAATTCCCTCCTTATTGAACCTCCTTGCATCTCCATTTTCTTTCCCCATGTAGTAGTGTCATCATCCTTGGGTGTCTTCCCCAACCACATCACGGCTCCTTATATCTCAGGCAGCGGTGGCGGCATCCCTAAAGGACGTCGGCGGCATCTCCCCTTAACTATATTGCCGGCTTCTTCCACTTTTGATAATCCTGCTTAAGCCAGTTACGTCGACACTGACACCTCTTCACATCTGGAACTTCAAGTCTTTTTAGCAATATTTTCCCCTCCGATTTTGATTTAGAGGATGATGGAGTGTTTTTTTTTAGTGGAAATGGAGTGGTTTTAATTTTAGACGCAGATGATGATTTTTTGAGTGAAGGAAGGAAGGCCACAAGCTCTTCCAAAGAAGCTTAATGGTATCTTGGAAATCACACCAACATGATCCTTATTGTTTTAATACTTGGTTTGATTTTTGGTTTATAATGGTTGAGGATGGATTTCTGGAAGTGAACAGGATGAATCTGAGCTCGTTGGGAGGAGGAGGTGGATTTTCTTTGAATGGGGCTATTTTAGTAATTTCAACTTGTAATAACCGGCAATCCATCTCTTTTAACTGTGATGTGTTTTTTGCTCTCATTTCACAAGTTTATGGGTATTTTAGCACATGCAAAACGTATATATGTTAGGTGCACTTTTGATAAAAGTTCATGAGTATTTTTACACATTAACCCTTCTAACTATGATAAATCCTTTAATATTTTAGGAGTTTTCTTTCTAGCTTGACTTTGGTTTAAAGGAAACATTTATTTCTAGCTATGCTAGCATGCCTGGTTAGATAAATTGTTTTCCTAACTTCATTAGTCATTAAGTTAATGTGTTTTAAGGTTTGATTTGTGTTTAATTAAGGGTTTAAGTAGACAAATATTACAAGATACAATCTTATTCAAAGCATTGTTCGGTCATAAATATGAGAATATCTACCCATGTGAATTCAAAAATGGTTTGCAGGGTTACGAGGGCTAATCATTTCCACTAGACCCATCCACGTTGGTAAATAGATACTTATTTTAGTATTCATGGTCATGAACATATATGGGCCTGTTAGACATTTATTTAAGCTTGAATAAGGGCTGAATCACACTTCTTAGAAACTCGTTACTCTTGCCATTCTTCCTTACAAACCGTATGAAATTTTATATTTGTGTATATCAGTTCCTCACTTTGCAAATATAACAAATTGATCGGTTGGCCGAGTTGATCCTACTTTGAGAACCTTGAGTGTATGTTTGATGATATTGTGTTTACATGAAATGATACAATGGGAATTGATGATGATGTTAAAAATGCACTTTGTTGATACAATGGGCATACCTGGAGTGCAATTTGCTTTAAAGAAAATACCCACGCTAAAATGGATCACAACTAAGACAAAGTTATGTATGCATAACAAATACACTTCTTGAAGAGAAGAGAGAGCACTCACATAGAGACTTGTGTATTTATGTACACACATATGGAGTAAAATTCATGCTGCAGTACATGAAAACTCATGTATATATAGGATGAGTTATATGTACACCCACAAAAATTGACTCCTCACACAATTATTTCTCCATCGATTTACTCTAGAAGAAACATATTTGATCCTTAACTCATGCAGTTTCAACAAAGTGAGAAAATAACAATCCCTAACCTTATATTTTATACTATTTTCATTGGCACCCCAATGATCAATGAACTAGGGTTAATTTGTAACACCTTATCTTTTACTACTATATTACTGTATTTTAATTGAATTATAACCATTTTTTTAGTACCGAGAGCCCTAAAATATGGAAAATTTTAAAACTTTTTCCTTTTGAAACAGTGCTCCAACCTTATTATAGTTGGAATGGGCTTTTCAGACTAACTTAGAATACTAAAATCTATTTATAAGGTCCAGTTGTTATAAGACAATTAAAATAATAATCAGAATTATCTTAATATCGATCTAATACTTAATAAAGACTAGCGTGGCTTAAAAATAAATTAGAGGAACAATCTCGATCGACGATCCTCTTTAACTTCACCTATCAGCTTACTGCTTCTCAGTTATATACTTATGCTTGTCTTTTTGCTTATCTTTTAGATTTACAATATATACAAACTAGGCCCAAAATGGTTATCATAATACACTATAAAGCAGGCATTCCTCCTTTCCTCTATATTACCTTACTCCCCAAAAGTCTAACTCCCGCCAGCTTATCTGAAAAGCAATGGTTCAACGCAGTTTATCTTATTAACCTTTATTCTCTTGGATATGTATACTGACATGTATGCATTTCATAAATTAGTGCAAATAATGATAGTTTATTCCTATTAATCTGTGTGCGATCCGCACCTACCAACCACCAGTAACGATATATTCGTTAAAGAGTGGAGGCTCTACCTGCAGGGTTTCTCATTATAGCATTTAAAACTATAACTAACTGGTTGGGAAAAGAGGTGGCCAAACCCCTAAACCCTGGAGTACTCCAACTGAGGAATAATAACTTATCAACTAAATGCATTAGATAATACAAAATGATACATGTAATTTAATTGTTATCGAAATAAACTGCTACCTGATTTACTCTTCACTGTATTCTTCCTCCTCTTTGTACTCTGGAGATTCAACCACACTATCTTGTCCTATAAATGTTTGTAATAAAATAATATATTAATATCTAACTTAGGAATAATAATTAAACGTCTCTCACATTCCTACCATACTACCCCTTTCTTTTTCTAATACTATTAAACCTAAATCCTTAACTTAGTGGTTACTTATACCATTAAACATGGAACAGCACATATTAATATACACACAAATACAAACATCAAAGCATTCTTACTATTTCAAATTATACTTGCATATTAAAGATATTCACATTTATTTATAATTCAACTTCCAAACAAAACCTGCAACTTCTTAATTTAACTTTCCCAATTTAATCCAATCAAATACCATTCCTAACCAACCATTAGAAATACCTTTCAATTCACATTTTAAATCAACAATAACAACTTCCTCTTGTATCATCCAATAAATCACCATAACCTTCCTTTTCTCTGCTCATAAAACCAACAGCCACTAACACTAACAAGAGGATAAGATCACTACTTCCTTCACTCCGATTCCGTCAAACTAACGATTAGAATTCTAGAATCTGAAATCATAATCATCATCAATAATCATTCCCTATTTCTTGTTCAACCAGTCATCACCATCAGCAAATTCAGAAATTCACCTCTAATAATTTCCTATCAGTACACAATACTTGAATAAATTCAGTTCATCTCCCAAAACAAACAAAACATCAATGGCCTTATATTTTTCTTTCTTTAGCCGAATCAGAACAGGAGACAAGAAAAGAAACAAAGAACCATAATTCAAGCATTCAAAAATTCATCTATTCCTCATATTTACTATGTTATTGTACTAAAAGAAGTAACAGAATCAAACAATTCCCTTAGAAAGGGAACTCAGCCAGCGTAGAACAAGAACAAACAGGAAGAGCAAGAATCCAACTATCCCTAATTTCATCAATTTCCATACACAACATATCCATTCTAAGTTCTAATTTGTACATGCAGTACTTCAAAATTTTCCCCTTCTCAGTCAAACAAATTCGCAGGAACAGGGAACAAAGAATAACCAACAAATCAGAGATTCTGGGCTTAATTAAATCACACCTATAGTAGAAGGAGAAGTCAACAATCACACCTCAACAATTATAACCCCAAAATCCCCTTTTCTCTTTCTCGGCCAGAGCAGAACAAAGGTAGAGAAATTGAGTAACAAATCAAGCAAACCAAGAATTCATCAATCCACACACCTAAAGCCTCAATTCTCGATTCCATTTCATACATATATGTTACTTCAAAAAAATTTCTCTTCTTGGCCGACGGATTGCAGAAACAGGGGAAGCAAGAAATCATTCAAAAATTCCTAAATCTTCAATAATCCACTTACAACCTATTTCATGAGCTTAAACTTGCTTCTAATTATCACTAATTAAGCTCAAAACAACAAATACTCAGAAGCCCCAAATCTTTCCCGTCGGTGAACAATAGCAGGGGAAGAGAAATTCCAAAAATCTTGAACCTATTTCATTTTCTTTCCAAAATCAATACTCAAACACCCAAAAGAAAGGTTCAAGCAACATTCCTATGAATCCAGAAGTTTCAAAAACCTTCCCAAAATCTGAATCATTTCCCCCCTCATTTCACTCAAACGCGCGGCGGAAAAGAAGGAAAACAAGAAGGAAAAACTTACATAAACTTGTTCCAAACTTCCTTGAATGTTTCCTTCCCTTATCCCGCCGTTGATCGCCGTCGCCCGAGCCGGTCGCCGCTGAACGCTGAAGAACCAGAGAGAAGAGAGAATGAGAGAGTGAAGTCGGGTGAGAGAGGGAGAGTGTAATGTGTGTGTGTCGGTCATGAGGGAGTATATATTATATATTTTTTTTAAGTGTGTCTATACGGGGAGACAAGGGAATAAAAAGGAATAAGAGGGAATAGAAACATGGAGGACACGTGTGTGCACTACTACAATAAACCCTTTTAATGTCACCAATTCATGTCTGTTATTTATAAAACTGACGTTGAAAAAAAGGCGGTGGCATTTTTGTAATTAAATGAGGGGCAGAGGGAGAAACAATGTCCCTAATTAAACTAATAAGTGACTTTGTAAAAAACAACGTCACTTACTTAAAATAAGTGACGTTGTTTCTTAAGAAACCACGTCACTTATTTCAGATAAGTGACATGGTTTCTAGAAACTATGTCGCCCAATAAAAATTGTGAGACGTAGTAACTTTCAACGTCACTAATTATATTAATTAGTGACGTGGTTTCTCATTGAAACCCTAGTCTCCCTTGCTCATAACATTTCTCATCCCGATCCCCTTCCTCTTTCTTCCTCCAATGCCATGCTTTTCTCTAACTTCTCCTTCGACCCCTACATTCTCTCAGTGTCATCTTTCCCTCCGTTCGAACTATTTCTCATAGCACCGTCAAGGTGTCGACGTGGATGAGGCGAATGCCAAGGTCGTTGGCTAGGGCGAAATCGACGGCACAATCGGCGGAGCCGAGGCAGAGGAGGATGTGGTGGAGACAGAGTCAGCGTTGGGCGGCGCGTGGGAGGTAGGCGAGAGAGTGGAGAAGGATGGCAGAGGCAGATTTGATGGTAGAGTTAGAGGAGATCTGAGAGGAGAGGGGAGACAGAGACCACCGTCTTCTTCAGTGGGATCTCTTCTTTCTTCTTTCTTCTTGTGATTTCACGCAGCCACCATTATCATTGATGATTCGAGTTATGGTGGGTTGCTTCAGGTATTGACCTATTCAAAACATAATAAATTTTTGCCCTTTTTTCTTTAAAAAAATTAATCAAGATTAAAGAATCAAGAATGCCTTTTTGCTTGGATTGATATGAGTTTTCAGTAAATGGGGTGTTCTTGTTTGCAACATTAGAGTTCTTGTTTATCTTTTCTCTTTGTCTCTGCATTTCTATGTGGGTTTGCATTTCAAGAATCAAGATTCGAATGTTTTGCTAGGGAAATTTGTTCAAATTTTGAAGGTTACTTTGATTGAAGATTACTGTGATTGGAGTGAAAATTTGCTGCAATTTTGTTGCTGATTTTCGTTATTCAATTGCCTGAGTTATGCTTGGTAATTTCTGCTTGGAATCTGAATTGTTTTGCTTGCAAGTCTGCCCAAATTCTGCATGTCCAATTGCCATATTTTGGATCTGCTTTTCTTGTCTATGTCTCACATATTGATGCTGTAAGTGTAAATGAACTGTTTGAGAGTTGTATGATTGTTTAATGTTGATCTGATTCCATTTGTCCTCTCTAAACTATGGTGTGCTGAGCAATTAAATCTGGCTTCTAACTTCTGGTTTGAATTTTGCAAACAAAGTTTATCTTGTGATAATATGGACTAGTTGTTAGAAAGCATCTATATCTACTCATATGATCTAAATTTAGTTTGAGTGGCTGCGAGTTGTTCTTTCACTTTCAACGGTTGAAGTGAGCATAATCTGATCCTGTATTTGTGAATTTGCTACAACATTTCACTGGTTCTTGTTTTGTTTTGCTGTTCCTTGTTCTTGTATCATAGAAATTGCTATATCTATGCCAGAATTTTCTTGGATTGAACTTGATTCTGTTTTGCCGAAATTTGTTTTGTACCAACATTTTTCTGATCTGAATTTGGTTGAAAATTGCTGCAAGTTGAGTTCTTGAATGTGCTGGAAGTTATTCATTGTTATTGTCCAGTTTTTGAGTGTGAATTGCTGAAAAATTTGAGCCTCTTTGCTATCCAGAATATGTGTTTAATTGCTGCAGATTTGTAGGAATGGATGGAGGACTATGTGTTATGTGGTATTAGATGAATACTTCTTTTATTCTTTTATGGGGTAATTTTATCAATGCAGCTTTTTTATTTGCAAGCGTGCACTAGTGCAAAAATGCTCTTCAACACCCCCCCTAAAAAGGTCTTTTAACTTGGTTCTTTGACCTGTGTAGAAAAACCTATGTAGAAAGTGTAAGACTTTCTCACCAGTGTAAAAAGTTTTTTATTTCAAAAAATGAATTATTTTCTACACTGATTGATGATTCAACAAGTCAGAACCAAAACACACACACACACACTCTTGTCCTCACTTAGCTTAGATCAGCATTACTCTTCAACATGGGATTCGAAAAATGTATATACAATTGGTACTTGCACATGATGAATTTTATAATGAAGTTTAAGTGCATTGGTACTAACTTCATGGCATACTTTCTTAAATTTATATTAGCAAGTAGTGATTATGGTTGGTGGTGCAGGCTGTAAGTATAGCAAAATTGATGGGGGCAACAAAGATAATTGGGATTGACAAAAATGAGAAGAAGAGAGAAAAAGGAGAAGCTTTTGCAGTGACAAACTTTATAAATCTTGACAAGTTATTAGATATAGCTCTTTCAAGTTGGGGTCTGTTTCAAACTTTCAATTCCAACCCATATATGAAATGTTGTAATGGACATATATTTCTTATGTTGTAGTTTCATAGTTGTGACTAATAACTATCCTATTTTATTTCAAATGTTAAATAGGGCATTTTTTTGGATTGTGGGTGAATCAATCCAAAATTTTGCCCCTATTTTTTTTAATTCAAATGTTCATATAGGGGGCATTTTTTGGATTGTGGGTGATTTCAATCCAAAAAATGTCTCTATTTTTTTTAAAAAAAAATTAGACTTTCCACGTCACATATTACATAATAAGTGACATGAAAAGTTTGGCCTGGACTTTTCACGTCACATACTATATAATAAGTGACGTTAAAAGTCTCCAGCCCGACTTTTCACGTCACATATTACATAATAAGTGACGTGAAAAGTCCGGCCTGGAGACTTTTCACGTCACATATTTATAATATGTGACGTGAAAAGTCTCCAGGCCGGACTTTTCACGTCACTTATTATGTAATATGTGACGTGAAAAGTCCAACGACAAACTTTAAGAGAGGGCCTTTGTGAGACTATTAACGTCACTTTTTTGTATAATTTGTGACGTGGAAACTTTGATATTTCACGTCACATATTTTGGGGACGTTAAAAGTCTTATTTTCCACGTCACATGTATTAACGTCACTTGAAAAAGTGACATGAAAACTCCAAAATAAGTGACGTGGAAACCCTTTTCTGTAGTAGTGGTGGTCCATATTAAAAGAGAGGACTGATATTTATTTTTAGCAGGTATTTTACTATCTTACCCTTCCCTTTATAATTGAAGATATTTTTAACTAGGGGTAGATATTGTCTTTTTCATTTTTCAATTTATATTTTTATCTTAAATGGTAATTTTATTTACCATTTCCATTTACAAATAAATCTAAAATTTGTCCCAAAATAATTTCTCCAAATATACTTTAATTTCCAGATTTATTTATAAGACTCTTTAAAAATCAAATAATACTCCAAGATTCCAAATATTTCCTTATTTCTTATTTTCTAAAATTTGGGGTGTTACATAATTTACGAAGGGTGGATCACTCATAATCCAACACATACACAAGAATTCCATACTAAAGATATGGGAGAGGTGAAATATTCTCCAAGAATGGAAGCGGCCATGCCAGGTCAAAGGAATTTACATCCTAAAAAAAAAAAAAAATACATCTTAGACTAGTTAAAGGAGACTAGGATGTTGGGATGCAGGCCAAGGGACGTGCTAACAAGATCAGTGAGTGAGCTGATCTGGGTAAGGCGTTGGACATTGAAAGATTTCAACACATGGTGAAAGTTAATTTGTCTTTCTCATACTCGACTTGACTTCGCCTTTGCAGTCAATAGTAGTCCGTCAGTACTCCCATGATCCAAAGCAGAAATACTTGAATGAAATCTATAGAATTCTCCATTACTCCAAGCCGTGGTGTCTCATAAAAAATCTGAAAAATAAAACGTTGAGAGATATTCATTAATATAAACTGGGCAGGTGGCTAAGATGATAAATTGTCCACTTATGAGCGTTACAAATTTGTTTGGTGAAACCTTGTTATCTCGAGAAGTAAGAAATAGTGTTGTCGCAAGGAGTAGTGGAAAGGCTGAATTCAAAGCCATAGAAATTGGAATATGTGAAGGCATTTGGCTAAACTGGGTGCTATTAGAACAACTGAAGAAGAATGTGAATCTGACAATTAAACTCTCCTCAAATAACATGGTGGCAATTAATATCAGGTTAAGGTTCTTAATTAGATTCACCAGATGTTTTCTCAAAGGAGTACCAAGCACATGGAAGTTTTTTTGAACCTTAAATGTTTTAGAAGTATTCTTATATTCCTTTCGGTCTTAATTATAATATCACTTTGACTTTTTTGACTTTTTTTTAAATAAAAAAAAGTAGTTTCAGTCCAAAAAAATATTTTTTCCTCAAAATTAATTTATTCTAGTTATAAACTAACATATAATATAATTTCATGTGACATATATTATAATTTAGTGGTCTAATTTGCTTCCTTAACTTCTTTAAAAAAAGTCAAAGTGATATTATATTTAGGTCCTGAAGGAGTAATTTGCTTCGTTACTATATCAATTTTGGCATGAAAATCTTGACAATCTAAAAGGGATAATATAATGTATGGTTATTTTGATTTTCCTTCATCTTAGTTTTGGTTCTTATAGTTTTAGACTATAGGTTTTGGTCCTTTGAGTTTCTTGATCTATTTAAAATATTATTCCCTGTAATGTAATTTGATAAGAACTTGGATCATTTTTTTCCCTTGAGGACCAAACCCAAAATGGTGGCATACTATAGGGATGAAATATTGTAAAAGGACATCTAAAAATTAAATGTACATATTGTGGGCTATGTTATGTACTTGTTTACTGGTTCATTCTAATTGTATTCTCAGAAAGTATTGTGCACTCAGATTTTGAGAGAATCAATCCAGTTATATTTGCTGTCAGATTAATGAGGCTTTTCAACTCGAAGGTTCAATCAAAACACTAACTTGATTAGCACAGCTTGTCAATATTTTGAAATGTAGGTTATGTATGTCAAATTCAGAGTCTATGGTTTGGCAAATATTATAGTGGAAAAATAAAAAACCATAGCATGCTTCTATTTTTTTTTCACTAAAAAAGAACCATAGCTTGCTTCTATTTTTTTTCACTACAAAAAAAAAAACATAGCATGCTTCTATTTTTTTTAGTAAAAAAAAGAACCATAGCATGCTTCGGTTTTTTTTTTTACTAAAAAAAATAGAAGCATGTTATGGTTTTATAACTTTAACCAATATAATAACGTACAAAAAATAGAAGCACTTCTATAACTCTTAACAAATAATGTATAAAAAAGAAAGTAAAATGACACCATATTTAACGTGGAAAACCCACTAATATCGAGGGGAAAAAACCACAGGACTAGTTCCAAAAAAATCCACTGTATCAAAAGTCATTACAATGCTATTAGGAGTGAATATTTACACAAAAAGATAGATATAGCATGTAAAAACTTCTAAACATTACAATCAGTTGTGGCTACCTTTTTTAGTTTTAGTCAAACAGATGAGGCTACTTTGCAT
The DNA here is from genome assembly GCA_037074515.1 of Mimosa bimucronata. Taxonomy (NCBI): domain Eukaryota; kingdom Viridiplantae; phylum Streptophyta; class Magnoliopsida; order Fabales; family Fabaceae; genus Mimosa; species Mimosa bimucronata. Next base: position 44,387,075 of record CM073439.1, read on the forward strand.
AGTGCGAAATGAATAAAAACTTGACCTTATTAATGATTTAGCTTGAGGGATGATATATTTTCAATTATTCTCTGACAAATATATGAAACCTGAGATTTACAAACCTGAGCTCTTGAGCCTGCAAAAACAATAGAACCACGAATGTCAAGAAGTTCAAAATTGCTAGTAATGAATCTGCCACTAATAATAGGCAAATAAGAACTTAAGCATCTAATTGCTCTATTCAGCTATTTCATAACTCCAAAGAATTAACCTCATGCATACAATAAGCTTTTATGGGAAGCATGTAATATCATAGTGCAGTAGCTAAAGAAAGCATCTTTATATACCTTATAAGTATTGATAAGGGAAAAGATGAAGAGGGCGAAGCCTGGAGCTTATTCTCATTTGGCTTCAATCTTTTGAAAGTAAATTGTTGGCTCTCTATTATGAATATATATTGACAAAAAGGTCTATCATATTTGAATTCCTCTGCAATGGCTTCGGTGTACACAAATCTGCACACATATATATATATATATATATATATATATATATATTGTTGAGCCCAATGAATTTGAGGCTATTGACTCAACTGTTGGCAAAAGGATAAATGGAAAGGAAAACTAACGGATATTTGAAATAAGCACAAGGAATCACAGTGATTCTCAATAGTTTTTTTTCTTTATTGGTATAGAGTTCAAAATATGTAAGTTTTGAAGTTTGAACAGCCATATACTATATAATTCAATATTGCGGTTGAATTCAGATTCAGCATAGGAATTTTGTTTCCTTATCAATGTCATCCAATTCGGAATTTGAGAAATAAATTTATAAAAATCAATTATAGAATAAGAAGACATGATGATATAATTTGCTACCCAACTTTATTGTCAAGATAATATTCTTCAAATCAGAAGGCTTTCTTCATGAGATTATACATATTACCTTTCCCATAATTTCAACTCAATAAGAAAACAACTTACTTGCGATGTAGTAATCATAACTCACAGGATCAACCTGACGATCACATGGCCATCTCGATCTGGAATTTTCATTGGTAAGAGATAGTGATTAATTAGTGTTAAATTAATCATAATCAGGTGCAATACAAACTATTATCACAGCTTAAAGCGTAACTTATTTGTTGAGAGACTAGAATCCTTTCTTACCTGTCTGAGTTCTTAATTCTCTCTGACATCATTTCAGTAGAATCAAGAGTATGTGCTGGTATGAGTAAATCCAAGGAAATCATGCATGACCAATGAGTAAGAAAAGGATCCAAATTAACTAAAGTAGATATGGTAGCGTCAAATTTTGAGTAGGAAACACAAAGTAATCACCAAGTACTGCAATACCTCTTTGAATGTTTTTCAAAGTTTTATTATCCATGTAGCTAGACATAGTTAATTTAAAAATTTCAAGGGCTCACCTCGTTAGCTAATTGGCAAATAATCACATCAAATAGAAGTGAAGTACCTTGTTGGAAAGATTCAGTGAGCAGAGCATACTTTGTGAGGCCTTCTTCTCTTGTAAAAGAAATGGTTAGCTACAATCAAACATTAATTACTGAGAGGAGCGGAGTTTAACAACTTGGAAGCATTCTAGCAATGAAATCTTACATGAAGATGAAAATTACAGTAGTAGTATTTTTTTTTTTTTTTGTAATAAAGTAGTTATAAATATCGTACAAGGCATCTTTTCAAATGGAAAAATAGTTTCTCGTGAGTATACCTTTAGATGAATTCCATGAAGAGTTATATCTGATGTCCATTGAAACATATTTTTGGGATGTGAGAAATTTTCGGCCACTCTGTTCCTGTTTCTCTCTGACATCTTTCCATCATAAATGTACAACCATCCATTTCTAGTGTTTGTAAATTAGTGAGGCGACACATTCCTTCTGGAAATGACTCTAATTTTTTACAACGTTTAATACGGATACATCGGAATGAATGGAGATCACAAATCCACTCCGGTATAATCTTGAGATGATAACATGAAGAAAATTTGATTGTAAGGAGAGAATGTAAGCAACAAAGGTCACGGCACTGTATGTTAAAATCCCTATCAATATATCATAAATAACCGGAGTGAATAGTAAATTCTTCAAGTGTAGCAGACAATTCTCGCATGTGATGAAGTAATTTCTCTATACTTGAAATCTCTGCAATGAAAAGATGTTGAAGAGAAGAAAGATTTTGCATCCAATCCTCTCGAAATACTTCTACGTCTATCTCTTGAACGCGAAGTTACTTAAGCTTGGAAAGAGATGCAACCATATGATTTCAAGTTGACGGCCCAAATGTGCTCCCATTTAATGTGTCTAGCAATGGCTTCGTACTAGACCCAATTAATTCCAAACGCCTCTCAAGATTTGGAAAAGTAGGCATACAACTCAAGTTTGGGCAATAATAAATATTTAATGATGAAAGACGTGAAAATGGAGGTAGTGGATAGTGAATCTCATTATCTCTTGTATTTTGGACATTTGCCTCGCTCAACCATCCCCTCAAACTTTTACAAAACCCAATTTTTAATTCCTCAAGAGTGGGATGAATTCAGTTGACGAAGAACATCGTCCATAGTTTATGTACTCCAATTTGTTCATGCAACTTATGTGAAGAGTCTTGAGAGAAACAAGTCCTTCCAACGATTCCAAGTGTTGACAATTTTCAATATCAAAGAACTCTAATTCAACCAGATTTGTGCATGACAAAAGCCAATCGGAAAGGCACACGCCTGGGTACCGATATATCTCCAATGCCTTCAAATTTTGATGAGGACGAAGATTTTCCAATAATTGTATGGCATCACAACTTTCCATCTTTGAATTCCGTCCCCAATCCAGGGTTAAGAAAATAAGGTTTTTCTTTGATCTTAAATTAACATCCTCGGATTCCTCCTATACATCCTTTACTGAACCAAGCTCCTTAATAACCAATCTGCCTCTAAGGTTGAGTTCTTTTAATTCATTCAATTTGGCTTTCTTTCCCTCCTTATCATCATTGCACACTATGAAATGTGACAAACTTTTCAAATTAGTTAACCTGCCCAACCCAAGCAGCATCCCAGTTTCAAAGGCCTTGCAAAATTCTACATCAAACCGGCGCAAATTTCTCAACTTTGTGATAATATCTACGGAAAATTCAAGACTGTCACATATGTCCAGTCTCAACGTCTGCAAATTGACTAGGTTGATTATACTTTCAGGCAAACAAGTCAATTGAGATCAACCAGAAAGATTAAGATACCTCAAATGTCTCGTATTGCCTATTGATTTAGGTAAATCTCTCATATCATAGTATGACAAATCTAGACCACGTAAGCTTTTGAATACAAACAAATCAGATGGATTCTTCATTTTTTTTCTCTTGTTAGAAGAAAGGTTCTAATTTGACTTGGATCCAACACATTTAGTAAGCTTTCAGAATTACATATTTCAAAAGAAGCATGTATAAGACATCTTTCAATATTACTTTTTCCCTTAACGTATAGGCAATAATCAAAGCTAGCGATTGATTGGGACAAGTCATGCATCAAATCATGCATTTTAAAAGATTTTATTTCACCCAGTTTGTCTATCTCAACATCTTGCAAGAAAGACTTCATCAACAGAATATGGACATACTCTTCACTGACGTCTTCTAGACATTGTTTGTTGTCTTTACTTTCAAGGAAACCTTGTGCCATCCACAAAGCAATCCACTCATCCTTTTGATATCTCCAATCTTTTGGATATAAAGAACAATAAGCAAAACATTGTTTTATTTCAATAGGCAAACTATCATAACGCAACTTTAAAATTGGCATAATTGAATTATGATCTTGACATAACTTCCAAAAGTCACCTTCCACGATAGCATCCCAATCACTTTCCCATGATTTTGATTGCAACAAACTTCCAATAACCCTTACTGCTAGTGGAACACCAGCACATTTCTCAGCAATTTTTTAGCCAATAGACTCAAGATTTCGGCTCACCATTTGATCTCTATCAAATGCCAATCTTTTTATCAGAGTCCAAGATTGGTCATTTGTCAATCCTTTCAAAATGTACGGCATTTTCACACCCGTTTTATCAGTTACTGCTTGATCAAAGTAGTAACTAAAATCTTACTACCTTGGGCACCACACATCAAATAGTTTTTCAAATGAACCACTTTTCTCTGTCCTCATTCCACACATCGTCAAGGACCAACAAATATCTTTGGCCACCTAAATTTTGTCTAAGCTTATTTTGAAGCAATTCTAATGGTTGATCATCCTCTTTCCTGCCAAGTAATGATTCTAGTACGTGTTTAACAAGCGCTTTGATATCAAAGTCATCAGAAACACAGACCCACATTCGCTTGTGAAAAAAAGGCTCCACATCAGCATCATTTTACACCAATTGAGCAAGAGCAGTTTTTCCCAAACCCCCAATGCCCAAAACAGCAACCAAGGAAACATTTTCATTATTGCTACTATGATTCAACAATAAATCAAAGATGTCCTTCTTGTTACCCTCCCTCCCAACAATGTCTTCTTGGAGCACAAAAGAACTAGTTTCCCTCCAGTTCCTCTTCTCATGCTTCATTTCAATAACTACTACTCTTGGATCTAAGTTCAACTTGGACGTACTCTCAGAAACATCGTTAAATTGCTTTCTAATGTTTCTAATCTTGCTAGCAATGTTGTGGCGAAAAACAATTGATTGGAGAATGAGAAGAAGTCACGTTCATTTCCCTTTCCCTTTCCTTTTGAATCCCTCTTGTGCAGCAAATGTTGAGTATTGATCTCATCAAGCAAGTCATATGCTTCATAAAGCACTTTCTTGAGATCCCTAATCCAGAGCCAGATGCGTTGGTTAGTGTGCTGCTTTTGGTCAGCATCATAAAGCACAGCTTTTATGCCTTCAACAGTGTTCTTGAGACATTCAATGTCACTTTCAACCCCATAAATAGAAGCAATCTCTTTGAAGGCTAATGAAGCCAACGTGTTTATGAGACTGGAAGCCACACCGTATGGGATTTGTTCAGCCATCTAATTCCAAGACACAAAAGGTAGACTCTGGTTTTTGATGATTATATCTGGTAAAGAGTGGAGAGAGAGTGTGTGCGCACAAGACTAGGCCCAGAACACTTTGTCCATGTAGAAAAAACAGTAGGGTAATTTTGTTATAAAAAAGAAAAGAAAAGAAAAAAGGGCTAATTTTAGGGAAAATTCCAAATAACCACCCTTTGAATATCAAAAGGATAAAAAGATACCTCCAATGTATAAAAGGACATAAGAGGGATTGTTCCCAATTTGGGATATACAAGTTTAGAGTAAAATGATAAGCCTGCCCTTTCTCTATCTCTCTCACCCTCACCCCCCAACCATCCAACCTCCATTATTTGCTCTCTCAACCTCTCACGTCACCCCAACCATCTGGCCTTCATATCGCTATCTCAACTTCATCATTGAAGTCGGCGGCGGCGTCCTTTGTTGTGGTGGTGTTGTACATTATTAGAAGAGGAGGAGGAGCCTCTTCTCTCAAACAAAAGCTGCAATGAAGCTCGTTGCTAATATTTCAGCTTGTGCCTCCTTCTTCAGAAGAAAAAATCTCATCGAATCACACTCCTATCTTTCTCTCTTCCCTTATTTCTTTCTTATTTTTCCACAATTGATTTGATTCTCCACTATTTCCTCTTCTTATTCATGATTTATTTTTCTTCTTGAAATTGCTCTTACCTTGAAGCTTGGTTCAGTTGAAATCGATGGCTATGGGTTCGATTGACGCAAGGAAAATGGATCTAGTGATGTGTTATGTATTTTATATCTAGTAAGTGAAAAAATTGTGATAATTTTTTAGGGCAAAACAACCCTGATTGATTATGGATATGACAAGCCATCAAAAAAGGAATCTTGAAGCAACTGGGCAAGGAAGTTTTGCATCAATAAAAGGAAGCTTGCAAGTCCCTCATTTATTAACTACTTGAGTATAGCCATTAACCACTTCGTTGATTTATTACTTAGGTTCCTTTTTGCTGACAATCAGAAAAGTGGTTAACCATTCGAGTATAGCCATTAACCACTCGAGTATAGCCATTAACTAATTGAGTATAGGCATTAACCATTTCATTAATTTATTACTTAGGTTCCTTTTTGTTGACAATCAGAAAAGTGGTTAACTACTCGAATATAGCCATTAACTACTCAAGTATAGCCATTAGCTAATAGAGTAAAGGCATTAACCACTTTGTTGATTTATTACTTAGGTTCCTTTTTGCTGATCAGAAAAGTGGTTAACTACTCAAGTATACTATTAACGACTCGAATATAAGCATTAACAACTCTATTAAAGGCATTAACCATTCTAGTAAAGGTATTAACCACTTCACCGATTCATTATTTAGGCTCATTTTCACTGATAATCGGGAAAGTAGTTAACCACTCGAGTATAGCAATTAACCACTCAAGTATAGGAATCAGCCACTCTAGTAAAGTCATTAACCACTCCAATATAGCCATTAACTACTTCGCTGATCATTATTTGGGCTTAATTTCGCTTATATTTTTCAAAGTCGGTAAACATTTGAGTATGGCCAATAACTACTCCAGTATCACCATTAACCATTCCAGTATAGCTATTAACCACTTCACAGATTCATTATTTGGGCTTGATTTCGCTTGTTTGTGAAAGTAGTTAACCATTCGAGTATCGCCATTAACCACTCCAGTATAGACATTAACTACTTCACTGATTCATTATTCGGGCTTCGTTTTGCTTATATTTGTCAAAGTCATTAACCACTTGAGTATCGTCATTAACTATTCTAGTATGGCCATTAATCATTCCAGTATAGCCATTAACACTTCGCTGATTCATTACTTGGGCTTACTTTAGTTTATGTTTGTAAAAGTCGTTAACCACTTGAGTATAGCAATTAACTATTCTAGTATGGCCATTAACCATTCTCGAGTGGTTAACGACTTTCACAAACATAAGCTAAAGTAAGTCCAAGTAATGCTAGGTGAAGTGGTTAATGGCTACACTTGAGTGGTTAATGGCTATATTCGAGTGGTTAACCACTTTCCCGATTGTCAGTGAAAATGATCCTAAGTAATGAATCGGCAAAGTGGTTAATTACTAGAGTGGTTAATGCCTTTAATAGAGTTGTTAATGCTTATACTCAAGTGGTTAGTGGCTATACTCGAGTAGTTAACCACTTTTCTTATTGTCAGAAAAAAGGAACCTAAGTAATAAATCAACGAAGTGGTTAATGCCTTTACTCAATTAGTTAATGGCTATATTTCTGATTGTCAGAAAAAAGGAACCTAAGAAATAAATCAACGAAGTGGTTAATGCCTTTACTTAATTAGTTAATGACTATACTCGAGTGGTTAATAGCTATACTCCAGTAGTTAATAAATGAGTGACTTGCAAGCTTCCTTTTACTGTTGCAAAACTTCCTTGCCCAGTTGCTTCAAGATTCCCTTTTCGCTGGCTTGTCATATGCAGAATCAATCAAGGTTGTTTTGCCCTAAAAAATTATCACAATTTTTTCACTTACTAGATAAAATACATAACACATCACCAGATCCATTTTCCTTGCGTCAATCGAACCCATACCCCATCGATTTCAACTGAACCAAGCTTTGAGGCAAGAGCAATTTCAAAAAGAAAAAAATCATCAACAAGAAGAGGAAATGGCGGAGAGTGAAATCAATTGTGGAAAAATAAGAAAGAAATAAGGGAAGAGAGAATGATAGGAGTGTGATTCGATGAGATGTTTTTGTCTGAAGAAAGTGCCACAAGTGGAAATATTAGCAATGAGCTTTATTGCAGCTTTTGTTTGAGAGAAGAGGCTCCTCCTCCTCCTCTTCTAATAATATACAACACCACCACCACAGAGGCCGCCGCCACCGACTTCGATGATGAAGTTGAGACAGCGAGATGGAGGATGGATGGTGGGGGTGATGTGAGAGGTTGAGAGAGCAAATGATAGAGGCTGGATGGTAGGGGTGAGGGTGACAGAGATAGAGAAAAGGCATACTTGTCATTTTACTCTAAACTTATATATCCCAAATTGGGAACAATCCCTCTTATGTCCTTTTATACATTGGATGTACCTTTTTGTCCTTTTGATATTCAAAGGGTATTTATTTGGAATTTTCCCTAATTTTGTTCTTCATTGACACTGACAGACGTGGTCACAACTCTCATGACTTAGCAATTCTCTCTCCGATCATAAGTATAAGAGCCAGTTGATTTTTTTGAAAAAAATTAAGGATATAAAATACACCACTATAAAATGTTTATATTTGTCTTTTTTCCTCAAAACTAAGTTATTTTACTTATAAAATATCATGATCGGAAACTTCTATTCTAACTTCCTTGCGGTCGGCCCTCTCTTCCCCTCCAGCTTCAAGAGATCAGCTAGGGGCACATTTCGCATGTATTAGGATTTAGGGGTCTAATTTGCTTCCTTAATCTCCCAAAAAAAAGTCAATTGGCTCTTATAATTAGGACTAGAGGTGGTATCCTTTAAGAATAATAATAATATAGGGAAAACGTCAATTAAACCCCCTCAACTATCCTCAGATTCACGCAAAAAATTTCTGAAGCGAATCGGGTAAAGTTAAATTAAATTTTCAATTAAAAATTTAACTATATGTATCTTGAAAATTCCCAATATATGTATTGGAAATCCAGTTGTGAAATGTTATAAGATTTAGTGTTAAATTCCATGATTTTTTTTCAAACTTAGAAATGCCTAAATTGATATTGGAAAGAAGCACAAATGTCTTGAATATTCCCCATGAGTTTTGAAAATCTAGTTGTGAAATGTTAGATGCTTTAGTGTTAAATTCCATGATTTTTGATATTTGAAAACACTCGAGTTGATGTTAGAAATAAGAACAAAGGTCTTGAAAACTACCATATATGTCTTGAAAATCCAATTATGAAGTGTTGGATGCTTTAATATATGATTCATGATTTTTTAGATTTGAAAATAATCACGTTGACGTTAGAAATAAGTATAAACGTATTGAAAATTCCCCATATATGTCTTAGATTCTAATCATAAAATTCAATAAAAATATTTTGGTCTTTAAACTAAAATATTTAATTTCATTTTGCCACCTAAGATTCCCAAAAGAAAAAATATACTTCACCTTGTCCTGTCAGTAAAATTGATCATGAGCAGAAACTTTAGATGCAAGATAGACTATTAACCCGTTTATATATATATATATATATATATATATATATTAATTATATGAGGATAGATAGCTAGCTCCATGCCATCGATTCAAAAGAACGAAAGTGACTTCTATTTCTAGTGAGTGTTCAGCTTGAGTGATAGATATATGATCGCACTTCACAATTCTTCCTTGCAAAAATCAGTTCCTTAATTACTAAGAAAAATCAATATACAAAATTTTTTAAATACTTTTAACTTTTGGTAACCAGTTTTTTTTTTTTGGGGGGCCAATGATTAACCAGTTTAAGGAAGTAAGCTGGCAAATACAATTAAGTAATCACCGCATAACCCACAATTGAATGTATTTCACTCACACTAAACTAAAATCCAATTTAGGGTCTACCCTAGACAAAACTATGAATTCTTTTTGCACAGAAAGAATGAAACTAACCAACAAAATCCAAGCGTACATCAAAGACATGTGAACCGTTAGACTATGGGAGAAATTAAGTAACGAAAAATGCTGCTGAAAGAATTCGAGATTTATAACATTTCAACAATTGACAAAAGAACTAATAAGAACAAAAACATTTGATATAGAAAGAAAACAGAATATAATGGTTTGAAATCAAAAGAACCTTGGATCTGCTTCTAGCTGCTGATAAATAAGAGAACACGTTAAAGATATCTGAGATATTCTCACAAGGAAAAAAAAAATGGAAATATTGGGCGCGTAAGCGAACATGCATAGTTAATGATGAAAATAAATGAGCCACATTTAGCTCTCACATTTAGCATCAACAGTACAGTATTGCCTTCGACAGGAAAATACTTGTGTCTAACAAATATATATATATATATATATATATATATATAAATGAGCAACATTTACAAAGGATTTAGTCCAAAAAAACTTCAGAATACAACATGAACCAGAGTTAAAAGATCTGGGCCTACCTACAATGGGCAAAAAGTCGGTGGGGTGTGGATAAGATATAATAATACTTCCTTCAATATATATAAAATCATGTGATATTATCAAATTATCCTAATCACTTAGGTTTTTATTCCTATCATTCCTCTCTTACTTGTTTATTATTTAGGAATATCAATAAGAATAATTTTAAAAAAATGTGAGAAAAATAAAAATAGATCTTATATCTAAGAACAAGCTCCCTGGTCATATATTCAATATTTAACAACGGCGGGAGTAATTAAATATCAGGTAGTCAGTCATACAGCTTTTATTTAGGTTCTTTCCGGGCTGCTCCCCAAACACAATCAAAGCTAAAATGTGCAACTCTTTTCAACTGTTTCTTCGTCGTAATTTCCATTTGCAAGAGTCAAGCACAGCAGGTCTTTTCTCTATGTTCAGCTCCAATCTTGTGATTACAAATCTATCTATCTATCCCTCCCTCCCTCCCTCTCTTCAAACTACACTTACACCTTTAACCAGTCAGAAAAATGGCCGAACAAGTTCCTTATGGCGTGGTTGTGAGTATCATCAACAGGTTAGCTTCATCAGCTTTCAGAGAAATCGCATTGATTTATGGGGTCAACGGTGAAATTGAAAGGCTTAAAGATACTGTTGAAGCCATCAAAGCTGTGCTTGTAGATGCAGAGCAAAAACAGAGGAATGAGCAGCTCATCAAGATCTGGATTAGGAGGCTCAAACAAGTGCTTCTCAAAGCAGATGACTTGCTTGATGATCTTCAAACTCAACATTTGCTGCGCAAAAGAGATGGCAAAAGAAAGGTACGAGACTACTTTTCATCCTCAAATCCAATTACTTTCCGCCTCAAGATTACTCGTAAGATCAGAAAAATAAGGGAGCGATTTAACGCTGTTGCAGAAGATGTATCTAAGTTGAATTTAGATTCAAGAGTATTAGTTATGAGGCACAATGAGAGTAACTGGAGGGAAACTAGTTCTAGGCCCGAAGAGGATATCATTGGGAGGGAAGATAGCAAGAAGGAGATTATAGATCTACTGCTAAACACTAATAGCAATCAAAGTGTTTCTGTGGTTGCTATTGTTGGCATGGGTGGTTTAGGTAAGACAGCTCTTGCCCAGTTGGTGTATAATGATGCCCAAATCAACAGATTTTTCAACAAGAAAATGTGGGTGTGTGCTTCAGAAGAGTTCCATGTGAAAGTACTGGTTAAAAAAATATTAGAATCATCAATTGGCAGTGATGTGAATGACCAGCAATTGCAGTTGCTTCAGAGTAAACTTGAAGAGAATTTGAATGGCCAAAGATATTTGCTGGTCCTTGACGATGTGTGGAATGAAGATAGAGAAAAGTGGTTACATTTGAAAAAATATTTGATGTGTGGTGTTGAAGGTAGCAAGATTTTAGTGACCAGCCGTAATCAAGAGGCGGCAAGATGTATGGGTGCAGAAGAGCCATTTGTTTTGAAGAACCTAACGAATGATCAGTCTTGGGATTTGTTAAGAAGTTTAACATCTGGACAAGATAGGGTAATGACCCAAAACCTTGAGTCTGTTGGTCAGAAAATTGCTGAGAAATGTGGGGGAGTACCACTAGCGATAAGAGCTATGGGAAGTATGATATCGAAAATAGAGGAAAACAATTGGCAATCTATATTGGATGGTGACTTTTGGAAGTTATATGAAAGTAAAAATTCAATCATGCCTGTATTAAAACTGAGCTATGATCAACTGTCTTTTGAATTAAGGCAATGCTTCACTTACTGTTCCTTGTATACGAAAAATTGGAGGTATGATAAGGATGAGTTGATTGAATTATGGATGGCACAAGGCTTCCTTGAGAGTCAAAATGAAAAGCAGTGTGTAGAAGACATTGGCGAAGAATATGTTTATACTTTGTTGAAAAGGTCATTTCTTGAAGATGTTGAGATGAATGAATTTGGTGAAATAAAATATTTTAAAATGCATAATTTGATACATGACCTTTTACAATCTGTTGCAAGCCCTGATTGTTACCTGTATAGTGAGAGGAGAAAAATGGTTGCAGCCCCTATACACGTTTCTTTTGACTGTGAAACCAATAGTTCGTTAGATTTGTTGAATGTGAACAGCTTGAGAACTATGCTTGGCATACAAGGACTACTAGAGATTGATCTATCTTGTTTATTAGACTTCAAATGCTTGCGGAGTCTAAATTTGTCAGAATGTTCAAATATCAAAGATCTGCCCAGCTCAATTGGTAAAATGAAGCATTTAAGATATCTCAATCTCTCACATTGTGAGAACTTGACTAGTTTGGCGAAGAGTGTAAACAACCTAGTCAATTTGCAAACTCTGAACTTAATGGGATGTTATGCTCTTAAATTTCCCATAGATTGGGTCACAAAGTTGGTCAGCTTGCGTCATCTTCATATCGATAGCTGTAAGGCCTTTGAAGGAGGGATGCCAATTGGTATGGAGAAATTGACAGCCCTACAAAGTTTATCAGATTTCAAAGTGGGCAATGATGAGACTGATGATAAGGAGAGAAAATACGCAGAACTAAATGAATTGAAAGAATTGAATCTCAGACATAAGATATCCATTGAGAATCTCAACCTAGTAAGGGATGTTGTAGAAGAGTCCAAGGATGTTAATTTGAAAGCAAAGAAGAACCTCAAATCTCTAAGACTTGATTGGGGAAGAGACACAGAGGCCAAAAATAGTGATAGCTTACAACTTCTAGAACAGCTTTGTCCTCATCCAAATCTGAAACAATTGACAGTAGAAGATTACCCAGGAGTGAGATTTCCAGGTTGGCTTTCTTCACTCACAAATCTTGTAAACTTAAAACTGGATGGGTGTAGGAATTGCCAATACTTGCCATCATTGCAAGCATTGGTTTCCCTCAAGAATCTCTGCATATGGAATATGGATGATTTAGAGTACATATGTTATGAAGGTTCGTCGTCGTCGTCATTATCATCATCATCATCTATGCCTGCGGATAGAATTAGCTTCTTCCCATGTTTGAAGGATATCTACTTTTCTGATTGTGAAAATTTCAGGGGATGGGAAGGGCAAGCAGATGCCAGCAATGGAATGCATCATTCATTGCCTCCATTTCACAGTCTATCATATCTAATAATCCAAGATTGCCCAAACCTGAGTTCAATGCCAACGTTCAATCTAGTAGAGCGATTGGTTCTGAACAATTGTAGCACGAGGCCATTGATAGACACTATAACACAAGAATTTAGGGATTTAGGGTTTCAGAATCCTTCCCTTTCCAAGCTCCAGTATTTAGGGATTCAAGATATGAACGTAGAATCTTTACCAGAGGAATGGATGAAAAATCTTACCTCTCTCAAGAATCTTTCAATCGGTGGCTTGTCGAGTCTGGTAACTATGTTTCGCCATATGAGACATCTTCCTGCTCCAATTGAACAAGTCAATTTCCAGGGCATTCACAGCCTTAACGAGGGTTTTAGATTTAGCGCACAAATCAAAGACCTTCAATGCCTTCGTTCTCTCCAAACAATCCACATTCTCTTCTCTGAGAATCCCGTGAATTTCCCTCATTGGATCTGCGATCTACAATCGCTGCAATTCATCGTCATTCATAATTGTCAGAATTTGGAGTCATTACCTTACGGATTACGGCGCCTTGTTAATCTTCAATCGCTGCACATCAACGGAGATTTGCATTTACTGCAAATGTGTGAGAGAGGAAGAGGTTCAGAGTGGCCCAAGATTGCTCACATCCCAAATATATGGGTTAACGGCTATCAGGTCTAATTCTTCCTCCCACCCATTTGAAGGTATTCAATTTGAATCCAAATTCCTAACTGTGGTGCAAACCCAAAAAAAAAAAAAAAAATGGGGTTGAATCATGCTCCTTCCTAGCTCAATTTTTTTCTCCCCTTAATCTTTAAAGTTTAAAGTTGAGTTTTGTCGGGGGAAGTGATTCATTTTTTTCAGAGTTAATAAACTCTATTTTGGTTTTGGTTCCTCAAATCTTATTTTATTTGAAGCATTGGTCTCTATATTTTTTATAAAATCTTCGATTAGAGGGACCACTTCTTATTTGAAATTTGAACAACCAAAATAAAAATAAAGAATTAAATATTTTTTTAATAATAATGTTTCAATTTTGTTCCATATTAATAGGCTAAGTCGGAGAAAAGTGACATTAACAAGAACCAACAAGGACATATTCATCTCGACACTTGAAGGCATTAGGATTCCTAATAGTTATTCAAGCAACATTTCAAGATGTGTAGACATTCATACTAGGAAGGTTGTTGGGTTGAAAATTCATGACTCTTACGTATTGATGCAGTGATTCCTACATTTGCTATTAAAAATACATGGCCTCTAGAGGACTCTTATGTTTTAGTTCAACTCAGTTCTTTTTATGACAATTATGTGCGAAAGTCCTAGACAACGCAGAACTGGATCTATAGCAGGAAAAAATCATTCTAATGCTCTGTCATATAAAGATAATACTTCCTCCGTCTTTTTTCACTTTTATGCTCCATCTCTCTGTCCACCCTTTTCAAAAAGCAAAGCTATGTGGCCGATTCAATTAAGGGTAAGCATTAGGTTATTCGGTTCGATTCTTAGTAAAAACCGAAATAACCGAAAACTGAATAGTAATACTTTTAAACACTGAATTGAAACCGATTTACTGAATAGCTGAAACCAAATTAACCGAAATATTTCAGTTCAGTTCGTTTAACCGAATTAATTTTTCAATAATCGAACCGAAATCGAAAACTGAAATTCTCAAAAACTAACAGAACCGAAAAACCGAATTGAGTTCAATTTGATTCAGTTTTCAGTTTCACTTCTAACTTGCTCACCCCTAGGTTTAATATCGCATTGTTGCTGGATGTATCCCATCGAGAGATGTGAGTTAGTTCTAATATACTCATTTTATTAAATATATTTTCCTTTTAAAATTAAACATGTGAAATTATTATCTTATTTTAATTATAATTACAGATACTTGGGGAAATTGAAGTCATACATGAGGAACAATGCTTCTCCGGAAGGTTTTATAGCAGAAGGTTATTCTAGTGACGAGGTGCTAACATATTATTTGAGGTATTTTGATAACATCGAGACTTCGTTCAATCATCATCGAAGACATTATTTTCGTCCGTCAGAAAGCCAATCGGAAGAAGTCGGTGTTACAAACTCTCCTACTTAGAGGTCGTAAGTATACAGACATGTCTTAACAAATTGTCCTCAAGTTGACTGCTACATTCAGTAAGAAATTGAACACCATACATCATATTATTTTATTTACACACAACAAAACATTCTAATTTGTTATTTTGATTTTGAGGAAGTTCCATCGTTATGTTAAACGTCAACTAGGAAGCCACATAAGAACATCTACTGAGGAGATAAAAAGGTCCATCGTAAATTTTCAAGTTGGTTTGCACGCAGGATACTCAACGACCACAATACCCATCAGCCTAATTTGACAAATTTAACAGTTGGTCATTTCGACCATGTTAGAAGATATACGGCATAAATGTCAACGACTTCAAGTTCTGTACCATTGCACAGGATGAATGTTCTCTGACCCAAAACTCTAGAGTATATGACACATTTAGTATTAGGAATTATGCCAGCTCACGTGATTGAACATGCAATTTAAAGGGGTCTCATATTATGGCAAGCTTATTGACATCATCGAGCTAAATTATCAAGGTCATTCACTGTGCCTCTCTTTAATTGTTCGTAGGCAAATATTAAAACTTCTCGAGGAATTGTCGTTGATAGCTTAGGTATCACATCTGTTAATATCTAAAGGCTCATTTACACGGGGGAAGTAGAAGACAATGAGTCGTATATTCTTTCCTCAGAAGCGCAGTAGGTTTATTATGTGGAAGATCATAAACATAAAGATTGACATATGGTGATTCATATGACGGTTCAGGACCTATTTCGAAATGGGTGACAAAGATGATTTCACATTAGATAATCAGCATTTTGAACCACATAATTTTGATAACTTCTTTCCGGAAGAAGATGGACAGGACATCTACCACTAATTAGGTGAGTCTTTTCACTACAAATGAACTACACAACTTTCAACATTTTTATTATAAAAAACGAGATAGACCTCCTCATGCGTTGCACGAGTGCTTTGTTTCAATGGAACAAATTGCTAAGTGAACTTTCAACATTCAAGAAGACCTTTTTATAGAGTTTTTTCTTTGTCATGTTGCCTTGTTGTTGATCATCTTTACTCAAAACAATTGTTAATCTTTACATTCTTCTGACTCTTGAAAGTGCAGTATAAAGTTATCCATGTATAAAAACAGGTTCTGAAATGTGTTTTAAAAATCTTGAAAAAAACAATTTTTGTTAAAAGATTTTTTCTTTTACATTTAGTAGTTATTAAAATAATTTTATAAAACCATTACTTTAAAAAATATATAATCTATACTATCTTAATAAAATTTAGAAAATCCAGATATGAGTCATTATCTTAATAATAATAGATAACTTAATATAAACAATATTACAATAATCAATATAATCTATTTCCAAAAAAAAATTACGATACGATATCTAGGACATAGAGATGGGTAAAAAAAGATTGATTTGAAATAGCTTACTTTTTATTGATAGTTTTTAAAAAACAATAATAATTAAGATGTTTTTTTATTTTAGATTACATATCTCTTTATTAATAGTTTCATGAGAGGAAATACCAATTCCATACAAAATAGCTCACTTTTTATATAACTTTTTTTTTAAAAAAAAATCGCATTGTTTTATAGTGATTTCATTAAATTAATTTTTTAAAACTTTATATTTTTTAAAAATAATAAATTTAGACCATTTAAGTGAGATTTAACTAATATAGATATATTTAACTCTCTATTTGAAAAATCTTTCTTTTCTTCTCTATCCACATGACTTTCTTCAGCAGTCAGCTTAAAGCTCTCGTGCCATAGCATCCCCTTCTTCATTTATGTGTAGAACTATCTCACTTAGATCTATGAACTACGTTGCTGTAAAGTAAGGAGGCAAACTACGAAGTTACAGTTTGTATACAATCCCTCATGTTTACTAACAGTAATTTTATGGATTTGGAGCCTTGTATAGATGAGTCAAAAAAATTTCTTTTTTTAAAATAAGGCTTCTTTGGCATTAATAACATTTCGCTGAACCCAATGTAAAAGAAAGCTGTCTAAACAAAGTTTTGGAGTTATATAAAAAAAACAAAGTTTTAGAGGAAGATTCAAATTTAAAATTTAAAATTCAACATTTCATGTATTCCATTGTGGCATGAAGCCATTTGTGTAAACATGAAAAACAATTTTTTTATCTTTTATCTATTTTTTATATTCCAATGTTTTTACGTAAATTAATAATAATAGTATTAAAATCTACAGCCATAATCAGGCGGCAGATTTTTTAGCTATGCAAGGCCTTTCAACAGTGCAAAGGCCTTATCTTACATTTAAAAATTTTGGATCTAGATCATCTCAATAAAATTTAAACAGTGTGGATATGTGTAACAATTCACCCTCCTCTTTTTTTATGTATAGGAAACTAAGTCCCATTGAAA
The DNA here is from genome assembly GCA_037074515.1 of Mimosa bimucronata. Taxonomy (NCBI): domain Eukaryota; kingdom Viridiplantae; phylum Streptophyta; class Magnoliopsida; order Fabales; family Fabaceae; genus Mimosa; species Mimosa bimucronata. The sequence goes on from CM073439.1 coordinate 44,404,754, forward strand.
TAGGAGTAGCTCATATGTTATTTAAAATCTTTTTTTAAAACTAAGATACATATGTTGTTAAGATTTAGTATTGGTAAAAATTATTTTTCTAGATTAGGACAAGTAATATATAATATATTTGTTCCTATAAAAAAAAAGACATTATATCTTTGTAACTATTCCCCTTCTCCTCAGTAGGAAACTAATTTCCATTAGAATAGTTGTAGCTCATTTGCTATATAAAATCTTTTTTAAAAACTAAGATATAGTTAAAATATTCTTTTGTTTAAATTTAGTATTTATACAGCAGCTATGACTGAACCGCTCTATGTGTAGTCAGAGGTAGGGGTGAGCAAAAACCGAACCAAACCGAAAACCAAACCGGACCAAATGGGTTTCGGTTTTTCGGTTTCGGTTTTCATTTTCATCATTTTCGGTTTTCGGTTTATGGTTCGGTTTTTGGAAAATTATTTCGGTTCCAAACCGAAAATGTATATAATAATAAAAAAAAGCCCATTACCACCACATACTGTGGTCCACAGTCGGCAGTCCACTAATCCACTGACTTAACCACTCTCTCTGGCCCAATAACGCCGAGCCCACCACGCATCAGTCCACCACCACGCTGTCCACACATCAGTCTCATATCGATCTCATCATTCATTCTCACCACTTCACCACACATCAGTCTCGCCTCTCTGCCCTAGCCCCTCTCAGTCTCACCACTCTCTGCTCGAAGTCGAAGGCCGAATCTCGAAGCTCCTCTCATCTTGCTCGAAGCTCGAACAGCGAAGCTCGACAGCGACATCATCGGCCTCCAAGCTCGACGGGTGAGTAGTGACTTGTGAGTCCCTCTGCTTCTCTTTTCTTTTCTCTTTTCTCATCAGTCTTTTCTTTTCTTTTCTTGTTTTGGTTTTAAGGTTTGTTTAAATGAAGTTAATACTTCAATTTAAAGTTTTTGGGAAAGGTTTTGACTAGTTGTTTGATGCTTGGATGAGTTTCTTCAAAAGCCCCAAATTATTCACTGTTCCAGCGTCGATTGGGTATGGAGTTGGGTGAGAACTGAACTAAAATTTAATTAAACTTGATTAGAAGTAAGATTGAGTTAATATATTGCATTGCTTGTCAAATTTTGTTGGGTTTTTGGGATTTCAGAATTTTTCGTAATCCCTCTGCTAGGTCCGATTTCTGGGGAGAGAAAGAGGAATGTGTGAAGTGTGATTGACTGATTATTTTTTTATCTAATTCTTGAGCGTGATACAACTACTGTGATTGACTGATTATTAATTTTGAATCTACTAATAGAGTTTATATTGTGCCTACTTTGTGCTGAATCAGATGTCTTCTCATGGTGAAAATGTGGCTGACCAACATAGGAATAATCAACAAGGAACTGGGGCTGCTACTGAAAGTGAAAGCAACCAACCTACTTTAACAAGTGGAACAAGTGAAGTTAGAAAAAGGAAAGAAAGGAAGTCAAGATCAAAAGTTTGGGATCATTTCACCAAATTTGTGAATGATGATGGAGAAGTTAGAGGTAAGTGCCTCTATTGTGAAAATGATTTTGCATGTGATCCAATTAAGAATGGAACTTCTGTTCTCAACAACCACATGAAAATCTGTAAACAAAAGCCTAGTGAAGATACTACACAATCACACTTGATGTTTAATGTTGATGATGATGCTATGCGGTTTGCAACTTGGAAATTCGATCAAGATTTCATTAGGAAGTCTGTAGCAACAATGATAATTACTGATGAGCTACCATTTACGCATGTTGAGATGCCTGGTTTTAGGAATTGTATGGCTTCTGCTCAACCCAAGTTTAAAATTCCATCAAGGTGGACAATAGCTCGTGATTGTTATGCCATTTATCTTGAAGAAAAGTTGAAATTTAAAGATTATTTAAACGAGAAAAAACAAATGCTTTGTCTTACTACAGACACCTGGACTTCTATACAAAGACTTAATTATATGTGTATTACTGCTCATTTCATAGATGACACATGGACTTTGAGAAAGAGAGTTTTGAATTTCATTCCAATTATTAGTCATAAAGGGAGAGACCTTGGAATGGAAATTGAAAAATGCCTTCGTGAATGGGGTATTGATAAGGTGCTTACTATTACAGTGGATAATGCTAGCTCTAATGATGTCTTAATTGAATATTTGAAGGAAAGAATTAATAATTGGGGCCGTCCAGTCATGAAATGTCAGTATTTGCATATGAGATGTGTTGCACACATTCTTAATTTAATTGTTAATGATGGGTTGAAAGAAGTTGGAAGTTCAGTGACAAAAGTTAGAGATGCTGTTTGATTTATTAAACAATCACCCTTGAGGAACAGAAAATTTAAAGAGAGTTGTGTGGATGAAAACATTGAGTGTAAGAAATTGTTGTGTTTAGATGTTCCTACTAGATGGAACTCTACTTATTTGATGTTGGACACAGCTCAAAAATTTGAGAGAGCATTTAAAAGGTATGAGGATAAAGATCCATACTTTCGGATTGATCTTGAAGATTTAAGGGATGGGGTGCCTGACCAAGAAGATTGGAATAATGTGAGGAATTTGACTGAGTTTCTTGTTCATTTTTATGATCTTACTTTGAAGGTATCTAGTTCTTTAAGTGTGACATCCAATGCTTTTTTCCGTGAAATTTATGTGCTTTTTCGTATATTGGATGAATGGTCGAGTAGTGATGATGATGAGGGGCTTGGAAGAGTAGCAAAAAAAATGATTTCTAAATTTCAAAAGTATTGGGGTGATCATACAAAGATGAACAAACTTCTTTATATTGCTGCTGTTCTTGATCCTCGATATAAATTGCGTTGGATTCAACGTGCATTGTGTAAAATGCATACATGTGAAGTGGACGAGCATTTGACAGAAGAAATTAAACAAGTTTTAGTTTCTTTATATAATGAATATAAGCAAGTTTTTTCTCCTTCAACATCAATGCAACATGATAGCGAATCGGTGAGATTGAATGATTCACAAGAAGCTCGTATGCTTTCTGGTAATTCCACTTTGAAAATTAGAAAGTTGGTTGACATTGAGGATGAGCTATTCATGGATGAAGATGGTGGAGAAACAAGAAATAGAACGGAGGTTGACAGATATTTGAATGAAGCACTTGAGCCAAGAACAGATGATTTTAATATTTTAAATTGGTGGAAGGTGAATAGCCCCAGATTCCCTATTCTTTCTTTGGTAGCAAAAGATGTTTTGGCTATCCAAATAACCTCTGTTGCTTCAGAGTCTACATTCAGCACCGGAGGTCGAGTTCTGGATTCATTCAGGAGCACTTTAACTACTAAAAATGTGCAAGGTCTTATTTGTGCTCAAGATTGGCTTAGGAATGCACTTCATTATGATTTAAAAAATGGGATTGATGATGCTCAAGCCTTCAAGATTGAGCTCAGTAATGTTTTTATCTACTTTATATTATTTCATATGAACAACATTATATTTATTTTACTGTTAATCTTTCTTTTTTAAATTGCTAGATCTTCAAAAAATGGCATTGGAGCCAACCGTGGATCTTTAGTAGATTGAGCTTGGTAATGGTTTTTTTTGTATCATTCTCAATTTCTGATATGTAATTTATTTGTTTCTGGTTGATTTTTCAATTTCTAAATTGTTGTGTTTTGGTTCAGCCTTATAGCTTTGTGTTGCTGTCGCTTACTAGACATGTGTTGCTGTGACTTGTGAGCCTCTTACTTTGTTCAAGTTTGATAAGCCAACTTTGAAATCCTTGATCTAGATCTTGGGGATGTGGATGTAATTCTGATTCTCTCAAACTTGGTGGACTCTACTTATTTGTATTATTAATATCTATGTTTGTAATTTGGTGAACTCTACTATCTATGTTTGTAATTTGGTGAACTCTACTTATTTGGTGAACTTTATATTACTATCTATGTAATTTGGTGAACTCTGTCTCTACTTATCTCTCAAATATGTTCATTAAAATAGGACATTTAGATCTAATAAAAAAAAAAGAAAACAAAGCGTCTGATTGAATGCATGCATGTTTTAGTTTTATATGTTTTTTTTATTCATTTTCACTTGGCAGCCTTCCCACTCATGCATTATCAATCAATGTTTCTCATTGAAGTGGAAATATGGTGGTGATTTTTTTTTTATTTATTTGTTCAATTGTTCAATTCTGTTTAAAAAAATGGCCCAAAAAGAGGCCCAAAATGGCAGAAAGTCATATCTTTTTTTTTGTTCAATTTTCGTTGGCCCAAGTTCACAACAAAAAAAGCCCACAAAACCGAAAAAACCATTAAACCGAACCGAAATAATTCGGTTTTTTCGGTTTCGGTTTTTCGGTTTTTGGTTTCGGTTTCGGTTTCGGTTTCGTTTTTTACCAATTTTCGGTTTTCGGTTTTCGGTTCGGTTCGGAACCGAAAAACCGAATGCTCAGTCCTAGTCAGAGGGCATAATCCTATAATATTTTCCTTTTTTTTCATCATGTCAAAATGCTACTTTTTCTTTGATAGAAGTATGTCAATGGCTTTTTCTGCTTTATGTTATCTCACATCTCTAGCATTTCTCTTCAACTAAGGAAGAAGAATCATCCATGATTTCTTGAGAACACTTCTTCAGTTCTTCCTCAGTAGCGCGACGAAGGTAGCTTGTAGAAGAAGAAGATGGCGTAAGAGTTCAGATATTAAAATAACCATTTCTTTTAAAAAAAATAAATAATTGTAAAATCCTACCAACTGATTGATAATTAATCCCTAATAATCAATCACCATCAACCATTACCTCAATTAACCATACTAACTATGATAGGAAAATGATTTTTCATATAAATCAAATAACCCTATTATAGTTAGAAAAATGTTTAGTCTAATATTTCAAAGTGTTATCCATGATAGAAAAAGCAAACATTAACATAAAATAATCGCTATCATGGATAATAAAACACTTAACCATGTTAGAAAAGGATTCCCCTAACATAGTTAATAAAAATTTACTTGATTCACAATTGGATTAACCAGGTTAGCTAAGAGACCACCTAATATGGTTAAATAAAACAACATGTGATAACCATCTTTCAACAAGCAAGCATTAAATATAACCATGTTAGATAAGAACTAATCTAACATGGTTATTCAATAAAACCCGCCCAATTCCAAGTATACACACATACATTGGGCCTCGGGCCTAAATACCCAAAATAACAGCATAGTTTAACCATGTTAGTTAAAGTACCACCTAATATGGTTAAATAAAACACCTGTAATAATCGCATTCCATCAAAGTAAACATCTAATATAACCATGTTAGAAAGAACCGATCTAACATGGTTATTTAACCAAAATATCTGCAATAACTTATCAATCTTAACAATTGGCCGTATAAGATCAGCAACAGACATAATCAACATTAAATAATCAAATTCAAGCGAATATTGATACAGTCATCCAGAATTTAATATCAATCAAAGATATAAACATGCGGAAGCGAATGTAAGCCTATATGTGGCAATATACAGTTCCAAAATGACTTTACTGACCAACTCACCGGTTCCATGTGAACCGATTGGCCCCATTCCCTCTCCCTTCGCCCTGGTCTGTACATGATCACCTGCAAAAATGTAAATAACCACGGGGTGAGACAAATATGTCTCAGTAACCACAACTCAACTCAATATAAGAGTATAAGTGGGTTAGCATAGCGCCTAAGGGGTACCACATTTTTAAAATATTTAATTCACAATAAAGTGATCTGTGGATATACAACTATATCATCGTAAGAATATCAATATGCACCATAACCCATACTACCACAGAAGCAACAGCTTTTAACAAAAGTAAACATGATGTGATATTATGCCCCTGTCTATAATCAGGATGGCATCCTCCCCTTTGTCTATAATCAGAATGGGGACTCCCCCTGTCTATAATCAGGATGGGGATCTCCTTGTCTATAATCAAGGAGGCGGTCTCTGTCTATAATCAGAATGACCAATACAAATAACCGCTCGGTTGGCCTACTGAGGGTTACATCGCGCGATGGTACAATGCAGTGTCATGCAATAAGAACAACATCAACATCAATTATTCTCAAATGCTATAACATACATACCCATCAACATAAAATATATTATTTATCACCACTACTATACCATACAGCTAGCCACAACAATTAACCAATAAATTTCTCAATACCTCCATCACAATCTGTAACACCTTAGATAACGGTCATCCATCAATACTACCAGTCAGGCTACTAAATATTATAATGAAACTCAGGATATCTTTATATGAAAATAGATGAGATTTTAAAGGTACCCAATAGGCTCTTTTATATAAACATACCGTTTGAAGTCTAACTTGCATGCTAGTAGACGTATACACATATATATAAAGGGATTTTTGAGAAAAATACCGACTAACATCACACACAACCAGATAGTGAGGTGAGAGTGGTTACCTGGAATAGCCCAAAAACAAAAGAAAATACCAGAACGCAGAGTCTTCGAACTCAACTCGATCCAGCAGTGCCTACAATCACTAGAGTACATAATACACAAAGTAAATACATAATACATGTCTATTTGGCTTGATTAAGTTAAATTAGACTCCTATCAAGCCTAGGACACTATATATTCTCAATTGTCTTCATCGAACCAAATTTCCCAACTAACATTAACAAATCCACTTTTGCTCGATTCTATCTCAAATTACAATTATGCCTATAAGAATATGCCAATTAATTTATTACAATTCTTTAAATCCATATATTCTATTAAACTACCATCAATTCTTCATTACCCCTATTAGAACCATTATTTTGCCTCTAAGCCAAAATAGCTCATCATCCAAAGTTCACTCAATTTTAACAATTCAACCATTAATAATCAATCCACAACAATAATTAACCTATATACCGTTATTTCATCGATCAAAATCATCATCTAATCTAAGCCCCTTTCATTCCTATCTTACCCCCTTCCTATAATCACCCAGATTTATTGCAATTCTTTCTCAATCATAATTACCCATTAACTAATTCAAACATATACCAACTTCCCCCACACAATTCATTTAAATCATCCCCTCTATACTCAACATAATCTATTAAAACAATCTAGTTCTCCCTTAAACATCCTACCATTCTTATTCCCAGTTCTTATCCAACGCACAGTCTAACCAAATTAAACCAATTATCATCACCATATAACTTCAATAAACATATAAGGGCAATCAATTTACTCATAAGCAACATAAATCCCAATAAACACTAATCTTTCCTTATTGCCTCATAACCTCCTATAATTCCTCAAATTCTTCCATGATTTTTCTACAACAAAATTCTTCATCAACCCTACTCAACATAGACAAATATCCTCATTTAATTCATCTAACTCATCTTTCATGTTTAATATTCCCAATAGCTGTTAGAATCTTAAGTTTTGATGAGGACTGGCCCCATAGATAACATAAGTAAATAGAGTGTAAGTTACCTTTGAAGTAAACAAGAAAAATTTGATAGGTAACAGATTACTATCGCTAGAGCTAGAACTTATCACAAAGTCAATATCTATCGCTAAAGTCTTTCACTATCGCTAGAGTAAGAATATATCACTAATGAAAGGCTCAACTATAGCAGAAGGAAACTTAGTAGAACACTAAGATAAATATCTCTATCGCTAAGCGTATTCCTATCGCTAATAGATAAGAAGGAATAGCAAATGGAGACTTAGAAATAACAAAGTTAATATCTATCGCTAAGTCCTTCACTATCGCTAAAAAATATCCTATCGCTAGAAGTTCATTGATAACAGATAAATGAAAGGAAGAACAACTAGCAGAAAAATGAACCAAGTCCTTGAGCTATTGGAATCAGCTAGCGATATCATAAGCTGCTATCGATAACAGAATTAGCTATTGATATCTAAACACTTAAGGAAACAACAAGTTACTCAGATAGCTAAACAAACTTGTGATAACAAAGGTCACTAGCGATAACACATCTAGCTATCGATAGGAGAATGATCATTGTAACTTAGACAAACTAATAAGCTGATACTATACATTGAGCTAATGGACTAAGCTTACGATAACATCTGCTGTGCATCACATGATTACTTGTTTAGCTAACAGCTCATGTGCAGGAATTACTCTATGCATTTAGCGATAGCAAAGCATGCTAGCGCTACTGAAAAAGCTGCTATGCAAGTACAGTTGGTACAGATGCTCAGAACGCTCAGTCTACATCACTCTTAGCTCACCCTACGCAAGAGCAGTTGAAGCTAGAGCAGAAAGTTAACCTCGATGAAGTAATTGCATTTATTGCCAACGGCTATGAGCTCTCAACGACCATATTCAAACGGCCTCATGAAGATGAACGCAATGAGAAATCTGAAAAGAAATATAAATACAGAACTTGAGCATTTATGAAGAACTGATAAAAAACAAAAATTATTCACGAACACATTCATTGCTATCTGTTTCTTGTATTTAGTGTCCTTAGTGATTTTTCTGTACTTAAGTGATTATCATAATCTGTTCATTAAGTGAACTTTATTGTTGAAATCCTCTACTGTTTGAGGTTGTTCTAAAGCTTGGAGCTTTGAGAACAGGGTAGTAACCTTACAGGTAGTAAGGGGGAGTGTTTAGAAAGATTCTAAAACTCTGTAAAGGTTTGCAGGTGAACCTGTGTTGTAAAACCTGTGGTTAGTGAAACCCAACGAGGAGTTGGAGAACTAGACGTAGGCAGTGTTGGCTGAACCAGTATAAAGATTGTGTTGCATTAATTAGTTGTTAATTTTTCGGAAGCACAATTCACCCCCCTCTTGTGCGATTGCAATTCTCATTTGGTATCAGAGCGGGTCTTCTCTATTTGATTCCAACGAATTTGAGAAGTAAAGATCATAATGGCATCGCTTGAAAATATTCTACCTGAGGGAAGTTCCATTAACAAACCTCCTGGCTTTGATGGGAAGCACTACACCTTCTGGAAACTTAAGATGAAAATCTACATCAAAGAAAATGGGTACAAACTATGGAAGATCATCGAAGAAGGAGATATCGTACCTAAAGACACCTTGGGCATTCCAAAGGCTGAGAATGAATTTATAGATGAGGATATTGCTAATCTAGAGTTGAACAGCAAAGCAGTTCTCATGATCCAAAGTGCTCTCAGTCAAACTGAGTTCTTCAGAGTGAGCCATTTGGACACTGCTAAAGAAATGTGGGAAGCTCTACAGATTGCTCATGAGGGAACCACTGGAGTAAAGGATAGACTCTTTGAAATGCTAGTTGAAGAATTCCACAAGTTCGAAATGACTGAAGGAGAAAAGATAAGAGACCTGGAGATCAGATTCACTCATCTCATCAATAATCTTGCTGCTCTAGGAAGGAAAATTACAGAGAAAGAGCAAGTCAATAAGATTCTGAAAGTTCTAAAAGGAGATTGGCTCATGAAGGTCACTGCCATACAAGAAATGCAAGGAGAATCAACTAAGTCTATCACAGCCCTGTTTGGCAGCCTAGCAGAATATGAACCAACCTTGATAGCCCAAAAGGAAGCTCAAGGAAATTCCAAAAAGAAGTCTCTCGCTCTTGCAGTATCTGAGAAAGACGAAATTGATGATGATGATGAAGATGAAGATCTTGATGATGAGGACATAGCTCTCATGTCCAGAAAGTTTAAAAAGTTCTTCAGAAGAAGAGAAAGATTCCAGAGAAGTGGTTCTAGCTTCAAGGACTCTCAGAAGGACAAAGCCCCTGTGTACTTTGAATGCAAGAAGCCTGGTCACTTCAAAGCTGAGTGTCCAAGTATTCAAAGATTAAAGGAAAAGGAGAAAAAGAAGAAGACTTTTGGAAAGAAGAAAGCTTATGTGTCATCCATCTGGGGTGATAGTTCTGATGAAGAAGGTAGCGATAGCGAAGAATGTGCCAACCTCTGCCTAGTTGCTCGAGAAAAGCAAAGTGACTCTGAGGTATCTGATTCTGAACCTTCTCATTCTGAACTTCAAAACTTGTATGATGAAATGCACATTGAATTAATGAAACTTGCTAAAGAAGTTGTCAGGTTAAGAAAAGAAAACAAGGAACTTCAGAAAAATTCTTCTCCACAAAAAGTTTCTTCTTCACTATCGAAAGAAGATGAGCTATCGCAAGCTCCCAGAGATGAGCCTTCAATAACTGAGCCTCTATCGATAGCAACTCCTTCAAATTCTGAAAATTGTCCTAACTGTGAAAAATTGTTGAAGGAAAAAGAAAAGCTTTCAAATGTTTTAGAAAAATTTACGAAAGGCTCAGAGACGTTAAATGTAATTCTAAATAACCAAAAGGTTTTTAGAGACAGAACTGGTATTAGTTATGAGCCTAAGCAAAAATTTTCAAAGAAATGGGTTGAACCTAAGGTGAAGACATATATGAAATATTTTAGAAAATCCTCTAAATATTCTTCACCATATAGTTTTTGCAATTATTGCAATAAGAAGGGCCATACACAGTCTACTTGCAATCATAGAAAATATGGAGTTAGTAGCTCTTATAAGTGGGTTCCTAAAGGAACTCATGTGCCTAAGGTTTTTACAAATTTAGAGCACAAGACTAACCCTAAAGGACCCAAGAAAGTCTGGGTACCTAAATCTGTTTAGTTTGTGCAGGTGTGTCTTAAAGCATCCAACAAAGGAAAATGGTATATTGATAGCGGATGCTCGAGGCATATGACTGGTGACAAGGACAAAATCAACAATCTAGTGATAAAGGATGGAGCCAAAGTTAGCTTTGGTGGAAACCAAAGTGGAAAAATCACTGGAGTTGGTGAAGTTGGCCCAGTCAAGAATGTTTACTTAGTAGATGGTCTCTGCCACAACTTGCTGAGTGTTAGCCAAAGCACAGATCATGGTAACTGGGTAATTTTTTATTCTAATGAATGTCTTATTGTTGATAAAAATGATTTAGATATAAATAAGTCTAATCTCAAGTGTAAGATAAAAGCAAACAGAAATGGAAATTTATACACTTTGGATTTATGCCAACAACTTGAAGAAAATGTTTTATTTCAAATGATGAAACGTGTTGGCTATGGCATAAGAGACTAGCTCATGTAAACTTCACTTAACTTAATAAGCTAGTCAAAAGAGAGCTAGTAATAGGCATTCCTAGCTTTAGGACTAAACATGATTTAATCTGTGAATCTTGTCAAAGAGATAAACAAACAAAGTCCTCCTTTAAAATTAAGAAGGCAGTCTCCACAAGCAGGCCATTGGAACTAATTCACATGGATTTAGTTGGGCCAGCAAGAGTGCAAAGTCTAGGTGGAAGTCTATACACCCTTGTAGTTGTGGATGACTATTCAAGGTTTACTTGGACTATGTTTCTTTCCTCTAAACATGAAACTTTTGATGCCTTTTATGTGCTTGCTAAGAAATTGCAGAATGAAAAAGGCACAAAGATTGTAGCAATCAGGACTGATCATGGAGGAGAATTTGAGAACAAAGAGTTCATGGAGCTGTGTGATGAAAATGGGATTGATCTGCCCCTAGTACTCCTCAACAAAATGGTGTTGTAGAGAGAAGGAACAGAGTGCTAACAGAAATGACAAGAAGTATGCTGAAAGAGAAACAAGTGCCTCAAATATTTTGGGCAGATGCAATGAGCACAGCTTGCTATATCTCAAACAGAGCTTATATTAGAAAGGGGATGGAGAAGACTCCATATGAGCTCTACAAGGGAAGGAAGCCCAATATCAGTTACCTGAGAATTTTTGGATCAAAATGCTACATTCACAACAACGGAAAGGTAAACTTAGGTAAATTCGATCCTAAATCTGACATTGGCATATTCATAGGCTATTCAAACAGAAGTAAAGCATATAGAGTCTATAATAAAAGAAATCAAACTGTTGAAGAGTCTATGCATGTAGTATTTGATGAAACACCTGGAGAAAAACAACAATCTGTTAATGAGGATGAAGACTTTTCAAGGTTTTTAAAACAGTCTCTATCGATAGCACCTCAGCCATCAATAGCAAATCTTGGAAATGATACTGAAAATGATCAGGATGAAACTAAAGATGATCTAGATGAAGCTAATGAGCCTCAATCTTCCATAAGACATCTTAAGAATCATCCTCCTGAACAGATTATTGGAGAAATTTCAAAAGGAGTTAGAACCAGAAGGACTCTACAAAATGAAATAGAATTTTCTTGCTTTCTTTCTCAAATTGAACCAACTTGCGTTGATGAAGCTCTTGCTGAATGTGACTGGATAGTTGCAATGCAGGAAGAACTTAATCAATTCAAAAGAAATCAAGTTTGGGATTTAGTACCTAGACCAAGAAATCATCCTATTATTGGTACTAAATGGGTTTTCAAAAACAAACTTGAAGAAGTTGGACAAATTGTCAAAAATAAAGCCAAATTAGTTGCCAAAGGATATAACCAAGAAGAAGGCATTGATTATGAAGAAACTTTTGCTCCAGTTGCAAGACTTGAAGCAATAAGAATTCTTCTAGCCTTTGCATCCATAAAAAATATTAAACTTTATCAAATGGATGTTAAGAGTGTTTTTCTTAATGGATATATTAAAGAAGAGGTATATGTAGAGCAACCTCCTGGTTTTGAAGAAAAGTCTAAGCCTGACCATGTTTTCAAACTTAAAAAGGCTCTTTATGGTCTCAAACAAGCACCTAGAGCTTGGTAGGAGAGACTTAGTACTTTTATGCTTGATAAAGGATTTTTTAGAGGAAAATCAGATACTACCTTATTTATCATGCATAAAAATAATCACATGCTCATAGTGTAAATTTATGTTGATGATATTATTTTTGGTGCAACTAATGAAAAGCTCTGTGAAGATTTTGCTAAGATAATGCAGGGAGAGTTTGAAATGTCTATGATGGGAGAATTAACATTCTTCTTAGGCATGCAGATAAAGCAAAAGAAGGATGGCATCTTCATCTCCCAAACCAAATATTGTAAAGAAATTCTCAACAAATTTGGGATGGATCTATCCAAAGAAGACGACAGTCCTATGAGTGCCTCTTCCAAGTTAGATGCTGATGCATAGGGCAAAGTAGTGAATCTATCACATTATAGAGGAATTATTGGTTCTTTACTTTACCTAACTGCTAATAGGCCTGACATTCAATTTAGTGTAGGCATGTGTGCTAGATATCAAGCAAATCCTAAAGAATCTCATTTATCAAATGTAAAAAGGATTTTGCGTTATTTACAAGGGACTCAAGAGCTTGGGCTGTGGTATCCTAAGGGAACTCAAGAGTACCTTCTTGCTTATACTGACTCTGACCATGCAGGTTATAAGACAGATAGAAAAAGTACAAGTGGTCAATGTCAATTCCTTGGTGGCTGTTTAGTCTCTTGGGCAAGCAAGAAGCAAAACTATGTCTCTCTTTCCTCCACAGAGGCTGAATACATTGCAGCAGCAAGTTGTTGTACTCAAGTATTATGGCTTAAGCATCAACTAAGAGATCTGGGTTTGGAATTCCCAGAAGTACCCATTCTCTGTGACAACACCAGCACAATAAGCTTGGCCAAAAATCCAGTTCATCATTCCAGAACCAAGCATATTGATGTGAGACATCACTTCTTGAGAGATCATATTTAGAAGAAGGATGTCAAGGTGGAGTTTATATCAACTCATTTACAACTTGCTGATATATTCACCAAGCCTCTTAAGCCAGATCAATTTTTCTATATCAGAAGAGAGCTAGGAATGGTAAATCCAAATGAGTTGTGAATATTTTTGACTAAGTTCTTGATTTATTTTCATGTTATTCATATGAATTATCGCTAACTTAGGCATCGGAGTGCCAAATCTTAAGTGTTTGCAGGACTGACCCATAGATAGTGAGTTCCACTATCACTAGCTCTATGCAGAACAAAAGCCTGAGTCAAGATAGCCATCGCTAGCTAAATGCATTATCGATAGCAAAGTCAGCTATCGATAGATGAAACTTGGAAGGAATGAGTGATAAGTTTGTCACTTATTCATCATGGGATCATGCCTAATAGCGATAGCAGATCATATTATCGATAGCAAGTCACTTAACAGGTCAGAATGCGAAACGTTAGCTGATGTACTTCATTAAAGGTAAAACCCTAAACCCTAAAACTTATAAAGCTGGATCACCTGCATTTGCATTCATTTACGAAACATCTATTTCTCTTCTACTCAAAAACAAAAACACTCTGAGCATTCAAGCTTTTGTTTTCAAAAACCCTCTGTTCTCCAAACCCTAAAATGGCCAGAACCAAAGTTCCAAATGTGAGTGATGTTGAGGCAACCTCTAGCGCTAAACCCTCATCTCAATCCGCTAGCAAGAGGTCCAGAACCCAGAAAGCTATATCATTCTCAAAAGAAGTGGTTGAATCAGGTCAGAAGCGTCAAAAGCGAACTACCTCAGATCTGCCTTACACATCAGAACCTCTTGCAGCTCCCAGCGCCTTCTTTTCAGAGAAAGGAACCCTAGATAGGGTTGCAGTTTGGGTAGACCTTGAATATTTCAAGCAGAATGGTTTCGACTTGGCTGCCTGGCTTCTACCCTACAAGAGCTAGCTCAGCATTAAGAATGACTACAATGAGGAAGTGCTGAGGTTTTTTTACTCCACCATGAAAGCCAAGCCAGAGTACAAGAAATCGAAGCTGATAAATATAGTGTTTGAGGCATCTGTGAGAGGAAGGGAGATTTCTTTTGACTGGTTGTTCATCAACAATACTTTGGGGATATTTGAAACAGAATACAACAAGTGGTTTTCCCCTGAGCCCTACTCCAAGGAGGATCTTGAAGAGATTTATGAAACCTTCTCCAACAAGCCAGCCAACATGCATGTGGTCAACAGAATTCTACATTATGTGTATACCAAAATCATGACACACAAGGCAGGGAATTTTAGCAGCTTTCCCAAGATAGACAACCCCTGGCTGCCCAACCTGATCTCAAATGTTCCTCTAAATCTAGGGTAGTTGGTTTCTATGGAGCTTCACAGATTCTTATCTGACAAGTCTGCCAAAGCTCTTCTCCCATATCCTCAGCTAATGTCATTCATCTGGCCTCATGAAGATGAACGCAATGAGAAATCTGAAAAGAAATATAAATACAAAACTTGAGCATTTATGAAGAACTGACGAAAAACAAAAATTATTCACGAACACATTCATTGCTCTCTATTTCTTGTATTTAGTGTCCTTAGTGATTTTATCTGTACTTAAGTGATTATCATAATTTGTTCATTAAGTGAACTTTATTGTTGAAATCCTCTACTGTTTGAGGTTGTTCTAAAGCTTGGAGCTTTGAGAACAGGGTAGTAACCTTACAGGTAGTAAGGGGGAGTGTTTAGAGAGATTCTAAAACTCTGTAAAGGTTGGCAGGTGAACCTGCGTTGTAAAACCTGTGGTTAGTGAAACCCAACGAGGAGTTGGAGAACTGGACGTAGGCAGTGTTGGCCGACCCGGTATAAAGATTGTGTTGCATTAATTAGTTGTTAATTTTTCGGAAGCACAATTTACCCCCCTCTTGTTCGATTGCAATTCTCAATAGCAACACTCTACTTCTCTGAAACACCTAAAAATATCACTTCTCAACCAAACTCTAAATCAAACTCAGTAATCCAACCAATATTATCGTTGAACTCCAATAACCCTCTAGAATTCATAAATCAAGTTCAAAAGCTCATATCCAAAGGATTTCTTGTCATAAACCTAGCTTAATTCAACTTTAAGCAAACAAAATCTAACATAGGGCCAAATTAAACCAAATTAACTACATTACAATAATCAAGTAGTCTAAATAAATATGTAGAACCAGGCAATTGCCCCAATCAAGCCAGAAATTCGAAAATCAACAAACCCTAACTTTACTCTTTGGAAAAATCAAGAAATAAAGAACATAAAATAGAGGGAAAATGTAGAGGAGCTTACACACTCTCTAAGGTCGCCGGAATCGCCGCCAAAAGACCCCGTCACCACTCTTCTTCCTCACTCGCGACGCACACACACACACGACAGGGAAGAATAAGGAAAGGAACGAAGCAAGGAATGGAGAAGACGTGAGGGACGAGGGAGGAAGGTAAGAATACGAGAGAGCGAGAGAGCCACAGATGCAGGGAAGGAGAGGAAGAAAAGAAAGAAAACGAAAAGAAAAAGGAAAAAGGAAAAAGGAAAAAGGAAAAGAAAATAGAGTGGGGTAGGAAAATTAAACTACTAGACCCCAAATCCCACAAATAAAATATTTTCTTCCACTCTAAAATTTTCTTTTCCTCACCAAAAATTTTCCATAATAATCTTGAACTATTCCTCTTTCACAATATTTTCATTTAAGTCAAAAATATAAATTTCCCAATTTATTTTCCTTAAAATAAGAGATAAATCAGACTTGAAAAATCCTCAGAAATACCTTAGAATTCCTCAAACATTCCCTTTATTCAAAATTTTTCCCTAATTAATTTCCTAACCACCCCACTAATCCTCAATAATTTTCTAGGATGTTACAATAATCATGCATGAACTTTTTAAAACATGCCCCACCCCTCTTTTTATGAATAGGAAACTAATTTCCATTGAAAATAAGAATAACTCATTTGTTATATAAAATCTTTTTTAAAAAACTAAGACAGCTAAAAGATTTTTTTGTTTATATTTAGTATTAATAAAAATAATTTTTTCATAGTAAGACAAGTAAGATGTTATATCTGTTTTTAAAAACTACTAATATATAGTTAAAATATTTTTTTTGTTTAGATTTAGTATTCATAAAGATAATTTTTTCAATGTAAGACAGGGAAAGATATTATATCTTTGTTTCCACAAAAAAAAGATATTATAACTTTGTAACTATTCCCTCCTCTTTATAAATCGTAGGATACTAATTCTTTGTAACTAATAATTTTTTTTCCGAATGAGATGGGGAAGTATATTAAAATAAAACTTGGTCAGGGATGGCCTGACATTACATAATGTCCTTTAGGAAGAAGATAATTACAAGTAAGGCCTAGCTATACTATTAGATTCATAGCTTTGACAGTATGATTAACTAAGGCTCCTATGGTTGCTACATATCCGCTGGTCTGAAGGATTCCTCCGTGAATAATCTTTTGTTTCATACTTCTAAGAAGGTACAGCATGGAAAGGTACATCATTTATAGTTTCATACATATCCGCTGGTCTGAAGGATTCCTCCGTGAGAAACATTAAAAAACTTAATGGAAAGGTACAGCATCATACTTCTAAGAAGGATATAAAAATATTAAAAACTATAAACATAATTAAGGGTAAAAAAAAATCGTTGGTGGTGTTTTTTAATTTGTGTGGCTATTTGTTCCACCTCACCTTGTTGAACGCGCATGGCTAATAAGGTGCCCCGATGAACTATGCCAAAAGTTCCACAAGCCATCACACTCTTGACTATGAGCTTGAAAGGTTCAATTTCTCATTTCTGCCTCCTTCCAACAGTGTATTTCCCTCCCTAGTCATCTTCTTCCTTTTTGCTCTTCTCCATAGTCCATGCTCTGCTCAGATGCCTCTAAAGCTGCTCATCCAAGCTCTCCAGATCTACCTGATCCGCTCTCACACACCCTCCAATCTCATTATTCATCTATAAAACTCTTCTTCTCTCCTTTCCAATTCAAAAAATCACAACCAATATACCCTATATATCGCCAGACCGTTCCTAATATGTCGAGATGAAAGCTAAGATTTTTGTAATTTGGTTATATGTATGACGTCACTTTGGGATGGTGGTGGTGAGGTTGATAAATATAAAAATGGTGGCTTTATTTGACTACAAGTGCTGGTTCAAGCTGTGCTTCCCTCTCTCTCAATAATACATTTGGGCACATGGATTCTACCTGAACATGCTGTTTGCTTTTCTGTATGACTTCCAAGCCTGACCCACGGCTTCTATTAATGCACCTGCAAAGCATGCTCTTTTACATAGGAGGCAGGGGATCTAGAAAAGGAAAAATACAAACTGAAGAAAGGTCTTTTCTTTGCCATCTCTAATAAGGTAAAGAGTGTATTTTTCTTACCTTCAATTTCCTTTATTTCATATATTCACTCTCCTCCTCCATCTCTTCTCTTCATTCGTGTGCCTTCAAATTTAAAGAGTCTCTCTTTGACTGAATCTAGTAGTTTTCTGCAAAGACTTGATGGCATCACAAAACATGCATCTCCTATAGATTCATGAAAGCAGTTAGCATTTGCTGCAACATTCAAACAAATCAAACATTCAAATTCAAAATGTTCAAAAAATGCTTAGAAAAAACAGCAAAAAGCATGAAACAGAGGTATTCAGCCATGGAAGGAAGAAGAATAAGAGAAGCAGATAACAGAATGTGGAGAGAGAAAAGGAGAGAGAACTCAGAGAAGGGAAGGGATTTGAAATGGGTGAGGGGTAAGAACTGAATTTTAATTGTTCTTTCAGAGGGAAAATGGGAGAAATGGATGGTTTGAATAGGAATGAGAATGCTGAGCAATCCACTTTATTGGGATTGTTGGAGGGAAAACTCAAATTCGAATTTTGAAATCAAGTCACTCATACAAGGCAATGACCCGCTTTCTCCCAATTTGTCCTTGATGGAAAATGCATTGAAGGGCTCGGAGCCATAGGAGGGAGCAATCGGCTTATGAACAATAATATGAGTCAGGAGCTGACCATTTATAGACTGCTTGTGTGGAAGATATTGTAAAAAGGAAGAAAGAAGGAAATGGCGGGAAGGTTTTCTCTTTAATGTATAATAGATAGATTGATATCTTTACATATTTTCTTCTGCATACAAGATTAAGAAGAAGATTGAAGCACATACTTTTTTTTTCAATATAGAATAATTAATATCATATTCTAAATCACTACAATCTCCATTAATAAGAATTTAATAGTGGCTTCAAACCACTACTAATCGTGTGTTACAAATAACCCGCTACAAAAACCACTAATCAAACTGCTAGTAATTCCCGCCTCATACCTTATAAACACCCTCCTCCTTTTTGTTACAAATAACCCGCTACAAAATTACTAATCAAACCGCTAATAATTCCCGCCTCATACCTTATAAACACCCTCCTCCCTTTCTCACAAATTCATTCTCCTTCTTTTACTTCCTTTCCGTTTAACACTTACCCTTCTCTCTTTACACACTCTACCAATTTTACTATTCTTATAGATTTTACTATTCATTGTATCTTCATCTAAATTCTGCTTATTATCACTTTCACTATACTAACATTTTCTTTTTCTCTTTTCAAGTCTTTCTTCACAACTTCTTCTAATTACCATTTTAAGGAAATAATAACAATTATTAAATTCTTTCTTTAACAAAATAATAATCAAAAGATAAAAGAAATAATAATTTTAATCTCTAAAAAAATTTATCAATTACATATTAATAATAAGATTTTAAATAAATTAACATTAAAGTAAAATTTTGAAATAAATTTTACAATAATATTACCATGTTTCAATAATTTTTTTCAATTTATCTGATTCATGGATTTGTAGCGGTTACTGTCACGGTCTTGAACCCACTACAAATTCTCACTTGTCTGAAATTTGGCCTCTCATATTTTGTGGAGGTTTGAATTTAACGTTAAGATGTAGTAGTGTGTTTGACCAATATACTAGCGGTTAAGTAAAACCACCACAAATAATTTGCCACGGTGTTTGTAACAGCGGATGGGAAACCGCTACAAATCCCAGTTTGAACCGCCACAAATCCCCACCTTTTTATAGTTTTAAATATGTCTTATATCTGTTTGTGATACAGGTTGACTGCATTCAAATATGAATAAGAGAAAGAAAAGACTATATATGCTCATGGGAAGAGAGACAGGTTATTTATTTTTTTCAAAATATTTTTCATTCAAATCTCCAATCACCTCAATCCATAGTAATAGGTATATACAGTAGCAAAGAATTCTCGATATTAAGAAAGTTTTCAGCACAATTTCTCGTAAAAATTGTCAAGGATCAACACCAATTTCTCGTAAATTTTTAGCAATATTTGAAATATTGGTTATGCAGGTCAAATTAAGAAAGTCCTTGGTTGGTCAAATATCAAAGTGAAAAATAAAAAGCATAACGAAGTAAAATAGGACACCGTATTTAACATGGAAATTAAAACCCTCTAATACCGACGGGAAAAACCATAGAGCAGTTCCGAAAAAATTCAACTATACCAAAACTCACAAAACTCATTACAATGTTCTCAGGAGTATGCAAATAAATAAATAAAAAAAGATAAAAAAAATACAGTATGGGTAAACTCACCTAAAATTACAATCAGATGTGCTTATTTTGGGTAGCACTACAAAAAAACAACGAATTTCCGATGGAATTTACTGACAGAATTCCGTCGGTAATTTTAGCGACGAAATTTTCGTCGGTAATTTATATTATTTTATAAATAAATTATTATTTTAATTTATAAATAATATGTTAAAATATTATTATTACCGACGGAAATTCCGTCGGTATATTTTTTATTTTTTTTTTAAATTAAATGCCACGTGTCAATTTTTATGGCCGCCACATGTCGCTGTCGTATACCTCAACGTGTCACGTCGCTACATGTCGCCTTCACAAATTGTCTCCCAATTGTGGCAAAGCTAAGAATCAAACCCGAAACCTCTTATGCGTATGCTGATGCCTTAACCAGTTGAGCTATGAATGCCATGTGATATTATTTACAAACTATTATATTTATAATATTACATTATATTTAGTATTTTCATTTTATATTTAAATTATAGTAATAATTATAATTACTATCATTAAATTATTCTAATAATTATTTTATTATATATGTTATTCAATTATAATTATTTTTCATTTTTCTTTCTAATATTTAATAAAAAATAACATATTTTTAATAAAAAATTAAATTTATTAAAAATTTATATTTATATACACGTGTAAATGTTAATTTTTATTAATATTTTTTAAATATTATTTATTTATAAAATAATTTTTAAAATAAATAAAGATAATATTTTAATATAATATTTATAAAATAATATTTTAATGTAATTCATAATTACCGACGGAAATGTTCTGTCGGTAATAATAATATTTTAATAAATTATTAATAAATTAAAATAATAATTTATTTATAAAATCATATAATAAATAAAATTACCGACGGAATTTCTGTGGGTAATTACCGATGGAAATTCCGTCGGTAATAATATTTTAATATATTATTTAAATTAAAATAATAATTTATTTATAAAATAATATAATTAATAAAATTACCGACAAAATTTCCGTCGGTAAACTTTTCGTCAGAATTTTCGCCGAAAATCTGTCAGTAATTAACGATGGAATTTTTTTCGTCGGTAAATTCCGTCACTAATTACTTGTTTTTTTGTAGTGTAGTGCCAAATGAATTAAAAAACTCTACAACCTTATTTATGGTGATTCTTGTTGTTACTCTATTCAATTCAATCCTTCTGTACACAAATCTGCATAAATTGTTGAGCCCAATGAAGCTTTCTTGCAGTTGAGGCAAAGTGATAAATCAAAAGAAAAACGAAAGGATACTATGATCGGACTTCGGACACATCAATACTGTAAATATTACGATAAGCACATAGAATCATACATACAAACTCAATAAATAGATGTTCCTTTATTTAGGAGCTCAAAATTAAATATTTCAGTTTTCAAGCTTGAACAGCCAGAAATATAATTCACTGCAGTTGAATTCAAATTCAGAATAGGAATATAGTTTTCTTATCACATTCATCCAATTCTGAAATTGAGCAATATGCGAAAATCATTTAAGAATCAGAAGAAATGGTACAACAAATTGTTATTGCAGCATAAGCTTAACATATTTGTTGAAAAACTAGAATCATTTCTTACTTAGCTTGTCTGAGTTTTTAATTCTCTCCAACAACAATCAATACTCCCTCCGATCCTAAATATAAGATAACTTTGACTTTTTTTTTGTGGAAGTTAAGAAAGCAAATTAGACCACTAAATTATAACATGTCACATGAAATTAGATTATAGGTTAGTTTATAAGTAGAATAAATTAGTTTGAGAAAAAAAAGATTTTTTTTGGACTGAAACTATTTTTTTTAACTGAAAAAAAAAAGTCAAAAAAGTCAAAATGGTCTTATAATTAGGACCGGAGGAAGTATATTTGAAGAAGCCTTGCCTTCAGCATACAAAGGATCAAGTATGTGCTAGTATAAATAGCTTTAGATGTCTAAAAGCTTTCCACTTACTTCATCCCAAATTATTGAATCCCTGCCAATTTAATCATCAAATCATAATTCCTTCAATTTAAACAAATATTCCTAAAACTTTATAATTTAAATTAAAACTAAGAAATCATGAACACTGAGTAAGAAAAGAATCAAAATTAACTGAGGAGCTGGGGAAGTTAGCTAGATAGCGAATATTATAGTAATAATCAAATTAAGAAGCAGTGGATCACCCTGTTTTAAGGATTGATCACTGGGTAGAGCATGCCTTCTTCTCTTGGGAAAAAAATCATTAGCTGCAATCAAACACTAATTAGTAAGACGAGTAGAGTATAACAAAAGTTAATGCGGATAAATTAGAGTGGCTGGATTTCACAAATCCACTTCGGTAAAGTCATGAGGTGAGCACATGCATGAAGTAAGTTCGTTTTAAAAGAAAATTCTTGATTGGATTTCACAAATCCACGTCGGTAAAGTCATGAGGTGAGCACATGCATGAAGTAAGTTCGTTTTAAAAGAAAATTTTTTATTTGTTCAAGTTTTCGGACTTCTCAAAACTGTCAAATGATTCAAGGCTAATTAAATAGCCTTGATAAAGACCTATAGAGGTAAGTGTTACATAGCTAACTTATTCCCATCTTACTTCTCTTTCTTTGCTTTGTACCTTCTTGTTTTTCCTCGGTTATATCAATCTCAACCTCACTTGTTTTTATTTGTTCTTTGGTGGTAATATTCTGTGTGTGAGTAATAATCTTTTTTCTTTTCTTGAGCATGAGATTCATTCAGATTCCGGTTTTGATTTTCATTTGCTTTAAAAAGAAGTTTTGAATTTGAAATTATGGATTATTTAGTCAAAAAAAATTTGAAATTATGGATTAACCAATATTTATCAGGTAGTTATCCATGTCGATTCCGCTACTCTTTCTTTATCATTTTACATTTATCCAAACAGGTTCACGCTCACAGCAATTAAAGCGTACGTGCAATTAAATATAACAATGCAACTATTAATAATTAAATATTTCCTTCTCTTTTTTTTCTTATTCTCTCGAGGACCCATATTAGTGCATGTATTCAATTTTCTCCTTTGTTGATTCTGTTTCCCCTCTCATTTTCGTATCTTTTTTCTGAATATTGAAAGAGAATAAGTAGATTCATTCAGAAATCCTCAAAGAGGTTTGGGGGCCTTCCCTGGTCCTGGTGGGATTATCGGCGTCTACCCCTACCTAAACTTTTATTCATCCAAACAAAAAGCATTTTATGCAATATTGAATATGGTACTAAAAGTCTCGACAACAAAGGACATGCAAGAAATACAAAATCTCACATTGTGTTAACAAATTCTTAATAAAATTCGTTGTCAACTTTCAAAAATTTAGCATACATTATTAGTTTTGTTAGAGACAAACGACATGATTTTCTTCTTGTGGGCTTTGTTGACAAATTGTTTTATAAAATTATTGAGGTATGCACGTATTTTTTATTAGGAATAAGGGCCTAAAATGCCCCGAAAGTTTCCACCGAGGGGTACTGAGTGTTTGGAAGTATTTTTAGGACCAAATCTACCCTAGAAGTCGTAAAAATGGGGCAATTTAAAAAAAATAAAAAAAATTATTTGTCAACTAAATTTTTCTTCTTTTTTTTAAAAAAATATGTTTAAAAAATCTAATTTTTTATATTTTTTAATTAATATATGACATGAAAAAATGAGGATGACGAGGCATGCCGATGTGGCATGTTGACCGTTACGAGGTGTTAACGGAGGGGCGGTTTTGCCCCATTTTTATAACTTTTATAGCAATTTTGCCCTCTAAAAAAACTTCTAGACACCCAGTGCCCATTGGTGGAAACTTCCGGGATATTTTGGGTCCTTATCCCTTTTTAATTATTTGAAAACTTTTTATGTATTTTTATATTTGAATTTCATACTTTTTTTCCATTTTAGTGCATAGAGATAATGTGTAAGGTTTATTTGACATCTACAAGTTAGCAGTAGTCCACTGAAATCTTACCCCATCAAAAATTACAGTGGCGGAATGCCGCAAGAAGCTAATGCTTTGAAAATAGTTATGACAAAACTCTTTGACTTTATAAAAACAAGAATTTTCAATGAGCGAGATCAAAATGTATCTTGCTTCAAATAAGGATATTAGCAAGAATTTCAATACTTTCCATATTTTATAATATTTGTTATTTATACCAACAATCTAGTGTTATATAGAAAAACTATCAAAATGTTTATCAAATAGTATAAGGGCCATCCCCAAAGTAAAAAAGCCGGAAGATTTCTGCAATAGAGTCTATCAATAGATAACTTTAGGGGTAAGGGTCAAAATTGCCCTGAAAATTTTTTCAGGACCAATTTCGCCCTGAAAGTTTACAAAACGTATCAATTTCGCCTTACCATTGTATAATGTTAAAGTTGACTATTAAATTAGTCAAAACATGCCACATGTCACAACACATCATCATCTAGCAACCCATTTCTTCACATCTCATCATCCCTCTTTCTTCCTCATTTGCTGTTCTCGTAGGAGAAGAATGGCTTCTGATTCTACCTAATTGATCCTCTCATTTTTGTCAAGAAAACCTCCAAACTTGTCATCCGAAGCCATCATCACTCTATGTACATCTGGTACCCCGGGATTTATCACTTTTTCTATGAAGTGTCTCAACTACACCAATAGCCGGGGAAGATGGGCCTGTAAAATGTATGGCAACATGAATCTTTCTACAGTATTTAAAACATAACTCACATTTTAGACGACCATAGCAGTAGTATGCAAAATTACCCTTTGCCATGAAAAGATTATCTCCACCTTGTAAATATGGTGCAGTGTGAAAATTTATCACTCAAGTATATTTAACAACTCTACAAGTCAATGCTATGAAGGTCGAATTTATGCATTATGATTCCCTTCAAATAGCTAATTAAATTCGAAATAAAACAAGGGTTAAGTACAATTTAGCCAAAAATAATATATTTATAACTGTATCATTCTTCATAAAGCATCTCTTGTAAACCTAACTCACAATCAATACTAAGGCTTAAATGGGAAACAACAAAAGATTAGTTTTATGTTCTAAAAATGGGAATAATACACGAACCAGTAAATGTTGGAGATGTCAGCTGGTGAAGAGAGAGTGGAATTGACGGAAAATATAGCTACAAAAATGATTGTCAAGATAGAGAAGATTGAGGAAAAGAAGGAAAATTAAAAGTTTGGGGAGAAGGAGAAGGCAGTTTGAGCAAAGGGTTAGAGAAATGCTCAAAGTCAAGTTTAGCTACATTGTTTTGGGCTTTTTAGGAGGTTATATGAGAATTAGATAGATTTGCTCGTTGATTACGGCGATACTGGCGCTTACGGCTGCAGGGAACGGAGAGGAATCAAGAAGAGGTGGGAGATAGACGGAAGATGGAGAATTTAACCCTTTTCCCATACTTTTAATGCAGATATATATGATGAATGTATCATTGCCTATTGTTTGATAGAAAAACATCTTTTGGGAGATACCATATAAAATTTATTTAGTAACATACAGTGGATCATGAAAATGAGCTACCTGATAAATATAAAGGTCCAAGATTTAAAATTGCTATAGGGTTAATCAACTTTATCAATATTTAGTTATTGATTTAGAGAAAAAAAACATATAGTTGTTGAACGATATTCAACATGAGTCTGATACTAATTAACATAAATTTGATACAGTTTTGATACCAATTGACAAAGTTGGGTAAAATGGCCGGCCTTTCACGGGCTTGGGTCTAAAAGGGTCGGAGTTCAAAAATTTGATCATTTTTTAAAACCCAGTCCTTGAATGCTCAGGCTAGAGCCTAAAAAGGTAAACAAAAAAAATTATTTTCTCCTTTCAAAAAAATATAGTTAAATAATAATTTTTTTTATTAATACATAAATATTATCATAATTAAGTTATAAACACCATGTAAAGCACTAAGTTCACAATTAAACAGTAATCATAATATTATTTTATAAGTATATACATAGTATACTAATATTAACACATATAACATAAATCAAATCATTATATAAAATTTAAATGAACAAAATATTGTTTAAAGCTAAATAAATCAAATCATTTCATGAATTTAAATAATAATTTTTTTTATTAATACATAAATATTATCATAATTAAGTTATAAACACCATGTAAAGCACTAAGTTCACAATTAAACAGTAATCATAATATTATTTTATAAGTATATACATAGTATACTAATATTAACACATATAACATAAATCAAATCATTATATAAAATTTAAATGAACAAAATATTGTTTAAAGCTAAATAAATCAAATCATTTCATGAATTTAAATTATAGAAAAAGCTAAAAGTAACAAAAGATTTGTAAAATAATTAATCATTAATATTAATATTATAGGGACAATTTTAAATAAAAATTAAAAAAAAATGGCCTAACCGGGCTGGCTCTTGACCCTACAGGGCTTGCCCTATTAGACCCTTGGTCTTACATGGCTAACCCTTTTAAATTCGCTTCCTAGATTAAGACTAAAACTTCATCAACTGGCTTCGTTCCTTCCTCTTTTGGTAAAGAATGAAACCGAATTTATGGTCTGTTTCAATGCAGGCAAGATGTGAGTAAAGAAGATTGCTCTGTTTGCATACAAGATGCGGCAAAACAAATAAAAGAGAGATGTCAAAACCAAGCTGATGCAATTGAATATGGTATGACTACAGCTTTTTCAGGTATTGTGATGAGTTTTATAGTAAGAGTTGATACATCTTTCGGTATAATCTATTGGAACATTGGGAATGTGAGTGATGCTGAAGATTTCAATAAAGAACTGGGATCTCTTATGGAAGAGATTAAATCAGAAGCTGTTATGACAAAAAACAAAAGGCTTGGAAAAGAGAAGATAAAAGTTGTCTTCTTTTGTGACACTATGCATTGATTCAAGGTATAGGAGAGTTGTCTGTTGTTTCACGTGCTCAATGTTTGGCTATAGCAGAAGAGAGCAACTTCAACAACTTATGTAGAAATCGTAAAGGGTGTAGAGTTTTGTATAGTTCTTGTTATGTTTGTTATGATCTCTATCCTTTTTCTTCCATCTTGATTCTAAAATCACAGAGCTCAGTAACACTGAGATGATGGATACTGTTTAACCATGAATGTTTTAGTATCATTCTTAATTTGCCTTGTTATTTTATCAGTTTCATCAAGAAAATCTTGACAATCTCAAAAATATACGCAGATATTCTAAGAATGTATTGTGCAGTCAGATTCTGAGAGGGTCAGTCCATATGGTTATATATGTCAAAGATAATTTCACTTATATTTTCCATCAGATTAATGAAGGCTTTTCAACTCATACGAAGGTTCAATCAAAACACTAATTTGGTTAGCATATAAGTCAGCATAGAACTGTTTTACTTTTTAAAACTAAAATTTGATTTGTTACATATTTTCACTGGATATTTTTTAAATCTAGGTTAAATGGATTTGTTTCAAAGATAAATATGCAAAATTAATCAACAACAACAACAAAATGAGAAATCACCAAATTTAACGCGGAAAACCCTCTGCTATTGGAGGAAAACCACGGGGCAAACTCTGCAAAATTTCACTATTTCAAAATAAGTACATTGTTCATTTGTTCCTCCCACGCTCATAAAATAAGAGTTACAACAATTACAATAATGTTTTTAAATATGTTACAATTCTAACTAAAACAGAAATCTTTCTTGGACACATCACACTCAAAGATCCTATTTTTCGTACCACAATACATAGCTTAGATCGCTCTAAGCCTCTCAAATCAAAAGAAAAAAAACTGACCCCTATTTCTACTTAGTCTTCAGCTAGAGTGATATGATCACTCTTTTGAATTCTTCCTTGCAAACCATAAGAAATTGGATATTTGCAGATAGCAGTTCCTCACTCTACCGAAAAAGAAAAATTCACATATCATGTTTTGTAGTGCTATTAGATTAGGTATCTAGTTTGAAGGCTGCAAAAGTAAACTAGAAAATACAATTACTCCAGTACCTTGTTGACATGATTCAGTGATCAGAGCACCCTAGAGCAGTCTTCATCTGTCTGTAAAATGGAAAACCGCAACCAAGACTGAATTTGGAAAAGGAAATGGAGTTTAATAGAGATTTAGACAAAAAAAAAGTAAATAATTTACTTGGCAGTGCTTTAAACTTCAAACATATTCATATAATTGGAGATTAACTAATCATTTTCCATGGCACAGACATGAACCCTTTGATAATAGTTTCAAAGAAAAACTTGTAGAAATGTCTAGTGGTATAAATACTCATAAGTTTTTGTTGAATAACAAGTGAGGAAGAACTATAAGTTCAATATAATTGACTGAAAACCAGAACTTTTGCTATGTAATATCTTTTTGCTTTTAATTCTGTCCAACAAGTTGGATATATATGCAGTGGAAATTACATATGTGAACGTGATTAGAACAATCTTAATATGTTTGTAAAATGCTAAGCTGCAACCAAAAGCTAATCTTGAGTAGAATTGGTTTTAGAAAACCAGAAGGCTTCCAGTGGAAAATCCAAAAGTGAAGGTGAAAGCATTTGACATAAAAAGCTGTACCTCTAGATGAAAGCAATGAAGAATTATAATAGCCACCCACCAAAACGCATCCTGGGCCAGTCTTCACTCCCTGTTCCTCTCTTTCATATGTCCTTTAGAAGTACAGATTTGAAGGTGACTGAGGGTTTGGCATTCTATCATTTATGGGCCAAAAATTGAAATCTTCAAGTGTAACCGGTAGATGTTTCATATAACGAGAAACAGTTGCCATTGATAAGCTGCGAATGGAAAGATGCTTAAGAGAGGTGAGATTTTCCATCCAATTTTCTGGCAAAGCTTCATTATCCTTACCTTCAATGCTTAAAGACTTGAGCATGGAAAGAGGTGGACATAACTCTTGTGTTGCAGAAGTCTTAGTTGTGCTCACCTTAATTGTGTCCATCAATGGCTTCATGCTACATTTCCTCAAAACCAAGCCCTCCACAAGACTTGGAAACCGAGGCATGCAACTCAACTTTGGACAATCCCGGATTATTAGATACGAAAGACGGGGAAATGGAGGCAGTGTATCTGGTTCCCCTTGCCATCCCTTCAAATCTGGACACCTAAGAAATTGTAGTTTCTTCAAAGATGGGAAGAAGCTAGTTCTATGTTCAACCATCAATGAGGAACTACCCTCAAACTTTATGAACTGCAAATTAATTACATTCTGTAACTGAAGAGTTTGGAGAGAAACCAGTGTTTCCAATGCTGGTAAGTATTTATCCAAAGTTGCAGAGATATTTAATTCAACAAGATTTTCAAATGATGAAAGCCAACCCGAAAACTTGAAAGAAACTGATGAGAGTTTAAGTGTCAGTTGTTTCAAATTTTGATGAGGCTGAATGTTTTTCAACTCAACTGGAAACTCATCAAAGTCATCACATTCCACAGCATGAAGATGGCGCAAGTTGACTAACTTCATTACAAAATCCATAGAAATTTTAAGACGATAACATCTAATTAGTTTTAGAGTTTGCAAATTGACCTGATAGCTCATACTATGAGGTAAATTGATCAAATTGTGACAATCAGATAGATCAAGATACCTTAAATGCTTCAGTTGATCTATAAAATCTGGTATTTCTTTTATCTCATGATACCTTGACAAATCTAGACTGCGCAACCATTTGAACCCCAATAAACTGGATAGATCATCTCCAAAAAATTTCTGTCCATCAAGAATAGTTCTTAGAGAGCTATCTCCATTCAGTGAACCCGATGAACAATTGGACTCATATTTAAAAGAAACATGCAGAGTGCTTGGAACAATTTTCCTCCTCTCACTATATAAGCAACAATCAGAACCAGCAACTGATAGTGAGAGGTCATGCATCAAATCATGCATTTTAAAATATTTTATTTCACCAAATTCATTCATCTCAACATCTTGAAAGAATGTCCTCATCGATAAAAGATGAACATATTGCTCACCAACATCCTCTGGACATTTATTTCCATTTTCACTAGTAAGGTAGCCTTGCGCCATCCAAACTTCAATCAAATCATCCTTATTATACCTCCAATCTTTAGGATACAAAGAACAGTAAGCAAAACATTGTCTTAATTCAACTGGTAAGTTATCGTAGCTTAATCTTAGTATTGGCATGATTGAATTGTTGCTTTCTGATAACATCCAAGAATCATCTGCTAAGATATCTTCCCAATCACTTTCTTCTGTTCTCGACTGCAACATACTTCCCACAACTCTTATTGCTAGTGGAACTCCTTGACATTTCTCAACAAATTTTCGGCCAATTGACTCAAGATGTTGAGTCATTACTCTGTCCTCTCCAACTGTTAATCTTTTTAACAAATCCCAAGACTGATCTTGTGTCAAGACCTTCAAAAGATATGGGGCTTTCACTCCCATACATCTTGCTACCGTTTGATTGCGAGTGGTCACTAAAATCTTACTACCTTCAGCACCACACATCAAATATTTTTTCAAATGTAACCACTTTTCTCTGTCCTCATTCCACACATCGTCAAGGACTAGCAAATACTTTTGGCCATTCAAATTCTTTTCAAGTTTATTCTGAAGCAATTGCAATTGTTGGTCATTCACATCATTACCAATTGATGCTTCCAATATTTTTTTAACAAGTGTTTTCACATCAAACTCTTCAGAAACACACACCCACATTTGCTTATCAAAAAATTCGTTGACTTGAGCATTATTGTAGACCAGTTGGGCAAGAGCAGTTTTACCCAAACCAGCCATTCCAACAAGAGCAACCAATGAAACATTTTCATTGTTATTAGTGTTTAGCAATAGATCAATAACTTCCTTCTTGCTTCCCTCCCTGCCAACTATATTCTCTTCATGCTTAGAACTAGTTTCCCTCCAGTTGCCCTCATTGTTCCTCAATACAACAACTCTTGGATTCAAATTCAACTTAGATACATCTTCAGCAACAGAATTAAATAGCTCTCTAATGTTTCTAATCTTGTGAGCAATTTTGAGGCGAAAAGCAATTGGGTTGGAGGATGAGAAGAAGTCACGTACCTTCCCTTTTGAATCCCTCCTGTACAGCAAATGTTGAGTGTGCAATTCATCAAGCAAGTCATCTGCTTGGAGAAGAACTTTTTTGAGGTTCCTTATCCAGAGCTGGATGAGCTGCTCAGTGTGTTGCTTTTGGTCAGCATCTGAAAGCACAGCTTTTATGCCTTCAACAGTTTCCTTTAACCTTTTTTTTGGAAAATGAGCCAAAATGACATTAATCATAAAAAATATTACATGCTAGTACAAACGCTAGGACAATAAGATAGTTCAGCCCTCATGTGTTGAGGGATAAAAGGAGAAAAAGATACAGATAAACTTTGAAAAGCTTTAACAAGGCTAGCAATATCTCTGCTAACCACATCACCTAGGTCCTGCAACGGGGCTTGTGGAAGATGTAACGGTTGTTGAAAGGAGGTTATATGCAGATCCTGGGTCCCATTGGAAAAGAAAGGGCAACGGACTATCCATGACAAAGAGGCCCGAATACATTTGAGCTGAAAAAAAGCATCTCCATGAAGCTTCCTGGTGAAGGTCAAGCTGGTTGTTGACTGCTTCTGGAAACATATCCCTATGTGAAAGCCTCTCTGCGTGCTAACTTGATTCCTTTCCACAAGTATCATCCATCCGTCGTGAAGCTTGAAACCATCATTACTTTGCATATGGACCTGTGAAGAAACACTATTCGGAGCATCCTGGGAAGCCATAGTACAAAAAGAGACTGTTGCTAGAACTTCACGAGAGAGACTCTGGATTGTAGGAATGGAATTGCCATGCAAAATGGAGTTTCGCCGCATCCATATTACATTTAAGAAAACAACAATTTGATGAAGAACTTCCTGGTGATTATCCTTATGCAGGTTGATGAAGATAGTTTTAATCCAGCTCAAAAAATCATCAAAGGAGGTAGCATGGATTCGAATGTTGAGGCAGTGGAACCACAACCCTCGTGTAAATGGGCAGCAACAAAATAGATGGAATAAAGTTTCATCACATTGACATCCAAAGAGACAAGATCCTTGCAATGGTAAGTGGTGATGCCGGAGCACATCATAAGATGGTATGGCTTGGTGAAATAGTTTCCACAGAAAGAGAAGATATTTCCCCGGAAGAGGAAGTGACCATAGGAAAGACCAGAAATCATCCCGAGTACCAGTAAGTTGTTGAGAGCACATAATCCGATAGCCCTGTTTAGCAGAGTACTTACCGGAACGGTGAAGTTTCCATATGAGTCGATCAGGGTTCCCGTATGCAGAAATTGGCATCCTCAAAATCATACCTGAGGTTCTCTGATCATATAGGGAGGTAACTAGATTGGAGTTCCATTGAGTACCATTCCAACCGGAAGAAGTATGCTCTAACAGATCTGCTACCCTTGGGTTATCAACCAAAGTAGCAGAACTATGCTGCATAGGCCACCACAAAGGGTGGTTGAGAAGGATAGAGGTACCATCACCTACAGACCATTGAAGATTAGGAATTATCATATCAGAAATTTGAAGAAGATTTTTCCAGAGCCAAGAAGAGTTGTAAGGCTTCCGAAGGAACTCTTCTTTCGACCAATCCACATATTTGGCTTGGATGGACTGACCCAAGAAAGATGACTGGTGGGAGGATATAATTTGCCAAAGCTGTTTTGATGCCAGAGACTTGTTAGTCATAAACATCGATCGAATACCTAGGCCTCCCTCTTCAATAGGCAGAAAAAGAGTGTCCTTCTTTGTGAGATGCATTTTTTTCGAGTCGCCTGTTTGACCCCAGAAAAAATTGATACATCTGGAATCAATTGCATCACAAATTTTTTTTGGGAGAATGACAGAGGACATGACATGAACATTAGCCGACAATAGGACAGATTTGATAAGTTGTAGTCTTGATGCCTGAGACAGTAATTTGGCTTGCCATGCGGACGTTCTTCTTTCAATCATATCAAGAACATGATTATATATATTTGCTTTGCTCCTACCAGGATCAATCCATGTACCTAAATACTTCCCCAAACGTGGTTCAAATTTGATTCCTAGCTTCTGTGAAAATTGCATCTTAGCTCTATTAGCCACATTAGGACTAAAAATAAGAGAAGATTTCCTGAAATTAATCTCCTGTCCAGACCATTCACAAAATCTATCTAATGCAGCCTTAACCACATCAACAGTATCTTGAGAAGCCTTAATCAAAGTTTCCTTTAACCTTTTGATCTCACTCTTAACCCCAAAAATGGAAGAAATCTCTCTGAAGGCTAATGAGGCCAAAGTATTGACAAGACTTGCAGCCACACCATATGGGACTTGTTCGGCCATCGTTCCAAGACACACAAATGGGGAATTAAGAGAAATATGAAAGACTCTGAAACAAGTAAAGATGAAGGTGTAGGATTAGACCTCATAATTATATGAATGGTGTACAGGTAAGATATTCCTGGAAATTGACTTGGCTTCTCGAGATTCCAAGTTTCAACGAAGCTCCATCGATGGCTAATAATATATTATCAGCATGACTTGTGAATTGGTATTTGTATTTTTTGGATTTACTAATTCACAGGAATGTAGGAACACAATGGGAGAACATCACTACCTCCAGCCAGGATTTAATATCACTAGCTAAACTAGAACAATCCGCAATCAGTTTATCTAAACGCTTGGTGAATTATAGTATTAACTAAAAAAACAACAACCACGAAGGCGTCGAT
This sequence comes from Mimosa bimucronata, assembly GCA_037074515.1. Taxonomy (NCBI): domain Eukaryota; kingdom Viridiplantae; phylum Streptophyta; class Magnoliopsida; order Fabales; family Fabaceae; genus Mimosa; species Mimosa bimucronata. The sequence continues at coordinate 44,438,708 of CM073439.1, forward strand.
GGAATAAGTTGGAGACAAATTTAATAAAATTTCTTCAGCTGTGATTATCTTATTTTGAGGATTTATTTTTTCTCCAGCTGTTGACCAAACACCGGCATTTATGACTTTTCATTATATTTTATTTTGAGAAATCCTGTTTTCATGCATTCAACTTGTACACGGAACAAATCTGTCGGCTGCACCACATTACCCTATACAGGTAGTTGGCGCCACTTGGAATAAGACGACAAAAAATTATTAATAATTGAGGGTGCTATGCTTAAGAGATATTCCCAACCATTTTGTGAATTAACAAGCGACACTTCCTGAGAATAAAACTATATTTCCTTCAGAATGCAGGAAAATAGAACAATAAAAATGTATTGTAACTTAAGAGAGGAGGGGAGGGGAGCTCGAATATAATTCAGTGTTACCTGAATTATGTGTCTCTCTCTGACCCTCATGGTAACGCGTGACAATTGGGGAGTCATAGTGGTCATCTAAGAAGATTTTATGATGATTAACATGGCGGTTACAAACAATGTTTAATCATGGCTTAATGTAATAAAGTCCTTCAAATGTTATTGAAACAGTTCATTTAAAACAGGCTAAAGCTCTAACGGTCATCTCTAACAATCAAGTCAAATACTCATCTTTCTAGCATTTTTACTAGTTCAAGCTCACATTTCATTATACATTATGGCGTCTAATCTTGAGCTTCTTCTTTAACCTAAGGTGTGTAGAAGACCTTGGAATGAACAAGATAGCATGTGTTTCGGTATGGTCTAGTTCAAACGCAAGGCCTAACTTGGCTAGACTTGGTCTACCGGACTTCGTGGATTCATCTAGGGAGTATGAGACCACAATTTGCTTTTATTTTTTATTTTTATTTTTTCTTTATGGGTTTCAACATTTTAATTTAATAAACACAATTAAAACAATAAATATACTTATAATAAAAAAAAATGCTCACTCCAAGATATTAAAACTTAATTGTAAATCCATAAGGATCTCTAACAATAAAAAGCAGTATCTAAATTATAAAATATAAAAGGGTAAAGGTGCTTATTTAGTACTCAACTATTACGAAAATTGCTACTAGCATAAAAAACAATTTCGAGTACCTGATGCGGTACTCATCAATGAAAATCGTAGCTTGATTAGTAACACCGTTAACTTTGCCAAACGTCCGTTACAAATTGCTGACGTGGCAGTTTTTTTGTGTGACCTGTGACGTGGCAGGGACAGGTGGCATTTTTATTTATTTTTTATTTTTAAATTTTTTAACAACAGGAACATAGGGCCTTTGGACCCCAAAACAGGATTCTCCCCTGTATCCGGCGCGTTTTTCTGAGTCCCTGGCCTTCTCAACTAGATCACGTAACCCGGATTTATTATTTTTTTGTAACAATAAGCAGATAGGGCCTTTGGCCCCAAAACCCGTATTGCCCCCGGTATCCAGTGCCTTTTTCAGAGTCCCTGGCCTTGTCAACTGGACCAGATAGCGTATATAACCCAACTCTGGATTAGTCTGTTGCCCCGGGTTACCTAGTCCAAAAAAAACAAAGAAACCCGGTTTACGTAATCCAGTTGAGAAGACTAGGGACTCTGAAAAAGGTGCCGGATACTAGGGGAAATCCGGGTTTGGGGGCCAAAGGTCCTATCTGCCTGTTGTTAAAAAAAATAAATAAATAAAGTCAGGTTATGTGGTCCAGTTGAGAAGGCTAGGGACTCAGAAAAAGGCGTCGGATACCAGGGGAATCCGGTTTTGGGGTCCAAATGCCCTATTCTCCTTTGTTAAAAAAATAAAAAATAAAAAATACCACCTGTCCCTGCCACGTCACAGGTCCCAAAAAAAACTGCCACGTCAGCAATTTGTAACGGACGTTTGGCAAAGTTAACGGTGTTACTAATCAAACTACGATTTTCATTTATGAGTACCGCATCAGGTACTCGAAATTGTTTTTTATGCTGGTAGCAATTTTCGTAATAGTTGAGTACTAAATAAGCACCTCTACGAATGTAATAGACCTTGTGAATGAAGATTTGAATGAGAACCATGCTGAGGCAAGCACTCTTCAAGAGATTAAAAGCCTGATGAATAGGGAGTGGGAGGTGAAGCTTGCATATATAGGTCGTGAAGCTAATTGTGCTGTGGACCTTCTTGCGAAAAGAGGTTTGGAAGCTATGCATGGCTTCCATTTTGTGGGACAGCCTTCACATGATCTTATTTCTGTCATTAGCAAGTATTGTATGGGGTCAATAACTCCTACAGGAATTCGCTGAGGTATCTATCTATTGTATCAAAAAAAATAATAAGATTGAAACTCATATGGTGTAACAAAGCATTCTGCCCCAATTCAGAATTCAGAGGACTAAATCTCCATAAAACTTCTCCATGTTCACATAATATCGTCATCCAGTCGCTCTCATTATGCCCCGTGGAATCCAAATTCAACTTTGAGACATCGTCGACAGCACTAAATTGTTCTCTTTTTTTTATCATTTTACTGGCAATTTTGAAGCGAAAGGCATATTTGAGGACGTAAATTAGTAAAGTACATTAATTTCTATGCTAAGTTTGGAGATGCACTAGATTGAAACAGCTTTGATGCTGTGGTCCTGGCAACTCCACACTCTGATGATTTACTCTTCCTCTTGCAAGTCAACCCTTGTGCTGGTAACCCTCTCCAAAGAGCTGGTTATTTGGGTCGTACTGTGATAATTCACTCTTCCTTTTGCCGGTCAACCCTTATGCCTGTAGCTCTCTCCATAGAGTTGGTAATTCGGGCCATATGATCGCCTCTTCTCAGACTTGGCTTTAAAGGGCTAACCCTTTTAGACCTAAGGTTAAAAAAACAAATTGATCATTTTTTAAAGCCTGACCCTTGAGCATTCCAACTCGGGCCTAAAAGGACCGGTACTTTTAATAAAAAAATTTGATTCTCTTTTTTTAAAAAATAAACTAAAATTAAATGATAAAATTTTTTAATTTGAGAAATAAATGTTATCAAAATTAAGTTACAAACACCATATAGAGCACTAAGTTCAAGTTAAATAATAATCATAATATTATCTTATAAACATATGCATAGTTTACAAATAGTAACACATATAACATAATCAAATCATTATCCAAAGTTTAAAGGGAAAATGACAAAAAAATCCCCTCCAATAAGAAAAAGGACAAATCACTCCCCCAAGAATTCAAAATCCCAAATCAAACCTTAGGTATGATTTTGGGATTTTGAAAATGTTTTTGAAAGACTATTTTGCCCCTGAGAGAGGCAAGTAGGGGAATGGGAATTGAAAATCCCAAATACAATGTGCATCGTGCCCTTGTTCTTCTCTATGCTTCCATCACCGTCAACCCTTTCTCTGTTCTTCTCAGTCCATTGGTGAATAGTGACGCCAGGAGATTATTTAGGTCTGCTTCATCAACAAAGCAATGCCAGGAATTGAGCGTTTTGCAAAGTTGATTTCCATCTTCATCCTTCCATCTTCGAAGTTAAGCGTTGTTCCATTTTTGGTCTATCATTCTCGGCGATCTCTTCGTTTCTGCAACGAGCATCTCGCAAGGTTAGTCTGAAATCCTTTTCTAATCTCTTTGATTTGTTGGGGCAAGTTGATTTCTGCTGTTGGCCTAAATTTTAGTTCTGCTGCTGTGCTCTCTTGTGATTTTATCTAACAAATATCCTCCTTGCTCGACTTGGTTCATGGCCAACTGAATAAGAGAATAAAAGATTATATGGTAGAAGATGATCTCTCTACCTTTTGAGTTTCCCCAAGCTCGATCCTTCTAAGGTTTCATTCTACCCCCTTTACTAGCTTCATTGTGATTTCTGGTCTTGTAGGCTTTAGATTAATTTGAGGTAGGAGAAGTGTGAAGTCAAATTATTTAAATCTATCGATTGATTTTTGTGGGTTGATGCTAAATTAATTGATGGGTTTTTTATAGGAGATCTGAATTAAATGAGCAAGTTGGGTAAACATTGTTCTGCTGAAAATCGATTGAATTTTGATAACTTTTCATTTCTGAGATTAGATGTGATAAGGGAATAATGCAATTCAAGTAAATAGTGTAAATGGGGGTAAATGTTTGACTGCATTTTGTTAAGGTTTGGTGAAATGTTTCGACTGTGGTATGTTGATAGATATCTTGGTTCATATGCTGCACTTCTTAGTCTGACTTTCCTCTGAAGGTTAGCCTTAAACTCAATGTACTTGTCTCTCTACGATACTTTAATGTATATAGATGAATCCATTCATAAAAATTTTTGGCATGAAGAATGTTTTGGTTTTTGTACTATTTTTGGGTTACGTTTGACATCCCTTTGTAATATTTGGGAACTCTTGCTTATTCATACTTGTGTGACTAAAGAAAACCATCATTTCTGATAGCACTGGACTACTGCATCGATTGTATGTCTTTTGGTCCATGTTAGAACATTTGAACTTTGCTGCCTTTGGAGTCTTTAATTGGAGACCTTGTGATGTCATTCTCAATTGAAGCAAAATAAGTTCGACACACTTTTTGCAATAATTGAAACCTTTTAAGCTCTTCTCATCTTTGTTTGGATATTCCCTAACATTTTGTTGAAAGGAGAAAAAATCTATATCACAGATTCTCGTTTGTGTCTTTTGAATGATTTTTCCTTCTTTGATACAGCCCTCCTGTGCCGATGCTTTCCTTTATTTTCCCCGTTATTTTGCTGTTTTCATACTCTGAAGGGATGTCTAATATTTCAATTCAAAAGTTCTCTCTATTTCATAGGCATTTCTTTCTTTTGGTAATAAATGACTTGTGTACAATATGAACAACTTAGTTTTTTAACTTTGTGGACAGGAATAACTTTTTAAAATAACTACTGTTTCCCATACATCCTGAGTTTAGAAAATATAATCATATGTCTTGTTCTTTTCCAATACAAAGTAGTTCACTTATAGTGCTCTGGGAGGTCTCTCAATCCCTTTTGTATCTCTGCCGTGAATATGTATTTTAGCTTATTTGTATATTATGCCTTTTTATTCATCTGGGCAAACACTTTTAGTGATAATGGTGTTCTATTTCTTTAGAAGATGTGAAAAGAATGATGTAGGTTGACATGTAAAATCTTTATTCACAAAAAAACAAAAATTAAGGCTGTTGTGAGTTGTGTGAGATTATTTTTGTCTAAAACAGTTGTATATGATTAATAAATTGTGGTGATTGTTGTGAAAATCGATGGTTTAGTACTTGGAATGGATGAAATGGTCGAAACAGTTCAATCACCAGCTGCTCTAATAGTATAAACAGTTTGGTGTCATGCTCTAATAATACAATGAATAAGAGAATTGGTTTTATGGATTCATGTTGAACTCATTTGTTGTGATTTGATATTTTCATTCCAGGATCTACCATTGTTGATTGGTTGAAGTATGGGTTCCAAAAAAGGGGATTGTTCAAAGAAAGTTTAGGTTGAAGGAGAAAACAGTACTTCTTCCAGTGAAGATATCAGTCCAGATCCTCGCTTGTCTGGGACAAAGTTCCACTTTTTGTATTGTTCATGGAGAATAGGGCTTATAGTTATTGTAAATTTTTCCCAATTTACAAATTTAACATGTTGTGAGACAATTTTGACAAGTTGTAAGTGTTGCACTTTTTGTATGTTTCATGGAGAATGGACCAAAGTTCCACTTTTTATATGTTTCATGGAATGGAACAAAGTTTCCTTTTTTGTATGTTATATGAAAGATTAAATTTGTATTGAATGGAGTATGGGGGAGAGATCTCTATTTTCTATGTTTCTTGTTGGAAAATTATGAATGAGATGCACGAGTCTTCCTTTTGACTCGCTTGATTGTATCCTTCGAGCATACAATCTACCAATGTAGATGCACTGCCATCAATGTTACTCTAGGACTTATGTTAATGTAAAGTTAACATGTTTTAGGCAAATTGTGAATTTGTAGTTGTTCGACTTTTTGTATGTTTCATGGAGTATGGGACAAAACTCCCTTTTGATATGTTGTACTTGTATGAAACATTGAATGTGTATGTTTCCTGGAATATGGGACAAAGTTCCTGTTTCTCTATGTTTCTTGGTGGCCTATTCACAGGTCTATTTGCAATGTCAATGAGATTTTTGCTCCAGGCATTAACAACTTCCTCTTCAGCATTAACAACTTCATCATAAGAATTAACAACGTATGAATAGCGATTAACAACTTAGACCTTTGTTGCTTGCAATGTTGAGATTTTTGCCCCAGGCATTAACAACTTCCTCTTCAGCATTAGCAACTTCATCATAGGAATTAACTACGTATGAATAGCGATTAACAACTTAGACCTTTGTTGCTTGCAATGTTAAGAGATTTTTGCCCCAAGCATTAACAACTTCCTCTTCAGCATTAACAATTTCATCATAAGAATTAACAACGTCTGAATAGCGATTAACAACTTAGACCTCTGTTGCTTGCAATGTCAATGACATTTTTGCCCCAGGCATTAACAACTTCCCCTTCAGCATTAACAACTTCATCATAGGAATTAACAACATATGAATAGCGATTAACAACTTAGACCTTTATTGCTTGCAATGTTAAGAGATTTTTGCCCCAAGCATTAACAACTTCCTCTTCAGCATTAACAACTTCATCATAGGAATTAACAACGTCTGAATAGCGATTAACAACTTACAATTTTGTTACTGGTAATGTCAATGAGATTAACACTCCAAGAGTTAGGAACGTCCTCCCAAGTATTAACAACTTCATCATAGGCATCAACAACGTTATCATACATATTAACAAGTTCTGTGTAGCGGTTAACAACTGTCATATTTGCAGTTGCCAACGTCTAACTGAAACTAAACTTCATTCTTGATAACACACTAAAGTAGCAACAGTAAACCAAAATCTTCATTAATATAGAGTTTTTTTTTTCACAAATTCAATGACAAGTTAACATTAACATCATCATGTCACTTAATGTTCCCTTGTCACTAAACCAAAAACATCATTTACAATTCGCACACTTACTGTCAGCGTTAACAACTTCTTTGTAGGAATTAACAATTTTATCATACATATTAACAAGTTCTGTGTAGCGATTAACAACTGTCATGTTTGCAGTTGCCAATGTCCAACTGAAACTAAACTTCATTCTTCATAACACACTAAAGTAGCAACATTAAACCACATCTTTATTGACATAGAGTTTTTTACATATTCAATGACAAGTTAACGTTAAGATTATCATGCCATTTAATGTTCCCTTGTCATTAAACCAAAAAGGTTATTTACAATTTGCTGCTATAGTATTCACAAAATGGACACCATAATGCCAAACCGAACTCCCAAAAATATGAGTCGGTTCTTCAAAAACAAAATACTTCACTACTTTGTGACAAATTTTACCTTAGGTTGGGATTTTTGCAGGTCCTTCTTGTGTGACCGGCTTGATGGCATCTTGTACAATGATACATAGATATGCCCAATCTTATCATTATAATCAAACAAGTTCCCAACCTCACCATCATCATTTAGATCTATCAACATATTCTCATCAAGTTCCCAATCTTATCATTATAATCAACATATTCTCATCATTTAGATTCTAATGTCACACATATTAGAATCCATCCTAAGCCATGATGATATCATCAACCTCAAAGCTTCAAATGTTATCCCCTCTTTCATGGTTTTCATCTTCACACCACCTCCATTATATTCAATTTTACATTCAGAATTACATACAAAATTACCTCCAACATGGAAATAACAACACAATACTTTTAGTTCTCTTGAGCCACCATCAAGTGCCATTTTTCATTCCTCCCTGCAAAAGACGATTAATTTTTCAATGACAAAACTTTCCATCCCATGTTTAATGTCATTACATAGTTTGTGCAGAACAATACCTAAACCATTCTGTTAACAACTTCATATTTGGTTTTAACATTTACATCATAGATATTGACAACTTGTGACAACAAATTTATTGTTAAACTATTTTTTATGACAGACCCAAGCTTAACTCCATAAGCATCCCAAATGAATTATGTTCCTCTCTTTAGCTTGAAGGCATAACCTTAATTCCATTTTAATCTAAAAATTACACACCCATTGAAAAACCCATGAAAAGAAACACCTTTCAACTCATCAAAAAAATTGAAACAATGGAGATGAAGTTCATTTGCATCAAATCAGTAACAAAAACCAGTACCATTACACTAAATCAGTAAAAAAAACCTTTAAATGCAGCTTAAGGCAAAGAATAAGATTTGGAGTAAACAATGGATGATGTAATATACTCATATATACAAGCCACCCTTATCCGTTAACACCGTTTGCCGTAGACGCCGTTTGCCGTCACCTTTTCGTTTTACTCCAAACCCCAGCTGCGTTTTACTTGAATAATGAGGGGATGAGCTACGTTTTTGCTTCCAAGGGGCTTCACTTTTTTTATTCTCTTTGCCTTTTACTTCATTTAAGTTTTCAGGGCCATATTAGTCATTTTCCAACAATTAAAAATCCCAAAATGCTCCCCAGGGACTGATATGGGATTTGAAAATCTTTGGGGAGTGATTTGTCCTTTCTCTTATTGGAGGGGATTTTCTTGTCATTTTCCGAAGTTTAAATGAATAAATTATTGTTTAAAATCAAATAAACCAAATCTTTCATTAAATTGAATCTTATTAAGGCTAATAATTCAAGCCCAGCCCTAGCATTTTTCAGGTCTAAACGAGCTGGACGACGGGCTCAACCAGTTTTTCTGGCTCTATCTCTCCAGTTGGGCAAGCATTATTGTAATTGGTACAGTTTTTGAGAGAATCGCATCCTAAACGCTAGCTATTATTAAATAATTATATAAAGCTAAGCCCTCTTTAATGGTTACCCTCATGACGTAGAACTTATTACAGATGAGAGGAACTTGTTTGACCAGTTTTTAGGCCCGAGCCCTTTTAATAAAAGATTTTATTCTCTTTTTTAAAAAAATAAAATAAAATTATATGATAAAAATTTTTAATTTGAGAAATAAACATTATCAAAATTAAGTACCAAGTCCAAGTTAAATAATAATCATAATATTATCTTATAAAAATATGCATAGATTACAAATATTAATTCATATAACATAATCAAATCATTATGTAAAGTTTAAATGAATAAATTATTTTTTAAAATCAAATAAATCAAATCATTATAGAAATTGAATCTTGAGGCTAATAATTCAAGCCCAACCCTAGCATTTTCTGAGTCTAAATTAGCTAGCCCAACAGGCTCAACCTGTTTATCTGGCTCTAGCTCTCTGGTTGCCAGGTTTTATTGTAACAGATACAATTTTTGAGAAAATCGCATCGTAAAAGCTAGCTATTAATTAGTACAAAAGAAACCAAAGCTATATAAAGCTAAGCCCTCTTTAATGGTTACCCTCGTGATGTAGGAGAACTTGTTACAGATGAGAGGAACTTGTTTAACCAGTTTTCTGAGTAAAGGAGTGAATTAAAACAGAGATATATTTTATGTGTCACTGCATAGTTTTTTTTTTCACCTGAATTCACTGCATGGTTGATATGTCAATAATTGTATGCTAGCCCAGAAAGGATCTTTAATTCCTGTTTTTGTATATTCTAAAGGTTTTTTGAGTTAAATTCTTTGGAAAATTCGTAGGTCAATTATTAAAAAAATAGCCCAAGAAATAACATCTTGTTCCTAATTTATTTATGTTCTCACTGGCCCAGTATCTCCATTTTTTCTTTCTTGTGACAATTCAGATGTCTTCACTGCCTCTATGCAACATGTTTACTTACTTTCTCCCATAGTTTGAACCGTTGATATGTCTTTGATTTTCTCTTTTATTCTGTTGGTTTATGAGTTTACCAAAGAAGATTTGATCAAAATATGGATAGCAGAATGGCTCTTTCAGTGGGGAAAGAAACAAAGTCCAAGGAACATATCTAGAGTAGAAGATGATGCTAATACTCAAGGTTAATTCCTTTTGTGCAGAACGAATTATTGTTGTGTCTAGAATTGACCCTAAATTGGATTTTGGTTGCTTGGTGTGACTGAAAATTGGTTCCGGCAAATGGAGAGGTGTAAAAAAATTAGGATAAAAAGAAAAGTGTAAATACCTTGTTCAGTACTTCAATTACATTATTGTGGTTTTTATTGACATCTATTCATTTTCAATCTCGCCGACTTGAGAAGCCCGAATTAAACTTTCATGTCATTGGATTAAAAAAAGGATAATGAAAAGGGAATTAGGGTATTTAATGAATTAAAAATCAAATAACTAATACTCTCGCTCTACTCTAGGCCTAAATATAATAGAACTTAAAAGAAAAAAGTTTACTTTATTCTTAAATACAAGACATCAATTATTTTGTCTTCCATATTACGACTGTTTTTCTGAAATGTCCCTATTAATTGCATAGATTGAATGTGCTTCCATTGATAGTAGTTCTAGTACACATGATTATATGTTATATTTTAAAAGAGTTATTACATATTATTATAAATAATTAGCTAAATTGATTTTTTTAATGATTGAATTATTTATCTGGATCTTATATTAAAGATTGAAATAAATATGAGTTGTGCATTGTATATGACCCAGTTCTTTATAAAAGATAGGGAAATTAAAACATGTCAATATGTAAGTAAATTTTGGGTATATGTGGTGGAGTCCACATTTTGGTGGTCCTATTGGCAAGGGACACATCACTTCATTAATACCTTGGAGGTTTCTCAGGAAGGGAAAGAAGGGAAAGGGAAAGGGAAGAGAAGAAAAGGACATTAGTTTTTTTTTTTGGCCAGAAGAAAAGGACATTAGTTTGAAGATAGGATATTTAATATAATGCAGATTCCTTTAATCCAGTGTGACATGTGATGAGTGACTATATAATAACGCCTAATTTCCACTTTTTAAAAAACTAATAATAGTAATACGTTTTTTGCATCAGCATTACATCATAGTGATGTCACTAACATTTACTTAAATTACATTTATGATAGGAGATAAATTGAACAAAAAACAACGTTATTGTAGAGAAGGTCTTTAATTATCACACGAGGAAGGTAATGTGTGTGTGTGTGTGGGTCATGTTCTACCATCCAAAATACTATTAGTAAGAAAATAAAATGTGAGAGATATGAAACTACCAAAACAAAACGATGTTTGGTACAAGGGAGAAGAACTCGTCTTCATCCATATGCCTCGTGGAAATAAGACAATATTTCGTTTAATGACAGACCAATTTAAATTATAAAGTGAGTAGATTGAATTTAAATGGGGAAATAATTGAATTCCTAGAGACACAATTAAAGAGATAACAAAAATAGCATTGAAGTTTTAAACTTGTGACTAAGAAAACACATTGAGAAGCAATACTCCATCAAAGTAACCGATGCTTAAATTTGGTTTTGTAATATTGGATAGCTAATAGAGTTATACATCTTTCTTTTTTAAAAAAAAAAAAATAGGTTAATGACTTGTAACTATATAACTTTTTCAGCCTCCTCTTGATGGACCCTATAGTTTAATTTGGTCCCTACTTAGAAGAGGCTTTTGAATAATTGACTTTTCTTGTCGGTCCACACACATATACATCACTATAATTCTAATTGGGATAAGGGTCAATTTGACCCCGAAAGTTTTGCCTTAGGATCACTCTGAACCCAGAAGTTTTTTTTTTGGATCAATTTAACCCTGGAAGTATGAAAAATGTATCAATGTGGCCCCTCCTTGACAGTACCCCGGGGTTAAATTGATACATTTTTCATACTTCCGGGGTTAAATTGATCCAAAAAAAACTTCCGGATCCAGAGTGATCCTAAGGCAAAACTTCTGGGGTCAAATTGACCCTTATCCCATTCTAATTCTTGATATAAGAATCAGTTAACATAATTTATGAAAATTAAAAACGTTGAATAAATTACTGAATTATATATGGATACCAACTAGTTTGTATCAATAAAAATACTTTAAAATAAAATATTTAGTTTCTCTAATTTTTTATTATAAAATTAACTGAATATTAAAGACGGAGGAAGTGTCACATGCGTCACTACTCCTATTAATAACGTTTTGAACGTGCTGCGAGAATTCCAACATAAGATTTCAAGTCTGAGTTGGATCGCATAACACGACACGGCATTGACTAAAATAGTAAAATAAACTATATAGATCTTTGAGTAGTGCATGTGCTCATAGTTTTAAGGCTACTTATTATATTGAACATAAAAATAATTAAAACCTAGTGGAGCACATATATATGCACATTTAAACTTACATTAGATCAGAACCAGATTTTCAATTACAACGATTATAATGTACCTTTATCGATTACATGCAGGGATAGTTAACAAGATAAAAGTCAAAACACAGAGCACTCGTCCCATGAAGTATTTCAGTATACACATAATGCAAGAACTATCTATGTCTAATGTCCTAGCTAACAAATTTAAAAGTTGTACTCTCAACTTAATCTCATAGCCTTGTAACATAATGACACCAAACTCCATCCAAAGTGTTTCATAGAGTTGAGGTTCTTGGCTTAGATACTATATATTAGTTTATGAGTACGTGAATTATGGCAAGAAAAATATTTTCAATATGCTCAAAAGAGGCATTGATGAGAAGTCGAGAATTGAAACTAATTATAGACTCAGAATTAAACTTCAAAGGGTAAGTGTTTCTTATATAGGATGGTTAATTATTATTGTTAATTATTGAGGGTGATGAATTATATGAGATGATCGATGATGATGGTGATGATTTAATAAGCGGCGTAGTTGGCGTAGTTGTTTCTGCGTTTTTTGGTGAAGAAAACGATCCAAGTGATGACTTCGAGCAACAAGGCAATACCAGCCAAAGCACAAATGGCTGCCACGTAAGCCATCTTCCATGTTCTGTCAGGGTTCAAGATGTTGAAGCCTCCAAATACGTTAATGATTCCAAGGATGATGGTAGTATATCCCACACTATGATGATATATGTTCCACCAAAATCTGAACTTATGGTCCTTTCTTGGTCTCAACACCAATGCCAATACCTGCGAATTTTTCAACACACACCCAAAGAGCTAAATATATATATAGAGCTTCACATGCAACAATTGCGACTACTTTACTCACTAATGAAGTCGATTATATGAATGACAAGATATTATTGTTTTCTCCCGGCCTAAATTGAAGGCGTTTTCTAAAAGAAACTTGATCCATGATATTAGCCATTTGGCGAGTGATTCAATAGGAGAAAACTTCAAGTCTAATGTATAGTGCCTTCACTAATTATCTTCACTTATGTGCTCTTAGTTATGGGCAAAATTGAAAAAAAAAATCCATTTTTAATCACACACATGTTGGTTCTAATAAATTAGATAGAGGTTATTTAATTTATAATATGGATGTTATATCCTATCAGTAAAACCCATATTAATTACGTATTGACAATTAGAATAGAATAATGTCAACTGTCTTGTGGTCTAATGACATAAAAATTTGTTGAGGGTATGAAGTTGTAAGTTCGGTTCCACTTGTAATCATCTCATGCATTGTGTTAGACCTTAATCATGACCGTCTAAGTCTTAAAAAAACAAGAAGAATAGCCAGGATGTCATTTATTACCTGTAATGTGGCGAGGGAGAAAAGGGTGATTCCAATTTTGCCATGGGCAGAATTACTAATGCCCTGAGATTCACTTCCAAGCTTAAGACCAATGGCCCACCCTGAAACTCCCAATGCGTATCCTGAAACTTGACAGAATATATGAAGATAGAACCATGCTGGGTCTAATGACGGAAATGCCCTCATGTATCTTGCTATTATCACCCCCATTGGGAACAAAAACCCCCAGCTCACTGCATTTAGCACTCCATGAATCTGCATCCATACACTCATTAATTAGCTAATCACAGTTGAATTATATGATACAGTATACTTTAAGTCCTTTAATTTTGTATAAAGTTTCATATTAGTCCCTTCACTTTTAAAGGTATTTTTTCAGTCATTTTACCCTAAGTCCGTGAATAAAAATTGCTAACATATTAAGTTTAATTCTCAAAATAATAATGATTGATATAAAAAATTTATCATTTAATTTTAGACTAATAATACTAGAATCAAAGGATTGAATTTTTTTTTAAGTTAATATTGAGCAAAGTATAAAATTATAAGTAAAACAACCGAACTTATACTTTAGCCTAAACTATATGAAGGAAAATTGGTTCAAACTCAATTTAAGAAATTTTATAAGCTAGAGAGACCTAAATTTGACGAGCATATGCAACTATTCTTTATCTATATGTAACGTATATTTTAAACTATGTGCAAATAACTATGATTTTGAAGTTTTTTTGCATATAGTTGAAAATAGATTGCACTTAGTCGGAACCAAAGACAATGAGTTGCATCAGGTCCCTCTAAACTATGTGCAAATAACTTTGATTTTGAATTTTTTTGCATATATTCTAAACTATGTGCAAATAACTAAAATAGTTGCATCAGGTCCCTTTAATCCATGAAATTTTAGGGTTTTAGTTATTTTATAACCAACTTTCCCAATATTCATTAATTCCATAATTTCCATAGTTAATACCAAAACATAGTGAAAGTTACGTTCATTTACATTCTTTTGATGTGCTCTTGAATCATCCCCACCACTGCTAATCAAACCCTGCCCTGATGATGACTTCAAGCTCAACACTCCCTTGGATCTCATATTCGCCGGAGCGAAGCCATGAGCGACGATCCTTCCGTCGTCAGTGACGGTGGGTCCCACCTGCCACACCTGGTTAACCCTATCCGCATTCTCCGCCACCTTCACCTTAGCAAAAATCCCCATCATTTCTCCGCCGGAAAACTCCTCCGCCGTCAAGTCCCACACCTCAAACGACAGTTTCCCCGGAATCACCGAAGTATAAGACCTAATGTCATAAGTCTTCGCCGTCACAACACCCTTCTTTTTATCCTTAAACGCCACGATAGCTTGCGCCCCGGCCATACCGGTCCCGGTCGGGTTTATGGCCCACGAAACCCACCCGCCGGGCCCCGCCGGAGCCGCCACGAAGGCGACGGAGAGAGAAGAGTTGGAGGGATCATGTGTCCAATGGAGATATGAGTTTAACACAGGAAGGTCAACGCAATTTGAATAAACTTTGTTATTGGTGAACTTTTGAGATGTGCATGTTAGTGAAGAAGTTGCTAGAGATGGGAACGATGACACAAAAAGTGAAAGACTTAGAAAGAAAGGAACAATAATGGAACATGGTAGAGACATCGATATCGTCGTCGTCAAAGAGAAAGATTTTAAATACAAGACAGCGTGGTTATGTGTTCTTGTGATTTTGTTTTTGTAATTTTTGAGATATATTTATTTAAGGTTGGGATTAAACAAAAAGCGAAAGATATGGCAATAAATCTGGAGGGCGTATGTAAACAAAATGTGTTGGAACAACGTCAAGCGTTTTCTGCTTCGAGAAATGAAATGGGACTCAAACTTTTCCCCAGAGTTAGGCAATTTTCGGTTTTATTTTTCTATTGTTGGAAGTGTCTTGTTTTTGTTTGTTTTTATTGTTTTACTTTAAGTTGCTTATATTAACAACAACCCACTTCGTAGTTCCCATGTCATTTTTGCCTGTTTAATTCCTATAAGGAGAAAAATTTAGGCATAAATTATATCTTTATATATACATATATATGTATATATAATTGTGTAGCTGGATTTTTTTAATAAAAATAGGGAAGATTGATGTAAAATCCTCCATTTTATAATTTATTACTCAAAGGAATCTGAAATGTGTTTTAAGACACCATATACTACATATTGTTAGTAGTTAAATGTTTTCTTCAACGGTATGCAACCTTTTTTTTTTATATACATGGTGTGCAACTTAATTTTGATTACATGCAAAATGGATGATTTTTGTACATGATTTAAAATATATTGCACATAATTCAAGAAAGGCTTCACTCCCACACCCTCATATACATAAGGGCCTTCAGATATTTTTTGTTGATAAATTTTATAACGGAGGACTTTTCAGCAATTTTTCCATGAAAAGTTAAAAACATAAATTTTAAAATATAATTTTATTATCTTAGTTAATTCAATGAAAATTATTTTCCAGATTAGTTTTTATATATAAACTTTTTGTGTGAGGTATTATAACTTATAAGCTTCGACTGTATTCTCAGATTAAATTGAAGGTAATTCAGAGAATTCGATTACTTTTAGAGCCACAAAGTAACCCAACTCAATAAATATGCACAGTTTTATGTACTATATTTGACGAGTCAAGGGGAAAATATTAAGGTTGGTTGGGGCTGATTTCCTAACAGAGAACTTTATAAACAAATTTTTAAATTAAGTTATAATGAATCTAATGTTTTTTATAATAATAAGATAATATCAGAATTAAATTTGAAAAACCATACAGAGAAAAAGAAACATGGCTAAATAATGTTTGATGAATTACGATATAAAACCAATAAATAATACTGCAGAATTAATCAAGAAGGCCTCAATTTGAGAAATGAAATACATTTTTTAAGAACATAATAGTGCAATTATTAAATTTTTTATAAATTTGAGAAATGAATTACATTTTTTAAGATCATAATAGTGAAATTATTAAATTTTTTATTATATATATTAAATAATGGAACATATTAATAATATATCAACAGCCGTGCAATATTAATTACATACTTATGGAAGGGCTTTACCCAGGCAACAAAGCCCATAAAGTCTGGCTCTCGGGTTCGGAAAAAGCTAGGTGATCAAAAAAGAATATTTCTTCATGCTAGTGAGTAATAAAAATTAGATGTTAAAATTTAGAGAAAATAAAAATACATTTGTTGGTAACTTAACTTTTATTAAGTTTTGATTTTGGTACCTACATGTATTTTTATCATAATTAAATGCCTTAATTTTAATTTTTAGATACTATCAGCTTCTATACAAAGGCTGGCTATACTAATAGAACAAATGAGCTAATAGTGGTAATTGAACAAAATTAATAGTTTAATTTTGAGATTGAAAGTAATAGGTACTAAAATCAAAATTGAATAACAATATAATAGGGACTAACAAATGGGTTTCCCTAAAATTTAAAAGTAAATTTTATTTAAGTTTGACTTCAAGGCTTTAAGATGCCCAAACTCTACAGGTACTCCCTCCGTCCCTTATTATAAGAGCCAAATAGGTAAAATCACACAGATTAAGGAAGTAGTTGAGAGAGATAAATATGTCTGAAATAATTTTGTTTTCTCAAGTTTGCCCTTATTTATGTAAGAGAGAGAAATGTGATAATAGTATTATAAATGAGTATGAAAGAGAATGTGAATAGAGAGAATAGTGATAGGTAAAATGGGAAAAAGTTCATTAAATGTTTTGACAAATTGTAACAAGCTCTTATAAAAAGGGACAAAACCATTCAAATTTTTTGCTTTTATATATAGGGACGGAGGGAGTATTTGATATGATTATAGTAATTTTATGTTTCCAATAGCAATTATTTTTATTTTATACTCTATATTTTTGAAGTAAAATAAATAAAATATTGAAAATTTACATATAAATAACTCCAATTTTTTTACTGAGATTTCAGATAATTAATCTTATTTTATTATATTAAATTCATTGCAACTTCTTAATGGAAATTTATATTGGATCATTAATACATTGAATGGCCCAGATTTTGTTCCTCTCTAAGTTGAGGAACATCCTCTCCTTCCCAAAATTAATATGATTGCATGATTGTAGCTTTTTTATAAGGAATAAATGAAAAGCTCAATAAAAAAATATGAAAAGAATCTCACATATGAATTATACCCACATGGCACACCCTAATAGATAATACCGTAACAATTAGGGGTGGGCATGGGTAGGGCTGGGCAAGGCGGTACCCCTGCCCGATGCCCAGCTCTAAGAATGAATGGGCAGTACAATGTCCAGTCATGCCCGATAGAAGCCCTAACCATTATGGGCTGGGTAAGAGTGGGCTAGGCTGGGTGGGCACTTCCCTACCCAAATTGTGATTCTCTCTTCCCATAAAGAAAAATCCAATTATAACTAATAAATACTAATATAAACGTTAAAGTTATTCTATATTAAAAATTCAATTATGACTAATAAATACTAATATAACCATTAAATAATGATCCATAATTCCACACTTTAAGATATTTTAAAATAATAAGTCCGCAACTTATGTTTCGAAAGGAAAATATCTACCATGTATCCTAAAAGATTTTAAATAAATATAGATTTTGAGATACATTATACCAAATTTATAAATATTTCATGTATATTTTAAATAAAACGATGTAAATTTAAATAATATGTATTATATATAATAAAATATATAGTGAATAATATATATTTTAAATAAATGTAACATAATTTTTCTTGCTGGGCTAAATGGGCAGGGCAACACCCCCTGCCCAACAATTAGCCCAGCCCTGCCCTGCCTAGCCCAAAATTTTTTGGACAATTTTTTTTGGGCTGGGTTGGGTGATTTTTCACTGGACTTGGGTGGGCATGCTGGGCGGCTGGGCATCATGCTCACCCTTAGTAACAATGATGGCAAAAATAAATAAATTAATTAACGCAACAAATTAAAAGGAAACCAATGATAGGATGGAAAAGCCAAAACTGTTGGACAAATCCAATTTCCATAAGGACAAATTTCAAATTTCCACCACAAATAATAATCTAATTAAAATATTCAGAACTTGTATACAACGATATAATTCAACACATTTAAAAGAAAATAAATTATCTGTCCTTTTGATATGGCACTCAACAAAAAAGGAAATAAGTAATTTGTTACATCGACCTAATTGATTTATTCATTTTTCTAAAGTTAAATAGATAAAAAAAGGCAATGTTTTTGTTATAACAATTAAAATCAATATTTCAAATGCCGAATCAAATTTTGAGCTAAAAAGATAATCATTTATAGTTCTTATAGCTCAACTTGTCAAATTGATCCAACGAAATAATATTATATATTCATATATAAATTGTATAAATAATTAAATACTAAAAAAATGTTTATCAAATTCTTATCTTTCTTATAAAAATGAACATGAAATATTTCAATCTGACGATGTTGAACAAGCTCACATGTATCATATAAACGAGTAATTGAAGTAACACCTACCTCAACAAGTAGACATGGGAGAGCTTCTTTGCCCATCTTGCAATTAAAATATTTATGTGTATTTTTTAAAGTAGTAACTATATTACTATTATATTTTTCCATTTATTCTTAAAATAATTACTCCCTCTAGTCATTATTATAAGAGTTTAAAATTTGAATTGATTTGGTCCAAAATATAAGAGCTCGTGTTGCATTCTCTCATCATTTAATGCATTTTTTCCTATTTCACCCCTAATTCTCTTTCATATTTATTAATGCTTATATATTTATCTCTCTTGACAGACTCATAATAAATATGGATAATATTAAAAAAAGATGTATATTCAAAATACATTTAATTACTTTAACATTTAACATATTTTATGACTGTGAGACTCTTATGAACACGACTGGAGGGAGTATTATTTATCATGGTTTCCCCACAGCCCATTCCGTTGGCATCCCAAGAAACGGAAGCAGAAGAAATATCTAAGCCATCTCAGCCTCCAAACATTGAATGTCAACCACAAGGTAGAACCAATAATAATGCTTCACATTAACATCACCGATACTCCTTTTCTTTTCTTTTCTTTTTTTTTTTTCCGGAAGAACAGTTCCTACTCTATACTACTTCCTTCAACTTGCCTTTTTTCTTGAACCTTTAAATTGATACTCCTCCCTCGCTCCTTCTTTTGTATAAAGAATTGACTACTAATTAACTGTCAGCTAAAATTAATTACAAATATATGGTACAACCAATAAAAAAGATAGAGCAGTAATATTTGATATGATTTGATAAAATTTATATATCTTGTATTTTATGATATTATTTTTTTATTTAATATATATTTTCTTGGATTTATGGTTAAAACGGGACTCAAACTCAGACCATAGACGACGTTAACATAAGCTTTTGATGGTACTCCCTCTAATCCCTATTATAAGAAGTAGTCAACATTTTTACACATATCAATAAAAACATGTTTGAATCATTTATTAAGGGTGGATTTTACATTTTTACCAATACTCATTTATTATACACACTTTCTCTTCCATCCATGCATTTATTAATATATAAGGGCAAAAATGGAAAACATACATTTATTACTTTAACTTTTGTATATTACTTCTTACATTTTAGACCAAAAAATTTGTAATGTTATATCTTATAATTAGGATAAGAGGGAGTATCTTATATAAATTTGAGGCATCTTTTTATTTTGACCGAAAGTGTTAGCTTATTAACTTATGGTTTTGACAAAAGTTTATTTGTGAAAGGAGCGTAAAATACTCTTCTGGTCCTATTTATAAGTCACTTCCAGCATATTTCACACAGACCAAGGAAAGCCTTAAAACTCATTAACTTTCCACTAAAATCCAACAAATTTACAACTTTACCCATATTTAATATCTACCATATCACATGAAAATAAAGTCAACACATAATAAATGAAGGGTAAACTTGTACATTTACACTAAATATTTAATGATGTGACTTATATATAGGACCAAATAAAACCTTCTCTCTCTGGCCTATAAATAGGACCAGATGAGTGAGAAGCTTTGAAGGGATTTATATTTATATTACCAATAAAATTAAAAACCAAACAGTTTAGTCCAATGATGAAAAACCCGGACCGGACGGTTCGACCGGTTCAACCGTGAAACGGTCGCTGGTCCGGTCCGGGCAATGAGGAAAAACCGGACTGGAGTTGACCCGGTCAATGGCCGAGGTCAACCGGCAGTTGAACCGCCCAACCCGGGTGGTTCAACCGCCAACCCGTTCAACACGGTCCCCCGGGTTGGCACTTTTTTTAAAAAAATAAAAAATAAATTTTTTTTTATTATAATTCACCTAATTACTAATTTTCACTTAACTCAATTTTAGAAATTAGGAAACTATAATACTTTAAATATTATTTTACTTGCATATACTTAATATTTAATTGTTGTTGCTCTTAATATTTGTATTTTAGTCTGTAGATTGTAGAATAATATTTATTTTTATGTGTAATCAACTAATATTTTCTCTTTTTCCCTCTATAAAAACATTAAAATATTCATATTTGATGAATCATGCATACCTATCTACATTTACATTTTGATATTAGTGATTATTAATGTTAATATCAATAAAATTTTATTATTTTAATATAATCCGGTTTGATCCGGTCCGACCCCGATCCGACTATTGACCCTTGAACCAATGCCTCACCCGATTTAATGCCCGATCCGGTTTTTTGAACATTGGTTTAGTCAACACAATTCCCCAACTTTTGCACACATGGAAAACACGCAATTTCAGTTTACACTGACCAAGCCCTGAAAGTGAGTCAGATTTTACACATGTAGAGACGTGAATTACGGAACCAGTTTCGGTGCTCGTCAGAAAGATAGGTAGAGGGCGCTCATCTGCTTTGGACCGTCCAGATTTGAATCTCAACGGTCCAGATTTAATAATTTTAAATTTGTTATTTTTAAATGAATAATATATTTTTTGACAAAATGATAGTTAAGAGATTATCTTCATTTTAGATTTTGTAACCATAAAAATAATTGTTTTATTAAAATCACAAACTTAAAAAAATTAAATCTGGACCGTTTATATTGGATCTAGACGGTCCATATGAAAGAGCACCCTCTACCTATCTTTTCGACGAGCACCGAAACTGATTCCCGTGAATTACAGACGTTTAAGTTGACCGCAAGTTCAAATTACACCTTTACCCTATATGCTCTTAATTAAACTATTAATCTCATATTAAGGAATAGGAGGGACATGGAGTAATTGACCATTGAAAATTATAGGTATTGAAAAAGACAGGCGGGGCCAACTATATCTTCATCATACTGATTTCTCAGATCTGTATAAATCTCCTGAAGATCGAAGCCAGAAAATAAAAATTTTCTATATATGAAAATCTGATAATCCTGATAAACATAAAATCAGCCTACTCACGAATAAATCGGCATAATAATCAACTAATATCAGTCACACACAGATAGAAATGTTATTCTCTTACTGATTAACAAAAAGAAGAACAGAAAGCAAAAAATCTCAGAAACTCACACAACTCACAACCACCATTAACAAACCAGCCAAAAATCCCAACCCAAATCTGCTACCTCTCACTGAATCACCTCCACTTTTCTCACCGCCGGCGGTGGTGGTTGTATTTCCGCCGGCGGTTGTCGCCGCCGCCACCGACAAAGTAGATTTCGCCTTCAGATTCGCCGGACTGAATTCATGCTTATCCGGAACACCGTTAGTTACCGACGAACCAACCTGCCACACCTGATTAATCGCATCCGGCTTTACAGGAACCTTGACGGAAGCGAGGATCGTGATAACGCCGTCAGATTCAACGGCGCTCAGATCCCAAACCTCAAACGAGAGCTTCGATTCCTCAATAGCTTTGTAGGAACTGAGGTTGTAGGTCTTGGGTACGACGGAACCGTTCGATTTGAAGGCTATTATGGCCTGAGCGCCTACCATACCTGATGCAGTACGGTGAAGGCAGAGAGCATTAGATGAGCAGAAAAGAGATCCAGTAGAAAGGGGCAATGGAAAATTGATATTCATGCAAAAACTCAGGAGCTTACAAAAGCAAATGACTTCCTAAGTAATGTTTGATAAATTAGTTAAAATCATATAAAATCAATAAAATATCCTAATAATTTTTTATGACATCTTTTATTTGTTTATTATTCTGTATCTGTTCTTAATTAAATATCAAGTTGACTTTTTAAACTATTTAAGCAAAATAGACATTTAAATGTTACTTTAGATCATGAGTAAGATTATAAATTAGTTTTGAGAAAAAAAGATAAATCAAAACAATTTAAGGTGATTTATTTTCTATCCTTAATTTTTTTAAAAAAAATTAAATTAATTTTATAATTAGAACAATATTAAAGAACATCATTTTAAGGAAAAAAGAAAAGAAACAATAGAAAGAATTTTTATATTTAAAAACATCAAAAAGTGATTTATATTTAAGAAGGCACCAACCACAACATTCTTGAAATTAAAAATGAAACGCAAATCACAGCTAATTACAATTAATGTTAACGGATAGAATCAAAATGAAAATAAACTATTTCTAAGATTATATAATAATAATAATAATAATAATAATAATAATAATAATAATAGAAATAGAGAATTTCTAGAAAATGGCAGAAAATTGTGATTTACTGATTTGTCCAACAATAATACCTGTAGAGGTGGGATTGATAGCCCAGGAAACCCAGCCGGAGGGCTTAGCTGGAGTGGCGACGAAGGCGATGGAGAGGGAATTGTTGGCCGCATCGTAGGTGTAGTGAAGAGTCGCACCCAAACTAGAGAGATCCGTACAGTTTGTGAAGGTTTTCTTGTCAGGAAGCTTCGGAGATGCACAGGTAGATTGGACTGGAGAGAAAGACAAAGCGAAGAAAATCGCTGAGATTGCGAGGATCAGAGAGAAAGAAGAAGAAGCCATTGGAACAAAGGAGATAACACAGAAGGGGGAAACTACAGTGAAGAATGAGTGAGGCTATTATCTTCTCTGGTGTATGGTGGAGAGAAGGTGTATGTATATAGTGCGAGTGAGTGAGGATGGCACGCGTGAGGGAGGTGGGATCTGGTGCGCCGTGTGTAACGGATACTGACTGGGCAAGTCATTGACCGTTGGAGGGTGGAATAGAAAAGAGAGTAGACGTGAAAACAGATTTGTTCGGATTTGAGATTTCAAAAATTTCCTTTTTGCTATCACAAGATTTCAAAACTTTCTGCAAGTATTGGTGATGTATTAATTATTAATTAATTATACTCCTATTGTTCAACGGATTCTGACATATGGTCCTGCCTTAAAAATTATCTTTGACAAAGTATTTTTTCCCTATCAACGAGTTTGGTAGAATTTCTCTCAGTATACTTCATAAATATTTATTATATTAATACAATCAATCTAAATTATTGGAAAAATATATCTCCCATAAATTTATAAAATTGCATATTTGAGAAATATTTACATACTCTTAGAGTACCATATTATTTGTACCTCAACTAACAAAATTGTAACACCTAATCTAATTTTAAAGCTAAATTATATAAAAACCCCTGAACTTTTGACCAATTGCAGATAACCCCCGTTAACATTTGAAAGTTTAAATTGAGTACAAAAAAGAATTCATGTTTTGATTCCTAACCCCCTACCATTAATATTGCAGTTAAAGTTTACGGGTTTTTGTCTTTAGCAATTTTTAACATTTTTTTCATTTTGTACCATATCATTTAAAAAAATAACCCTCGACAACTGACATATAATTTTAAGTATTTTTAAGTAATTAAAAATATAAAATGTTTAAAAAAGGATTTAAAATGTTTTCTTGAACATGCGATATATAAATAAAATGTTTTAAAAATAAAAATACTTAAAATGCATGTAAAATATTTATTTGATCATGTCTTTTTTAAATGAAAAATTATAATATACTTACAATTATATATTAAATGAGAAAGGTTATTTTTTTAAATGACATGTTATACAATACAAAATATTAAAAAAATGGATAAGATAAAAGCCGTTGATTTTAACGGAAGTCTTAACGGTAGTGGTTGAGAGTCAAAACATGAAATATCAATGGATGTTTAGTTTATACTTTTAAAGATTATGGAGGTTATTTACAAATGGCTCAAAGTTCAAGGGGTTTTATATAATTTAGCCCAATTTTAATATCAACTGTCATTTTTTATTTTTGCTGAAGAAAAGGAAAAAAGATAATCCTTCCCATCATACCATGCTCTAAAATAGAGGATGATAGTTAGTATTAAAATTAGGTTATGTATCACATTTTTATTTATTAGAATACAAATAACGTAATACTTTAAGATTATGCAATTATTTCTCTATCAACGTTAAATTACGAGGAGATGCAAAAAACTTTTTGACAATCAATTATTAAGATTTACTTCTAAATGATATTGAGGAGATATATTTCCTTTTTTTCCAAAATCTTTTATTATGGTAATGATATTCCTTAAAAAATTTGTTGAATGATATAATTGATAAGATAAAATATCATCACGTAAAATACTTATTCCAGTTAGGTATGTTTCTTTAGGTAAAACAAAACTGACTTGATTTTTCTTACCAAAAATAGAAGTGACTTAATTTTGTTTTAATTTTTTATTTTTATACCTTTTATCTGGGATTCAATTTATTCATTCTAATTCTGAACTTTTAACTTATCTTGTGATGCATGAAAAAAAAAAACTTTTAACTTTCCTTTGATTACGGATTTTTTTTTTTTTTTGCTACGATCTTTTATTACATTTATACTATTTTTAAAAAATTTTGTTGGATGATAATTGATAAGATCAAATATAATCACAAAAAATCCATTTGGGGCTCAAAGCTCAATGGATGAAATTTGTATTAAATTAAATAGTAGGATTTCTTACCCGATATAAAGATTGATTGATTGATTATTAATTAACCAACAATAGATGCAAAATATTCATGAAAGCAGCAAGCATTAAATTTAAAAATTCTCAACCTCTATGAATTTAATTGCAATTTCTTAAATAATGAGAGCATGATGATAATTATATCAAAATTGTATAATTCAATAGATGTTGAAGATTTTCTTAAAACAGAATATAAATTTAGGAGATAAAAATAGTATCTTTCTAGATTTTCATATATACATACACTGAATTATTCCTCTTCTTTTCCCTGGAGACCAGCATCTACATTAAATTCTTGCGTCCATGATTTTATTTACTATATATTTTGGCCCATTCAATCAAGGTTGTCAAACTCGTGAGTTTAAGTAAACTCGTGAGAAGAATGTAAAATCGGATCGTAAACTCGAATCGTAAACTCGTAAGAGTTTACCTTTATTAATAAATACGTGTTTTCAGTATATAATTAAATAAGAAATATAAAAAAAAAATAATTTGACTTGAATATATTTTAAATTTAAATAGTTGATATTAAATATATCAACATTTATATTTTATCTAACTCAATAAACAAATTTATGTGAAATTTATATATAAATTCATTTAATATGGTCAAATAAAAATAATAAACATGATATTGATAGCAAATTAACACGATTTTTTATAAGGTAGAAATGTAAAAACGGTAAATTCAGCATGTAAACTCGTGAGTTTTTACCGAGTTTACAGCCAGTACAAATTTGAGTGACTCGTGACACGTTTTGGTTAGGTAGAATCGTAAAAACGGTAAAATCGGAGAGTCAACTCGCGAGTTTGACAACAGTGCATTCAATGATGTACCTATAATATAATCGTATGTAATATCGTTCATTGAACTAATTAAATTGTAGCAGAACAAGTATCATAGCTAAAATTCACATATAAATATTGTAATTGATATTTGCATTAATGGCATAATAAAAAGTTAAAACCCAAATGAAAGTAAAACAAACTAAAAGAGCGTCTAGATTGGCTGATTGGGTGCATATAACTGCATAATTGAAAAGGTCACATGCAAGAAGAATCTCACTAGGAAGGTAGAGGGATTATTGGGGGCAAAAAAAAAAAACAAAATAGAAAATGAGAGAAATATAATTAATTTTAATTGATGGTGGCAATCTGGGTCAGAGGACTCACGTGAGATCTAAAACTTACAATAATGTGTACAGATATTATATTAAATCAATAAGTAAGTTTGATAAAAAAAAATACAAAGAATATATAGATATTATATATATATATATATATATATTAGCTTGTGACGAAATTGAATTTGGACAAGAATGGGGACATGGTGGAGGGAATCTGGAAAGCTTGCAATATAATATATGGACTATGGAATATCTTTGTCAAGGAAAGGGAAAGGGAAATCGGTATAATTACATTTAAGGACCCTAGCGAAGTAAATTTTGAAAAAGAAAAGGCAACCCATCACTCAAGTCACTATAATTTCATTTTAGGGTTAAAGGGCATATTTATTTAGGAAGTATGCATGGTGGATCACATCTGCCCCGAAAGTTTTTTTGGGTCCAATTTTGCCCTGGAAGTGTATAAAGTGGATCATATTCGCCCTTTATCGTTAAAAAATATTTACCGGTAAAGGGCGAATATGATTCATTTTGCACACTTTCGGGACAAAAAAAAAAGGTAAAAGGCGAATATGATCCACTTTGTACACTTCCGGGGCAGATGTGATCCATCGTGTATACTTCCGGGGTAAATCTGATCTTTAACCCTTTCATCTTATTTTTAAATCCTTATATTTTTCTTTTTATGGGGGTCCTTCCAGCTTTTTAGTTTTTACCTTCCTTAATGATGAGTGATGGCTTTTTTAAAAGCGAACTTTTCAACGGGTTCGTGAAATGGGAAAATGATATAAAAGAAAAAGGAGGTCTTCCGCTCACTGAGACATGGTAATACCGTAATACTATATATATCCTCTCTGTTCCTTGAAAAAACTATTGGTTTTTTTTAATCAATATTATATTTCATTAAAATTTATCAACAACACTAGTATATGTTACCCTTCCTCATCGAGTCCTATCATGAGAAAGTTCAGGTGGAGATCGATCAACGATATTAAAAGGCGTGCCTAACCTATGAGACATTTTGGCAAGATAATTAGCATCACTAAGTTACTCTCTATCGAACTACATAAGAGTAGCACTTGTCACTCTTTACTTAATACTAATCTAGTGACTTCTATAATAATGTTCCGAAAGGGGTGATTAATATTACATCCTCTCGAGCCAACTGTCCCATCCTTGAGATGTCTACAAATTAGCGGAGGATTAGTCTCCCACCTGTTAGGTGGGAGATACCTTAATCTTTGATAAAAAAAAAATATTACATCCTCTCAAATAAAAATCAATGGCTTCAATGGTTTCGGAGAAAACAAATTTCTATATCCTCCAGCTAACATAGGCTTGAACCATTCATTATTCCAACAATCTCAGCAACTCTGCCGGTGGCACCAATGTAAGCTTGTAGCCACCTTTCGTTATCGTTGATCCCATTTTAAATTGACGATCAATAATGATTTCAAGATTCATAATTTATTATTTTGCAAAAGAAATTATTTCAGTGGTTGATGACAGATTCTCAACATATGTCTAGATTAATTTTGTCACATGGATTTAAATAAAATCAAAATCAGTCTTATTACTTATTATATAAATACAATGAGATATTACTAGCATAATAATTTTTGTTTTTATTTTTATGTTGATAGTAAATTAATTTTATTTCATCATGTTAATGTTAATTTTACATTTTGTGACAAAACTTGCATTTCGTTTAGTCATCATCCACACAAGCTCTAATTAAATTGATTATAAATATAGAAACTAATATATAATGAGTGACGAAATCGTAACAACCCAGAAAAAATAAATTATAAGAACTTAATTAAAAATCAGGTGAAATTGTAAGTAGTTATAAGGGCAAAGGTACAAAAATGACCACATAGTTTGGGTCAGGATACAATCAACACCGCATAATTTTTTCGGGCACAAAAGTGCCCACATGGTTATTAAAATGGGACAAAAGTGCCCATATCGTCAATATATACTAACGGTGTTAAGTTTTTCAAAGTTAGGTAAAATAAAAGGTGCAAAAATACTCACGAAGTTTGGTCCGATGTGAGCCCAACACCGCGAAGTTTTTTTTGCCCACATAGTTACCAAAATGGTCCTTCAGTTCCTATACCGTTACTTTACACATGTTAGGCAGGAGAAATACATAAGAGGGGGTGTGAATTTTGTATTTTAATAAAATATTTTTCAAAACTGTAAGTTCAAAACCAGTTTTGAAAAGCGTTTAGGAAAGAAACAGAGTATTGAAATCTTAGGCAAATTTGCACAACGTTTGTTTGCATTCTCAAAGGTCTATATATATCCATTGATGAAGGAAGATTGAAGCATGAAATTACAGAGAAAAATTTGAGTTACAAGTATTTGCCTAGCACTTTAAATCTTCATACTCTATTTCTCTAATATTTATGAGTTTAAATATTTATCATATACTTTGTTTGATCTGCAAGCATTTGCCTAAGATTTCAATACTATGTTTCTTTCTTATCGGTTTTTGAAAATTAATTTTGAACTTAAAGCTTTAAAAAATATTTTATTGAAATACCAAGTTCACTGCTCTCTTGTGTATTTTTCCTACCTAACATGTGTAAAGTAACAACAAAGGTACTAAGGGAACTATTTTAGTAACTATGTCGGCACTTTTAGGCCAAAAAATAGTTCGTGGTATTGGGTGCACTTCGGACCAAACTTCATAGGTATTTTTGCACCTTTTATTTTCCCTAACTTTAAAAAACTTAACGCCGTTAGTATATTGACGGCATAGGCACTTTTGTCCCATTTTGGTAAGTGCCAAAAAAAACTTCGCGGTGTTGGGTGTACTTTGGAACAAACTATATGGGCATTTTTGTACCTTCGCCCTAGTTATAAATTATTTTTATCCATAAAATTTAATGATAAACTCCACCTATTTTTGTGTAAATTATACCGAATCATGTAAATGAAAAAAGCTCTCCCAATAATTATTTTTTCCTCGCTTTTTAAATCATACATATCACTTAAAACAAGCATTGAATCATTTGAATTAAATGGTTTTGCTAAAATTTGTAATACTTTCACATCTTAAAGATAAGCATAGTTTTTAGAGAGTTTGAATCTAAAAGTTGGGCACTTGATTGTAATTTTTGGAAAAAGGGAAAGAACATTTGGAGGAAGAGAGGGGATTGGATTATTTCTGTTTTTATTCCGTTTGGGGTGGGACTCAAAAGCAAGCCTCCTTTTAAACCTTTACAACGTCATTACCTTTCCCTTTTCTTTTTCTTTTATTTATTTATTTACTTATTTCTTTTTGGTCAATGCTTTGTATTCTCTTATTTTGGAGTTCCTTTATTTATAGGGAAAATGACAGAAAAAGACCCTCAAATTACACAAAGGACAGTTCAGTATAACGAATTTCGGAAAAGACAAGTCAGTACAAATGACTGAACTGTCCAAACCCAAATTTAAAGGAAATGTCCAAAATGCCCTTGCTACAACTAAGTTGGGAATCCCTTAAGCGAAATTGGGAATCCCTTAAGGGAAGTTGGGAAGGCTTATGGGAAGTTGGGATTCCCAACTTCCCACAAGGGATTCCCAACTTTCCTTAAGGGATTCCCAACTTCGTATAAGCCTTCCCAACTTCCCTTAAGAGATTCCCAACTTCCCTTAAGGAATTCCCAACTTTGCTTAAGGGATTCCCAACTTAGTTGTAGCAAAGGGTATTTTGGATATTTCCTTTAAATTTGGGTTTGGACAGTTCAGTCATTTGTACTGAACTGTCCTTTTCGAAATTCGTTGTACTGAACTGTCCTTTGTGTAATTCGAGGGTCTTTTTCTGTCATTTTCCCTTATTTATATCTTTCCTAAAGTGTGAAAAGAATCCGACCAAATGACATAAAAATGAGAATAAAAGCCGAGTTCACATGTGTAATTTCTTAATTTTTTATGTACATCCAAAATGACTTTTTTTCCCTTTCCTTTCTTTTTTATAAATTTTATGGCTTTTCCACCCTCTGCTTTTGGAAGAGATTTTTTTATTTCCACCCTCTGTTTTTGGAAGATATTTTTTTAACTTTATAAGGTTTTGATATGATGGCCCTCTTTTATGCACAAAATAGGGAAAAAAAAAACACACATGTAATTCTATTTTGGAAGTTTAAATAGGATGCCTTTATTCAATT
Organism: Mimosa bimucronata; assembly: GCA_037074515.1. Lineage (NCBI taxonomy): Eukaryota > Viridiplantae > Streptophyta > Magnoliopsida > Fabales > Fabaceae > Mimosa > Mimosa bimucronata. The sequence continues at coordinate 44,469,552 of CM073439.1, forward strand.
TAAAGCATATGTCTTTTTATTAACTATATATAGATGTTTTATTAAAAATATCCATTAGTATTTATCTTCTAAAAATATAGTAAATATATATAAAAAGAGAAGATTTTATATAATTTGAACATTATTTTAAAAATATTTTCATTTATTTGTTTATTTGAAAGGAGAACCGCGTACGTAATTCTCAACAAAGTATATAGGGAATTTCCATAATTAAAATATAGGGAGATGAACGTTTTAAAATTAGAAAGAGACTCTCCATAATTAAAACAAAAAATATAGGGAAGGTCGATATATTTTCCTTTTATATATATATATATATATATATTATATATGCCTATAGGGATATTAATTCTGTAATTTGTTTTATTTTTTTAGAGTAAATATGTTCCTTATATCTATTTGGAAGCTTTTCCTTGGGCTGGGGATCTGCCCCCCGTGCTTCACGCACATATGTTTAATCAATGGAATGTATCATGCATGAATATGTTACTTTCATTTGTATCAGTTTTTAATGATTATTATATTTTATTCTTCAAAATTATTATATTGCTAAAATTTGTAATCACCATGTATCGTGATAATTACGTGAATGAATGAGTTATTAATTATATACTACATCCAACAATTTAAGGACAGACCAATTATTATTTAAGAAAACAAAGAAGGCTGTGGGAAACAAGTATATATGATCAATTAAACGGACCTATTACATTAATTTATTTTGTTTACCTAAGAATACTTACATGGCAAGATTTAACCAAATACGAAGGGGAGGCAAAATGATAGTGTGCGTGGCATGAGCTTGGTTAAAACACTTGTATAGGTCATGAGTGTCCCATTATTTAAATTCTATTTAATAAAAGCTCAACAACTCATATCATTTTAATCTCGATGAAACATCTAAAACAAATCAAAATTTATTTTGATTTTGAGGAAAATAAAAATATTAATTTAAAAAAATTATCATTTAATTTTTTTTTAAAAATACAAAAAGTAAATGTAAATTGTTTTTTAAAAAAGACATCTACCAATTAAGACGATTAAAATAACATGAATTGTTGAGTTTTTATTGGACACCGAGTCACAAGCACGTAAGTATTTCTTGCGTGAGGTTGACTTGATCTTGTTATTTTGTTATGAAATAAACTGCATAAATCTTGAAAATAAGTCATGAAATATGGCAATAAGGGAAGTATATATTAAAATAAAATTTGTATGCCTGATATTATGAATCTCGAGTTGCCTATGAATCAGTAAATAGAGTCCTTATTGAAATTGTAAGGTTATCATTCCCTCTAACTAAATTACTACTACCTCCGGTCCTAATTATAAGAGCCAGTTGACTTTTTTTGGGGAGATTAAGGAAGCAAATTAGACCCATAAATCTTAATATTTGCAAAATGTAATTAGATTATATGATAGTTTATAAGTAAAATAACTTAGTTTTGAGGAAAAAAGATAAATATAAACAATTTATAGTGGTGCATTTTACATCCTTAATTTTTTCAAAAAAGTCAACTGACTCTTATAATTAGGACCGGAGGGAGTATTAAACTTCATCATGCATGCCATTTGGTTCAAACTATCTCCATGTGACGAACAATCAACAATGAGCGACACATCCTTCGAGTCGAGCTGCTACTTTGGTAGAGACTCATGTTGATTAACTTGAAAAAATAGATATGTAAAAATAGGATGATTGAGGGGAGGAAGGGAGGACACACACACATTCTTTAAAATATCATTGCAAATGAAAAGGTTTATATTTTATATATATATATATATATATATATATATATAACTAGCTATAGCATAGAGATATTAATTAGGTCAAATTTGAGCAATATTTATATAACTAGCCATAGTATATAGATATTAATTAGGTCAAATTTGAGCAATATCATATCTGATTAGTGGTAATTCTGACACAAACATTTTCAGCATTTAGATAATTAGATGGACTCACACTCAAGACCTCATATTTAAATAGTCAAAACCATTCCATTAGAATCAATTTATGTCCCATGTTGGTAATGAAATGGCTTATTTATATATGGATGATCTACATACACATTCAATGTCTTGTCCATGTCAGAAGATATGTATGTAGTGCATAATATAAAACCCATAAATATAATAACTGAGTCACAATAATAATTTCTTGACTCATAAAAAATATGAGTAAAGGAAGTTAAATAAATATAAATCATCTAGAACTCATTTGAACCGTGTATATTTGATTTTTAACATGTAATAGAAAAATACTTTAATAGATACATAATCTAAAATCAAATCTAAACTGTCTAAATAATATTTAAATGGTTTAAATTTATTTTGCTTTTTATACTCATAAAAAAGATGAATAAGAAAACCATTCCCTAGCAGCACATGTTAGTTTAATAAATAAAAATTAATAAGGAAGAAGAAAATGAACATTCACTCAAAACTCTCAGTATTCATAGCATGTTCTGCTTTTCAAGAGCCACGAAACTTGGAAATAATAAAGCACACTGAATAAATGCTTGCGTCATTTTTTGTTCTCATGAACCATGCATTATCTTTCCCTTGCATCTCAATCCTCTAACCACATGTCCCTCAATATTTAATTAAAAAACCAACTCATTCTCTCTTACTGAAATCTAGATTATTGTCTATTATCGATGACTTATTAAGTTATTGAAAAATCAATCAATTTTTTCTGTATTTACCAACCTAGATATATCCACAAGAAGAAAAGAAAATGGCAAGACAAAAGCATACGTATGCCCTAAATATATTGAGCTAGCTAGCTAGCACGGCAGTTTTAAGCAACGAGAATTCTTTGTTTTGTCTTTAATCGAAAATTAAGATTATGGGATCCTGAAGAAGTCATCACAATGAAGCCTAGAATATGCTTCATAGCCTAAAACAACATTTATAAAAATACTTTTTTTGACCAGACATTTAAAACAAAAATTGAAACTTACATATTAATGAAATTTGATCCAATTATATTCCTTAATTATCGACTAAACTATAATAATCGCAAGCCATAAAGAATTGTGATGCGATCAATTATTTTAACGGACGTCTGTGATGTGAGCAATAACAAAAGTAGACTAAGAAATTGGCAAAAAGACTGTTCTGCTCTAGTCAACATACATGTAGATCTAATTTGTATTATTACATGCTGGCCATAAATTATTGTGTTATAAGTATAATGTGCAATTCGATGGATCTGAAGAGGAAACATGTGGAATCAATTTATAATATTTCTTGGTTTCTTTATTTTTTGTTTCTCTGTATCAAAATGGGTTAATATAACTTTTGTTTCCTGAACTTTTACTCAATTTTGGTTTTGGTCCCTCGACTTTCGATCAGTTTTGGTTTTGGTCCCTGAACTTTCGGTTAGTTTTGGTTATGGTCCCTGAATTTTACAATCGATGGTTTTGGTCCATGAACTTTCAGTCAATTTTGGTCTTGGTCCCTGAACTTTAGGGACTAAAACCAAAATTGATTGAAAGTTCAAAAACCAAAACTAAAATTGACTGAAAGTTCAGGGACCAAAACTGAAATTAACCGAAAGTTTAGGGACTAAAACCATCGATTTAAAGTTCAGGGACTAAAACAAAAAATTTTAAAATTTAGAGACCAAAACTAAAATTAAGTAAAAATTCAAGAACTAAAAATTATATTTACCCTATCTAAATTCATGCAAGTCGTCTGTGAAAAAAATGCATGTAAGTCAAGCGCAATTTTCGGTCCATGAATTAATGCTCTAATGAAGTGGTTGCCACGGCACACGACTCACGATACATGCATATATTAGTACTATTATAATTTTCCTTTTTTTTTTGGTTCGTCAACTACTGATATTTGGTGATACTATGACTGACTAATTCAATTAGCAGAAATATGAGTTCATAATGAGAGTATCTTATTACTTCCAAATAATTATCATAAATGTTCAATGCATACATATGGCTTCAATACGGGATAACAAGTTAATTTGAAACAATCCACAACTATTTTTCTAGTAGTTTTCTTTTTATTTTAAATCATGGTTATTATATGTATGTTACTGTAGGGAAAAAATTATGTGTATGTTACTATTTTTTTTCTAAAGAAATATTTAATTACCGAAAAGGCATAGTAATTAATAATTTATTTTTTAAAGATATACTTCTTTTTTAAAAAAAAAAAAGAAGAAGAAGTATACTTGCTTCTATGTTGATGTTCTGCTTTAGATTCAATTTTGTCTGGTGCAGTAGTTTTCATCTACTATGTTGTTTATTTTTATGATGTTTCTGGTATTTCTTTTGTGCGGTTCTTCTCGTTGGATTTAATTATTTCTAGTATTAATTTTTATATTATTTTGTATCTTAAATGAAACATATTATAAAATAATATCATGTATTAATTGCACATGGGCTAGTAAACGAGTAACATATCCACGATGTATGAATAATATAGCTTTGCATGGTTTCTTTTATATTTTACATATATATATATATATATATCAATTTGAAACAATATCACACACACATATTTATATTTATATATATAAGTATTAATAATTAAATTTCACAATAAAAATATAAATAATTTTATTTTAATTAAATTTGAAGCTTAAGATAGAAAACAGTCAAGCAACACTACACAATGTGGACACCAAATATGAAGCAAAGGAAAAGAAAAAAGTATTGGACGCAGAGATCAGTTAGGAATGAAAAAGAGTCATAGTTTACTGCTGCTATGGATGAAATGGTTGACTTGACTCCCTCAGAAGAGGAAGAAAGAAATAATTAAAACAAAAATATACAACAAATACCTTTAAAAAACCTATTCATTGTTTGATGGAGAAATAGGTAAAGAGTCAATCTCAAAGATTTTATTAACTAGAAGAAGCTTATTTGATTATTGATTTTTTTTTTCATGAAATCTTGCAGAATATTAATAATTTTTATATGTAGAAATTTTTTTTAAACAAAGACCTTTCATAAAATTTTTTGTCACTGGAGATATAATCGATATTTAAATTTTTACCAATTGAGTCTTATATACCTTCAACATTGGATGGCTTATAGAATTGTAGGAAAAAAGGGTAATCATAAATGAAACATTTTAACATTAGTCATTTTTTTTTTCAAATCTTCCATTTATAATGAAGAAGGCTGCAACAAAATTGCCAACAAAGTCAATAATAGCTATACCCAAACTTCTCTTTAATGCATATCATTACATGACCTTCTATTTTAGGGGGAAAAAACCAATGAAGATAGAAAGAAAGAGAAGGAAAGAAAGAGAACGGGGAAAAAGAAATAACACAAAATTTCTTAATGTAAACATTTATCACAAGAAATAAAAGACACACAAACACACACACACACACACACACACACATATTCGGGTATATTTATTTGAAAGTGAGTGAGAATTACTATAAATATTATAATAGTAAAACAATTCACAGAACAAAAGCGCATCTGGTGTAGTGGTATCATAGTACCCTCCCACGGTACTGACCGGGGTTCGATTCCCCGGATGCGCAGTCTTTGAATGGTGGCTTTTTTTTCCTTTTGATAAAGGAATCCAAATTAGGAGGCTTCTTTTTTCCTTTTGATAAAGGAATCCGAATTAGGAATGTTGGCTTTTTAAATTGGAAAAACACAACCAGATCTCAAACAATCATCAAATTATATTGAAATTCTAAGGGACCTGGGTGATATTAAATGGCTTGTCATTGAATTGTCAGTACCAACTCCTTGAGTTGTCAATGCATTAAATCCTTTATGAGTGACCTAGTTATGATTTTCACCTTTTAATTCCATCTTTGCCTTTCATTTTTTCCTTTTTTCTTTTGCTAAGTTATATTAAATCCCTCAAACTTGTTCATGTTACATAGAATCAACATCTATAAAATATCTATTTCACACTCGTATTGTTAATTTTGTTCGTTTTTTTATTTAGGTGAATGGCTTTAAAGTTAAGAAACTTACATGCATATAGCACAAAGGGAAAAATGCACTAAAAGTAATGTTCTTGGATCTATTCATTGGGTAATACTAGCAGCCGACTAGTTTAATTCGTAGGAAAGTAAGCTTACAATGGGGAATCTCATATCTCCAAATAAATATCGTGAAGGTATACCTAGTTTTTGAACACAAGACCATTGGTTAAGACAACACTACTACAAAAAACCCTTTCCATGTCACTAATTAACATCGGTTAAATAAAAAACTGACATAGAAATGGCAGAATCGTAATTAAGTAGAAAACAAAGGGGAAAACGACGTCCCTAATTTAGAAAACTAGGGACGTCGTTTCATACGACGTCACAACGTTTTAATTTGTGACGTCATATCCAGGAAACGACGTCACAAATTAAAACGTTGTGACGTCGTTTTAGAGAAACAACGTCACAAATTTAAAATTTGTGACGTTGTTTCTCAAATCCCGCCCTTATTTCATTCTATTTCTTACTTCCCACTACCTTTCTCCATCTCTGCCCCTAAAACCCCCATCCTCCCCAATCCCTTAGTTCAATTCATCGTCGACTAACCCCATCTAGCCCACCATTGTCGTCCTCAGCCAACCCTTCCCCATCTAGCCCACCATTGCCGTTCTTCTTCTTCTTCTTCTTCTTCTTCTTCTTCTTGCTGCGTCATTTCCTCCCCCCGTGTTTTCTTCTTCTTCCTGCAAGCGAGTGAGGAGACCGAGCCTCGTCGGACATGAAAGTCCCATTTTGAACTCCAGTGAGTGTTCTCCTTTCATTGCCATCCTCTGATTTTTCTGATTCGAGAGTTTTGAGTGGTCTGACCGTGTTTCAAGTTTTTGGGGATGTTTTGAATCAATTAAATCAAAGCTTAGGTATAATATTGTGAGCTTTGTTACTTTTCATAGTTGGGAATTTCATAGATTCCGATGGCAATCAAAGAAAATTGTAGAATATAATAAATTCTTGTGCTTTTCCGTTTTGCTGTCGTGCGTGGATGAGTAATTAGGTGCTGTTGTGTTTTTCAAGTTTAGTTCTGTCTTCTTTCTTTTCTCCTTATTGTTGCTGTCGTGCGTGGATGGGAAAGGTTTCAAGTCTTTTATTATTTTCCCTGCTGCATTCCTTTTGGCTTGATTAAGGATGCTTCAATACTTCATTTGACCTATAATGATGTTTAGGAGTAAAGTAAAGAAACCTTTCTTTCCTTAAGCGAGTTGGTCAAACATAAGAACAATTTGAGGATTTCTCTTTGTAGAAGAATTGAAGGAGGATTGTTTAAATAAATATTTTTATAGTGTGTTGTTAAATTCGATGCAATTGACCAATTGGGATGGAGTTGGGTATTATGTGATATTCTGATTCTAAGCAAAGTTCTGTAATGGAATTGAATTTGGTTAACTTTATGGAGTTATTTTGCAAGCTTTAAGGCTGTATGAATGGTAATATATGACGAATGATGTTTGTGATTTAATCATATAATGCATATGAAGTGTATGCTAAAATGTGTAACAGAGGAATTTTATAGCAAAGGGTTAATAGATTTGAGGAAAAAATTATTATAACTTGATGCTATGAAAATTGTTTATTGAAAGGTTTTTGGGGAAATTGCAACATCAATGGGAAAATTGAATGTGGCTTTAATGATATGGAGTGAATCATAGCGTATCACTTTATATTAATTTTGCATTACAATTGGTAGGTGAAGTTGGTTTATATATATATATATATATATAAACAAATTTAAGGATCACAAGTTAAAAAGAAAGGAGCCTATGTTAGGAGAAGAGTTATAAAAATAAGTTTGAGTATGAAAATTTTAGTGGATGGGAAAGTATTTATCTAAGGAAGTGGATGATTAGAGGTGAAAGTTTTGATCATGTGGTTGAAGAAACCTTAATGCTATACAAGATGGTGATTTGGAATTGTGAAATATTATTGATTATTGTTGAGTAAAGGTTGGAAGAGAGTTATATAAGTTATAGATAATTAATTGAAATTGTTTTTATGTATATTATATAGGGTTTATGGAGAATGAAAATCTTGATAAAGGTTGTAAGGAGTGAATTGTAGGACTTGAGTCTCTTCTTCTTCCCATCTTCGCCACCATTGCTTCATCATCTTCGTGTCAGAGAACACAGAGGTTGCTGCTGCTATCGACTAAGGTAAGTCGTTCTTTGCTTGTCACTGTTATTACTATCATTATTGAAATTGTGAGTGGTTAGTTTGGGAATAATTCTTGTGATCCCTCATTGCTACCATTGAATTAGTAATGGTATGATTTTATATTTACTGCAATAAAATTGGATTGTACCTGTAATTTTGGGATGTGACATTTCCAAAGGAAAACTCTGCCCAATTTTTTTAAAAACTTGTATGAAGTGAAGTTAAGTGTATAGCATACCTGTAATTTTTGGATGTAACATTTATAAGGGGAAACTTTGCCCAATTTTTTTAAAAACTTGCATGAAGTGAAGTTAAGTGTATAGCATGCCTATTTCTTCACAATGTAGTGAGATAAACTTGACTAATTTGTTGGAAATGGCATAGGTTTAATAGAATGGATCGTAGTTGGATGCATGCATTGAGAACCATGAAAGAGTGTCAGATGGGGGTAGAAGAATTTATTGAATTTGCCAAAAGAAACGTGCCTAGTAAGAATGTCATGTATCTTTGCCCTTATGTGAAGTGTGCAAATGCTTATCATAAGAGCATTGATGATATAAGGGTTCACCTTCTTTATGATGGGATCAATCTCCGTTATAAGAAGTGACTTTGGATTAGGGAATTGGGAAGTACCGGACATGTGTGCACGTCACAAAATGTAGAAGCTCCGGTGGATAATGTTTGTGATGATGGAATGGGTGAAATGATCAATGACATTGGGACGGAGTCATTTTCTGTGGTACATGAATTAGACACTTACGAAGTGATGCAAAGACACAATTATTCCCGGGATGTACTAAATATACTTGGTTGACCGGCGTACTGAAAGTGTTGAAAATAAAGACAGAAAATGGGTGGGCAGACACGGGTTTCTCACAGTTGCTTAAAGCTTTGAGTGATATGTTCCCAGCCGGTAATGTGCTTCCGAAGCGTATGTATGAGGCTAAAAAAGTTCTAAGCAAGATGGACATGGAGTATAAGATGATACACGCTTGCCCTAATGATTGTGTGTTGTATGGAAATGAGTATGAAGGCCTAAAAGAGTGTCCAAAATGTAATACTCTCAGGTATAAGTCGAGGAAGGATGCCAGTAGTGGTGATGATAGAGCAAAGAAAAGGGCACCTTTGAAGGTAATGTGTACCTTCTAATTATGCCACGGTTTAAACGCTTGTTTGCAAATGCGATGGCATTGTTATGAGAGAATCTCCGATGTCCGGCACCTTGCTGATTCTCCTCAATGGAAAAAGATTGATTCCATATTTCCTGAATTTGGTGGTAAGCCGAGAAACCTTATTCTCGGACTATGTACTGATATATTCAACCCTTTCAAGAGTCTCAGTAGTACACATAGTGCTTGGCCAGTTTTACTGGTCATTTACAACCTGCCTCTTTGGTTGTGCACGAAACGCAAGTATGTGATGATGTCAATGATGATTTCGGGGCTGAAACATCCTGGTAACAATATCGATGTCTATCTAACACCTTTGATCAAGGACTTGAAGATGTTGTGGGAAGAAGGCGTCGATGTGTTTGATGCGTATAGGCATGAGACATTCAAGTTGTGAGTTAAACTGTTTACCACAATAAATGACTTCCCTGTATATGGAAATCTTTCTGGTTATAGTGTGAAGGGCTATATGGCATGTCCAATATGTGAGTCTGACACACACTGCCACCATCTCAAACACTAAAGAAAGATCGTCTACCTCAGTCACAGGAGGTTTCTTGACCGGTTCCATCCTTACCGTAGACTAAAGAAGTGTTTTAATAGCTCATCTGAGTACCGATCTACTCCGACCCCCTTAATCGGGGAGGAAGTTTACTGCCATGTTGAGAATGTCAATGTGGTATTCGGTAAGAAACAGAAGACGATGACCGTTTCTAAGAAGATCATTTGGAAGAAGAGGTCAATTTTCTTTGATCTACGTTATTGACGATATCTGGATGTGAGGCACAGTATTGATGTGATGCATGTCGAGAAAAAATGTTGGTGATAGTCTTGTTGGGACACTATTACACATACAAGGGAAGACAAAGGACGGACTTAATGCACGATTAGACTTGGTTGAAATGGGCATAAGACAACGGTTGCATCCTATAGTCAGTGAAAATGGCAAGAGGGTTATATGGAACCTGCTGCTCATACACTTTCCAAACAGGAAAAAAATCTGTGAGGTTTGAGTGGGATCAAGGTGCCACAGGGTTATTCTTCTAATGTTAGCAGACTTGTGTCTGTGGATGATCTGAAGTTGGTGGGTAGAGCTGGTAATTCGGGCCAAGCCCATCGGGCCGGCCCTTTTAGGCCCTGCCGATTTTGGAGGCTTGAAAAGGAAATCGAGTTTAACGGGCTGGCCCTGTAGGGCCGAGGGCTTTAAAGGGCCGGCCCTTTAAATTTGTCACAAATATATATTTTAAAAAATTAACAACTACAAAATAAAACAATTAATTAAAGGTAAAAAAACCATAATAAGTAATTCCCAATATTTATCATTGTTTGATAATTTCTTAGTGAGTGACTTATTTATAAATATGGACAATATTTATCATTATTTCATAATTTCTTAGTGTTTGTTGCTTGTTGGTGTTTATATTGTAAAATTAAAATTGATATTTATGTTGACGATAAGGATTTTTTGCTTTAATTTTATCTATAAAAAAATATTAAAAAATAGTGTATAAACATTAATCGGGCCGGGCTTTGAAAAACAGGGATATTTGCACTACCCGGGCTTTTCGGGCCGGCCCTAGCCCTCCTAATTCACAGCTCTATTGGTGGGAATGAAGTCGAATGATTACCATGTATTGATGCAAAAACTCTTGCTAGTTGCTATAAGAGGCATTATGCAAGATGATGTGAGGATGACTATAACAAAACTGTGCATGTTTTTAATGCGATATGCAGCAAAGTCATCGACACTGAAAAGCTCGACGAGTTGGAAAATGAGGGTTACATTTATTGTGCCAACTAGAGATGCACATTACTCTAGCATTTTTCTATATTATGGTGCACTTGATTGTTCATTTGGTAAGGGAGATAAGGCTCTGTGGTTCGGTTTATCTAAGGTGGATGTACCTTTTCGAGCAATTTATGAAAGTCTTGAAAGGGTATTCCAAGAACCCCCATCGACCTGAGGCATCAATTGTTGAAAGATACTTAGTTGAGGAGGCAATGGACTTTTGCAAATCATATCTAAAAGGGGTTGAGGAAAACCCCCGACATGAAGATGAGATCGGTAAGGGGTTATGGGGCGTCAAAGTGAAGACTATGTGCCATGAAGAGGTATTACAACCACACCTAATCATCTTGAATAATATGGAAGAAGTGTAGCCTCATTTGGATGAGCATAAGAGGGTCCTGAAAGAAAAGAATCTGAAAAAGAGTGACATGCAGATTTCTAACGAACATAATAAGACATTCATTGGGTAGTTCAAGGAGTATGTTGAAAAGGAGACCGGTGTGCCGGATACAATAAGATGGTTAGCTGGAGGGCCTCGTTTTGAGGTTGTTACTTGGGGCTCTTTTGAAATAAATGGTTATTCCTTCTACATTAAGGCCTAGGACAACAACAGCACCATGCAAAACAGTAGCGTGATGGTGGTAGCCGAAGTGATGCACTTCTCCAGTTCAAAAAATAGAAACCCAAGATTGGCTTCCATGGCATATTATGGGGTAATTGAATAAATTTAGTAAGTTTGTTACACCAAGTTTAAAGTTCCAATCTTCAAATACAAGTGGGTTAACAATAGCGCAATTAGGATTGATTCCACACCGGTATGATCTCAATTGATCTTCACAAGGTTGGGTACAGAGATAAGCCCTTTATTTTAATAAGTCACGCGAAACAAGTGATCTATGTAACGGATACAGCAAATAAGCAATTGTCCATAGTCTTGCAAAGTAAAAAGCAAAAGGACCGTGCTCCCACTTTAGATCTAGATGAGATACTACCTTTGTGCGCAAATCCACCTGAACCAAGTGAATTAGAATTGATAGATAATGATGACAAATTTGCCTCTAGAAATGATCATTGTGAGGGGATATGGGATAACACATAAAGTGAGAACCTTTTTGAATTATCATGAATTAATTCTTGTTATTGTTTTTGCTTTGGTTTTGTGAAAGTTATGGCATTGTACTAACTTATCACATCTTTGATTTGTTAACAGGTACATGGCAGACGATTCTAACAATCAGCAAGAGAGGGATCCCCCTCGAAAAAAGGGAAGAGGTCCGACGAAGCTCAATGACATTATTGTCCATCATGGGACAAATGTGCAACTTATCCGCATGGAACTTGATGACGACATGAATCCTATCGAGGAAGTTGGCACGAATTTCGTGAGCTACGTCAGCTTTGTGGCAAGGAGCCGGATAAGCATCTTGGATGACGATTAGAGGGAAGTCAATAAAGACGTTAAGGATCAATGTTGGTCGGATATCTTGGTAGGTTTTATCATTATCTATCTGTTTGTTCCTAATAATATCGTTAAGGATCAACATCGGTTTTTATTCTTTCTTTTTCTTTGCAGCAAAACTTTGATGTCCCAAACACCCAATTGTTCAAGGATTTTTGGTTGAACAAAGCTCGCAAGATGTGGAAGAATTTCAAGACTACCATGACCAGAGAATACATCTGGGGGGGACCGGATGGGTGAAGTACCTGTCAGACCTAACCCTCTGTTGACCGGGAGATTTGGACGAAGTTTGGTAAGAAACGACTAAACAAAAAATTCCAGGTTTGTATAGATCTTTAACTTTACTTCAAAACTGAACTTTTAACACATTATATTAGTTAACTAACTTAGTTTTATTTTCACAGGAGAATAGTCAAAAACAAAAGGAGTAACAAGAAAAGAATATCTACAAGCACACAATGTCTCGAGGGGGTTACAAGTGGGTCTAGAAAAAGTTGACCCAGAAACATATTGCAGAAATGGAGGAAGCAGCACGATCCGATCCCACTGTTATTGTAGAGCCTCCTCTATCCTTCTCACATCATACAAAATGGCCTGAGGGAAGGAAGAATAAACAAGGAAGATTTGTCAATCCGGAGGTTGAAGCAGTTGCAAAGAGGATTGTAAGTATTTTACTTGGTTGTTTATTCATTTAACTTGTGGTTTTATAGCACATTGCAACTTATGATTTTTTTGTCATTGCAGGACGAACTTGAGCAGCAGGCCACCCAAGGGTCCTTCACAACTTCTGGGATAATGGACATCCTGGCCACAGCAATTGGGAAGCCTGATCACCCCGGCTAAGTTATTGGGGAGCCCAGGACTATAGGGGTAGCCAAGTATTTCGGCCGCAAACCCCGATCCACCCGTAGAGAATCCACTAAGGAGATTGTGGCTAAGGCTCGGGCGAAGATGGAGGCCCAGTTGGAGGAGCGGGTTGGTTAATCCCAGCAGCAGATGGCGGCACAGTTCAATCAGCAAGTGGCGGCGAAGGTCCAAGAAGCTCTTACGGGTTATATGGAGGAGCAGATCTGAGCGCAAGTTGAGGCAAATGTCAGAGCGTCTACCATGCAGCTTGGACTCTCATCAAATTCTTCTCAACAAAGACAGCAGGTTTGAGCATCTACTATATATGTTAATTACCAAATTCCAGGTTTATCAATTAGACTCACTTTGTATATTCTCATCTCTTGTAGGAGTCCCCTACTACCTCCGGTCCAAGCGACAAAGACAGCTGCAATCAGCCTGTGCAGTTAGGATTAATTCGTGAGGACGATTCAAATCCCACACCAGATAACGACCCTGAAGTTGGAGAAGAGTGTTATCTCCATCTCTCATACATAATATGTTTATTTGGGAGGACCAGGTGAAGGTGTCTGTTACAAATGTCTCAAAGAATGAGAGAGACATATGTACTCTTTCCCGATAAGGAAGTCACCAAACTAGGCGAGGCGATCGGGGCATTCATCTTGTGGCCTAGACGACTTGTACACAAGACTCCAAAAAAGGCACCGGTTGATGTGGTATATACACTTAAGTTTTGAGGTGGCTTGTTTTATATATTACAGTTTGTTTGAATATAACATTGATTTTTCAATCGCCCGCAGGTCTTTTCAGATAGATATCCTTCTCTCCAACTCCTGCGGGAGAAGCAGCCGGCTTTGGACTACATATCCCTTAGGATGCCTCAAGGAGTAGTCAGCCCTCATCGTACATACAAATTTAGACTTGATAGTGATAACGATATCGTGGAGTTTTTAAAGCTGCAGGAAATTGACATCGGCTTGCTCGAATTAGCAACTATGTAAATGAGCGTTACTTTTTAGGCAGGGGACGATACAGATTCTTCAGTCCATTGGCCTTGGTGAGGAGAGATGATTTCAACACCTCGGTGGACAAAGAGAGTTATGATGACGACATGCAGGCTTATGTTGTAACATCCCAAGAAATTAATTGAGAATTAGTGGGCTAACTAGAAATTGATTTATGAGAGATTATGGATTATGAGAATATCTGAGGAATTTTTGAGGATTTTAAAGGCTTAGTTTCTCCCTTATTTTAAGGACAATAAATTTAGAAAATTTATTGGGAAAATTTCAGTTTACCCCCATAATAAGGAATTAATCTCAGATTTCCCCCATAACATTCTGAAATTTTACTGCAACCCCAAGAGACTAAAGTGAAATCAAATGTTTCAGCTAAAAGACCAAAATGTCCTTATTGAATTTTGTACTGGATTTCCAAGACACATATGAAGAATTTTCAAGACACATATGAAGAATTTCCAAGACATTTATGGGAAATTTCCAAGACACATATGAGGGAACTTTTCAAAACATGTGTGCTTATTTTCAACATCAATATGAGTATTTTCAAGTCTCAAAAATCATGGAATCCAAAACTAAAAGATCTAAAATTTCACAACTATATTTCCAAGACACATATGAAAAATTTCCAAGACACATATGAAGAATTTCCAAGACACATATGAGAAATTTCCAAAACGTTTGTACTTCTTTCAATAAGGACATTTTGGTCTTTTAGCTGAAACATTTAATTTCACTTTAGTCCCTTAGGGGTGCAGTGAAATTTCAGAATGTTTTGGGGGGAATCTGAGATTAATTCCTTATTATGGGGGTAAAATGAAATTTTCCCAAATTTATTTTTATCATTAAAAGAAGTTATTATGGGAGAAAATAATTAAGTGGTTTGGTAGGTGAAACTTTTTAAATGAAAGGAATTTTAAAGCGAAAAATAAATATCTTATTTGAAAAATTTTAGGGCTTAATAGTCTAAAGTTCATTTTCCTTTTTATTTATTATTTCATTTCCCTCTTTTCCTTCAATTACTTCCCTCCCCTCTCCTTCGTATGTAGATCCCCCGGTGTTCATTCTCTCTCACTCTCGGCTCTCCCTTTTGTCAGTCTCTCTTTCTTCCATCACCTAGCCACGACGCCGCCGCCGTCCCCCTCCTCTTCCATCTCCTCTCCTCTCCTCCCCCCATTCCTTCTTTTTCTCTCCCTCTCCTCCTCATTTGTGTCACCGCGAGCTCATTAGTAGAGGGCAGTTTTCCGACAAAACTCGCCAGAAACTACCACTTACTACCATAATTCTTCCTTTCTTTCCTCCTACTTCCTTCCTCCACTTGTTTTTGTTCCGATTCGTGCCCGAATAAGGAGATTAAAATAGACTTTTGGCCGGATCTTTTGGAGCTAATCAGCATCAGAATATTGGGTTTTCCGGCCACCTAAGTACATTTTCGAAATACCGTAAGTCTCCTCTACATCCCTATATCTTTAGTTTTTCGATTGGCTTTGTTTGAAAAATTATGGCTTGTCTAAGTTGGGGTTTTTGGGAGTCCTAAACTTAATAAACTGAAGCTTGGACCTTGATTATGAGTTTCTCTGAATAGATTTTTCATTGTTGGAGGTTTTCCTAATTATTGGGAATTTTTGGATTTTTGGATATTTTGGAAATTGGGGCTTTTGACGATCTGAGATGCTTATGGTTAAATTGATAATTTTTATATGCTAATTAAGGTCATAGGAGGAGATTTAATTGATTGGTTTGACTGGAATTTGGACCCAAGAAAATATTGGTGGATAAAGTTTGGAATGAGTGAGATTTTATGTAGGTAATGCTGTAATTCTGGATGTTGGATGTGGATTTATGGATTGATGGGGTTATTTTATGTCCCACAAAAATATTACTGAGGTTAACTGCGCTAGATTGGGTGTAGGTCTTGATTTGAGAAGGGATATTTTTAGGCTTGAACTTGATTAAAATTGAAATAAGGGTTGAGGAAATAAATTGTGGATTAAGGGATAGATATTGAGGTTGAAAAATGGATTGGTAGGTATTTGGAAAATTGGTGCCTAGGGTTGAATTTATTAATTGGGATTAGTGATAATTTAGGGAGGACCATTGGATGTTAATGTTTTAAAGGAATGGTTGTTATAAGAATTGATATCTAGACTTGAAATTGTAAAAGTTGGATTAGAGATGAATTTTCGAGATAAGGAGGAAGAATAAAGGGTAAGAATGAGAGTATGATTTAAATTAAGTAGGGGCAAGGATAGGGTAGTTAGTAATTTAATTCCGATGTGAACTCGTTTTGGTAGAGGATTAATTATAATTATATGTATGTTTTGTATAATGATTGAATTGTCTTGAGTTAGCACGGGGTAGCTGCACTATTGTGATATTGATGCCAGCTATCAGGTAACTGCTTCTGCTTGTCTATGTGTGTGTGTGTGTGTAATGTTAGTAAGTAATTTTAACTACTATGAGTTGATAATTATGATGATATATGAAAAGTGGATTTTGGAACCGCAATCTGGGACATTGTGACTTGGGGATTTCGATTATTGAGAAATGGATTTTGAACTATTATTTTCAGGATATAACAGTCTAGTGGGATATTATTTTGAAACTGTCATGAGTTGTGATATGACATATTTGAAAATGAGATATACATATAATTTTGAAGTGATTGCACGTATATACGTGTATATATATCCTAGAATTACTGGAATGCCAAGTGCCTGATTGATGATTGTTGCATACATGTGTATGTTGTGGTGAATTGCATGTGTGTGTGAGACACCGATGTATGCGGAGATAATACCATCACATGATGAGGTATCCTGTTGGCCCACAGGGACTAATTGATTGAGAGGAATAGCACCCCTCTCAGTTCAGGAAGGGTAGAGAGTCCCTTCTGAACCATATAACGGCTTCATGGGGGGTAGAGTATCCCTCATTACCCGTATTGTGGTTCCATAGATGGGTAGAGAGTCCCGAATGGTTCCACATGTTCGGTTCCATGGACGGGTAGAGAGTCACGGTTGGTCCCGCTTGTTCCCAGCGAATCGTGAACAATCGTGTGGGGGGTTGATTGTGATGAGATGAATGATTTTTTTAAAGGATTTGAAAAGTATGATTTGGGAATTTTGATATTATTATGGAGAAACGAAACAAATTTGTAAAGGATTTGGAAGCATTTCTTTAAGACCAATGTATTTATATTGAGGCATATGATTTGGAACTAATTTGGGTTATACAATTTGTTGCGTGCATTTATCTGCTATCTGAGCATGTTTTGAAGCTTTATATATATGTATTATTCCACTAGACACCTTGCTAGCACACACCGCACGTAGATGAGTAGTTAGTGGTTGCGTTTTGGGGCTACCCCCCGTGTATCTCACTTTTTGCAGGTCCTAAGAGCGGAATAGACGGTCAAGGGAAGGATCCGGTACTTCTCACTGATACAGTGAGTAAATTCTGGGCCATCAGGACAGAATGTATTGCCATATTTAGGATCATGCATATGTGACGCTTCCGCACAAACTTGTCATTGATTTTGGAATTTATTGTATAATTCCTCTTACGAAATAGTATTAGAATTCCCTTTGATTATTATTAATTTTGGGACCGGTCCAATTCCGGCAAACTTGGATTATTTGGGATATCGCTAGAATTCTTAAAGTGTTTGGTTATATTGGATGTTACATTACTTTATAATTTAATATTTTGAACAGGCATGAGTTAAGTATTCACTGATAGGGTTGAGAAAATATGGAGTATTTGATGGTTGGACGGATTTTGGGGATTTGGAGGTGATTTCTTATGTACATGGAAGATGTATTGTTTGTATATTGAATTTTAATTACCATGATAGGGGTATTTCTTTTCTATCATGATATATGTAGAATGAACTCTATGACTTTATTATGGAATTTCAATGTGTGTTGTAATATCCATGTTAGAGGAGTTTTATCTATCATGGATAAATGTGTTGTGAACATTGGCATTTCTAAATATCCATGTTAGCCATGATTTTAGAAAGTTCCTTTTCTAACATGGATAGAGTTGATTTATACGTATGATTTTATTATCCATGTTAGCTTCTTTAAATCACTTAAATTCCTTTCTAACACGGATTACTTTTATAAGACTAAACTCTTTTTTTTAACTATGATATGTTTCATTATATTTATTATTTTGGAAGCTTCATTTTCTATCATAGTTAGATTGTTAAATTTGTTTTAAAAATGATAAACCTTTATGTGAAATGATAAACCTTTTTCTTACTATGTTAGTCTTTTATTAAGTAAATCCTTTTTCTAACATAGTTAGTTCTTCTGTTATAAAACAATTTTGTTTGATTGTGGGTGGCTAAAAGTGGGATTAGGGAGTTATTGTTACATATGTGATACATCAAATGTCAGCAAATCGGGGATCGATCTATTTTGCGCCTATTCTTGAAGAGTAAGTTTGATTATTACATTTTCCCAACTTTTCAATCATTTCGTCTATTTGTAAATGTTATGCATTTGGTGTGGACATAATATTTTTAATGTCTTTTAGTAAACACTGGGCATTAGCTGTCGTTTGCCCTAGAGAACATCGTCTAGTTTGGTTTGACTCATTGAGGCATAATATAACCTCTTACCATAAAACTCTCTTATCAAGGTAAGTAGTGTTAACATCTTTATTTAATATTGGGCCTAAATAAATTATTTTCCTGTATATATGTTAATTTTGGTTCCATTTTAAGGGCATTCAGCAATGGCACTTTGTGGAAGGTACCAAGGAAGTGTATGAAGCTGTCGTGACACAAAGACCTAAAGTAAGTACTTTTGATTTAAATTCTTTCAATGTTAGTCAATTGGGATATTATTTACTTTGTTATTAATACTATTTCTTGTGATTTACAATGTGCCCTAAGCAACCGACGAATAAGGAATGTGGGTATTATGTCATGAAGTATATGTGTGACATTATCGAGAGTGAACGTACCGGATACTTCACACAGGTATAAATTAAATTCTTATCTAACTTCTTATATGATTGATACAATCAACACATAAATATATGCTGTTTCATCTAACTTTGCATTGATCATAGCATCCATTATTGTTGCAGTTTTATGATGGATACTACTCATTTACAAACGAAGACCTAGATTCGATTCGTGAACTTATTGCTGAATTTTTCCTTTCATTTGTGGTTAATTAGAAAGTGATAATTGTTACAAAGTACTTAGTTGTGTAAACATGGAATTTTTTGTTTGTGTATACATATATATTTGTATAGTTTGATTAATTATTTGTTCGTGATCTTTCTGTGACAAGCAATTGCAATATATACATATGGGGAAACCAAAGAAATTTTTTTTTAAAAAAATTCACGTCTCTTATTACAAAATGTGTGACGTGGTTTCTTTGCAACATTTTACAAAATTCATCTTCTATTTATATATCCACGTCGCAGACAGATAAATTGAGACGTTAAAAGAGATAAACAACGTCCCCTTTTTCTTAATTGTGACATGGAAACTTTAACTTTCCACGTCCGCCTTTTTTGTGACGTTAAAAGTCCAGTTTTCACGTCACTTGAATTAACGTCCCTTGAAAAAGTGATGTAAAAGCCCCAAATTAATGGACGTGAAAACCTGTTTCTGTGGTAGTGCAAAACAACATATTCAGTTGATCCAATCGTTTAATGTTGCATTAGAAATGAATTTCTTAAAGGGTATAAATTGATATGTTTGGAATTATTTGCATACATGTAAAAGTTTAAGAAAGTTTATTGTAAAAGTTCATAAGTTATAAAGACAATGACCATATGATATATGTAAAATTTAAGAGAGTATTGTATAACTTAACCATTTTCTGTTTGGCATTCACAATCATTTTATTAGTGGAAAAATGCTACTTTCTTATGCAATACATTTCGGGATTAACATGTGTATGTTGGTCTTTACTGTTTGATCAGATTTTGGTTTTAATTTATATAGTTTTAAATTGGGCCTTTTAACCAGTCCATATAGTTTTATGAAGAATTGTCATGAATGACATTAACTCCATTAAGAGTACAAGGAACAAAACTAAAACTTATTAAATACAAGGATTGAAACTAAAACTCATAGAGTTAAAAACACAATTTTTTAAAAATTTTCCTAAAATTAATGATGTCAAAATTAAAATGAGTCCTTATGAGATTTTTTTTATACAAAGTCCTTATGAGATTATTATGAACTAAAAACAATGATTTAAAATTACATGAACCAAAACCGAAATATAATCAAACTTATATTACCCATTTTTTTATTTTTTTTTAAAATAAAGACGTCATATAACCAAAACCAAAATATAATCAAACTTATATTACCCATTTTTTATTTTATTTTTTAAAATAAAGATGCCATATATGATATATAATATTTTTTCAAAAGAAATTAAATATCATGAGCATGCATGGAAGCAAATTAAAGCACAACAATAATGACAAAACATAGAATATAATGAAATGTTAAAATTGTGTCTCTTTTTTAACGAAAAAATGCACATTAGTAAAGAAAAGTATGACAAAGAAAAGCATTAAACATTGTGTTACTCCACAGATGGGGTAGATGAAAAGTTGTATCATAAGTCAAAATCAATCGTGGTTTTATGCACGGATCATAAAGGGACTAGGTTTTCCCCATATTTAACCCAAGTTACCAACCACGTACGTCCATCTTCATTGTCAATCAATCATTTAGTTGTTACAGGCACCGACTTTATTGTCTCTTTAATTAAGGCTTAGCCTTAATTAATTAACAAATATCACAACAATAGCTATCTAGAATTAAACATCATGATTATGCAGAAAGAAAATTAGGTCTCATCATATCATATCATATCATATCATATCATCACTTATTATAATCTGTTTAGCACCACAATTATTAGCTCTAACATGATTATTAATTATATATTAGTGCTAGAAGTTTCATGGAAGTTTTTATTTATGAGGTTCAATTTTTGCTGGACAATAATAATGGACATATTTTCCCCCCATCATTCTCGTTTGTTTGCTTGTTGGGTGATTGTGTGCATGTGATGAATAATTCAAAATTATTGTTCTTCCCATTTTCGTGGACCCTCACATGCCTATCATACAGTACTGGAAAAAGTAGAAAAGGTTTGAAAACATTTCATGGTAGGTTGGGTTATTTCACTGTCCTTGACCTATGACTTCACACCGTTTATTAGGTTTTGAATTGGTTAATAATATATATATATATATATATATTGCCATCTGGTTAATAATATATATGTTTGTGTGTGTGTGTATATATATTTGTTAATTAATTATTTTGTCATGCAGGACGAAAAGGGAATAGAGAAATTATATATGTGTGTGCTTAAATTATCTTTGGTATCTTATTCTAAATGTATTTTCTCCTATCTTAAATATAAGTTTCTTTTGAAAATTTTAATTTAGTTTTAAATATAGGGTATTCTCCTCTTGTATCTTTTTCTTATTATTAAAATGTTTAGGTGAGTTGGATTCCGAGATCTCACAAAGATCAAGGCAAGCTTCCAGGCTTAAAAAGCACTTACAGAGGTACTTATAAATTACCCACTAACAAGGCCTTCACATCGGCTGTATTTGAACCCATAACTTTATAGTTACGAGTTAAACTCATTTACCAACTAGACCGATCTTTATTGGCTATTAAATTATTTAATAATACTCCTATTAAATTTTTAATAATCCTCTTATCCAATTTACACGTGAGACAATAAATAAATTTTTATTTTTACCTTAACAATGAATAATTTTGATGATATTTATAAGTCACCTATTACCTAGTTGAAATAATTGTGATGAATTCTCTAAGTATTAGTTATAAATAAACAACTTATTTATTTTAATTCTATTAATTATTTCAAAAGACTTTACATTGAAAACTATAGGGAGTTTTTTATATGTGGTAGGGGTGGGCATGGGTAGGGCTGGGCAGGGCGGTACCCTTACCCAATGCCCAGCCCTAAAATGAATGGGCGGCAAAATGCTGCACAATGCCCAGCCCTACCCGATAGAAGCCCAACTATTATGGGCTGGGCTGGGTGGGCGCTTCCTTATCCAAGTCGTAAATCTCTCTTCCCATGAGGAAAAATCGAATTATAACTAATAAATTTTAAAGTTATTCCATATTAATAATTCAATTATGACTAATAAATACTAATATGACCTTTAAAGAATAATCCATAATTACACACCTTAAGATATTTGAAAAGAAATTTGCAACTTATATTTTGAAAGGAAAATATCTATCATGTGTCCTAAAAGATAACCATGCTTCATGAATTAAACATCCATAATCTGTTATAAATAAAGCAACGAAAAATTCTAATTGAAGTCTTGAAATAATAATAAAAAATAGAGCAACAAAAAATTCTAATTGAATTCTTAAAGTGAAAAAAAAGGAAAGAATAACAAAAAGATACATTATATATGTTAAATAAATGTATATATCATGATTGAATAGATATAAATTTTGAGGTACATTATATCAAATTTATAAATATTTCATGTATATTTTAAATAAAATGATGTAAATTTAAATAATATGTATTATATATAATACAATATATAGTGAATAATATATGTTTTAAATAAATGTTATATAATTTTTCGGGCTGGACCAAATAGGCAGGGCAACACCCCCTACCCAATGCCGGCCCTGACCAACAATTAGCTCAGCCCTGCCCTACCCAAATTGGGTAATTAGGCACCATACTCACCCATACTACGTAGATATGTTGTATATTGACATATTAAAGACGTACAATATGGGGAGAGGATCCCCTCCTCTTCCCATTCTCTCATCTTCCCTCCTCTACCTCAAATTTTTTTATTTTTGGGGTCAAATTTTTTTTGTTTATTTTTATCATTATATTTTACATAAAATTAGTGACATTTTGATATCTTATGGACAAAAAATGGTTCAGTTTTCAATTTTATATGATTTTTTAAAGATTTAATACTTAAAGTATTAAATCTTTGAAAAATCATATAAAATTGAAAACTGAACCATTTTTTGTCCATAAGATATCAAAATGTCACTAATTTTATATAGAATATAATGATAAAACAAAGAAAAAAATTTAAACCCCAAAAATAAAAACATTTGAGATAGAAGAAGGAAGATGAGAGAATGAAAAGAGGAGGGATCCTCTCCCTACGATATGACATCAACTGATCGAAGCGATAATTATGAATGCTTTTTTCTTTTTTTTTTGACCGAAGATGATTATGAATGATTTTATGATAAATGAATAAGATGAAGGGTGGCCCAAAATAATCTACAAGACAGGGATGCTAGGTGTAATTCTCCTAAACTACAATAATTAGATGGATGAGGAAAGCCCCGAATAGGAACAGGCACACAACAAACGATGTTACAGTAACGGCCAGAAACAAAAAAATGGAACCCAAAAGTCCAAAACCCCTAAAATTTCCATGCTCTGTGGTTCCCCTTTATTCATAAGTTTAATTATATATTTATAAAAGATGAGAGAATAACCTAGAACAATTAACTAAATAATATCTAGAATAATATCCATAATTAATAGATATTCTAATCTAATTCAAAATTAAATATTTCTTAATAATACTCTAACAAATATAAATAAAGTTGAAATGTTGTTCAATTTTAAAGCAATGTTACTGAAGTTTAGTTTTGCTTTTCATAATAACATGCCAACAAGATTTAGTTTGAAAAAAAGCTACTTCTACCACCATCATTCCAAACATAAATCATATTACGCAACCTAATTCTTATCAAATCTCACATTTGTAAAAGTCAGAATAAAAAAATTACTTTTCCACTGCTAATCCAAACACACTCATAATTTACTTTCAACTAATAATTTGTTGGGATCAAGAAATGACAGATAACTCATGAATCTTTCTTAATTAAAACATCCAACTTTTCTATATTAAAGGAGGTTTTAAATAAGAAAAAAATAGCAAGAGCCACATTTGAGCATTAATATCATGGGTAAATTTGATAAATAAGCATTAATTACTCTGTAAGTAATTTATATAATTGATTAAAGAATACTTTTAGAATAACAAGATGTTGGTTGATGTAGTAAGCGACTTCGCCACCGTGAGAAGGAAAGTACACGTTTGAATTTTGGGAAGCGTACTTGTTGAAAGAGACGAAGCCCTTTTTGCTCTAATACTAGAAAGAGATTAGTCTCAAGTCTAAAATAACTTGAAAATACGGTTAATTGATTCTAAAAAAATTAATATTTTTAGAAGCCAATTATACCGTGGACAGGAGGAGTAAATATTCAAGATGCCAATATAACACAGGAATGATTTTACAGGACCATTATCAACTTTAGGTTTATTATGTGTAAATAACTAACTGCTAATACCTCCTAGCACAGTACAAGTAAAGCAAGAAATTGAGAAAATTGAGAACACAAAGAAGAGTATAAAACAGATCCAATCTTGCATGGTTCAGATCATGTCCTCCAAGCCACTCTCTTCCATATCTCCCACTTACTTCATTGCTTATCTTCACAAGAATTGAGCTGATAAAATATCCCATGGAGGTTGAACACCATGAAAGTGCAGTACACATGCTTCTCATCCTATCAGGTGCTTTAGAGTAGAAAAACTCAAGCATTCCACTCAAAGTAAGCGCATCAGATATAGCCAAGAACAAGTATTGCCATACTAACCAGAAAACTGATAGTATCTCGCCTTCTTCGCTGTTTTTATTGGCTGCTTCTCTTCTCTTAGCTTCAACTATGGCTGCCACTGCCATGGACACTGAAGCAAGAGCTAGGCCTAGTCCAATTCTTCCAAGTGGTTGAAAGATCTTACTTTGAGTGAAGCTTTTGTGTCTGTAGAAGTATTTGAGGTTTTCAAAGATTGGTATGGAACCAATCATGATGATGAGGGGAAGTACTGTGAGGGATTGAGTTGGGATTGTGAAGTTGTGGAGCTTTCTGTTCATTATGATTCCTTGCTGAACTGTGAATGTTTGAAGCTGAGCTAGGCAACAGTTCATCATGATCGTGGTTAAGAAGATGGGAAGCAGTCCAAGGAAGGTTTTTGTTTCTTCAACCTCAGTTTTATCTACTTTCTCATCTACCAAAGCCTTGTTTAAGAATCTGCACACAATTTTTGCCTAATCAGATATATAGTGTCAAATATGCTGCAATATGATAAATGTATATGGTATCAAATAAGCATACGAGTATTACTTCTATTTTTAATACGTGTGTTTTATAGTTAGTTACAAATCTGTATGACGTGAACACTAGGCAGTTGTCCTCATCGAACCAATGGTTTCAATTCAAGTCTCTTTAAAAATTGTTGCATCTATGGTGTGAGTTGTATCAAAAGGAAGTCCTACATCAAAAAATCACTGCATTTAATGTGTGGGTGTTTGTTAGTAAAAGTCTCACATCACTTATTCTTGAATAAGAGAGTTCAAGTGACTGGCACTTATAAAAGATAGTATTTGGTGTTAGTCTAAGCACACGAAGCTATTGAGCTTTAATGTTCTTCTATCCACCTTATATACTCGTTTGCTTGATTCTGTATTTATGTTTCTATTGTTCTGTTCCCCTACTATTCACATCACTCATGGTTTCGATTCAAGCGCTAGTTTACGTGAAAAACTTGTTGGAAGAGCTTTGTCACTTCTAATCAAACAAGAAACTCATACAGATCTTGGGCCTTTTTGATGAAAAGAGGAAAAATCTTACTTGAATTTATCATGAGATTGTTCTGTTGCATCTTCCTCTGCTGCTGCCCCATGGTTCACACTCTCCACTACTGGAGCTTTCCAGTTACGTGCTGAAGAAGAAAAAACCTTGAAACATAATATAACAGAAATTTCAATACAAAACAGTTTACCTAAAGCAGGCCAAGAAGGCTTCAATACAATTAAGTGAAGAAATAAATCATAGTGAAAAAAAAAACTGTGAATTATATTATTATACCTTAAAGATCCTGGTTACAGGACTTCCTGAAGGAGATTTATATCGATAAAAGGGAAAGCCAAGGGCGAAAATACAAAGAGCCAAAGCCAAGACTACATCAGAAATCACAAAACTCAAGTTCCAGCCACGATTCTCTTGAACCCAAACCATGACACTTGCTGCAAGAAGGCCTCCTGTGCAAAGGGAACAGAAGTACCAATTGAAGAATGAAGAGATGTAATGTTGCTTGTTGTGATCTAGTTGATCAGCTCCGTGTGTAGGCAATGAAGCCTTGATCCCACCCACACCAATGGCGATGGCATAGAGTCCACAGTTGAGTATAGCTTCTTGACTCTTAGATGGTGTTCTGTTCTCTGCTGGTTGCAAATTAGAGTGTTGAGCTTGGTATGTCAGCAAGATAAGGCCCTGCATCAACATGTCAGCATCTATTGAGAGTTCCACATTGATTAATTGTACAACGAATTGGAGGTATATAAATAATAAATTTGAGAAAAGTCTTAGTAATATATCCATAACTAAAAATAAGAATATAATTTTCAGAATTCTAGGTGGTATAACCCAACCGATAGTTAGAGACTAGTCCTCTGAATTACGGATTGCATAAGTGGGTTTTGTCCCACCCAATAAAGCCTTTTTCATTCACCCAGCCTGATTTGAACCTAGGACATCATTTTTAAGGGACTCAATCATTTATCAATAGTGTTAAGGCCTTGTTGATAATATAATAATAAAGGCTCAAGAGCCAACTCAAAAAAGAAATACAAGCCATTTCCATGCACACAGCTTGGTTTGAACCTAGGACATCATGTTTAAGGGATCCAATCATCTATCAATAGTGTCAAGGCCTTGTTGATAAAATAAGAATAGGAGCTCAAGAGCCAACTCAAAAAAGAAATACAAGTCATTTCCATGCACACGAGTTAGTTTGAACCTAGAACATCATGTTTAAGGGACCCAATTATCTATCAATAGTGTCAAGGCCTTGTTGATAAAATAAGAATAGGGGCTCAAGAGCCAACTCAAAAAAGAAATACAAGCAATTTCCATGCACACAGCTTGGTTTAAACCTATGACATTATGTTTAAGGGACCCAATCATCTATCAATAGTGTCAAGGCCTTGTTGATAAAATAATAATGGGGACTCAAGAGCTAACTCAAAAAAGAAATACAAGCCATTTCCATGCACATAACTTGGTTTGAACATTGGACATCATGTTTAAGGGTCTCAATCATCTATCAACTGTGTCAGGCTTCGCTGATAAAATAAAAATAGGGGGTCAAGAGCCAACTTAAAAAGGAAATACAAGCCCATTTTCATGCACACGCCCTAATTTGAACCTAGGATATCATGTGTAAGAGACTCAATCATCTACGAAATGTGTCAGGCTTTGTTAATATAATATGATTAGAGGCTAAAGAGCCAACTCAAAAAGGAAATGCAAGCCTAAGACGATGAAATAAATGATGGTAGGCCTAAAACGTTTGAGACCCAAAAGAAGTATGCCCAGGCTGCAAAAAATAAATAATGAAAGGTGAAAAATAGTACTAGAAGGAATATTAAAATGTATTACGAGTCCCACATAATAAATTGAAGGCCTATAAATGTACACGTATCAGTGAGTCTTAATTTTGGATTGGGAATGTTAAGGATTGAAGAATTCGAGTCATACCAGTAGTTGTATGACACAGGAAATGATGAATGTTGTGAACCTTGTGAAGAAGGAATCACTGATATAGCCTCCAACAATGGTGAGAAGAAAGGAGGTTCCTATGAAGTTAGTGACCATGTTTGATGACTTGGCTGCTGAGTAATGCATTGATTTGAGAAAGTAGGAAACAAAGTTGGTTGCATTTGATAAGAACACCATGTTCTCCAGCACCTCCACCACTACAATGTGCAACTCACAACATTGAATACACATAGGTTTCCAATCAAAACATCATTTCTAAGTAATTATCTGTTCCTTATAAATAGGTCTCGAAGGAGTATACAATATATTAAATTTTAACCAACTGCTTTGTTTATAAGTCAACAACAGTATAACTCTTATCAGACTCTATGCAATGTAGGGATCTAAATTAGTTATTTGTTAATAGAAGCAATGCTATTGATGAAATTCATTTCCAATGTTTTTATTGTGTACATATATCACTTACACTGGCTTGGTAGAAAAAAATTTATGTTGAATAAAATTAAACAAGAAAAGGGGCACATCAGTACATGATTAGAGATATCCAATAGCATGACTTCAGAAATTGAAGATCGTTAAGCGAATTCATAAGTCTCCTGTAATTCCAATTTGGGCACAATTATTGGATTAATCATCCTATTACATTATACACATAAATTAAAGCGCTAACATGAATCTCTCTCACACACACACTGACTGTGAAGCCGTTGTTAGTAGCCTTTTGCATGCATAAACAATAATTCTTCCCATTGCTTGAGCTCCATGATATATTTTTTTTTTGTTTTGAAACAAAATTGCTTCTTCACCTTGATTTGTTTGCAAAGCTTAATTTTTTTTTTTATATTCACAAAAGTCATATGACTCATCAGACATGAATAAAAAAAAATAGTTTGCTTTTTAGATTTTGTGGTTACACACTACTCACATCCAGAGCTAAGCTAGGGAGAGCTCTGAAAAAACAGTTGTATTTTACGAAATAAAATTTGTTTTGAAAATTTATCTCGCAACTCTTAAAATCCCTAAAAAAAAGTTAAACCAGACAAACACATAATCTAGTTTTATACACACACAAGCATAAATATATACTTCCTCCAATTATAATTACAAGATCCAGTTGATTTTTTGGAAAAATTAAGGATACAAAATAATTCACTTTAAATCCTTTATATTTATATTTTATTCTCAAAACTAATTTATTTTACTTATAAACTAATGTGTAATCTAATTAAATGTGGAATATATTTAAATTTGTTGGCTTATTTTATTTCCTTGATTTAAAAAAAAGAGTCAAATGGATTTTATAATTAGGAAATGATGGAGTATATGTATATATTTGGAGAGGGATTGATTGAATTACCACAAGCAATGGCAGCAGGTGTGAATCCACCATGCTTTCTTGGATCAGCTTTTCTGCCTTTGTAGTCTGTATAGTCTTCACCTCCATTGCTTTTCTCTGTATCCTGCAAATTCATTTTCATATGATCACCCATTTTTCTTCAGCCAAAGAAACACAAACACAAACATAAACATGAAGACTAAAGTAAAGACTATAAAGTTTAAGTATTTGAAAGCTGAAGCAAAATAAAAACACGACAATTCATTTTTCTCAAACTCACCATTTGATGATGATTAAGATTTTTTTTTTTGTAACACTAATGAAACTTCTGAAACAGCAGATCCTCTGCTTCACTATACTTTATGTATATGAGAGCGTCTCTCTCTCTCTCTCTCTCTCTCTCTCTCTCTCTATACATATAGTTATAAATTTATCCCTAAAATAGGAGCAATGTAATTACATATATGTATGAACAAACTAGGGGAAGTTTCAAATCTATTTAATAGATACGAAAATTAGACTGATTTTAGATTAGATTAAGAGATGTTGTTTGGAAAGGAGAGAGAATATATAAGTTTTGATGGAAATTAAGTAATGGTAATAGTAACATATAATGTTCATGAGAGTATCATAACTTGATAAGATATTTATATTAATAGCAATGATTAACAATAATCTTATGTAATAAATAATTTAAGTAAATCTTATTTTCCAATTTCAATAGAGATTTGATTAAAATAGGAATGCTAATTAAATATTGGTTTCTGGTTCAATGCACGTAATTAATATAAAAGGCAAGTTTATGATTATTTGGATTGAGAAAATGATCACATTTTCAAAAGTCAAGACATATCTTCATCAAGCCAGTTTTGGGTTTACTTGAGCCATATAGATATATAGATATAGAGTCCACCAACATTTTTGTGATGTAGTGGTACCTAGGGTTCCCTATGGTGGAACTGATCATGGGTTCGACTCACGCTTGCAAGCATCTAGCTTGCCAATCAAAAAGAAAAAAAAAAGATATAGAGTCCACAAACATACAACCCCGCGCGCACATACATATATTCTTCAAAAATGCCGTTAAGCAAACTTCTATTTGATTAAGAAAAGAGCAATATATTACCTAATCAATTAATTTAGATTATATTTGTTATATTTGATTTTGAAAATAATATTTTAATTTTTTTTATGTTTTCAAATAGAAGAAAATATTAGTGCTAAGTAGATATGTTAGGACTTAGGATCAAATTTAAATTCTAATAATAAATTTATTTTACACTTTTTTAATTCATTTTACCAGTATAAAAATTATTCATATTTTGCCATTTTAATTTAAAGAGGCTGAAAATTGAAAAGAATTAGAACCAAATTTTAATCTACTATTGAATTTGGTCAAACTTTAATTTATGTTGTCATTTGTATCATTATTATTTTAAAGATTGTGCAAGGTTTTAATTATTTTGAAAGGAAACATGAATTCTTGTCGAACTAATATTGAAGGGGCATGCTCCTTCAGTCATAAAGATATGTAAATTCCTGAGTAGTGAATGATATATATAATATCATTCTAATTAATAAGAACAGTTATAATAACAACAAATTATAATTAAACATTAACTAAATATATATAGATGTTAACTTCTTAGAAATGAATAATAATAACAACAAATTATAGTAAGAAATATATATTTTTTGGGCCAAGTCTAACTCCCTTTTTGAACTGAGAGACCCAATTGGCCTAAAATGGATAAAAAAAAAAAAAGAAATAGTGGGGCGAAAATATGCTCATATTTGAAGTAATCCTATTCCACCTTGAAAACTATTTATGTGGGCATCTTATTTCGCATGTTTGGTTTATCGTGTTGTGAGGCACTGTCTATTTCTATTAGACTTAGTTTCATTTTGCAATAAAAATTATTTTCTTCATTCAACAAATATATCCTCCAGTTGAAAGCAAATTTATTTGAGACACCTTAAAATATTTAATATAGATACTTCTCGTACTAAATGTTTGAACATTAATTCATCTTCTTGCGAGGAACTAATTCCTTTTGCAGGAACCATTTTATAATTTAGTTCTTAAGAACAAAGGTGAAAGACTAAATTATAAAATGGTTAAAACGGTAGTGACTACGTTACAGTAGGTGAGTTAAAGTTCAGAGACTAATTTATAACCGAATGAAAATTATAAGGATTGAGTTACACCGAGTCAAAATATAAGAATTGAGCTGTAATCAAGTCAACACTACAGGGATCAAAAGATTAATCTTCCCACACAAATTCCATAACCCTCTGCCTAAAATATGGGATCTTTTTTTTTTTTTTTTTGTACAAAGGAGAGAGTATATCTAATACGAAGAATGATCCAAAAAAAAAAAAAAACTAAGAAGGAGAATGGCAATATGATCCAATGTGATTAAAGCCCAATAAACTTAAACTCTTCAATCTCAAAAGCCCATTCATATATTGTTTGATTCAAGCCAATTGGAAACCCTAGCTCGCTACGCCCTTCCCAATTTCTCAGCGAGACGCTCTGCGTTACAAGCAGGTCTGCAACTTCTTCTTCTTCTCCCTCACTCTTCAGTTACTGTAAATTGGATTTTATGATTTGTGTGCTTGCTTCAATTTGTAAAAAGTTTCGTTCTTTGTGCTTTTCTTTGAGTATTTCTATGTGTGTTGAGTTCCTGAGAAACCAGACATGATAATTGGAGTATATGAATCCTGTGAATAGCTACTTGCTGCGAGTTATTTCATTGGAAATTAGGTTTGATAAGCGCTTTGCAGCATGATACCTATATATATATATAAATTAAGATTCATATATGTTTTTTTGTTTCTTGAAATGCTAATTGTTGCTTTTTGTCTCTCTATGTTGTTTTTATAAAAAATGAAAAAGTAAGAACATTAGTTTACTGGTAAATTGTAAGTACTTTGAAATTTTGGTTTCTGTGTGTTTTTCTGAATTTTTTTTTTCTTGAACCTTACTTTTATATGTTCTTGTGTAATGCTGATGAATGCTTGGTTTTGAATTTCTTTCAGAGGCAAAATGGCAGTACCTTTGATTAGTAAGAAGATTGTGAAGAAGCGTGTTAAGAAGTTCAAGAGGCCTCAAAGTGACAGGAAAATCTCTGTCAAGGTATGTCTTTCGAGATTTCTTCCCTTAGTACCTATTGAGCTAGGCTTCTTGAGTTCTTCAGAATTCCTTTTAGGGACGTTTAGTATGTTGGCACCTTAATACAGTTGACTAGTTTGAGATGTTTGTTTGTGACATGTTTAAAAATTTGAAATCCCCTTGACATTTGAGTATTATGTATATCATTTCTCATACATAAAGATGTTGTAATTTGTAAATATATTTTTAAGTGCTACAAAAGTTAAGGTGTACCTTACGTTAACTTGTATGTTCCCATACATCAAAGTTTGAGAATTCCTTGTCCAATATCTTCTGGGAAAGAGGTATATTTTCCTAGTATAGATAGATATTTTTCGATTAGTTTTATCTTGTGGAGATTTAGAGGTCTTTCTGTATAGGAACTCTCATATATCTTATCAAATGCTCATTCTAATGTCATTCCAAACGGAGTTTTAGGAATTCTTATGGGTATAATTTTTGGTGGTATGCAGTTATATATGTTTTTTGGGCTCTGCTTGATCATTCATTTGGTTCTACATCTCTGTGTTTGTCTCTATTGTTATTTTTTTAAATACAGCTCATGCATAAGCTGTATATATTGAAATATTATCAAGTATCAATCTTCAGCTAAAGCTATTAATATGTCAATATGTCCAATTGTATAATGGAAAGTTGGATAACAAATTCTCTCTAGGAAATTGGGTAAAGAGTGTGCTGAGGTGATAATCTTGTTTGTGTTATGTTTGGGTTCATGTTAATATCATATTATTGGATGTTGGAGACCCTATCCATGTACAAAAGCCTAGCATTTGGTTAATGCATAGGTGCTTATTACCGTGAACACTTGTATCATTACTTGGCTCCTTGGGATGTTACTTATCTTTACTGTGGTATGCAGACAAACTGGCGAAGGCCGAAGGGTATTGATTCCCGTGTGAGGAGAAAGTTCAAGGGTTGCACATTGATGCCAAATATCGGTTATGGTTCTGACAAGAAAACCAGACACTATCTCCCTAACGGATTCAAGAAATTTGTTGTGCACAATGTCCAGGAGCTGGAACTCCTGATGATGCATAACAGGTGAGTAGTTTCCAGGGCTGCCTGTCTGATTTCAAATTCTTCATATCATTATGCCCTCTGCTTTAAATTAATGCAATTGATGAAATTCCAGGAATTACTGTGCTGAGATAGCACACAACGTGTCGACCCGCAAGAGGAAGGAGATTGTCGAGCGAGCGACTCAGTTGGATGTCGTTGTTACCAATAGAATGGCCAGGTTGCGCAGCCAGGAAGATGAGTAATTTGCTGGAGCTTGTGTTGAAATTGTTCTTGGCTGTACTGGCTTAGGCAATTTCTGAACCAAATAGGAAAATTCTATTCAGAATGAGTATGCTGTTCTCTTGTGGTTGGATTTTGACAGTCTAGACTGAAAATTATGCATTTATAGACTACATGAATCGGTTTGAGAAAGTAGTTACACCTATTGTAATTTGCTTAATGATTTGGGTAATTTTAATTTAAGGAGATTTAATATGCCAGTTCTTGTACTTTTTCCCTTATTTTGAATTAAATCTTCATATGTTTTCTCCTATTTATTGGATTAGTTTTCTCAATTTTAGGTATTGATTTTTATATTTGTAATTTGTTAACCATTGATATAAGGATATGATTGCAGCATCAGATTTTAGGAGTTCCAAACCTTGTATTTTTTTTTTTTCAAGTGTTCATCGCTCTTTAAGACAATTTCATAAAACTATCTCTAATTAAATAACGTAAAGTATACGTATACCTTATTCGAAGTGGAGGGAAGTATAAACCAGTGGCTTTAGATGATCAAAGCAACGCGTGAAGTTTGGCAAGTGACCACAGGGAAGAACAAACTAGGGTGGGCAAGCCTCTGTTTCTCAAGTAATGTAGATGAAACAATTTAAAATAACAATATGAAACCAATATAGTTACAAATCAAAATGTATGTCTATTCACTCATTAAGATGTAGATATTTTATCTATATTAAAAAAGTTAAGGGTGAAAGTTCATTTTTGTGCCAGAGAGAACAACAAAAGAGCAATGAGTCTTTGAAAGTAGCTTAAGGAGTATTTTTACCCCAGAAATGTCCAAATTGTAGTAAATTTATCCACACCGTTTAGAACGTTAACTTTGACATTACTTTTTGACCCACTGATTTCAATGTTCATTTTTACCCCGGAAGTAACCACCAATGAACTTTTTTGCCCCACAAGTATACAAATCTTAGCAAATTTGTTTGAACCGTTATTCAAAGTTAAGTTTGACCATAAATGACACGTGAGACTCCATATTGCATCCAATAATCCATCTCATCATATACCTCATAACCTCAAGTCGTTTAAATAATGAATTGTAATTGAAGAACATCAAATTATGATTATGCAAAATTGACATTTTTATTGTTTAAAAAATAATATAAATAAATAAATTGTTAATGTCCATCATTTTTGTCGTTTCTGAGAGTGAGAGAGGAAGATGATAATAATAAAGTTAGTTTGTGTGAAGAGGCGAGAGGGGGCAGGGTGGGTAATGGCTTTATTTTTCTTTTATTATTCTTTTAATTTTTTCAGATTTAATTTAAACGACTTGTGATGATGAGGTGTATGATAAGATAGATTGTTGGTGTGGTGTGGAGTGTCATGTGTCATTTAATGTAACATTCTAAAAAATTAATTGGGATTAGTGCGTGTAATAAGGAATTAATTAATGGAAAATGATGGATTATGGGGATATTTGAGGAATTTGGAGTATTTTTGAGGATTTTAAAAGATTAATTTCTCCCTTATTTTAAGGACAATAGTCTTTTGTGGAAGTTATTTTGGGTTCGAAAGTGATTATTATGGGAGAAAATAATTAGAGGGTATTGTTGGTAAATTTTTGAAAGTGAAATGAAATTTATAGCTCAAGAAAAATATCTTATTTTAGAAAATTTGGGGACTAATAGTATATTTTTTCCTACCCATTTTATTTTCTTTTTCTCTTTTTCCCTTTTTCCCCTTTTCCTCCTCTTTCTCTTTCCTCTCCTCTCTCATTTCCCGATTCCCTCTCACTCTCATCTCCCTCATTCCACTCTTGCGCGGCATTCTGTGTGTGTGTGTGTGATGGTGAAGACCGGCGGTCTCATCAGAGTGGCGGTACACCACTGTCCCTCTCCCCTAAACCTTCTTCTCTTCTTCCCCTCTCATTTGTGCAGCCATCCTTCTTCCTCTTCCCTTTATTTCTGCGCCGATCGCACTCGTGTGGGAAAAGTTTTTCCGACGAAAACTCACCGGAAAACACCTCATTCAAGCCAATTAAGCACATTTTCGGAACCCGTAAGTTTCCTCTACATCCCTATGTCCTTAGTTTTTTCGATTGGCTATGTTTGAAAAATTAGATCTTGTATAAGTTGGGATTTTTAGGAGTCATAAGCTTAACAAACTGAAGCTTAGACCTTGAATTTGAGTTACTCTGAATAGATTTTTAATTGTTGAAAGTTTCCTAATTATTGAGAATATTTGGATTTTTAGAGATTTTAGAAATTGGGGCTTTTGGTGATTTGAGGTGCTTAGGGATAAATTGATGATTCTTAGATATTTATTAAGGTCATATGATCATACTTAATTGATTGGTTTTATTGGAATTGTATCTAGGAAAAATTTTGGAAGTTAAAGTTTCAATTAAGTTGGGATTTAAGGAGAAATTATTGGGATGTGAGTATTTGAAATTGGTTGGAGGCTTATAAAGGTTTATTAAGATTATATGACGATATTAATTTGGTTGTTATGGTTAGAATTTACTTGGAGGAATTTTTGGATAGATAAAGTTTGGAATAAATTAGAGTTTAAGGAGTAATTCATTGAGTATGAGTATTTGAGGTTAATTAGTGGTTCCTATAAATTCATTATTGCTGCTGGTTGGTTAATGTGGTTATAATTGAGAATTTTTTGAATTTGGGAAGAGTTGACTTAATAGGTGGTCGTGGATATTAAAATTTTAGGTTGAATATTGGTTAAGGATTTTGATGGTTGGAATATGGAATATTGGTTGTGGTTGAGGGAGAAATTGATAAGTATGTTTAGTTGAAAGGAATTTTTGGTGAAAATTAATATGTATTAGAAATTATGAGAAAGTGGGGATTTTTGGGTTTTAAGTTATTGATAGGTAAATTGAAGAAGTTAATGACCTAGATGAGGTTAATGGATGAGTATAAATAATGAAATGACGAGAATAGGAGTGATTAGGGTTTGGGGTGAATTTGGGACGATTTTGTAGCCTAGTTGGATTTAAGTT
The DNA here is from genome assembly GCA_037074515.1 of Mimosa bimucronata. Classification (NCBI taxonomy): domain Eukaryota; kingdom Viridiplantae; phylum Streptophyta; class Magnoliopsida; order Fabales; family Fabaceae; genus Mimosa; species Mimosa bimucronata. The sequence goes on from CM073439.1 coordinate 44,506,416, forward strand.
ACGTTGTTAAATATGGTTGTGGATAAATGATGATTTGGAGAAGTTGAGAGGTCCTATAGGCTTGAATTTGACCAAATTCGTCTGTAAAGGTTTTAAGGTATAATTTGAAAATGAAAAATGAATATTGAGGTTTAGGAATGATTGGGTAATGTTGGGGATTAATGTTTAAGCTTGAATCGTGTAAGTGTGATTACTGGTGGATTTTGGACTTAGTAGGAGAAAGGGGAAGTTGAGAGTTGCGGATCAAGTTAAAAAGGACATGTATTGCTATTTAGGGATTTTTAATTAGCAAATTATTAATTGGTTTTGATATATAGTTAATTACATGTATATGTGTATTATTGTAGAGTTAAGTTGTGCTGAGTTAAGGACGGGGGGAGCTGCGCTGTTGTGAGATCGATGTCAGCTACTAGGTAACCGCTTCTACTTGTTTTATGTAGGGGTGTTGTTGATAAGAGATTTCAAATTCTCCTTCAACCCTTGGGTTATATGAAATGACTATGAATATTATGTTTTTAAACTGACTATTTTTATTATATAAATGTCCTGTGGAATATTAGTTGTAAACTGATATGAAATTGTGTTTGATCATATTTAGAACTAAACGGATATATATTAGATCTAAAACTATTGTATAATGCATATGCTGGAAATAGGGAAACAGCCAAGTGCCTTATTATTTTGATATGTTGCATTGCATGTTGTTGTGCTGGTTGACTGTGTGTGACACCTGTGTTTTGAGATATATTACCATCGCGCGATGAGATACCCTGTTGACCCACAAGGGCTTATTTGATATAGAAGGGGAGAAAACCCCTCACAGTATCAAGAAGGGTAGAAAGTCCCTTTGAATCCGTATCACGGTTTTATGGAGGGTAGAAAGTCCCTTATTATCCCTATCGTGGTTCCAGGGCGGGTAGAGAGTAGGGTTAGGAACAGACCAGGCCTGTAATGTTAAAAGGAGGCAAGAGCCTGGCCTGTGGCCTATTACAGGCCATTTTCAGGCCTAAACCTGGCCTGTTAAGAAGCCTCTTAAGAGCCTTTAATTTATATAGGCAACAGGCCGCAGGCCAACATGCCAACAATTCAACAGGCCCAAAACAGGCCTATAACTTCAAATAAGCTTACAACATGCCTAAATTACTTAAAACACTCAAACTTGTCAAAAAAATACATCAATTTTGCCACAAAAGCATTAAATCCATCTAAAATGAAATCACTATAGTCATTAAGAAACAAGAAAAAAAGACACAATAGTAATGACAAAGGGTATAATGTTTCAAATCAAGAAATTAGAAAAAAGGCAACAACTACATTCAACAAAATCTCCATCAACTACAGTTAGTTGGCATGGCATATCAAGTCTTCAATATAATTACTTCTTCTTGCTCAAGCACCTTCAAAAGAATAAATTAAATGTATATTAGATCACCAATTAAATGTAACAAGTTAATTATATAATAAATGATATTTTTAACAATGAAAGACTTGTACCTTTGGTTTCTTCTTCAAACCATACTTGTTGCGAAGCCAATCCCCACCACAAATGAGTGCTTCAATAGATTCTGCATTTAATTTAGAACGGTATTCGTCAATAATTCTACCTCCAGCACTGAAAGTGGACTTTGATGCTACGGTTGAGATTGGTATAGCTAATATGTCACTGCCATTTTAGATAAAATCTTATACTTATGACCATTAATTTTCCACCATTTCAAAGCATTGAAGGAGTTAGACTTACCATCAGGAATGTAGACACGCTCCTCAAGATAAGCTTCTAACTCATATTTCATTGGGGGAATTGCTTGCTTCTCACGAACAATGCTCATGATTTGATCAAATCCAATAACTATGGAAGAAGAGTTGATGACAGAAGAGTTCATGACATCATTATCAACTTGCTCACTTGTAGTTGTCTCCTTCTTATACATGTCAACATAGTAATCATACATCTTGTATAAAGCACTCGCTACTTTATCCACATTCTCAGAAGCCACATAATCAGGCTTATATATCAAAGAAAAGAATAATTAACAACATACAATTTGCACATGGGATCGAACACACTTGCAATGACCATTACCCCCAATATTTGTCAAATTTTTCTTTCATGGAGGATGCCATCTCTCTAATAAAGAAATCATTATCTTCTGTGGCATTGTCAATTAGTTGTTTCACTCTCCAAACTTCAGGAAGATACAGATTTGCAGTAGGATAGTCACTTCCTGAAATGACATGGGTGGCTATATTGAAAACTTCTAAAAGTTTGCAAATCTTCTCAACCTTAATCCAATCCTCTTCTGTAGGTGCATATGAGTAATATGGCTCTCTTTCCTTATAATCGGGAAACACAACCTGAACTTCAAAGCAGTAGACAACATCTTATATGTAGAATTTCACCTCGTTGGACAGTCAATAATAAATTTCTTCTCCTTCAAACATTTCTGCTCAACAATATCGCAAAATGCTTTCAGTCTTGAATCATTATGGTTGATATATTTCACACTCTCACGGACATTATGTATAATGTCCTTAATTCTACCAAGACCATCTTGCACCAATAGATTGAGTATGTGTGCACAACATCTAATGTGAACAAATTACCACTTAGAGGTAATGAACTACTAAGTGATAAAGTGTCTTTAAGAGCCCTTAAACACGAATCGTTGTATGAAGCATTGTCAACCGACACTAAAAACAGGTTGTTCTCAATGCCACAAGCTTTCAAACACTTGAATATAGCATCCGCCACATCGATTCCCCGTCTAGGAGCAGGAACTTTCACAAAACTCAAAACCCTCTTTTGAATATTTCACCCCGCATCAATAAAATGCTTAGTGATAACCATGTGCTCAATAACTTGGTGACTTGATTTCCACATATCAATAGTCAAACCAATCTTGCTCACACCTTGTAATAAAGTCTTCAATTTCTTCTTCTTTGACTCATATATGGCCAAACAATCGCTTCTTACCGTCTTGAGAGTGACTTTTTGAAAATCTGAATTTACATATGGGAGGTTCCACATCCAAACCTCATCATCAACAATGCTAAAAGGATGCTCATGCACCATGATTGCAGTAGCTATTATTTCCCTCATCTTTTCATTACAATATCTAGCATCTGGTGTCACAAATGGATTAATGCTTGGATTGGAAGGTTGAAATGGAATGGTGGATTAGTTTGTTTTTGTATTTCTCAACTTCTTTTCATCGCACTTTTTGATGTCTCTAAAGATGGCTAGTGCTAGCTCCTTCCCCATCATACGTAAATTCAGAATGGCACCACTTGCAAATAGCTTTGATCCCTTCAGCCTTTTCAACTTCATCAAAATCAACCCAAATAGCCAAGGTTCTTTTCCTATTCTTCTTAATGACAATACCATTAGAATAATTTTTCTTACTTGTTTTTTTGACTAGAATCTGTAGGTACTGGTTGAACGACCTCAGTAGTAGTTGGAGGAATTGAATTGGATGACATTATCTCACTTACAAATGGAGATGACATTAACTAAGACAAGAACAAGATTAAGGATAAGTATAATTAGTATCTACATTTACATTTTCAGTTTAGCATCAAAACAGCAACATAACAAATTGAAATATATAGAGAAATGAGACATGATGAACCATCAACAATAATCAGTGGCGTCAGCATAACAAGAAAATAAACCAGAAAAATACTAGAGATAAACCACCAGAAATAAACCAGAAGTCCAGAAACATCAGCATTCAGCAATAAACCAAGGAGTAGCTTCGGCATAACAAGAAAATAAACCAGAAAAATACTAGAGATAAACAACCACAAAATAAACTAGAAGCAACAAATCATATTAGATACATATCAAGAACCATCACTCCATCAGCAATAAACCATCAGAACAAAAAATGGCATTAAACCAAAACAAAAAACCATCAATAATTAACCATAAAAGAGAAAATCAAGAAGAAAAACGCCATACCCAAGGAGAAAATCCAAGGATGATTCAAGAAAGCTAAACGTCGAGAGATGAAGAAATGACATCAACGGCTTTGCAGAATTGGGTGGGTGAGGGACTGACGGTGTCTTTATTCTAGAAGGAGCCAAAGAGAACGAATGGCGGACTGTTCAAGCGAATGGATTTGCAGAATTGGGTGGGTAATGGACTGACGACGTCTTTATTCTAGAAGGAGCCAAAGAGAACGAATGGCGGACTGTTCAAGCGAATGGCTTTGCAGAACTGGGTGGGTGGATGACGGACTGACTTTGTTCTCTGTTCAAGAGAATGGCAGAGAACGAATGGCAAAGACTGAAGAGACCGAAGAGAGTGAGAGTGAGAGACGAAAGGTTTGAGGGATGAATCGCAGATTCGCAGAGATGAGTGATGAATCACAGGGATGAGAGTGATAGATTGAGAGTAAGGGTGAGGGCTAAGGGGTTTTAGGGGCAGTGACTGGGGGTGAGACAAGAGAGTGACATTGCAACCTAAGAGAAGAGAAAAGGTTAAAAAAAAATATATAAAAAATATTTAAATATATATTAGCTTAACAGGCTGGCTTGTCATGCCTAATAGGCTTTTTTTGGGCCTAAGCCTAGCCTGTTAAGCTTAACATGCCCAAAAAAAAGCCTGGGCTTGGGCCTGACCTGAAAATAAATAGGCCAAGCCAGGCCGTAGGCACTTGGCAAGCCGGCTGGGCAATTCCCAACCCTAATAGACAGTCCCGACTGGTTCCACTTGTTTTCCCAGCGACTCGTGCACGATTGCTTAGAGTGGTTGTGATGAAAAACATGATTTTGGAAATGATTTGGGAGATATTACCTTGAAATTGTGACTATTATTATTGAAACATGAATTTTGGAATTGATTTGGAATATATCATCTTGTACCTCAAAGAATTTTGACAATTATTTCTGGAATCATATTGTGCATTTATTTGATATCTGATAATGTTTTGGAACCTTATAAGTATGTATTATTCCACTGAACACCTTGTTAGCACACACTCACATGTAAGCAGGTAGTTAAGTGGTTACAATGGGCTACCCCCTCTATCTCACTCTTGCAGGTTAGCGTTGGGAAATGATTCAGAGATTGTTCACTAGAAGTATTGAATCTTCTTGGACTATAGTCGAAGTAGTATATTGCCACACTTTATTTTCACTTGGGTTCATGCATTTTGTTACGCTTCCGCTTGATCTAGTTATTTATTTTGGATTATGATACTTTATTCTGAGACTCTGTTAGTGATGATTACTTTGGGATTTGTTCATTTCTTACAAACTGATATATATTTGTAATTTAATGGGAACTTTTATGATTACATATTTGTAGATGTTATAGTACCCTGTTGTCGGTTTTGTAATTCAGGAGAAAAGATTATTTAAGTATTTATGGATGATACGGACTAATTGGTGGGTGATTTGTTTTGTTTTAGGGATTGGACATGGTATTTTAATTACAATGAGGATGTATATCTTTATATGTCAATTGTTTTAATTACCATGATACGGATGGTTCTTTTCTATCATGGTATACAACGATTTTATGTTGAAATGTTTTATTATGTGATATTCAGGCATATTTTAATATCCATGATAGCCTCTTTAAATCAGCATACTCGTTTTTGTGTACATGGATACCTTTTATAAGATTTAACTCTTTTCTAACTAGGATAGATTTATTATTATTTTGGAAAGTTCTTTTCTATCATAGTTAGGCCGTAATAATTGTTTAATGGAAACCTTTATGGAAATCCTTTTCTAACTATATTAGCATTTTTCTAAGCAAAATCCTTTTTCCTAACATAGTTAGGTTGATGATGTTAGTTATATGGTTAAATTTTTTTCTAACTATGATAGGTATATCTTTACTACTTTTGAAGTTTCTTTTCTATCATAGTTAGCCGTATGAATGATCTTAATAGAAAAACTTTACATAAATTCTTTTCTAACTATGTTAGTCATTCTCGCTAAGTTAAACTATTTTTCCTAACATAGTTAGCATTTATCAAATGATTGATCTGATTATGAGAGATGTAAAGTGTATTTAGAAAGCTATTGTTACATTTAACGGTTAAATTTAATTTTAAATAATGGTCCGCATAAATTTGCTACGATTTGGATATTTATGGGGCAAAATGCTCCTCGGTGATTACTTTCAAGCCAAAAATAAATCTTAAAATGATGACATGTATATGGTGATAGAGCAACGTCAATATCCATTGGTCAAAAAGGAATATTTAACTGTTAAAGTTAACGTTTTAAACTGTGGGAGTAAATTTGCTATAATTTGAACACTTCTAAGGAAAAAATGCTCTTCAGGTTACTTCCGGATACTCAATGCTTTTTTACGGTTACTTCCGGAGCAAAAATGGACCTTAACACAAAATTTAAATCATATGCTTATAAACTAACTTGATTGAATTTTCTTTCAAATTAGTTTGTATAACTTATAAGTTAATATATAATATAGAGTAATACACAATATATGTTATGATTAAGTATCTTTTATAACTTCTTTAATTTCTAAAAGAAAATCAATTTAATCTTATATTAAGGATGAGATAAAATATATATATATATTGGGCCGTTATACTTCCATTCCTAGTTTACCATCTCCGCGGAAAAACAAGACAATTGATCATTTAACAAAACTCTGAAATCCCGAATTAGTTCTCTTAGTCTTATTAGACATTTGTTAAAAGTGTAGACTTGAATTTGGATCTCAGTAGTCAGTATTTTAACTAGATTTTATTGGGATTGTCCCAAATGAATATGGAAGTAAACATTTTGTTATCCACGGCATAGTCGTTAACGATTATTCCTCAATCATTTTATTGAAACTTTTTTTGACCATATCATTTTATTGAAACTTAATACTACTATTAATTAAATGAGTACGTCATGACGCTTTTCATTGAAACTTAATAATATTTCTCAATGAGTACATCATGGTTGTTGAATGAGGAATCTGTGACACAAATTTCTCGACTCCCATCTTAAGTTTCTTTTGACTGGTAAATATCTTGAAACAAGTCCCGGCTAACTCTGGGAAATTATTTTTAAGAGAAATTCTTAGGTGAACCCGGTTTGCCACGTCATTTGTGGTCTCCCCAATCACAAGCAAACACGTAGGATATGACGTGGATATTATAATCTATATAGGTACCCTAAAAAATTATTTGTCAAAATAAAAAAATTTATTTTGTGTTTTCTTAACTTTAAAAGTTGAAAAAAATAAATTGATCTGACATCTAATTGTTTTAGTGTGCCTACACAGATTATAATATCCACATCATATCCTACGTGTTTGCTTGTGATTGGGGGAGACCACAAATGACGTGGCGAACCGGGTTCACCTAAGAATTTCTCTTATTTTTAATTGGATTTTCGAACATTTTGTTTGACCTTTTATACTCTATCATTATTTTTTACATTGTTTAATTAGCACGTTGCCTTTATTTTATAAAGTATCATGTTTGAAACAGAAAGTAAAGCAATATATGAAAATTTAAAATTATTCAAATCAAATTGAGGAATTTTTGTTTTTGGCCAATCAAACTGAGGATTGCTAGTGTCATCCATTAGTCATTGTATTTTATTTCTGAAGTAGAAATTTGATTAAGTGGTGCACATTTCTTTTCTCAAAATCAAAATTTTGAATTCAATCTGTCAAACAAAGCTCTATCTAATTGTGGATGTTTCAACATTTGACTCTTCAAAAATTTCTTTTTTTAAAAAAAAAAATCATTCATCGATTGGACTTGCTCGAGAGTATTTTAATCAGTACAATATTCATAGATTTAATTGCGGTGGACTCGTTCGTGATTGAATTAATATATTTTTCCTTTTCTGTAGTAAAAAATTTTTAATAATGAAAAAAAATATTAATAATTAAATTCATAAACTTTCTCTTAAAGGTAGTCCGAAGAGCCGGATCAATTGGGGCAGGAGGATTTTAATTCCAGTCAAGTTTTGTATTTAGAATGAATCTTTTTATAAATTATTTATGAACTGCCATTATATATAAATATATATGCATGCATAAAGAGTTGAGAGTCTAGAATCCAATCTTTCAAACACACAAAGCTCTAGCAGACCAAAAACAAAGCAAATAAATCTCTATTTACCCTTACAAATTTCAAATTTTGACTGTGTTATATGAAAAGCCCCACTTCATTGCATCAAAATTATTTTTAAAAAATGACTTCAATACTACACTTCTTTGGATATATCAGAATAGAGTCAAAAATAAAACATAGTATTTATATATAAAGAATATCTTTGGCATCTTTGACTAGAAGAATATTGGCCAAGAAAAAACTAGAATAACTAGCAAACATATGTGAATGAGCAATCTACAGCAATCTTTATATAGTTTAGAAAAATAAACAAGCTATTGCTACAACAAATAAATGAATAAATAAGCTGTGTAAGTTATGAATATTAGCACAGTTAATAAATTATGTGCAATGCTTATAATCCCTATTACTTTTTTGTAATTTCTAATGCTAGTAAAGATTACATTTATAGCGCAAATATGCTAGTTAAGCAAAAATCTTATAAAATGAATTTCTTGTTTGTGGCCTTGTGGGTTTATTAGCCTAAACGTTGTATAAGCTCATTAGAGGAGAAATTTTATTTTTGACCTCGTTATGATATTTAGGGAGACAACTTCATAGCTAGATGAATTATGGATTCATTGTTCTGTTTTTGACTTTGTGGGTGAGCTCAACCTTCTGTTTAAAATTTTCTTATATGATGTACAACGAAAATATGACAAGGTTAGCCGAATGGTTTTGTAAGTTACTTCAGTTTTAAATTAATCAAACGTGGATTTAACAAGTTTGATAGGACAACCTAGATTAGTCCAAACTACAAATTGAAAATTTCGATCATATAATATTAAAAAAAATTATACTTTGAAGAGCATATAAAGATCAAGACAATAACATGTTGGCCTAATCGTTATCATGGAAAAATGTATCAAAATTGGAGTTATTATGTTTATCAAGAAAAGAAAAAACTGGGGTGATTATTGAACCTATTATAAAAAAATTAAAATATTTCAAGACTTTGTTTAGTCGTAGTTAAATTAATATACTATTAATTTTACATATTGAAATTATAAAATAAATTACAAAAATTACTTCAAATAAATTTTATAACTTAATATTATATGTGAACATGTACGGATGTAAGAATATAGAAATTAGGTGAATCAATTAATCGAGCTGTAATTTAAATTAACATATTATTAAATTTGCATAATGAAATTATACAAGAATTTAGAAAAATAATAGTAAATTTGATAACAATATGTAAATATTTAGACAATTTGATTTATCTACGGCGGTGAAACTTATAAAAATAATGAAAAAAATTAAGAAAAACAATAGGCGAAAATGATTGTACCAATAATAATCCAACTAATTTTTTTAATGGTTTTTATTTTGGTTGAATGAAAATAACAAAGTAAGTGGTACGTATATAGCCTTTCTTTGATCATAGTTAGGCTTGTGATGCGGTGGGGCCGTGAATTATCCTTCGTGTTGCACGAGATTATTGACTTTAAATGTACAAACAAAAAGAGTCAACACCATATATATAAAAAAATTGAATCAATAGTAATGTGATTCAAAAGACTTTAAAAAGCAAATTAAACCAAACTAACATATAATACAATGCAACTATAAGCCTTAACTTTGGATTCACATTCATTCACATGTCTCATTTCATGTTCACACCAACTTTGTCCTCACCTTCCACCCCACTCCTTTTGACTCAATCTAACTTTTTTTTTTGTTCATAATTTGTTTTGTGTCAATGAAAAGTATATATAAGTTTTTCAGTCCAAAAAAAAAAAAGTATATATAAGTCTCTTCATTTATTCTAATATCTTTCCATCAACCCCTTACTAAATATATTTTTATTATGGAATTTCCCAACATTAAATCAAATTGTTTACTAGAAATACAAATCGTCAATCTGAACATGTATTCAATCACCTAACAAAAAGTAATAAAAAAATTGTAAATGATTGGTTAAATTTCAGGGAAAATTATAACAATTGAATTTTTTTTTTATATTATGAAATTGCTCATTTTGTTGTCCTCGTGATCATAGTCGTTAATGATAATTCCTCCATCGTTTTTATTGAAATTAAGTATTTTCTAATGAGTAGTACATCATGATTCGATTGAAACTTTATATTTGTCAAAGAGTATATCAAGTTCGGCTAATGACGACTCTGTTTGGAGCTAAAATTTCGAGGTCCATCTTAAGTTTCTTTTGAGTTTTGACTATGTGGCAAACCCAACTTATTGGTATATAATAAATATTTTTTTATAACATATATAATAAATATTTTAACATTAGACCCATCTTAAGTTCTTCTTCTTTTCTTTTTTAGGAAATTAACAAAAAAATCCATTCCAATTTACAAAATCCTAAATAAGGAATTTTGAGTTGTTACTAATTGTTAATGTCTCATAATGAAGTTGTTAATACCTATAATGCAGTTATTGTTGAGATTTTGAAAATTAGAACGGATTTTTTTGTTGTCATTTTCCCCCTTTTTTTTTAATTTTCCATCCAATTTGGCAAACACAAAGCTCTATCTTTTTGTTATAATGAGCACAACACAAAGCTCTACCTGATTGTAGATATTTTAACATATAACCCTTCTATATTTTTTTTTCTAAAAAAAATCATTCATGGAATTGGAACTAATAGAATATATTACAATATTCATTGATTTAAATTTGGTGGACCCGTCATGATTGAATATACGTACTTTTAATTTTTTGTTTTTAAAATATTTTATAAAAAATTTATTAAAAATAAATTACCTAAACTTTCTTTTAAAGGTAGTTCGAAGAGCCAAATAAATTGGGAAAAGAGAAAGTTAATTAAGGTCACATCTTATGTTTAGAATCTTTCTTTTTATAAATTAATTATGAACTCTCATGCTTTATATATGTTTGTATCTGTCTATATATATGTGTGCGCGCGCGCATAAAGAGTTGAGAATCTTAAATCCAAAATATTACAACCACTCGATTGCCAATAAACTACCTTTGTTATATCAGAATTGAATGAAAAATATATTTGGCATCTTTGAAAAAGGCACATTGGTCAAGAAAAAAAAAACAAGCTATTGCTACCAACAAAAATATATAAGCTGCGTAAGATATAAATAATGTACGGTTGATTTATCAAATTATTTGGAGTCCATATAACTCCTATTATTTTTTATAATTTCAAATATGCGAGCTGATAATATATCAGGAAAATGTTTCTTCAATTTCTCATATAAAAAAATTCTTAAAAAATTATATATTTCAATAGGATTAAGGTCTAATTATGTTATGTCGCATAGAAGTTGTAGGTAACTTTAAATCTTTGTTAGATCAATTTTACTCAAAAAAATATTAAAAAACCGTGATATCACTCTTAGCCGCTAGCTATAAATGTTAGTGGCGGTTAAAGTTAATTTATAACAATCAATATTAGTTTTTTAACTGTTAAAGCAATCTTATTCCATTTTCTGATGGTTTTAGTATGCAATTGATTCAACAAAAACTTTTGAATGCTCACATCTTCTGCATGAAAATTTCGGAAAAATTTTGTACCTTAACCCCATTTTAATGTGTAAGATATTTAGTTGGAAATGTACCATATTTTACAAAATAACAATCATTAATTATTTGTTTATATATAATAATAAGTAACTAGTTTTGATTTGCTGTCATAGTAATTTTAAGCAAAAGGGCACTAATAATTGCTCCTAAAATATTGTAATATGATTTACATATTAAAATATACCACTTTTTTAAACATGCTTTATATTTTAAACCCATGTACTATGTCTACATTATGCATGTCACATGAATCAAACGTGGATTTTGCAACTTTGATCTGACAGCCTATATTAGTCCAAACCATAAAATTTCGATCACATAGTTTTAAAAAAATCTATCTGGAAACCATAGAAAGATGAGTCCAACAAACAAGACAATAACATGTTTGCTCATTATTTTTTCTAAAGAAATCGAGCGAAAATTGTGGATTGTGAAGCATTTAATTGCATTTTCCCTACTTTATCCTTATTATTAATGCATGTTCGAAGTTAAAAATGTTAAGTTATATTATTTAATGAGGAGTGAAGTTAGAAAAAATGATTATTTAAGCCTGAATTTAAGTACCCAACTACTATTTATTGGTTTGTGAGAATTGGTAATTGGTACCTTATAATAAAGACCAGAGGAAATATAACTTATTTGTGAACATTAATAAATCTATATTGTTTTAAATAAAATACCATTTTCAATTAAGTGCATTAAAATCTCTATTTATGAAAACCGATTTAATATGTATAATATAGGACCAAAAAATCCTTTGTTTAACTTTTATATAAGGGGACAGGATGGAGCATAATTTTTTACCTCAATGGAACGGAGTATATATTAACATAATATATACGAAGTTGCACTAATTACTGATAATAAATTTTATGACTTAATACTTAGAAATGTGAATATGTTGTACCAATAATCCCATTAATAAATTTAAAATATCTTTTCGGTTGAATGAAGACAAACAGAATAAATGGTACTTGGCGTTTTTATCATAGTTTGGCTTAGTGGAGTGGTAGGGGCATGAATTATTCTTCATGTCGCACGAGATTAATGTACCAACAAAAAAGTCAACAATGTAACACATATGAAATCTATAATGTGATTCAAAGGATCTTATAAAGCAAAACCAAACTAAAGAGATTTTTTTTTTTTTTTTGAATTCACATTCATTGATCATAAGTCTCATTTCATGTTCACACCAACTTTTATTTTACTCACCTTCCACCTCACTCACTCACTTTGACTCAATTTAACTAAAACCATTTATGTTTTCCATTAACACTACCTTTTGTCCATTACATTTGAGAGATTTTAATATACATGCATGCATGTATCACCCTATAACAACTTTTATATGATATGCATGACTTGGATTCATAATCAATCACAGAAAACAAGTTATAAATTACTTGGATCAATTATTATTATTAATGTGTAAGACAGTTCTTGGTCCATAATTTTCTTATCCAATCTCATTTTATTATGTGTTTATGTGTAAAAAACGGGTTATTAAGTCCAAATGCTCTTGATTGTATATCACATGCACTCATACCTCATGAGAATAGCTCAATTGATTAGATTGTGGTTAGGAGGAAACATTCTAGGTGCTTATTGTGATAAGCAACATGATGTTATCATTGCGGTGGGATCATCAATATCTTTATCAATCTCAATTGGCTAGATTTAAAATTTTCAACTGATTAATTTTAACTAAAAAACCATTTTACTCCCTCCGGTCCTAATTATAAGATCATTTTGACTTCCTCAAAACTAATTTACTTTACTTACAAACTATCATATAATACAATTACATGTAATATACGTTAAAATTAAGTTGTCTATTTAGCTTCCTTAATCTTCACAAAAAAGTCACAAGTGATCTTATATTTAGGACTGGATGTAGTATAAAAATCATTAATAATTAAAAGACTGTATGTATTCTATATTTTGTACAAATTTGTGATGTTCAAATTAAATATAGACGATTGAAAATTTGGTGGTCGTTACTCTCCGAATAACACTTTATTATAAGTGGATATAGAAAGAAAGAAGGATTAAAGGTTGTTACACACCTAACTCTTTCACTTTAGTCAATTGGGCTACGATGCTAATTTGTTATGCATTGAATTAATTCATCTCCCTTTATTCAACCCCAGAAAGGTGTGATGGGTGTTAACTAATTGACCGTAAGACTCAAGTTTTGAATAAAGTTTTTTCAGGACATTGAAATTGAACTTCTTCCATTTCCAGGTTGAAAGAGACCCCAACTAATTGTATTTCCAAATTCTTTTGAATGGATTTCTATTATGCAGAAGATAATTCGTGTTTTGAAGTTTTTTAACCCGTCAATTAATTGTATATTTTTTATTTGAGATAATATATATATATACTAGTAAATATTGAAAATAAATCTTATACACAATCAGTGTTATAAAATGTTTTAATATATGGAGTACATAACTATATAATATAAATAGAGTAACTTTAAAAGTTGGAGAAGTTAAAAGCAATGTATAATTTAAGGAATTATCAATAAGCATTAATCCGAATGGGTTATGACAGTATAAACTTGATGTTTTAAATTAGAGATTGTATCAATGCAAAAAGATGTCTGTAAAAGAGTTACCTCCGACAATACTTAAACTTGACAAAATGAAAATATGAAGGTTCCATTATATATGTTGTTTCAATGTTTTGGAATGAAGATATATACTACCTTCCTTTTTATTTATATTAAAAAAGTATCATCTAATTAACTTAACTAACTCAATATTAAAAAAAAATTATTTTTATTTTCAGTTCTACCATTATCTAATACTCATATTATTTGCTAATCTTTAATGAAAAAGTTATCGAATACTCCCTCCGATCCTAATTATTAGATCACTTTAATTTTTTTGACTTTTTTTTCTAGTCCAAAAAAAAGTAGTTTCACTCCGAAAAATAATTTTTTTTCCTCAAAACTAATTTATTCTACTTATAAACTAACATATAATCTAATTTCATTTGACATATGTTATAATTTAATGGTCTAATTTGCTTCCTTAACTTTCACAAAAAAAAGTCAAAGTTGTCTTATATTTAGGACCGGAGGGAGTATATACATATATATACATATGTATATAAATATTTATATACATATGTATTTATATATATGTATATCAATTCATTTCAATCATTATTAAAAAGTATATTGAAAGATATAAAATATTTATCGAATCTTATAATTTGTTTCATAAATAAAAACAAATCACTCTCTGGTGTTTGGTTTACTGTAAATAACGAATTTTACATTTTACAAACAAACATACTCTCACGTATTTACTTAATAAAATGAAAAATCAATTCTTTATCTTGATCTGAACCGGCGAACAAGAATTAATTGTCTTGGGATAAAGATATTAAAGTTTTTTTTTTTTTTGCCATGGAAGAGATATTAAAGATATATCAAATCAATTTGTTGGTTAATTATTTTATGATTTTATGTAAAGAGGTCCTAATTACATATTAGATTTGTGGAATGTAGGTGATCTCTCTGAGAAGGGAGGTTCACATACATTGATATTAAGTGTTTAGGGTCAGTCATCAACCATTAAAAAGGATTTATCAATTCTCTTGTAAATACTTTTGATTAAAAAAGTTCTCTTGTAAATACCGTTTCTTTTTTATCAACAAGATTCTTCTTTTGTCATTATTGTTTGTCTAGTTTTGATAATTAAAGTGGGATAGCTTAGAGGGTGTGAGAGTGATGTGAAGAAAATGAGGGGTTTTAGCCGTCAAAAGATTCTAAGTGAATGGATAGTGATATTCCACGATCATCCACCAACCTTTGTTGGCTGCCTCTGTCACCATGATGGCCAAAATTGCCATTATGTCTCCTCTTTCAATGAAATTTGAACCATTCAATTATAGTTTGCATAATGCATTAAAAACATTTAGCACTCTATTGTGTAAAAAATACTACCTCTACTCATTATTATAAGAGCACAAATTTTGAATTACTCGTCTTTTTTACTATAAGAGTTCATTAATGGTTATATGAACATTTAATGCAATTTTACTATTTTCCCTCTCACTATTTTATTCTCTCTCTTCATCTTTTTCTAACACTACATTATCTCTTATATTTCCTTTCATTATTATTCTATTTCACCCTCTTATTAATAAGATTATGGTTGAAAAAAAGTTTATTTTTTACATATTTATTGGTTTAAGTTTATTTTAACGGATTTTCTTAAACCGCGTAATTTAGTTATTCAACTAGATCTAAAGGTGATATAGCCACACACCCACAATTTAAAGTGTGACATAAAAATAATGTTATTGTTTATAATCTTACTTTCACACTCTACTCATCTCTATTTAGAGTACTGCCATGAGAGTAATAGAAATTTGTTTGTTTTTTCCCATATCTATACTTTGAACATATTACAGAAAGGTCCACTTTCGTAGTAATGGAAGACTTGGATTGGAGCAAACCTAACCATATTTTGTCGAAATTCCATAAATAGATTTTTTTTTAAGCATGCATACACCTTTTTTGGTCAACATACATATGCATATACACCTATTCAAACAACGAAAGCTTGCTTGCATACTTCTTAATTAAAGTGTGGGACATTATTATTTTTTTTTCACTTTATTAGTCTGATTATTAGTACTATGTTATATAATAATCCCAATCAAAAAGTTTTTTTAGGGACAAATATGCCCTGAAAATCTACAAAAAATGACAATTACATAACTTTCAAGTATATTTTTGCCCCAAAAAAGCTTTTTGGATATATGAATTTTTGCATGATTTGGGCGCAATTGCCCTCTTTTATTGATTTTTAAGGTATATTTGTCCTTAAAAAAACTTCTAGACACCATCTGGATCATTTTAGGCCCTTATCCCTAGTATAATTTATGTACGCAATGGGTATGAAGTCTTTTCGCGCCATCAATCCTTTACTTATGTCAAAGTCCCACATCGGAGGGACTTGGGGCGGTGTTGGGCTATATAAGCGAGTGCGCTGCACACTCCTTTGAACGCGCTTTTGGGGAGAGAGTAATGGCCCCGTGACAAGTAGTATCAGAGCCAGCCCCGGGTTTGCCCAGAGGGGCCCCTCAAGTGGGCCACCCATGACGAGGACGTCATGGATTGGCCGTGGGAGCTGTCAGAGTCCCACATCGGAGGGATTTGGGGCGGTATTGGGCTATATAAGCGGGTGCGCTGCACACCCCTTTGAGCGCGCTTTTGTGGGAGAGAGTAATGGCCCCCTGACACTTATCACAAGAGCCATTATCAATTTGTCGGCCTTGGTTCTCATTTCACTTTACAATTAATGGATTTTTTTTGTAAATAATTGATAGTTGACTTTCAGTATTTTATACTGAAACGTATGTGCAAGGGATATGTAGGATTATTATATAACATAGTACTATTTTGACACTTCCGAATAATTGACTAGTTTTGTATTGAGATTTGTAGTTGCCCTTCTTTATACGAGGGTCTTTTATTCCTTCAAGTCCTAAATATAATATCATTTTAACATTTTTTTGTGGAGATTAAGGAAGCCAAATAAACCACTTAATTTTAACGTATTTTACATGTAATTGTATTATACGATAATTTATAAGTAAGGTAAATTAGTTTTGAGGAAAAAAGATAAGTATAGACATTGTAAAGTAATTGATTTTGCATCATTAATTTCTCCTAAAAAACCAAAATGATCTTATAATTAAGACCGGAGGAAGTATTAAATTTGGATTCGAGAAGGATACTATTTTTAGTTCATCATTATGGGAATTATTAACAAGGAACAAAATATTTTTAGTAACAAGTTTCAATTCAATAATATTACAATTTATTTATTTCAATTCGATTCTTTTGTACTTCTTTCTTTTTTTTCCCTTTTGTAATTTCAAGGATAAATGATTCTGCAAGAGTTGAGTTTTTGATCATTTTTGTCGTCACGGTCTTCGTCAGCGTGATCATCATATATGTATAAAAGTCTACTTGTTTGGTTGAATGATTTTCTTTCACGCCATACATATAGCATATAGTGACCAAATTTTTTGCCGCCTTCTATATATTGACTTAATAAACTTAGCACGATAAATTTATTACTATGTATGTATTATAAATTCTTTCGAACTTTTGGTATTAATTTTACTAGTTGTGTGTTTATATGGTAGTAGCTTAGTAACGGAAAATAAAAAATAAAAAAAATTGTTAGTGTAAACACATTTAAAGATTTACTCATATGGCCTTATTTATAAAAAAACACTTCCAATATATTTCATATATGCCGATGAAAACCTTAATACCTCGAAATTCGCTGCATCACATGAAAATAAAATCAATACATAATAAATAAGTCTAAATAAAATATTCTCTCTTTGTCCCATAAATAGGACTAGAGGAGTATTTGTTATTTGGGAATACTTTTGGTTCAGAACTTTGTCTAGGGAAGGCCTCTTCTTCTTATCACAATTTTTGAGTCATGTGAGGACATTAACTTTATTACTATAATAGAAAATTATTTCATTATTCACCTCAAGATCATGGTTATGTTATTTTTGATGCACATGATCCTCTTGAAAAATTGGTAAGTATAGAGCATAACTAAATCTATGAAGGCAGAAGAGAAATATTAGGGCCCGTTTGGTTCGGCGAAAGGCGGCAAAGGGAAAGGGAAAATTGGTATTTTCCATCTCGTTCAGTCGTTTGGTTGGCGGATCCTCGTTGCTTTCCATTTCAGGCGGAGCCTCATTTTCCCTTAAACACGGGAAAATAGCTTCCCACCGATATTGGCGGGAACCGATTTTCCATCATGCGTGGGAAGCTCTGAAGTCGATTTTACCCTCAATGCCTCTCCTTCTTGTACCAGATTGATTACTGCCTCTCCCTTCCTCTCAACAAATCGTTGATCATATGGGTAACACAAATCGTCGATCACTGCCATCTCTGGGTGACGATGTCGGACAGATCTATAGAAAAAATCTTCGATCTGTTGAAGACGGATCTTCGCTGGTCAACAATGGAGTTCACCTACGTGGGAGAAGATGGGGAAAAGGGGATTGGTTTTTAGTTGTAGCTCTCTCCAGCTGTACATGCATGCTCTAAAGGAAAAGAAGAAGAAATGCATATGTGTGCCATGTTCACGCTGTGGAGGAAAGGAGAAAAAATTAGATATGGTTTTTTATTAAAAAACTTGGCATTTTTCCTTTCTTTTTTTCTTCATTTGCCTGGGTATACGTGGGTTTATTTTTTCCTGGGTTTATTTTTTTCCTGGCTACATCTGCTGCGAGTTTATGCTTGTGGGTAAACACCCAAAAATCTGGATTGTGTGATGTGTGTATATTCTGGGTGGGATTTTCAGAAATTTTCATGTAAATAAATTCGAATTTACATACTAGAAACAAGTTTCAAAATCGAGTTTGAAACGTTAAAATGGATTTTTGAAATACTCATTAAGGGCAATATGGTCATTTACATCTATTTCTGAGTTTCCTTATCTTTATTTTCAACCAACCAAACATAAATTTTTCCGTTCCATTCCATTCTTTTCCTGTGCGTACCAAACGCATCGACTTCCTTTCCATTCATTTCCTTTCCTTTCCATTCCGTCCGAATATTTTCTGTGAACCAAACGGGCCCTTAGGTTATCAAGCTTTCAAAAGAGAAAAAGAGATTACTGAGAATTCTTAGCACACTTATATCATACAAAAATATATTACAAACTTCAATTCAACCTAGCTTAAACAACTGGGATGCCTTCATGCTTTATGTTAGGTGAGATAGTAGAAGAGATAGATGGGTTTATTATTTTAATTTTAAATATAAAACTTGTACCAATTTTATTTATAGTATTTACCTTCATATTAGTTACTTAACTTATAACATGTACATAATCAAATGTTTTCGTTGTAGGTAAAAAGTGTATGTGAATTTAGCATTTGTATTAAAAACCGGACCGGATCGGCCGGGTTAGGCCTGGAATCGGTGACTCGGACACTTGTCCGGTCCAGCTGATGACCAAACTAGGATAGGATCGTGACTCGAGTAACTCGGTGCAAACTGGCATAACCCGGGAACAACCCAGGAAAACTGTCATGCTGACCGAGTCAAACGAGTTAGATCCTTGCTTGCTGGAAAAAAAAGATTTTAGGAAAAAGAAAAAAAAATGACAGAAAGAAAATAGCAGAGGCAGGATATGTTGGGTGAGATTGTATGAGGCAACCGGACAAATATGTGGAAGAAGAAGCAGTTGTGTGAGGTTGGAAGGAGACCACCGGCGGAAACTAAATAAGCTCCGAGTAAAAGGATTCAAAAGGATAGAAGAGGAGAGAAGAAAGAAAAATGGTGATATGACTGATGGCGTTGCGTGTTAGTTTTGTGTGGCTATACTTGGTCCATTTTTTCAAAGTTTGTCTGAGAGGGTCAGACACCACAATCTCGTTTAGTGCAACAAATTTATTAAAATAATAGTAATACACATGCTACTATGCTGTGATTTGTCCATCAGTACATCCTCACCCGACTATTAACAACTGCAATAGCAGTGGTTAATAAGTGAAGAAGTTGTTGATGGACCTGTCTAAAATTAATTCTCTTGCTTGGGACCTATGTGCAATTGTCCCATATAACAACTATAATATACCTGTTACTCTATTGGAGTAATTTTTTGGTTACTCTATTGGAGTAATTTTTTGGTTTGTGTCTTTGTGACTTGTTACTCTATCTTATTATATTAAAATTATAATATATAATATTATTATATACTATAACGTTTTTTTTTTTGCGTAACTATCACTGTTATTGTTAGATATGATATTTTTACTTAGGAAAAAAAATGCTTATACACACTGTTAAATTTTTCCAACCATACATAATTATGCCTTATCTTTAAATTATTATCATTTAACTATAATTTATAAAAAAAATGACATATAATAATATGTAATTATATAACTTAAAATATTGAATATAAGAAATTTGATGTAGATTATGTCTTCACAAATATTAGTTTTATTAAATATTTTTTAAAATTAAAAGATGAATACTTTTATATATTTTAATTAAACTATATTACTTTAATCATTACAGTCTGACACTGAGTTGACCCACGGTCTGACCCACTGGCCCTTAAACCACTGTCTTGGCCGGTTCACTCACCGGTCCGGTTTTTAATACATTGAAATTTAGTTTCGTAATTTACAAGAGTCGGGATATGTATCTAGGCTTAAAGCACTTATACAAATGTATTTTGATGGGATAAGATCATATTAATTATTACTCCCTTTGGCCCTAACTATAAGATCACTTTGACATTTTTTTGAAAAAGTTAAGGAAACAAATTAGACCACTAAATTATAACTATGTCACATGAAATTAGGTTATAGGTTAGTTTATAAGTAGAATAAATTAGTTTTAAGGGAAAAAGGTTTTTTTGACTGAAACTACTTTTTTTTACTGAAAAAAATCTTATAATTAGGACCGGATGAAGTATTAAACCATTATCTTAACTCAAATTAGTTAAGTAATAGTTAAAAGAAGTGTACATCATGTCTTGTAGCTGGAAAAAGCAATCATATGAATGAAATTTTCATCTCACGTAAAGTTAAAATCTTGAAGATTCATTATTTTCCAGTGATGATCCCTTTCATCCTTGCATATTTCAGTCTTACCATCTTGAATAAAAACAAGAAAAGATAAAATAGTAAAATATTATGGTTGGTAACAATTGAATTACTACTCATTCCTCCTATACATTATTTATACAATACACTCACAAAAAGATTAACTATTATAATACAGCATCCGCCTAAAGAATAAGTATATATGTCATTTTTTATATGACAAATAAATAGTTAAAAAAGAAACTCAAAAAATTAAAAAATCTTCATTATTCTCTGTGTGGCTCTGACTCAACTTCTCCACCCACACATTCTTAGTATCCCCTCTTCCATCATCATCATTATTATTTATAATTTCTTCTTTCTTTTTCCCTCTTTCTTCCTCTTCATTCTTTCCAAAAAACACCTCATGAACAAAAATCTCCACCTGATTTTTGTTAAACCCATCAGTGTCCCCAACCTCATTCAACGGAATATACGGCGGCCGAGCGACCTCCAAAACAGAGTCCCACACGACACCTTTAAAGAAATCATGACCCTTGATCCCATCCAGATCAATCCGACGGTCAAGATCCTTCTCCAGCAACTTCGATATCAAATCCCTCAACGGCGTCTTCTCTCCGGTTAGCTCCGGTTCCTTCGTCAAAATCCTATAAAACGTCTCTTTCCTATTCTCACCCCTAAACGGCGTCGTTCCGTACAACATCTCATACAAAACGACACCGTACGACCACCAATCAACCCCAAAATCATGCCCCTTACCGGAGATAACCTCTGGCGCAACGTATTCTTCTGTTCCGACGAACGAGTTCGATCTCTCCACCGAGTCTGACTCGCTCCGGCGAGAAAATCGGCGTTCCTCCGGCGAGTTTTCCGGCGACGTGGTTGGTAATTTGGAGCAACTGTAGAATCGGGAGAATCGGCGATTCTTCCGGTGGTTCTTGATCGCCGTTGTTTTTGTTGTGTGAGAAATCGACGGCGATGAGATGTTGCTGTGAGATGATGTTGGAGATTTGGAGTTTAGTTTTTTGGATAGATCGAAATCGACGAGCATTATGTGACCTGTTTCTTGAATTAGTATGTTCTCTGGCTTCAGATCTCTGTACACGATGCCTTGATTGTGGAGATATTCCAATGCCAGGAGCATTTCCACAGCGTAAAACCTGTAAATTAGAGAGAAAAAAAAAATCACGATTCAGATTTCAAATTCGTAATTATAAATAACATGTCTAGTTCCTCATTCTCGAAGTTGTCCGCTTTGTGATTCAACCGGTGTATCCAAACCATTATAAGGCGTCTTTCATTCTTTCATTTCCTCATCAAGCGAAATGATGAATGAAAAATAACAGAGAAAAGGAATAGGAGGAGTTAGAAAGAGAAGGTACCTGATGCTATCATCGGAGAACATCTTCTCGGTTTGCTTTTTGCGGAGAGAATGGAGATTACCGCCGGGGCAATAATCAATGGCGTAACCAATGACCTTCTCAGTTTCAAGAACCCCTTTCAACCTAGGCAAGAGAGGATGATCAAAACGACGGAGAACCTGTTGTTCAAACGAGACTCTCTTATTACATTCTGCCTCATCATTGTTCATCGCCTTCGATTTCTTCTTCTGGATCAAATCCTTGGAAATCACTTTCAAAGCCAAATACTCATCATCGTCATTGTTCCTCTTCGCCGCAAACACAACTCCCTTGGCTCCTCGGCCAACGGCGGAGATCACCTTCAGGTCTTGAAAATCCAGCTCCGGAAACGTCCGGTGGTGGCCGCTAGTAGACGCCATGGCCGGAATCTTGAAGAATTAATTTACCGGTGAGATTTTTCCGGCAAGAGGTTTAGGGTTATTGACGATGGTGATGGGGAGAGAGAGAGAGAGAATTTATAGGGTTATGATTGGAAGATGTTGTGATTCTTGGAGGGGAAGTAAATAAGGAGGAAAGTGAGAAATGGTTATATGTGGCTTGCTTTCCGCGGAGTGTGTGAGGTTCACGTATGATGTTGTGACACGTATGCAGTTGGATGACGTGGCGGGGTCATGCTTAGCGCGTGAGATAAAGTTGGTGTGGAAGAATAGAGTAGTACAGGATTCTAGAAACCGTGGGGAGGAGGGTATGTGCTGAAAATTTCTGAACAAGTTTTTTTTTAAAAAAAAAAAGACAAGGAAATAATTAAATAGTTTCACTTTTCCAGCATGTTCTGTCCCAAAAAATTATGATAGAATACATTATAGTTGCTTCCTGAAAATTTGTGGGATAAGAAAATAATAAAAGGAATATATGATTATACTTCCATGAAATCATTGGTGACATAAGGTATAATGTGACATACTCCATCTCCACCACTTTAATATAATATCAAGTTAATATTTTTATTAGATTTTACGGTTGTAAGATAAACTATTTTAAAATAAATATATTTATAATTTTTATAAAAATTAATTTATAATTTAATAGCATGTATCATATATCATAATTAAGTAGTTCATTTTAAAATTTAATAGCCCCAAATAAAATTAATTTGATCTTCTTATTAAGTATGGGGAGTATGTATGTTTGGAATTGTATATTGTTATTTTCCTAATATTTTCAAAATAATGTTAAGCAAAAAAGAAAATCCTTCTTTTTTTTTTTTTTTTTTTTTTTGAATACAAAGTGGCAAGTTAAAAAACTTGAACAGGAGTCCTCATCTCAGCTGTAAGAACCCTCAAAAGTACGTTGAGCTTGGTCTTCTCTTAAAATGTAGAGACATCCTGGGTGTGGTCTTGTCCAAATCTGCATACCTTCATCAATCTTGTAAGCATCTCTCGCTAGATAATCTGCACATCTGATTGCTTGCCTTGGAGCATAACGCAGTTCAATGTCCCATTCCGAAAATAGCAGGTCTCTGATCTCTCTGATTTCCTGTCTTAACGGGTGATCATGTCCCCCTACTCTTAATATCAGTTGTATTGCTTCCAGTGAATCTGTGTAAACTACAACTTTCTGAAAATTTTCTCTTATGCATATCTGAAGGCCAATGAGTAGCGCCATGATTTCTGCCTCTGTAGCTGATCTGATTCCCAATTTCTGTTGAAACCCAATAATCCATTTTCCATTTTTGTCTCTGACAATCCCCCCACAAGTAGCCTCTTTGTGTTGGTTTGAAGATCCATCTGTGTCTAGCCTAACGTAGTCATCTTGTGGTGGAATCCATGTTTGTTCCTCGTTTACATTTAGCTTGAAAACCTGGTGTGTCAGATTGTCTCCTCGAGTTCCTTCCATTAAAAGCGATATTACTCCATGCATGATCTCCCCTGTTTGAAACCGATTGCCTTCCATAATTCCTTTGCAACGATTTTTCCATAAGAGCCAGCATGTGGTAGCGAACACTCGAGGCCATGTCCATCTATCAACCCGCCTGTTTCCTAAGTTCTTGAATATACCTCTCCTAAGCCATACCTGTAAATTAGAAGAAAAGAAACTATCCAAATTATGAGGGTCTAAAATGTTAGTCCACACGTTTTTTGCTATTTCACAATCTCTAAGAACATGAAGAATGTTTTCCTCACTATGACACTCAAAAGGACACTCTCCAGTGTTTGTTAAACCACGATGTGCTCTGAGTGAGTTTGTGGGTAGTCTTTCATGGAAAGCTTGCCAGAAGAAGAATTTAATTTTCTCAGGAACCGGCAGTCTCCAAATCTTTTTCCAATGCACTTCCTTTCTTTGCTGTTGCTTTGCATTTAGGAATCTGTATGCCTCCCGAACACTAAATTTCTTGTTCGAAGCATTTCTCCAACAAAAAGTATCACTCTCTTCTCCACTGGGGATTTTAATCTGTCTCAGGATATTGATGACCCATAAAGGAAGAATATTCACCCATTTCTGCACATCCCATATACCATTATCCAGAACAAAATCCTTCACTTTGGCATTGGGGTCCATAAGATGGATATTACCCTCTGCAAAATGAATGAGAGGTTCATTCAAGGGTGTCCAAATATCCCACCAAAAATTTGTTGATGCACCATTTCGGATAGTTCGCCCTATACCCTTATAAAATTTGTCCCATACTGCTGTTATGCTGCTCCACACAATTGAGGATTTCTGCTTCCGAACTACATAGGGATATATCCCACTTCCGCATCCATACTTCCCTCTAAGGCATTTCACCCATAGAGTATTTGAATTGTTTAGAATGCCCCAGCAAAGTTTCATGATGAAGGCCATATTTTGGTTCCGAAGGTCTTTGATTCCAAGTCCACCCTCCTCTTTTTCTTGCTTTATTTGATTCCAGGAAATTAAGTGCATTTTCCTGCCACCCTGATCTTGGTTCCATAAGAAGCTCCTGCTTATTTTCTCAAGTTCCTGCAAAATTGTTTTAGGGAGCAACATTGTTTGCATTTGATAACTAGGAATCGCTGATAGTACTGATTTAATTAAAACTGTTCTCCCCGCCATACTCAAATATCTGCTCTTCCAAATTGATAGTCGACTTTGAGTTTTCTGAACAATTGGGAGGAATAAGAGCTTAGTTATTCTTTTGTGAAAAAGAGGGATTCCTAAGTACTTACCTAGATCTCCTGTTATTCCCATTCCAAGCCTTTGACTTAACTCGACAGCCCGATTAAAATGCACATTTTTTGAAAAGAAAACTTTGGACTTTGACAGATTTACCCTGTGCCCCGAAACTTCACAAAAGCTCTTCATAGTGTCTCTCATTAGGTCCATCTGATCTGAAGTTGCTTCCCCGAAAAGAATGAGATCGTCTGCAAAAAATAAATGTGTGATGGTAGGGCTTGTTCTGTTAAATTTTAATCCTTTCCAATTACCTTCTCTGGCTTCTTTGCTAATCAACTGACTCAGCCTTTCCATGCAGAGAATAAACAAATACGGACTAAGGGGATCTCCTTGGCGAACTCCTCTGGTTGGGTAAAAGGGCTCTGATTCTTCTCCATTCCAAATTATCTTCATGGAGGTAGATGAAGTACAGGCCATAATGAGTCTTACCAAAGTATCTTCTAATCCCATACACTCCAGTGTGTGCTTAAGGAAGCGCCAATCCAACCTGTCATATGCCTTCTCCATGTCTACCTTCAAGGCCACATACCCCTTCCTTCCTGTTTTTATTCTCATTGAGTGAATGGCCTCCTGAGCAATGATGATATTATCACTACTTTGCCTTCCAGCTATGAAGCCACACTGTTCCGGTTGAATTAGATAACTCATACATCCCTTCAACCTGTTAGCTAGGATTTTCGTGATTATTTTAAGACTAACATTGCATAAAGAAATTGGCCGGAAGTCTTTGATGTTCACGGGATTGTCAATCTTTGGAATAAGCACTATATTTGTCTGATTTATTTCCTTAATCATATCTGGATTTTGCCAAGCATGCTTTACAAATTCACATATCTTTTCTCCTACAATATCCCAATGTGATTGGAAAAAATGAGCTTGCAACCCATCCGGCCCTGGCGCTTTGAAAGCTTCCATCATAAAAGCTGCATTTTTAATCTCTGTGTTGGTTACATTTCTATGAATCCTCTCAGCATCATGCACTTGTAATTGAGGGAAATTAATAAACCATTCTGATGGATCCTTCACCTGACAATCTTGGGAATATAGGGATCTGAAGAAATTCTCTGCCATTTTCTTTAAGTCTTCTTGATTTGTGATCCAGTTACCCCCTTCATCTCGAAGCCCATCAATTCTTTGCCTTTTCTTCTTCATCATTGTAGATGCATGAAAGTATCTGGTGTTCTTATCCCCCCATTTAATCCACCGACATCTTGATTTTTGATACCAGATTAATTCTTCTTGCGTCATCAATTTATTATATTCTTGCCACAGCTTCTTTTCTATACGATATAATCCATTTGCCACCCTATTTTGCCTTGCTCGGTCTATACCCTCAATTCTCCTCAAGATAGCACGCTTTCTCTTAGGGATACTTCCTACAGTTAATGTATTCCATTTGGATGCATTTTCAGCAAATTTCTTTGACCCTTCATACCAGTTTTCATTATCCCAGGAGTTCTTTACAACCTCTTTAAAAGAGTCTTCCAGAGCCCATGCAGAATAATATTTAAATGGGATTCTCCTTTGCCTTGAAACTCCTCCTCCATCATCTGACACAACAATGAGCCTGTGATCTGATTTATATTTGAGTTTATGAAAATTTTTGCTGAGAGGATGATTAAGCTCCCAAGATAAGTTGCAAAATCCCCAATCAAGCCTTTCCTTTACATTAAATTTCTCCCAGGTATATTTTTCTCCCACAACTGGAATTTCTATCAGGTTTGCCGCTGCAATACAATCAGAGAACTGCTTCATTGCTCGGTGTGATTGTGTAGTGCCTCCAATTTTATCCGATTCATTCATGAAGATATTAAAATCTCCAAGCACTATCCAGTCCCCCACTACTTCCTGAGCTATATTTATTAAAAAAGAAAATCCTTCTGAGCACCTTCAACTTCTTCGCTACAGCTTCTGCACAAAAATGGTCATTAATTAAAAAAAAAAAAAAAAGGTATGCACGTATTCAACATATTGTGTCCATACGAATAGAAAGAATTATGAGAACTATTCTTATATTGATCCGATAATTTTGAATCTAAAATCGTACAATAATACTACATCCGATTCTAATTATAAGACCACTTTGACTTTTTTCCAATAAAAAAACAATAGTTTCAACCCCAAAAAAAATCTTTTTTCCTCAAAACTAATTTATTCTACTTATAAACTAACCTATAATCTAATTTCATGTGACATATGTTATAATTTAGTGGTCTAATTTGCTTCCTTAACTTCCACAAAAAAAAGTCAAAGTGATCTTATATTTAGGACCGGAGGGAGTAATAAATATCGATCGATTCTATTTTAGGGTTAGTTGAGAGTTTATATAGACAAGGCTACCTAAAGTTGGCCGTGGCAGAACTAATTGGAAATATTCAAGGCTATATATATGGTAGAATTAAAGAAACAAGAAAAATGATGTGCTACTATTTTATGAATGTTGAAATTTGATTAGAAGGAGTTATGACACAAAACACCCTTCAAGGACGTATTGGAGGAATATGCAAAAGGAACTAAATGCTTTAAAAGACCATATGGTTAAAGCATCTTGCATCTTTGTAAGGATTTTTTTTTTTACCCGTATCCTATTCCTCCTGTTGGAGGGACTACTCATACACCCAAACACCACACACACAATTGATCCCACAACCCTCTTTATAAAGGGTGGGATTGATGCCATTGGGGCCAAACCTCACGATCTCCTCTTTTATTAAAACATTGGGAAAGAAAGTTTCTGATGTTCATGAATAATGTTTTATTAAAACATAGAGGAAGGAAGTTTCTGATGTTCATGAATAATTGTAAGGAATTTTTTTTATCCTTTGGTCAATCTCCTCTCTTTTTCCCCCTAAGGGTGGGTTTTAAAGAAGGAATTGACTTGCTTTTGTAACTATATTGAGTTTATGGAATTCAGATGTTATTAAAAAAAAAGTGCCTATACTACCTTATTACATTCTTTTATAACTTTAAAAAACTTCAAAAACACCTTGTTTTTTTTTTCTTTCAACGATAGATTTTCATTTTTTTCCTTCTTAATGAGTTACACCAATCAGATTATAATCATGAAAAGGTGAAGACGTTTTAGATATTGAATATTTATTAAATATTTAATGTTTTTTTATATATATACATTAACTATTTAATCTTTAAAACAGTATTTAACCCGATTCTATATTTAAGGTCAAATAGACTAATTCAAGTCAAGTGGTCAGTTAATAAAAGTAAAGGGTGTGTGCTTTAATGGTTGTTTGAATAATGTCACTCTTGTTTCGCGGAAAGTGCAAAAATGTTGTGTTGTTAAGAAAATCTAAAGCCAAAATATGTCCAAAAGATAACTCCAATAGAATACTACTTATGTTCATTTGTATCATCACTCTTTTCTCTTTTCTTTCTTTCTCTTTTTTGTGCAATCATTCTTTTTTCTGTATTCTCTGATTTCTCTCAGGCTCCACACTTACACAAAATTAAGAAGAAGAAACTTCCACTAAATTACGTACAACGTATTGTTTAATATTCTTGTTTTATTTAAATTAAAAAACCCAATCAATTATGAGTTTAACTTGTAATTTGAAAGCAGGCAACTAAAGTTGCGTGCCGATATCTTTAGTTTTGAAACGAGTTTTGAATGATGATTATTGGAGTATTAAATTTTATAATTATGGGGAACTTCAAACAACGATGGTCATGAAATCCATGGCCTTCACAATCTAGTCTAATCAATAAAAAATTATGCCGAGGGAGATACTTAAAATTTAAGTCATTGACAAATGTTGGTATGCACTATTTATTAATTTATCAATTAGCATTTTAATTTTGAAGCTACCATTTGTTTAAGTTGTTCACACAATAGTTACCATGGTTATCTAATATGGACCAGCCCGATCGGGTCAACCCGTTTAATTTATCAATTAGCATTTTAATTTTGAAGCTACCATTTGTTTAAGCTGCTCACACAGTACTATGGTCTATAGTTATCTAACCTAGACCGGCCTGACCGGGTCAGACCAGAACTCGTCGACCGGGCCTTAAGACCGGTCCGAGTTGATTACTAACCCGGGTGTCTAGCAACCCGAGGTGGCCCGGCATAACCCTGGCTCAACCTGGGTAATCCAGTGGGTTGGTGGTACTAAAACAACACGGAATTCTGTCGGCAATTTCAGTTTTCCGACGGATTTCCGGCGGAAACATTTTCCAGACGGAATTTTTTTTTGTCGAAAATTCCTCCGTTGGTAATTAATTTACCATCAGAAAATTTTTTCTATCGATAATTTCTCACGGAATTCTGTCAGTAAATTTTTTAATTTTTTAAAAAAATTATATGTTGCATGTCCCTCTATATTTAACTTAAATATGATTTATTTATAAAATATTTTTTAAAATAAATAAAGATAATATTTTATTTATAAAATAATATTTTAATATATTATTTATAAATTAAAATAATAATATAATTAATAAAATTACCAACGGAAATGTTCCGTCGGTAATAATAATATCTTAATATATTATTTATAAATTAAAATAATAATTTATTTATAAAATAATATAATTTATAAAATTACCGACAAAATTTCCGTGAGTAATTAATTATTTTAATATATTATTTATAAATTAAAATAATAATTTATTTATAAAAATAATATAATTAATAAAAAATTCTGTCGGTAATTCAGTTGGAAATCTGTTGGTAATTATCAACGGAAATTGATTCCGTTGGTAATTTGATTTTTTTTGTAGTGTAGGTTGACCCAGTTTCCTCTTTTTTAAAATTTTTTATGAATATGAATTGTAGGAAAACAATATTAGTCAAAGTTAATGATTATTTTGATGCTAATAACTATTACTTTAATGACTAAATAACTGTAGATATGAATTTTTTGTTATCATCTATCTATTTTGATATTTTACTAAGAAGAATATACAATGATTACTTTTTATGGTGTCATTTGATGGTTAATTGTTACTATAATGTCGATATGTCAAAAAAAATTGTAAATAATTTTGAATAAATATATGATTATTTTGTTAGTGATTTAAGGTATTGAATTAATATTTAAGGTAAAAATTATTTAATGTCAATATGATATGATGTCAATTTGTCAACATCAACTGTAAAGAATATAAGATATTATAACGATTTTTTATAATGATTTAAGGTGGCAATGAAATTTATTGTTTAGAATTTTGAAATATGTGATGGGATTTTAAGTATTTTTTATTTATCACCGGGCTGGCCCTCTGAGTCGACTACAGGCTAATCCACTAACCCTTGACCCACCAACTCGACCGAGTCAGTGGTCGGTCCGAATTTGATTACCTTGGTAGTCACAGAATACAGGTTATTATGCAAACCAATTGTGACCATGTTCATAGTCAAAGCACCATTAAGAGAATTGCAATAATTGAGGCCATTTAATGGGACTTATTGGGAAAAAAAATACTTCCTCCACTTATATTTATAGCAATATTCTCTCATGCAACTTGGTTTTAAAATACTCCTATGTGAGCAAAAATTTGGTTTTGTTTGATAACTTCATACAATTTTTCATTTTTATTTCAAATTAATTGTATGCCAATCTCATCTTGTTTACCCACTCATTTTCTCTCACACTTACATTATCTTAATGAATAAGGGTGTTTTTCAAAAAATACTCTTACACATTTACTTTGTTTAACCAACTTCGACCGATACTTCATCTAACGTAATTTGGGTATTTGTTGCTTATAGAAAAGGCTGAAAGAGTAGTTATCTTAATCTCTTTCATAATATTATGTATCATCGCAATTAGGGGTTAGTAAAGAGCCTGTAACCTTGGGCCCTACCTGTAGCCTTCATTTTTTTGCCTGTCTAAGCCTGCCCGTTTTGGGCCAGTAGCGTAAACAGGCGGCCCCGCCCGTTTATTATATATGGGTATGGGGTTGGCCATGGGTGGCCCATTACCCACCCGTACCCGTATATTAAAAAAAAATTTAAACCCTCTCCTCACTCACTACACTCTTGGCCCACTCAGCAACATACATACTCCCCATTCGGCTCACTAGGCAACGTACACACAATCAACACAAGCAGATTGATAAGTCAAACAAGAAAAAGACTATAGATTTGTGCTTTTATTGATTTTGTTTCATTGGTTACTTTTTCTTACTATGTGCATTATTAATTAATTGTAAAAAGGATGACGGATGTAATTGCTTTGAAGAATAGATAACCTGTCCAATCAAAAAAACATGAAACTAATTCACAATTAAATTACATACAAAATGTGGAATATAATTGTGTGTTCAGTTCAAAATTCACAATTATTAGCATTCTTATTTTTTTGGTGAGTTCTTTATTTTGTTAGTTAGCTGCTGAAATAGTGAAGTAATAATGAGCTAGTGAAATGTGGATTTAAACTGGTTTTTTAATGCATTTATAATTTGCATGTCAAGATTGCTAGCATTTTTCATTGCATTGCAGGTCAAGATTGCTAGCTGGAAATTGGAGAATGGAGCTTTGTGATAATTAGTTTAGTTTATTTAGACACTTTTTTTTGTATGGATGTTGAATGCTTAGACTTTTAGCTTTACTATCAGTGTTGTATGGATGTTGAATGCTTAGACTTTTAGTTTATTTAGACACTTTACTATCAATGTTGTATGGATATTGAATGCATATGTTGCTTTTTTTTTTCAAAATATACGGGCTAAACGGGTAAATGGGTTACCCGCCAGTTTAATCCGTACCTGTTTCACCCGTTTAATCACGGGTCAAACTGGTATATAC
The DNA here is from genome assembly GCA_037074515.1 of Mimosa bimucronata. NCBI lineage: Eukaryota > Viridiplantae > Streptophyta > Magnoliopsida > Fabales > Fabaceae > Mimosa > Mimosa bimucronata. The sequence goes on from CM073439.1 coordinate 44,538,983, forward strand.
ACAGGTACGGCTAGCCCATACCCGTGTATTCCGTTACTCACCCCTTTTCGCAATTGTAAAAAATAGACAGGGAGATATAACATTCATTAATTTCATCTAAAAATAAAAGAAGCTTGCAATTCTGCATCGATTTAAAACTAGAAAATGTGTTGTAATCTTAGCGAAACAATATTAAAATGGGAACGAAATGTAATCAATATAACAAATATCAGATGTGGCGTTAAAACTTCAACGGAACAAAAATTTCCTACACAGATAGCTAAGCATGTCGAGTAGAGGGACCAGTGCTTCATAAATAATTTATACTTTAGTCAAGAAACTGTTTCACAAACTATGTTAGCATCTCTTTCAAAGAGGACTCGGATTTTTTATTGCCACATTTTAATGGACTGTCTCATTCCATTAATAAGCTCAAATCCTTGATGGTTAAACACATGAAATTAAACCCACTTCTTTTACTTTTGTATATTTTTTTTATCAATCCACTTGTTCTATTAATAATGGTGTATCAAGCCAAAGCCATCGTTGATGGATTATATCAACAATCATTTTTACTACTCCCCCTAAATAAAAAAAAAAAGGAATTTTCTCAATTATAAATAGGCCTGGCTTATTGTGTTGTTGATTGGCCTGAACCTGACCTATAGTTTGTAATAGGTCATTTTGCTCATGCATATTCAATGCTTATGCCTGACCTGAAGCCTGCTAAAAGCCCTATTATGATAAACAATAATATAATACACACAAAAAAACAGAAGAACACAAATCCGATATAAAGCAATAAGAATATAAAAGACATAATAAGTGCTCAGCAATAAAGCAAATAGTATGATACAACCAACAAGAGAGAGTGAAAAGTGAGAACATATATATATGAGAATGGAGGTGTCGCTAAGATTGAATGGGAAAAAACCTGGCCTGATCTGTTTAATAAAAGGCCTGGAGCTTGTTAGAGCTAAGCCTGGATAGGCTGATCCGTACAGGAACCAAAAGAAGTGAGGAGGAAAGGGAAAAGAAAAGATAAGGTTAAGTAGAGGGGTAGTCACCATTGAGTCACTTGGGCCTAATTTCGAACCCCTGAATGAGAAGGCCGCGCTTCCAGTGACCCTCATTGACGTAAGAAACAACCATTTCTAGCTCCTGGTCATTGCCATCAATTCCTTGGTTGAAGAAGTCTCCCAATTCGATTTCGAACCAGCCATCAGGTCGCCTGTTGGGACACTGCAGATCATCAAGATTGTGTGCCGCAGGAATGGGAAAAATCGGTTGTTGGGGCGGGTTGGGATCTAAACAGACTAATCGTGGCGTGTGTGGGACATCGCCGGCGATCCCAAGGGAGACCTGCACGGGTCGCTGTTGGAACCCATGGGCAGCGGAAGTTAACCTAAAGACAAGGAAGGCTGAATAGAGAGTAGAAGGAGAGAGCAAGCGCGTGGCGATGCACCCTCGTATTTCCAGCCAACACACATCAACAAGCTCAGCAACCTCCCCAAACCTGGAAGGAAGGGAGGAAAGACAATCAATATAATGAATCAACAAATTAAATGAAGAGAAAAGGAAGAGGAATATAATTGAGTTACGTACCTGCCCCCGGGCACCAGAGTCCACCGCCAATACCTGGGAGTGTCTCCCCAGACAATATTCATACTTCTAGGGGAGAGCATGAAACATTTGGCGCCGCAGCACGATGATGGTTGATGAAGCCAGAAGCTCTGAAAGTGAAAGAAAGAGGCGTACGTACGTGAGTGAGTGAGAGGGGAAAATGATATATATATATATAACGAGAGAGAGAGAGAGAGAGAGAGAAGGGAATACGTACGAGGAGAGCACCATCGATGTCGAGGAGGAGGGGTTGGCGGGAGAGGGAGAGAAAGAGGAGCTTCTTGGAGGGGAAGGAGGGGGGAGGGGGAGGGGAGGAAAGGGAGAGGAGGGAGAGGCAGTCGGGGGGGAGGAAGGAACCCCAGAGGGAGTCGGAGTTGGCGGCTGAACGGAAGGAGGAAGAGACGCAGGAGAGCCTGCAGGCGTCACGGGGGGATGTGAAGGACAGCACATGGGAGATGCAAGGCTCCGGGAGACCATCCATCTTCCTTCGTCCTTCTTCCTTCCCAGTGAGAGAGACAAGATATGTAGACTTAAGCGCTAAGCCTTATCTTTTTTGGTTTATTCTGCCGCCCCTTCCCTCAAAAGCCTTATCCGTTTTGGTTCATTGTTCACCAACTCAAAAGACCTTAAAATTTGTCTTTTGTGCTCAGCTATTTTTCAAAGATGTCAGGTTACTATTTTTGTTCATATTGCCGTCATAAAAATTTCGAGAGAAAAAAAAAAACTTTAAAAAGTTTATATATAATATTTTTTTAAAAAATGAGATTGCTTTCATATATATAATCAGATTTTAAAAGCCGTAAGACTTACAAATTATCAACTTGGTTAAAATGAATTAGAAGATTGAAGGCCAAGTATTGGTTGGGTGATCAGTGTAAAAAAATGATTGAGGATATAAAAATTTAGTAAATATATGTATGGTTTTTAGTTCTTATCCATTCAGAATTAGAAAATTGCGTTGGAAGGTTGTCGGAAACGATTTAGCTTTGTAATTTCCAGATGGTGGTTAGAAGGAGCTAAAAATGATTGCTATAGTGAAACATTTTAATTAGCTAGATCTTAAGATCAGTATCTTGAGAATTTCGAAAGTGAACAATTAAGAATTATTATGGCCTTGTTCATGACCAGGATTTTTTATGTAGGGAAAAAAATCTATGAAACTTTGACACAAGACATTGGGTTAGTCCAGAAATTCTTAAAAGTTATTTGTGAAAAATATAGGGTATGGACAAATACGATTTCCTTAGTGGTGATATATGTGTGTCTATTTACTATGAGTATTGGACTATATCGTAACACCCAAATTTTAACTACTATACTATGACATTTTAATTGATTTATAACCACTTTTCCATTGTCAGAACCCAAAATTACGGAAAATTTAAAACTTTTTTCTTTTTAAACATTAATCCAACTTCATTTATGTTGGAATGGGCTTTTCTGACAAATTGGACAATTTAAAACCTTTTTACAAAAGAGAGCGGTTGTTAAACAATTAAAATAACACGAATCTACCAAATGTACTTACTTCTTGATCTTTTAACATATATATACAGGTAAATTATACCAAAGTAGTAATCTACTAAAAGACAAAATATAACAGGCATTCCTGCTTCTTCTCATACTACCTTATACCAAAAAATTGTCTCCTCTTTGTTTCACTGAAAACCAGAAGTTCAACGCCGTTCATTTCATTCATTACCATGCATACTAATTCATTAATATGTATGAAAGTTACTAGTAAACATTAACCCTGTATGCTAGTGTGCTCAAGGCACTGTCACACAATTAATGTAATTTATTTTTCCTGTAATTGTGTGGCTATGAGGCTCAACCCCCTGAATATAACTTTTTAGTTATACCTAATCTTTACTAGGGGTAGCTAGCCCTCTAGACTTGGAGTACTCCAATCCACTGAATATTTCTAACAAGGTTAGAGCGGCCTTTCGACCCCGAAGTTTATCGTAAATTTACAAAAGATGTTGTGCAATTATTAATACATGATAGATGATATTGAATGAAACTGCTACCTGACTTGAGGAACTACTTGCAAGCCGGTTCTTTTCCTGCACGATGACCAGAAGATCCAACTCCACTATCCCTTCCTATAAGGATTCATATTACATAAATAATATATTAATATCTATGCTTATTCTTAGTAATTCGGCGACTCTCACGTTCCTATAGTGCTACCTATATTTCCACCCCTCCTTTTGCTAATATATGTTTCAATACTAGCCTTTACTTAGTTGTTATTTGCACAATCATCAAACAAACATTTACAATCATTAAACAATACACATAAATACAAACACAAGCATCAACATATCATAAATTACTTTAAATCAACTTGCATCATATTTAATTTCAGATGCTCAGCTATTCGTGATTGCCACTTACCTCATTTCTATCTTTTAATCAATCATCAATTCTTACGAAACTTAGAAATTTCAAACCTACGCCATTGTTCTTTCTTTCTTAAACATAAAACCGATTCCTCTAATCTATAATAACAAACATTCAACTCCTAAACTACATTCCAACATAATATACAACAATCAATTTTTATGGCATACCTTCAACTTAAAACTTTCACTCATCACCCAACCTTAACATTTAATATTTAAAACATCACACATGAACTTAGAGTTTTGATTACTTAACCATTATTAAAACACATTTTCAATTCATTAAACCTCACTAGAATCAAGTAGAGAATCAACATATTCCTCCCACCTAATCAATCATATAACATTGTTACAACATATATCTCTAGACTAATCAATTACAATTACAGCATTTATTACCCCTAATATTAAAATCATTATCTTCATCAATCACTCAACATTAAATCATGGACCTTGTCTCTAAAACCCTTTTAACTCAACAATTATAATTTCAGCCACAAATCCTCAATTAACTATACACTCAATAAAACTAAAACAATTAACATCCAATTAATTTAAAACTTTCCCACTAATCCCTAAATTTCCCCAAACATAATAGCACTCCTTTGATTAAAAATCTGCCTTATTTTCTCCTTCTCTTCTGCAAACCGGTGTACACACACACACTCTAACCACACGGCCCAAAGCAGATCAATGCAACATATATTTAGCAATTTGCACTCTTTATATCCAATCCAATATGAAGATGTGACTTGAGTCCAGCAATTTTACAAACATATATATCCCATTTCCTAACAGTATCTAGACATCATCACCTCTTATCAGCAACTTTAATTAGTCCAACAAACTCATATAGAAACATAGCAACAAGAATGAATTCGAAGATTATAGCCTAGCAAAATACCACAGATGTGACTTCACAAAAATCACGTGAAATATTTGTTTCCCTCTTATTAAAGTTGGACCAAGAAGATTTTTCGGACATGACAATATCTAATTTAAAATCCCAAATTGGAATAAATCACAGAACTCAAGCTTCAGATTCGGATTGTTGTACCAGGTCTAAATCAAACTTATAAATAACAACATCTCTATAATCTACACATTTAAGCTTTAATCTCAGCTAACAGTTTTAGCCAAATCAGAAATCGAATCATTAGAAACAGAGCAACAGGAGTCCATGAACAAACTCTCCAAAACCAGCAAGAAGTCACACATGCATGGTCATTAATTAATTTCCTTATATCCCTATCATCACTTATTTACTACCAAAAGACATAGCAATTCGGTCATAGAACCAAAAAGAGCATATGTTCAGAAATTTCAAATATTCCTAATTGAACCAAAATTTCACATGAAACATAAAAACCAATTCTAATAACAACAAATCCTTCCCCTTGTCATAGTGATCAGCCGAGCAGAACAAACAGAAAAAGGAGAAAACAAAACAACTTCTCATTCAAATAAAAATCAACCAAATACAATCAAACATCACTCCATCTTCCCTTCATCATATCCAGGAAACGAAATTACAGACAAAGGAGTAAAAATTCGAACCAACAGAAAAGGAAGTCGGCCATCCAGAAACCACCCAAAATTCAACATACCACTTGATTTCTTAATTAAATCTTACTCTTAATTGAGTTTAATTAAGGTTTTAACCAATTTTCATCGGAAAACACCATGTATGGCGGCGGTGACAGGGAAGAAATTAGGGATTCTTAAAGCAAATCAACCAAACTCGATTTATTACACCAAATTACTCCCAAATCATCAAAATCACAGCTTATATTTCATTTTTATGGTTTTCGGAACCCCAGAAACCCCCAAAATCCAAAAATCAACTTCCCCCTCAAACTCGCTCAATCGGACCAGAAGGAGAAGAGAACAGAGAAAGAGAGGCTTACCCACGGCTGACACAAGCCCCACATGCATCTCCGCCGCCTCTCGCCACCGTGCTTCGCCGTTCTTGTCGACGTCCGCCACTGGAGTTCGAAGAGACAGAGAGGGGTGAGGGCGTGAGGGAGAGAAATCGGGAATGAGAGGGAGACGAATGGTGAGGAATAGGAACACGTGGAGGTTGGGAAAGAGACAATGAAGGAGGAGATATTTTTAAATAGTGTATTACCATTTTGCCCTTCTACTTATAACTGAAGATATTTTTAACTAGGAACAGATATTGTCATTTTCATTTCCTCTTTCCCATCCTGCCCTGATCCCTCCTTTCAAAATTTTAGTTACTATTTCCTTTTCAATTTAATTTGAATTACTTCAAAAATATTTTTTCTAGAGATGTTTTAATTTCTGAATTTATTTATAAGGCTTTTTAAAATTTAAGCAATACCCCAATAATCTAAATATTCCTTTATTAACTCTTTTTGAAAATTTAGAGTGTTAGTGCGAAAATATAAACTTTATTCCCTTTCTTTTTCTTTTTGGCCGAATATTTCCTTTCAGACTAGTATAACTTGGAAGATAACTAAATGTGGTTATACTAAAGAACCTTCCTTACTCATAAACGTAATGAACATTGGTATGTACGAACTGGAAAGTATGTAGTGAGATTAGCCTAAAAAGAGAAGACCCAATTATTGGAAGTCATATAAAATGATATAATTGATAATATAAGTTGTGACCCTTTAGTAGATTGTTATTGGGAAAAAGATAATATTAATAGGTCATTAGAAGAAAAGGGGCCACCTATAAAAATAGCATAGCTGAAACGTGACTTATAAGATATGGGAGATTTTAATTACTTGTGTGGTTTATACGGAAATGAAAAACAAATACAGTATATGAGAGAGCAATGACAAAAGGAATAAAAATATATTATATTATGCTGAATTTTGCGGACAAAATTCCTAAAAGAACGGAAAAATCGTATCATCCTGATTTTAATTGCTAATATTTGAGTACTATTATGATGTGATTTATTAAGTAATTTGGAGATTTAGATAATATCAAATACATTAATTGAGACATAAAAACATCAAAATGAAAAAATATGGAATAAAATTAAAAATTGAGGATTTCCATAGATTTATTAGTATTGAATTGAATATAATATGATTTTTTCTAGTAATTGAAAATCACTATACAATAATATGACTATGGAAAATTTATCTAAATTAATCTAAATTTAATTGAAATGGTATATACTATATCATCCTGTATTTTGTGTGATTAAAAAAAAACACACACACACACATATATATATGACAAAGGGAAAAAAGATAAAAAAAAATAATTAAATAAGATAGTGGGGGCATGTGGGCCGACCCACTATCTATTGGGTTAGGGTTAATACCCCAACATCTCACACAAACACACACGTTAGTTTCATTAATTAAAAAAAAACACTAATATAATCCCCTAAATTCCATCAGTCCCAAGCCCCTAAAGAGGGAGATTTGGTAGGGTTCTCTTTTGAAAAGCTTGGTAAGTCGTCCATCTCCTTTTATTTTTATTTTCCCTCTTATATTTTCAGTTTTGGGTAAGTAAAATATTAGGGGTTTATTACATTTTTTTTTTAGTTTTGAGGCTTCCAATGGATTATTTTGCTACTTACTAAAGTCAAAATAAGAGTTGTATGGTTCAGATTTTTCTCAAGTGGTTTATTTGTAGAAGCTAGAGTTAGGGTTGATTAGAAATTAGGTATTTTGAATAAATTAAAGAGATGGTTGTAATAGAATTATTCTTATATGTAATAAACCACAATCAAATTTAACATATAATAACAAAAACACATCTAAATTGATTCAAAAAGAAATTTGTTGTGCCACACATTCCAGATTCCTCCCATTCCTTTGCCACAAATATGATGCAAACAAAATGCATGTTAATTATTCTGATGCAAAGTTAAAAATGCCACACATGTAAAGCGTAATTGTAAATAATACAATGGATTTAATTTTATCATCAACTTCTGATGCATTATAGTTCAGGACGTGATTGTAAGGCGTGATTGTAAATAATACAATGGTCAATGGGTTTTTAGGTGTGGTGTGAGTAGTGAGAGTGCTGTGTCTTCCTTTAGTTATACTAAAAAAAAATTATAGTTTTAGGCATTTATCTACCTTCAGTAATATTTAAAAAAATTATATCCCCCTTGGAGACGGGATAACAAACGGGATTGGGACGAGATGGGAAATTCTTAAACACATCTAACTTAAATTTATAAGCAATATTCTCTCATACAAGTTGTTTATAAAATACTCCTATGTAACCAAAAATTTGGTTTTGTTTGAAAACTTCATACAATTTTTCATTTTTATTCCAAATTGATTGTATGCCAATCGCTTCTTGTTTACCCACTCATTCTCTCACACACTTATTATCATTCTCTCTCACACTTATTATCTTAATGAATATATTTACACGTTTATTGTGTTTAACCAATTTTGACCGATGCTTCGTCTAATGTAATTTGTGTATTTGTTGCTTATAGAAAAGGTTGAAAGAGTAGTTATCTTAATCTCTTTCATAATACTCTCTCTGGTCCTAATTATAAGACTACTTTGACTTTTTTTAGTAAAAAAAAAGTAGTTTCAGTTCCAATAAAACATATTTTTTCCTCAAAACTAATTAATTCTACTTATAAACTAACTTATAATCTAATTTTATGTGACATATGTTATAATTTAGTGGTCTAATTTGCTTTCTTAACTTCCACAAAAAAAAAGTCAAAGTGATCTTATATTTGAACCGAATGGAGTATTATGTATCATCATCGCAACTTAAAAAAAGATAGGGAGGTATAAAATTCATTAATTTCATCTAATAATAGAAGAAGCTTGCAATTCTGTATTGATTTAAACCCATAAAATGTGTTGTAATTTTAGCGAAAGGGTATTAAAATGGGAACGACATATAATGAATGTAACATCAGATATGGCGTTAAAACTTCAAAGGAACAAAAATTTCCTACACAGATAACTAAGCATGTGTCGAGTTCGGTAGAGGGACTAGTGCTTCATAAATAATTAATATTTAAATCCCTACTAAAAGTTAAATGTATTCAAGAAACTGTTCCACAAACCATGTTAGCATTTCTTTCAAAGAGGACTCAGATTTTTTATTGTCACATTTTAATGGACTGTTCCATTCCATTAATAAGCTCAAATCCGTATATTTTTTTTTTATGAATACACTTGTTCTATTAATGGCGTATCAAGCCAAAGCCATTGTCGACGGATTATATCAACACTCACTTTTTCTACTCCCCTAAATAAAAAAAAATCTCAATTATAAAAAACCAAGGTGGATGCCTGGCCTAGTCATAAACAGCATGAGTCTAATCTGTAACCTGTAATGGGCCTTTTTGCTCAAGCCTATTCAATAATCATGCCCTAAAGCCTGTTAAGAGCTATGTTATGATAAACAATAGTATGATACACAAAAAAACCGCAAGAACACAAATCCGATATAAAGCAGCAAGAGTCTAAAAGACAAAGTAAGTGTACAGCAATAAAGGTAATAGTATGATACAACCAATAAGAGAGAGGGAAAAGCTGATAGTCAGTGAAAAGTGATAACATGTACATGAGAATGGAGGCGTCGCCAAGAGTGAATGAAAAAAAAACCCAAGACTTTTAAAATTCCTGGGCTTGACCTGTTTAAGAAAATAGACTTTTAAAAAAAGCCAAGCCTGTGCCTAGAGCTTGTTAGAGCTAAGCCTGGATGGGTTGATCCGTACAGGAACCAAAAGAAGTGAAGTCAGAAAGAAAGGGAAAAGAAAAGATAAGGTTAAGTAGAGGAGTGGTCAATCACTTGGGCCTAATAATTTCGAATCCCTGAATGACAAGGCCCCTTTTCCAGTGAGGCTCATGAAAATAACAAACAGCCATTTCTAGCTCCTGGTCATTGTCATCTAACCCTTGGTTGAAGTTGAAGAAGTCTCCCAATTCGATTTCGAATCAGCCATCAGGTCGTCTGTTGGGACACTGCAGATCATCAAGATTGTGTACAGGGGGAGTGGGAACAATCCGTTGTCGGGGCGGGTTGGGACGTAAACAAACTAATCGCGGCGTGGTGGGGGCATCGCCGGCGATCCCAAAGGAGACCTTCACGGATCGCCGTTGGAACCCATGGGCGTTGGCAGTTAAGGTAAAGACGAGGAAGGCTTAATAGAGAGTAGAAGGAGAGAGCAAGCGCGTGGCGATGTGCCCTCGAATTTCCAGCCAACACACAGCAACAAGCTCAACAACCTCATCAAACCTGGAAGGAAGGAAGGAAGGCTAAATCCAAATCAATCAATCATGTGGACAGCAGCAGATGAAGAGAGGAGGAAGATAAGGGGTTGAATATAATTGAGTTACATACCTGCCCCCGGGCTTCCACCGCCAATACCTGGGATCGGATCCCCACACAATATGCATACTTCTTGGTGAGAGCATGAAACATTTGGCGCCGCAGCACGATGATGGTTGATGAAGCTAGAAGCTCTGAAAGTGAAAGAAAGAGGCGTACATACGTAAGTAAGAGGGAAAATGATATATATATAACTTTTTTTTGTTACCGATGGAAATTGATTCCGTCGGTAATTTGATTTTTTTTTGTAGTGTGGTTTGACCCAGTTTCCTTTTTTTTAAATTTTTTATCAAGATGAATTGTAGGAAGTAATATTAGTCAAAGTTAATGATTATTTTGGTGTTAATAACTATTACTTTAATGACTAAATGACTGTATATATGACTTTTTTTTTGTTATCATCTATCTATTTTGATATTTTATTAAGAAGAATATACAATGATTACTTTTTATGATGTTATTTGATGGTTGATTGTTACTGTAATATTGATATGTCAAAGAAATTGTAAAGAATTTTGAATAAATATATGGTTATTTTGTTAGTGATTTAAGGTATTGAATTAATATTTAAGGTAAAAATTATTTAATGTCAATATGATATGATGTCAATTTGTCAAACCAACTGTAAAGAATATAAGATGCTATAATGGTTTTTTATAATGATTTAAGGTGACAATTAAATCTATTGTTTAGAATTTTGAAATATGTGATGGGATTTTAAGTATTTTTTATTTATCACCGTGCTGGCCCTCTGAGTCGACTACAGACTAACCCACTAACTCTTGATCCACTACCTCGACCGAGTCAGTGGCCGGTTTGAATTTGATTACCTTCATAGTCACATATTACAGGTTATTATGCTGACCAATTGTGACCATATTCATAGTCAAAGCACCATTAAGAGAATTGCAATAATTGATGCCACTTAATGGGACATATTGGGAAAAAAAAATACTTCCTCCACTTATATTTATACCAATATTCTCTCATACAACTTGGTTTTAAAATACTCCTATGTGAGCAAAAATTTGGTTTTGTTTGATAACTTCAATTTTTCAGTTTTATTTCAAATTAATTGTATGCCAATCTCATCTTGTTTACCCACTCATTTTCTCTCACACTTATATTATCTTAATGAATAAGGGTGTTTTTTAAAAAATACTTACACATTTACTTTGTTTAACCAATTTTGAACGATACTTCGTCTAACGCAATTTGGGTATTTGTTGCTTATAAAAAAGGCTAAAAGAGTAGTTATCTTAATCTCTTTCATAGTATTATTTATCATCATCGCAATTTTTAAAAAAAGACAGGGAGATATAACATTCATTAATTTCATCTAAAAATAAAAGAAGTTTGCAATTTTGCATCGATTTAAAACTAGAAAATGTGTTGTAATCTTAGCGAAACAATATTAAAATGGGAACGAAATGTAATCAATATAACAAATATCAGATGTGGCGTTAAAACTTCAAAGGAACAAAAATTTTCTACACAGATAGCTAAGCATGTCAGTTTAGTAGAGGGACTAGTGCTTCATAAATAATTAATATTTGAATCCCCACTAAAAGTAAATGTAGTCTAGAAACTCTTTCACAAACTATGTTAGCATCTCTTTCAAAGAGGACTCGGATTTTTTATTGCCACATTTTAATGGACTATCCCATTCCATTAATAAGCTCAAATCCTTGATGGTTAAACACATAAATTAAACCCACTTCTTCTATTTTTGTCTATTTTTTCATCAATCCACTTGTTCTATTATTGGTATATCAAGCCAAAGCCACTGTTGATGGATTATATCAACAATCACTTTTTACTACCCCCTAAATAAAAAAAAAAGAATTTTCTCAATTATAAAAAAACACGAGTGGAGGCTTTGGCCTAGTCATAAATAAGCCTGACTTATTGTGTAGTTGATTGGCATGAGCTTTACTTGTAGCCTGTAATAGGCCTTTTTACTCAGACCTATTCAATGATCATGCCTTGCCTGAAGCCTATTAAAAGCCATGTTATGATAAACAATAGTATCATACATAAAAACAATGTAAGAACACAAATCCGATATAAAGCAATAAGAGTCTAAAAGAAAAAGTAATTGTACAACAATAAAGGTAATAGTATGATACAACCAACAAGAGAGAGGGAAAAACTGATAGTCAGTGAAAAGTGCGAACATGTACATGAGAATGGAGGCGTCGCTAAGAGTGAGTGGAAAAAAACCTAAGATTTTTAAAAAACATGGGCCTGATCTGTTTAATAAAATAGGCTTTAAAAAAAGCCTAGACCTGTCGCTGGAGCCTGTTAGTGCTAAGCCTGGATAGGCTGATTCGTACAGGAACCAAAAGTGAGAAGGAAAGGGAAAGAAAAAGATAAGGTTAAGTAGAGGGGTAGTAAGTCACTTGGGCCTAATTTCGAATCCCTGAATGACAAGGCCCCTCTTCCAGTGACCCTCATTGACACAAGAAACAACCATTTCTAGCTCCTTGTCATTGTCATCTAATCCTTGGTTGAAGAAGTCTCCCAATTCGATTTCGAACCAGCCATCAAGTCGCCTGTTGGGACACTGCAGATCATCAAGATTGTGTACAGGGGGAGTGGGAACAATCCGTTGTCGGGGCGGGTTGGGACGTAAACAAACTAATCGCGGTGTAGTGGGGGCATCGCCGGCGATCCCAAGGGAAACCTTCACGGATCGCCGTTGGAACCCATGGGCGTTGGCAGTTAAGGTAAAGACGAGGAAGGCTGAATAGAGAGTAGAAGGAGAGAGCAAGCGCGTGGCGATGTGCCCTCGAATTTCCAGCCAACACACAGCAACAAGCTCAGCAACCTCATCAAACCTGGAAGGAAGGAAGGAAGGCCAAATCCAAATCAATCAATCAATCATGTGGACAGCATCAGATGAAGAGAGGAGGAAGATAAGGGGTTGAATATAATTGAGTTACGTACCTGCCCCCAGGCTTCCACCGCCAATACCTGGGATCGGATCCCCACACAATATGCATACTTCTTGGTGAGAGCATGAAACATTTGGCGCCGCAGCACGATGATGGTTGATGCAGCCAGAAGCTCTGAAAGTGAAAGAAAGAGGCGTACATACATAAGTGAGAGGGAAAATGATATATATATATATAAATAAAACAAGAGAGAGAAATAAGGGAATACGTACGATGAGAGCAGCGTCGATGTGGAGGGGGAGGGGATGGCGGGAGAGGGAGAGAAAGAGGAGCTTCTTGGAGGGGAAGGAGGGGGGAGGAGGAGGGGAGGAAAGGGAGAGGAGGGAGAGGCAGTCAAGGGGGAGGAAGGAGCCCCAGACGGCGTCGGAGTCGGCGGCCGAACGGAAGGAGGAAGAGATGCAGGAGAGCCTGCAGGCGTCGCGAGGGGATGTCAAGGCCAACACATGGGCGATGCAACCCTCCGGCAGACCATCCATCTTCCTTCTTCCTTCCTAGAGAGACAAGATATGCAGACTTAAGAGACAAGATATGCAGACTTAAGTTAAGCGCTAAGCCTTATCTTTTTTTGGTTTATTTTGCCACCCCTTCCCTCAAGAGTCTAAAGCCTTATCCGTTTTGGTTCATTGTTCATCAACTCAAAAGACCTTAAAATTTGTCTTTTGTGCTCATTCTTCAAAGATGTCTGGTTACTATTTTCGTTCATATTGCCGTCATAAAAATTTCGAGACACAAAAATAGCCTTTAAAATTTTATATATAATATTTTTTTAAAAAAATGGGATTGCTCATATAATCAAATTTTAAAAGTCGTAAGACTTACAAATTATCAACTTCGTTAAAAAGAATTAGAAGATTGAAGGCCAAGTATTAGTTGGGTGATTAGTGTAAAAAAATGATTGATATAAAAATTTAGTTAATATATGTATGATTTTTAGTTCTTATCCATTCAGAATTAGAAAATTGCATTGGAAGGTTGTTGGAAAAGATTTAGCTTTGTAATTCCCCGATGGTGGTTAGAAGGAGCTAAAAATGATTGCTCTAGTAAAACATTTTAATTTGCTGGATCTTAAGATCAGTATCTCAATAATTTCTAAAGTGAACAATAAGAATTATTATGGCCTTGTTCATGAACAGGATTGTTTATGTAGGGAAAAAAATCTATGAAACTTTGCCACAAGACATTGGGTTGGTTAGTCCAGAAATTATTAAAAGTTATTTGTGAAAAATATAGGGTATGGACAAATACTTCCTTAGTGGTGATATATGTGTGTGTGTCTATATACTATGAGTATTGGACTATACTATAACACTCAAATTTTAACTACTATACTATGACATTTTAATTGATTTATAACCATTTTTTCAATGTCAGAACTCAAAAATATGAAAAATTTAAAACATTTTCTTTTTAAACATTAATCCAACTTCATTTATGTTAGAATGAGATTTTCTGATAAATTGGACAATTTAAAACCTTTACCAAAAGAGATCATTTATTAAACAATTAAAATAACACGAATCTACCAAATGCACTTACTTCCTAATCTTTTAACATATACAGGTAAACTATACCAAAGTAGTAATCTACTATAAGACAAAATATAGCAGGCATTTTTGCTTCTTCTCATACTACCTTATACTAAAAGCCTGTCTCCCCTTTGCTTCACTGAAAACCAGAAGTTCAACGCAATTCATTTCCTTCATTACCATGCATACTAATTCATTAATATGTATGAAAGATACTAGTAAACATTAACCCTGAATGCTAGTGTGCTCAAGGCACTGCCACACAATTAATGTAATTTATTTTCCTGTAATTGTGTGGCCTGTGAGGCTCAACCTCCTGAATATAACTTTTCAGTTATACCTAATCTTTATTAGGGGTAGCTAGCCCTCTAGTCTTGGACCAATCCACTGAATATTTCTGATAAGATTACAGCAGCCTTTTGACCCTAAAGTTTATCATAAATTTATAAAAGATGTTGTACAATTATTAATATACATGATAGATGATATTGAATGAAACTGCTACCTGACTTCAGGAACTACTTGCAAGCCAGTTCTTTTCCTGCACAATGACCAGAAGATCCAACTCCACTATCACTTCCTATAAGGATTCATATTACATAAATAATATATTAATATCTATGCTTATTCTTAGTAGTTCGGCGTCTCTCACGTTCCTATAGTGCTACCTATATTTCTACCCCTCCTTTTGCTAATATATGTTTCAATACTAGCCCTCTACTCAGTTGTTATTTGCACAATCATCAAACAAACATTTATAATCATTAAACAATACACATAAATACAAACACAAGCATCAACATATCATAAATTACTTTAAATCAACTTGCATCATATTTAATTTCAGATGCTCAGCTATTAGTGATTGCCACTTACCTCATTTCTATCTTTTAATCAAGCATCAATTCTTACGAAACTAAGAAATTTCAAACCTACGCCATTGTTCTTTCTTTCTTAACCATCAAACCGATTCCTCTAATCTATATTAACAAACATTCAACTCCTAAACTACATTCCAACATAATATACAACAATCAATTTTTATAGCATACCTTCAACTTAAAACTTTCACTCATCACCCAACCTTACATTTAATATTTAAAACATCACACATTAGAGTTTTGATTACTTTACCATTATTAAAACACATTTTCAATTCATTAAACCTCACTAGAATCAAGTAGAGAATCAACATATTCCTCCAACCTAATCAATCATATAACATTGTTACAACATATACCTCTAGACTAATCAATTACAGCATTTATTACCCCCTAATACGAAAATCATTATCTTCATCAATCAATCAACATTAAATCATGGACCTTGTCTCTAAAAACCTTTTAACTCAACAATTTTAATTTCAGCCACAAATTCTCAATTAACTATACACTCAATAAAACCAAAACAATCAATTAACATCCAATTAATTTAAAACTTTCCCGCTAATCCCCTAAATTTCCCCAAACATAATAGGACTCCTTTGATTAAAAATCTCCCTTATTTTCTCCTTCTCTTCTCCAAACCCGTGTACACACACACACTCTAACCACACGGCCCAAAGCAGATCAATGCAACATATATTTAGCATTTGCACTCTTTATATCCAATACAGTCCAAAATTCGAATAGAAGCCCCATACATCAGAAATTTATTCCATACTTTATTACTAATAAAAGCTAGAACTACCACAAAGAGAGCAGGAATTTCTTGTGCAAGAAAAATCAGCAAACAAATCGGAGGACAGTGACCAAAGAATCAGAGTTCAAACTTCAAGAATACACAACATTACCATACTGGGCAGCAACAATCATGCAATCACAACAATAAACTTCCTCTGGTTCCTAAACACGGCTACGAACAGAACATGGGAAGAAGAGGGATTCAAAAACTTTCAAGATATTAGCTTCCCCAACTCACAAGTATCGAAACATCATATTAATGATTAATTCCAGCTTTAATGACCTTGTTCAAAAACAAACACCTTTAATTGTCAAGAACCATTCATTAAAAATCCTAAACATTTCTTTAACAATTGGAATCCTTGAACAAAAAACAAATCAGATTTATCCCCATTTAGAATCAGATTTAACATTAATATCCTTAAGAAGAAAATCGGCTCATGAACCTATAACAAACTATCTTTTCCATAGCTCTTACACAGAAGTAATTACTTAGAAACAAAGCAAAGATTTTAGTTTTAAAATCACAAATCAGAATATTCTTCAGCAACTTCTTAACTTTCCAACACTATTTAAATTCGGATTTTACCATTAAGACTTGACAGCAAAATTTAGCTCCCTGTACCCAAATATAATCAGAACTTGAGTCCAGCAATTTTACAAACATATATATCCCACTTCCTAACAGTATCTAAACATTATCACCTCTTATCAGCAACTTTAATTAGCCCAACAAACGCATATAGAAACATAGGAACAAGAATGAATTCGAAAATTATAGCCTAGCAAAATACCACAGATGTGACTTCACAAAAATCATCTTTTAACCCCATTATATACGTGAAATATTTGTTTCCCTCTTATTAAAGTTGGACCAAGAAGATTTTTCGGACATGACAAATTGACAATATCTAATTTAAAATCCCAAATTGAAATAAATCACAGAACTCAAGCTTCAGATTCGGATTGTTGTACCAGGTCTAAATCAAACTTATAAGTAACAATATCTCTATAATCTACACATTTAAGCTTTAATCTCAGCTAACAGTTTTAGCCAAATCAGAAATCGAATCATTAGAAACAGAGCAACAGGAGTCCATGAACAAACTCTCCAAAACCAGCAAGAAGTCACACATGCATGGTCATTAATTAATTTCCTTATATCCCTATCATCACTTACCTACTATCAAAAGACATAGCAATTCGGTCATAGAACCAAACAGAGCATATGTTCAGAGATTTCAAAAATTCCTAATTGAACCAAAATTTCACATGCAACATAAAAATCAATTCTAATAACAACAAATCCTTCCCCTTGTCATAGTGATCAGCCGAGCAGAACAAACAGAAAAAGGAGAAAACAAAACAACTTCTCATTCAAATCAAAATCAACCAAATACAATCAAACATCACTCCATCTTCCCTTCATCATATCCAGGAAACGAAATTACAGAGAAAGGAGTAAAAATTCGAACCAACAGAAAAGGAAGTCGGCCATCCAGAAACCACCCAAAATTCAACATACTACTTGATTTCTTAATTAAATCTTACCCTTAATCGAGTTTAATTAAGGTTTTAACCAATTTTCATCAGAAAACACCATGTATGGCGGCGGTGACAGGGAAGAAATTAGGGATTCTTAAAGCAAATAAACCAAACTCGATTTATTACTCCAAATTACTCCCAAATCATCAAAATCACAGCTTAGCTTACATTTTTATGGTTTTAGAAATCCCAGAAACCCCCAAAATCCAAAAATCAACTTCCCCCTCAAACTCGCTCAATCGGACCAGAAGGAGAAGAGAACAGAGA
This sequence comes from Mimosa bimucronata, assembly GCA_037074515.1. Lineage (NCBI taxonomy): Eukaryota > Viridiplantae > Streptophyta > Magnoliopsida > Fabales > Fabaceae > Mimosa > Mimosa bimucronata. Next base: position 44,557,279 of record CM073439.1, read on the forward strand.
AAGAGAGGCTTACCCACGGCTGAGACAAGCCCCACATGTATCTCCGCCGCCTCTCGCCACCGTGCTTCGCCGTCCGCCACCGGAGTTCGAAGAGACAGAGAGGGGTGAGGGCGTGAGGGAGAGAAATCGGGAATGAGAGGGAGACGTATGGTGAGGAATAGGAACACGTGGGGGAAGGGAAAGAAATAAGGAAGGAGGGGATATTTTTAAATAGTGTATTAGTACCATTTTGCACTTCTACTTAGAACTGAATATATTTTTAATTAGGTGAAGATATTATCATTTTTATTTCCTCTCTATTATTATGCCCTCTTTTCAAAACTTTAATTACTATTATTTTCTTTTCAATTTAATCTGAATTACTTTAAAAATAATTTTTCTAAAGATGTTTTAGTTTCCAAATTTATTTATAATCTTTTTTTAAAATTTAAACAATACTCCAAGAATCTAAATATTCTTTTATTAACTCTTTTTGAAAATTTAAAAAATTTAGAGTGTTACATATGTAACTAAGCATATAGTGCGAAGATATAAACTTTATTCCCTTTCTTTTTCTTTTTGGCTGAATATTTCCTTTTTTTTTTTTGACTATAAACTGGATAAATAAGTTTACATGAAACTTAGAGTTCTAAACAACATTGGTTTGGTCTCTACCCCCGACTGCCTCAAGGGATGGCGGGGGTTGTTCAAAGAAGCAAAAGTTTTGCACCATAGCATGTGCCATCTTGGCCATATGATCTGCCTGAGAGTTGCTCTCTCTCGGATTATGTTCCATCACAACTTGCCAATCTCTTGCTAACAACAGGCGTGTATCCTCTATGATATCTCTGAACGGATGTTGATTAGGGCATCCTCTTGTAAGCAAATTGATAACCTCAATCGAATCCGTCTTGACTTGAACTTGCCTTATGTTACGATCCCAGCACAGATGCAGTCCCTGTATGACTGCCATAATTTCCGCAATGGTTGGAGGAACATTGATTAGCTTGCAAACATATCCCCCAATCCATTCTCCTGATGAGCCTCTGATGATCCCTCCACAACCGCTGCTACCGGCGGGGAGGACTGATCCATCAATCTCTAGTCGGGAAAAGTCGTGTTCCGTCGGCCTCGAAATTCTACAGTCGCCCGCCTGGAACTTATAGAATTTGCATCGAGCTGTCAAGTCTTGGTCCCAAACTGCCCTCAATAGGCTATCAGTTGCATTACTGAAATCGAAATCTACTTCCTCGTTGAAGACCCTCTTGCATCTGGTTCTCCATATGTCCCAGCAGATGTATCCAAAGAGTGTCGGCCATTGGACCTTTTTGGTGAATGGTCTCCCTGCTGCATGCTTTAGATTCCATAGTATCCATTCCTTCCCTTCCAGTGTTGAGAAGCGCTCCCATGATGTTTCTGATATGACTGATCTCCATTTGTGCCTGGCATTAACACAATCTCTGATCAGGTGCATGGCATCCTCATCTTGTGAACATCCAAAGGGGCATATAGCTGAGGTTGCCAGTCCTTTCTGATGTCTCAAGGAGCATGTGTGTGTCCTCCCATGAGCGAAAGTCCACATAAAAGACTTAATCTTTTCTGGAACGTCCCACCTCCATATTGCTTTCCAAGTAGTGTCCTCATTACTATAGGTACCTGCAAAAAGAAACTGATAGGCAGAGTTAACAGAAAAACGACCATCTGACGATGGCTTCCAAAAATACTTGTCCTCTCCTCTCTCCTCACGGGGTGGATGAGCACTCATAATTCGGGCAACCACTTGAGGATGGAACCACCATTCTAGCTTCTGTACATCCCATTCCCCCCTTGGAGTGGCATAGTCCACCACCTTTTCCTCTCTGGAGGCATACCCTTCCAACCCTGGAATTAGTTTGACTAAAGGGGCATTGGTCTCTGCCCAATTATCAAACCAGAAGGATGCAGTCTCGCCATTACCAATTTTGACACCAAGACCCTCATTGAACTTGCTCCAGACATTACAAATACTACGCCATGTAAGGGATGATTTGTCCTTCTTGAGAACTTTCGGCATAGGTTGATTACCACACTGGTACTTGCTTCTAAGGACGCGCACCCATAAGGCTTCCTTATTAGTTATGAGATTCCAGCACAACTTCATGATGAAAGCTTCATTTTGTTTTCTCAGGTCTTTTATTCCTAGACCACCTTCCTTCTTATGCCTAGTAACCATATCCCAAGATATAAGGTGCAATTTTCTACCTTCTTCTTGATCGCCCCATAAGAAGCTTCTACTTCTCTGCTCGAGGTCTTTTAACAATCCTTTAGGTAGGAGAATAGTTTGCATATAATAAGATGGAAGAGCAGACAACACATATTTAATCAAGGTAGTTCTACCCGCCAGACTTAAACAATTTCTCTTCCAGCCCGACAGCCTCTTCTTTGTCCTTTCTAACACAGGGGCAAAAGTGAGGTAAGAGGCTTTCTTATGTAGGAGGGGTATACCAAGGTATTTCCCCAAATCTCCCGTCAAGCCAATTCCCATCCGTTGACTTAGGGCTCTGGTTCTACAAGAATGCACGTTCTTGGAGAAGTGGACCCGGGTCTTTACCTTATTAACACTTTGACCAGAGGCTGCACAAAATGATTGAAGACATCTCATTATTACATCCGCCTGGAATTCCGATGCCTCTCCAAAGAGAACAAGATCATCCGCAAAAAACAAGTGGGATAGAGGGGGTCCATCCGGACTCAACCGGATTGGATCCCATTCACCCCCCTCTACTGCATCCTGAATGATATGGCTCAATCTCTCCATGCATAAGGTAAAAATGTAAGGGGAGATTGGGTCTCCTTGCCTGATGCCTCTACTTGGTCTGAATGTTTGGGTTGCCTCACCATTCCACAGTACTTGAAAGGAGGGAGTGGTTATACAAGCCATAATTGCCTCTATCATCCATTCTTCGATTCCTACCTTGGTGATGGTGTCACGAATGAAATCCCATCCTAAGCGGTCATAGGCCTTCTCGAGATCCACTTTGATCATCATCCATCCTTCTGTTCCTGTTTTCGTACGCATCGAGTGGATAACCTCCTGGGCAATAATAATATTATCGCTACTCTGTCTGCCGGCTATAAAGCTGCACTGATGCTTTCCCACCAATGTATCCATAACATTCCGAAGACGGTTACTAATGATCTTGGTGATTATCTTGTGGCTCACGTTGCAAAGGGATATCGGTCTAAAATCTCGTATGCATTCAGGAGTGTCAGATTTTGGAATAAGAACCAGGTTGGTATTATTTAACTCTTCGACCCAGTATGGGTCTTCAAAGAAGGTTCTAACCATACCAATTATTGAGGCTCCTATTATGTGCCAGTATTCTTGGTAAAGGATGGCTTGAATTCCATCTGGTCCCGGGGCCTTGAAACCATTGATGTCAAACGTGGCCTTTCTCACCTCATCCTCGCCCACTCTATTGGACAAAAACCTACGTAGCTCTTCATTTAGTGGGGGGAAGTGAGAATGAGTGGTAAGTTCAATCGTGCTAGCCTGGGCACTGGTGAAAAGGTCCTTATAATAATGCCATGCGAGGTATTTCAGGCCTTCCTGATCGAAGACCCATACCCCTTCATCATCCTTAAGGCTCTCAATCCTGTTTTTCCTTCGTCTAATTGAAGCCGCCGTGTGAAAGAATTTAGTGTTTTTGTCCCCCCACTTGAGCCATTGGCACCTGGATTTATGATACCAAGTCAGCTCTTCTTGAGATAATAGCTTGTTATATTCCTTCCACAGCTCTTTTTCAATTTGAGCTAGATACTGGTTGTCTCTGCGGGCCCTTGACCTCTCAACTCCCTCAATTCTTTTGATTATATCTCTCTTTTTTGCCATAAGATTCCCAACCTTGGTTCTATTCCACTCTTCTGCTTCTTTAGCAAACAAATTAACATTAGTCTTCCAGTCATCACCCCTCCAGCAATTAGTCACAATATCCACAAAAGTGTCTTCAAGGAACCAAGCTGCATTGCATCTAAAAGGGGGCCTAGATCGAGTAGCCCTATTAAAAGGTTCACTTCGTAGAAGAACGGGCCTGTGATCTGACCCAAATCTATTTAGGTGATGGACCTTTGTAAGTGGGCAAATTCTGTTCCATTCACCATTAGTAAAAGCCCAATCAATCCTCTCTTTGAGTAGATCTCTTTCCCAGGTAAATCTATCCCCCACTATATCTGTTTCAATAAGTCCCGCTTGATGGATACAATTTTCAAATTTCTTCATGGATATAGTATTTAGCCTAGCTCCACCTTTCTTGTCTTCACTTGACAGGTACGCATTGAAATCACCCATTACAACCCAAGGCATAGTATAATTTCTACTCACTGCTAGAAGTTCATCCCAAAGCTTATTCCTAAGGCTGTGAGATGGCTCTGCATATATACAAGACAATAAGAAATTTTGTGAATTTTTCACCAGTCCTCCCTTAACATGAAGAGCTTGATTTGAAGAAGATAAGTAGCTGATAGTCACAGATTCATGATTCCACATAAGCCATATACCCCCAGCAAACCTCGTAGCTTCAATTCTAATCCAATTATTAAAACCCAACTTTCTGACAATATTATCAGCCTTTTTTCCGCTTACTCTGGTTTCACATAAGATCACAATATCAACACTATTTCCTCTAAGAACATCCCTAAGTCTCCCTGAAAAATTTCTTGCAGCAGCTCCTCTACAATTCCAAGCTAGAATATTTATCATCATTAAATAATAAAATTGGAAAAGAGTGACCTGTTTCATCTTCATTGGCCTGAGTCTGAAAGTTTCAGCGCCTCCGTCTCATCTTGGTGGTCTTCTTTGACTTCATCGTGGGGATCAAACCACATGTCATTTTGTTCTTGATTTTCATAATAAATTGTTGAGGATTCATGACTTTGCAACGATCCTGGTGGTTTTCCCTTGTGTTCCATTACTTGCTCAGCGTAATTTTCATGGATAGAGGCTCCTACGTCGTGCTGAGGAGTATGGGCTGCCACATTAGATTCATTTGAATCAGGATTATTGTAATCCAAGCCTCCATTAAATTGCATCGACCCAATAACAATTTTATGGGCCCTACCTAACTGCTTTCTTTTTAATAATGGAGAAGTAATCTTTGGTCTAGTAATGGGTGTTCTTTTTCTGCCCAAATTATTTTGAGCGTTTGGGCATCTCTCTTCCTTTTGGCTTAATTCTTCTTTATCATCTTCACTAGTCACCTTTCTTGCGGGTCCCTCCTTCTTTCTACTTGCCTTAGTCTTTGTCTCCTTCTTACTTCCTTTACTCACGCATACACCTTGCCACTTTTCTTCCCCATTTTGTCTTTTAGCCATTGGGTGTGATGATGATGTCTCATCCTTTTCTCCACTTGTTTGACCGAATACAAAAATGGGGGTTGCACTTTGCTCATTTACTGATTGCTTTTCCCCTCCATTATTCAAGATAGTGCTCGCTGCTTCCTTTTTTTTCCATTGCTTTTCAGTTGCTTTTTTCTTGCTAGTCTCTGGTTTTGCATTAAATGCTGTCTGGGCCCCCTCTTCTTTTAGAATATCAAAACGAGAGCCGGTGTTTTTCTCTGATGCATTGGCCGTTGTCTTCTGTTGATTGGGGGGTTTTTGAGTATGATTCCTTTCTACATCAGCTTTTTGGGGCCTCCTTTTTGGAAAAGGTTTGACTTTCATCCAGTCCCCAAATTCCTCTTCCATGTTTACCCCCGGCACGCTACACAAAGGGTGTTTCCCTTCCGCCATTGGAGACGCCGTTTGTGGTTGAGTCACCGGCGTCATTTCAGTTTGCTGATCCCTTGGCTGTGTGTTTTGCATACATTGCTCTTGATTATGTCCATAGACACCACATCTAAAGCAGATAGTGTTTAGGCCCTCGTATTCTACTGTGTATACTCTGGTTCTCAAAATAAATCTTGACTGAAGTTGTTTGTTCAAATCCACCTCCACACTAACTCTAGCAAATTTTCCCCTTGCGAATTCATTTCCGCGCTCCCCCCTTTGGGCCAAGGTGTTTAAGTCTACCTTTAAGGCTCTTCCTATCAAGTTCCCCAACTCCAGCATAAAATCTTCTAAGTACATATGAATAGGAAGTGTAGGAACCCGGACCCAAATAGCAACCTTTTTCATTTTGTTGCAATAAGGATTGAAGTTAGGGCTCCATCGTTGAACAGCTAGATAATGCCCCTGTATGACCCATGGTCCATCGAACAATAGTTTAGACCTTAGGCTTTTGTTTCCTGTTCGGAAGACAAAATAGTTATTAGGCAGATCTACAATCTCAAAATTTTCATCTTTCAACAGCCAGGCAACTCTGTCTCTCATCATGTGAAGGCTTGTTTGTTTCCCCAAGATTGTGAGGATAAGAGCATCCTTCCATGGTCTGCAGAGCTCCTTCAAGCGCTCATCCGAAATGGATAGCTTCGGAATATTTTGCATCAGCTTCTGCTGATCTTCAGTTAGAGTTGGGGCCATTTCTTGCTCTTCTTGAAGCCACTCCTTCACCATTTCATCAAAATCTTGGTCCAGTTGCTCCTCTCTCTCCCCCATAAGCTTTGATTTATAGGAGATTTGAGTCCTATTCATTTGTCTTCCCTGGCTCGCGTTCAATGGTGGAATATCTTCGTTATTGGTGGTGCCTTTTTGCTTGGCCATCTTCTCTTCAGTGCTCCCCTCAGCTTCCTCCATAATGGCATCTCCCTCCATTTTCTTTATATTCCTTCCAGCTAAATCATCCTCTTCCTTCGTGGTTCCCTGTTGATCCTCTGAGTTGCCCCCATTGTTGCCCGAATTCGTAGTGCTCACAATTTCTCTCTCTAGCCGTTTCTCACTCATCTTCGATCTTAGTCAAACCAGGAATATTTCCTTTCACACTAGTATAACTTGGAAGATAACTAAATATGGTTATATTAAAGAACCTTCCTTACTCATAAACGTAGTGAACATTGGTATGTACGAATTGAAAAGTATGTAGTGTGAGATTAGCCTAAAAAGGGAAGACCCAATTATTGGAAGTCATATATATAAGTTGTGACCCTTCAGTAGATTGTTATTGGGAAAAAGAAAATAGGTCATTAGAAGAAAAGGGGCCACCTATAAAATTAGCATAGCTGAAACATGACATATAAGATATGGGAGATTTTAATTACTTATGTGGTTTATGCGGAAGTGAAAAGCATATACAGTATATGGAGAGAGCAATGACAACAGGAATAAAAATATATCATATTATGCTGAATTTTATGGACAAAATTTTTAAAAGGATGGAAAAATCGTAACATCCTGATTTTAATTGCTAATATTTGAGTACTATTATGATGTGATTTATTAAGTAATTTGGAGATTTAGATAATATCAAATACATTAATTGAGACATCAAAATAAAAAAAATATGAAATAAAATTAAAAATCGATGATTTTTATAGATTTATTAGTATTGAATTGAATATAATATGATTTTTTTTCTAGTAACTGAAAATCACTATACAATAATATGACTATAGAAAATTTATCCAAATTAATCTAAATTTAATTGAAATGGTATATACTATATCATCCTGTATTTTTTTGGAATAACACACACACATATACATATATATATATATATATATATGACAATGGGAGAAAGATAAAAAAAAATAAAAATAAAATAATTAAATAAGATAGTGGGGGCATGTGGGCCGACCCACTATCTATTGGGTTAGGGTCAATACCCCAACATCTCACACAAACACATACGCTAGTTTCAGTAATTGAAAAAAAAAAACACATTAAGAAAGCCCAATGAGACCAGTTTCAGTCCCACATGGGCTAGGTGAATCATTTACCCATTGTTTATATACCCCGTGAACCGTCGCTAACTAGTGTTCTTTGAAAGGAGAGATGGTTGGCATCTCCCCTGACAGGGACGGGAACAGCCTTCGGGCTTTCCTGTTACCACATTTACGGTTAAGGCTACCCACTTCGGTGGATTTCTAACCCAATTTTTTCCCCAAAAAATCACTTCCACTTTTGATTTATAATTAAATAATACCGGATTCAGAGAATATAGCTCATATATAGCTTCAGACTTTAAACAGATGTTACTCTATTTTTCTTCCCATGATCCTTAACAAACAAACTGGCTTATATCACACACACACTCACATATTTATATTACATGTACAGGTGTTCCAAACTCAAGATAATTCATCATTCGTTATACATTACTAGCATGTATAAACCTGTGCTTGTGTGTCGATATACATTACTAGCATGATTTGCCACCGTCTGACAAAATTTCAACAGAATCATATAAGCAGAGCCGCACACCACTCTTTTTTTGTTTCAGTTTGTCCATTACACCAATTTAATTCGGTTTAGCTTGATTCGCGCGGGAGATGGGCGATTTAGGTAACCATTGTCTTCAACTTTGTTTTACTTCTCTTCCATGGTTCTTTGATCGAAGTACGGAATTCGAATATTGGGTTGATGATGTTGAGGGTGTTGTGCTTTCACTTCCCGAAATGCGAATGTTGGGTATTGGGGTATTTGTTCTAATACTGCTCATTGATGATGATTTGAGACAAATTCCCAAAAGACCATTTTTTTTATTTGTGTATTGCTATTGAAGGGGTTGTTACAAATTGAACTCTGTAAGAATTGGCTTACTGATGCCTGATAATTCAATCAATGGGATGGATAGAATTTTACAAATAAGCATAGTGGGTTTCTCCTGAAACAGACTTACTGGTTAAATACAAGTATGTAACTTGTGTTGTTATGAGGTTCTGGAAGGGGTTCTGGATGAAGTTACGTTTATTCTATACAGTAGGATGCTTTTGGAATGTTTTGGTGTGAAAGAATTATGATTGAAGGATTCTTGTGTAGTCTTAAGGGCATTAAAACTGGCTGGTCGTCAATTTTTCATTACCTGAATTATTTTTTTTATCTTGCTCATTGTATTGCTAAAAACGTGATGGATAATGCCTTGCCTTCAAATTTTCAGTTCTAGTCTATCAACTGATAAAGGAGAGAATTAATAGTCTTTTTAGTTCTATTTTTATGTGCAATCATTGTTGACCATTGGTGTTTTAATTTACTTTATAGTAGGCCATATTCCGGTAATTAAGGTCAGGTATAGTAATAATCACTATGAGACCTTGTTTGATAACTTTCTTAGCTGTGGTCTTTTGATTTTTCCTAATCTGTTTATACATATTGATGATTTTCTTTGTCACCCATTTTCCTTATTTCAAACTTTTGTATTAGGTGGTGCATTTGGTGGCAACAGGGGACTCAATCCAGTGCCCCCTGAAAAAGGAATATTTCCTTTGGACCACATGCATTTATGTGACGTGGTAATGTTTCTTTATTACTCATAAAAATACCTTTTCTTAGTTACATTTGTATATGAGGGATGCTTGTCTTTGTAGGTTGCTATAATTCAAAATTAATGGTCTAACATGTTGCTTCTGAATTTGCCAGTTCATATCTAGGTAGTTTACTTTATTTATTTGCTTCATTTCAGGAAAAGAAGGAAAATCTCAGTTGTCTTAAATCGTTTGGTCACAAGTCTGAAAAATGCAGACAATTCTCAAAGAAATATCTGCAATGTTGGATGGAAAAGTGAGTTGGCTCCTCCTTACAATATACCATGGGTAATCTCCTATTATGTTGTTGGTTTGGCATGTGGTGTTAAAATTAAATGGACCTCTTGTTGCAAGCTCAATAATGTATTGCAAAATGATGAATACGGAGCCTTCTAAGAGATGTAATATCTGAAAAATGGGTTTGGATACAATCTTCTAAGGCTTATACATAATCTGTTTAACAAAGCCTTGCAATTTTTCTCCATGCACTGAATAGTTCGTGTTAAAATGAAGTTGTCTGTACTTGACAAAAGTGAAAATGTGTAATAGACGTGGATCGGGAACTTATATTGTTTATCTCATAGTGAAGAGGTTGCATTACTTACCACTTTCAATTTGAAGGTTATGTAGTCTTGCGAATAATGATATAAATATTTGGCTAACTGGGATTAGCTATGCTAGATTGGCAACTGCCTTGAAAGTTTGTGAAATTAAAGAATGTGGTTTATGTATTGGCGTGTTTAGGTGAATACGAACCATTCTTATTGCTACACCCTCAACAATAATCAAGTAAGGGTTAATTGGAAAAAAATAATCAAGTAGGGAAAAGAGGGAGGGAGGGAATTAGGGAATATGATTATTGTATCTTAGATAAACAAGACATACTAACTACTTTAACTAACAATTGCAAAAAAAAAAAAAAAAAGACCAATTTAACTAACAATCTTAGTATAACAAAACTAGGTAAAATGTCTCATATTTAGGATCGGAGGGAATAATAGCAACTTTTTTGGTCCAAGAATAGTAGCAATTAATTGAGGGCAAAACCTAAAAAATATAAATAGTACTTATTAATGTCAGACCTAAATTAGGAAATTGATATTCATCCTAAATGTATTACCAATTTATAATTTTTGTCAATATTTCCTTCATTACTTATGTTAAAGCTCCCACAAAAATGTTCAAGAAAGAGTGAGACAAAGAGTTAAGAAACATGATTAACATGTTTCAAAAAAAAAATAGGGCTAAAGGTCATAATTTCCCCAGAAGTATGCACGGTGGATCACATCTGCCCCGGAAGTATTTTTTGGTCCAATTTTGCTCCGGAAGTGTGTAAAATAGATCATATTCGCCATTTACCCTTAAAATATTAATGGTCAATGTCAACTATTTAACGGTCAACATGAGTTTTTTAACGGTCATTTACTGTTAAAATATTAACGGTCAACGTGAGTTTTTTAACGGTAAAGGGCGAATATGATACACTTTGCATACTTCCGGAGCAAAATTGGACCATAAAAAACTTTCAAGGCAGATGTGATCCATCGTGCATGCTTCCATGGCAAGTCTGATCTTTAACTCATAAAAATATTATATCTAATTAAAGGCATTCTTGCCACAGAAGTTTTTCGGTTTTGGCACTGGACACCAGGAAGATTATTTGGGGCCAAATGAGCCTCATAATTTTAAAATAGGAGGCAATTTGGACCCTCCTTTAGCTTAGTCTTAATAGTCAATGTTGATGACCGAAATATGCTAATATTCTAAAGCGGCATGTATAAGTGGCATCCACATCGTCAGGTCAGATTTCATAATAAACAAAATATTTTAGGGGGAAAAAAGCTCTCTCTCAGCCCCTCCCGTTTCACTCTCTCCCTCTGCCTCTTCGGCAGCCCCTACGCCATGTTCGCGGGCAAGGACACCAACCAAGCTTTGGCCAAGATAAGCAAAAAGAATGGAGATGTTTCTACCTCCCTTTGGTTCAAATTAAAATTTCTTCTCAATACCATCTATAATTGGAAACTTTGAATCGAGGAAGACCTTAAAATTCATAGATTTCAATAAATATGTGCGTTCTCAAAATGGGGAAGAAGCGTATCCCTGACTAGCTCAAAAATTCTCTCTTATCCTCTGCCATCAGGATCTAATTCATCTTTCTTTTACTTATCTTCTCTTATCTCTTCTCTCACACCTCGATCATCCAAGGTATTCTGATCTTATGCCCACTTATTTTGTTTTTTCCTTTTTATTTAATTTTTTTGCTGTACTGTTTATGGAGTGGGTCTATGTCTTGCACAGGTTAAGAATGGTGTCCAATGGGAGTAAGAAGAAGGCGGCTGCTGCTGCTTAGAGCACGTGCCGAGGTGAACGCCATTTGTGATGATCCATTTGGCGAAGTCGTCTTTTACCATGGTGGTAGGGACCCACTGAGACGATTTGGGGTGCAATAGCCTTGTCATTGCCTTGAAGAGCCTGATCGAGTTTCTGCTTTATGCAAATAACCCATTCAGAATCTGGTGACTCTTCCTTCACTTCTTCTTTTTCATCTTCGTTGATGATAATCTGTACTGATTCTAGAGGTTTCTTCTGATCTGGGTATGTAGCTCAATGGATCGACTACTCAAAGTTGGATATTATGGGTTTCCCTGTTGGTCCTAAGGTTTCATTGAACTTAAGGGTGATAAGACACCAGCTTAAGAGATCTTTGTTGAATACTTCCACCATATTCAAGATGCTAAAAAATGGAAGAGGACTATGCAAAAAAGAATTGTATGATCTATTTGATAGAATTAAGTAATTAATCTGGACAGATTTTGGTGCATATATTTATATTTCACTAATGAAGTGAGAACAACCGTGCTGGCTTTATCGTGGAATATAAATTGGAGATATGACTCTTTTTCCTGTTGACATTTTGAAAGATGTGTCATTTTTAATATGATTGATACACCCTTGAAAGTGGTCACAAAATTGCAAGAAGCTGTTTGGGATACTGATATAGTTGTTAATGGCTTGCCTAGATTTTTGAACATATTTTCAAGTATTGGAAGGAGAGAATCACAATTCCAATTGTAATCTCTTTAGCCAGGGTATAGAGGCAGCTTTGGATTCTTTTCCCCATATTATGACTCATACCTAGATATAATTAATCAAGCCAGTAAGACTTCTCTTTCTTCTTTATCTACCATGTCAATAATCAATCCCCTTCTGATATTATTGTAGTTTATGAACTATTCACATGTTATCCAATTTTTAAATTTGGTTTAGAGTACAACGTCAGACTTCTATTTAGTGTTAATATGATTGATAGAGCTATTACTTGCTTCATGAATTAATGTGCAACTTGAGGTGAATACAGTTTGAAATTCATTGCAGCCAAGAAACTTAGAGCACAATACTATTTACATGTAGTTAGGGAGCGTGGTGGGGAATTTTGTGACTACCCTGCTGGCTAATCTATGGAAAGGAGCCGCCCTTGAGCTCGAATTAAATAAAACTCTGATTGCTTTGGTCCCCAAAATTGAGAGCCTTTCCCAACTTAATGACTTCTGACCCATTAGCTTATGTTCTGTAATTTACAAGACTATCACAAAAGTCTTGGCGAATAGGCTCAAGGAAATCATGCCAACAATCACAAGTCACTGCCAGACAAGCTTCATCCAAAATAGAAGCATAATTGACAACATCATCATCTCCCAAGAAGTGATGCACTCAATGAGGAGAAAACAAGGGAAAGGTGGCTGGATGGCCCTTAAAGTGAACTTGGAAAAGGCCTTTGATAAACTCCGGTGGGAATTTATAGAGGACACCTTGAAGGATGTTAGCCTACCTAGGAGAATGGTAAACTTGATAATGTCATGTATCACAACGCCAATGATGTAGGTCCTCTAGAATGGTCACCATTCCCCAAGCTTCACCCCATAAAGGGGAATCAAACAAGGAGACCCTCGTTCCCCTTATATCTTTGTCTTATATATGGAACGACTATCTCAGATGATAACAGTTGCAGTGAGGGATGGCTCCTGGAAGGCAATCAAGATGGCTCAACGTGGGTGATAAGCTCCTACATTTCATTCATTTCATCACATTTTTCCTCACTCTTGTAAATAATTTCGTGAATAAAAGGTTGAAATAAACTAAATGTCAATAGAAAGAAAGAAAGAAAAGAGGAATTTTATATGTGAATGAAATGTGGAGCTTAATGGATATAAACTTGAGTTATTTGTAGAACTCATCAACCCTCTTTCTATTTTTTATGTAAGAAGAGGTGGACAAATGGACGAGCTAAGAAGAAACTAGAAAAATAGAAGAACAGAAGCCAAGAAACCAGAAAACAAGGGATCTGACCGTTCGCTCACCGCGGCGAGCCCATGGCTAGGATAGGAGCATTCTGCCCACTTTTACATGTTAGCTCACCGCATGGCCTCGTCACGGCGAGGTGGCGGCAAGTGAAGGCCTCTACTGCGCGTTTTGAGTAAAATGAAGCTGACAGAAAGCATTTAAGTTAGGGTTTCTCGAGAAAGAAAGATGAACACACTTGGGCACGATTTTGGGAGTCTTGAAGTTGCAAGAGAGAGCTTGGGAAGTTCTTGGAAACTTAGAGGAGCTTAGAGAGATTGAAGATTCTTACATCTTGGTTTCCCTTCTTCTTCTTTCTTCTCTTCTTGTGTCTCATGAACTTTTGCCCAGTTTTAGTTTTTAACTTAAGAACAATTATGTGTAACTAAAACCTTTTCTAGGGTTGCTTTGAACCATTTTTATGGATTGAACTTTGTATTTCCTTTCCTTTAATGCTATGAATGAATTTACATGTATGGATTTCTATCTTGCGTTTTATTATACAAGTGATTGATCACCACTTGCTTTGGTTAAATGAAATATGGCTTGAGAAAGTGTATTTTGTTTTAGAACTTGGATGGAATCATGTTGGGCTTGAAATTCATAGTTTTAAATGGATGGTTAGTTGGTAACATAGAGATATAGTTATTAACCCTACATTGTCATTATGAGGTTAGTTGAGAAAAAGGTCTTGCATTAATTGTGGCAAAAGATTGTAAAATTAATGCAAGCATAAATTTGATTTTGACTTGAGAAAGCTTTTTCAAATGCATTTAAACCTTGGGTTCATACATTAATTTATTAGGATGCTAAAAAGGGAAGGATTTATTTAGTTCATGAAGTAAAATGGGGATAAGTGACCTTAAATTCTCATTATTGTGAACAAGTGTGTGTGTATTATTTTCATATAGATATTATAACTTCTTGTAACTTATTTCTCTACAATTTCAATTTCCCATTATTGCTTACTCATTTCTAATTAATTGCCCAATTAGTATTAATTAACTTACTCAAATCTCAATCCTTGTGGAACGACAATTTTTCCTGTACTATTTTCTTTTATTTGACGACTCGTATGCTTACGATAATGACCGCAAATAGCCGATAAGTCAGCGGGTACCTCTCTCCCACCTCTTTTTTACAGATGATCTCATGATTTTTGGGGAGGCTAAGCAATCACAAATCCAACTGATCAAGAGGATCTAGGCTAACTTCTGTATGGCGTCGAGTGAAAAAGTAAGCCAATCAAAAACCAAAGTCGTCTTCTCAAAAAACCTATCCAAGCCCAGAAAAAAAGTCTAAGTAGGCAACTTGGTTTCCAACACATCGATAGCCTAGGAAGATACTTAGGCGTTCCTCTCCTAGTGAGTCGAGCTCCGACCAGCTACTATAACTACCTGCTGGAGAGAGTTCAAATGAAACTTGCAGGGTGGAAGAGACACTCACTCTCTCTAGTAGGCAGGATAACCTTGGCAAAATCCGTGCTAACTACAATCCCCTTTTATGCGATGCAAAGCAACCTGCTTCCAGCCCCATGCCTTAAGAACCTTGAGCGAGCTATACGTCACTTCATCTAGGGCTCGGGGTGTTCACCTAGTGAAGTAGAAGGACTTATGCAAACCCCTGAACCGTGGTAGTGTTGGCCTCCTCGATCTAGAAACCCAGAATAAAGCATTTTTTGCAAAACTCGTCTACAAGATCCATTACCAACAAGAAAACCTCTGGGTAAGAGTCCTAAAAGGCAAGTATGGTTTCACGGACAAGCCAAAATTTCCAACCAGCTCCTCATCCTTCAGGAAGAAATTTGGCTTATTATGGGAAGAATCAACTCTCCACATAAAATGGAATCCAGGAGATGGCTCTAGGATAAAGTTCTGGTCAGACTTCTGGGTAGGTGATCTTAGACCCTTAAAACACCTTGCATTTATAGAGATCCAAAGTGATGACTTGAACAAGCCAATAACGCATTACAGGACGGAGGAAGCAGATTGGCGTTGGGACTTATTTGACATCTCCTACCCCAAGACATCCTGGATCAAATAGCCTCAACGAGGATCAACAACTCGCTGGGGAAGCCAACCTGCTAGTGGAACCTGACAAACCAAGGCAATTTCACGTTGAAATCGGCCTACCAAGCTCAAAAGTCAACAGATTGGGAAGAGCCACATAAGATATGGATCAAACTTTGGAGACTGCCCATGGCACAGCGAATCCGCACCTTCTCATGGCTTCTACTGAAAGAGAAATTACTCACAAATGCAGCAAGATACAGGAGGAAAATGACTGACAACCAATGCTGTTCATTATGCGGTGACAGCCTGGAAGACATAGATCATGCCCTCAAATATTGCCCAATGGCAATGGAAGTCTGGAAGAAGATCCTGCCACCGGACGCATGCCAAAATTTCCTGCGAACGAATATCTCTACGTGACTATGAAACGCCTTGGCAGATGAGGAGATGGACTTATCCTAGAAAATTGGCTTCTTCATCACTTGCTGGAAGCTATGGGAAGCTCGAAACCACCATGCATTCATTGAACAGAGAACATACTGCAGAGGACCTACTTAGACAAATTAGGCCCATAGTTTCTCACTCACTCAACAGCTTTTTTTTTTTTATCTAATTTATGTAGATCTCATCAGCTATAGTTTCTGTCTACTATGCGTAGGGTAGCTTTTGTTTGGATGTAAAGTCTGACCATGTACATTTATTTATCAATACAATTCGATCTACTCGAAAAAAAAAAAAAAAAGAGATCAAAGAAGATATATTTTATATCTTGTCTTGTCTCTCTCTGATGCCCCGTGAAACGTGTTAAGAGAGAAATGGTAGAAAAATTTAGGCACTAATAACTCATTCACGCTTCAAATGGGAGAGAGGATACAACAAAAAAGTGAATAAAAAAAATAGAAGAAAGTATGAAAATAAAAAATTAATGAAAATTTTCGGTATATTTAAACGTTAGCTTTTATAACTAAAAAGAATGAAAAGAAAAACTTAATGCAAATTTTCGGTAAGTTTAAACGTGAGTTTTTATAACAAGAACATGAATATTTTTATCATCTTAATTAAATTATATGATTTTTTTCCACAAAAAAAAAACGGAGAACTTAGAAACCAAGTGGTAACATAAACTCATCATAAAACTTTTATAACCTCATGTTGCTATCTAATGAAATTAATGGTGCTCTAAAATGAATGAGAATGGTATATAAATATTGTTAAAATGGAAAGAATGCTAGAAGAGAGTTGACATTTTAAATAGATGCGATGTGACTAAGTCCAATAATGAATAATGATTTATTGGGAAAATTCTGGAGGCTAAGATTGTGAGTCTGAGCGATCAGATTAATATGAAGAAAGGGAAGTCGGGAGAGCCAATGAGGTGTAGATACTTAACATATAGGGTCAGAGAATGTACATTGTATCTGTATTGGGAAGGGAATGAAAAGATTTGGGTTGCAGTTAGAGGTGCACAAAGACCGGTCGGGCCGGATTAAACATATGTCTGAAGTCCTGTTGTAAGATTTTTTGGGCTAGCTTTTCTGGCCCAATACCCAGCCCGGTCCTATTTGCCTCAGGATCAAGATCAAGTGGGACATGTCCTCCGGGCCACAGGTCATGTTTCGTTGGTCTTGAACCATTTTAATCCTAATAAAAAATAATGAAAGTATTATGAAATAAATTAAAAAATAAAAGAAATTCGGGAAAAGAATTAATTAAATATTTTTACATAGTATATTAAGTATTAAATATTATATGGTGAATTTTTAAATTGGAAAAAAGAAATATTTTTTTATAAAAAATAATAATATCTCTGAGCTGGGTCGGGCGGGGCCTCTGGTCTTAATGCCTATGCCCTTTTCCTGTCCCGCCTGCCTGTCGGGTTTAGTCCCGTCTTGTTTATTATGGTTCCGGGCTAATATGTCCCACGACTAGGTTGGCTTTGAGCTGGGTCGGGTCCGGGTGGGCCACCGGAGTTTTTTGCAGCCCTAATTGCAGTGTGAGAGGAGTAGGGGTTGCGTACAAGAGCAATTATTTTCATATCATTTTACATGTCATTATTGGTAGCGATTAGAAGGTAATTATTACAATTTTTATGTATACTTTTCTTTATGTTTTTTAAATTTTATATCTCAAATTATATATTTTTCTGATTCTTTTCCCACTCATTCCCCCGATCTATTTTCTTAGTATTTCTCTCTCATCTGTCATTTTTTTTCCAATTTATTTATTATTGCTGTAACACCCCCCAAAATTCATATTCAAGCACTTGACCAAAATGCTATTATAGCATTAAAAATTATCCAATATCTAGCATAGATAATTATTTAGTTCAAATACGTCACACGTCATAATGAAAATCTTAAAACTTCACGATAATTTATACATAATAAAACATAAAGTCTTAAGTCCATGGCAAAATAAATACAACATAACATAAACTTAAGTAGCACAAAGAGCCTTCAAAGCTCACTTCTCAAGTGTCTTCCCTTGCTTCCTATTAGGTCATTCACCTTGAAAATGTTAATAATAGGATGAGATCGACATCTCAGTAACTACCGAAAAATCCTATCATACACAAGCAAATCACGTATAATTCTAATTTAACCAATTATACACATGTAGTTCTTCGTACAACTCATGGCTTTCAAATATATATATTAGATACACTCAACATAGGGAAAACTTTCATGTAAATTATCAATGAATTGTACTCATAAATAAATATTTATATGTGCAATATGCAACTCCTTATTTCACCGTCCATCCTTATTCCGCTGACTGGAGCCATAGGCTAACACATATTGTCCAATAGAGAACTAATTCATATAACTGAATTATCTCAAGCCCACCAGTACCTAAGATATATCCGGCCAAAGATACAGAGCTCAAGTCTGGACTATGGCTCCCCTCCTTAAAGAATCACACTAAGGATGTGTCACATGTCCCACAACTCCAATGCAATCCTGGCCAAAGGAAAACATGGAAGGAGGGGCCCTGACAAGTGCCATCCATTGTGCACCGAGTGATGGCTTACCACGTGGTAGTACGGATATCATATAACTCCTATTCAAATCTTAACCCCTCATGGATGTAAATGCGATCATCATTACACTATAAATAATTCATAAATAATTATCAGCCCAAATATACTCAACATACTCAAGCATGCTTAAAATAAAACGAGCGTAATTTATTTTCCATAGCAAATAGGCAATAAGCAAGCATGCTTGAAAAGTGACAAACTTATTATTGTGTGATAATTAATTAAAATAAAACTACACATAATTCACAAGCATACGAAAGAAATTTCCAGAGTTACCTGTTGCTCCTTAGCTCACAGATAATCACACAAAGTCACTCCGTAATTCTTAATGAGACTCTACAATATCAATATAAATATCTATTAATATATTGCTCAACACTACCTAAAAGTATTCTAACACAATTTTACCTTAAACTACCCCTAAATATATACATACATTTATTTTTTTTATTCCTGATAAAAATATTACTAAATGATAAATATTATTAGTTAAATATTATTTTTGTTGAGTATAAACTAATCCCATAAATCCATAAACCCATATCCAACATCCGGAATTACAGAATTACCTACATAAAATCCCACTAATTCCAAACTTTATCCACCAATATTTTCTTGGGTCCAAATTTCAGTCGAATCCATCAGTTAAATCTCCTCATATAATCTTAATAAATATCTAAAAATTATCCATTTAACCATAAACATCCTAAATCATCAAAAGCCCCCATTTCCAAAATATCCAAAAATTCAAAAATTCCCAATAATAACAAAAACTCTAATAATGAAAAATCTATTTAGAGGAACTCATAATCAAAGTCCAAGCTTCAGTTTATTAAGCTTAGGACTCCCAAAAATACCAATTTAGACAAAGCCTAATTTTTCAAGTATAACAAATCGAAAAACTAATTATATAGAAATGTAGCGGAGATTTACGGGATTCCAAAAATGTGTTTAGTTGGCCGGAAAACTTACTATTCCTACGCCGACGGACTCCGATAAGTAAATTAAAGAGAAAGAAAGGAAAGAAAGAGAGAAGAGAGAGAACAGAGAGAGAGAGGGGGAGAGGGAGCTGAGAGTATATATATAATAATATAATAATAATATAATATTTAAATAATATAATATTATTAATAATATAATATTTAAATTGTAGTTGAGTGTGATTGGTTGAGGAATTAATAATTGAAATAGTGAAAGGATCACGAAAGTGCAGAAGAAAAGAGAACTGTCAGCAGGAGAAAATTGCGAGTAGGAAGAGAGGAAAAATATACTACTAGGCCTTAAAAAAATTCTCAAATATATTTCTTTTGATCCAAAAATTTTCTTTCTACTCTCTCAAAATTTTCCCATAATATCCTTTATTTATTTCCTCCTATAACAACCTCTTTTGAGCCTAAAAAAATAATTTTCTCAAAAGTATTATTCTCAATATAAGGGCGAAACTAGGCCTTTAAAATTCTCAAAATCCTTCAAATATTCTCATAACCCATCATTTCTCATTAATCAACTCCTATCTGCTCCCACTAAATCCTCAATTAATTTTTAGATGTTACAATTGCCAGCTAATTTTATATTAAAAAAGGTATTTGAAATTGTATAAATAAAACTCCCTGTAACAATTAATAATAAATAATTTCCTAATAAAAATGAGTAATATAAGTATTCCACGGTTTCCGCATCGATGTTTGACCAAATCTAATAAAGATCGATTGAATTAAGCAATTGTCATATTTCAATATAAGACCTTATCCATATCCATAAATTTGGAGTTTCATTTTTGTAGATAAGAATTCAAAATCTTGGTGGATGGCTCTGGATAATATCTGTAAGGTTTTGTCACTTTTGTGTAAGTTCAATAAAATCCATTTATGTGGCGGTGGTGTTGTGCAAACTTTGTGTTTATTTATCACTTTATTGAAAGCAAAAAATTGATCCTCATTTTTTCGTACGAGTTCTTTTGAATGGTCTAAATATAAAACCTATTTAAGTTGTTGAATTTATTCCTAAATATAATATTTATTTTTAAATGTTCTAAACTTTTCTTCAAATTATTCCTACTAATGCTTCTCAATAACAAATAAGCCAGGGTGGGAGGTTGGGGATTAAAATAGATGGTTATAGTGTATTAATAATATAATGTGATTGTAACTAACTTATCTAACATATTTGATCTAATCAAATTAGATAAATATGTCTTATATTTACACTGGAGGAATAGCATCTTTCAGAAAGTACCCTGTTAATCAACAATTGAACATAGATGATAAATTTTATTTACATTTATGAGATAAAATTTTTGACAGTATTAGTTATAAATGTGTTGTGTATCATGGGTCACCCAAAATTTGTATTTTTGTCTGCCGTATAAGTGAGCAAATCAATGACAGTTGCTCCTTGGTTGGATTTTTGGTTGAATCTACACTAGAGCTAGGAAACATTGAAGGAATGTGAGAAAGATTAGGTTGGGAGATCCGTTGTTGAAGCTGTTCGAGGGAGACTCGGAGAGAAAGAGATCAGAAAAGGGTAAAACAAAATTGCACAGAAAGGTGATATATTCAAACTGGAGCGATGAGGCAGTTGGATAAAGTGTTGCAGTTGCTCAACTCCTATAGCCCTATGTGTCTATGGCATATAATATGCCTCAATCCTCATCCATCACCTTATTTATTAATGTAATAGTATTATATATTTATATATTATTAAAAAATTATATTTATGTGTGTGTGTGTATTTATACATAAAATAACACAATCATCTGGAAGAAAGATGGTTCGAGCTTATAAAAAAAAAGTAAGAAAGAAGATTCGAGCAATGGGAAATCACTTATCTAAGTTGCTTCGATACTCTATAAGTGAGTTACTTTTATTATTTAACATGATTTTTTAATTATTTTTACTAAACATATTTTTGTGATTAAATATAATTATGTTTGTAAATTTTATTTTATTTATATTTATTTAATTATTACCGGATTAACCATGGGATAACTCTCGATCCAAAATTGACCTTTAATACATTGTCTAGACCGATTTAATGACCAATTCGATTTTTTGAACCTTGAAAGAAAACACTGAAAGAGATTATTAAAATTTGAAATTCATTTTTCATCACAAATTTTGAAATAAATTAAGACTATATTATTATTTAATGAGATTTTAATTACCCTTTTCTTTGTCTCAATCTGAACTCCAACAAATCTCAGACCCACAACCTCAAGTACCAATTTTCTTTGCCATTCTGAAATATCATTTAATGATATAAAAAAAGTTAAAAGCCATAATAAAATGAATTATATCAACTATTAATTATGCAAAAAACTTCATAGTAAAGTGGCAAAAAAAAATACTTCTCCTTTTTTAATTTATCTATCGATATCTGCTGTTATTAGCAACCAACCAATTCAATTCTAAAAAAAAAAAGTTTATGCACTCACAGCAAATCTCTTGCTTCTTTTTCTTTCTATTTGATCAATATTCTTCTTTTTGTTTTAGCATTTCTATTTAAGTTCCCTTGGCAGTTGGCTAACCATACTAGCCTAGCCACACACATTCACTGAGGCAAAAGGTACATCAAAGAATTAGTTTTCCTATCATTAGGGGTGAGCAAAGGGCCCGCGGGCCCCGCCCATTTTGGGCCCGTGAAATAAACTGGCGGGGCCCGCCTATCTATTTGTCTGTGGCAAGGGAAAAAAACCTAGACAGGACTGGCCGGTTCAACCGTGAAACCGGCCAATGGTTCGGTCGAGCTTTAAAGGTAGGGAGTGCAGTTGACCCTGTGAAGGACTGGGTCAACCCGGTCAAATTAGGAAACTATAATACTTTAAATTCTATTTTACTTGCATATACTTAATATTTAATTGTTGTTACTCTTAATATTTGTATTTTAGTCTGTGGATTGTAGAATAATATTTAGTTTTACATATAATCAACTAATATTTTCTCTTTTTCCCTCTATAGAAACATTGAAATATTCATATTTGATGAATCATGCATACCTATCTACATTTACATTTTAATATTAGTGATTATTAATGTCAATATCAATAAAATTTTATTATTTTAATATAACCGATTTGACCCCGGTCCTACCATTGACCCTTGAACCAGTGTCTCACCCGGTTTGATGCCTCGTCCGGTTTTTGAACCTTGGTCTGTGGGTACGGGTAGTCCGTTACCCACCCGTATATATACATATATTTCTAAAAAAATTTATTCCTTTTTTATTATAAAAATATAAACTTACAAAAGATGGTACATATGTTGTTGCTGGCTCAATGGTTTAGGCGTGGGTCATTTACTCCAACGAAGGGGGATCGGTTCTCCTCCATATAGCATCCTTAATTTTTTTAACAATTAATAAAGCCTACCATTTTTTTAATTGAAATGACCCCCTGCACCTCTTCTTTTCTAATTTCTACCCTACCCAACCATATTTCCTCTCCCACCCCAGCACGCCAACACCATAGGATAGCCACCTGCCCACCTCCCCCCTCTCTATTGTACAGAACTTGTTCTCCTTTTCTTCCTCCTCCCCTTCTTTTCATTCCTCTCCTCTCCTTCCAACAACACTTCTCAACTCAACTCCAGCTCCGTTCTTGTCGCCTCCAACAACATCACCATCTTCGATCCAGATCTTTTCGCACCTGCTCTATATTTCTCCAGCTCTATTTTTTTTGAAGCATCGTTCTTCAGTTTTTTTCATAGATAATGACTCAAATCTGAATTTTTATATGGTGCTTTGCCTTCTCTCATTCTTCATTGCTCTATATCTGATTGTTCTTCTGTGCTTTGGCTTTTTCTTTGAACAGGATCTGATTATTCTTCTGTGCTGTGCTCTGGCTTTGTTTTCCTGAACAGGGGTATACTAAACGGGTTCCCCGTGAACCCGCCCGTATACCCCGTACCCCTTGAGCCTGTTTAATTATGGGCTAAACGGGTTTGAGCATGGGTACGGGTGAGCCCGTACCCGGGTATGATAAATGGGCGGGTAACGGGTGCACCCATGGGCCACCCATACCCTCCCATTACTCACCCTTATCTACCATAACTAATGGAGCAGTAAGCATAAACTGATTATTAATAGTCCTTCTCTATCTTATAAGATCAAATTGAAATTTTTCACAGAAATAAAGTATGCAAAATAATGTAATTTAATTACTTAAAAAAGAATATATTTTTTAATTACATTTAACATTTTTTGTACTCGTACATGTGTTAAAATTTAGTCGTTCATTTTGCCTCTTTAATCTCTTAAAAAGGGTTTATTTCATCTCCACCTTAGTTGTTCATTTTGAAATTTTAACCATTTTTTGGCCAAACAAGATCATTGTTTTTTTAATGCTTATAATCTCATCAAGAAAAGTTCTTTACCATAGAAAAATAACTCTTCACCAGATTCTATATTAAAAAAAAGGAAAAATTCCATATAAATACCCCTCAAATATCAAAAGGACAAAAAGGTACCTCCAATATACAAAAGGACTTAAAAGGGATCGTTCCCAATTTAGGATAAACAATTTTAAGGTAAAAAGACCAAAATGCCCCTGTCTCCATTCACTTTCAAAGTGAAGTGGTTAATGGTTATACTAGAGTAATTTATCGCTATATTGAAGTGGTTAATTGCTATACTAGAGTGGTTAATGACTTTCACAAATATAAAAGTATTTGAGCCCAACTAATGAATCAATGAAGTAGTTAATCACGATACTAAAGTGGTTCATTGATATACTAGAGTAGTTAACAACTTTTACAAAAACAAGCCTAACTAATGAATCAGCAAAGTGGTTAATGGCTATATTAGTGTGGTTAATCGCTATACGGGAGTGATTAATGGCCATACCTAAGTAATTAATGGAGACAGGCAAGGTTGTCAAACACGTGAGTTTAAGTAAACTCGTGAGGAGAATGTAAAATCGGATCGTAAACTCGAATCGTAGACTCGTAAGAGTTTACCTTTATTAATAAATACGTGTTTTCAGTATATAATTAAATAAGAAATACAAAAATAATAATAATTTGACTTGAAGATATTTTAAATATAAATAGTTGATATTAAATATATCAACATTCATACTTTATCTCACTTAATAAACAAATTTCTATGAAATTTATATATAAATTCATTGAATATGGTTAAATAAAAATAATAAACATGATATTTATAGCAAGTTAACACAAATTTTTATAAAGTAAAAATGTAAAAACGGTGAATTCGGCATGTAAACTCGTGAGTTTTTACCGAGTTTACACTCAGTACAAATTTAAGTGACTTGTGACACGTTTTTGTTAGGTAGAGCCGTAAAAACGGTAAAATCGGAGTGTCAACTCGCGAGTTTGACAACAATGGAGATAGGGGTATTTTGGTCTTTTTGCCTTAAAATTGTTTATCCCAAATTAGGAACGATCCATTTTATGTCTTTTTGTATATTGAAAGTACATTTTTGTCCTTTTGATATTCTAGGGCTATTTATTTGGAATTTTCCCCAAAAAAAAGATTCGCACGGAGGCGTTAAAAGAGTAAAAATAAGATCTTAAAAATTTAATTTTGTGAGACGGGATTTTTAAGTAGATAAGTAATTACATGATCATTTTTTTTTAAAGAGTAATGTCTATTATATGGAGTATTAAGCATACCTAAGTTATCCAAGCTTCAGTTTTTCAAGGTAATGATTATTATAGGGAGTATTAAGAATACCTAAATTATCGAAGTTTCATTTTTTCAAAGGTAATGATTATTTCTAAAAAACAATTAATTCAATAGATACAAAAGCTAATCTCTTAGTTATCATCGCGTAAAACCTTTTAAATTGAATTTCTTTTCTTTTTAATGAATTGTGGTTTATATTAAGAAGTACATAGCTTTCTTGAAACAAAACTGAATACACAAAATAATTTACATACTTATTTGAGAAAGAGCACATAAATGATATGCTAATGGTACAGTGATTTCATGAATTGTCTCAAATATATACTATATTTTATTGAAATAATAAGCATATAATTCAACTCAAAAAGAAAAAAGACATGTTACAAACATTGTTAATTAAAATAAGGTTTCATTTCAAGTATTTTATGATTAAAGTATATTTTGTTTTGCAAGCTTTTCTTCCCCTACAAGATTTTTGTTGTTATATTAAAATTTCACGAATAAAAATTAACGATTCAGTTAAATCAATTGCACTGGGTAGGTAGCACATGCTTGTTTAGTGACAAAATATGACCAAAAGATAACTCCAATAGAGTACTACTTATGTTCATTTGCATCAGCATTCTTTTCTCATTTCTTTTTTTCTCTTTTTTGTGCAATCATTCTTTTTTCTGTATTCTCTCAGTCTCCACACTTACGCAAAAGTAATAAGAACAAAAAGCCTCTACTAAGGGGGATAATGGAAAAATATCGAAGTAGAAAAAGAGACTTACATATGGTTTTTATTGACTTAGAAAAGGCGTATGATCGCGTGCCGAGAGATTTACTTTGGAAAGCCTTGGAAAAGAAAGGATTATGTGTTGCTTATATTAAAGTTATACAAGATATGTATGATGGGGTGTTGACTAAGGTTAGAACGCCGGGAGGTGAGACAAAAGACTTCCCTATAAGAATTGGCCTACATCAGGGATCAGCTTTGAGCCCATATTTGTTTAACTTAGTAGTAGATGCTCTAACTGAGCCTATAGAAGAAGAGGTCCCTAAGTGCATGCTTTTTGCTGATGATATAGTCCTTCTGGCCGAATCAAGAGAGGAGATTAATGATAAATTAGAAATATGGAGAAACACGCTGGAGTCAAAGGGTTTCCGTTTCCACCATATATATTGATGAAAATTTCAACGTTTAACATTTTGTAACGGTTTAAACCGTTACAAAACCACGACCGTTGGCTTTCGAACGGTTTGAACCGTGACAAACATCCTTGTCACAGTTCGAACCGTGACAAACACCATTGTCATGGATTAAACCGTGACAAACTATGTTAAAGACTTCTATATAAACCCCTTCCCCTCATTTTACACACTCTACTTTACATTCTCCTCATTTTCCTTTCCTCTAGTCTGGTATGCTTCATTTTTCTGAATAGTTTTATTTCATATTAGTTTTGTTTATCTATTTCATTTCTAACTCTTTTTTCTTTGTGTTGCAGGGTGTTTAAATAAAAAATATTGTATCTGTTAATAAATTGTAAATAAAAATATGATCAATTTCTTGTTTATGTTATTTCATTTTTCTTTATGTTATTTTAGAGAAATGTGTAGAAGAAAATTAAATTCTAAAATATGAGCTTATTTACCTTAAAAGAAAATAATTGATCATATAATTCAGTGAAAATCTAAAAATTCGTCGGATTTCTGATCAGGACCGTGAGAAGGCATGTCACGGTTTGAACCGTGACAAGCGTTGTCACGGTTGGAACCGTGACAAGAGACAGCTTGTCACGGTTTTAACCGTGACAAAGCTCCCTGTTTGTCACAGTTTCCTGTAAAAATGTGGCTATTTGATCATTTTTGTAACGGGTTTAATCATTACTAACCCAGCATTTGTCACGGTTGAAAACAACCGTGACTAATCGGCTTGTCACGGTAGGATTTGTCACGGTTCGAAAAACCGTGACAAAACCACGGTTTTAACTGTGACAAATGTACGTTTTTTTTGTAGTGATAACTACCCTTTCTTTACCCTCACTTATTTTAATTTATATTCAACATTTATTCACTCTCTCTATCTCTAAAATTCATTTCTAATTCATTTATTTTAAACCTTAATATCCAATAATCCCTCACAATTCTTTAGATGGAAACCCCAGTCAAACCAATTAATTAAATCCCCTCATATGACCTTAATAAATATCTAAAAATTATCAATTTAATTATTAGCACCTCAGATCATCAAGAGCCCTAATTTTCAATATATCCTTAAATCTAAAAATTCCCAATAATTAGGAAAACTTCAAACAATGAAAATTCTATTTAGAGAAACTCATAATCGAGGTCTAAACTTCAATTTATTAATCTTAGGACTCCCAAAAATACTAACTTAGATAGAGCCTAATTTTTCAAGTATAGCTAATCGAAAAACTAATGACATAGAAATGTAGAGGAGACTTACGGGGTTTCGAAAATGTGCTCAGTTGGTCAGAAAACTCACTATTCTTATACCGACGGGCTCCAATAAGTCTGGTGAGAGAGGAATAATGGTGATGTAAGAGAAAAGGAAAGGAAGAAAGAATGAAGCGAAGAGTGATCGACGCAGTAACGATGTGTGTATATATAATTAATAATAATAATAATAATAATATATTATTATTATTAATTATATAAAAAAAATTATGAAGAAAAGCGGTGGAAGGAGTCACGGGAGATGTTTTGTCGGAAGAATTATTAAATAATAATAATAATAATAATAATAATATATTAATAATATAATATATATATATATATATATATATATAATTATGGTGGTTGTGTGTGATTGGAGGGAGAATTGACTAATGATAAAAGTGGGAGATAATGGGAAACTCACAGGAAGGTAAGGATTCAAGGCTGAGGAGAGGAAAAAAATAGGAAAAATATATTATTAGACCCTAAAATCCTTAAATAAGATATTTTTTTGAACCAAAAATTTTCTTTTTACTCTCAAAATTTTCCTTATAATATATTTTATTTATTTACTCCCACAATAACCTCTTTTGAGTCTAAAAATAATTTTCTCAAAATTACTATCCTCCAAATAAGGGAGAAACTAGGCCTCTAAAATTCTCAAAAATACCACAAAATCTTTCAAATATTTTCATAATCCATCATTTCTCAATAATCAATTCCTAATTAACCCACTAATCCCTTATTAAATTTTTAGGATGTTACACATAGGGGACAACTTCTTAGAGAGTTTGTTTGCTTGTTCAATATGCTGAGACACCATCAAAAGATTGTTTTCATGAAAATCAAAATATTTTGTTGACATTCTCTAATACTCTAATTTTTTGAGTTTTCGACCACTTTCATCAATACTCTCCGACCATAGTTCAACCAACAGAATTATAGTAAAACACAATTGGGAGCAAAACTCTTAGCATATAACCAAACACATACAAATTTTTTGTTACAAAATATATGTCCACTTTGGGATTAATTCATGTTACTGTGACTATTTTACCCCTATGTTAGAAATAAGAAAGATGAGAGAGAAGACTTATAATGTATAAAACATTATTTATCACCTATTCTTAAATAAGGGTATAGTTGGAAATTTTTTTGAAAATATGTCATATTTAATGCTATAACTTCCACTCCTTGGTATATGAGAAGTAGTTATGGTAGATTTATAATAAAGAACAGAGTTGTATATCAAAAGAATTAGTTTTCCTACCATAACTAATGGAGCAGTAAGCATAAACTGATTATCAATAGTCCTATGTGAGCAATAATTTAGTTTTGTTTGATAACTCCATACAATTTTTCATTTATTCCAAATTGATTGTATGCCAATCTCATCTTGTTTACCCACTCATTCTCTCTCACACTTATTATCTTAATGAATAAGGGTATTTTTTTTTAAAAAAAATACTCTTACATGTTTATTATTGTGTTTAACCAATTAATTTGTGTATTTGTTGCTTATAGAAAATGTTGAAAGAGTAGTTATCTTAATCTCTTACATAATATTATGTATCATCATCGCATAGGGAGTTATAAAATTCATTACTTTCATCTAAAATAAAAGAAACTTGCAATTCTGCATTGATTTAAACCCATAACATGTGTTGTAATTTTAGCGAAACGATATTAAAATGGGAACGAAATATAACGAATGTAACATCAGATGTGGCGTTGAAACTTCAAAGGAATAGAAATTTCCTAGACAGATAACTAAGCATGTCAAGTTCCGTAGAGGGACTAGTGCTTCATAAATAAATAATATTTGAATCCCCACTACAAGTTAAATGTATTCAAGAAACTGTTCCACAATCATGTTAGCATTTCTTTCAAAGAGGACTCGGATTTTTGATTGCCACATTTTAATGGATTGTCCCATTCCATTAATCAGCTCAAATCCTTCGAGTTAAACACATGAAATTAACTCGGATTTTTGATTGCCACATTTTAATGGATAAATGAATTGGACTAATTGAAGTTATCTGATTAAATGAAACTGAATTAAAATTATGAAATCATTAATTGAATTAATTAAATCATCTTAAACAAAAGAAAACCAATTAGTGGACATAAGCATTGTTGTTTCCTTGATACTCATGACTCTGACAATAACATTTCTATTAAGATAGTACCCTGTTTTGCACCCCTGGTTGGTTGGACAAAAAATGAAATGACAGTGTGAAAACGGCTGTATGTTGAGATATAAAAGGCAATAACTGCAAAAGGCAGCATTGATTTTGCAACCTAAATGAGATCATGCTATAGGCGGCAAGGATGGGATTAGTTCATCTTTAGTGTCTTAAAATGCGTACCAAAAGTGCATATAGTTGAACCAGAAGTGTTAACAGGATAGCATCTTCAATAATTTAGTGTCTTAATTAATTGTATGCCAATCTCATCTTGTTTACCCACTCATTCTCTCCCACACTTATATCCTTAATGAATAAGGGTATATTTTAATAAAAAAAAATACTCACAGGGATAATGCTTACAAATTTCAATGCCCTTACAAGATAAGATGACTCGTCTTAACCTAACTGAGGTTACAAAAATAATTCCGGTAAAGGGTTCAGTCAGTCAAATTGAGGCATATAATCCTTTTTCAACCAGGGTTATTCTAAGAGAGTAAAGTAGTCATAAATGATTATCATATGCTATCATATGCTGCCGACACTTTTTTTCTTCTGGACTGGTATAACTCTAATATCATACTAACAACAGAGTGGTGGTCATCTCTCTTGACTAGCTTTTTTTTTTTTTTGTAGATAGGCTGATGACATATTAGGATCAGTAAAATCTAAGCCATCATTTCTATCATCGGGGTCTTGGAAGAATTGATCAGTCTAAATTTGATCTTATGAAATATATTTGATCTTATGAAGAGGGTAGAAGATTATCATCAAATATATGGGCTAAAGATTCTAGGTTTGGAATCTCCACTAAAAGTAAATGTATTCAAGAAACTGTTCCAGAAACTATATTAGCATCTCTTTCAAAGAGGACTCGGGATTTTTTATAGCCACATTTTAATGGACTGTCCCATTCCATTAAGAAGCTCAAATCCTCTATGGTTAAAAACACATGAAATTAAATGCACTTCCTTTATTTTTTTTATATTTTTTTAAGAATCCACTTGTGCGTCATATTGATGGTATATCAAGCCAAAGCCATTGTTGATGGATTATATCAACAACCACTTTTTACTACTCCCCTGAAGTGAAATAAATAGAAAGTAGAAATATGGAGAGAAAGAAGAGAGAACAACAAGATGAGAGAATATGAGAAGAAGATGGAGAGAAAGAAGATATCAATTTCACTTATGATTCAATGGTACAAATGTCTTGTACATGATCTCTATTTATAGAGAGTTTACAAAGTGAATGACATTATTAGAGAAAAGAATCCTAAGAGGGATCCTAAGAGGAATAGGTTATGGAGATAAGATAATAATAATTAGAGAGAAAAGAATCCTAAGAGGGATCCTAAGAGATAATAATATGGACATCCACTAACTATAAATATTTTACAACACTCCCCCTTGGATGTCCATAAACAAATATTATTGTACCTCATTAAGGAAAAGATTACACAATACTATCAAAGCTGCCTCATTAAAAACCTTACCAGGAAAACCCAGTGGGATAAAACCTTGGTTAAGGGAAAAAGAGTACAGCATGACATTTTCTCCCCCTAATGATAGCATCACTTTGAGTGTAGCATTACAATATCTCCCCCTGATGATAGCATCACTTTAACTCTTTGAGTCTGCGCATTCCAATACTATATACTAGTTTTTCAAATGTTCTTGTTGGAAGTGTCTTGGTAAACATATCTGCAAGATTGTCACATGAGCGAATTTGTTGAACATCTATATCACCGCTCTTTATAAGATCATGAGTGAAAAAGAATTTTGGAGAAATATGTTTTGTTCTGTCTCCTTTAATATATCCTCCTTTCAGTTGAGCTATGCATGCTGTGTTATCTTCATATAATAATGTTGGAACCTTTTGTTCAACAACCATACCACACATAGATTCAATATGTTGAGTCATTGACCTTAACCACACACACTCTCGACTTGCCTCGTGAGCTGCAATTATTTCTGCATGATTTGATGATGTAGCTGACAAAGTTTGTTTCGTTGAACGCCATGAAATAGCTGTACATCCATAAGTAAACAAATATCCTGTTTGTGATCTACCATTGTGTGGATCTGATAAAAATCCTGCATCTGCATAACCAACCAATTGTGATCCAGATTCATAAAATAATCCCATATCACTTGTCCCTTGAAGATATCGAAATATATGTTTGATTCCATTCCAATGCCTTCTTGTTGGACAAGAACTAAATCTTGCCAATAAATTGACAGCAAATGCTATATCGGGACGTGTTGAATTAGCAAGATACATTAGTGCACCTATAGCACTAAGATATGGTACTTCTGGACCAAGAAGATTTTCCTTTTCCCCTTGAGGACGAAAATGATCTTTTTCCTTATCAAGTGATCTTACGACCATTGGAGTAGTCAATGGATGAGCTTTATTCATATAAAATCGCTTTAATATTTTCTCAATATAAGTTGATTGATGAAGAAAGATTCCATTTGTGAGATGCTCAATTTGTAATCCAAGACAAAACTTTGTTCTTCCAAGATCCTTCATTTCAAATTCTCTTTTTAAACAATCAACTGCTTTTAGAAGCTCTTCAGGAGTTCCAATTATATTTAAATCATCCACATATATAGCAATGATGACAAACTCTGATCCATTCCTTTTTATAAAAACACATGGGGAAATTGGACCATTTTTATAACCTTCTTTTAACAAATATTCGCTAAGACGGTTATACCACATTCTTCCAGATTGTTTCAATCCATATAAGGATTTATGCAAGCGAATCACATAATTTTCTCGAGAATTTTTATATGCTTCTGGCAACTTAAATCCTTCAGGGATTTTCATGTAAATTTCAGTGTTTAAAGAGCCATATAAATAGGCTGTGACAACATCCATTAGACGCATGTCAAGTTTATTTCTTACTGCCAGACTAATTAAATATCTTAAAGTGATTGCATCCACCACAGGAGAATATGTCTCTTCATAATCAATGCCAGGCTTTTGTGAAAATCCTTGTGCTACAAGTCGTGCCTTGTATCTAACAATTTCATTTTTCCCATCTATATCCAACTGGTTGTACACCATTTGGTATTTGGACGACAGGTCCAAAAACCTCTCGTTTTGAGAGTGAATTTAACTCTACTTGAATTGCGTCTTTCCACTTTGACCAATCACTTCTATGTCTACATTCTTCAACAGATCTAGGTTCAAGATCCTCACTTTGATTAATTATCTCAAGAGCAACATTATATGAAAAAGCGTTGTCGACAACTATATTTTCTCGGTTCCATCTTTTTCCCGTTGTGACATAATTTATCGAGATCTCTTCATAATTTTCAGGTACCTGAACCTCTTCTGGGGTCTTTTGATTAATTATGTCTTGGGTTTCATCTATAAGACCAACCTCTTCAAATTGACCATCTTGATTGTTAACCTCTTCTGGGGTCTTTTGATTAATTATGTCTTGGGTTTCATCTATAAGACTAACCTCTTCAACTTGACCATCTTGATTGTTTGCTCCCTTTTTCTTTCTAGGATTCTTATCTTTGGAACCGATTGGTCTACCACGCTTCAGGCGAGGCTTAGTTTCATTTGCAACTTTTGGTTGTCCTTCAGGGACATCAATTCTAATTGGAGCATTTTCAGCTGGAATGTGAGATTTAGTAATTCTCTTGAGGTCAGTAAATGCATCTGGCAATTGATTAGCAATATTTTGCAAATGAATTATTTTCTGAACTTCATATTCACATTGCTGTGTACGAGGATCTAGATGAGATAGAGATAACGTTTTCCATGTGATCTCTTTTTCCAGCTGTTTATCATCTCCCCCTAATGTTGGAAAAACTGATTCATCAAAATGGCAATCATCAAAACGTGCTGTGAACAAATCTCCAGTTAATGGTTCTAAATACTTTATTATAGAAGGAGATTCATAACCAACATATATTCCCAACCTTCTTTGAGGTCCCATCTTTGTTCGTTGTGGTGGAGCAATAGGCACAAATACGGCACATCCAAAAATTCTAAGATGAGAAATATTTGGCTCCTGACCAAAAGCCAATTGTAGTGGGGAGAATTTATGATAACTTGTTGGCCTGATGCGTATAATTGCTGCTGCATGTAATATTGCATGTCCCCAAGCTGAGATGGGAAGTCTTGTTCTCAAAAGCATTGGTCTAGCTATCAATTGGAGGCGTTTAATAAATGATTCCGCCAGACCATTTTGAGTGTGGACATGAGCAACAGATTTTTCTATAGTTATTCCAGTTGCCATGCAATAATCATTAAACTTTTGAGATGAAAATTCACTAGCATTATCAAGACGAATTGTCTTAATTGCATGATCTGGAAACTGTGCTCTTAATCGAATTATCTGAGCAAGTAATCTAGCAAATGCTAAATTATGTGTTGATAACAAACACACATGTGACCATCTTGTAGATGCATCTATTAAAACCATAAAATATCTGAATGGTCCACATGGTGGATGAATAGGTCCACATATGTCCCCTTGAATTCGTTTTAGAAATGTAGGGGATTCAACTCCAACTTTTGTCAAAGAAGGCCTTATTATTAATTTACCTTGAGAGCAAGCAGCACAAGAAAGGTCTTTAAATTGAAGAATCTTCTGGTTCTTCAATGGATGTCCATGTGAATTTTCAATAATTCTTCGCATCATATTTGATCCGGGATGGCCTAACCGGTCATGCCAAACAATAAATGTATTTTTATCAGCAAGCTTCTGGCTTACTATGACATTTGTCTCAATTGTTTTAATACTTGTATAGTACAAACCAGAAGACAATGTAGGTAATTTTTCTAGGACACATTTTCCCCCGTATCTAATATTTGTAATATGTAGATATTCAATATTTTTCTCACTGATAGTCTCAATGTGATATCCATTTTGACGGATATCTTTAAAACTTAATAAATTTCTTTGAGACTTGGGGGAATATAGAGCATCATTGATGACAAATTTTGTTCCTCTTGGTAATATTATAATTACTCTTCTGGAGCCTTCAATTATTCTTGTATTACCCGCTATAGTACTGATGCTTGCCTTTCCTTTACTTATACAAGAAAAATATTTTCTATCCTTAAGTATGGTGTGTGTTGTAGCACTATCTATGAGACATATATCTTCATCCTTATGTCCAATGAAATCATGGTGAACATCCATATTCTTCATGAAAGGAAAGAGAAGAGGAAAAAAAATTCATTAAAGCAAATTCGATACATGATAAGCATAGCAAGCAATAATGCTCTTATTACATGATGAAAATGAGGAAGTAAAGAGAGAAAATTAAAGTAAAACGTAACTGAATTAGGAAAACATAACTAAAGTAGTCTTATTATTTTTCCAATAAAGCTTGTCTAATCATGATTATCAAAGAAGTCAGCCACCTCCAAATGTGCCATTGCATCAAGGCCATTAATATCATCTAGCTCATTGGCATGGTCATTTTTGTGTGCCTCAACATCATCATCGTGGAAAATCATATTTGCTTCCACATTATTCGCATTCCTTTTCATGGAGGCTTGATAAAGTTTTGTTAGATGTTCAGGTGTACGACAAGTACGTGACCAATGCCCCTTCATGCCACATCGAAAACATTTATTTTCAACAACTTTTGAAGGACCACTCTTGTCCTTTTTCTGCCATTCATTGTGTTTCTTTTTCTGATGGGCATTAGGATTAAAATTGTTACTTCCACCACCATGATTATGATAAGTTCCGCGTCCCCTGCCACGACCACGTCCACGGCCGCGGCCTCGACCATTATCATGGTAATTACTACGCACATTCACATTCACTTCAGGGAATGGGGCAGACCCAGTGGGACGAATCTCATGATTTTTCATCAACAGCTCATTATTTTGTTCGGCTACCAAAAGACATGAGATTAATTCTGAATATTTTTTAAAACCTCTCTCACGATACTGCTGCTGCAGGAGCACATTTGAAGCATGAAAGGTGGAGAAGGTTTTCTCTAATAAGTCCTCATCAGTTATATTTTCACCACATAATTTCAACTGAGAACTTATTTTAAAAACTGCTGAATTATATTCACTTACAGTTTTAAAATCTTGTAGCAGTAGGTGGATCCAATCATAACGAGCTTTTGGTAAAATCACCATTTTTTGGTGATCATATCTTTCTTTCAAATTAGTCCACAATTCTAGCGGATCTTTTACCGTTAGGTACTCAGCTTTTAGTCCTTCATGGAGATGGTGGCGAAGGAAAATCATGGCTTTAGCCTTATCTTGGTCACTCACTTCTTTGCCAGTCAAAATGGCATTTCCTAGACCATTGGCACTTAGGTGGATTTCAGCATCTAACACCCAAGATAGATAATTTTTTCCGGTAATGTCAAGAGCAGTAAAATCGAGTTTTGTAAGATTTGCCATGGTACGAACTAAAACAATAGCAACAACGAAATTAAAATTATGATAAATAAATAAAATAAAGCACCATGAATAAAAATATTAGAACTCACAATATAACATATCACAAAACAAGCTTATGCAAACTGTTGTGCAATATGGGCAATATAGAAGAAGAAGAAGAAGAAGTGGCAATTTATGATATTGTAATATATAAATAAATGTTAATAAGCAAGAAATATAAACAAAAGAAAAATAGGATCAACATAATAATAATAAATCAATAATAAAATAACAATATTATAGTAACATATATATATATATATGTATGTATGTATATAGGAATGTGAGCATGATAGTAATAAAAGACAATAATATGAAATAGTATCATGATGAAGAAATAAATAAAAGCATAAAAAAAAACTTAAATAGAAGCATAAATTCATAAATAAAATTGCATGATAGTAACTTAAGATTAATAAATAACAAAATAAAAGGCTTAAGATAATAAAATTAAAATGAAAAAAAAATAAAGAGAATAAAGTAACATATGTATATATATATATAAATGTATATATAATATGTGCATACATATATATAGTATGTATTATAATGTGATATACATTTATATATATTATTAGAGCATCAAATTAAATATGCAGACGGGGTGTTCCGTAAGAACTAAAGGGCGTATGAGCTAAAGGCGATAGAACCTGCCAATCTAGTTCATTGTGACAGCCTCTCTAATTCTCTAGAAGAGGTAAGGATATGATGCAATGAAATTTAATAAAAAAAAATTATAATATGTAACACAATATGTTATATATATAACGGTAACACTAAAATATATAAGGAGCATACCTTAATATTTCATAGCGAACTCGTGCTGATAACGTGAAGTGAAATAAATAGAAAGTAGAAATATGGAGAGAAAGAAGAGAGAACAACAAGATGAGAGAATATGAGAAGAAGATGGAGAGAAAGAAGATATCAATTTCACTTATGATTCAATGGTACAAATGCCTTGTACATGATCTCTATTTATAGAGAGTTTACAAAGTGAATGACATTATTAGAGAAAAGAATCCTAAGAGGGATCCTAAGAGGAATAGGTTATGGAGATAAGATAAGGATAATTAGAGAGAAAAGAATCCTAAGAGGGATCCTAAGAGATAATAATATGAACATCCACTAACTATAAATATTATACAACATCCCCTAAATTTTTCTTTTTTTTAAAAAAAAGGGATTTTCTCAATAATAAAAAGACACAGGCACAAGATCCGTACAGGAACCAAAAGAAGAAGAACAAGAACAAGAACAGCAAGTGAGAAGCAAAGGGAAAGGGAAAGATAAGGTTAATTACAGGAGTAATCAATCACTTGGCCTAATTTCGAACCCCTGAATGACAAGGCCGCTCTTCCAGTGACCCTCATTGACGTAAGAAACAGCCATTTCTAGCTCCCTGTCGTTGTCATCTAATCCTTGGTTGAAGAAGTCCCCCAGTTTGATTTCGAACCAGCCATCTTGTCGCGCGTTGGGACACTGCAGATCATCAAGATTGTGTGCAGGGGGAATGGGAAAAATCGGTTTTTTGGGCGGGTTGGGATCTAAACAGACCAATCGCGGCGTGTGTGGGGCATCGCCGGCGATCCCAAGGGAGACCTGCACGGGCCGCTGTTGGAACCCATGGGCTGCGGCAGTTAACCTAAAGACAAGGAAGGCTGAATAGAGAGTAGAAGGAGAGAGCAAGCGCGTGGCGATGCGCCCTCGAATTTCCAGCCAACACACATCAAGAAGCTCAGCAACCTCCCCAAACTTGGAAGGAAGGAAGGATAGGCAGCCGATCGAGGACACCGGAGTCCACCGCCAATACATGGGAGTGTCTCCCCAAACGATAAACATACTTGTTGGGGAGAGCATGAAACATTTGGCACCACAGAACGATGATGGTTGATAGAGCCAGAAGCTCTAAAAGTGAAAGAATGAGGCGTAAGTACGTACGTGAGTGAGAGGGGAAATGATATATATAAAAATAAAACAAGAGAGAGAAAGAGAAAGAAGGGAATACGTACGAGGAGAGCAGCATCGATGTCGAGGAGGAGGGGTTGGCGGCAGAGGGAGAGAAAGATGAGCTTATTGGTGGGGAAGGCAGGGGGAGGAGGAGGGGTGGAATGGGAGAGGAGGGTGAGACAGTCGGGGGGAGGAAGGACTCCCAGAGTTCGTCGGAGTCGGCGGCCGAACAGAAGGTGGAAGAGACGCAGGAGAGCCTACAGGCGTCGCCGGGGGATGTCAAGGACAACACATGGGCGATGCAAGCCTCCGGCAGATCATCCATCTTTCTTCTTCCTTCCTAGTGTTGTGTTGGGGCTTGGGGGGTGTCATTGAGCTTTATAACTAGCGAGTCCACCTGGAAGCTTCCTTCTTCTATTTTTTTTTATTTTCATTAATTTTTTATTTTCATTCTTTCTTCTATTTTTTTATTCACTTTTTTGTTGTATCCTGTCTCCCATTTGAAGGATGTGAGTGCCTGAATTTTTCTACCATTTCTGTCTTCACGTGTTTCACGGGCATCACAGGGGAGAGGATTTTCTCCTTTTCCTCTCTCTCCTTTTCTCTCCTTTTTCCACTTGATACTATTAGATCAAAGATCCAATAATCCAGATTTAATGATTTAATGTTTTTATAAAAATAAAAATAATTATAATAATACTTAAAAATCTCATAAATAAATTTGATTTGTCAAAATTTTAGTGTAAACTGTTTAGAACTGTAGACTACTATTATAAATTTAGATTTTATTTTTCATTTTTTTATTACAGTTGTGAGCTGTTTAAAATTTTGACAAATCAAATTTATTTATGATATTTTTAAGTATTATTATAATTATATTTATTTTTATAAAAAAATTAAATCTGGACCATTGGATCTTTGATCCAATGGTATCAAATGGGAAAAGGAGAGGGAGGAAAAGGAGAGAATCCAGACCCGCATCACAGTGAGAGAGAGAGAGTCAATATATGAAGACTTAAGCGCTAAGCCTTATCTTTTTTGGTTTATTCTGCTGCCCCTTCCATTGTTCACCACCTCAAAAGACCTTAAAATTTATCTCTTTTGAAGGTCAAGTATTTGTTGGGTGATCAGTGTTAAAAAAATGACTGAGGATATTAACCTTAGTAAGTATATGTATGATTTTTGGTTCAAAATTAGAAAGTTGCGTTGGAAGGTTGTTAGGAAAAGATTTAGCTTTGTAATTTCCAGATGGTGATTAGAAGGAGCTAAAAATGATTGCTTTAGTGAAAAATTTTAATTAGCTAGATCTTAAGACCACTGTATCTTAAGAATTTCAAAAGTGAGCAATAAGAATTATTATGGCCCTGTTCATGACCGGGAATGTTTATGTAGGGAAAAAAATCTATGAAACTTTGACACAAAACATGGGTTAGTCCAGAAATTCTTAAAAGTTATTTGTGAAAAATATAGGGTATGGACAAATACGATTTCCTTAGTGGTGATATATGTGTGTCTATATACTTTGAGTATCTATATATCTATCTATCTATCTTTTAAAAGTCTTGTATTTTACTGTTCATAAAACCAAACCAATGAGTGGCTTCTCTCTGAACCCACTCACGTGCCTAGCAATTCATCCCCTCCACAACACATTTCTCTTTACATGAAACACTTGCAAAATCAGTCACATCTTGTCACAGCTGTCGTAGCTTGCCTTATACACCACCCTCAAAGCTGTGTCACGGGACGATGTACGCCTTCCCTTACGCCTTCTCACAAACTTCCCTCCCTAAATTTGAAACCTTCATACTAAATTCCCACCTTATTTGAAATTCAAAAGACCCGCCACATCACATCCTTTTTCTTTCCTAGATGCATGTGACGAAAAAACCTTTTATCTATTCTGCCCCCAAAACACAATAGTTGGTTTTTGCGATGCTCTCCCATTCTCTCTTACTTTCTTCTTCTTCTTCTTTCCCGAAACATTTCATCATCTGTCTTCTCACTTCTCTCTTAGCTCTCATCCCTCTGTATCCTCCATCAAACAAGTTTCTCATAACTAATCCTGTATTTCATCTCTATCGCTGCTATGTGCCGCCGCCACATAGCTTTTTATTACAAGGTATGGATCCGACCTTTACTTCACTGCTTTTCCTGAAATTTTGTGTTTTTGTTTTGACTACTTTTCCATCTCTGTCGTTGCTATGTGTCATAGTGGTGTTTGATCAAATGTGAAAGGTGAAAGAGAGAGCGAAGAGAAGCAATAAAGAGATAAAGGGAGCCTGAAAATAATCGTTCAAGCTGAGGAAGAGAAATGACTCAACAATGAAAAATTGTAAGTATCCAGAAAATCTACCTCGTCCCTTTTCTGGTTAACCCTGTTTACATTTTTCTTTACTTTCTTTTGTGTGTGTTCACCGCCGATCAATAAAGGGAGCCTGAAAATAATTGTTCTTGGTTTTCTTCCTACAGGCCGACGAATAAGGAGAGAAAGCAAGTGGAAATTTTTTTTTCTCTCCCTTTTAAACCGATATCTAATGATAAAAACAGTAGTTCTTGCTTCAAACACTTAACAAAATCAAACCTTTTAATCCGAGGAAAATATTAAAAAACAGAGCCAAGATAGAACCGTTGGGATGTAGCATTGTTGTTAAAAGCTTTGATTTAAGAATAATCGTTGTTCAAAAGGCGTCTTCGTTACTTGCGTCGTCGTCTGCTTCCGCACAAAATAGTCCAAACAACGGTGAGTTTTGCTCAATGTCTATGTTGTTGTTCTCAGTTCAGTTGTTTCTAAGCCCCTTCATGTTTGACTTGAACCTTACATTATTATCTGCATTTGCAGCAGCGACGAAAAGTTGGGCCATATTAGCCAAGAAGTAGTGAAAAAGCTTCTTTTTCAGCCATTACAAAGCTTCCATGGTTGGGAGAGAGAGTATACACAAGTGGGGGAAGGAAATTTATTGGCGTGTCTATTAAGGAGCGAGAGAGGGAAAGACAGAATGGGATAGTGAGAAGTAGGAAAAAGGGAGAGAAAAGGGACTAAATTTATGTTGTTGGTGGAAGAAGGAAAGAACCTGCCAAAAAAAAAACCCAGAAAAAGTACAAAATGAATCACCACTTTTTGTGCACGAAACACATCCTCATTAAGAAAAGAGTTACCTTTGTATCTTTCTTATATA
The DNA here is from genome assembly GCA_037074515.1 of Mimosa bimucronata. Classification (NCBI taxonomy): domain Eukaryota; kingdom Viridiplantae; phylum Streptophyta; class Magnoliopsida; order Fabales; family Fabaceae; genus Mimosa; species Mimosa bimucronata. Next base: position 44,598,862 of record CM073439.1, read on the forward strand.
TTTTCTCTTACTGTGCCATTTTTATTGTAGATTCATCTTACAATCCTTTTTGCAATGGTTTTGTTGGAGGGTGCCTCAGTACTTGCATGCACGATCGACCTCTTCCACCGGTGACGGAGACAACGATGTTGTAAACCTCCGGCGTCTCTCTCTCCCCCCCTCCGCCAGTCCAATCAGACTGGATGAAAAGTTGCTCTATGTTAGCATAAAAAAGTAATGAAAAACTCCTTTTTTTGCCACTAAAACAAGTGGGGGTAGGAGATTCAGTGGGAAAGCATTTAGAGAGAGGGATGGTGAGAAGTGGGAAAGAGGGAAAGAAAATGGACTAAGTGTGTGTTGCTCTTGGAAGAAGGAACGATTATTCGAAATATAGGACAGCTTGAGAAGTGAGAACCTAGAAATGATCAGTAAGCAGAATGAGAAGAAAGGGCAGAGATCGGCAGGAGAAAAATTTAAGAAGACAATAAACCATTAACAGAAACAACCCAGCAATTACAATGCTAAGATGGTATCAACGAACCTTATCTCCACAAAAAATAAAGTTGTAGCTGTGTTTTTGTTTTAAGTCCATGAGAGTCACCGGACTATAAACAAGATGAATAAGAAAGTGGAAGAGGAGCCTAAAAGAAAGAATATCATATTCTGCTGGTCACTATGAACTGTGAAGAATGTCATATATTTGTAATAACTGGTGGAAATTAAAATGTGCCAACAGTCAATAATCCATTGGATAATTGACAAAAACATAATTCATTGGATAAAAGTCATCATGTGAATTATTTTTATTTAAACAATTCGTTTTTTTAAAAAAATTAATGAATAAGATTTTAGAAGAATAGCTGTCATAAATTAAAGGAATGTTGAAAGGAGTCAAGGACGGTGTCTCAGCGTCATATTACAAACTTGCGATGTTATAATAAATGTAATAATGTTATTTTATTAATTATTAGTTATTAATGTGTTTTAAAAACCTTTTATATCAAAATGTGTTCAGAGAATTCTGAACATAACCATATGTTTTTTAATAACATCAAGATGCAATTTTTAGTTCATAATAAGATTTTTTAAATGTGAGTTTTGTTGTAGAAATTTAAATAGTACAAGATAAAATTATATTAGTTTAAAAGTTAAACATTTCTGATTACAAAAAAAATGTTAAAATAAATCACTAAATAATGTCTTAAATAGATTTCTTTTCAAATTTAACAAAAAATCTCTTAAATTTTTAGTTGATGTATATAAAATATAATAAAATATATTTAAAAATTTCTTAAATATGCATCACAAAAGACTAGATGAATCAATGCTTTTTTAAAAAAAAAATCCCATCAAAAGTGAGCTATTCCAAACTGAATTAAATTCTCTATTCAATAGATAGCTAAGTAAGGAGTGTAAAAAGAATAATAATTAGTTCCAAATTTTTAAAGACTATATAAGTGAATGTTGAGTATATAAGTGATCTTTGTTTTTCTTAGAAGTAATTGTCCTTATAGGGAGTATTAACCATATTAAAATTATATAGATTTGATTTTTTAAAAGGTAATGATCATTTATTAAAAAAATTATTTTGCTCAATATCAAAAAGATTATCTCTCAGCTATCCTCATGTTAAAAAAAATAGGGCAAAGATCCATTTTTGCCCTGGAAGTAACCCAATAGGAGTATTCAGTGTCCGGAAGTAATAAAGAGAGCATATTTGCCCCGGAAGTGACAAAAATGACGCGTTTTGGCCCATAAATAGAGCGTATTTACCCCATAAGTATGTATGGTGTGGGACAAAACGTGCCACTTTTGCTACTTCCGGGGTAAATATGCTCCATTTATTACTTCTGAACAATGGATGCTCCTATTAGGTTACTTCCGGGGCGAAATTAGACATTTACCCTAAAAAAATATGAAAAAGTCAGATAAGCTATTTTTGAGGAAAAAAATATAAAATTAGAGGCTGTTTGGATTTGTTCTTGATTTTATGTTCCAAAACCTTTTAAGAACAAGTCTTGAAAACAAAAAACATAAAAACATATTTGGCTAAAATGTTTCCTAAAACAAGTTTTGAAAACAAAAAAAAAACAGAAATTTTACAAACTTAATTTTATTTATAAATTATTTTTAACATATTTCTCATAAAAAATGAGACATCATCAATTTTTAATTAAAATTTAATAATTTTTCAATTTTATTTGTATTGATATAATTCTTATTTTCATTATTACTTAATGTAATAAATTCTATAATTTTCTAACAACACCTATGTTGACATTACTTTTATATAATTACTTAATATCTTATTAAGTCCGTATACTAATGTAATAAAAGATGAAATAAAATTACTAATAAATCACATAGCCAATTCAAATAGATAATGTGTCAAAACAAAGTCTTAAAAATAACATCTCAATACTTAATAAAAATTACTTTCATATTCACATATCATATTAATTAACAGTAACTCTGAAAGCTCAAATTCGTCTTCACTTAACCCAGATAAAGATTCCTCAAAGTTGTTCATTTCACTGTTTGAGGAGTTACCATCCATGTCCATTATGCATAAAATCAAACAACTATAGAATCCAAATCATGAAGTAATTAGTCACTATGTATGTATATAAGGAAGAAGCAAAGAAAAACCAAAAGAAAGTTAAGTACAAAAGAAGACATTGTAAATGATATATCCAAATAAGACTAAAATTTCCAGTCAAAGCCCAAATAGAGAGCTAAGATGCTGAATGTAAGATTATACTGTGATTCACGGGAGATGGTGCATCTGCTGAATAATGAGGTACCAGAGTTGCATGATGATCTGGTTTTGTTGGTTGAAGTTCATTCATTGGTTAGGAGAAGTTGGGTTGTTGAAATAGGGCATACTAACAGAGATGATAATGTGGCGGCAGATGCTCTAGCTAAAGAAGCTCTTAATATGAGCCCTGGTTTTCAACTTATTTCAACCGAAGCAGCTACAGAGTTTTTGCAGGAGAAAGGGATCACATGAACGTCGCAGCTGTCTTTATATTTAGTTTATAGTTTTTTTTTGTGGTGTTAGTTTTCATTTCTATATGTATAAAAAATAAAGAGAGCTCAGATAACAAATTTCAATGCCCTTACAAGATAAGAGGACTTGTCTTAACCTAACTGAGGTTACAAAAATAATTCCGGTAAAGGGTTCAGTCAGTCAAATTGAGGTATATAATCCTTTTTCAACCAGGGTTATTCTAAGAGAGTAAAGTAGTCATAAATGATTATCATATGCTATCATATGCTGCCGACACTTTTTTTCTTCTGGACTAGTATAACTCTAATATCATACTAACAACAGAGTGGTGGTCATCTCTCTTGACTAGCTTTTATTTTTTTGTAGATTGTAGATAGGCTGATGACATATTAGGATCAGTAAAATCTAAGCCATCATTTCTATCATCGGGGTCTTGGAAGAATTGATCAGTCTAAATTTGATCTTATGAAATATATTTGATCTTATGAAGAGGGTAGAAGATTATCATCAAATATATGGGCTAAAGATTCTAGGTTTGGAATCTCCACTAAAAGTAAATGTATTCAAGAAACTGTTCCAGAAACTATATTAGCATCTCTTTCAAAGAGGACTCGGGATTTTTTATAGCCACATTTTAATGGACTGTCCCATTCCATTAAGAAGCTCAAATCCTCTATGGTTAAAAACACATGAAATTAAATCCACTTCCTTTATTTTTTTATATTTTTTTAAGAATCCACTTGTGCGTCATATTGATGGTATATCAAGCCAAAGCCATTGTTGATGGATTATATCAACAACCACTTTTTACTACTCCCCTAAATTTTTCTTTTTTTTAAAAAAAAGGGATTTTCTCAATAATAAAAAGACACAGGCACAAGATCCGTACAGGAACCAAAAGAAGAAGAAGAAGAAGAAGAACAAGAACAGCAACAGCAAGTGAGAAGCAAAGGGAAAGGGAAAGATAAGGTTAAGTACAGGAGTAATCAATCACTTGGCCTAATTTCGAACCCCTGAATGACAAGGCCGCTCTTCCAGTGACCCTCATTGACGTAAGAAACAGCCATTTCTAGCTCGTTGTCGTTGTCATCTAATCCTTGGTTGAAGAAGTCCCCCAGTTTGATTTCGAACCAGCCATCAGGTCGCTTGTTGGGATACTGCAGATCATCAAGATTGTGTGCGGCAGGAGTGGGAACAATCGGTCGCTGTGGCGGTTTGGGATCTAAACAGACTAATCGCGGCGTGGTGGGGGCATCGCCGGCGATCCCAAGGGACACCTCCACAGGCCGCTGTTGGAACCCATGTGCAGCGGCAGTTAATCCAAAGACGAGGAAGGCTGAATAGAGAGTAGAAGGAGAGAGCAAGCGCGTGGCGATGCGCCCTCGAATTTCCAGCCAACACACATCAAGAAGCTCAGCAACCTCCCCAAACCTGGAAGGAAGGAAGGATAGGCAGCCGATCGAGGACACCGGAGTCCACCGCCAATAACTGGGAGTGTCTCCCCAAACGATAAACATACTTGTTGGGGAGAGCATGAAACATTTGGCACCACAGAACGATGATGGTTGATGGAGCCAGAAGCTCTAAAAGTGAAAGAATGAGGCGTAAGTACGTACGTGAGTGAGAGGGGAAATGATATATATAAAAATAAAACAAGAGAGAGAAAGAGAAAGAAGGGAATACGTACGAGGAGAGCAGCATCGATGTCGAGGAGGAGGGGTTGGCGGCAGAGGGAGAGAAAGAGGAGCTTGTTGGTGGGGAAGGCAGGGGGAGGAGGAGGGGTGGAATGGGAGAGGAGGGTGAGACAGTCGGGGGGGAGGAAGGACTCCCAGAGTTCGTCGGAGTCGGCGGCCGAACAGAAGGTGGAAGAGACGCAGGAGAGCCTACAGGCGTCGCCGAGGGATGTCAAGGACAACACATGGGCGATGCAAGCCTCCGGCAGATCATCCATCTTTCTTCTTCCTTCCTAGTGTTGTGTTGGGGCTGGGGAGGCTCCTCTCTCTCATTTGAAGCATGTGAGTGCCTGCCTGAATTTTTCTACCATTTCTCTCTTAACGCGTTTCACGGGCATCATAGAGACAAGATATGCAGACTTAACGCTAAGCCTTATCTTTTTTGGTTTATCACCACCTCAAAAGACCTTAAAATTTGTCTTCTGTGCTCATTTTTCAAAGATGTACCGTTTTTGTTCATATTGCAGTCATAAAAATTTCGAGAGAAAAAAAACCTTTAAAAAATTTATATATATATGATATTTTTAAAAAAAATCAGATTGCTTTCGTATATATATATAAACAAATTCTAAAAGTCGTAAGACTTACAAATTATCAACTTGGTTAAGAAGAATAAGAAGATTGAAGGCCAAGTATTTGTTGGGTGATCAGTGTAAAAAAAAATGACTGAGGATATAAACTTTAGTAAGTATATGTATGATTTTTGGTTCAAAATTAGAAAGTTGCGTTGGAAGGTCGTTAGGAAAAGATTTAGCTTTGTAATTTCCAGATGGCGGTTAGAAGGAGCTAAAAATGATTGCTATAGTGAAAAATTTTAATTAGCTAGATCTTAAGACCAGCGTATCTAGTTAAGAATTTCGAAAGTGAACAATTAGAATTATTGTGGCCTTGTTGTTCATGACCAGGATTGTTTATGTAGGGAAAAAAATCTATGAAACTTTGACACAAGACACGGGTTAGTCCAGAAATTCTTAAAAGTTATTTGTGAAAAATATAGGGTATGGACATATACGATTTCCTTAATGGTGATATATGTGTGTGTCTATATACTATGAGCATAGGACTATATTCTAACACTTAAATTTTAACTCCTATATTATATTATGATATTTTAATTGATTTATAACCACTTTTCCAATACAAGAACCTAAAAATACAATAAATTAAAAACATTAATCCAACTTCATTTATGTCGGAATGGGCTTTTATGATAAATTGGACAATTTAAAACCTTTTACAAAGAGCGGTTATTAAACAATTAAAATAACACGAATCTACCTAATGTACTTACTTCCTAATCTTTTAACATACACAGGTAAGCTATCCAAAGTAATAATCTACTATAAGACAATATGTCGCAGGCATTGCTACTTCTTCTCATACCACCTTATACCAAAAGCCTGTCTCCTCTTTGCTTCACTGAAAATCAAAATTTCAACGCAATTTATTTCATTTATTACCATGCATACTAATTCATTAATATGTATAAAATTTACTAATAAACATTAACACTGTATGCTAGTGTGCTCAAGGCACTGCCACACAATTAATGTTATTTATTTTCCTATAATTGTGTGACATGTGAGGCTCAACCTCCTGAATATAACTTTTCAGTTGTATCTAATCTATACTAGGGGTGTTGACAAAAAAAAATCTATACTAGGGGTAGCTAGCCCTCTAGCCTTTGAGTACTCCAATACACTGAATATTTCTGACAAGGTTAGAGCGGCCTTTCGACCCTGAAGTTTATCATAAATTTATAAAAAATGTTGTGCAATTATTGATACATGATAGATGATATTGAATGAAATTGCTACCTGACTTCAGGAACTACTTGCAAGCCAGTTCTTTTTCTGCACGATGACCCGAAGATCCAACTTCACTATCCCTTCCTATAAGGATTCATATTACATAAATAATATATTAATATCTGTGCTTATTCTTATTAATTCGGTGTCTCTCACGTTCCTATAGTATTCCCTATATTTCTACTTCTCCTTTTGCTAATATATGTTTCAATACTAGCCTCTACTTGGTTGTTATTTGCACAATCATCAATCAAACATTTACAATCATTAAACAATACGCATAAATACAAACACAAGCATCAACATATCATAAATTATATTTTTCAAATTTTATTTATTATTTATGTTTTTTATTTATATTATTTTTTATATTTATTATCTCTTATTTGTCATCCTCTTTCATATCATATGCTCCTATATGATTATTGCTTCAGTTTTCTTGATATGATTTTCGAGAAGAAAAAAAAAGTTATAGTGATATGATGGCTATGTTTTTGAGTTCTTTTAGTTTTTTCTTTTTTAAATTTTATGAAAGCTCTCTAGCTTATTGGGACATTTGAAGTGACAGTGTGCAGCTTTTTTTTAACCTTTAGTAGCGTATGTGCAAATTTTTTTAAATCTTTCTCTAGAGTACCTATTTTATATTTTTCTAATTGGTATATGTACAGTGGCGACCTTTAAAATTAGATTAGTTTCATATTTTTTTTACAGTATTTTTATTGGGACATATAGGTACCTATTTTATTAATACTAATTAATTGATGCTATGAAAGTCTGCTTAAACTTCTTTCTAAATGGAAAAGGGTGAAATTATTTTTCAAAAAAAAAAAAGAACAGAAAGGGCCTATTTTAAAGGGGGTAATTTTTCAACTAATAAAAAACATTAAGTAGAGAAAAGATATTTATATCTCAATTACACAGTTAATATTTGATATTTTCAACAAAAATTATTTTAATGGATACAAAATACACAATAAAAATAATCTCTTAACTGTGGAGGTTAAAAATAGAAAATATGAAGGGTTTTTTTTAGTCTCAAAAAAGGTGAATAATGAAAGCTAAACATATTTAGATGATCCAGATCTTATATAGACAGTCTATATTTTTTCCTAAAAGTAATGATTTTTTATTTAAAATTATTTAAATAGATATAAAGTTTAAAATAAATATTGTCCTTTAATTATACATTGTAAAAATAAAGTTCATATATAACCTAAGCTATTAAAGGGATGAATTTTGTACTTATAAAAAATATGATTAAGAATACATTAGATATTTTATTCTTATCCTTCCTTTCTCCCTTTTTTTTCTCTTCATCTTATCACCATTGTTAAGTTGACAAATAAATTATGGTAAAAAAAAAAAAGTTGACAAATAAATGGTTGAGATTGAGTAGTTTTTAATACTGTTATTCTTATTTTTTTTTAAAGATCCTACTGAACTATTCATATTAAATCTTTGTAGTTTAATTTTTTATATATATTATTTGTCATAATTTTACTCATTAAAAAATGAGTAGAGGACAAGTTAAACATATTTAAATGATTTAGATCTCATTTAGACGGTCTAAATTTATCATTTTAAAAATGCAATAAGATCTTTTAATATAAACTAAGATTTCTTTTATTACAATAAACTAAGATTTTTAATAATAACATTGAGTGGCAAATTCTATATTCCATTTTTTTTTTACAAAAAGTAGTGTTTTTTTCAAAAAAAGAAATTAGTGTATGAATACAAAATTTGGAATAAAGATCACATTTTCAATTTCTTTGTTCACACAAATTTTATAGAAAGCCTTATAGAAATTATTTTATGGAGGGTATAATTACATTGACCACATCGTCAAGATCTGTCCGTTAGCTTCTTCAGTTTGGAGGAAGATATTACCTTCAGATATATGCCAAGACTCAAACCTAATCTCACCCATTTTTTTTTTTTGCCAGTAATCTCACCTTACAATTTTGCTGAACCGTATGATTCACCAGTCATGAAAAGTGGGAATATTGGTCAAGCAACCTGGGAGCAGATTCTCTCAGAAGTTTTTTTTCTCAGCGTCTCTCAGCGTCATAAATCCTGTTCGCTCAAATCATCCAAAAGCTCAAAATACGCCACGTCATCGCCCCACTAAAAATAAATCCCACAAAAATTTCACCCGCCTTCAACCTCCAGCTTCCCTTTCCCCTCCCTTTAATTCCCCGCAGCACAGGACCTTCTCCATGGCAGACATTCCCTTATTGAAAAAAAAAGAGAAAAAGAAACGCCCTCACAACAATACTTATGGATAAAATCTGAAACATTCTCAGAGATGTGTGTATAAATGGTTATCTTAAAAAACTTAATAAAATGTAGTCATCTTTTTAGTTACTTTGTAAAATTGTACGTGCATAAATTTTAAACTGAAGAAAGCAAAATCCCCAGGCGGCGAACTGTCTACCTTGGAGTTCTTTTAAATTTTACTGTCAGAATAAGAAAATATGTTTTATAATTTGGTGAGTTTAATTATTTTAGAATGAGAATGGAACTTGTTGAGTTTTTTTAAATGAGGATGCTGATGATAAAACTGGATTGAGGAGAAGACAAATGGTGAGAAAGTGCAGTCACGGCGATGCAGGTGATGGTTGAGAATCAAAACAGGAGAGAGAAGCTGAAGGTTGAAGACATACGAAAGATTTTTGTTGGTTGTGCGGATTTAATTTTAATGGTGTGATGACATGGCGCATTTTAAGCTTTTTGATGATTTGGACGGACAAGATCTACGACGCTGAGAGACGCAGAGAAAAACGCTTCTGAGAGAATCCGGACCCAACCAACCTCCATACTTTTACTGACATTAAGCGCACTGTAGATGGTCTGCTCCATCAGATCATGTCAACAGTCAATCACTCTAAATAATATTTTAGCTATACAAGTCCACTAGAAAATAGTCACTGATAGACTTACATTTTAACTTGTCCACTTAGCAACTTATGTACCTATGTAATTAATTCGACAAATTCCTTTTCATTGTTTTTAAAAATTATATATGAAGCAAAATATTTCAGAGAAACAGATTTTTCTACTCAGAAAAGTGATTTAGACAAACCATACATAATATAATTGCTCTCCGCGGGGGGGAATGTGCTAGTTGGGACAAAAATACTTCCTCCCCTTGTATTTATAAGCAATATTCGCTCATACAAGTTGGTTTTTAAATACACCGTGAGCAAAAAATTGGTTTTGTTTGAAAACTTCATACAATAATTTTTACTACTCCCCTTTAATAAAAAAGGGGAATTTCTTTCTTCAATAATAATAAAAAAAAGACACGGGCCACAAGATCCGTACAGTACAGGAACAAGAAAAGATAAGGTCCCACTTCCAGTGACCCTCATTGACGGAATGAACCATCACTTGGGCCTAATTTCGAATCCCTGAATGACAAGGCCCCACTTCCAATGACCCTCATTGACGTAAGAAACAGCCATTTCTAGCTCGTTGTCGTTGTCATCTAATCCTTGGTTGAAGAAGTCTCCCAATTCGATTTCAAACCAGCCATCAGGTCGCCTGTTGGGACACTGCAGATCATCAAGATTGTGTGCCGCAGGAGTGGGAACAATCTGTCGCTGTGGCGGTTTGGGATCTAAACAGACTAATCGCAGCGTGGTGGGGGCATCGCCGGCGATCCCAAGGGACACCTCCACAGGCCGCTGTTGGAACCCATGTGCAGTGGCAGTTAATCCAAAGACGAGGAAGGCTGAATAGAGAGTAGAAGGAGAGAGCAAGCGCGTGGCGATGCGCCCTCGTATTTCCAGCCAACACACACGAACAAGCTCAGCAAACCCCTCAAACCTGGAAGGAAGGAAGGAAGGCCAAATGAATGAATGAATCATGTGGCAGGAAACACATCGATGATGAAGAAAAGAGGGAGAGAGGAGGAAGGGTTAAATATAATTAAGTTACCTGCTCTCGGGCTCCCAAGTCCACCGCCAATAGCGAGGATCGGATCCCCAGACAATATGCATACTTTTTGGGGAAAGCATGTAACATTTGGCACCACGGCACGGCGACGGTGATGATGATTCATGGAGCCAAAAGCTTTGAGAAAGAATGAAAGAGGCGTACGTACGTGAGAGGGAAGGATATATGTATTTATATACATACACCCCCTCCCCTCGCTCGGTTAAAATCACTTTGAATTTTTTATTATAAAAGTTAAGGAGGTAAATTAGAACATTAAATTATAACTTATACAATATATAATCCAAAGAGAGAGAGGTGAACAATTGGTAGTACGTACCATGAGACCACCGGCTATGAGGCGGGGATGGAGGGAGAGAGCGGCCGAACGGAAGGAGGAAGAGATGCAGGAGAGCCTACAGGCGTCGCGGGGGGATGTGAAGGACAGCACGCGGGCGATGCAAGCCTCCGGCAGACCATCCATCTTCCTCCTTCCTTCTCAGTGTTGGGTTGAGGGGTGCTCTTATAGAATTATAGAATAATGAAGGAAAAGAGAGACAAAAGAATATTAATTCAAAATCATCATTTCTCTGCATCTATTGCATCGAATGGTGTGAGGTCGCTCAAAATATAGTACTTCCGGTCCTAAATATAAGACCACTTTGACTTTTTTTGTGGAAGTTAAGGAAGCAAATTAGACCACTAAATTATAACATATGTCACATGTAATTAGATTATATTTTGTGCAATAGTATTTTGACACGTAGCTCAGTGAGAAGGATCTAGACTTGAATTGTACTATGCTACGTGTCCTTCACGCGACAGCGACCTGGCTCCAACTTTGTTCTTGGGCTTGACTTTAGTGGACAGACTTGCTGTGGGCTTAGTCTCTGGGCCAGAGATTATAGTGGGCTTAACAGGCTCATTGGACTTTATAGCTCGCCGTGCGCCTGCAAGCTTAGGGCATAAGTCTGCACATACTTACTATTGATGATATGCGGCCCTCCCTCAAAGCCTTATCCTTTTTGGTTTATTCTGCCGCCCCCTCCCTCAAAGTCAAAGCCTTATCTTTTCTGGTTTATTACTACAGTAGCATTTACCCACCTTTACATGAGTATTTAGACCTTGTATCGCATATTCGCATTCATACCCTCATTCCGGATCGATCATATTATCTATATAGTTATTGAAATCTTCTAATAATAATCCTATCAGTCTACATGTTCACTGACGTCATCTTTATTTAACTCTATTATTGGTCCACATGTTCACATAATCCAAGTCATAATAAAGGTTTTATTCTTAATTTTATATTTCATTGCTGATAATTAATCATTATTCATCATATATTTTATTGTCTACTTTTGGGAATCTTTTGAATTTTAAAAGTGGGTATTGATTAAATACATAAATGTATGGATGTTATTTAAAACATATATAATAAATAATGTTTTCATAGATGTTACGAAATCAATGACATAAATCAAATACATTGACCATAAAAAAATAAAGAAACAAAAATGCAAGGACTCAGACTATGAATTGGGATTGGATAAGTTTTCCACTCAAAGGTTTAGTAACACAAAATTTTCGATTTGATTGTTATTGTAGACTTTCATGACAAGTTATCGGTTAATAAACCTTCTTGTTTATGAACTTCATACTTGTATGGTTTTTATCCTTTTTTATATTATTTTGTTAATTGAAATTAATTAAATTTCTCCCAACAGTTTGCATGATTAATATAAAGTTCACACTGAGGAAATTGTTTTCGCTAGCAAACTTATACAGTGGCAATTGAATAGAATAATTTTTCCTGCATATCCAGTATTCAAATATTGTTCAATAAAATTCAAATCATATATATTCAAACTGTAATCTCCATTGAATATTTTCAAAGATATGGAAGGATGCTAATGTAAAATTAATTAATGAAGTGCGTTATTTAAACTTACAGACTTTATTAATTTGATTTTAACTCTGTGTATATGAAATTAATTGAAGCTGAAAAATTATATGTTAACTTTGATCTAAAAATCTGTGAACGTTTTTGCATAGAGTTAAATTATATAAAGTAAAAAAAAAAAAATCAGTAATTGCTGCACTATATTATAAATCAAATTTAATCCTCTCTCAATTTTATTATTGGTTCACATGTTCATATAAGCCACATCATCATGGAAATTTTTCATTTGAATATTAAATTTTATTGTCAATAATTAATCATTACTCATCATATATCTTTGTTTAGGGAAGGTGTTATTTTTAATTTTGAAAGTTATTTTAAATTGAGCTATGATAATTACATAAATACATTAGAGTTATTTGATAATTATAAAATAATTAATGTTTTTATTCAGGTCAATAAATCGAGAACATAAATCAAGGGCATTATTTATGTTTTTCAATATGCCATATCTCTAAATAAATATATCATATATATATATATATATATTTGTTAACTATATAGAATCTTTGACTACAATTTCAAAATAAATTGTTGAAATTGGTCACTATTTTTTTGGTTGTGGAAAATTATTCATTATTATTTATTTCATTGCTAATAATTAATCATTACTCATCACATATCTCTATTTTGGTAAGATATTCTTTTGAATTTTAAAAGTTATTTAAAATTGATATAAGATTAACTACATAAATATATGATAGTTATTTGATACTTATAAAATAATTAATGTTTTTATACATGTCAATAAATCAAGGATACAAATCAAGGGCATTAACCATATTTTTGTTGAGAAAGTCAATTTCTATTAAGAAAGCCAAATTTTCAAATTTCCATCCCCATTAAAACAATAAATGCGTTACCAATATATTGTGAAAGTTTTCTTTTTCAGATAATCAAATTTTCAAATTTTATTCCTTATTAACAACAATAAATGTGTTACTGATAATTTAAAATCAATGACTGCTATTTTAGGCAAAAAAAAAAAAAAAAACAAACAAAACATAACTATATGTTTTTTAATCTGCCAAAACTCCAAATAAATATACTATATATATTTATTATTATTAACTATATGACCTTTAAATTTTCAAAATAAAGTGTTCAAAACGATCACCTTTTTAAGGTTAATATAAGCTGCTATATATTTCTCAAGATGCATCAGATGAAATAAAAAACGTATAATATATACAACAAAAAAGAAATAAAATAAAAAATCATCAATCATCATCATCATCAATATACTTTTCTAAAACCCGTAGAAAAGCTCCTATTGGTCCGCATGTCATATGATGTCATCTTTACTCAATTCTGTTATTGATCTGCATGTTCATGTAAGCCACATCATCATGGTGGTTTTTCTTCTTAATTTTAAATTTCATTGCTAATAATTAATCATTATTCATCATATATCTCTATTTTGGGAAGGTGTTCGGACTTTTGTACCTTGGATGAAAGTTTAAATCTTAACCAAAGTTTTCATGGGCCTGTATGTGGAAAAGAAAAAGTAAAATAGATCTCATCGTTGGCATAATAACATATCATATATTGACCTATGATTCTTTGGGTTGAAAAGAGGATGAAATGGTTTGATTTACAGTTAAAACATATGGAAATATTTATCATGTACGATGCGAACATCATGATTTGATTAAAAAAAATCTTATATTGAGATATCTAAGAAGTAATTGCTTATGATTGTTGTCTTCAATAAGGTGTATATTTATAATAGGGATAAACAATCCCATTTATAAATATACATTATTGACAATTAAAATATACATTCATTTAAGATTTAACAATAACAATATAATTTTCTAAGGGGTCAAATGAAATTTCATCTAGGCAATTTTTTTTAGTAAAATTAGAAAATTTAGAGTTCAAATCATTATTATTGAAATACTAAAACTTATTTAAAATAATGTTTCCTTTGAGTTGTGATATTTTCTGTTGAAATATATTTTTACGTTTTTAAATAACATTTATTTTTTCACATCTAAAATTCATTTTTAATAATATTTTTATGTATATTTTTTAAAATTCTAAATTAATTTCACATCTAGCTTCACATATACATCACTTTGTCAAAAGTTTTGGTTTATATGTTTCGGAGCAGTATCAACATTTGTCCTAGGGGTTTTTTTTTATGGCGATGAATGTTTAAACTATCATGTGAATATGTGACTAAAAAAACAATATTTATCGATTTCTAAACCCTTATTATATATTGATATGTTTAATTGAAACTATACTATTAATAGAGCTTGTCTTTCTTCTTGTCTTAATAAATATAATATATATATAACATTTTTTGTCATAAAACTTTGGTTTTTTTAGTGTAATTCTGCAAGCAATTCCTTCATGTGCTTGCAAAACTTCTTTGATCAGTTTGTCAACTACCACATTCGCTTCTTGACTGCACTAATTTAAGCTAAATCTCACTTTCTTCACATTTACATATATCCGTGCATTGCACCGGGGAGGGGGAATCTAGTTTAAATCCATATCCCTAGGCATTGGACGTATCGGTTTGCATGTTTGTTTATGTAATGATAATAACAATAATAATGAAACAAATACCAAGAGTCTCACAATTATATACGAGTATCATGATGACGCAGATAATGGAACCCAATGTCAGAGCCCCCCAATTCAGGCGCACACATTTACCTTCCGTGGGCTTGCAATCGCCACCAGGATTTCAAGTAGGAATGCCAGTTGGGTGAAGGTGAATTCGGAAGAGCGTATAAAGGCACCATTCCGGCAACCGAATAAACTATTACTTAATTATCACATTTATTATAATTTGTGAGATTATATATTAGTTTATATGCTATATAATTTTTTTAGAAAAATGATAAATTTAAACACTTTAAAATGATTAATAGAGATTAATCATTTTTTATAAAATCAAGTTAATTATTTGGAGAGATTAACAGAGCTAAATAAACTATTACTTAATTATCACATTTGTTATAATTGTTAGATTATATATTAGTTTATATGCTATATAAATTTTTTTTTGAGAAAAATGATAAATTTAAATACTTTAAAATGATTTATTTTACTTATTTAGTTTCCTCAATTAAGTGAACTGATTTTATATTAATGGTTTAAAGGAATATTATTAAAAGACAAACATATTGTTGGCAAGAAAAGGGCAAACAAATTATACTGATGGCCTAAAAGATGTAAAGATCCAACACAAAGCAAAAACATAATTGCAAATGGCAATGGGCTATTCTACTGAATAATAGTATCCCATAGCAATTTAAGTAAAAGAAAGAAAGAAATTTATCAAAGAAAAAGGGGGGGGGGGCAATGTCAAGCAGTTATTAGTCTTCCACAATTACTCTTGAAATCAAATAGATAAATATCCCAGTTGCCTTTAATTATAAGTAATATGCAATTTTAAAAGCTTTGATCCCCTTTATATAAGGCATTTTATAGAGCTTTTGGAGCAATTAAAATAATCCCCCTAAAATATATTCAAGCATCAAATAAAATCGTATTCCGTCCGTATTTAAGATCTCTTTAAGGAGTTGATCTTAATAATAAATATAGGACATATTTTAAATGTTTGTCAATTTTTCCACATTATTCTTTTTTTATACATAAAGAAAATTGTAACATCCTAAAAATTAATTGAGGTTTAGTAGGGGTAATTAGGCATTAATTAATGAGAAATGATGGATTATAAGAATATTTGAGGGATTTTTTAGGTAGTTGTGAGGATTTTAAAGCCCTAGTTTCTCCCTTATATTAAGGACAATAATTTTGGGGAAATTATTTTTTAGGCTCAAAAGAGGTTATAATGGAAGAAAATAAGTAAAGGATATTATAGGAAAATTTTGAGAGTGAAAAGAAAAATTTTTGGTTCAAAAGAAATATCTTATATGAGAATTTTAGAGCCTAGTAGTGTATTCTTCCTGCCCATTTTTCTTTTTCTTCTATTTCTTCTCCTATTTCCCCACTCCCTCACGTCATCTTTCTGCCTCACTCACGCCATCTCTTTCTCTACAATCACACTCAAACATATTATTACCCATCTTTATTTTATTATTATTTATCATACCCTTATTGTTTTTTTTCCTTCCTCCTGCGTCAGCTACACACACCACCACCCTTTGACCTCCTCTTCATTCTCTTCTCTCTCTCCCCCTTTATTTTAATATTTCTTCCCCTTCCCTCATTTTAAAATTATTTTTTCCTCTTTCCTTGCCTTTATTTTTCATCTGCAGCAGCCATATCCCCCTCACCCGTGACCTTCTTTCCTCTTCCTTCTCTTCTTCTTCTTCTTCTTCTTTTCTCTTCTCTTTTCTTCATTTTACTCGCTCATCGTCACTTTTGTTTCTTCATTCTTCATCAACACCACCACCACCATTGTCCATTTTCTTCTTCTTCTTCCTTCCTCCTCCCTTCTCCCTCTCATTATTCTCTCTCTTTTCTCCCTTAGTCCGTCGCCGTGGTAGACTTTGGGAGGGAGTTTTCCGGCAAGCTTCGCCGAAAAACCACAATTCGTCTCCTCCTCTCACCTCCTCCAACATTGTACTTCATTCCTCCACTCATTTTTGGTCTGATTTGTGCTTAGAAAGTGGATTAAAATATTGTTCGCCGGAGCTTTCGGAGCTCGTTGGCGATGGACCGATGGTTTTTCCGGCCACCTAAGACTATATTCGAATTCCCGTAAGTATTTTCTACACATCTATGTCATTAGTTTTCTGATCTGAAATATTTCAAAAAAAAAATAAGCCTTATCTGAGTTGGGGTTTTTAGGATATACAAATCCATTATATTAAAGTCCAATATTTGAGTTAGGATTTTTCTTAAGGAGCTTATAATTTATTTGAGGTTTTTCCAATTATTTGAAATTTTTGGAATTTCTAATATTAGAGAAATTTTTTTGGATATTGTGGTCTGATTTATTTGAGGACAAATTGATGATTTTTGGGAGTTTATTTAAGATTATATTATGATATTAATCTGACTGATTATGGTGAAATTTTATACTGGTAAAGTCTGGATTAGACTAATGATTAAGGAGGAATTTTTGAAATATGAACATTTGAGGTTAATGGGTGATTTTTATAAATTTATAGATATTAAATTGAGGCTGATGTTGGAATAAATAGGATTAAATTGAGAGGTTATGGGAGTTGAAAAGATTTACTTGGGTATGTGAGGATAGGATTTTGGGATCTTAGGATGGATATGGATGGAGAATTTTTAATGGTTTAGTTGAGAGATAATTAAGGAGGGGTTGAAATAAATTTCTTGAGGATGAATGTTTTTCTTTTGGTTAGGGAATTAAATTTCCTAACTTTGCATTTGAACACTTAATTTAAGTGTTAATTTTTATATGACTGTTATGTAGACGGTTTCTTGTCTGGAGTCAGTACGGGGGAGCTGCACTATTGTGAGATTGGTGCCAGCTATCAGGTAGCCGCTTTTACTTGTTCTATGTGTGTGTGCGTTGTTGGTAAGAGATTTCAAATTCTCTTTCAACTATGGAGTTTTGGATTGTTGTGGTATATTTATTGTATTATTTCAATTAGTTATTTTGATATCAAATGTCATGTGGGATTCGTACGGTGAAACTGGCATAATTATCTGTGTATTGCATCACAAATTTGAAAATGGTATATATATGATTTTGAAAATCTTATTGCATGAGTTTTGGAAAAATTGGAAAGGCCATGTGCCTGATTTTGATGAAATTGATATTGTTGCTTGTGATGCATATGTATGTGATTGTGCTGTGGCATCGATATATTGGTTAATGCTACCATCACGTGATGAGGTACCTTGTTGGCCCACAGGGACTAATATTATCGGTGTACTGGGTATGGGTAGCCCACATCGAGTACTACCCATTACCCCCTCATTGTGGTACTGGGTATGGGTAGTTCCCATCAAGTGCTACATGTTTGGTGTGCTGGGTATGGGTAGCCCCCATCGAGCATTGCCCCCGTTGTGGTTCTGGGTATGGGTTGAAATCCCCATCGAGTTCCACTTCTCCGTGGTTCTGGGTACGGGTTGAGAACCCCGTCGAGTTCCACTCTGGTCTACCTAGTGGTAGGGGACAACTTAACGTTTCGCAGGGCGAACGTTGTGGATGATTGTGAAAAGTATATTTGGAAACCATTTTTGTAAATGACGATATACATGTTGCGAAAATATTTTCGGGTATTGATGATTACATGACTATCTAGTATGTGCTCATATTTCAAACTGAATATATATTATTTAGTTTCCCACATTGACACCTTACTAGCACACACCGCACGTAGAGAAGTAGTTAGTGGTTACGTTTTGGGGCTACCCCCGCTTATCTCACTTTTTGCAAGTCTAGGAGCGTAATAGGCGGGTACTCGGGGAAGGATCCCCCATCTTCTCACTGAAACATAGTAGGCTTTTATTTTGGGTTTTATGCGAGAAGCGTTGTATATTGTCATACTTCTTTAGACTTTCATATTTCGCTTCCGCATTCTTACTTTTGGATTACTGTATGCATTATTCTTTTGGTTAGGATCGGTCTATTTCCGGCATATAGGCCTGAGACCTATTGGTATTGCTTTTCTAATTGCATTTTTGGTTATGCACTGTTGGTCAGAAACTTCTTTCTCTCTACCATGGTTGTTTGGAATTTTACTGGATATTTTATTATACTTGAACATGGCAGGAGTACGTTAATTAATTGATCAAAGAGTTAGATGTTTTATTTAAAAGATTTACTCGGGTGATTAACTATATTTTGAAAGAAAGATTTACAAAGGTATTTAGATACATGATTCATATATTTTATATCCATGTTAGGTGAATTCTTTCTAACATGGATAAACTGATTTAAAAGGTGGAATGTGCCTTTCTAACATGGATTAGTATATGGAATGGTTGGATTTTTAAATATCCATGTTAGTTGTGTTAGCGAGAATTGTTTTCTACTCTAGCCCAATCGGAGATTTCCTCTTAATTGAATAAGATAAATTCTTATCTAACTATGATAGTTCTTTTTGATAATTTTAGTAATATTCTTTTCTATCATAGTTAGACATTTAAACTTTAATTTTTGAATTTTGCACCTTGAACTCTTTTTCTAACTATGTTAGTATTCTATTTCATAAACTCTTTTTCCTAACATAGTGAGTATTGATTAAATCTTGTTACATTCGGTTTTATGGCTAATAAAATGAAGTAAATTTGGTTTTATTGTTAATAAAATGGTTTTACAAAGCAAATGTTACAAAAATCATTTAGCTATTTAGCCAATATAAATAAAGCTATTACACTCTTCTCGAATCAACTTATTTAGGTCATCAGGAGGATGACTAAAAGGAAGGTAGTTTGGCATTGTCCCGATAGCTTGTTTCGCTAGATGATCTGCAACAGCATTTAATGTTCTTGAAATATGCAATATCTTAATTTCTCAAGGCCTTCTTAACTAAGATTTAGTTTCCTGAATCAAAGCAAACTTTTGATGCTGACTCACATTCTCCTGATTTGTAAGTTGTAAAACATCCGCTGCATTAGACTCAATAAGGACACGATGTTCACCCCTCTCCCATGCAAGTTTCAGACCGGGTAAAAGAGCCCACAATTCAGCTGTGAGGCTGTCTCCATCACTGGTTTGAACACAAAACCCAAAATAAATCTACCAATATGATCCCATAGTACTCCACCGCAGCCAGTTTCATTAGATACTGAGAAAGCATCATCAACATTTAGTTTCACCCAACCTTGAGGAGGAGGGCTTCACTTTAAATTTACATCTCAAACGGAAGACCATTCATGTTAATACCACAAAGCTTCTTCGCCCATCACTGAGATTAGGGGTGTTCACGGGACGGGACGGGACCGGGACAAGCCCGTCCCGTCCCGTCCCGAAAAATTGTGTTCGGGACGAGAATCCCGTCCCGTGTCCCGAACTTGTCCCGGTCCCAACCTGGACGGGACAGGACTGTCCCGAATTATTATTTTTTTTTACAAATTGAGAATTGTAGAGTTGCTACTGCAGAGGAACAAGTAAGAAGGAGAGGGAGAAGAAGGAAGAGACAAAGGGAAAAATAAAATAGAGAAGAGCACAATTTTCCAACTTATCTCTACAGATTCTTCTTAATTTCTACAAAACCAGTGAACCACAATCAAAATCACAGCCTCTTTTCTCACTTTATTCATTCTCTATTCCCTACCCTATTCGCTTTCCTATTATTCCCATCAAAACCATGTCTCAAAATTATATTTTTCTATATATTTTGTGAAAATATATATATATATTATAAAAATATATATTCGGGACGGGACGGGATCGGGAAGACCTCGTCCCGTCCCGAACCCCTATTTTGTCCCGTCCCGATTTGTCTTGTCCCGAAATGACCGGGACGGGACAAGCTTGAACAGCCCTAACTGAGATTTGATAGCATCTAGCTCTCACCATGAGCATCTCGTTCATTACCATTCTATCATCCCACATCATTCTTATTGATACATCCAAAATAATAATTAAGTAAGGGTTAAAAAAATAATCAAGTAGGGAAAAGAGGGAGATAGGGAAGTAGGGAATATGATTATTTGTATCTTAGTCTTAGATAAACATGGCATACTAACTGTGATCCCCAAAATTCTTCTCATGTTTCCGAGAGAAGTGCTAAACCTCTTGGGCCAAAGAGACAAGACCATGAGAGTAAGTCCACGTCACAATACAACGAGACCATCCCGAATCTGCTCGAGAAGATATCATTCCGTACCAACAGCATTATGAAACTAGAATACTTACATCAACAGCGAGAAACCACGAAACCGATAACTGGGCCAACGAAATTATTTCAAATAAATGCCACATGGCTGTCAGCAAAACAAGAAACGTTTGGATTAAAGGAGAATATTATTGACGACTTAATAGATAATTAAAGAAAAATGGGAAACAGGGGAATAACGGCCAGAGAACGAGAGGGAAATCTAGGACACAAGCCCTGGTTTTCAGCAACCTGATTTCAAACCTAAAGAAGATAAAAGGGAAAAATGAGAAAGAGGGGGATGATCTGAACATTCTTGGAGAAAATTACTATTCGTCGAGGAGAAGACGCTAGTTGATTTCATACTCTAAATCTGCTATTAGTTTTCGCTTAATTCTTTGTCTGATATAGTTGATTTCATGCGTGAAATCCTTGTAACTGAATGATTATATGTCATTGTACCATCCCGAAATCTCTTGAATAGATTACTAGTGACATTTTTTCATTTCTGTTTCAGTGAATTTAACGAATTCGTAGTGAGAAAATTCCAAGGGTCTTGCTTTCCATTTTTTGACCACTACATTTTGGCGCCAACTGTGGGGACCTAGCAATCAACTTTTGCTACAGATTCATTACGACCGGTACAATGGCTGATATTCAAGAATCTTCCAATACATAAGAGACTCACGCGTTTCCAAGTGATCCCATCCTTGAAATGCTGGAACAATTATAGGAACAGCAGCAGCAGTTCAAGATGCTAGAATCATTATCAAATAAAAATAAAGGGATGCAGTTGCAGATTACTGAACTCGCAATGGCAAAGTCATCAGCTCGTGAACAACATCCATTACAAGTTGTGCCTGTGAATGCACCACCCGGCATGCCAGAGGAAGTTCCTTAGCACGTTCTCAAAGAAACACCAAGGAGAATCTCGCAAAGACAACATATAGGTAATGAAATTTCTAATGTTAACTCTGTGGTTGTTTTTGATGTGTACACAGATAATGAAAGTCAAGATGAGGATTTCCAGCCAGACTTTGACGAACTCGAAGATAATAGCAATGACATTTCATCTAATTCCGAGCAGCAAGCTAAGACTCCACGTCATCAGGAAGAGAATTCAACAGTAACGCGCTTGGAACAAGAGCTGCAAGTAGGGGTGAGCAAATTCGAACCAAAACTGAAAACCGAACCGAACTGAATGCAATTCAACCTTTTCGGTTATGTGAAATCAGTTCGGTTAGTTTTTAAAAATTTCGGTTTTTAGTTTCGGTTCGGTTAGTAAAAAATCAATTCAGTTAAAACCGAAATTTATATAATATATTTATATTTAATATGAAATATTGACTTTTATTTGTTAAATATTGGATATTATGATATATATTACATTATTATATAATTTTTATGATTAATATATATTTTATAGATAATATAAAACTCAAAATGCACTTAATATTTTATGTATAATACAATTCATACAATATTTATTTTTTGTAAATTATATTAAAAGAGAAATTCAGTTATTTCGGTTATTAACCGAACCGAACCGAAATATTTTGGTTAATTCGGTTTCGGTTATCCAGTAATTCTGTTTCAGTTCGGTGTTTGAAAATTATTATTATTCGGTTTTCGGTTATTTCGGTTTTTACCGAAAACCGAACCAAATAACAGAATGTTCACCCCTAGCTGCAAGAGCTGAAATCATTCATTTTTCATTTTCCTGGAGTTGCTCCTCTAATGAAGAGGAACACACTGACAATTTATGCTGATTCTCCATTCGTAGATAGGATTGCAGCAGCAAAGCTTCCCAAGAGGTTTACCTACCCGGTGATGAACTTATATGATGGGAGTACAGATCCAGACGAGCATATGGCTCATTACAAGTAGAAGATAATCACGTTATCAATTCCTTTCGATGTACGAGAAGCTTGCATGTGCAGAGGGTTCGAGATGAGCCTTGCAGGACCAGCCTTGAAGTGGTTTACAAATCTTCCTGTTAAGTCCATTTCAACTTTTGCTCAGTTGCATGATCAATTTGCTCACCGATTTTCCAGTAACAGGAGGTTAGAGAAAACATCTGATGACCTTTACTGAATGTGCATGAGGCCAGACGAGTCAACAAGAAGCTTCGTGACAAGATTCAACAAGGAGAGACTCTGTATTACTAATCCTGATGAAAGGACGCCTATTAATGCCTTTCGTAAGGCGTTACATCCGAGTTTTGATCTCTATAAGGAGCTCACCAAATACTCTTACCAAACTTATTCAAAAGTAATGCAAAGAGCTTGGATTCATATACGTTGGGAAGAAGATGATGCTAGTTATTACGGGCGATATGAGCAAACTCCATCTCATGCTTCCAAGAGGAAAAGTCACATTTTAGAAAAGGGAAATCGTTCTTGGAGGGCAGAACCATATCCAACTGTGCAATGAGAGTAGGTTGAAGGATCAGACAAGTTGTCTTGTCCTAAGAAGTCTCTCCCCCTGAAATCGAGGAAACATAATTTCAATGTTTCGCTCAAGGAGTTGGTAGAGACCTTATACAAGATAGGTGACACTGTGAGATGGCCACTAAAGATTAAGTCCCCTCCTAACAATCAAGATGCGAGCAAGTGGTTTGATTTTCATGGAGATCATGGGCACAAGATATTGCATAGCTGTGTACTTACAAGTTGCTGAGCTCTTGGAACGGGGGCATTTGGCTAATTTGATGGTATGTCAGTCAAGTCACTAGATGCCAATCATCATGTTGAGCATTTATAGCAGGCATTTGATCTCTTGAGGAAGTACAATATGTAGTTAAACCCAGAAAAATGTTCCTTTGGAGTTACATCTGGGAAGTTCCTTGGATACCTGGTACCTCATCGAGGGATTGAAGCGCACCCAACACAAGTAAAGGCTATCTTACAGATTCTATCTCCAACATGTATCAAAGATGTTCAAAAGCTTACAGGACGCATAGCAGCTCTTAACAGATTTATTTCTAGATCCTTGGATAAATGTCATCCTTCTTTCGAAGCTTTAAGGAAGAACAAAAATTTTGAGTGGGACGAGAAGAGTAAAAAGGCTTTACAGGACCTCAAGGAGCACATGACCAGTCCACCTCTTCTATCAAAGCCTAAAGATGGGGAGACCCTCTTCATCTACCTATCAGTAACTGATCGAGCTGTAAGTACAGTCTTGATACGAGAAGAATCAGGAAAAACAGTTTCCTGTATATTATGTGAGCGAAACCCTTTTGGATGCCGAGACAAGATGCTCCCCCATTGAGAAATTAGCTTTATCTTTAGTGTCTGCATCTCGGAAGCTGAGACCATATGTTCAATGTCATCCCATCTTAGTAATCACTTCACATCCACTAAAGAATGTTTTACACAAGCCGGACCTGTAACTGACAAGAATGCATAAGAAGGAGGTGAATTGTGCTAAAAAGAAATTAAACTGCAGGAATCAAACTTTATACTGGTTCAGCCTAAACTCTTGGCTTATGTCCAGTTTTTTAACTTCTTGTTGGGTTCCACTAGTACCTCAAGATTCAATCATGCTCTTGAATGCCTTTACAAGTGATAGCAAGAAACCCCTCTCTCACTGATCACTCCCCCTTACAACTTAGAAGACTACACCCTACTCTTAAGAGTAATCCTCACTGATTATAAAGACAAAAGGCTTGTTTACTCAATTTAACAGATTATGTTACACATTGAAGAATAATAAGCTATGAATGAACTTTTTAAATGTTGGTGAGTATTGAATGCAGTAAGAGTCGTTAATACAGATAATCAATGCTGGCAATCAATATTTCTAACCAACTTTCATAAGGCCTTTTATACTTATCTCTAGAATTTTGCCCGTTGTGTGGAGATTATAGTCGTTGCTTGAATATGATGATGATGGAGTGTTGAGGTTGTGTTCTGTGTGAAGCATTAACTCCTTTGTGCTGGTTTTGCTTTAGATCATCTCTCTTCATTAATTTCAGAAGGAGGTTGGTGATTCAAACGACTTTAATGCAAATTATGTGTCTAACGTTAACTTCCCAGAATAGGCCTGACCAACTTCTATAATTTGAAAACTTAAAATAGACTGTCTAATCAATTTGAATTAAATCTATCGCCACTTCGATCACAGCCTGTGATCGATCACAGGTTCTGGTTATTGATCGATCACACATAGATTATGTATCGATTAGGACCTGCATCACTAAACATGAAGTTATAAAATATTTCGTCTGATCGATCACAGGGGTCCCTGATCGATTAGACTTATCCAATCGATTGCATTTCAGATTACATTCAGATTATAGCCTTTATCTGGTCGATCACATATTGTCCTCTAATCGATTAAGCTCCTCTGATCGATTAGGTTTAGGTTAGACTTGAATTATTCTTTAATCCTTCTGATCGATTACAGGGGAGGTTTAATCGATTAGGCTTGTCCAATCAATTAGTCTAAGTTCTTTTAATTCCTCTAATCGATCACGCTAGCACTTAGTTTATTTTTCACTTTCTCTAATCGATCACAGGGGTCCCTGATCGAAGGGGCGCCTATGATTTTAACTTCTAATCTGTCTATGATCTATATTTGATCGATTAGGCTTATGGTTCCTTAACTTGTAATCTGATCCTGATCGATTAGGCAATACTTAAGATTTTCTATCAGATTGTTTCTATGTCATTCTTGATCCTTATATAACCTCTCTTTATGCCTAAGTTATGTTTTAGTTATCATCAAAACTCATTATTCTAACAGGACCTATCAGGAAGGTTGGTCAAATGGGCTGTTGAACTCAGTCAGTTTTGCATCACGTATGTTCCTTGGACATCTATTAAGTCACAGGCCTTAGCAGATTTTGTAGCGAATTTTAGCCCGAACATGCAAGAAGGGCTCATACAAGAGCTCTTATGCGTGACCAATCTTACTTGTCCTGAGCTTTGGGTCTTATAAGTTAATGGCTCCACACATTCTAGAGGCACATGATTAGGTATGGTTTTGGAGTCACCAACGGGAGATGTCATTGAACAATCCTTCCACTACGAACTCAAAGCTACTAACAACGAAGTTGAGTATGAAGCTTTGATCACGGGATTACGAGCAACTCAAGAATTGGGGGTACAATGTCTTGAAGTGAGAAGTGATTCTCAACTGGTTGCAAAACAGTTTGACGGGACGTATCAGATACGGGACGCTCGAATGCAGTAATATCATGATCTCGTCACAAAGCTTAGCAGGACCTTCTTGGAATTCAAAATTGTCTAGATTGGCAGAGAAGATAATCAAAGGGCGGACGCCCTCACTAATCTTGGATCATCTATCCCATCTCTGAGAACCAGAGCAGTGCCTATTATTTATCTCCCAGCACGGTAATCTTGAAACATACAGGATTGGTCCTATCACATAGGCTCACATGGGATTGGCGAAATATAATCTAAAATTATCTGGAATTAGGGTCCTTGGCTGAGGATAAGAATGAAGCTCAGAGAGTAAAAATGAGAGTAGCACGGTTTTGCATCATGGGAAATGATTTGTACAAGAAATCTTACATGGGACCCCTCCTGAAGTGTCCTAGGCCTCAGGAGGCCGCATATGGGTTGAAAGAAATTCACGAAGGAGAATGCGGAGATCATGCAGGAGCAAGGAGTTTAGCAAGAAAAACTTTAAGAGCCGGATATTACTGGCCAACCATCAAGAAGGACGCAGAAACTCTCTTAACTAAGCTTGATAGATGCCAAAAGTTTTCATCGATTACTCATCAGCACCTAGAGTTGTTACATTCCATTGCTCCCGTATGGCCTTTCATGCGTTGGGGCATGGATATTATGAGAAAATTGCCACAGACTCATGGACGTTTGACCTTTTTACTGATGGTTACAGACTACTTTACAAAATAGGTAGAAGCAGGAGCTTATGCTCAAGTTCGACAATCAAAAAGTATAGATTTTGTGTGGAAGCATGTCGTGTGTAGATTTGGGCTCCCTAAAAAGGTTATTAGTGATAATGGATCCCAATTCATTGGGTCCAAATTCAGGATATTCTGCAAGAAGTGGGGAATCCAGCTGAAGTTCTCTACCCCCAGAAATACGCAGTCTAATAGACAGGCCGAGTCTAGCAACAAAACAATTATCAATTCCTTGATGCAACACCTCGATAGAGCCAAAGGCAGATGGGCAGAAGAACTACCAGCGGTCTTGTGGGCCTACAGGACCATCTCTCATACCCCTACGGGAGAAACACCATTCTCTCTCGTTATAGGGCTGAAGCCATGATCCCGGTGGAATACAGAGTTCCCAGTCTCAGATACCAGTGGGCCAGAGAGGAGACAAATTCTGTCGGATTATAGTACAAGCTAGACCTCTTGGACGAGCAACGTGAACAAGCATTGATTCAAATGGCTACATAACAACAACGATTGGCCAAACAATATAATAAACACGTCAAAGAAAGGCAGTTCAAAGTTGGGGAGTTAGTTCTCAGAAAAGTATTTCCAAACACGAAGGAATCCAAAGACTGGAAGCTAAGTCCAACTTGCGAAGGACCTTATCTCGTCACCAAGATCACAGGACCCGGATCATATCGATTACAAGACATGAAGGGCAAGACCCTCCCTCGGAGCTGGAATGCTATACACCTAAAAATGTATTATCCATGACCGATTCAATTAGTTTTTCCTAATTATATATATATATGTTCTGTCCGATGTCACAGCGCAGAAACCTGGATTCTCATTAGACGAGACATCTCGGATGATACTTGGATTTGAGGCTCTCGTACACGAGACCACTTAGACTTCTCCCAGAATCGAAGCCCCATACGAGAGGCATCCTGAAAACAAAGATCTCGTATAAGAGACCTTTATTGCAGATCTCATAATGAAGTAGCACACAAAATTTCCCCTAACCTCAGAATCACAGAAAGCACTTATCTCGGATCTCGTTCAAACTAGAAAGGTAGTTATCTCGTTCTTAGATTTTTATTTCAAATTTTCTTTACCCTGATTCAAAGATGAGAGACTAACCACATGAGGTAGTACATGATGAGCTATGCTGAAAGGCTCAAAGCCACCAACTCACAAAGAACCCACGCTTTATGCTACATGGTTCTGTTGTGGTAAGGGCTGCTGATACTACTAAACCTCCATTAAGATTATATACTTTGCAATGTCTAGCACTCATTAATATCATGTGAACATTCTTGGAAATCTCTAAAGAATTTACACGAAGACAAGCGTTACCCATATTGTACAAAAGTTACAAATTTCTTTCCAAAACTCTTGGTTAATTAAATATGAAAGTTAAATTTTTAATTCATTACTTATATGCCAAAAGCAAGGTAAGATTGTCATAAAGTCGTTATAATAAGGGAACATAGTCTTGAACACATAAGGTCTACAAAACATGGGAATTTCAACCCCAAAGAGTTCAAACACACAAGACAGAAATTAAAACACAAGTCCCGCAAATAAAAAGAAACATAACATATGCCTACTAGGGAGGGGTATTCTTGTCAACTTCGTGACGTCTTGATTCTCACCAGCCCCTTCCTGTCTTGAATCGTCCTATAGAGGATCTACCTTATAAGCATAAGTAATCTCGTCACCCTCTTCACTGCTCTCGTAAGCATCCGAAGAAGTAAATTGGGTACGGAATTCTTCTTCCCATTTCTCTAAATTTTAGGATCCGTGTTTCCCTTCTTAAAACTGTTTGGCCATGTCAATCTTAGTGCAAAGTGCAAACCTATTGGCCGTATTCTCTTCTCAAGCTTGCAAGGCATCTTGAACATTCTTCAGGTCAAACACATCGCTCTCCAGGGCTAAACTTCTCGGATTCCAAGATTTTCTTCTCGGATTTCAAAAGAGCGACTTCTTCTTCTCTAAGCTTCAACTCCTCTTCCAAATCCATAATTTTTTCTTTGTAATTGGCCTCCTTTACTATGGCTTTCTTCATCAGGTTGTTATAATGTTCGCAGAGAATTTTAGCTTCCAAAGCTTGTTTCTTCATTTCTTGCACAAGGATATTTTGATCCTTAGAGATCTTCATCAAACCTTGAATTTCCCTCTTCTTGTCCTCCAGCTGCAGCCTCATTCTTCCATATTCATTGCATCGTTCTCCAATTTCCTTCTTGAGAAATACGCTTAGTTGGTATAACTAAAAAGAAAATAAACATCAGGTGAGAGTAATTCGTAGTACCAATATTCAAGATTAATTAAAATGAAAATTACCTGAAAAGATTGTTGCATAATTGCCTTCCTTGCTCTGAGATATCCCATGGACGAGAATGCAACATCATCTTTATGAAATAGGAGTTTGGAGGTCTCGTTCTTGATTCCACAAAAATTCTCATGAGACGAAGATCCGTGAGGGAATCTCAGTAGCAATTCCTCTGGATTTTCGTTCCAGTCGTTCACCTTGTGCTTCACATTCATCTCTACTATTATCATATCCACATTAGGAGTTTCCACAGGTTCATATTGAGAAGGAGGGTTAATGCCAAGAGATTCTGGTTCATGAGATGCTACAGGAGAAGGATGTGGTACAAGGGTGGTGGATGCAGGATTAGCTGGAATTTCCATGATGGCCTTCTTGGAAGGAATCTCAATGGTGATCTTCTTGGAAGGAACTTCAGTTGTAGTCTTCTCGGAATCCATCTCTTCGATTACAGGAGGTAGGGTAGCTTTCTTGGATGATGAAATAATATGAGATCTTTTTCCTCCGCGAGTCCTAGACGCCACAGAAGAACGTCCCATGTCTGAAATGATACTTTTAGGGGGTAACTTCCTTTTTCCAGAGTTCAAAGTGGAGTGAGCAGGGCGAGTAGGAATCTTGCTCTTTTTTTCGTTGTCCAATTCTGCAACGAGAAATGTGAAAAATCTAATAGTAATTTTGCCGTGAGAAAATGAGATCTGTATACGTATATATAAAGAAAAAAACTTACGAGACTTGAAAATCTCAGTGTAGGACCTCTTTTCTTTGTCCAAAGATTTAATCAGAACTACGCACTCCTCTGACTCAGGACTTGGCTTCGGAGCCTTCACAGCTTCGATACTGTCTATGTCCAAGAAGATGAAAGTAAAGGAACATGATATCATGATAACAAAGCAACAAAAGATTACGAGATTGATAACTCACCGTGATTGTTCCACAAAGTGCACACGGCCATTCCAGGAGCCACCAATGCAGACTTATGGATGAAAACAAATCTCTTCTTCTCTCCCCTCTCGGAGTCCTTGGGGATAATGATAAGCGGGTCATCAGTAATCACGGGAGTTAGTGTGAAAAAACTAGGAACCTTCCTTCCAAAGCTGTAACACTTTAGGAGTTCTGATAATGAAAAGCAGATTCCTAATTCTTTGGACAATACTTCTAGACAAAGGCAGATGCACCATACTGCAGGCATAAATTGTGAAGGGGCTAAATCGAAATGCTGACAAATTTTCAGAATGAGAGGAGGCAGAGGAAGACATGGAGCAAGTTTGAAATAATCAGAGCATAAAGCCGTCCAGTTTTCACTACCCCAGTCCATTCACTCTTCAGGGTTTAGAACCCTAATCGGCAGATTCTCACTCAACACGTATTTTCCAGGGGAGAATGCCAGATTTTTTTCAGAAATAACAGGGGTTCGTCATGCTTTTTAAGGTCCATGATACCAGTGCTCTTTGTCGACTCCAACATCTCATGGACAAAACCCTTTGGGGGTTGATTCGACTTGTCCATAGGAGACGTGGTAACTCAAGAATAAGATGATGATGAAGTAGTTATTTTGCATTCAAATCCAGAAACCCTAGTCAAGCAAAAATTTCGAAAATGCTGAAACTTAGTTACATCATTATTGCTTTTTTGAAAACATAACTACTGACTGTCTAGAATTCATATTGTCAAACTGAAATGCAGGGTTTAAAGAAGATGATAAATTACCAAACAGCAAAAAATGTTCCAAATGGCCAACGAATGGAGTGCCAAAATGCTTGAGGAATCTGAAACGATTAGAATCAAAGAATGCAGATGAAGTAAAAGTTCAAATGATAGAGGGAAATTTAAAGAGGACACAAACATCAGACATGATTGATGACAGAAGAGGCGAGATCAACGGCTACAACGATTCGCATCAACGGTTGGGACGAGGCATACCTCCCTATGCCATCCTTTATCCGGAACGTGGAGCTAGGGCAGTACATGTGAGCCCCAAAAGTCTTCGCCTGTTTCTGAGAGAAGTGCTGAACCTCTTGGGCCAAAGAGACAAGACCTCGAGAGTAAATTCACATCACAATACAGTGAGACCAACCCGAATCTGCTCGAGAAGATATCATCCCGGACCAACAGCATCATGAAACGAGAATACTTACATCAACAGCGAGAAACCACGAAACTGATAACTGGGACAACATAATTATTTCAAATAAATGCCACATGGCTGTCAGCAAAACAAGTAATGTTTGGATTAAAGGGGAAGATTATTGACGACTTAATAGATAATTAAAGAAAAACAGGAAACAGGAAAATAACGGCTAGAGAACGAGAGGGGTATCTGGGACAGGAGCCCGGGTTTTCAGCAACCTGATTTCAAACCTGAGGAAGATAAAAGGGAAAAAGGAGAAAGAGGGGGATGATCTGAACATTCCTGAGGAAAATCACTATTCGTCGAGGAGAACACGCAGCTGATTTCATACTCTAAATCTGCTATTATTTTTGGCTTAATTCTTTGTCTGATATAATTGATTTCTGCATGAAATTTTTGTAACCGAATGATTGTATGTCATTTTAACTAACAATTGCAAAAAAAAACCAATTTAACTAACAACTTTAATATAACAAAACTAGGTAAAATGTCTTATATTTAGGATCAGAGTAAATAATAGCAACTTTTTTTGGTCCAAGAATTAGCAATTAATTGAGGGCAGCAACTAAAAAATATAAATAGTACTTATTAATGTAAGACCTAATTAGGAAGTTGATAATGATCCTAAATATATGACCAATTTATAATTTTTCTCAATATTTTCCTATATTACTCATGTTAAAGCTCCCACAAAAATATTCAAGAAAGAGTGAGACAAAGAGTTAAGGAACATGATTAACATGTTTCAAAATAAACATATTATATCGGGTTAAAGGGCATTTTTGCCATAGAAGTTTTTAGTTTTAGCAACTGGGCACCAGGAAGTTTTTTACGGGCCAAATGTGCCTCGGAAGTTTAAAAAATGAGGCAATTTGGACCTTAGTTAACTTAGCCCTAACACTCAGTGTATAAGTGGCATGTATAAGTGGCATCCACATCATCAGGTCAAATTTCATAATAAACAATTTTTTTTAGAAAAAAAAGCTTTCTCTGTCTCCGCTTCTTCAGTCTCTCTATGCCTCTTCGGCAGCCCCTACGCTATGTTCGCTGACAAGGACACCAACCGAACTTTGGCCAAGATGAGCAAAAATAATGGAGACATTTGTACCTCCCTTTGGATCAAATAAAAATTTCTTCTCAATACCATTTGTAATTGGAAACTTTGAATCGGGAAGACCATAGAATTCATAGATTTCAATAAATATGTGCGTTCTCAAAATGGTGAAGAAGCGTATCCCTGACTGGCTCAACAATTCTCTCTTATGCTCTGCTCCTTTCTCTAAACACCATGATCTCTGCCATTTCACCTCCACATCCACTAATACTCCACGGTGGACCCACCTTTCCCTGAGCCTTCTACTCCTTCACCACCTATCAAAGAAGATCCTCCTAAGCCCCATATAATCAAAGATTCAAGGGAAAATCACAACCAGGTTCCAAACAATCATCAAATTATATTGAAGTCCCAAGGGACCTGGGTGATATTAAATGGCTTGTCATTGAATACTCAATATTTGTCAATAGCAGCTCCTTGGGTTATCAATGAAAACTAAGCTTTCAAAGAGCTGCATTGATAACCCAAGGAACTGTTATTGACAATTATTGAGTTGTCAATGACAAGCCATTTAATATAACCCAGGTCCCTTGGGACTTAAATGTAATTTGATGATTGTTTAGGACCTGATTGTGATTAATTATCGCATGAGGGACCTAGTTGTGATTTTCCCAAGATTTAAGAACCAGTCATGTTGCGAATGATCACAATGGCACTTTTTCTCCTCCTTCAACATATGACATCTCTCGCTAGGCTCAATTGCTCGCCGAGGTTTACTCTCTACTTTATCTTCTTGAGCTCCTAGTTTTCCCCAAATTAACAAAACAAACTCTTGATTACTAAATTTGTGACTTCTTGTTCCTTTTCATTTTGTTGCTTACTCCATTTCTCTTCTGGTTAGCTATTGAGAAAGGTGATATGTGAGGGAGCTGTAGAGAATTTTTTGTAAAATGACTAAGAGCTTTCCTTTCCTCAGAAATTATTTTAATTTGATCCAAAGGGAGGGAGAAACATCTTCATCATTTTTGTTCATCTTGGCCAAAGCTCGGCTGGCGTCCTTGTTGGTAAACATGGCGTAGGGGTTGCTGGGGCTACTGTAGAGGCAGAGTGAGGTGAAAAGAGCACGAGAGAGAGTTTTTTTTAATTTTTTGTTTATTATGAATCTGACTTGATGTCGTGATGCCACTTCAGTACATAATTCAAAAACGTGGATCAAACCGGATGGTTCAACAGGGAACCCGGTTCACCGGGTGCGTGCCCTGGCTTGTTTGATGAGGGAACCGAACATTGGATTAACCAGGTGGGAGCTGGTTGGACCAGCCAAAAACCAGGTGACCCGTTAAAAAACTGGGTAGGCTAACTGATTGGCTTTCTTTTCTTTTCTTTTGTTTTTTTACAAAATGTGTTTTTTATTTTGGTAATTTACCTTATTAACTACTATTATGCTTCACTTCATTCAATTTTATAAACCACGTATAGGAAACTATAGTATTCTAAATGCTATTTTACTTACTTATATTTAATATTTAATTGTTGTTGCTCTTAGTATTTGTATTTTAGTTTGTGGATCGTAAAATATATTTATTTTCATGTGTAATCAACTAACCATTTTCTCTTTTTTCCTCTATAGAAATATTAAGATATTCATGTCAGATGAATTATGCATACTTATCTAATTTATATTTTGATATTAGTGATTATTAATGTTATTATCATTAAAATTTTAATATGTTGATATGAGTGGCTGGACCCTGAGTTGACCCCCGATCCGACCATTGACCCTCAACTAAGTGCCTCGTCCGGCTTTGTGTTCGGTTCGATTTTTTGAACTTTGCTTTAATATATTTTGGCCAATAACATTGACCTTAGGGCTATTTAACAGAAGGTCCAAATTGCCCCATTTTTTAAACTATGGGGGCACATTTGGCCCCTTAAAAACTTCGTGGTGCTAAGTACCTAAACCTGAAAACTTCCAGGAAAAAATGCCCTTCAACCCTATTATATCAGCTAACCTATATACCCAATTCAATGAAATTAGAGTGTATTTAGTATATGGGGAGTAGGTACAATTTTAGATATCAACTATGGATCAAACATCTAGTTTGGAGTTAGATAATTGTATCTTGTTTCCATGAGGCACCACAATGCTTTGGTTTTGTTTAGTTTTTCTAAATATTTTTCTTCTATTCTTAAATATAAGACCTAATTAACTTTTATTAGAGATTAAGGAAACAAAAAAGGACACTTAATTATATCGTATTTTGCTGTGTAATCAAACCCGACCCGGCCCGGCCGGGTGAGTGTCCAACCCGGGGAAGTGGCAACCCGGAGTGACCCGAGAAAACCCGGGAGCAACCCGGTAGGTTATTGGGTTGACCCGGGTTGCATATTTTTAAACAAAAATGGTGTTAAAAATGACATAATTTGTGTTTTTTTAATTTTAATTATAATTTTGATATTAATGACTATTAGTTTAGTGATTAAAAAAATTATTGGTAGGGATATTTTGTTAACATTTATTTTTTAAAAATTTTATTAGGAAGAATATTTTGTGATTAATGACTCCAATATCAATGAATAATAGATTGAAGCTATTGAGTTAAAATGTCAAAGAGATTGTAAAGAATATTGGATAAAATATGATTATTTTATTAGTAATTCAAGGTATTGAATCGGCATTTAATATTTGGATAATATGATGATAAATTTAACATTTAAATTATTTTTTAATTTTTTTTATTTCTCACCGGTCTGGTTCCCGAGTTGACTCCGAGCTGGCCCACTGACCCTTGACCCAGTGCCTCGACCGGTCTAGATGCCGGTCCGGGTTTAATAACCTTGGTATTTTGTATGTTATTATATTATATGTTAGCTTATAAATTAAATAAACAAGTTTAGAGAAAAAATTTACATAAATTAATTTATAAATATGGTGGTGAAAAAGTGGACGAGATGAAATTTTAGTTATTTTATATAGTTTTTATGATTTTTATGGATTAGAAGAATTGAAATAAACAGGTCACCAATAACCACGAATTAAATACAAGGACTGAGGGGCGGTCATGAGATATCGAAAATTACAGTTAAATAAGTAGAAAGACATTGTAGAATTTATAGTAGAGAAATAAAGAGAGAAAGAGAAGGGGAATCTTAGTGGGTGGCAAGAATAGAGAAAATACGGGAACTGTAAACATGGAGCCGGGACCAGAAGCAGGATGTAGCAATGACAAGAGCATCTTGTAGTGATAATACGGGAGTCAGGATGCTGGAACGAGATGAGTCAGAGATGAAACATGAGAGGCTCTTTCACAAGAGTCGTACATCATGTGGGATGACTTTCAGGAACCAGACGAGGAACTGAGAAAGCGTTGAAGTTATTGTGTGTGATTTATGAATGAATTCCCTCTCTTGATAGTCTTGATTGTCCTCTTTTTGTGGGTTTGGAGGTAGTGGAGGGAGTTATGGCTTGACTTGACAAAGTGATGGGGTAGTTGAGAGATAGGGGATCATTGGTCGCTATATTTTCTCCTTTCCTACCCGTTGGAGTGTGATTGTTGGCCTCAACAAGAAGGGATGCGCCACATCCACGATTCCTACGATATGGCCTGATTGCTTCTCTTTGGTGTCATGTGGCAGGGATCTTGAAGCAAATTTTTAGGGGTATACAATAAGTAACTTACTCTCTCCGGTTTTTAATTATAAAATCATTTTGAATTTTTTAGAGAAATTAAGAATGTAAAATCAATCATTTTAAAATGTTTATAGATATGTTTTTTCCTTAAAACTAATTTATCTTACTTATAAACTATCTTATAGTACAATTACATATAAGATACGTTAAATTAAGTGGTCTATTTAACTTCCTTAATCTCCACAAAAAAGTTAAAATGATCTTATATTTAGGACCAGATAGAGTATTTAATTTTTTAGAATTTTTAAAAAAATCAACTAGATGTCTATTAAC
This sequence comes from Mimosa bimucronata, assembly GCA_037074515.1. Taxonomy (NCBI): domain Eukaryota; kingdom Viridiplantae; phylum Streptophyta; class Magnoliopsida; order Fabales; family Fabaceae; genus Mimosa; species Mimosa bimucronata. Next base: position 44,635,373 of record CM073439.1, read on the forward strand.
CTACTAACTGAGTCAGCAATAATGATTAGTGCATACCACTCGTGATTCAGTCGCAACACTACATGGACTTGGAGTGTCGTTTAGGGGGCAGTCGGTTTCCCTCGCTAAGTTTGAGTTTAGGGGACTCACTCTTCTCCTTCGCGCGATGCTTGAAAGTTGAAACTTCAAAATTAAAAAATGTCATGCTCAATTTTCTCCTAACACTCGCTCTTTACTATTTGCATTCCGTACTTTTCAGTGCTGTACGGCCGCCGATTTATTTATACACACGAGAGAGAAAGTGAACTCCCACAAAAAAGAAGGAAAAAAACTAGGATAAGAAATGGTGACATATGGTAATGGAGGAGGTTCTCCGTCATCGGCGGCTTCCCAAGCTGAGCACCTGAAGCGAATCGGAAACGTATACTTCAAGAAAGATCGTTTCAAGGAAGCAATCGATGCTTATAGCCAGGTATTGTTTCTTCATTGTTTATCATAGATCGTTCCAGGGCTATCTTTTGTAAGCTTGTTTTTGTTGTAAAGGTGAGATTTTTATGCTCAATTTGATGTCTTTCTTCCATAATTCTCATTTTCTTCTTTCTGTTTCTCTTTTTTCTGTTTTGGGTTTGTTGGGTTTTTCAAGGCAATTTCTCTGTGCCCTAACATTCCGGTTTATTGGACGAATCGTGCTCTGTGTCACCGTAAGCGCAAGTAGGTTTTGAGTTTTGTAGTTAAGTCAAATTTTTTTCTTCTTGTTATTAGATCTTCTTTGTTTGGGATTCTTTTTGTATGATGCATTTTCTTTCTTTGTTTATGGTTCTTTAGTGACTGGGCTAGAGTAGAAGAAGACAGCCGGAGAGCTCTTCAACTGGACAACAAGTCAGTGAAGGTCATTTTGATCCACTTCTTATTTTGCAGTTACTGTATCATCCATGAGTACTCTTTTTTTTTTTTTTTTTAGTCTTGCCTATTTGATGAACTTTTTCCTTGCAAACTTGATATAGTGGTTTTACAAGAGGGTATGTGGATTTTTTTTTTTTGGCAGAAGCTGTGTCTTTCTGAGAGTCTTCAAGGCAGAATTCGTATTAATTGTTTGTTCCATTTATGTATATGACTTTATTTAACTAATTTAATTAAATTAATGATATTAATTATGTTAGTCAGTATGATGCGTTTTTCCTACAACGCCCCAATCATCTTCTCTTATTCCCTCCATTTGTTAATTAATTATTGTTGGAGGAGCACTAATAGGGATAATTTAGGAAGCAGTTGACAAAAACCAGAATTAGTTCCTATTTTTATAAGCAAGACCAACTCCTCAAATATATTCTATGTTTAGGATCAGGGGGAGTATTCTGTTTCAAAATTTGTTGTAAGAGGTTTTTTTATCATTACGAACTTACCAAGATTAAAGAGAGAATGGATATGGATAAATTTAGATGAATTTCTATTTATTTGCTTGTCATGGGCTTGGCTATAGTATATTCTTTGGTTAACTTGTTTCTTGCAAATTGGTTAAAGTGGTTTGCATAGAATTTGGTTCAAGCACTAGCGATGAGAATCTTTGACGAAGGCAGTTTGTATTTTTTCTATTCGTTTTTCATTTTTGTTTAGTTACCGTTTCCTCGCCAGCAAACTGGCTATGTGCTCAGCCAAATCTTCTCATGGCTACATTGCAGGCCCATTATATGTTGGGGCTTACATTGATGCAGAGACAAGATTATATCGAAGGGGTCAGAGAATTGGAGAAGGTTTGTAATAATTGAATTGTATGTTTCTTCCTTAAGAGGAACATCCATCTCCTCAAACGTTTTCCCTTTTCGATTCTTTGTGCTATTTGGACGACATTATTGATGCAGAAGTCAAACTACTTCTAAAAGGAATGAAGTGATAGTATATTATTGGTAACATTTTAAGGTAGGAGCTAAGATAGTTGTGAACAAGATCCAAATCACAAGTATGTTTAAAATAGTTACTAATTGTGAATGCTGGTTGTCTAAAGAGATTTTATGGTATGGGATTTTGATGGGAGCCTTGCAAACACTGACATTGATATCAAAGCAGAAAGTATTGGTGAATGAGATTATATGCTAAGCTCTAATTAATCTTGATGGATGGGAGAAAAGAAGCATTCTTTTATGTGCAAGGAGATGTGGTTTCAGGCCCTGTTTGATGTGTTTAAACAGCCTTGCGACTTCTTCCTTTTCTTATTCGACTTCATTGAATTCTCTTTTCTTTTATCTATTTGTGTTGGCATGGTCTAAAAAGTATAAAGTCAACGCATTGCATTAGGCTCTCAACAAGTGGGATATGAGAGAAATAAACGTATGCAACCTTTCCCCTACAAGTAGAGAGATTGTTTTCAAAAATTGAATCAATAACCCCTAACTCATATGGCAAGAACCTTACCAGTGCTATGAGACTCACCCTCTTTTAGTGTTGTCTGAACAATATAGTGTAAATGAGACATTAAGCCACAGATCTTGTAAACTTTTGCCTTGCTTCTGGGATGCTAAGAGGCATCAAGCTTGTGTGTACTGGCATGAAGTTGCATCTAAGTAGATACAACTTTACCATCGATACATAGGGTGATGCTTGGATTCTTTGATATCAACTTGTGCTGCTTTAATTTGTATGAAGATGCTCATATGTTGATAACAAACTTATTATGTTTTTTTAGGCTTTGGATCTCGGGAGGGGTGCTGATCCTAATGGCTATATGGTAGATGAGATCTGGCAGGAGCTTGCGAAAGCAAAATACCTTGAGTGGGAAAATGAATCTTCCAAGAGATCATTGGAATTGCACCATTTGAAGTATGTTTTATGGTTAAGGTTTTCAATTGCTGTTAGTTGAACATTAAGTTTATATATATATGTATATATGTATGTATGTATACTAAATTTTGACATTATTTACTTGATATAATGTGTTTAACTTCTTGGATTATTGTAGTGTATTTTTAAGAACATATCCAATTTAACCCTTTAAAAATATGCTTCATTTTTCTTTTTCCTTGGTTTTTTCCCCTTACAAACTAATCCCTCAAGCTTTGTAACTCATCATACAGTGCATATAGAATTTGGACAAAGGAACTAAATTGTGGTGGGTTGCAAATTTTGTTCAATTCAACCTGCTCGCACAGAAATAAATCCAGGATTGACAGTGCTAGACAGTATATCTTTGAAGACTAAATTGTGTATTTAGTGTTTATTTATTGAACACGAATGATATATTTATTGTGAAGTTGTTACCAGTTCCTTTATAAAATATATATACATGTATTCGTGTCAACAGAGAAGCTTGTGAGTGTGCTCTAAATGAAAAGCATTATCACTATGTCTCTCAAATGGAAGGGTTTATAGATGATGTTGTAGATCTCCACTCACAAGATCTTAATGCTTTAGAAAGGGTTTTCTGTGAAGCTGCAGAAGCTAGCATGCCTGGTGAGGTAAGTTCATGACTTCTTTTTTGTTATTACTATCTTCATCAAAGTTCTTTTTGTTAATACAATCTTTGATCCCTTAAGTTTGTCCTCATTTTGGTTTTAGTCCTTCAAATTTTATACCATAGGTTTTGGTTCCTCAAGGAGCAAAATGGTCCAAGCTTTTATTGAATTTTGTGGACCAATGTTTTAAATGAAATGAGATTTGAGGAACTCAAACCTATAACTTGAAATTTGAGGACCAAAGGTTGCATTGATTAACCCTTTCCCCCTCATCTTTTGGAAATGACTATATGACATGTGATGATCTTCTATTGAGTATTTTAAGGTCCCAGATTACTTATGCTGTAGAATCACTCTCGAAATTCTTCGAGATCCTGTAATTACTCCAAGTGGACATACTTATGAGAGGGCAGTGATTCTTCAACACCTTGAAAAGGTAAATGTGGTTTTTGCATATTTTATCTACCTTGATCATGCCTATTGGTAATACCTAACCTGTTACCGGTAAATTTTGTAAGTTGTATAGTTTTTGTGTGTAAGAGAATTGAATGAGTCTGCTTTGTGTTCAGAGTAAGTTTGATCCAATTACGCGGGAGCCACTTGATCCATCACAGCTTGTACCAAACTTGGCGATAAAGGAAGCAGTTCAGGCATTCTTGGATAAACATGGTTGGGCATACAAGCAATAGAAAGATGATCATTGACTTTTGAAGTTAACAACTAATTGTAGGTTAGTTTGTTTGCTTAAATGTGCTTTTGCTGAATCTTGAAAATGTACTGGGGATTTATTTGTAGAGATTGAGAGAGTAAAAAGATATAAAATATAGGTTTGTTATATATGTGTGTATATATATATAGTCATTCTTTTGTGTTCCTGTCTCTTAACTGTCATAGTGCATTATTATGAGATATTATAAGCCATCACGCGGACTAACAGGTAATTTGGATGTTTTCGGCTTTGTGCCATATGCTTCCACAAATTCTTCTAATTCATAGCTTCATGAAATATTATGTTAACGCCAAAAAAGGGGGAAACACACACACACACACACAATAGGGTTGACGCGGAAGATTTTGTACTTGCAATTGATGCTGCTTTCTCGAAATTATTGATTCATCTGCTAATAGATTATTCATAAATTAATATGCTTGGTGGTACATGCTTCCACAAATTTTAATGACAATTTTGTATCGTTTTTTTTTCCTATGGCCGTAGTTGATGCACAAATGAATGATGCACATATGATCATCAGTATCAATGAGTATAGTTGGCCGTCTGTATTAGTAAAAAAAAATGTATCGATGAGTATAGTTATTAGTATCAGTATTATTGTCATTATACGGAACTACATTCATATTTTATTTGATAGGAAATAATTAATTATATTTTTTTCTCTCGTTTGTCTGGTAACATTTATCATAGTCTTTGTAATTATTTTTTAATAATTTCTTTTATTTTACATTTTAAAAAAAATGCATACTTATTATTTTTATAGTATTAAAAATTTTGTTTTATCTCATTTATTTTTATTCTGCAATTTACAAAATATTATTACATAAGTTTACATATTTTATTGATTTACCTATCAAGTTTAATTTCTTGACCATTAATTTTTGCTATATGTATATATTAATATGGTCCTTTCAAACTCATTTTTCATGATCAACAGGATTACAAATATGTTATCTCCAAGAAGATGATCGGTGAATATTTATCCTTATTATTCTAATTTATTCTAATGAAAATTCCTTCAACAAATTAAAAAATGGGATGAAAATAAGAATTGACTAAACACAAGAATAGAGCCCAATTGCCCAAATATGGCTCCAGAATTCCGGAGGTAAAGAGCGCTAGCTTCATCATATCACTCAGTAGTAATTACTCGCTATACAAGGAGACTTGGCAGCATCATTTAAGTTTTTACGATCTCCAACATAATCATGATCAAGATATATACTTTACAATTCAATACCGTAAACAAGGGTTTTTTAAGAACTAATTTACATGTAATGCTTTTATTAGTGTATACACAGCAAAATACTATCCTAATTTAAACTCTCGACAACATTAGATCAGAAGAAGAATCAAGAATGTACATACTAATTCACCTTAATGAGAGGATCCTGAAAAGAGGGTGAGACTTGTAACAACGATAAAGTTGCTGTCATGTGATCTGGAGGTCATGGATTCAAATCGGCTTCGTACTTCTATTCGTCCCCACATCCTATTTAGTGGGAGCCTTGGGTTTTATGCAGTCCTTTAAGAGGATCTTGATAAGGGAAATTATGCAGTGTGTACAACATTAACAACCCTGTTTAGTCTCTCAAGAATTCCAGCAGCCTTCCTCTTTGCCCTTGAAGTTCCATTTTGTGCAAGCTCAGAGATTGTTTTATGTCTGTTCTCTTCTTCCTTTATCTCCTTCAACCTGGTTTTGTCATACAGACAGATAGTTTGAAGAATTGCAATGCAATTCTCTTTGTTTCTTTCACAAGTGGTCTCTCTAATTAAGCTCAACAGGCTAGGGACAGCTCCAATCTCTCCCATGTCTTGAATTGCCTTCTGGTGACTCGAGAGCAGTGCGAGAATGGCTAGTAGTTCGTCGACATAAACCCTGTCGACAATCTTGTTCACGATCACCTTCACAGTGCCATCCTTCACTGCTCTTGCCTTGTTCTCTTGAAGGACACATAAGGTGAAAATTGCTGATGCAACATCTTTCATGGCTAAGGGATGCCCTTCTTCTAGAAGATTAATCAAAGGCTTCAAAGCTCCAGATTTCCCTATAAGTTCCTTGTTTGAGTCCAAAGCCGACAAAGTGAAAAGGGCGGCGGCAGCGTTGCTTCGTGTTGCTATTGTTCCTGATCTCAATGCCCTCATGAGGAGAGGAATTACCATGGGAGTTTCTGCTACAAGCTTCTTGTTGTTGTCTTGGATGGAGATATTGAGGAGTGTTGTGATAACATCTTCTTGGAGGTCAGGTTGAACATTACCCAGAGAGTGACTCCCACAGATTGGTTTAAGCAATTTGGCAATGGCGTCTGAAAATTCGCCGAAAAATACCCGGAAAGAAGGCATTTTCTTTGTCAGAATCCGGAGCTCCTTGGCAGCGGCTTTCTGTTCCGTAAGTGATGATGAAGACACTTTCTCAAGCAAAGAAAGAAAATGACCATGGTCTGGTTCTATCATAGCTTCCTCACTATTGATGTAGTGAACATGGTTGGAGAATTCAATCCCTTGGCTTCTACCCCATTGCTCAATCATTTCCCTTATTAGGTAATTCGGAGTGAGAATATTGTGCGAGAGGACTTGGCGTGTTTGAGGGCATGTCCGGTTCCCAGATTTCAGCCATTTTTGAATGAACGTTCTGTCATATGTCTGCAGCATTAAACCAAGGTTACATATACAATTACCAAAAGAGGATAAAAAAAAAAAGTCTCAAACTAAGAACTTCGATATTATTTCCAACTTTCGTCCATTTTTTAATGTTCTATTCTATGTCTGCATAATTAAAACCACCAAGCTGGCATCATATACTTTTAATCAAGGGAGATAAAAAAATAAAGCAATGTTCATAATTAGAACTTCACAAGTCCAGTTTATTCTCTGTATTGTCCATTCCTAATCCAGCCATTGTTTTAAAGAATGTTCTATCATATGTCTGTATGTCTGAACTCTGAAGTAAACAAGTTGGGGTGTGTGTAAAAGAATTAACTTCACCGTCTCAATCTCAGATTTGTTCAGTATTATCAATATCATTCACGATCAATATAAACAAGTTAAGCGCAGAACATAAAAGCCTTGGGACACAATGATTAAAAAGAAAGTTGGGTGCAGTAATTCACTGAAAGAAAGAGCTCAGAACACTAGAATTCAATGTTTCTCTTTTGAGGATATTCAGTCAAAAGTTTTACACAAAGCTACAATCAAACACCTCCACTCACTCAAGAATCACGCTTTATGGACAAAGAAGAATAGAATAACATTCTTTGTCTTTGCCTCCACCTATGGTGGTTGAGATATATTATCATATTTTTCCTTTTTATTTCTATTTCTTCTTTTCAGATTTTTTTATTATGGGCTGTTCTGTGCTCAATTAAATTAATATGAATGATCTAACTGTAGGGGCTTCAAAAGGGGGGTAAAATGGGAGTAATCTCAGGAGTGCAAATCCATATATATATATATATATATATATACTTGTATTGCATAAATGATATTCAAATGCATTAAGTGGAAAATACAAAAGTGTGGCGAATAATTCTCTTCTATCTTTCCGACCTTATCATCCTTTTGTAACAGCGCAAAAAGCGCAGAAATTCCAGGAATAAAGATAGAGAAGAGACGTTATTAGATCAGGTTCTGTATTCTGACTTTAGTCCGATTTTTAGAAATGCGACAAAAAATATTTTCATCCAAAACTTCATCTCTGTCACAGTTTTATAGGTTAAATGTCATCCATATGACAACTAAAGTAAGGGGGTAATGGTGGGATCTTAATTAGCTGAAGAACACACACACACACACACACTTACACTTTTTTCATTTCATTTTTCAAATATTATTTTAGAAAAATTACAGAAAAACACCACACGAATTCCTATATTATAGGAGCTTTTGAATAGTAATGAAATGAGTAACCACATTGATAATTTTATTATCATCATATATCTAAAACTTCGGAATACAAGTTGTATTTTTTTGGAAATGTTTCTATAATTTTTTATTAAAGTATCTTCAAATATCCTTAATATTGTTTGTTGACATTAAAGTAAAATGAGTGATATTAAAACTTAAAAGTACTTGAATCTCAAGGTCAACAAATAGTTATTGGACTGAAAAGTACTTAATATACCATCAAAATAAATTATTAAAATACGATTAAATGACAACAATAGAAATATTTTGGACAAATAATTGAGCCATTCGACTCAAAGCAATTGCATGAGAAAAAGAAAAAACAATTCAACTTAATTCTTCTACTTTTAATGAAAAGTAATTTCTCGACACTCATAATCTGACTAATTTCACACCTATTAGCTTAATCTTTAAAACAGAGTAACTAAATAATTTGACAACTGAATACCCAATCATTAAAAACAAAAAAGTGATTGAAGTGTCGTTATATTATACTCTGCTCACTGTTATTTAATATAAGGCATAATTAATTTTTCTTAGACATTATGAAAGTTATACTTAATCATAACATAAATTTATTATTATATTATATATGTAATCACCCAGTCAAACAAACTAGGAGAAAAAATTTGAATAAATTAATTTATAAGTAACATATTTAGTTTTATTTAAAATTTTCTTAAAAAAATCACCCAACTCTTATATTTAAAAAAAAAAAAATTGTATTTCAATTTCAACATCAATTACTGCCAACTTGTTATCTAGCAGAAAAAACAAACAGAGGACCAAGCATTTCACCAAAAGGAAAAAAGCAAATAGTAATCTGTCGGTTGTCTCCAAATTTTTCTCAAAAAAAGGAAAAAAAAAAAAAAAAACCATCAAACCAAACCAAACCCATCAAAATCACATTTCCCAATTGCATCACTGAAACAAGATTCCCCTAGAACAGAGACAGAAAAAAAACCCCGCCGGAGAGTGATTTTCCGGCAAGAAATTCACCAAATCTTCAGTGAAAACCTAACAACACAAAAAAAAAAAAAAAAAATCTACAAAATCGTAACACACTAACCTGACCAGAAGCCACAATAACAGGATCTCTCATCAATTGCTTAGAAATAGGGCATTTGAATTCCTCCGGACAATTCAAACCAGTTTTATGTCGAAACGACAAGGAAAGCGACGAAGACGACGTCGTTTTCACCGTCGCCGACTTCTCGCTTAGCTTGAGTTCTTTAAGCAACGACAGAGTCTCGATTGTCGTATCGATGGTTTCAATGCCGGCGTAACGATCGTCGTCGTCTTCGTCTTCTTCAACGATTGACATGACCAGTTTCTGCAATTTCTTCTTGAGCTCCATTGCCTTTGTTGTGACCGTTGGATCGGATTCTAACAGACCTGGCTTCTTCGCCATGCGTGGATCCGAAGCGTCCGATTTTGAAAAATTGTTTACCAGAAATGAATTGGTTCTGACTTCTGAGAATATGGAAGAAGAAGAGTAGCAACGATAGTGGCACAATAAATACCCCTTCTCTCTCTCTCTCTCTCTCTCTTACGTGTCCTTTTCATGTGAATATAATCAATATATATAACTATACACACACATGTGTCTGTGAAAGCTACACACATACACACTCATATATTTTAAAGATAGTTCACTCAAAGGTTTGGTTAACTTCAATAATATAAGTGGTTTTGATCTTTAAATTTTTCTTTTAATTTTGTTCTTGATTTTAAATTTTATATTGGTGGTGGTTTTGATCACTCAAGTCCATGCCATTTATAATCATTAATCTCTGATTTTTCAATTCTTTTAAATTTAGGGGTCAATACCAAAATTGACTGAAAGTTTATGGACCAAAACTAAAATTGACTGAAAGTTTATGGACTAAAATCATCGATTTTAAAGTTCAATGACCAACATCAAAATTGACCGAAAGTTAAAGGACCAAACAAAGATTGAGTGAAAGTTTGAGGATAAAAAATTGTATTAACCATTTTAAAAAGTGAGTATGATCCATTTTCAGTGGAAGTTTTCCCTTACTATGGAAGTTTTTGAGTTCAGAATTGATTTGAAAATTTTAAAACGTAATTATATTGCTCTATTCCATCAGAAAAACTACGTTGACGGTTAAAAAATTGATATTGATGGTTAATATTTTAATAGTAAAGGGTAAAATTGGACACTTGGAATACTTGTAAGTCAAAATTGGACTCAAACATACTTCGGCGGTAAAATATCTCATTAGCAAAAATTTCCGAAACAAAATAGACTCTTCACCGTTTAAAGAAAGATAAGTAGGAAAATTGAATTTAGGAGAATTCTGGATTTCAAAAAAAATGAATTTATGGTTATTATATTTATATAATATATCATTTTGGATATAATTCTTTAATGTTTTTTTTGAACATTTAGTAGATAAATTCGCCTGAATTTAAGTATATTCACATTTTATTTTGTACCAATAAATACATGGATATTTCGATTGTTAAATAAAAATGAGACAGTGTGTATCTTGAACAACTAATACTCTAAACAGTATTGATATACTTTTTGTTTGAGGGTGGAATGTTTTACTTATCAACAATCAATCTACCATCCATCTCACCACCAGTGATGATGGTTATTTTTTTTTTTTCATTTGGTACTTGGTAAAAGAAATTATATGTATGCAATTCAATTCAGTAAATTAGCTAGTGACATGAATAAAATATAAAGGATGGATTGAATATGGTATCATTTAATTGGATGTACTCCCTTATCTCAAATACAAGACGCCAATATTTATTTCACAAATATGAACATACTTAGTATGAATAATAATACTCCTTCAATTAAGTCATTATTACTAGTACCCCACAACAACTTTACATAAATTTATGAAGTTAGTTAACAGTAATTATTTGCAGTACAATATCAAAATTACCCTCAACAGTCACCAGTCAAAGTTTGGTTAATCAGTTAGATACTTTTGTAGATAGGGATATTAGGTGAGAAAAATTAATACTCTAAAGTCTAAACAAAACGATGTGTTATATAATGAAGGATTATGTAAGCGTCCAAAAGTATTTTTTGGATATTAATTTGAATCTTAAGCTGCCTTTTAGTGCATTCAGCATCTTATAATGTTTTTCTAATAGCATCAAGTATCATAAAATCTTTTTAGTATATACAGCAACAGTCTACAATGATTTTTCATTACAAAGTTACATCAAAATTACTTTAAGACGCTTAATAATAATGGAAGAATATAATATCGTGTTGAATGTATAAAAAAATAATTTAGAATACTGATTAACACATTTGAGAATGGTGGATGTTATTTATAATATATACGAAAGGGGTAATGAGAAGAAGAAGAAGCAGAATAAAGGGTTGGGAATAGAAAGAGTAATTAAGATGCCGACAATGGATGAGAGGAATGTGGGAAGGGGGAAGAAAATTTTGGAGTATAGGAAAAGTGTTGAGAAGAGAGAAAAGTGTGTCACATGTTAAGAGAGAAGAGAGGATTGTAGATTAGAAAATGAAGCTTGCGGGTATTATTGAATTGCCACTCCTCACATGTAGGCCACCTCGTTTCTCAACTCCCTTTGACAGCTACCTCTTTATTTTTTTTTATTTCTTAAATTAATAATTCAAATCACATGCAAATTTCTTGCCATAAGGGAATGGCGACTGAAGCAAACTATGGCCCTCTCGAGTTTTTAATTTCTTTTGGAGTTATATGGATACTCTTCTTGTAATAATCGATAAAGGGTGATCCTCTTAGTAGAAGTGATTGGCTTATATAAGTTCAAAATTCGTCATTGTAAAGATCTTGTTTTAATTGTCTTTTTAGGGTTATTGAATTTGCATATATGCTCTAACCTTAGTGAGCATCAAAAATCGGACACACTCTTAACTTTTATAATACCACAAAAAATATAAATATTCCCTCTAGTGTATATATGATATGATCAATGCTCGAGAGGTTGGTATTAGTATAACGTTTTCATTTGTTTTTCCTTTTATATTTATTATTTTTTTAAACTAATCTATCTAACTTATACATTAATATACTTAATTAATTAATTCTAAAATGATATTTTTAGAGGATCATGTTACATTCAAATCAACTAATTTTACTTTCTTAATATACTCAAATAAATCGTTATATATTTTTAGTCTGTCAATTATTTTATGAATTTTGTATTGCACAAATCTCATAATTTTGACCTCTCCTCGGCCTTCGCTCTTAGATTCTTACTCCATCTTTTTATAGATATGAAAAGCACTACAGATACATAAGAAAATAAAGAAGAAAACTACACATAAGCATTAGAGTCATCCTCTAAGCCTTTATTAATTGCGTCAATAAGCGAAGATAAGTAGACCAAGCTTGCGCTGATGTCAAAGCCAGCTTTGTGAGAGTGTTTGCAATCCCGTTAACTTCTTTTCAACAACTTGACATGGAAGCACTACAGTCCTCACCTATCAAAGAACAAGCTTTTAATTTGGATCACTTACATATTCTCATGAGAGATAAGTATATCTGTACAAACTAATTCTACTTCCTCTAAATAGTTATTCCCCTCTTACACTCCTCAGAAGTTGTCATTCCAGGCAAATTTAAGCCCTTATAAGGTTGATTGATTTTAAATAACTCAGACATTCATTATTATATATTGGATATATAAGAAAGGATGATTTGGTTGGCGAAATCAAGGGAGGATGATTATATGGAAGAGAATGTGGTTAAGAGGATAAGGGAATCAGTTTTGGTGCTCGTCGAAAAGATAGGTAGATGGTGCTCTTTCAATATGGACCGTCTAGATCCAGTATAAACGGTCCAGATTTAATTTTTTTAAATTTGTGATTTTAATAAAACAATTATTTTTATGGTTACAAAATCTAAAATAAAGATAATCTCTTAACTATCATTTTGTCAAAAAACATATTATTCATTTAAAAATAACAAATTTAAAATTATTAAATCTGAACCATGGAGATTCAAATCTGGACGGTCCAAAGAAGATGGGCGCCCTCTACCTATCTTTCCGACGAGCACCGAAACTGGTTCCAGAGGATAAGTAAGTAGTAAAGGGTGACAGGGCAGGTAAGAGAGGGTCCCACGTGGCGTGAACAGCTGGCAAAAAGCGTGGGTGTTCCTGTCCCTGCTGCTCCAGTCTCCAGAGCTTATATTCCGCTGCATCTAATTCCATGATTGTTGGTGTGACCCCCTTCTGTACACGTGGCACTACAGCACTGAGGAGCCACAGATTTTGAACACGTGTCACTCCCCTCTAACAACTCCACAGCTTGCATGATAACGTTAAAATAGCCCCCACCCCCCAGAGTATTCATTATTCAATGTGGACCGGTGGAGGCTACCAAGCAAGTTAATAGGACTGGATAACATTACATTACATACTATTCAACAAGTACAAATAATCAATTTTCTTCAATGAATAACTACACTTGCCAATTCCCATTAATAACCAAACCATTATCATCAATTATTGTGTCGCTAGAAGGGTGATTTAAGGCATACCCTAAATACACAAATCAATGGCCTCCAAACTATATGAATAAACAACAACATTTTTACATCCCATCATCCCTAATGTGGGTTTAGAACTAAGGGAACGATGGTGAGTTTACTGCAAAATCCGCCAATCCAATTTCCACCTACATTCTTGATAGCATCTCTACACCAATGTAATCAAACTTGGATCGGAGTTTGGACTAGTGAAGATGATGGGTCAATAGTCAGTGGGTCAGCTCTAAGTCTGCCTGGGGGCCAGACCAATAGGGAATTAAAATTTAAAAAATAATTTAGAGTCTCATCACACAATCAAATATTAAATATTAATTCTTTTTTTGCCAACTAACTAAATATTAATTCACTACCTTGAATCACTAACAAAATATCATATACTTAATCAACATTCCTTGCAATTTATTAGACATATTATGTTGCAGCATCATTCCACTATCTAATGACATTAAAATAAATAATCACTAAATATTTTTTCATAGAAAAATTATCAGAATGGATTAATGATTACAAAATATTCATACTCATAGTACTTTAATAACTAAACTAATAATTATTACCATTAAAATTGTCATTAATTTCAACAAATATTGCCTTCTACAATCAATTCAAAAAAATAGTTTTTTCAAAAAAAAAAAAAAAACCAACAACCCATCGGGTCACCTCTAGGCTAAGCCAGGTCACACCGGATTGCTCTGGGTTAATGGGATCCCGTGTTAGTGGCATACCCGGACCAGTTGCATGGCCGGATTGTTAGGTTTTAGAATGAACTGGTCGGATCAGTCCTGATTAGATTACCAGACTCTACATCTATCATCTTGATACTAGCCATTCACCTCGAATTTGATATGATTGTTGGGGATTTCACCCACATTAGTATCTTGAGGAGGTTTGCCACTATAAAAATCACAAAAATTCAACTAGTTCTCCATCCTAGTTTGCTCTATAAAATGACTTATGAGCATCAGTCAGAATTTGACAGTTATCTGCATCATAAAGTTTCTTGCAGCTAGTCTTCCACATCTCCTAACATATGTAACCAAATAATGTTGCCCATTTAACCTTTTAATTGTTTGCAGCCCGTCTCATGCTTATGAAAGATAATTAAGAAATTGAAGGAGTACATGGCATGTCTACAAAACTAACGTTTCTTATGATAAGAAATGGAAGAAGTAATCTTCTCTTTCATTTTGTAGCCTTGTAGTTTAACAAGCATATCTCCTAGGTGTGAGGTGATAAGTTTGAACTTCGCATGAGTATATTGAGTGCATGCGTTATGGCCAAAAAATTGTTTTGAAAAAACTAGTTAAGATAATTAAGTTAGAAAAAAGCATAAAGCAACTAATTGGTGTTGGTCCTAGCTAGTAGAAGGACTTTGATTAGTTAGGCACGAGGTCACGAGAATGAATATATAAAAATGTGAAAAATGGTTTTTGAGAAAACTTTCATCAAATAGACCAGAGTTGATCAATTATGAAAAAAGAGGAGTATAAAACACAACACCATTCATTTCTCCTCAAGTAAACATGGATTTTGTCAAAACTCAGAAGCGGAAGATGAACAAGAAATATGAGTTAGGATTGAGCTTCCGGCGAGTTTTGTGGTCTTCTTCCACTTTTGTTTTTTTTTTCACCAACAGTGTTATCTGTTATGCATTGAAACGCTACATTAAGATTTAAAGCACTATAATTAGGAAGTAAAGAACTAAAGATTAATTTGTGAAATTTTGTGTTGTGCAAAAGGTTTGGGAAGGCCCATAAAGTTTGAATTGTTCCGTTACGCGCTCAGACAAATTGAGAAATCATTTCTGTTTGCCACAGGAACACGAGTCACAATTATTGGGCTACTTTCACAACTTCTGTCTTAGGCCCAAAATATCGGCCCAATAAAGAAACTTAATAAGTGTGTCATTCATTTGAACGTTTTAAAGTTGATGAAAGCAGCCCATCCATAAAGACTTATCATATATCTAAACCAATAATCCATACAATCACTATATTAGGTTTAAGTGAATCAGTTAGTGTGATAAACTAACGTTTGAATTCTAGTTAGGAGAGGATTATACTTTTCGTACCTGACAATGTTTTAAATAGAATTGTCTTCAATGATACTTGTGCCTAGTAAAAGCAAATCCTTGCAACCATTGTTTAGGACAAACCTTAGCTATCTAATGAGCATTTAAAAAGGTTAAAAAAACTTATTTTTAAATATTTGATCATACAGTTTTGTCACCTATTATAGTCTTGACTGGCTCGATTCAAATTAATCCTTTAGTTAATAAAGTGAGTGAGTCAGTTTTCGTTGGATGCTCCAAAAGACAGTTACATGTACTTGTAACATAATGCAGGTAACTAATTTAAAATGTTTAGTTAAGCTTATATAATATAATGGGATTATATTTTGTAATGATTGTTCTCTTAAATAGATACATCAAGGCTACACTGCTGAAACATATGAATGAGAATTGTAACACGTATGGATGTGAATAAAGGTATTATTCATCTTTACCTGCTCTGTGCTCCTTCACTTGACTACCTATTTACCACTACCATCCCTAAACAATATTTTTTATGTTACTTCAGTAAAATAAAAAATATATATTTGATTCTTATATTCTTAAATACCATAACAATTAAACTCATGTTGCCCCTTATCCTTCCACATACATACTCAGCGTCAATTGAATAATAAGATTGATTCAATCAATGCCTACGTTTGTTCAATAATCAAATGAAAGACACAACGATTGTTTAATCTTAGCAAGTTAGCATCTGTTAAATGGTTGAATTCCGCAATTTTCACTAAATTAATACATATTTATGGGGTGGGCACGTCTTATCCATTTAGAAAAGTAACTTCTTAAGTTAAATTTTTGACTAACATTTTTGTTATAGTTCAAAAAAATTAAGTATACTTTTACACTCCAAATAAATTCTGTATAAACCTGCCATATGAAGCACAGTCCGAGACTTGGTATTAAAATTTACTCGCATAAAAAAAGGGTAATTGCTTAATTCATTCCATGCTTTTGGATTGCAATAACAGGATCAATCATGAAACTTGCACCTTGCCTCAATTGGCCATTGCTCTAACGAATAATTTAGAATAATTAGTATTTCTCACAAAATAGTTTTAGGGGCAAAAATGAGAGCATTAATCATTCATCTTTAACGTTTAATCAAGAATGAAGGGTGTCTCATATGACTCTTGTAAGGAGACAATGAACAGTATATATTACTTATAAAATCAATATTATATTTAAAATATCTACACTAAATCTTCTTCAACATTTACTTATATGTTACTTAATGACACTTGTTGTGTCATATTGCAAAATATCTTTGAAACAAAAGGATATACTACTAAATTTAGACGTCGCTTCATTATTTTAAAATCAAACTGCTGTATTATTTGATTGAAATTTTTTATTTGCTCGTCCTAATCCAATTAAAGTCATCTATAAGTTGTTATGCAAATGAGACAAATATATTTGAGGAAACAACCGACGTGAATTTCATTCTTTCACATGCCTTTTCTACTTTCTAGGGGCTTCTTTGATGTTGAAACTTAGGGTTATCATTTATTCATCTTAGTAATTTTTAAGAAAGAGACAAATTGCAGGTTAAATCATCTCAGAAATATTTTTACAACAAAGAAAATGCTATGGTGAATATTTAAGGTAATTATCTCCTCCATCCCAACTTACGCTGTGGATCATATATATCTGTCAAGTTTACACTTTCACTGATTATTAATTACACATAATGACATTTTCATTAATTATTTACAATTTGAACCACCTATTATTTGACGCTTTTCTACACGTTCAAGAAATAAAATGATATGGATTTTTTTTTTTGACCTTAAAATGATATGGTTTGAGTCTTTACTGCCACAAGTCCACAACCCCTTGTTCAAAAGGTCAAAACTCAAATCCCTTACGCTGACAATACGCAAACATATCAATACAATACTCATGTGATTTTTACATTATTAGATTTTTTTTGAACCAACAAAACAAGAAAGTAGAATTCAAAGTCATGAAGTAAAAATGAGCATAATGAGATTTTAATTGACAACGTATGTTCCCGTCAATTTCATTCATATCGATATAATGATCCTAGTTCTAGAGTCTTATCCAATCCATATGATGCATTGCCACGTTCTTTCTTTCCAGCCGATTTAGGATTCTTCTCATGCTATGAAAAATGGTTTAAACAACAAAATTGAGTTTGCACGCTAACACCTCACATTAATAAATATTTTATGTAATAGGTTGATTACTAAATTCTATAATAATACTAAATGACTATTCATCAAATTTAATTAAAATCAATTGAATCAAGAAAAAATTAGACGTGTCCTCCATTAACAATTTTATTGGCGAAAAGAATTTTAATTGTTATATACAAAAAATATCTATACTCTATAAGTTTTATGCAAAGAGTACCTGCACTTTTTTGAAATATGATTATATTTTTATGATTAACATAATATAAACATTATCATAACATGCAAAATGACAATTGAATAATTTTAAAGGGTGAGTGAAGTTGGGCAACAAAACTTTAACTATGAATTACTAAATAACCTTGTCAGTTCTTTATATTTTATTATTAATTTAATTTTATATATAGGGATTGATTTTATCCGGTTCTATCACTACCAAACCTGTTGTCGTTTCATTGAATAGGCTATCAAAGATAAAGATGTGAACTTATATTTTAATTCGAGAGTATATATTCTTTTCACTTTGTTTTCTAGAAAATCAAACTTGTATGAATTAAACCGCACCTATAAAGAATTTAAGATAAGGAATGCCATATTTTACCAGTACACATTATCACACTATCTTCAAGTCCTTATAATCCAAATTAATACATCTAAAAACATTATTTAAAGATCTCTTACGCCTGAGTTTGTAAATTCAATATAGGCGTGTAATTTATACACCATTGATTATAAATGTATGATTTAATTAGGAGTAAATTTGGGTCTTACATATATAGTTTATTTTAACTTTTGTTAATTTTTTTTAAATTACATCTATCGCAACTCCCTTAAATAAATAAGAGGGAGGGAAAGAAACTATAAAGATAATTATAATGTTTTGAAAAAAAAAACATGTAATACTAACTAACATATTAAATCTAATAAAAAAACTAATAAGAACATGGGTTAATATTACTTTTACTCCTTCAACTTTCACACAATTTTGGTTTTAATCATTGAATTTTAAACTTGGTAGTTTTGATCCTTCAAATTCGTGTCTTTTATAACTATTAGTCCTTAAACTTTTTAAAAAACTTGGAAAATCATATACTAATAGCTATAAACGGCACAAAGTTTAAGGACAAAAATCACTGCTTTAAGGTTCAGAGACTAAAACTAAAATTGAATGAAAATTCAAGGATTAAAACCATCTATTTTTAAAAAAAAAACCATCTATTTTAAAGCTTAGAGATAAAAAAAGAATCAAGTGAAAGTTTAATGACTAAAAGTGGTATTACCGCTAAAAACATCATCTAATTATCCAAATCTTTATTTTATTTTTGACTACCTCCGATCTCTATTATAAGATATAGTCAAAATTTTTGCGTATACTAATATAACATGTTGGAATAATTTATTATGGGTGTATTTAATAAAGTTTTTCATTTTTACCCTCATCATTTATTATACACACTATCTTTCCCCTCATTTAACGAAAAAAAAAAGTGAGTGAGTTAGAGTTGGAATAAAGGCAAGTGTTAGGGTGCTTTAGTAATACCATACAATTTTAACTAACTTAACTAATATTTTTAATCTCATCAAATCATATATATAGATGTTATATTTAGGAACGGATGGAGTACCTCTTATATTTTGAAAAAAAGAAATTCATCGTATTACCCCTTATCTTTTACAGTGGAGCTCTGTAATTAAACCCGGCCCGGCCCGGCCAACCCGGACCGGAACCCGCCCACCCGGGTGCCAGACCGGGCCGGGTTGGGTGCTAACCCGGGGGCAGAACGGCCCGGTCAAAACCCAGGAAAACCGTTCTGACCCGGTCCTCTTTTTTTTTTTTTTTTTTTTTTTAAATGATATATTTTTTGTTTAATATTATTATAATGATGAAAGGTTGAAGGTGAAAATATTTTGTTATCATATATCTATTTTGATATGATAAATAGTTAATACTAGGTACTAATTGGTTGCTAACCATTTTGTGTCATTGGATAGTAGTATAATATGATATGATGATGTCATTTTGTCAAAGAATTTTGTAAACAATGTTGATACTTGGATTATTTTTTGGTTAATGATTCAAAATGTTAAGTGAAGTTATTGTTTGGATTTTTGGAAATTATTGTTAGTTGGATAATTTTTTGGTTAATTTTTTATTCTTCATCGGGCTGACTCACGGGTTAGTTACGTACTGATCCTCTGACCCTCTGCCTCGACCGGGCTAGTTACCGGTCCGGGTTTAATTACCTTGTAGTGGAGAGGTATATACAAAATTGTTGGACCGGGCCCCACATTTGGGTGCCAACTGACCTCTCTCTCCTTGAACCAAACCAAAGCCATACACTCACATAAAAAAATATACAATGTGTCTCAGATTCGCCACGTCACCCACTATCATCCTATCACATTCGTTTCAGGCTGTCTTTTGTGCCCCCAAGAGAAGATAATAATTACTCCACTAGTCCGGTAGGCCCCACCTAGTTGTCCCACACTAATGGATACAAGTCTAAGAGTTTCACGTCAGGTCGTGTTGGCATGTGATCCACCCTCCTATTCGCCGCTTAGCCCAACAAACGATTTGGATTCGCCGCATGCACTGCTCCATTATAAATTTATGAATTATCCACTCTCCATTTATCATTAATTTCCTATATAAGGAAAACTCATCTGTTATTTTTATTTAATCTATGATTTTGGTTCATTATCTCATAATTAAATCATTGTTTTAACTAGTTTAATCTATTAGTATTGTCAGCCCACACATACAAAAGTTATCACCCAAATCCTCTATGTTAACATTCAGTTATATTAAAATAAAACCATATCATTTTATTGAAAAAAAGATGAGCCTGCTACAATTGCTGGCATACCATCACATTTGAAAGTAATGTTTTCTATTTTAGAGATAAAATGATTTCCACACACTAAAACGATATGATAAAATGAAACAATAGCAAATTAATTTTAACCTGCCATTAGATCTTTTTTAAATGAAATGACATGATTTTATCTCTGAGAAAAGGTCCTGAATCAATATGGGGTATGTTTGGATTAATAATTGAAAAAATGGCTTATATGTAAGTCAAATTGAAAATAAGTCAAATTGTTTAATAAGGTTTATGTTTGGATTAACTGTTAAAAAAATAACTTACAAGTGACTTATTTTCCATAAGTCAGATTGTGTAACAAGATTTATATTTGGATTAATTGTGAAAAAAATTATAAGTGACTTATTTTCCATAAGTGACATATAAGTCATAACATATTTTTTTTAAGCTTAAATTTATTTTGATTGATAAGCCATAAACTCATTTAACCCATAAGTTAAATCAAATACAACAAAGAAGTCTCCAATCCAAATTAAGTGTTTTTTTTTGCCAAAATAGTATATATATTTTTAAATTAAGAAAATCCAAACACACTGATAATAAGCTAAACTATACTGATAAAATAAAATTAAATCATTTAATTATATATAAAAAAAAGACAGAGAAACCAAAAAGAACTTATTAGCCAGAACTCTTTTTCCCTTCCTTTTATAACATTAAAGTCCTCAAAATTCAAAGAAACAAAAAGGCCCATTGATTTCCCACATTACCCCTATGAACCTAAACTATTTTACAAAATCTGCCACCCATATCATCTCGTCGGGACAAAAACACCGCCATGCCTAACCTCTGAACTCACATCCTCAAATCCAACCAGTCTACATTTAACTCCGGCAACCGCCGCAACCGCAACCGGACCGACATTCCCCTGAACCGGTTTTACCGTCCTCCGATACGGCCCAAACCATTTGTTCTGCATGTACCGGTTCTTCCTCCACGGCGGAACCGACAGCCCCCGGCTCCGAAAACACCTCTTCCCGGCGTCACACATAGCCGGAACAATCCCCTTCAATTCCTCCGCCGTGCCGACAAAAATCATCGGAAGAGACGAGACGATCTCAGAGTAATTCCTCGTCGGCCGGGCGATCTCAAACTGGCCGGAAAATTCAACGTCGACGAAATACCGGCGGTGATCGGAGTCAATGATGTCGATGAATTCGTAGTTCCCGGCTGTGACCCCACCGGAATTATCCCACCTGGTCTTGCAAATCGCGGCATTGTGACCTTTTTCTCTCAGAAAAGTCATCACGTTTCGCCGGGAAACCGAAACGTTTCGCCCGTGGAACCCGAATTTCTCCGCCGCTTCCGAAACGTCTGCCACCAGAAGCTTTCGGTAAGAATCGACATTGTTTGCGATATCCAATCTGAGAACCATGTCGGCGACGGGGTCCGATTCATCGTTTTCCGGGTGGACCCGGTCAGGGTCAAATTCGGTCCCAGTCGCCAAGTTAGACTTGCCGTCGTTGTCTTCCAAGAAATTGTGAATGAGCTCGGAGAGAGACGGCGAGTTTCCGTCGCCATCGCCGGAATGTTCGCTGCCGCTGCTACCGTAGCTCAGTCGCCGGATATCAGCTCCGATGAGGCGAGCTTTAGCTTCGTCGCCAAGGGGGTCAGTGACACGCTTCTTTCTAGCAATACCTACCATTGATTTGAGGTAGAAAAACAAGAAAAGGTGAAAGCAGTGATTCTTAAGAATTGAATTATGGGACTAATTTGAGTGAGAGAGGGAGAGAGTTATGGGGAACGTGGAGGTTTAGGGGGTTGTATATAAAGGAGAGGATGATGGAGTGCGATAATTTAACTATTTAAGGGAGTTTGGAGAATTTTCCGGAGAATATTCTTGGGTGAGTAAATTTGTGAAGAACTTGAAGATTGAAAATTGATGAGAGAGAGAAGGAGGAAGTGGGTGAAGATGGGGATATGCGAAGGGGAGATATATAGATGCTGCTGGGGCCATCAGGCATATGCTGTGTGGTGACGTGTAGGAGTGTGATTTCACCATGTGTTGTTGAGACAAAGGGTGCGTCTGCACGAGCACTGCACGTGGGTCAACACTTCCACACACAGCTCCAGCCCCAGGTACCTTTTTTTTTAATGTACAATACTGAAAAACTACATAGGAAATACTCCTTCCGTCCCATAATATAAGGTCCATTTTTTTGAATGATCTTGTCCCACAATATAAGGTCCTATTTGACTTTATTTGAATAATAAATATTTTTTCCCCATTTTACCCATGCATTGATTTCCCCACACATTCTCTTTCATCTTCTTTTCATAATTACCCCCTCTCTTATTCATTCATAAATAAGGGTAAAATGGAATATTTTCTACACATTTATTGTTTTTAACTAACTCTAACTAATTTTTTAGTAACCCGCAATTCGGTTAAAATGACCTTATATTATGGGACGGAGGGAGTATTAAGCTAACACTAGACTAAAAAGAAGAGAAATACCACTATATTTTTTATTATAAGTCTAATTAACACAAATTTTTTGTTCTAATATATAAGTTCATTTTGGGATCAATTGATACTACAGTGACTATTTTACCTCTATGTTAGAAATAGGAAAGATCAGGGAGAAGGTTTGTAATATACTCATTCCATCCCTTATTATAAGAATCAAATAAGTAAAATCACACATATTAAGGAAGTGGTTGAGAGCCATAAATAAGTCTGAAATAATTTTATTTTCTCAGTTGTGCCCTTATTTATGATTGAGTATATGAGAGAGAAATGTGATAATAATGTTATAAATGAGTATAAAAGAGAATGTGGATATAGAGAATAATGATGGGTAAAATGGAAAAAAACTCATTAAATGCTTTGACAAATTTGGTTAAACTCTTATAAAAAGGGACAAAACTATTCAACGTTTTGCCTTTTATAAATAGGGACAGAGAGAGTATAAAATATTATTTTAACACCAGTTCTTAAATAAGGGTAAATTTGGAAATTTTTTTAAAAATAAGGGCATATTTAATGCTATGACTTCCACTTCTTGGTATATGAAAAATAGTTAGAATAGACTTATAATAAGGACGAGAGTGGTAAGACAAAACAGCAAAAAAAAAAAAAATTAAAAGTAGAAAACTTATAGACCCCTCTCCATTGACACCATCACGGGGGGAACGCGAAAGTTGAGAAATTGCTCTCCTGGATATGGGATAATTTCGCCAGGTAATCCGCCACGTACAGCTACTCTCCAATTTTTGTGAACCCATCGGTGCGCATCCTCCACCACGTCCCTAAAAGGGTTACTTCGGTACAACCCCTTTGGATGAGGTTTATAGCCCCTACTGATTCAGTCATTATCAAGGTTCAAAAAATTGAACAGGACGTCGAACCGGATGAGGTACTGGTTTAAGGGTTAATGGTCGGATCGGAGTCGGACCTGGTCAGACCGGTTATATTAAAATAATAAAATTTTATTGATATTAACATTTATAATCACTAATATCAAAATGTAAACATAGATAAGTATGCATGATTCATCAAACATGAATATTTTGATGTTTCTATAGAGGGAAAAATATAAAATATTAGTTGAGTACACGTGAAAATAAATATTATTCTACAATCCACAGACTAAAATATAAATACTAAAAACAATAACAATTAAATACTAAACATATGCAAGTACAATAGCATTTAAAATATTATAATTTCCTTGTTTCTAAAATTAAGTGAAGTGAAAGTTGGTAATTAGGTGAATTATAATAAAATAAAAAAAATCAATTTTTTTTTAAAAAAAGGAGAGAACCGGTTCTGGCCGGTTTTGGGCGGGTTGAACCGGTTCAACTGCTCCCCCGAGCTAAAGGCTCACCCGAACCTGCCTTGTGGCCGGTTCACAGTTGAACCAGTCCGACCGTCCGGTCCGGGTCAACGAACAGTGGTCGTTATGGTCACCTTCTCCACATTCTTAGATTAACACACACGAAGGCCTTGAATAATTGCTAGGACCTCGACAATGGTAGAAGGATCATTTGATAATTTACAGCAAAAACCAGGTACGTTTCACTCTCTTTCCCGAAAATAAGATCACGTTAGACTTTTTTTAAGAGGTTAATAATACTGACTAAATGGTTGTATTAATTTTTTTAAGAGTTATTAGGATAAGCTTTTGCTTTTAATGACTCACTCACCCATTATTTTGGTTTAGTTATAATTCAAATTCTAAATTTAAGGGTAAATCGCCTTAAAGCTCCACTTAAGACATAATATTCAACAAATCATGTAACTTGTTGATGACATTTTTTCTCTTGTTAATGGTGGCCATTTCACTTATTATTGACATGTTATGTGACTTGTTGGATATTATCTGTCTTATGTAAAAATTTAATGTGATTTTCCCAAATTTTAATTCACTTCATTCTCTACAACTTAGTCCATATAATTTAAATTATTTAAAGCTTAAGTTCTCAACTTTCATGAAATATTTAATTTTAGTTTGTATAAATCAATCATTTTAATTTGTTACAAGAATTAAATTTCATTAATTTGTATATTCGGGGGGACTGAGTTATATTCCAACCAAAACTATATGAACTGAGTTGTGTCAAGTAAAAGTTTAAAGATTGAGTTATAATCAAATAAAAAATGTTAATTTTTTATGTGATAAAATATACTTTTTTCCACCCCTCGTCTGTGGGTTCAACCGACAAGGGTATTGGATACTCTCACTAAAGGTAGAGGATACAATACCTGAGTCGGTCGCGACATAGGGTGAGACATCCCAAAACTAAGTGAAGCCACCTCTTCAAGGGTGAAGCCCTTTAGCCAAGGGAAGGTGGAAGTGATGTACTCTCCTACCTAGTCCATAAAGTTGTGGATCAAGAGTTAAGTGATCTACCCTTAGAATTTAGATGGTAGGTGAGCCTAACCTATTTCCTAAAAATTTTGTTACAAAAAAAAAAATATATGTTTTCCAATATTTATATACATATGACAGTTGTTCAACTTATGGATCACAATTATAGGAATTGAAACCAAAATGAGTAAAGTCTACAAGACATTGTCGTAACCTTTAATTTTAATTTTTGCACTATGTCAAACCTCAGAGTTTTGATGATAACCAAATATGACTTAAGCTATGAAAAATTATAGATATCTTAACTTAGAAAATGTTTTGAAACAAGTTTTGAAAACTAAAGTTGAGAACCATCGATAGTTAAGCAACAATCGATTGAACTTAAATCTTTTCAATCGATGGCATATCGATTTCTAATCGATTGTTGAAACCTTCAATCGAGCGTTACATATTTCAATCGATTGAAATCATTCTTAATCGAATGTTACTAAATATTCGGAGTGAACCACGTTAAGGTCAATCGATTGTAATAAGTGACCACCGATTATGGACAATGGATAAATTGATGAATGCTTGAACTATAAGTATTTCAAAATCCATCGATCAATGAAAAGTATTAATCGAGTGGTGGCCAACCATCAATTGACATAACTTCAATCAATTACTAGATCATATTTTTATTCGATCACTAATGATTCTATCGATTGTTGTAGGTGACAATCTGAAGAAAATTAGAACACTCTGAGCACCATCAATTGGTAAGCATGGAGAGCAATCAATTGCTAGTTAAGCTATCGATTGTCAATGTTAAAATTCAAATTAATTACTCTTCTCATACTTAATTAATTTTACATTTCTAGAGTTTTTGCTTGGCCTATTATTTCAGGAAAGTTCCGTTGGATACAGAAGCCAAGCAGACCAAGAACACAGAGAGACTCAGAAACCATTACAATGGACAATGATTTAATCCAAGAAGAGAAAAGCAAACACAACAGATAAACAACTCTGGAGCATTAATTACAAAATGGCTAAATTCATTCTAACACTCCAGATAATTTCACTCTCTCAACGGCCAACGCAGGTGCTTGCTTCAACATGCAAATTTCTCTAACACACTATAAAAGCATTTGAAAGATGTGACATTAAGTGCAATCTAACAAACGTATTCAACTGCATTCAAGTCATCTCTATCTGAGTTCTCTCACTGTTCTTCAAATTGTATATTATCAGTTCAACTGTGTGAGTAAGCTTTTATTTGTAATATTTCATTCTGCGTGATTTCCTTAGGATAGGAGGATCCTAAGGAAATTGTGTAATCTTACAAAGTGTAAGGGGAGAGAATTTGGCAAGATAAAGAGATCTTATTGAGAAAATTCTCTGAGTATGTAAAAGTGATCAAGAATCTGTTTTAATCCGGAGGTAAACACTAGTGGAACCTAACTAAGATTGGAGAACTGGATGTAGGTCAGAGTTAAGATCGAACAAGTATAAATTTTGTGCATCTTGTTTTAGAGTTCTGCAAATTTTTTTTGAGATACACAATTCACCACCTCTTATGTATTTCCTGCCACTTTCACACTAGGGGATGAAAATGTTTTTCTCATTTCAACATTTATAATTACAAATTATGTCTAATAATATTAAGGATTTCTCGACCTATGGAACAACGTTGAGCTGAGAAATTAAGTTAATAATAAATAAAAAAATAAGTAATAGTAATGTTACAAGTCTTGGAAGATTTATTAAGGAAATATGGGAGAGTCCATTTTGAATTAAGACAATCAGGTCTTTTAAGGTTTCCACTTACAGTACATACTAAAAATTACGATCAATAAAACAAATATTTATACAGTATTAAATTTGCATTGAATTAATTTCATATAAATAAATAAAAACAAAGGAACAAGTGTCCATATAATGGTAAATTGAAATGATGTGTTTGTGTCTTTTTTGGGTAGGTTCATTCTATATAAGTTTTATGATTTTATTTTGTCTTTTGCAATTGTTTCCAATTTGTCTTTGGAACACAAACTGATTGTCAATAGCTAGTTGTCTCAGTGACAAAACGACAGTGTAATCCATCACACTTAGTCCAGCATTAACAAGTTTGAATGTGCATGCATTAAAAAAAAAATGCACTGATCATCATCTAATTTTCTTGAGTTTTTATGATATGGCTCCACTCATAATCAAATATGATGTTTATGTAAAGATATCAAAATGGTAAATAGTACTTTAACATTTTTATTTATTTTATAATTGGCCTATTTTTCTAAACAAAATGTTGATTTAATGTGATGTATCAAAAGTAAAGTGATAAGGATGCAAATGAAAAAGCATAGGGCTGTCCGTGGAGGACAAGGGGTGGGATCGTTCTGGGGGATAAGGTTGGGGTTTGGTGATATGTTGTGGGGCTAAGTGATTTAGTTTTCAATACACTTATTTAATATCAAGTAATATGGAATGATATTCATAAATTATTCAGTTTAATTAAGAGTAGCCATCTCAAGGTAATTAATTACCATACCTATATGGTTTAAAGTTCAAATCTGCAACCAACAATAGTTAAGTTTGACGGAAGGAATAAATTCCTCATATTATGGTAAACTAACGTTGATATTCTTGTTATGAGAAATATCCACATACACAATCTCTAATAGAATTACTTTTAATAAATTAATACATGTAATTATTAAAAATGTTTAAACTTTCAAGAAGATAAAATAAAGTTCAAATCTACATCATTGTTTAAAAAATTAAATTATATTATCTACTCAAATTAATTATTATTAGTGGAGTGATAAGGTATTGGAGTAAGTGAATTACGTTGATTTGATTGATTGATTATTAATAAGAAAGTAATAATGTGAAGAGGGGAGGAAGAAGGGCCTAATATTTAAGGCATTATCATTTTTTTTATGAAAAGGAATAGGCCAATAAAGATAATGATTGATTGAAGGGTGCCTTTAATTATTATATTCAAAGTAAGTTTGAAGATGGTGATTAAGGAACCCGGTTAGGCCCTTATTTTATTCACTTACTATAATCAAATCACGACAATTATAAAACAGAGATACTTACCTTTCAAATTTTATTGTTAAAATAAAAATAATCTTGTATAAGAGGAATATTTTTTTATTTAGATAATTTTACCTCCTCCGTAGGGGATGGAACCTACAGATCCATTACACATACTCGCGTCGCGTTTATGTTAGCTACTAAATCATCGAACCCGCAATATCCTTTATGAGATAATCATATAAAAAATTTTAAAATAAAATACTTTTAATTAAAAATAAATAATAATTCATTCCTCATGACCTTATTATTTATAGAAGTTTCAGAAATTTATTGTTTCATTTAATTTCTTTATTTTAGTCTAAATTTTACACTTATTAACTTGTTTATTTGAATATGACTGTCATATAAATTGCAAACCCTTGTATATTAATTCAAGTTTAAACATTATAAAATACAAAAGTTGAGCAGACTAAAGAATTTGTTTGTATCTGAATTTTTTTTTCAATTCTACTCTAATTAAATAGAGCTATTTCAAAAAAAAAAAAAAACTCCCTCTAGTCTTAAATATAAGACCTATTTATCAAATTTGATTAGATTAACGATGTTAGTTAAATTAGTTAAAATCATATGATATTACCAAATCATCATAACCAGCTACCATTATTCCCAACATTTCTCTTTTATTGCTTATTATTGAGGAGTATCAATAGGGATAATTTGAAAAAAAAATTGAGAAAAATTAGAAAGATGTCATATATTTATGACCAAACTCACCTCAACAAGTAGGTCTTATGTTTAGGACTGGATGGATTATTAATTAAGGACAAAGCGAAAAATCATTAAATAGGAATATTATTTTAAGACATAATTATAAAATTATGAACTATATTTTATATGAAAAAAAAGACATAGACCAAAAAGTTATGTATTATATTTAGCTACAAGTAATATCATAAATTTAGATATATTGAGCAATTCATAGATAGGATCAAATGAATATGTGGAAGAGCATGAATGGACCTACAGACAATTCACAAACGAAGATGTTGAAATAATATCAACATCTTTTCTAATAAAAAGCCATGTTATGTAGTTATACTTATATTGCTTTTTAGTGGCCCATGATATGTTTTATTTTATACTTCATAATTTAAAATTGAGATTCAGAAACACATTTATTAAAGAAAAACAGATCAGAAAAAATATGTTCCAGCAATTAGAAAAGAAAATGAGTTGGCATGAATACTGCGTTTCTAATTAAAAGAATATTCTTATTGCACACAGAATCTTACCATATAGCTATATATATTATATAGTAAATTACATTCTAGAAGAGATGAATTCCTTATTATTAGTCATTTAATGGGGTATTGATGTTTAACAAAAGAAAGGGTATTAATTAAGTTTCTTTAATATCACCGATATATAAAATTATTAACTACATGGAAGAATGTAATAAAAATATGAAAAAAATATTTAAATAAGATAAAATAAAAAAATTATTCCAATTTCAAACAAAGTTAATAACTTAATCACATCTTTTTAGTTTTGGTAAGGTAGCTATGGCTAAAAAATTGTTTTAAAAAAATTAGTTAACATAATTAAGTGAGATAGGAGCATAAAGCCACCAACAGGTGTACTTTAGACCTAACTAGTAGAAAAACTTTGATTAGTTAAGCATGAAGTCGTGAGTATAAATGTATGAAAATGCGAAAAACATTTTGGAGAAAACTTTCATCAGTTAGACCCGAATTGCAATTATGGGAAAAGAGGAGTAAAAAGCACAACACCGTTCATTTCTCGTTAAGTAAATATTATAAAGCCAAGCTAAGCACATGAATTTTGTCCAAACTAGGAAGCAGAATATGAATAAGAAAGATGAGTTAGGATTGAGCTTGGGGGAAGTTTTGCAGTATTCTTCGACTTTTGTTTCTGTTTTTTTTTTTTTTAACCTTTTTACCAACAGTGTTACCTGTAATGCATTGAAACGCTTCATTAAGATTTAAAGCATAGGAAGTAAAGATTAATTTGTGAAATTTAGTGTTGTGCAAAAGGTTTGGGAAGGCCCATAAAGTTTGAATTGTTCCGTTATGCTTTCAGACAAATGAAGAAATCATTTCTGCTTGCCGCAGGAACACAAGTCATAATTATTCGCCTGTTTTCACAACTTCTGACTCATGCCTAAAACATTGGCCCAATAAAGAAATTTTATAAGTTTGTCATTCATTTGAACTTTTTAAGGTTGATGAAAGCAGCCCATCCATAAAGATTTCTCATACATCTAAACCAATCATCCTTAAGTAAATGAGTTAGTGTGATAAACTTGTGTTCGAATTCTTGTTAGGAGAGGATCCTACTTTTAGTACCTCACAACGTTTTAAATAGAAAATCGTCTTCAATAAAAAGATATGCCTAGTAAAAGCAAATCCTTACAATCATTATTTAGGACGAACTTTAGCTATTAATGAGCATATAAAAGGATAAAAAACTTATTATTAAATATTTGATCATGGAGTTTCGTGGCCTTTTATAGTTTTGACTAGATCAATTCAAATTAATCCTTTAGTTAAAGTGAGTCAGTTTAGGTTGGATGCTCCAAAAAACACATATGACCCGTTTGGCTTGATTGTGTTAAAGGGGATTACATGTACTTGTAACACAAGGTAGGTAACTAATTTAAATGTTTAGTTCAGTTTATATACTCCCTCCTATCCTTGCTATAGAGCCCAAAATTTGAATTACCTTGGTCTAAAACATAAGAGTCTACCTTGGATTTTGTCGTCATTTAATGTCATTTTTTTTATTTTACCCCTACTTATTGACACTCTTTTTCATAGTATTCATTACTACTTCTACTTATATTTCTCTCTTTAGTCTCATCATAAATAAGGGTAATATTGGAAAAGAAATTATTTTTCAAATACATTTATAGCCTTTAACTAACTTTTACATGTTTTTTTTAATAAACGTAATTTGACAGCCGGATTCTTATAATAAGGACAGGAGGAGTAATATAATGGGATTACATTTTGTGATGATTATTCTCTTAAATAATAGACATGGCTATATGTTCACCCGCAAGAGTACGGATCGTAACGTAGTAATAAATTATCGTCCCACAGAGATTTGTTTTAAAACCCCAATCAAACAACAGGCTAATGAACTCAATTAAGTTGAACAAATCAAATTCTTTTAGAACTGGTTTTGAAAACTAATTTTAAAATAAAAATAAAGAAAAAAACAAGAAAGATTTAATTTATTAATGAACTAAGCCTAGGATTAATTCTCACCGTTGTATTTTATGAACCCTAATTAATTTTCCTTCCTTTAGTCTTTAAATAACAATCTATGTTTGCCTAAGATTCTAAAGTACTTGAAATGCTCTCTCAAGTCAAAATCAATTCTATACTTTTCATTAAACTTGCTCAATTTCTTGTTACAAATTAATGAAAGTATGCCTTAAGAGCCAACCTTAATCTGACAAAACTAGGTTGATAGATATATCTCTATTCTACCCGACAAACCATCCGTTAGTTGATTTAAACTTCAAGTCTAGTCTGATTTACCCTAATGCTACACCTAAACTATCTCTCTCGAGTATAATTTAAATGAACAAATTGCTCTAAAGGGTGATCAGTCAATTAGAGGCATTAAGAACAAGATAAATCAACATAAATAGTCATTAAATTCTAAAAGAAAAGGAAACAAATTAGGTTTCAATCCATACAATGTTTGAATCAATCCTAGAACAAATGATTTAGCTACTCATGAATGAGTTAAACCAAAAAATACAAAGAGATCACATGTTTAATTCACAAAAGTAACAAAGAATTGAAGAAAACAAGAAGAATCTATCACCGTGGGCAAGAAATCCTTCCAATTTTGCTTCTCAACCTCCAATTTTGCAAACCCTAGCTCCAAAGATGTGTGCACCAATGAGTCTAATGATTCCAAAGGGTTCTAGGGTTCAAAGGGGGCTGATTCCCCGTCAATTTTTGTGCCCTAGGTGATTTAAAAGGGTAAAAATTGAAGCTGTGCGTTTTGCAGATTTTTCAGGATTTTCGCGCCATGTCGCGACATCCTGGTGTAATGTCGCGACATCAGAACCAATTTTCAGCAATTTTCCTTAAATAACCTCCAGCTTTCTCCACGTTTTTCTTTTGATCTTTCTCTCATTCCTTGCTTAGAATGTCCATATTTACCTATCCAAAAATGAATAAATGTGAGGGAATCATGCCAATTAAATTTCCTAATAAATTATCATATTTTTCTTAAAATTAATCAAATTAAGTTCATATGACAGATTTACACAATTTTCTCTTAAAAACTCTTAAAATGCCCTTAATTAGCAACGTTGACTCCCTAAATATATTCTAAATATGCCCTAAATTAATGATAAATGGGGAGTCATCACACCCCCACACTTACACATTTGCTTGTCCTCAAGCAAAAGAAAATCATATTCCAAATAAGGAGAGCAATGCATATAAAATCTCTAAACAAAGAACGTTACCCCCACACTTTGATATTGCTATAAGTTATTATTTCAATTAATGATTAATCAGAATGAATCACCAAGCCAACAACCTTAAACAATTGTAATCATCAATCAACTCACAATGATAAAAGGAAAAGAACATAACAAGCACAACAATATAATTAGTAAAGGAATACTAGGCTTCCTAACTCCTATAGAAAATTTAAATTCCCTTGATTAATCAAGTATGCAATGAACACCAAAAGGATTCTCAGGCTACTTTTCTTTTGACTTTATTTTGTTTTTTTTTCTTTTTTTTATCTTGAGTTGTTGCAGGTCCCCTTTTGACGCGACCCTGCACATGGGTGGTGCAGCACCAATTACTCAGTTACTCCAACCATTACTCAAGAGGCTTTTAGCCCAACTCTTAACTCTCTTTGATTTAACTGTTTGACGTGAGTGCCAACATTGGTGATGAAGTGCCCTCGGTTACTAAGCTAAGTCAAGAAAAGTCAGCGGAGTTGTGTACACATTTTTTTTCACTTTTTTTTATATTATTATTTATTTTTTTTTACCTGAATCATATCCTAACACAAACAACTAAATCAACCAAGGTAATCAAATTTCCTAGAGGAAGTAAAAATCAAAGTATTCATAAACCAATTATTTGTTGGTCTTCTTATAAACTGCTCATTTTCTCACAGTTCATCTCAAGATTTATACAAAAGGTTAAGGTATATGGCTTAGTTAACACATTCTTCCCTCTTATAATGTATTAATTTGTTTTAAAATAGCAATTATCAAATATGGGTAAAAGTTCAAAGCTCAAATCAATCATAAGCAATGCACTTCTTTTCAATTTTCTAAATCTATTTTCAATTACATACAAGGACAAGCAATGCAAGCATGAATATCTACCCCTCCCCCACACTTAAGTTTCACATTGTCCCCAATGTGAGTAAAACAATAATACACATATGAGAGAGGAGAAACAGTAAGGAAAGGTAAACTAATACTCCCCTGGATAGTTCTTGAAGGAAGTCTCTTCTTGCACAAAGAGGAAGAAGCTTGACTCGTAGCTTTCAATTTAGATTGATTTGTGGTTGTAGAATGAGCCATTTGAAGTCTGCAAATACTTAATGAAACTGGAAGCTCAATGCAGAATATGTAAGTGGTTTCTGACAACAATTATTTAAGATCATATCAATGTACACTTTTTCAGATTCAAAATCCTCCTAGCTCATAATAGAAGAGATTATATTAATCTAAACCCACTCATGATTCTCAAGACATTCTCATCCCACAAGATAACTATAAGATATGTAAAAAAAATGTCCAACCCAGCCAGAGATCAAGATTCAGAACATGGAATACAAGCATTGGAATGCAATCAGTTCCATAATTCAGTGACAACATTACTCTCAATATTCATGCACAGTCATAAAGACCAAATTGATCTAACTCATTTTCCAAAATTGCAGCCAAGTAAACACAAGTGCCTCGTACAAATAAAGCCCACAAGAGAGAAATTGAACAGTTCAAACATTCATATCTGGTTTATGTCCAATATACTCAGGAAACTTATAGAAAACACACTGGCTCCATTCAAATTATCCAAAACAGTCTCAATACTAGAACAATGAAATCAGATTCATCACAAACTGAATAAAACCAGATGATAATTGATATACTGAAATCATGATCCAAAATTGGACAGAAAGCAATTGCAAAATGAGGTAGAATAACCCAATGTCAGCCCAACATCACAGTACACCGAAAACTCGCATCACTCATCTGAATTAGTCACAATAATAGGGCATTTAAATTGTCTAGACTAAATACCAGTTCAAGCTATTGCCGACAAAACAAAAAACAACAAGAATAATAGCTTATGTGTGCGCAGGACAAGATGGTGGCGGAGGTGGTTGAAGAGACAGGGGAGAACACGAAGTTGGTGGGGCTGGATTACGGGTCGACAGCGGTGCTGAGCGATGGGTGGAAGGATGGGAAGGCTATGGTGGTTTTGGGTCTGGTTCGGCGGAGAAGGGCGGCGGCTTTAGAGACTGGACAGTGGAGAACACGATGGCGGCGGCGGCGCTGGGCTATAGACTCGACGGTGGCGCTGGGCGGAGAAGAAGACAGCGATGGTGGCACTGGGCTGGGAGTGATTCACAGTGCAGAAGGTGATGTTGATGAAGAACAAGAACAAGAACAAGAACAAGAGGGAGATGAGGATTTAGGGTTCAATAGGAAAAAGGGGTTCAGATTTTTTTTTTAAAAAAAATTAATATAAACAAGAAACAAATTTAAAAGTGGACTTTTTTTTCAGATTTTTTTATTAAAGAAAGTAATTAAAATAATCTAAAATTTTGAAATTTGATTTTGAAATTTTTTTTATTTATATATTTTTTTTAAGAAAAAGTAATTAAACTAATGAATTTAAAATTTGAATTTTTTTTGAAATTTTTTTTTTAAAAAATATATTAATAAAAATAAAAATCATTGATGTCATGACATTTTGGGGAAATGTCGTGGTTCCAGAGAAGACAACTTAGAAACCCTTTTATGCATCTTTACTGGTGTCGTGACATTTTGGAGAAATGTCGTGGCACCAGAAAGCATGTCTTAGTTCCTGATAAAAATGTCACAACAATTTGACAGAATGTCGCGGCACCAGAGAGCAAGCTTTTCTTTTCTAGTGAAAATGTCACGACAATTTGGCAAAATGTCGCGGCATCAGAAAGCCTGTTCTCTTGAAAAAAATTTTAGGTTCTAATTTTGTAAAAAATATTTTATCACGACATTATCCCTAAGATGCCTTGGCACCATAAAACAAAATACTACCTAAAAATATCAATGCAAAACAACCCCAATTTCCAATTTACCCCACTAAAACCTTGAATTTGACTCCAAGTGTCACCTAGATAAAGCATTCAATTGCTCAAATCTTCCATCACATTGAACTAACACTTACATCACACAAGATTACACTAGCTAATGCAAATCACACACCAATTAAGCATTCATTTTTGAACTCAAAACATCCAAATAATATCACATGCATGAAGAGCAATAAAACTCATGATAACTTGCATACTATAAGGTAACGGTACTTCCTGAAACTACAAGTTGCCTCAATCTTTAGTAATTGCTCTTGCTTTCCTCAAATTGATTCTGCAGCATTCGATTTCTTCCTACAAAATGGAAAAGACCAAACATAAACCTACCTACAAAAAGAAGAAAAATTGCAAATGAAAATAACAAGTAAAGTTCAGAACTTGGGTTGCCTCCCAAGAAGCGCTTGATTTATAGTCATCCAGCCTGACTCTTCTGGACTCATGGTGGATTCTTGAGGTAAGTAGTGGATATCAGACAATCCACGTTTCCTCCCCAATAATGCTTTAAGCGTTGTCCATTAGCATGAAATCTTTCACCTTTCTTGTTCTCAAGTTCAACATTCTCCAGATTTGATGCTTGCACCACAGTAAATGGTCCACACCATTTTGATTTAAGCTTGCTTGGGAACAACTTCAGCTTAGATTTGTAGAGAAGCACTTATTGTCCCTACTCAAAATGTTCAGGGCCAATTTTTCTGTCTGGTGACCTCATTGCCATCTCTTTATTGAATCCAGCATGCTCATGTGTAATGAGTCGATAGTTCTCATTCTCATTGGTTTGCAGAATTCTGTTCTCAAGCATTTGTGGTGCCTCACTAGACGGGTTCAAAGAATAACTCAATGCCTTAGAGGCCTCAAGTGGCTCAGAAGATTTGAACTTGGTATGAGGGAATGGGCCAATGCCAAATATCTCTTCACATTTGCCCTGCTTGGTATCTTTAGAATCATTTTGTCCAATCAAGAGTGTTTCCAAGGGATCTTTGATAACTGGTTCACGATGTTCTTCTTGAATCACATCTCCCAACATATCAGTGAAGTAACATTGACTATGCTCATCCTCATGAAATCTTAGTGCTTGAGACATGTTAAAGACAACTTGCTCATCATTTACTCGCAAGGTAATTTCACCCTTTTCAACATCAATGAGTGTTCTTGCTGTGGCTAAGAATGGTCGTCCCAATATGATTGGGATTTTCCAATCCACCTCGCAATCTATGACAATGAAATCTGCAGGGAATATAAACTTGTCAACTTTTACCAACAAATCCTCAATGATGCCACGAGGTCTAGCTATGTTACAATCTGCAAATTGTAGTGTGACCGTGGTGGGTTGTGGCTCACCAAGCCCCAACTGATTGAAAACAGCAAGTGGCATGAAGTTGTTTATATGACCGTGGTGGGTTGTGGCTCACCAAGACTCTAATGCTTCAGCAAAGGGGATGTTTATATGAAGCTGCTTGAACATGTCAACGAACTTCTTGAATTGAATATCTTCCTCTTTCTTCTTGAATCGTTGAGGAAACGGAAGTGGAGGCACATAAGAAGTAAAGGATGGTGAATTTTCTTGCTTCTTTTTATCTTCCCTGTGCTTTTTGGCTCTAGCATTCTGTTTATTCTCCTCTTGCTTCCTCTTTTTGATGCCATCCTCTTCCATGACTATTTCTTCAGTGAAATTGTCATATTTGTCTAGAGCGACATTATTAGCTTTGTCGTACTTCCCACTTGGTGTAGCCGTATCTAGTAGTTGCTTCCCACTTCCTACCTTGATTGCCTTACATTCTTCAATATGATTACTTTTAGGATTGGGGACAGTATCACTTGGAAGACTTCTTGTTGACATAGCATTCATGTGTGAGGCCAACTGTCCCATTTGCAATTCAAGGTTCTTAATTGCTGTCTCGTGAAGAGAAAGAGTCGCTTTAGTTTCAACCCTTTCACTTTCTTGGTTAGCTAAGATTTGAGCTAACATCTTCTCCATTCTAGACTCGCCTTCCTTAATGGGAAATTGCCTGGATTGTACTTGAAAGCCCGGTGGTTGATTAGGCTTAACACTAGAAGAAGGAAGTTGATTCATGGTCTGCCCATTACTCCAAGAGAAATCAGGATGATTTCTCCATCCTGGATTATAAGTCTGAGAATATGGGTTATTCTGAGAGTTTTGAAATTTACCCATGTAGTTGACAGACTCAGAAGCCATGTAAAGAGGGCAATGATCTGGCAGATGAACATCATTGCATTGATCACAAACAACAGGGGTAGCATAGATAGATTGCACATTTTGAGAGTTTCCCTGCTTCAATTGGGATTCCAAAGACTCAAACCGCTTATTTAATGAAGAGAGAATAGCGGTCATTTGAGATGAAGAGTCGTCTTTAATGGTGGAAACAAGTTGTGTAGTCCTCCTATCAGTGCCTTGAGTATTATTTACAGATAGTTGATCCAAGAGTCTGATCACCTCATTAACAGGTACATTGCGATATCCTCCATTACTCATTGAATCAACCATCGCCTTAGATTGAGGATTAAGGCGATTGCAAAATATCTGAACTACTACCCATTTGTCCACCCCATGATTAGGGCATCGCTTCATCAACATCTTCTATCTCTCCCAAGCTGCATAAAGATGCTCATCTGAATGTTGTCTAAAACACAAAAATTCATCTCGAGCTTCCACAGATTTATCATCAGAAAAGAAACGAGCTCTAAACTTGGTTTCAAGCTGATCCCAAGAATTAATAGATCCTTCTGGAAGATTGTTGAACCAGTCTCTAGCTGTGCCTTGTAGAGACAAAGGGAATAAACGAAGCCTTAGAACATCTTGAGGAACTCCGTTTTGCTTGAAAGAGTCACAGACTTCCAAGAAATACATAAGATGCTTGTTTGCATCTTCATTGTAGAGCCCATGGAACATTCCGTGTAGCTGCAGCATTGTGATCATAACAGGTTTGATCTCAAAAGAGTGTGCTGTCATCTCTGGCATCTGAATGCAAGATTGCATGCCCCTCATATTACGGCTAGCAAAGTCATTGACCGTAGCTCTATCATACTCATCGTCAGCCATGGTTTCAGCTTTAGATTTTGATTCAGATTCAGTCTCAGTTTCAGCTTGTGTATTATCAATGAATTCCACTCCTTCTAGTATCACTTCCAATCCGTCTGGATATATGCGCTGCATATGCTGAAAGGGTACCTAGAAGAAGAAAACCAAAACGCGAGTATCAAACTAGAAAATGAATAAAAACAAAACAAAAACAACTATGAATGAAAATTATAAACTAACCTAACAGTTCAATCGAAATTTACTAACACTAGCCTAGGGTTGACCAAGAGATTTTTTCAAATCCCCGGTAACGGCGCCAAAAACTTGTTCACCCGCAAGAGTATGGATCGTAACGTAGTAATAAGTTATCGTCCCACAGAGATTTGTTTTAAAACCCCAATCAAACAACAGGCTAATGAACTCAATTAAGTTGAACAAATCAAATTCATTTAGAACTGGTTTTGAAAACTAATTTTAAAATAAAAATAAAGAAACAAACAAGAAATATTTAATTTATCAATGAACTAAGCCTAGGATTAATTCTCACCGTTGTATTTTATGAACCCTAATTAATTTCCCTTCCTTTAGTCTTTAAATAACAATCTATGTTTGCCTAAGATTCTAAAGTACTTGAAACGCTCTCTCGAGTCAAAATCAATTCTATACTTTTCATTAAACTTGCTCAATCTCTTGTTACAAATTAATGAAAGTATGCCTTAAGAGCCAACCTTAATCTGACAAAACTAGGTCGATAGATATATCTCTATTCTACCCGACAAACCATCCGTTAGTTGATTTAAACTTCAAGTCTAGTATGATTTACCCTAGTTCTACACCTAAACTATCTCTCTCGAGTATAATTTAAATG
Source organism: Mimosa bimucronata (assembly GCA_037074515.1). Lineage (NCBI taxonomy): Eukaryota > Viridiplantae > Streptophyta > Magnoliopsida > Fabales > Fabaceae > Mimosa > Mimosa bimucronata. Next base: position 44,675,200 of record CM073439.1, read on the forward strand.
AACAAATTGCTCTAAAGGGTGATCAGTCAATTAGAGGCATTAAGAACAAGATAAATTAACATAAATAGTCATTAAATTCTAAAAGAAAAGGAAACAAATTAGGTTTCAATCCATACAATGTTTGAATCAATCCTAGAACAAATGATTTAGCTACTCATGAATGAGTTAAACCAAAAAATACAAAGAGATCCCATGTTTAATTCACAAAAGTAACAAAGAATTGAAGAAAACAAGAAGAATCTATCACCGTGGGCAAGAAATCCTTCCAATTTTGCTTCTCAACCTCCAATTTTGCAAACCCTAGCTCCAAAGATGTGTGCACCAATGAGTCTAATGATTCCAAAGGGTTCTAGGGTTCAAAGGGGGCTGATTCCCCGTCAATTTTCGTGCCCTAGGTGATTTAAAAGGGTAAAAATCGAAGCTGTGCGTTTTGCAGATTTTTCAGGATTTTCGCGCCATGTCGCGACATCTTGGTGTAATGTCGCAACATCATAACCAATTTTCATCAATTTTCCTTAAATAACCTCCAGCTTTATCCACGTTTTTCCTTTGATCTTTCTCTCCTTCCTTGCTTAGAATGTCCATATTTACCTATCCAAAAATGCATAAATGTGAGGGAATCATGCCAATTAAATTTCCTAATAAATTATCATATTTTTCTTAAAATTAATCAAATTAAGTTCATATGACAGATTTACACAATTTTCTCTTAAAAACTCTTAAAATGCCCTTAATTAGCAACGTTGACTCCCCAAATATATTCTAAATATGCCCTAAATTAATGATAAATGGGGAGTCATCACTATACACTGTTAAAACATATGAATGAGAATTGTGGTGACACGTGTGAATATGAATAAAGGTATTATTCACCTTTACCTGCTCCATGCTCCTTCACTACTACCATCCATAAACAATATTTTGATGGAAAATTAAAATTAGGTCCCAAATAAAGGAATTAATTATAATCAAGTCCTAAAAAGCCAATGACAATTAAATGAATTGTCGAAGCAGCTCAATATTTTGTTATTGACAACTCTTTAAAAACTTAGTTATCATTGACAATACAAGGGGCTGCATGGGTTGTTAATATCAAGCCATTTAATATCACTTAGGTCATAGGGACTTCAATATAATTTAACGATTTTTTGGGACCTGATAATGATTAATTCCATTATTTGGACCTAGTTGTAATTTTTCCCATTTTTTATGTTACTTCAATAAAATAAAAAAATATGTTTGATTCTTATAATCATAAATACCATAACAATTAAACTCATGTCGCCCCTTATCCTTCCACCACTACAAAAAAAGCTGGCTTTAGTAGCGGTTAGAAAGGTTGATTAGTCGCGGTTTCAACCGCCACTAACATGTTACTCGCGGTTTTTTATTCCGCCACTAAAACAACCCATGACAAACATTTACTAGCAATTATTAAAACCATGGGAAGCAAGGTCAACGACACCACTAATTCAGTAGCCATTATTCAACCACTACTAAAGTTTTAAAAACCGCCACTAAATAAAAAATTAGAATAATTTCAAAAAATTTCCCCACCTCACATTAGTGGCGGTTTGAACCGCTAGTCAAACGCCACTAATAAAAAAGAAAAAAAATTAAAAAAATTTGCCTCAATTTTATTAGTGGCGGTTAAAACCGCTGAACCACTACTCTTTTATTTAAAATAATTGAAAAATTGTGGGAATTAGTAGCGGTTAACTAAATGTTGATGGGTGAAAAAAAACAAACACGTTTAGATATTCGAGCAATTTCATTAAGTATGTTAAAAAAATAATGATAATAAAATCTATTAATTACAAATTTCATTTTTGTTAAAATAAAAAAATTTCTCAACTATATTAACAATTACCATATGTATAAAAAAACAATATATCAAACAATAAATTAACTATTAGTTTAAAATAAACAATAAATTAAGTATGTTGTATCAACATTATGATAATAAATCAAAAAAATTTTATCAATAAGAATGACAAAAAATTCAATATTGTAACCTGAAAAACAAAGCATATTAGCAAACAAATAAGTTCAAAAAATAAAATCAAAAACTCGAAATAAAAAATACTTAAGTTAAATTGTTAACAAAACAAAAGAGAAAAAATTGCTGGTCAGTTTAGGAACAAATTAGAAAGAGAGGGAGAAGGAATTGTATGAATGTGTAAAGAAAAATGAGTGGAGGGGTAGGTATTTATAGTGTCCTGAGGGGGATTTAGTGGCGATTTGGGCAGCGGTTACAAAACCGCTACAAAACGCGTTCGTAACATCAGTAGCGGTTATGGAACCGCCACTAGTAGGTCTAGAACCGCTACTAAGTTTTACTAATTTTAAAAAAAATATACTCAAGCTACATTAAAAAAACATTATATATGAATGTTTGATATACATTGTTATGAAAATTTTACAAAATGAAAAATAATTATGGCTAGCTGCTTCAATCATCTTCTTCTTACTCCCGCCTAAAAAGAAAATAAACAAATATATAAATTTTTATTGCGAATTGTTTTGAAATTTGTTTAAATTATTTGTAGTGAAAAGCCTCACCTAACTACAGGTAAATGGCCGTATTCTTCCGAAATGAGGTTTTTGAAGTTGTCAAGTTCAAAATACTGGCTGCCTAGTTCCAGATCATCTTCGTCACCCATTTCGTAGAGGTCACAAGGCTTCATATGAATCACCATGTGCTAATCTTTGTGTTTCTGATCTTCCACATAGTAAACATGCTGCGCCTGTGAGGCAAGAATATACAGCTCGTCATCTACCACTTCCCTTGTGTGAATGAGCCTCGAGAAATTGAAGGACATGATGCCCAAGTTGTCCTCGGTAATGCCTCGAGAAGTTCTGGTGTCTGCCCACATGCAGTTGAAGAGAGGCACGGTTAAATGACCTTGATAGTTCAGCTCGATGATGTCTACGAGCTTCCCATAGTATGATACGCCTCTAAATTACATGTCTGTACCTCGTGAGCTGGCATAACTCCTTGTACTGAATGTGCCAAAGACTCCGAAATTCTGGGTGAGCGAACCTTCATCCCTTGCAACGGTGCAGAACTTGAAACCATTTGAAAGAGGCAAGAACGCACAAGAGGGGGGGTGAATTGTACTTTTTAAAATCAAAGCTAAGTGAAACAATGTTTATATTGGTTCAGCCCAATCTTGGCCTACATACAGTTCTCTAACTTTCAGTTGGGTTCTACTAATGCTTCAAGATTAACTCAGGCTCTTGAATTCCCTTACAAGTGTCAGCAAGAAGTCTCTCTCTCTCTCTTTACTGATCACTCCCCCTTACAACTTGTAAGATTACACCCTACTCTTAAGATCCCACTATCTCAAGAGTAATCCTCACTTGTTGTAAATACAGAATACTTGTTCACTTTATTGAACAGATTGTGTTACACACTGAAGAATATCAATCAATGAACTTTCTGAAGATTGGTGAGTATTGAATGCAGTAGTTACAGACAATCAATATGGCAATCAATATTCTCAACCAACTTCTTCACAATGGCTTTTATACTTTCTTCTGGAAATTTGCCCGTTGTGAAGGTATAGCCGTTGCATGTCCAGAGAGTAAGTTAATCTGATATGGAGTATTGAGATTGTATTTCAGGAAAGCATTAAGTCCATTTTACTTGTTTTACTTTAGTTCATCTCTCTTCATTAATTGCTGGAAGTAGTTGGTGTGTCTAACGACTTTATTGACAGTTTGCGTGCCAAGTTAACTTCCTAAAATAGGTCTGTGCACTTTCTGTACTTGATAGCTTAAAATAGAGTAAACCATTGAATTTTGAATAAATCCTATTGCCACTTCGATCATAGCCTCTGAACGATCATAGGGGATGGCTTCTGATCGATCATATATCGATTACACATAGATCATAGCCTGCATCACTAAACATTAAGTTAGGAAATTACCCGCCTAATCGATTACAGGGGAACCCTGATCGATTAGGCGTGTTCAATCAATTGCAAACAGATTATACTCAAATTACATGCTTTCTCTGATTAATCACTCAATGTACTCTAATCGATTAATGCTCTCTGATAGATTAGACTTAGATTATCTTGTTTCTTCTTATTGATTAAAGCTCTCCAATCGATTAGGCTTAGAATCTTTGTTTCATCTGATCTATTAATGCTCTTTGATCGATTAGGCTCATTTCTCTGATTGATTACTTAGAGTCCTTGATAGATCACAGAGGTCTCTAATCGATTGGGCGAACACAATTCTAACTTCTAATCTGAACCTAATCTAACCCTAATCGATAAGGCTTTAAGTTTCTTAACTTGTAATCTTAACCTGATCGATTAGGCATTACTTAGGATTTTTCTATCAGATTAGATCTAAGTCATTCCAAATCTTTACCTAGCCTTTCTTCATGCCTAAGTTTTGTTTAGTTATCATCAAAACTCATTATTCTAACACCGTTGACGTTGTATGCCATACATCTCTTGACATGGTCGAGAATACCAGTTGCTAGATTTATCCTATCAGGCGGATGGGGATTATTGTCGTTGAGTATCCTTCGTGTAAACCAATTCGGAAACTCTCGATGGACCTTTTTATCCACCTCAGCAGACGACCTTATGCGGCTTCGTAGTTGGTGTTTAACATAATGGCGGAAATCCCTAAAATTCAATGGAACATATCAAAGGATTCTGTGGTTTGGAAATAAAAAAATAATATGATACATGTATATAGTGTTAGAATTCTTACTGAATGTAGGCCTCAACTTGAGGGTAATTTGTCAAGACATGTCTGTGTGCTTGCAACCTCTTAGTGGAAGTGAGCATGTAATACTGACTTCCTCCAACTGGCTTTCCGACAGGCGGGAATTGTAACACCCTAAATTTTAGAAAATAGAAAATAAGGATTTATTGAAGGTCTTGGGGTGGCGTTTAGAAATTAAAAAGGCTTATAAATAAATTTATGAGGTTAGGTGTATTTTTAATAATTCTTAAGGCTTATTTTCTTTATTAATTGTGGAAAGATAATTGGAAGATAAATTTAAATAAGGGAATATTTAGAACCTTGAGATATTATTTGATATTTAAAAAGTCTTATAAATAAATTTGGGAATCAAAGTATATCTAGGAATATTATTTTTAGAATAAATTCAGATTAATTTGTAAAGGAAATGGTAATTAAAATTTTTAAAGAATGGCATAAAGGAAAAGAGGAAAAATAAAAGAAAAGGAAAATGACAATATCTGCCCTTAGTTAAAAATATCTTTAGTTATAACAGGAGGGGTAAGATAGTAATTCACCTAATTAAAATATCTCTCCTCTTAAATATATACTCACACGTGTTCCCGTTCTTCACCGTCTCTCTCCCTCTCAAACCCGATAGCCCTCCCTTCCTCACCTCTCTCTGCTTTCTTTGGTTCTCAACGGCGAGCTTGGGATAGGCCGGCGATGAAGGGTGATGGAAACACACACAAAGCTTGGGATAGCTTTGGGTAAGCTTTTCTCTCCATTTTCCTTCTCTTTCTAGGCTGATGTAAATGAGAGTGGGGAAAGGGATCAAATTGATTTCAAGGGTTCTGAGGATTTTGAATTCATAAAATCGAAGTTACGGCTTCCATTTATGCGATTTGGGTAGTGATTTTGAAAAAGGAAGGGTGTTTGATCGGATTACTCAGTGAACCCCAAATTTCCCATTGTTCACCGACGCTTTCATTATGTTTATTGGGGATAATCGACTCAGAACCTTGATTAAACATGAATAATAGTAAGATAAAATTAAGAAACGTATTTTATGTTAAATTTTGGAATATTTTCTGGCTTGCTCGATTGTTCTTCTTCCTTGTCAGATTTCTTTGCTATTCGGACCTCGTTCCCTTTGTAATTGTTTTGAGCGTGATGAAGGTGGAATAGGAATGATATTCAGGGATGTTTAATTGATTGTTATTTGAATGTGGAGTTGTTTAATTTCTACTCCTTTCTGTATGTTCTGTTCGGATGATCACAATGAAAGGGATAGGGGAAGATTTTGATGATATTAAGCCTGAATTAGAATTCCATTATGTGTGATTGGAATTCCCTAATGATGATAGAAAATTTCTATTCTCTTTTGTGTGGGTGTATGCTCGGGTGTGTAAAGAAAATGAGGAGGAGAAAAAGGAACTTATGAGTACAGGAGTTTCTATGGTATTTGGAGAACTTTTTGGGTTGTTGGGGAAGTCTTAAATTAATTTGGTTATATTTGTTTGGTATTATTGAGTATTTATGTAATGGTACAGTTAATTGCTGATTGAATGGAAGAGTGGAGCTTTCTTTTCTACCTGTTATGGTGTGTTGGTGATAAAGGAAGAGTTTATGGTATTAGAACTAAATTAGAATTATTATCTTGTACGTTGAAGTTTTGAATATATTGCTCTATTTGCTGCGATGTCCGATTACTTTGCTCTTTGATGATGAACAAATGATGATCGCAATAGAAGGGAAGTTGTTTATGGTTTTGAATGATGAATATTTGATTATTTTGGGTTGTTGGAGTTTGGCGAAGGTGTGTGAAGGGTTAAAAGGAGTATTGATTTTAGATATGTGCTATTAGAAACTAATTTATGGAAGCATTGTTTCATATTTCAAATAGGTTGAAAGTTACCCAATATGATGGTTTTGGAACTGAAATTATAGTAGTTGAAGTTTAGATTTTGTATATGGAACAATGAAGAGAGGATTTATGAAGTTTATGGGGATGATTAGATTGATACTTTGGTGAACTGAATTTATTTAACTAAGCTTATAGACAGTGAAGTCAGGAGGTTTAAAGGCTTAATGAGTAAATATGTGGCAAGTTCTTCCTTCAATTTTGGGTAATAGAAAGTGGGGAATAGTTGTAAAAGATTTTGCTTATCTAATCATAAGTAAAAGATGGTTCAAAGGGTGTTACACGTATGTTATTAGTTTCAGTTTTGAAAGCTATTATAGTTAATTGATGATTTATGATTCCAGAAGTTAAGTCAAAATTTCAATTTTAGAGGCATGATGATGATGATAAAGCTACTGCTATGATGGTGAAAGTTTCAATACTTTGTAGTGGCTGTTTAATACATGATTATTAGAGATGTTTAAGATTTTCAATCATGCCTAGAGATTTCAAAATAAAGGTTAATGCCCTTTTTATTGAAGCGGGAATTTTCAGGGTTGTTGTACGATAGGTGTTGATTAGGAGTGTATTAGAATCTATTCTGGTTATTGAATGAAGTATTTTGCATCCTTTGTTGATGTTGGCAAAAAGCTTCGACTCTTTTAGGTAAATGTTATAAATGAAGTTTAGTTAGGAATTGAAGTTGTTCAAGGATGTTTTGTTGGACTTTTCTGTTTAATTTTGAGGGTGCGTATAACTTTCTGACGTTAAAATATTTGATTGGTTGAAATGATGCAATAAAGATTGTGTTTTGATGAGGATTGACTGGAATGAGTTAAAGATAGAGTTAGAAGCTGGTGAGACATAAATGGCCATTGTAAATAGGATTTTTCTGTGAATAGAAATTGAGAATAAAGATTCATAGTTATGTAATATAATTCTTGGTAGTAAGATCAAATGAAGTTGGTTCTTATACGAATTTGTGGAGTAAGGGATTTTGCTTTGAATTTAATTCCATTGGAAACAAAAGTTTCAAGTATTACAAGGATAATTGATTAAAAAGGGATAGATTTAAGTTGCATTAATGGGAATTATAATGTTTATTAGGATGGACTTCTATTTGATTACTTGCATTGGAGAATTTTAATGGATAATGGCTTTTGATTCTGTTTTGGGTTAAAGGTTATATGAAATTGTGATGTTAAGAATTAAACATGATGGTTGCTATTTGATGTTTAGGAATGAAATATTTTAGTTTAACAATTGTTTAGAGTTGTCGTTTTAAGACGCATGTCTAAAGTAATTTAACTTCTTTGAAATTTAATACAATTGTTTCTGATTGTGCATAAGATATAGTGGGTGATCTAGTCTAGTTTTGGAAACAATAATTTATCTTTATTTCTAGTTGAAGTTCCTAGGTATTAAGTAAGTGTTCCAAATTGTTAAGACATGATGGAAGATTCTAAGTTATGGATTAAATCCATGTGTATGAGATTGGAGATTTGGGACTTGAAAGGAAAAATATACTTTGATAGTTAAAGAAGATCGTATATATGAATATTATGTTGTGACGGAATGAATTTGGGGATTAGGAACTGAGTTGTTTTAAGATTTTGTTTTAGTATTCAAAGTTTACAAGTATTGATAATGATTTATCAAGGTTGTGTGGAATTGATTATAATTAGGTTTGAATTCAAAAGTCTCGCTCTGTTCCTGTTCTTGAAGGTTTTGATGATGGAATCTAAGAAGCGAAATAAATAGGATTAATATAGACTTGGTTTATAAACCTTGAACTAAAGAATTAAGTTGAACTTGATGTTGAGTTATGTATTAAATAAATGACTAAGGTCTTTAAAGAATGATTTTTATAAAAACTATTGGTCAAACATTGAGAATAAGAAAGTTTAATGTAAGTAAATTACTAGAATAATTTCAAATGGTCAAGATCCTAATTAAGTTAGATAAATTATAATTTGCTTAAATGAGAAGATTTGGGGTAGTATTAATTAAGTTAGGAATCGAAAGAGAGAGAAAGAGACGCATCGGTTAATTTATAGTTCAACCCCTAACCCAAACCCATATCTGTATATAGGCCCTGACTCTTGATATAAGCTCAAGAAAGTAGAAGGAAAGAAGCTAATTCAGGAATATGTTATGGAATCCAGGTAATAGTTTATCTCCATTCACTAAATTGCATGTATAATTTTGTAATACCTGTTGCATTTGAATGGTATTCCTTTTATGTTGAAGTACTCCAGGCTTAGGTGGTTCGTTACCCCTTTGCCAAACCAGTTAATTATAGCTTTAAATGTTATAACGAGAAGTCCTGCAAGTAGAACCTCCACTAGTTAATGAGGATATTGTTATCAGTGGCTGGTAGGTGTTTATGTCACCCAAATTAGTAGCATAAATGCTATCATTATTTGTAAAGGTTTATAAAATGTATACATGACAATGTATGCATGAGATTTAAAGTAAATGGCATAAACTGCGTTGAACTGCTATTTTCAAGGATTGTAATGTCCCACATCAGCTGGGTTCGATATGTTCCAAACTTATATAAGGTGTTGGACTCTCTTACCCATCAGGACGTGTTTTCATGGGTAAGTGTGGGAGGCTTCGGCCATTATCGCTACCGTGAGGAACAAAACCATGAGGGGCATAGCTATGTCGCCAAAGCGGACAATATCCTAATCGAGGCTTGGGCTATTACAAGAATAATGTGTTGGAAGGTGATTAGACATTGGTAGGGTTGTCATCGACACGAGGAGGGCGACTGAATGAAGTCTCGACGTCATCATCAAAATAGCGCGAACAATATGTTAACACCTCGTCACCAAAGTAACCCTCTACTATAGAACCCTCTGGAGATGCTTTGTTCCTCACGTACGTCAATTTCCCTAAGTATCTGTAATTACAAGTTCAATCAGGTAACTGAAACAAAATCATGAAACCACTAGAAAAATGAATCAGCTGACCTCTCTATGGGATACATCCAATGGTATTGAACTGGGCTGCCCATCTTTGTGTCTTGACGAGGTGTACAGTGAGATGGACCATGTCTGTGAAGAAAGACAGGGGAAATATCATCTCCAAATGACAGAGCATTAGAACGATTTTTTCCTGCAATTGATCCAGCTCTGCTTTGTCTAAAACATTTGCACACAACCGTCGGTAGAAAGAACTGAGTTGAACCAAAACATTAGACACCTCCGGGGGCAGTGTGCTTTTAATTGCCAGAGGTAGGAATTGCTGGAGCAAAACATGGCAGTCATGGCTTTTCCATCTGACAATCTTCTTATAGTGCATGTCCACACATATTGAGATGTTGCTTAAATAACCATCAGGGACCTTAATGTCCTTAAGTGTGGAGAGGAAGACTTCCTTGTTGGCTCTTGTCAGCGTGAATGAGGTTGGGGCAAACTTGTCATTCTCATTCGGCCATGCGTCTTCACGTATTCCCATTGCCATCAGATCTTTCCTTGCTTGGAGATGGTCCTTAGACTTTCTGGACTCGTTCAGTAACGTGTACAAAACATTGTCACACACATTTTTTTCGATGTGCATGACATCAAGACAGTGGCAAAGCATATTAGATTTCCAGTAGGTGAGCTCGAAGAATATGCCCTTCTTTCTCCATTACTGCACGTTTTCCCCTTGGGACTGGCCGCATCCCCTTCTGCCCCCAGGCTGAACGCCATCTGTCTTCCCGAACTCTACGTGAACATATTCAAGCTATTGAAGAACATATGTGCAAGATAAAAACATAGGAGGATCTCTCATTTCCTGTGATCCATTAAATCTAATCCTCTACAGCCGGAACCTATGACCTCCTGGAAGGAACCACCGATGACCCATGAAGCACCACTTGCGACTCTGAGGAAGGCAGACCGAGTCTTGGTCAAAGTTGTAGTTGGGTCAAGCTCTACCTCGTATGTACGTTCTAACCAGACAATGTGCCAAGTCCTGGAAAATTGCTCACTCTCCACATTAACAACTCACAGAGTGTGAAGAGTTTCTTACTGTAAGCGTCATACATCTCAATTCCGTTGCTCCAAAATTCCTTCAACTCCTGTATCAATGGTTCAAGGTAGACATCTATATCGTTTCTAGGAGCTTTCTTCCTTGGAATAATCATCAAAGAATGAATGAGCTCTATTTCATACACATCCAAGGGGGCAAGTTGTACGGTATCAATACCACTGGTCATATACTGTACGTAGTGCTAAGATTCCCGAACGGATTGAACCCATCTAATGCGAGAGCAAGGTATACATTTCTCGGGTCATTAGCGAATTTCGGGAATTGGGCATCAAACGCTTTCCAAGCCTCAGCATCCCTAGGATGTCTCAACTTCCCATCAACGTGTGGCTCTGATGAATGCCACCGCATGTGCTCAGTCGTTTTGGATGACATATACAACCTCTGAAGTCATGGAGTCAGGGGGAAATATTTGAGAATCTTTGCAGGCTTCTTGGTTGCTATTTGACCCCTCTTTGCCTGTTTGTACCGAGATGCATTACTTTGCTTACATCTATCCAACTCGACGTCGTCTCCCCAATACAACATACAATCATTCGGGCAGGCATGGATTTTAGTGTAGTTCAATCCCAACTTGTTAATAGTCTTCTTTGCTTCGTAGAATGAATGTGCAGTTTCTGCCTGAGAGAATCCATCTCCCAATAATTCTAACACCATCGACATCCCCTTATCGCTGAAGCCACACAAGCACTTGATATTGTAGAGCTTGACAAGAAATGATAGTTTCGAATATTTACTGCACCCTGAATAAACAATATTTTTAGTCTAAAAGTAACATTTATATGACAAAACTAGAAACAAAATGAGGCAGTTTTTAGTTGAATCTTGAAACAATGGCTTATCTGCTTCCGTCATAAGGTCGAAAAAATTCTTTGCAGTTTCATTTCTGAAAAACTCCGGGAGTGGTCCTTCAACCCCTTCCTGACTACCGATGCTGTCACCTTACACCCTGAAAGCATCACGCACAACATCGTTAAATGGATCCACATGATCGTCGTCATTGTCGATTTGCATTCCAACCTAGGATGTTCCAGCAACTGCTTCACCGCCATCATCATCGTTCTCTCCATGAATCCCCCAGAATGTGTAATTGGATGAGAATTTTTTCACTATAAGATGCTCACGCACAACATTTCTGGGATGCCACTTCTTAAATTTACATTTCGGATAAGGACACAGTATCTGATTGTTAACACCCGTGCGGTTAAAAGCAAAATCTAAGAAGTGGTCCACACCAACTATATAGTGGGGGGACATCCATGGCAAATTATCCAAGATTTATCCATCATATGACTGAAGATATTATCAAAGAAGGAAAGAGCTTAATAGGTTGAATGAAATGTGAAAATGAATTGGAAAGGATCAAGGGCTTATAAAAGGAAATCTAGATGTTAGTAGCAGTTACAAAACCGCTACTAAATACACCATGAAGACTTTTTTACCGTTGCGAGTGTGTGGGGGTCGAAAATAATGTTTATTTAATTAGTAGCGGTTACAAAACCGCTACTAACACTGCGACTAACTCAATTAGACCGTTGGAACAGGAACAAGTGCGTGGCATTTATCTAAGTATTATATTAGTGGTGGTTCAGAACCGCCACTAAGTGTTTTGAAATCAGTAACCGCCACTAATTTTTATATATATATATATATTTTACATATTAGTGGCGGTTAGAAACCGCCACTAATTTTCTTCTTTTTTTCTTTTTCCAAACAGTAATGTTGTTTATATATTTTTTCTAAATACCGTATGAGATAATAACAAATAACAAAGGTTTATTTATTAGTCACGAAGAAACCTTTTTTTAGCTGTTAAGAAAAATTATCACCCTAACTGTTAAGTAAAAATTAAATAAGATCATAACAACTAACAAAATTATGCAATATTGAAAATAAGAAATGTTTGAACAACAAATATTCAAATTAACAAACATTTAAATATAAAAATGTTCAACTAAAATCCTGAAATTAACAAACTTTCTAATAAAAAAAAGACTCTAGAGCTATGCAGGAGGCTGATCGTCGTCTTGATGCTCCGGAGAACGGTTGCGAGGGTACTTCGGTGGTGGAGGTAGTGGTACTCGTAAAGAAGATCCATCTGGGTCGACCCTCCACTGTATCCGTTCGAGCGTTCTATTGGCGGTTTTCACCCAGGACTCCAGTCTGTCGTACACCTGATCCATCACCCGTTCCGTAATCTCATGAGTGAGCCTCTCCCTCATTTGTGCCTCATACTCAGCGTCTCTCCAAATCGGGCCACTAGTGGATGGTTGGCTTGAAGCTGCAAATTGGGCACTGCCTGGATCGCTTGACCTACCGTACACCACCGAAGGTCGGGCTCCGAATCCCATCCCGCGCACCCGGCTAGGGTGCTCATGAGGACCTAGGGCAGCCCTGAGCGAGGTAGTGGGGTCTACATTATCCCCCTGCGGCTCACCGATCTCTCTCTCCGCTTCTTTAATCCTAGCCTGCAAACACAAACATATTTACAATTTTAGTTTAATGTCATTGTTATTAAAAATATAATAATAAAATAAATAAATAAAATTTTACAATTTGCTCCTCAGCCTCCCTCAATGATGGGCTCCTGTCCATGTGTTTGTGCTTTATTTGGTAGAAACGACCGTAGGTAGCCTTCTGCCCCTTCTTTGCAACTTCAACCGCCTGAAAATTATGATACAACTAAATATTAATATATAAAATGAAATTATTTTTAAATTAAACAACAAAGCTTCATTCCTTCATACCATCTCTCTGTAGCCAACCGAAAACGGCTTCGTCCCAGCCGTATGATAAACCTTCTGATGCGCCTTGACGGGAAAACCTTGTTGCGACCTCTTCTGTTGACGTAAAATAAAATTGAATAATCATCAGTAATTCAAAAATATTTCTCCAATATGATATTTCCATATCAATTCAATAATATTATTCATTATACCTTTCCTATGTCTCCCCTCCTCCAACGCACATATATCTCCCACGCATCCGCAGGAACGCCACCAGGGACATCATCGATCACCTCCTGAAGCGGCCTACTCCCCATCTAATCTCTTGCTTTGAACAGCTCCAACCGCTTGTTCTTTCAACCGTCCCCCATCTTTGATTCTATCCAATTCTTGCGGATGTCTCTCACATCAAACTTCCTCTGTAAAATATAAAATTTAACTATGGTTAAATAATATTATGATGATAATAATTAAAATCATATTCCAAACATAATAAATAACAATAACAAATCATAAATACATTTCCTACAATATGTATTAAAATCAAATTCCAAACATAACAAATATGAAATAACAAATCATAAATACATTTCCTAAAACTAATATTAAAATCAAATTCCAATCATAACAAATAAGAAATAACAAATCATAAATACATTTCCTAAAACTAATATTAAAAATCAAATTCGAAACATAACAAATAATAAATAAAAAATCATAAATACATTTCCTAAAACTAATATTAAAATCAAATTCCAATAATAACAAAAAAGAAAAGAAATAATAAATACAATTCCTAAAACTAATATTAAAATCAAATTCCAATAATACTCCCTCTATCCCTATATATAAGTGCAAAAAATTTGAATGGTTTTGTCCCTTTTTATAAGAGCCTGACACAATTTATCAAAGCATTTAATAAGTTTTTTCCTATTTTAATCATCATTATTCTCTCTATTCACATTCTCTTTTATACTCATTTATAACACTATTATCACATTTCTCTCTCTTACATAGATAAGGGAAAACTTGAGAAAACAAAATTATTTCATATATATTTATTTCTCTCAATCACTTCCTTAATCTGTGTTATTTTACCCCTTTAGCTCTTATAATAAAGGACGGAGGGAGTAATAAATAAATATTAAATAACACATAATAAGAATATTCCCTGTAGTATTAATTAAAATCACATTCTAATAATAATAAATAATAAACAATAAATAAATTTAAAGTTAGTTCAACAAACCTTCACAATTTCGTTCCACGCGAACTTTTTAGAATCCTTATCAATATTTCTCCAGTCCAAAGCGTCTATCGGGAATCGCTGGTAATTCTAGCCTATACTCCTGCAGAACCTGCTGTATAATTGACCCCCTTGTCCTACCGATAGTTTGATCAACTCGTCGTCCCACTGAACTTTAACTCTGTGTCCGCTCGGAAGGTTCATCGCATCTTGCACCGTCAACCTCCTATCGCATATGCTATCAGAAGGGTCTGTAAAATTTAGGCAACAATTTTATGAGCGATAAAAAATTATAATTATCTGATAAAAACGATAAAAATTGAACTTCTTTACCTTGAACTTGTACTTCATAACCGGTGGACCTTCCGGTGGATCGTTCAAGGGGCCCCGCGTCTTCATTTTCCTCCTCGTCCAACCAACGTGCCATATCTTCGAAATCCGCTCCTCCAGTCTCGTCCAAGTTTTCTTCCCCGCTCCAGAATGCATTGATTATATTTTCTGGAATCGGCTCGTTCTGTATACGGATGCGCTCTTGTTCTATACGATCCCTCTCGGCTTGCTCAGTCAGTTCCTTACGAAGTCGTTCCTCTTCCTCCTGTTGTTCAGCGGTAATGGGTTCTCTCTACTGCGATCGCTCTTTCTGACCATGATTTTGACTGAATATAGGACAAAACACATCTGCTATTCCTCGTATCAGTCGAAGTCACGTCACGTCGCTTTCTCGCTAAAAAGGCTAAGCCTTTTAAATTAATAATAGTCGCAGTTTGAGCCAGAACCGCGGCTCAAATCACGACTAAATGCAACGTAATAAATGCAGTTGCATTTATTTCGTGAGAAATTAGTGGCTCAAATCAGCGGCCATTCGTTTTCTCTCGGTTTTTTTTCCTAAACCGCGACTAAATTTACGCCACTAAATTTCTCGCCAAAGAGCGCCAATTTAGTTGCGGTTCTTTCCCACAAACCGCCCCTAAATTCCGCCACTAACAACTTCTTTGGTCAAAACATCATATTTACTTGCGGTTTCTGCTTGTAACAGCTACTAATTCATCATTATTGGCGGGTTTGGTGTTCCGCTACTAATGTAATCGCTATTAAAACTCGCTTTTTTTGCAGTGCACATACATACTTAGCATCAATTGGATAATAAGCTTAATTCAATCGATGCCTACGTTTGTTCAAAAATCAAATTGAAAACACAATGATTGTTTAATCGTAGCAGGTTAGCACCTGTTAAGTGGGTGAATTCCGCAATTTTTACTTTCAAATTAATACATATTTATGGGGTGGGCACATGTTATCCATTTAGAAAAGTAACTTATAAGTTAAATTTTTTTTTTGACATTTTTGTTATAGTTCAAAAAGTTATAAGTATACTTTTACACTCCAAATATTTTGGGTGTCAAGTACACATTTGTTAATACTTCATGGATACATAGATTTACATCTTAAAACTTTATATTACGGGTTTTTACTAAGGTTAGTAGAATTAATTATACCTGTTGATATCCTTGCTTTTGGATTGTAATAGCAGGATCAATCATGAAAGTTGTACCTTGCCTCAATTGGCCGTTCCTCTAACGAATATTTTAGAATAATTAATATTTCTCATAAAATAGTTTTAGGGGCAAAAATATGATCATCAGTTGTTCACCTTTAACGTTTAAATAAGAATCAAGTTTGTCGGATGTATGACTCCTGTAAAGAGATAATGAACAATACACATTAGTTATAAAATCAATATTATATTTAAAAGATCTACACTCAATCTTCTTAAACATTTACTTATATACATGTTACTTAATGACACTTCTTGTGTCAAATCGCAAAATATCTTTGAAACAAAAGGATATATTACTCTCTCCAGTCCTAATTATAACATCACTTTGACTTTTTTGAAAAAAGTTAAGGATTTAAAATTAATCAATTTAAAATATCTATAGTTATCTTTTTTCCTCAAAACTAATTTATCTTACTTATAAACTATCTATAATCCAATTACATGTAAGATACGTTAAAATTAAGCGGTCTATTTGGCTTCCTTAGTCTCCATAAAGAAGATCAAAGTGATATTATATTTAGGACCTGAGGGAATATTAAATTTAGACGACACTTCATCATTTTAAAATCAAAATGCTGTAATATTTTATTTAAATTTTTTTATATGCTTGTCCTAATCAAATTTAATTCATATATATGTGGTTGTGCAAATGGGACGAATCTATTTGATGAAACAACCGCGAGCTTCATTTTTTACTCGCCTTTTCTACTTCCTAGGGGCTACTTTGATGTTGAAACTAAGGGTCAGGGAAAACAAAGAAAATGCTATGGTGGATATTTCAGGTAATTATCTCCTCCATGCCAATTTACGCTGTGGATCATATGTATTTGTCAAGTTTACACCTTAATTGATTATTAATTACACAAAATGCCATTTTCATTAATTTTTTTACAACAATTTGAGCCACCTATTATTTTTTACTGGATCATATTAATCAAATGATATAGGTTGAGTCTTTGCACTGCCACAACCCCCTTTTTAAAAGATCAAATCCCCTACAATAACAACACACACCACAAACATGTCAATATAAGGCCCAAGTGCGTAACACTATCCAATCATTGTAAGTTGCCTTATTGACTTTCAAAGTTATATAATATTAAGAATAATGTTGGATATTTTTATGTAGTAAACTTGTTTTATAATACTCCCTCAATCTCAATATATAAGGTTCTTTTAATCAAATTATAGTTTCTTAAAAAAGTTGTTAAAATTAGTTAAACTTAACAAATGTGTTGAAAATTTTCCCTATTTTCCAAAAATGCCTCTATGAAATAATGGGTAAGATAGAGTAATAATGAGAAAAGTGATGAAATAGAACATAGGAAAGAAATTAATAAATGAGTTAAATGGGTAAAAGTGTATTTAATGATTGGATAATCTCAAATAGTATCTTTTAGCACGCACAAACTCATTCATAAAATAGGGCCTTATAAATACGAACTCACGGAAAATTAGAATTGTTTTTAATTTGTTTCTTGAAACAACAAAACGTCAATGTAGAATTAAAAATCATGAATTAAAAATGAGCATAATGAGATTTTGATCGACAATATGAATTATAATGCCAACAATTACATTCATATCAATGGTCCCAATTGTTGAGTCTTATCCAATCCATATAATGCATTGCCACGTTCTTTCTTTCCAGCCAGCTGATTTAGACTTCTTATCCTAATTTTCAGGCTTTAAAAAAAGAGGACAACAACATTTAGTTTGTTAGTTTGGTCCCAACAATATCAGGGATAATAATTTTTTTTCAAAGAAAAACATGAATTTTATTTTGAAATGATAAATACGTTTGTTTTCTTAAGCATTTTGCTCTAAATAACGTAACCATCTTCACCACAATCTACTCTTGGCTTTTACCTAGGATTTTTGTGGTAAAAACAACAAAACAAAATTAAACACTTAAATTTACAAATGTGTAACATTTTATATAATTATAAATGTGAATAACTCCTAAAAATAACTTTGCCACTATATTAGAATTGGATAATCTTAAAAAATACTAATAAACAAATCTTTTTGGTTCGGTTAATTAAAGACCTTCACTCATGGGCTAAACATATTTCAAGACTTAGATGTAATATTAATTTAAGTTCCATTACCTTTCCCACACACAACCACATATCATAACCTAAATTATGGCCTCACACTGAACCAAATTGCTTCTCAGCTACAAAAAGATTCCAAGTTAATATATACAAAATAATTAAAATATGTTGCCATCAAACCGGGTCCCTATCAACATGACTCGTAAGAATGGTCCCAACTAACTATAACGTTATCCAATTCATAATATGACACAATGCCACATATTCATCCTAATGGATTTAGATTTTTTTCTCTAAAATCTGTGAAGTTATTTATATTCAATACTTTGTTTCCCGTCAGTCAATTTTGACCCCTTTTTCTAAACAAAGATAATACACCACTCTATTCCTTATTATAAGTCAACTCTAACTACTTCTCACATATCAAGGAGTGGAAGTTATAGCATTAAATAAATCTCATTTTTCCAACTTTACCCTTATTTAAGAATATGTTAAAATAATATTTTATGCATTACTCCCTCCGTCCTATATAAGAGCAAAAAATTTGAATAGTTTTGTCCTTTTTTAAAAGAGCCTAACACAATTTGTCAAAGCATTTAATGAGTGTTTCCCATTTTACCCATCATTATATATTCTCTCTATTCACATTCTTTTTCATACTCATTTATAACATTATTATCACATTTCTCTCTTTTACATAAATAAGGACAAACTTGAGAAAACAAAATTATTTCAGACATATTTATTTCTCTCAATCACTTCCTTAATCTGTGTGATTTTACCTCTTTAACTCTTATAATAAGGGACGGAGGGAGTATAATCATTTTCTCTTATCTTCCCCATTTCCAATATAGGGGTAAAATAGTCATAATAACATTAATTGATCCCAAATTGTACTTATATTTAGGAACAAAAAATTTATGATAATTGAACTTATAATAAAAAAAAGAGTGATATATAGGTAAAGCGACATACATTCCAACTTATAAATTTATTTATAAGCCCATATTGATAAGAAATACATTTCAAATGAGTCGTTTAGGAGTTATGTTGACCCCTTTATTAAAACATAAACTCGAACTTGATCTGGCCCTTCTTTTTTTCTTATCATGGAGCAATTAATAATAGTTGGTTCGAGTGAAAAAAGATCGGATTCTTTATAAACAATATTGCAGGTTTAATCTTTTAAAATTAATTAAACTTAAAAAGTTACTCCAAATAACATTAAACAATGTTTCAATCTGACTCAATAGTATTCTATATAAAATAACTGTATTGAAAAAGCATCCATTTTTGTTTTTTTTTTGTTTTTTTGTTTTTTGTATAAAGGATGAAAAATCGTCAATTAACCCTAAAGAACACCACCAAATGTCAATACTTGTCCTTCCGAACGACCCCACTCCCTTATCCTCTACAACACCCATTGTGTTCCCATTTTCTTTTTACCAACCATTGTCTTCCCATTTGCATCCCAATAAACATAATGCATCACACTAAATCTATATTTTTTTTTAAATAGATTGATTATTGAATCAAACAAAAGTTTTGAATGACTATTCATCAATTTTTATTTTAAATGAATTGAATCAAAGAAAAATTAAATGAACGTCACCTGTTACTTGAAAATTTTTAAAAACATAAATTAAATACCTTCCAACCAATTAATTTTTAATAAAATTCCAATAAGATCTTATTGTGGGTTGTTTGATCATTAATGTGATTTTTTATTTTATCAATGATTAATCTTATTCTTTCCCATCTTTTTTCATTCTATATTCTCTTTCATTTTCCCTCATTTTTATATCTCTCTTACTCACCCTCTTCATAAATAAGTGCATACTTGAAAAAAAAAAATTACACACTACTACAAAAAATAGTATTTACGTCCCCATTTTACGTCTCTTTTTTAAATATAAGATGTAGAAAAAAGGCGGTGGCAAAATTGTAAATATATAAAAAAGTTTCAACGTCTCTTTTTTAATTATGAGACGTTGATTCTAAAAAAAAGCGGTAAATACGAAATAGGGTGAAAAAGAAGGCGGGAAAAACTTTCCACGTCTCACAAATTTTATGAGACGTGAAAAGTTGTTAATCCACGTCTCATAAATTTTATGAGACGTGGATTAAGGACTTTCCACGTCTCATAAATTTTATGAGACGTTGAAAGACGTGGATTTAAAAAAAAAACTTTCAACGTCTCATAAATTTTATGAGATGTTGAAAGTCGTGGATTTAAAAAAAAAAAAACTTTCAACGTCTCATAAAATTTATGAGACGTTGAAAGTTCCTGCGACGTGGATTTAAAAGAAACAGACAGAAGATCTTATCTTTGCTTTTGGTCTCTCTCTCTCTAAATTTACAGATCTGATTTCGAAATTTCCATTCCATCTCCTCTCTCTCAGCATCTCCCTCGACATCTTCTCCCTCGCCATCCTTCCCTCACCACTGCCTTCACCTTGCCGCCATAGACCGATGTCGTGGCTGTGAGCGAGATCAGTCGCGATTTGCATCCAAGAAAGCCAGGTCGAGAGATCAGTGAAGCTAGGGTTCAAGCGATTTGGTATGTAGTTGTTTTTTTGGAATAATATAGCAGTACAATGATTTATCAATTACTTTGTGCCACAGATTTTGTATCCCTACTTCCCCTTCTTCAACTTCAACCTCTCTTCCCCTTTCCGTCAGTTTCTTTTTCTTCTCCAAGCTTAGATCTTTCCATGTCGCCACTGCCACAACGAAGCCATGGTCTCTTCTATCTCTTCCTTTCTTATATTTATATTCACTTCTAGATTGTCTATGATTTATATACAAATTCCCAATCTAGTTTATTCGTTGATTTTTTTGTTTGAATTGAAATGTGCTTTTTTTTTGTGATTAAGAGCTCGCTTGACAACCCCAAAGAGCACCATGAACTGGTCAGGCGTGATGTTAAGCAGGTAAGAAGCTTGCCCCTGCTCCTTTTTTACCGACCCTGCCTTCAGTTATTTGCATTTTGTATATGTTTGTTTTAATGAATTAGTATTTATTATTGGCATTGATTTGTTAAAACTTGGTCGTGACTTTTGTTTATTTCAGGTTATATGTTCAGTTTGTGATGTTGAGTAGGAGGTAATTAATGTCTTCTTTGTTGTGATTTACTTAGTTGAATTGACTCTGATTGGCTTCTAATAACTTGATAATTAAGGTTGCAAAATTATGTTCTAACTGTGGTGTCAATATGGGAGAATATTATTGTGACATTTGCAAATTCTATGATGATGATGTAAGAACAAGAATAGCAAGAACAAGTCATATGCGTATAATATAATTAAGCTTTGTCTCTTTTATAACATTTTTGTAATATTAGTTTGGATATAAATAATAAAATTAGTTCATTTTTTTATTTTAAGTGTTATATTTCTATTATTCAGATAAGATATTGGGGGTTTTTTTAGATTGTGGTTAATCAGCTTAATTAAAAAAATATTCTTTTTTTTAAAAAAAGACTTTTCACGTCTCTTATTTGAAAAAGAGACGTGAAAAGTATTTTTTACGTCTCACATTAAAAAAAGAGACGTGAAAAGTGGTCACAGAAGACTTTCCACGTCTCACATTAAAAAAAGAGACGTGGAAAGTCCGCACTTTTCACATCTCATTTTTGAATGTGAGACGTGGAAAGTCTTCTGTGACCACTTTCCACGTCTCACATTCAAAAATGAGACGTAGAAAGTGCGGACTTTCCACGTCTCATTTTAAATGTGAGACGTGGAAAGTTCCGACTTTCTACGTCTCCCGTATCCACTTCCCACAAAAAAGAGACGTGAAAAGTCCAAAAAAAGAGACGTGAAAAGTGTTTTCTGTAGTAGTGACACACTCCTTCCAGTCTTTAATATAAGACTCATTTGATATTTTTAGGATAATAATAAAGCCAAATAAATCGTTTAATTATATATTACACATAATTAGATTGTATACTAGTTTATAACTCAAAGTGATGGTTTAAAGAAAAATGATAACGGTTAGTTTTTTTTTTAAATGTCAAAATGCATTGAAAAGATAAGCATATACATCAATTTACACGTTAGAATGATAAAAAGATAGGCATATACATCAATTTATTCGTCAAAATGGTAAAAACCAATGTTCAAAGAACGGGGTCGGACCGGTTCAACCGGGAACCGGCCAGTAATCCGATCCGGTTGACCCAAAAAACCGGGAGGAAGGCTGACCCGGTCAACCCGGATAAACGGCCAACCCGGGCGGGTCAACGACCGGGTTGAACCGGAAAAACCGTCCAACCCGGGGGTTGAACCGGGTTGGACCCTTTTTAAAAAAAAATCATTTTATTATAATTCACCTAATTACTAACTTTCACTTCACTCAATTTTAGAAATTAGGAAACTATAATACTTTAAATGCTATTTTACTTGCATATACTTAATATTTAATTATTGTTACTCTTAGTATTTATATTTTAGTCTATGGATTGTAGAATAATATTTATTTTCACATGTAATCAACTAGTACTTTCTCTTTTTTCCTATATAGAAACATTAAAATATTTATATTTGATGAATTATGTATACCTATCTACATTTACATTTTGATATTAGTGAGTATTAATGTTAATATCAATAAAATTTTATTATTTTAATATAACCGGTTTGACCCGGTCGGACCCCCGGTCGGACCATTAACCCTTAAACCAGTGCCTCATCCGGTTCGATGCCCGGTCCGATTTTTTGAACCTTGGTAAAAACAAGAAAGGCATAAATAAAATATTAGAAAGTCTATGACCTATGAGGTCAAGAACCACGACAAATTTTTCTTTTTTAAAAAAATCCAATAAAAAGGCTAATGTCTTGGTGGGATGATGTTGGAGGAATTTTTTATGGCTCCTTCTACTGGTTTAAAGTGATTCGTCTAACTTTTTAAACTTCCTTAAAAAGCCATTGTGTTTTATATTAAGGTCTTGAGGGGGTATTTATTACTTTTAACTAATTTTAAATGAGATTGTAAGCCACATAACTCAGTTATTAAACTCTTATAAAAATGACAGGATCCGAGAAGTACATATTAATTATTAACCCAATGAGAGTTCACATGTTAAATGTATGAATTTGACTCCACATGATCTTCTTACTCAACAAACAAATTATACTTGATAGCTACTCCATTTGATTCTAATTATAAGATCACTTTGACTTTTTTAGAGAAACTAATGGTGCAAAATTAATCACTTTAAAATGTCTATATTTATCTTTTTTGCTTAAAACTAATTTACCTTACTTATAAACTATCGTATAATATAATTATATGTAAGATATGTTAAAATTAAGCGATCTATTTGACTTCTTTAATCTCCACAAAAAAATCAAAGTAATCTTATATTTTAAGACCGGAAAGAGTATAATAAGCTGTTTTGATCGAGTAATTAAGTTTAGCCAAAAAACTTTGATCATGATTAATATATGCTTGTCAATTCTTTATATTATACTCTTAATTTTATTTTACATATAAAGGGTCAACTATGATATGTCCCGGATTTTTTTTTTTTTTTGACTGATATGGAAGGGGATTGATTTTGATTTTGTCCGTTTCTATCTCAACCAAACTTGTTGTCGTTTCATTGAATAGGCTATCAAGATAAAGATATAATCTTATATTATATTACCTCCGGTCCTAATTATAAGAGTCAGTTGACTTTTTTTGGGGAAATTAAAAAAGCAAATTAGACCCCTAAATCTTAATATATGCAAAATGTAATTAAATTATATGATAGTTTATAAGTAAAATAACCTAGTTTTAAGGAAAAAAAGGTAAATATAAACAATTCATAGTGGTATATTTTGAATCCTTAATTTTTCCAAAAAAGTCAACTGGCTCTTATAATTAGGACCGGAGAGAGTAATTCGAGAATATATATTCTTTTCACTTTTTTTTCCAACATATATTCTTTTCCCAATGGTTTCTAGAATAACACACTTTTATGCATTAAAAAATGGGAAAATAACAAAAAATACCTTTCAAATTTTAAAATCCCAACAACTATTTAAGTATAGGTATTAACAAGTCAAAGATAGGTATTACTAGGGCTGTTCAACATTATCCCGTCCCGGCCGTTTAGGGACGGGACAAACCGGGACAGGACAGAATGCAGCTTCGGGTCAGGACGGGGTCGTCCAGATCCCGTCCCGTCCCGAATATATGTATGTATGTTCATATTTTTTTAAAAAAAAAATACATGTGTCATATGTCTCATGTGTAAATATATATGACTTTTTTTAAATATATATATATAACTCTAACTTCTAAACTAAATTCAAACCATTCATTGATATCAAATTTCTTGTCCGCTGCCACTATGCTTTCAAATTCTATTTAAATGTGTAGTGGTTGCTACTTTTTTTGCTCTAATTATTATGTTTTTGGTTTATTATGTATTAATATGGAGTGCTCATGGTACTGGAGGAGATTTAATCATGCTATAAAATCACCCACCAAGTGTGTTGCTCTGCAAAAAAAAAAGATTTTTGGGTCAATTTTTTTAATTGGGAAAAAATCTCGGGACAAGGCCTGTCCCGTCCCGTCCCAATCGAGACCTGGACAAGTTCGAGACGGGACGGGACACGGGACAGGAATCATGTCCCGAACACTTTTCTTCGGGACAGAATAGGATGGGGTCGTCTCGGTCCCGTCCCGTGAACACCCCTAGGTATTACAACTATTAACAACTGCTTTTGGATTTTGAAATTTGGTAGGTATTTTTTTTTTTTGTCATTTAAAAAAAAACACTCACCAAGATTTCAAGACAAGGAATACCGTATCTTACCGCTAAACATTATCGCACTATCTTCTGAGCTCTATAATCCAAATAACTCAAGAACATTCTTTTTTTTTTAATGGCAAAATAACTCAAGAACATTCTATAAGAATTTCTCATGCCTGAGTTTGTAACTTCAGTGTGTAATTTATACTCTCTCACGCACTTAATATCGGAATTGGTATTAATCCTAACACATAATTTTAGTCTGTCAATTTTAAGTTATTCATATCAATGCTTAGTCAACCATAATTAAATAAGAGGGGTATTAAAAAGATAATTAGTATGCTTTTAAAAACATAATATATTAACTACTCCAATTTAACTAATATTTTTAATATAATCAAATTAAATAAATACTTTTGTGGTTATATTTATAATGCAGAGAGAGAATATTTTATTTGATTTTATTTATCGGTAATGTTTTAAATTTTGTGTGTGAATGTATAATATTACCTTTTATTTATTATATGTTAACTTTATCCTCATGTAGGTACATGAAAATTAAATTGGCATAAAATTGAAAATTTATTGAATTTCAGGGTGGAATTGATTGGGTTTAGAGTTGGTATGAAATATGTTAGAAATAATCCGAAATAATAAAAAAATGAATTATCCAAACCTTTATTTAATTTTGGCCCACTTAATCAATTATATACAAAATTGGTGGACTAGGCCCCACATTGGGTGCCAGCTGTCCTCTCTCCTTTATGCCCCGTTTGATTCAGAGAATTGTTTTTAAGGAAGTGGAAGTGAAAATAGATGTGGAATTAGAAGTGGAAGTAGGTTTTAAAGTCTGTATGGTGTGTAGATGGAAGTGGGATATTTTTTTTATTTATATATGTAAATAAAATATGAAACTCCTAAAATACCCATCCCAAAAAAAACTTCCCACAAAAAACTCAAACCACACATTTTTCTAGAAAAATAAACCACAATAAAGCTAAATGGAAAAACAAATCTAAATCCATCAATCAGACCAATTCCTTGTCGTCGCTCATTTACCCACCTTCATCGTTGAAGAAGCTTTAGGTCGGCGACGAGCAGCAAGGTTGAGGGAGAAGGTCGGCGGTGAGTGGCAAAGCTGAGGGAGAAGGAGACTGTCAACCCAAATCACAGAGGGAGAAGGACCGCTGACGTATTATTGTTCACCACCGTCGACCACCACGTTCGATCTCCGTCGTCCACCACATCGACCTCCATTTTCCTCATGAGGTTCAAGGTTGTTTCAGAAGGAAGAAGGAAGAGGGGCAAATGTAGAATGCTTAGTGGAACTCACTTCTTTGAGGTGATTGATGGAAGTCACTTCCATCATTTTTTATGGAAGTGAGTTCTCCAGAGAATTGAGTTCAGCCATACCGAACACACAAATGATGAATTCCTCTTCCACTTCCACTTCCCATCCTCCCACTTCCATCCAACCAAACATGACATTAAGTTTGGGCAAAGATATAAAAATGACCATGTAGTTTGATCCAGGGTACACCCAACACCGCGAAGTTTTTTTGGAACAAAAGTGCCCACATAGTTATCAAAATGGGATAAAAGTGCCTATGCCGTTAATTTATACTAACGGCGTTAAGTTTTTTAGAGCTAAGGAAAATAAAAGGTGCAAAAATACTCATGAAGTTTGGTCCGAAGTGCACCCAAACCGTGAATTTTTTTTTGGCGTAAAAGTGCCGACGTAGTTACCAAAATGGTTCCCTCAGTACCTTTACCGTTACTTTACACATGTTAGGCAGGAGAAATACATAAGAGGGGGTGTGAATTTTGAATTTCAATAAAATAATGTTCAAAACTATAAGTTCAAAAGCAATTTTAAAAACCATATAGGAAAGAAACAGAGGTATTGAAATCTCAGGCAAATTTGCACAATGTTTGTTTGCATTCTCAAAGTCCTATATATATCCATGGGTTAAAGGTCATATTTGCCCCAGAAGTATGCACGGTGGATCACATCTGCCTTGAAAGTATTTTTTTTCCAAATTTGCCCCGGAAGTGTGCAAAGTGGATCATATTCTTCCTTTACCGTTAAAATATTAAGGGTTAAAGATCATATTTACCCCGGAAGTATGCACGGTGGATCACATCTGTCCTGGAAGTTTTTTTTGTCCAATTTTGCCCTAGAAGTGTGCAAAGTGGATCATATTCGCCCTTTACCTTTTTTTGTCCAATTTTGCCCCAAAAGTGTGCAAATTGGATCATATTCACCCTTTACCGGTAAAAATTTTTTAACAATAAATGGCAAATATGATCCATTTTGCAAACTTTCGGAGCAAAATTGGACCCAAAAAAACTTCCGGGGCAGATGTGATCCACCATGCATACTTCCGGGGTAAATATGACCTTTAACCCAAATATTAACGGTCAACGTCAACTATTTAACAGTCAACGTAAGTTTTTTAACTGTAAAGAGCGAATATGATCCACTTTGCACACTTCCGTGTCAAATTAGAACTAAAAAAATACTTCCAGGGCAGATATGATCCACCGTGTATACTTTCAGGGCAAATATGACCTTTAACCCTATATCCATTGATGAGAAAGATTGAAGCATGAAATTACAGAGAAAAATTTGAGCTACAAGTATTTGTCTAGCACTTCGAATCTTCATAATCTGTTTCTCTAAATTTATGTGAGCTTAAGTGTTTATCATATACTTTGTTTGATCTAGAAGCATTTTTCTAATATTTCAATACTCTGTTTCTTTCTTATCTGTTTTTTAAAATTGATTTTGAACGTAAAGTTTTGAAAAATATTTTATTGAAATACGAAATTCACAGCCCTCTTGTGTATTTTTCATGCCTAACATGTGTTAAGTAACGGTAAATGTACTGAGGGAACCATTTTGGTAACTACGTCAGCACTTTTTTAGGCCAAAAAAAAAATTCACGGTGTTGGATGCACTTCGGACCAAACTTCATGGGTATTTTTGCACCTTTTATTTTCCCTAACTTTGATAAACTTAACGCCGTTAGTATAAATTAATGGTATGGGCACTTTTATTCCAAAAAAATTTGTAGTGTTTGGTGTACCCTGGATCAAACTACATGGTCATTTTTGTACCTTAGGCCTTAAAGTTTAAACCAAACCAAAGCCGTACATTCACATAAAAATAAAAATAAAATATTACAATGTATATTCGCCACGTCACCCACTACCATCCTATCACATTCGTTTCAGGCTTTCTTTGTGCCCCCAAGAGAAGATGATAATTACTCCACTAGCCCCGTGGGTCCCACTTGTTTGTCCCTTATGGAGACAAGTCTAGGAGTTTCACGTCGGTCGCGTTAGCATGTGATCCACCCACCCATTCGCCGCTTAACCCAACAAACGATTTGGATTCGCCGCATGCACTGCTCCATTATAAATTTATGAATTATCCACTCCCTATTATTTATCATTAATTATTAAATATTAATTTCCTATAAAGGAAAACTCGTTTGTTACTTTTATTCAACCTATGATTTTCGTTCATTTGAATTTTTATCTCATAATTAAATTATCATTTTAACTCGTTTAATCTATTAGTATTTTCAACCTATATATACAAGAGTTATCACCAAAAATCTCTATATTAACATTCCCTTCTATTTTCATTTTAATGAAAAAAAGGTGAGCCTAACGAGGGAACAATGATTTTGTATACAATTACTACCATCCTATCACATTCTTCGGAAATTAATGTTTTGTAATTAAGAGGTAAAATGAATTTTCCACTCTGAAATAATAGGGTAAAATGAAATAATGACAAATTTATTTTGACCTGCCATTCCGAACCAGTATAACGAGCTAACTAGACTGATAAAATAAAATTAAATCATTAAATTATATAAAAAGATTGAGGAACCAAAATTAAAATTATTAGCTAGAAACGGTTTTCCCTTCCTTTTATAACATTAAAGTCCTCAAAATTCAAAGAAACAAAAGGCCCATAAATTCCCATATTTGCCCTTGGACCTAAACTATTTTACAAAATCTGCCACCCCTTATCATCTCGTCCGGACAAAAACACCACCATGCCTAACTACCTCAGAACTCACATCCTCAAATCCAACCAATCTACAACTAACTCCGGCAACTGCCGTAACCACGTCCGGACCGAAATTTCCCCGAACCGGGTTCACCGTCCTCCGATATGGCCCGAGCCATTTGTTCTGCATGTACCGGTTCTTCCTCCACGGCGGAACCAACAGCCCCCGGCTCCGAAAACACCTCTTCCCGGCGTCACACATCGCCGGAACTATCCGCTTCAATTCCTCCGCCGTGCCGACAAAAATCATCGGAAGAGACGAAACGATCTCCGAGTAATCCCTCGTCGGCCGGGCGATCTCAAACTGGCCGGAGAATTCGACGTCGATGAAATACCGGCGGTGATCGGAGTCTATGACATCAATGAATTCGTAGTTCCCGGCGGTGAGCCCACCGGAATTATCCCACCTGGTCTTGCAAATCGCCGCATTGTGACCCTTTTCTCTCAGAAACGCCATCACGTTTCGCCGGAAAACCGAAACGTTTCGCCTGAGGGACCCGAATTTCTCCGCCGCCTCCGAAACTTCGGCCACCAGAAGCTTCCTGTAAGGATCGACATTGTTGGCGACATCCAATCTGAGAATCATGTTGGCGATGAGGCCCGGTTCGTCGTCTCCCTGGTCGAGCCGGTCCGGGTCGAACTCGGTCATGGTTTCCGTCGCCGAGTTAGAGTCGCCGTCGTTGTCTTCCAAGAAATTGTGAATGAGCTCGGAGAGAGACGGCGAGTTTCCGTCGCCGTCGCCGGAATGTTCGCTGCCGCTGCTGCCGTAGCTCAGTCTCCGGAGATCAGCTCCGACGAGACGAGCTTTAGCTTCGTCGTCAAGTGGGTCAGTGACCCGCTTCTTTCTCGCAATACCCACCATTGATTTTAGCTAGAAAAACAATTAATGGTGAAAGCTTTATACTCAGAGATGAGTGATTCTTAAGAATTGAATTATGGGACTAATTAGAGTGAGGGAGGGCGAGAGAGTTATGGAGAACGTGAAGGTTTAGGGTGGTTGTATATAAAGGAGAGGATGATGGAGTTTGATAATTTAACTATTTAAGGGAGTTTGGAGAATTTTCTGGAGCATATTCTTGGGCAAGTAATTTTCGTGAAGAGCTTCAAGATTGAAAATTGAGGAGAGAGAGAAGGAGAAAATGGGTGACGATGGGGATATGCGAAGGGAAGATATATAGATGCTTCCTGGGGGTATTATGGTGACGTGTAGGAGTGTGATTTCACCATGTGTTGTTGAGACAAAGGGTGCATCTGCACGAGCACGGCACGTGGGTCAACACTTCCACACACAGCTCCAGCCCCCAGGTACGTTTTACTCTCTTCCCCGAAAATAAGATCATGTTAGACTTTTTTTTTTTTAAGAGGTTAATGATATTGATACTCAATAAATAAATGGTTGTATTTATATTTATCATTTTTTTTAAAATTAATTTACCTTATTTATAAATTACTATATGATCTAATTTCATATAGCATATGTTATAATTAAGAAGTCTATTTAACATTCTTAATCTCCCAAAAAAAAAATAGGTTGATCTTATTATTAAAAAATGAAACTTTTAAGGGTTTGTTTAGATTTTCCATGAAAAAAAAATAATTTTTATTTCATCTTACTTTTGAAGGCGTGAGTTAGGATAAGCTTTTGCTTTTAATGACTCACTCACCCATTCTTTTGGTTTAGTTATAATTCAAATTCTAAATTTAAGGTAATTCGCCTTAAAGTTCCACCTAAGACACACAATATTCAACAAATCATGTAACTTGTTAATGACATTTTTTCTCAAGTTAATGGTGGCCATTTCACTTATTATTAACAAGTTATGGAACTTGTTGGATATTATCTATTTCATGTAAGAATTTAATGTGATTTTCCCAAATCTCAACTCACTTCTTTCTCTACAACTTATTCCATATAATTTAAATTATTTAAAGCTTAAGTTCTCAACTTTCATGAAATATATACCTTTAGTTTTATTGTATAAATCAATCATTTTAACTTGTTAAACTACAAGAATTAAATTTTGTTAAGTTTTATATTCGGGGATTGAGTTATACTCCAATCAAAACTATATGAACTGGGTTGTGTTAAGTTAAAGTTTAAAGTTTGAGTTATAATCAAATAAAAAATGCAAATACAAAAATGTTAATTTTCTATATAATAAAATATACTTTTTCTACCCCTCATTTGTGGGTTCCGCTGACAAGGGTATTGGCCATTCTCACTAAAGGGAGAGGATATGATATCTGAGTCAATCACGGCGTTAGGGGAGGCATCCTAGAGCGAAGTGAAGCCACATCTTTAGGGGCGAAGCCCTTTAACCAGAAGGAGGTGGAGGCTTATGTACTCTCCTACCTAATTTGTAAAGTCGTGGATCAAGAGTTAAGTATTCTACTCTTAGATTGTGAGTGAAGCTAACTCCTTTCCTAAAATTTTTTTTAGAAATATACGTTTTCCAATATTTGTGTGTGTATATATATAACAGTTGTTCAACTTGGATCACAATTAAAGGAATCGAAACCAAAATGAGTATAAACTATAAGACATTGTTGTAACCTTTAATTTTAATTTTTGCACTAGGGGATGAAAAAAATTTTCTCATTTCAACTTTTTTAATTACAAATTATGTCTAATAATATTAAGGATTTCTCGACCTATGTAACAACCGTTGAGCTGAGAAATTAAGTTAATAATAAATAAAAAAAATAAGTAATAGTAATGTTACAAGTCTCGGAAGACTTATTAAGGAAATATGGGAGAGTCCATTTTGAATCAAGACAATCAGATCTTTTAAGGTTTCCACTTACAGTACATACTAAAAATTACAATCATCAATAATCAATAATCAATAATCAATAAAACATAAATATTTATACAGTCTTAGATTTGCGTTGAATCAATTTCATATAAATAAGGAATAACAAAGGAACAAGTGTCCTTATAGTGGCGAATTGAAATGATGTGTTTGTGTCTTTTTTGGTTAGGTTCATTCTATGAGTTTTGTGATTTTATTTTGTCTTTTGCGATTGTTTCCAATTTGTCTTTGGAACACAAACTAATTGTCAATAGCTAGTTGTCTTAGTGACAATACGACAGTGTAATTCATCACGCTTAGATGATATCTAGATTCGAGTCCAGCATTAACATGTTTGAATGTGCATGCATTAAATAAAATACACTGATCATCATCTAATTTTCTTGAGTTTTTATGATATGGCTCCACTCATTATAAAATATGATGTTTATGTAAAGAAAACAAAATGATAAATAGCACTTTAACACTTTTTATTTATTTTATAATTAGCCTATTTTTTCTTAAAAAATGTTGATTTAATGTAATGTATCAAAAGTGAAGTGATAAGGATGCAAATAAAAAGACCGGGGGGGGGGGGCGTCCATGGACCATGGAGGACAAGGGGTGGGGTCGTTTTGGGGGATAAGGTTGCCGTTTGGTGATATGTTGTGGGGCTAAGTGATTTAGTTTTCTATACACTTATTTAATATCAAGTAATATTAAATGATATTAATTATTCAGCTTAATTAAGAGTAGCCATCTCAAGGTAATTAATAATTATATCTATATGGTTTAAAGTTCAACTCTGCAACCAACAATAGTTAAGTTTGACGGAAGGAATAAATTCCTCATATTATGGTAAACTAACGTTGATATTCTTATTATGAGAAATATCCACTTACACAATCTCAAATAGACTTACTTTTAATAAATTAATGCATGTAATTATAAAAAAAGTTTAAACTTTCAAGAGGATAAAATAAAGTTCAAACCTACATTATTGTTTAAAAAATTAAATTGCATTATCTACTCAAATTAATTATTATTAGTAGAGTGATAAGGTATTGGAGTAAGTGAATTACATTGATTTGATTGATTGATTATTAATATGAAAATAATACCACTCTATTTTTTATTATAAGTCCAACTATCATATCACAAATTTTTTGTTCCTAAATCTAAATCCAGTTTGAGATCAATTAATGCTATTGTGACTATTTTACCCCTATGTTGGAAGAAAAGATGAGAGAGAAAATGTATAATGCATAAAATACTATTTTAATACCTAGTTGAAATTTTTTTAAAAAAGTATATCATATTTAATGTTATAATTTATACTCCTTAATATGTGATAAGTAATTAAGGTAAACTTATAATAAGGAATAGTGTGATGATGTGAGAAGGTAGGAAGAAGGGCCTAAGATTTAAGGCATTATCTTTTTTTATGAAAAGGAATATGCCAATAAAGATAATGATTGATTAAGGGGTGTCTTTAATTATTATATTCAAAGTAAGTTTTGAAGATGGTGATTAAGGAACCTGTTTTGGCCCTTATTTTATTCACTTACTATAATCAAATCACGACAATTATAAAACAGAGACACTTACCTGTCAAATTTTATTGTTAAAATAAAAAAAATCTTGTATAAGAAGAAAGTTTTTTTATTTAGATAATTTTACCTCCTCCTCCTCCATAGGGGATGGAACCTACAGTTCCATTACACATACTCACCCCTATGTTTGCTACCAAATTATAGAACCCACAATATCCTTCGTGAGATAATCATATAAAAAATTTTAAAATAAAATAGTTTTAATTAAAATAAAGAATAATTTATTCCTCATGACCTTATTATTTATAGAAGTTTCAGAAATTTATTGTTTCATTTAATTTATTTATTTTAGTCTAAATTGTACACTTATTAACTTGTTTGTTTGAATATGACTACATATAAACTGCAAACCCTTGCCTTGCATTGTATACTAATTCAAGTCTAAACGTTATAAAATACAAGAGTTAAGCATACTAAAGAATTTTTTTTTGTACCTCAATATTTTTTTTTTCAATTCTACTCTAATCAAATAGAGCTATTTAAAAAAAAATTACTCCCTCCAGTCTTAAATATAAGATATATTTACCTAATTTGATTAGATTAATGATATTAGTTAAGTTAGTTAAAATCATATGATATTACCAAAGCACCCTAACCAACTACCATTATTCCCATCCTCCCTCTCTTATTGTTTATTATTGAGGAGCATCAATAGTGATAATTTAGGAAAAAAGTTGAAAAAAAATTAGAAAGAGCTAGTATATTTATAACCAAGCTCATCTCACCGAGTACATCTTATATATATGACCAACGGGAGTATTTATTGAGGACATAGCGAAAAATGATTAAATAGGAATATTACTTTAAGACATAATTATAAACTTATGAACTATATTTTATAAAAAAAGACATAGACCAAAAAGTTATGTATTATATTTAGCTACAAGTAATATAATAAATTTAGATATATTGAGCAATTCATAGGTAGGATCAAATGAATATGGGGAAGAGCGTGGATGGACCTACAAACAATTCATAAACGAAGATGTTGAAATAATGTCATCATCTTTTCTAATAAAAAACCATGTTATGTAGTTATATTGCTTTTTAGTGGCCCATGATATGTTTTATTTTATACTTCACAATTCACAATTTAAAATTGAGATTTAGAAACACATTTATTAAAGAAAAACAGATCAGAAAAAATATGTTCCAGCAATTAGAAAAGAAAATGAGTAGGCATGAACACTGAGTTTCTAATTAAAAGAATATTCTTATTGCACACAGGATCTTACAGGATAGCTATATACTCCCTTTGGTCCTAATTATAAGATCACTTTGACTTTTTTGATTTTTTTTCAATGCAAAAAAAAAGTAGTTTCAGTCCAAAAAAAATCTTTTTTCCTTAAAACTAATTTATTCTACTTATAAACTAACCTATAATCTAATTTCATGTGACATATATTATAATTTAGTGGTATAATTTACTTAACTTTCACAAAAAAAAGTCAAAGTTGTCTTATATTTAGGACCGAAGGGAGTATTATATAGTAAATTACATTCTAGAAGAGATGAATTCCTTATTATTAGTCGTTTAATGGGGTATTGATGTTTAACAAAAGAATGGGTATTAATTAAGTTCCTTTAATATCACCGATTATAAGATTATTAGCTACATGGAATAATGTAATAAAAATATGAAAAAACTATTTAAATAGGATAAAATAAATATATTTATTCCAATTTCAAACAAAGTTAATGACTTAATCACATCTTTTTAGTTTTGGTAAGGTAGCTAAATGTGTCTGATAATAACAATGAGGAATGAATCGATTGTACTCCCTCCAATCCTTATTATAAGAACTTGAAATTTGAATTGATTTGATCCAAAATATAAAATCTCATATTGCATTCTCTCGTCATTTAATGCATTTTTTCTTATTTTACCCCTAATTCTCTTTCATATTTATTAGTACTCATACATTTCTCTCTCTTGGTAGACTCATCATAAATAAGGGTATTATTAGAAAAAGATGTATATTCCAGAAATATTTGATCACTTTCACAAGTTTTCTTAAGAAGCGTATTTTGACTGCCGGGATCTTATAAAGAGGACCGGAAGGAGTATAATTTTTTACAATTCATACTAAATTTTAGGTCAACTATACTATTTATAGTCTATAAATAAATGAGTTAAGTGCATCAATTAAAGAGTTGTGGGAAGTTTATTGGTAAGTGTTAAATGTTTTGGAGGTTATTTAAATATTGCCTAAGTCATATTTTCATGGCTATTCAAACAAATGCCACAAATCAAATAGAAAATTAATTTGGGAAAGTTCAATGCATGAAATGAACAATTATAAAACAGAAGCTCCTAAAACCAAACTAGGAGTCAAGATGATATTCAAAGAAGGAAGTGAAACTCAGTAGAGGAAAATAAAAAATTGAAAAGGACAAGTTTAATTATGCAAACAAATAGCATATAAGAGGGCTCTCAACTTGAATAATCTTTCAACGAGAAAAAAATGAAATTGAAGAAAAGTGAACTTTACATGTGATTGATCCCTTTGTAGAGAGCATATTCTCCAAATTCATTATTAGTTCGTTTTCAATGCTGAAGAGGATTGGAAATAGCCAAATTGATCTCTCCTTAAAGAGCATATTCTCCAAATGTATGCTCAACGTACGGACTTCACCAAAATTAATCTTTATATATATACACATATGTATACACACACTCACACTTTTTTTTCGGATCAAAGACACACTCACAACAGGAAGTGAGATGAGAGAGAGAAAGTTAGAGAGAGAGGGTGTGCACTCGGAACCGTCGCCTACAGGTGACCAGACCAGTTGTAACACCCCAAATTTTAGAAAAGAGAAAATAATGAATTATTTAAGATTTAGGAAATATTATTAAAATATTAAAAAGCATTACAAATAAATCTATGATGTTTTAGGTATTTTTAATAATTTTAAGGCTTATTTTATTTAAGAAACCAAGAAGAATTAATTAGAAGATAAAACGTAATTTTGAGGAAAAATGGATAACAAGGATATAGTTGAGATTTTAGAAATGTATTTAGAAATTAAAAAACCTTATAAATAAATTTATGAGGCCAGGTATATTTTTAATATTTTTTTAAAGTTTATTTTCTTTATTAGCTCAAGGGAAATAATTAGAAGATAAATTTAAATAAGGGAATATTTAGAATCTTGGGGTATTGGTTATTAATTAAAAATTCTTATAAATAAATCTGGAAATTAAAATATATCTAGAGAAATTATTTTGGAACAAATTTCAGATTTATTTGTAAATGAAAATGGTAAAAGAAATTACCATTTAAGAGAAAATATAAATTGGGAAATTAAAAAGACAATATCTGCCCCTAGTTGAAAATATCCCCAATTAAAAAGGGAAGGGCAGGATAGTAAAATACCTGCAAAACAAAAATATCAGTATCCTCTTTTATCATATGAGCCACACGTGTCCCTCTCTTTTTCTTTCTTATTCAATTACTCCCTCTGCCTCACACGATATACTCCCTCAGTTCCCGAAGTTTCCTTTCTCATTCTCTTCTCCGTTCTTCTACTCCAGCAGCGGCGGACGGCCAAATCGACGGCGATCAACGGCGGAAAACGTTCAAGGAAGCTTAGAGCAAGTCTAGGTAAGCTTGTTCTTCTTGTTTCCTTATCTTTCTGAGCCGTTTCTGAGCGAGGGGGGAAATGATTCGAATTCTTAGGACGTTTTTTAGGCTTCTGAAATTATAGAAATCTTGCTTGAGCCTTGTTCTTGATGTTTTGACTGTCGATTTTGAGAAGGGAAGTTGAATAGGATCGATTTTTGCACGAAATTTCTCATCTGGCACTGTTCATCCGAAGCCAAATTTGGGATTTTTGAGAATTTGGTGTTTTGAAGCTTAATTGCTTGTAATTTCTAGCAATTCTAAGGCTATAGGATAGGTTGCATGGTTCATTTCAAGAATTTAGGAATTTCTGAATTGTTCCTTGTCTCCCCTGATTTCTGCAAATTTGTTCGACCAAGAAGGGAAAAATTTCTGAAGTCATACATATATGAATTGGAAGCTAGAATGGGTGCTTTGGATGCGTGTTTGATCAATTTTGAAGGGTTGAATTATTGTTGTGCAATTATCTGTTTTGTTCTGCTCTGGCCGAATTCAAGTTTCCCTATGATTGCTTGATTTCTGTTCTTTTCCTTGATAACTTAACATCTTAGATATATGGAAAAGATGATGGAATAAGCAAATCTGATTGTGTGTGAATTATTGTTCTTCTTGTTTCTGTTCTGTTCGGCCAAAGGGAAAATTATGGCTATTAATTTCTTGTTTTGCTCTGGAAGATGGATTGAAATCTGTCTATGTGTAGTTGATTAATATATGGTTGTCAAGTATGCAATTCTTGAATTTATGGATGCTTTGGCTGACTGGAAAGGTTAAAGGAAGAAGAGGAATACAATAATGATTAATTAAACCAGGAATAGGAAAGGATTGTGGATGGTTGTGGTAGTTGTAGGCTCTGAAATTCTAATTCTTGGTTGGTTATTAACTGCTGGATTGAGGGACAGTACAAGAGAAATGGTGATATTGGTTCAATAGGAAATTAAGTTTAATGGAATGAGAAATGAATTAGCTATTCTTGGATTTATTGGATTCTGGTTTGAAATATATTTTAAATTAAAGTGCTGAAATTGTTGGTTTGAAAAGATATTTATTGGATTAAACTAGTGTTGAGATTGGATTTGGAAATAAGATGGGATCGATTAGATAGAAGGAAGCTGATTGGTGATTTGTTGATTGAAGTTCCAAGTCAACCTTGTTAAGTGTTTATGGTTGGTAGAGTTAAGCTACCAATTTGCAAGTTAGGTGGAAAGGCAATTCATTGATTAAGGATTCTCAAAGATTGGGACAAAGTTGTAGTTGAATTGTAACTATTATGCTTCATGAAGAAATTTATAAAGAAATTATAATTTGTTTATGGCTCATATATGACATGAGGACTAATGACTTAATTAGAGAAATATGGAAATTAAGTTGACAAATCTGAAATGTCTTATAGGTTTAGGTATCTCATGGTGCTTTGTAATATTTTTGGGAACTTTGATCCTCTTTTTGCTTCGCTATGACGTAATGGTTTCTTGCTATAATGGTATTAATTTAGTAGGTATTAAGTTAATTGAATTGAATGGGAAGTATGAATTAATTCTTGTTTGTGGGTTTGTTGGTAATTGAGTTATGTAAGCTACCTTCTATTAGTAAATGAATCTTAAATGGGAGAAAAGATTAGTGATTTAGATTATAAAGTGTATTACATATAGTTTAAAATTTTATAATTTTTAGTTGAATTAAAGTTGTGTTACTTGACTTTATGATGTTGCAGGTTCATAATTGCTCAATAAAGTTGGTAATTGATGATGATATTTAAGAAGTGAATTTCTAATTCATTCTATTGAGGATGGTGCAATTAATAAGTTAGGAACTAGAATTTAATTATATATCAGAAAGGGGAAGGGTAGAGATATAAGTAGGGACATAAGCACGTGAGAGACGTTTAATTATTATGCTTAAGTTTAGATATTGACGTATTATTTTATAAATATTGATAGGACGTGATAGTGGGGTCAAATCCCCAGAATACGGTAAAAGGCAAGAGTACAGTAAAGAGTAAGCTCGGGACACAGGTAGCAGTTTATTTCATATAATATTTAATTACAACGCACTACATGCATAAATTTCATAATATCTGTAACAATAGTAATTTTATTCCTTAGAGGTTATGAGGGGAGTACTCCAAGGCTTAGGTGGGTCGCTCCCCCTTTGCCAGAGGTTATGAAATCCTGTTGCAGGTAGAGGTACCTCCACTATTTAATGAATATATCGTTAGTAGTGGTTGGTAGAGGTTATAAGGATAAAGATTATTCATATTGTGAAGATTTATGATTTATTATGCATGAACTCATATGAAAGAAACTGCTATTGGGATTACCAATCTCACCCCCATCCCCAAACATTTTTCAGTAACGCAGGTTTGAAAGAATTTAGCTGGGAGATAGTGAGATGATTAAGATGAGGCAGGAATGCTAGAAGAAGACTAGATGAAGAAATTAAGTTTTATAATTTGAAAAGTAAGATTATTGTATATGATGTAAAATTAAATTATCAGTAGAAAGTATGGAAAGTAGAATTGTATAAATTTATTAAGAGATTTAAATTTATCAAGTATTATGAATTAAGAATAATTACCCTGAGAGGGTTAGCATACTTTTAATTGTTTTAATAACCACTTTATTTTATAAAGAGTTTTTAAATTATTCAATTTGTCCGAAAAGCCCATTCCAACTGCATTAGAGTTGGAACATTGCTTGGAAAGAAAAAAAAAGTTTTAAATTTATTCGTATTTTTTGGGCTTCTGACATTAAAAAGTGGTTATAATTCAATTAAAATGTTATAGTATAATAGGAAAATTCCAGATGTTACACCAGTGGTTTTCGTGAATCGAGCAAGGAGGAAGATGACATCCTCAGGAGTAACATTAAGGAAATGGACGACATAGTGATGGAAGATTCTAGCAAACAGGAAGAGCCTCAAGAAAACAACCCTTTAGAGCACAAGAAGGGGACTCAAGACGAAGGAGAAGTACTAAAAGAAGGGCTTAATCATGCGAATAGGGGGAATGGCAAGA
The DNA here is from genome assembly GCA_037074515.1 of Mimosa bimucronata. Classification (NCBI taxonomy): domain Eukaryota; kingdom Viridiplantae; phylum Streptophyta; class Magnoliopsida; order Fabales; family Fabaceae; genus Mimosa; species Mimosa bimucronata. Next base: position 44,715,314 of record CM073439.1, read on the forward strand.
CCCCAATCTCCTACAAATCCAAACTTATGGGGAGAGAGGAAGAAGAAAAGTCAACTGAACAAGACCTGGATGCACTGATGAAAGAATAGCTGCAGGAGGAGGAAGAACTGGCACCTATCCTCACTGAAGAGCAAAAAGAGTTGCTACAGAAGCTACCCCAACTCCCAATGCCTGATGAGCGATTGAAAGAACTTTGTCGCCCATGGAAGGACGCCTTGGTACTAACCCTGTTAGGGAAAAATGTGGGCCTTGACATGCTACAGGACAGAATCAACTGGATGCTCAAATCCCCAAACTTTGAGCTAATTGATCTACCAAACAATTTCTTTATCTTCAAATCGAAGGATAAGGAGCTGCTGAGAAGGATCCTTTTTTATGGACCTTAGCTGATCCAGGGTCATTATTTGGCTGTTCAAAGATGGAACCCCAACTTCAATCCGTTTTACTCGATAGTTAGAAAAGTGGCAATATGGGTCAGGATCCCAGTTCTACCCATTCATGTGTACTTTGAAGAATGCTTACTTGAACTAGGAATTATGATAGGGAAGGCCCTGAAAGTATATATGAATACACTAGCCTACAACCAAGACAAACGCAAAATGGTTGAAAGGGCCAAGTTTGCAAGGGTCAGTGTGAAGGTGGATCTGAACAAGAAGCTTCAATCAAGATTTGTCATCAGGAAAAGAATATTCACAGTGGAGTATGAGGGCTTGGATACAATATGCTTCAAGTGTGGAAAATATGGACATAAACTAGAAAGTTGCCCACTGAGCATACCAAAACCAGAGGAGGAGAATACTGAGACGTAACAGATACCAGAAAACAGGAGTAACTCGCCGGAACAACAAAGTCCGGCGAAACATCCTCTCGTCAGCAAACCAGGAATAGCAGTCAACGAGGAGTATGGTGATTGGATGAAAGCAACTAAAACCTACAGACAAAGACCGCAAAAAGAACCCCAAGATCTGAAACAAACAAACAAAAATGGAGATTAAGGCCACAAACAGACAAATAAGAATAGAGAGTCTTCAAAGAAGGCAAACAGAAACCGTACTACACAAGGGGGATCACGTTTTGACATTTTGCAAAATGAAGAAATACCCAGCAAATCTTCTGACAAAAAAGATAGTTTCACCACAAAGGAAACAACTTTTGAATGGAGGAAAAAAGGTGACAAGAAGAAAACAAAAAGCAGAAAGGAAGTACAGAGGTCAACAAGCCTAGGAGGAAGGAGATGATCGTTGAGCCAGAGGGAGAAACAAGTACAGCAGCTCACTCGGCCATGGAAAAGGGAGAGAATAACGAAGAGAAGCAGGACATAGGTGATAAAGGTAGGGCAACGTTAGACCAGGCGTATAGGCTTCAAGTTGAAAATGGGCCAATACCTATTCCTAGCTCAGCAGAAAACACCGTGGGGAATACCAAAAAGAAACAAGTGGGCCGCAAACGTAGTTTAACTTCAAGACCTAAAGTAGTCTCACCACTCCAACGTAAAAAGCCAACTGGGCGGGTGCATCAACTCGTTATTGGATCCCTATCAAAAATGGGCTCAGTAAAGGAAAATAACCCCCAACCCAAGTAACCAATGATACTGCTCAGATAATCCACAACAACAAACCTGAACCAAACTCACACATTCCTCACCTGAACACTACCGCTGCAAGACGTCACGGGGACGAGGAGGAATTATTGGTCACTCCAAAAAAGCCACCAGACCTGGTAGTGATTAATGAGGCTGAGAGGGTTGGGAAGGAGACAACCGAAGGGAATGATACCTGGTTTGATTTAAATGCGGAAGATGAGACAAAGTTGCTGGGGGATAAAGCAGAGCTAGTGAACTCTTTTGAGACTTCCCATTGAAATAGGGGGTCGCACTGGTACTTATTTTTATTATTTTTATGAATTGTAGGGGGCATCCTCCAAAACCCTTCCTAGCCGTGTAAGGGACCTTCTTAGAGGTCAAAACATAGATATGCTGATACTCCTGGAAACCTGTGTGAGTGGAGATAAGGCTAATTTGGTTGTAAGAAAATTGGGCTTTACCAACTGGATAAGATTAGAAGCAACAAGATATGCTGGGGGGATTTGGGTGCTTTGGAATGATGATGAGCTATCTATCAGTCACATGTTCTCTTCTACCCAATTGATGCATGTTCAAGTACGGAGAATATAGGATGGGTCCTCTTGTACTATCTCATGTGTGTATGCAGAGCCATGTTATTTAAAAAGAAGAGTCCTTTGGGAGGAGATTACTCAGCTTAACTGAATCACAACTGAACCATGGCTTATAATCGGGGATTTCAACGCATACCTATGCCAGGAGGATAAGTGTAGGGGAGCAGAGGTAAATCGGATAGCCATGAAAGATTTCTCAGAATGCATAAATTCAACAGGTTTGCTTGAGATGGAGCCAGTAGGGGAGAGATTTACCTGGGAGAAAAATTTGACTAAGGAAAGGATTGACTGGGCCTTCTCTAATGTGGCTTGGGCTCAAAAATTTCCTCTTGTGAAAGTGCATCACCTATACAAATATGGTTCAGACCACAGACCCTTGTATGTTCCTTGTGCTCCCCGTATCCCATACCAGAGAATAAAACCACAGTTTAGATGCCTTGCTGCATGGATGTTTGAGGAAGAGTTTGTGGACATTGTTAAAAACTGTTGGGGCCACCAATCTTGGACTCAAAACGTCAAGCAATTCACAGATGATGCATCAAAATGGAATGAGAAAAAATTTGGAAGTATCCTAGGGAAGATTTCTCAGAATGCATAAATTCAACAGGTTTGCTTGAGATGGAGCCAGTAGGGGAGAGATTTACCTGGGAGAAAAATTTGACTAAGGAAAGGATTGACTGGGCCTTCTCTAATGTGGCTTGGGCTCAAAAATTTCCTCTTGTGAAAGTGCATCACCTATACAAATATGGTTCAGACCACAGACCCTTGTATGTTCCTTGTGCTCCCTGTATCCCATACCAGAGAATAAAACCACAGTTTAGATGCCTTGCTGCATGGATGTTTGAGGAAGAGTTTATGGACATTGTTAAAAACCGTTGGGGCCACCAATCCTGGACTCAAAATGCCAAGCAATTCACAGATGATGCATCAAAATGGAATGAGAAAAAATTTGGAAGTATCCCAGGGAAGAAGAAAAATCTGATGAGAAGAATTGAAGGGGTGGAAAGATCTAGAGCAAGACGTGACAGTCAGCACTTAGTCCAAACGGAAAAGAATTTATGGAAAGAGTATAACAAAGATTTAGCCCAAGAGGAACTTATGTGGTACCAAAAATCTAGGTGCAATTGGCTTAAATGGGGTGAGAAGAATAGCACTTTCTTCCACAATGCTGCAATTGTTAGGAGGAAAAGGAACAGGATTAAAGGCCTCAAATCTGACCATGGACAGTGGATTTTTGATCAACCATCCTTAAAAGAATTAGCTTGTGTCTACTACAAGAATCTATTATGCAGTGACGGATCTGATCCAACTTTGCAAACAATGACAACCTTCCCTCACATCATTCCCCAGGTTCTTCAAATTATATCAGGAAGGGTAACAAATGAGGAAATCAAAGCGGCCTTGTTTGATATGGGAGGTCTCAAAGCACCAGGACCGGATGGGATTCAGGCCTTCTTCTATCAAAAATATTGGGACCTAATTGGTAACTCTCTATGTCAAATGGTAAAGGATATCTTTGAGAACCCAGACCGGATTGCCAATATTAATCATACAAACCTGGTTCTTATCCCCAAGAAAAGCCACCTGAAGTGTATGAAAGACTTCAGACCAATTTCCCTATGCAACGTGAGCTACAAAGTGATAACAAAAATCCTCAGTCGGCGTCTCAAGAATATAATGAGTAGAGTGGTGGGGGATCATCAATGTAGCTTTATAGCAGGCCGGCAAGGAAGTGACAATGTTATTGTAGCTCAAGAAGTGATCCATTATATGCGAAGCAAGCAAGGAGATCTAGGATGGCTAGCTGTAAAAGTGGATTTGGAGAAGGCCTATGACTGTCTGGAATGGCCTTTTATCTTGGATACACTTAGGAGGCTAGGAATAGACGAGAAAACTTGCTCTCTCATTAATTCGTGTCTATCAACCTCTTCTTTCCAAGTGTTATGGAACGGTGAACCAACGGAATGCTTTAAATCTTCGAGGGGTCTAAGACAAGGAGACCCCATTTCCCCATATATTTTCACTCTGTGCATGGAGAGACTCAGTCATACAATTCAGGATGCAATGAGTGAAGGCCAATGGACGCCCATATACCTCAGCCAGCAAGGACCAAGGATAACCCATCTATTCTTTGCAGATGACCTTATGTTATTTGGTGAAGCCAGCCTAGCTCAAGTTGATACCATGATCAATTGCCTTACTAGATTTTGCAAAGCATCAAGCCAGAAGGTGAATAGAAGCAAGTCAAAAGTGTGTTTTTCAAAAAATGTCCATTTCTCAAGAGAAACAGACTTGAGCAACAGATTGGGTGTAAGACTTACAAGCGACCTAGGGAAATACCTTGGTATCCCCTTGATTCATATGAAAGCCTACACCAGTCTGTTCTCCCCCCATGTGGAGAAGACCAAGAGGAAGCTGACTGGATGGAAACGAAACTCTCTCAACATGGCAGGTCGCCTTACTCTGATCAAATCCATCCTATCGGTCATCCCTTCATATCATATGCAAACAATGCTCATCCCGAAATACACCCTAAAAGAGGTGGAGAAAAGAAGTCGATCCTTCCTTTGGGGTGAGGAAGAGGAGAATCGCAAAATCCATCTCACTGGCTGGAACCAAGTCACTCGTGAAAGAAGTTTAGGAGGCTTAGGTGTAAAAGACCTGCGGAAACAAAATGAAGCCTTTATAATGAAGCTTTGCTGGAAAGTCAGCACTGAGAGTGAGGCGCTCTGGGTTAGAGTAATAAGAGCAAAGTATGGGTGCATGGAGGACCTAATTCTTGAGGTTAAGAAGCGGCAGTCTTCCTCCCTTACCTGGAGGGGAATATGCACAGTGTGGAAGAAATTTAGAGAAGGAATGGGCAAGAAACTTGGTGATGGCAGGAGTACATCCTTTTGGTTTGAAAATTGGTCCATGATTAATGCTCCACTTATCGACCTGATTCCTGGGATGGAAGGATTTATTACCAAGGATGAGAAAGTCTCAGATTATGTTACTCTAGATGGTGAATGGGATAGAAGAAGACTATTGAACTGGCTTCCAAGGGCTACGGTTGATACTATTATGAGTGCACACCCACCCCGTGAGGAGAGAAGAGAGGATAAACACTATTGGAAACCCTCATCTAATGGTTATTTTTCTGTAAATTCTGTGTATCAGTTTCTTTTTGCAGGTACCCATCATCAGGAGGAGAGCATCTGGAAGATGTTGTGGTGCTAGAAAGTCCAGAAAAAGATCAAAACTTTTATGTAGCTATTTGCCCATGAAAGAACTCACACAGCAACGCTCCGAAGACAGAGAGGTCTATCAGATGATGCAATGTGCCCATTTGGATGCCTGGAGGATGAGGACGTGATGCACCTCCTAAGAGACTACCCTAACGCATACGCCAGATGGAGCTCAGTAGTCTTCCCGGAGCACTGGAATACTTTCATGAACCGAAATGGAGTAGATTGGCTAAAGTAGAATATCAAGCATGAAGCAGGCAAAGATTTTACAAAGAAGATTGAGTGGTCAACCTTATTCGGCTACATTTTTTGGGATATCTGGACTAATAGGTGCAATAAGCTATTTAATACCAACTCGGTGGTGAGATCTGACACTGCTCTTGACTCTTTCTACCGAGCATGCTGGGATAAGGAATTGTTCGAGAGGTGTGCGTTTTACAGTGATACTGACAAGACCCCAACCCCTTCTTTGGGTGAGGGAACTATAAGGCTTGAAGTTGATGGATCCGTAATGGGTAATGGCGTTAGCGGATGCGGAGGAGTAGTTCGTGACTCTGAAGGACGATGGATTAGCGAATTCACTTGTAAATTAATTCAGGTACCACCAGCAATTGCAGAAATTTTAGGGATCTTGAATGGCCTTCATGTGTATTGGAACAAAGGCTATCGCAAGGTAGAGATCTCCACGGACTGTATGGAGGCCATTGACATGATAGTACGAGGGTGCTCTTGGAATCATCCATTCCGGGACATTATAGAGGAAACTAGAAGATTCATTCATAAGGAGTGGACGGTCTTGATGGTGCATAAAAACAGAGAGGAGCTTAAAGATGTGGATCAACTTGCTAAGGTGGCTCACAACGTGGTTGAGAATTTTTGTATTTATGATACACCCCCACCTAATCTTCAAGGGGCGGTAAATAATGATGTTACGTAGGAGTAGGTAGTAGTATGATAGCTTTTTCTGATTAGTTTGTATTTCAGTACTATTCAAAAAAAAAGACACACTCACACTCCACATAAGAGAGTTTTATATATGAACAACATTTTACATTTGCGGAAACGTTTTTGAGCCAATTTCCATAAGGGAAAAACTTTGTTGAATACTATGTCATACTCCCTCCGTTTTTAAATATAAGATTTAGTTAACTTTTTTGGGGAATCCTAAGAAAATTAAATAAGATACTTATAAATTGATTGCCTGAATTTTTCTCTAAACTAATTTATTTGACTTATAAACTAGCATATAATCTAATAATACACAAAATGCATTATAATTAAGTGGCTCATTCAGTTTTCTTAATTTTTCCAAATAAAGTCAACTAGGTCTTATATTTAGGAACAAATGAGGAAGTATAACGGACCTTATAACCTACACTATAAAGGTAAAAGAGTAAACATTACTATAGAAATGGGCTATAGCGGCGCTTTTTTTGGCTCATTAGCGGCGCTTAGAAGCCCCGTTATAGCCAACACCGCAATAGGCCATTAACCCTAACGCAACGCTTACTTTGTGCAAAGCGCCGCTATAGCCATTAAAAAAATTAAAAGAAAAGGCCTAAAGCGGTGCTTAACAATGATAAGCGCCGTTGTAGGCCAGTTAATTTAAAAATAAATAAATTTTAACTGGCCTAATAAAAGAAAGGTCCAAATATCCTATCTCAGCGCTTTTAGTTATTAAGCGCCGGGATAGGCTTAAAATATTAAAAAAATAAAAAAAGGATCAAGAGATCATATCCCGGCGCTTATAATTATTAAGCGCCAGGATAGGCTTAAAATATTAAAAAAATAAAATGAAGGATCCAGATAGCCTATCCCGGCGCTTATAATTACTAAGCGCCGGGATAGGCTTAAAATATTAAAAAAATAAAATGAATGATCCAGATAGCCTATGTCGATGCTTATAACTACTAAGAGCCGGGATATGCTTAAAATATTAAAAAAAATATCCAAAAAGCCTATCCCGACGCTTATAATTGCTAAGTGCAGGGATAGTCTTAAAATATTAAAAAAATAAAACAAATGGTAAAGGTCCAATTTCGCCCCGGAAGTAACACAATAGGAGCATCCAGTATCCGGAAGTAACAAATGGAGCATGTTTACCCCGAAAGTAGCAAAATCGGCGCATTTTGACTCACAAAGGGAGCTTATTTACCCCGGAAGTATGTCTACTGTCGGCCAAAACGCACCGCTTTCGCTATTTCCGTGGTAAAGATGCTCCATTTGTTACTTCCGGACACTGAATGCTCCTATTAGGTTACTTCCGAGGCGAAATCGAACCTTTCCCCATAAAACAAAGGTCTAGAGATCCTATCCTGGTGCTCATTATAACTAAACATCGGGATAGGCTTAAAATATATATAAAAATAAAACGAATGGTCCTAAGAGCCTATCTTGGTGCTTATAATTACTAAGCGATGGGATATACTTGTACCTATACCGGCACTTATGTTTATAAAGCGTAGGTATAGGTCAACTAACTCCAACACCGGCGCTTGCAGTTTGTAAGCGCCGCTATTGTTGTGCCACAATAGAGTATTTCTGTAGTAGTGAAAATAAAAGTTTGGATTTAGTAGAGTCCCAATAGTAGTGAGTTTTTTTTAAAAAAAAAATGATTGATTGGTTTTTATATAAAAGCTAAGTAACTAATTCGATTATGTTAATAAAATATATAATGCTACTTTGGGTTGGTTTTCTTAAAATATTATCTTTTTTCATGACTACCCTTAAATGAAATTATCTTAATACGTGTAATCAATAAGGATATTTTAGTACTAAATCTAACTCCACATCCAACTCATATACTGAAGAAAGCGGATAGTACTAAATATGAAATAATTATATATGTGGGAATGTGTATGCATGTATGATTTGAGAGGGTCAAATTTACATATATGGGTTAGTGTGTTGATGGGTTTTCTTTTGAAAGGGTCTGGTTCACATAACCAGAATCGGTTTATTTAAGCCCTAATGATCTTGAGTTAGGTTGTGAATCATAAACTGAAACTTCTTGTGGAGATGTTGGAAATAGTTCGGGAAGATGATGGATAATTTAACAAGTATGTAGGAAAAGAATTCATTTTCACTAAGTACTCCTTTCATCCCAATATATAAGATCCTTTTTGTTTAAATGGTTTGTCCCTTTTTTAAGCTCCTATTTAATTTTATGTAAGTAAAAAATGTGTTTTTCCCATTTTACTATGTATTAATTTCTCCCACACATTCTGCTTCATCTTTTTTTTATAAGTACTCTCTCTCTCTCTCTCTCTCTCTCTCTCTCTCTCTCTCTCTCTCTCATCCTTAAAGAAGGGTACTTTTTTGAAAAAAGAATATATTTACTACATATTTATTGTATTTATCTAACTTTAACTTACATTCTTAGGAAACATAATTTAGTTAAAAGGGACGTTACATTTTGAGATGGAGGGAGTATGTCAAAAGCATATAATATTTAGTTTTTAAAACATAATACGAGTATTTCCTAACATTGGCAATCTCTATAATCACTTGGAAATTGTTAAAATTGTAAATTTCGTAAATATTAAAGTTCATTAATTATGTATAGGAAAGTCATATTGCTCAAATGACATATCCATAACTTATCAACAAGTCTTGATTAAAAGAAAAAGAGTGAGAGCATGTAAATATAAGATATACTAATTTATAAAAAAGCAATATCAAGATACTAACATTATATACTCCTATTGTAAATCTATTTTAACTTAATTTATATTTCAAGTAATTATAGTTATGTTATTCACTAATATCTATCTTAAATATTATTGCTTACAAGTTATAACTAACTTAGCTTCACATGGTTCGAGGGGCCCTATATCTAATTAATATATAGCAATGTTTCTAAGGCATATATTGTTGTGAACCGAAATAGTGAGTTGCTAGGAGTGTCATATATTATGAATAAATCTTAAAAATATTTAATATATAATAAAATATAAAATTTCATAAATTTAAATTTTGTGCACTATTACAAAAAAAAATATTGATTGAAAAGGATAAAGAATTGACGCTAAAGAGCCATCCAACCAACGGTGCCAAGATTGTAGAGGCCAAAGAGAAGAGCATAAAGCAACTAATAGGTGTTAATCCTAACTAGTAGAAAAACTTTGATTAGTTAAAGTCGCGAGTATAAATATATGAAAATGCGAAAAACATTTTTGAGAAAACTTTCATCAGTTAGACCCGAATTGCAATTATGGGAAAAGAGGGGTATAAAGCACAACACCATTCATTTCTCCTTAAGTAAATATAAAGCTAAGCTAAGCACATGAATTTTGTCCAAACTAAGAAGCAGAATATGAATAAGAAAGATGAGTTACGATTGAGCTTCGGGGAAGTTTTGCAGTATTCTTCGACTTTTGTTTCGGTTTTTTTTTTTAACATTTTTCCAACAGTGTTACCTGTAATGCATTGAAACGCTTCATTAAGATTTAAAGCACTATAATTAGGAAGTAAAGATTAATTTGTGAAATTTTTGGTTGTGCAAAAGGTTTGGGAAGGCCCATAAAGTTTGAATAGTTCCTTATGCTTTCAGACAAATGAAGAAATCATTTCTGCTTGCCGCAGGAACACAAGTCATAATTATTCGGCTGTCTTCACAAAACTTCTGGCTCAGGCTAAAACATTGGCCCAATTAAGAAATTTTATAAGTGTGTCATTCATTTGAACTTCTTAAGATTGATGAAAGCAGCCCAACCATAAGGATTTCTCATATATCTAAACCAATCATCATTACAATCACTGGATTAGATTTAAGTAAATGAATTAGTTGATAAACTTGTGTTCGAATTCTTGTTAGGAGAAGATCCAACTTGTAGTACTTGACAATGTTTTAAATAGAATCGTCTTCAATAAAAGGATACTTATGTCTGGTAAAAGCAAATCCTTACAATCATTGTTTAGGACGAACCTTAACTATAAAAGAGCATATAAAAGGTTAAAAAACTTATTATTAAATATTTGATCATGGAGTTTTGTCGCCTTTTATGGTTTTGACCAGCTCGATTCAAATTAATCCTTTAGTTAAAGTAAGTAAGTTTATGTTGAATGCTCCAAAAGACACATATGACCTGTTTGGCTTGATTGCGTTAAAAGGGATTACATGTACATGTAACATAATGTAGGTAACTAATTTAAATGTTTAGTTCAGTTTATATACTCCCTCCGGTTCTTATTATAGAGCCCAAAATTTCAATTATTTTGTTCCAAAATATAAGAATATGTTTTGAATTTTGTCGTCATTTAATGTCATTTTTCCTATTTTACTCATACTTATTAATACTCTCTTCATAGTACTTATTAATACTCTTAAATATATTTCTCTTTCTAGTATCATCATAAATAAAGGTAATATTGAAAAAGAAATTATTTTTCAAATATGTTTATAACTTTTAACTAACTGTTACATGTTTTCTTGAGAAACGCATAGCTTTTATACTAAAGACCGGAGGAGGAGGAGGAGTATAATGGGTTTACATTTTTTTTAATGATTATTCTCTTAAATAGATACATCAAGGCTACACTATTGAAACATATGAATGAGAATTGTAACACGTGTGAATATGAATAAAGGTATTATTCACCTTTATCTGCTCTATGCTTCTTCACTTGTGACTTGACTACCTATTCACCACTACCATCCATAAACAATATTTTTAGGGAAATTATAATTAGATTTCAAATAAGGAAATTAATTATAGTCAGATCCTAAAAAGTCATTAAATTACATTAAAATTCTTTAAGACCTCAGTAATATTAAATGGCTTGTTATTAACAACTCAATGAATTATCGAAGCAACTCAATATGTTGTTATTAACAACTCTTTAGAAATTTAGTTGTTATTGACAATTCAAGGAGCTGCATGAGTTGTCAATAACAAACAATTTAATATTACCCAGATCTTAGGGACTTCAATATGATTTAATGACTTTTAGAATCTGATTATGATTAATTCCCTTATTTCAGACATACTTGTAATTTTTCCCATTTTTTTATGTTACTTCAATAAAATAAAAAAAATGTTTGATTCTTATAATTTTTTTTTATGGAAATGGAATTTTGCATTAGTGTATGTAAAAGAAACACGGAAAAACAGTAAACATGATTCCTATTTCCTGAATAAGGAAATGAAATTGCCAAGAAATCGTAATGTCTTGTTGAAAAATTTTAACATGAGATAAGGATGGAATGTATATAAACAAAGGAAATTAAACGATTGTGCATGATGGATGAGTTGATGATTAACCACAAAAAACAAGGCATCTCGAAGTGCTGTAAGTGGTAATTGCAGTGCTCCTGGGGGGATTATAGGATGAAGACACCACTAATGTAAGATTTTTGTAGTATAATATATTTGTATGTTGGCTTGTCATCGAGACCCCGGTCGCTTGAGCAATGTGATGATTCTTATAATCTTAAATACCATAACAATTAAACTCATGTCGCCCCTTATCCTTCCACATACATACTCAGCATCAATTGGGTAATAAGCTTGGTTCAATCGATGCCTACGTTTGTTCAAAAATCAAATGAAAGACACAATGCTTGTTTAATCGTAGCAAGTTAGCACCTGTTACATGGTTGAATTCCGCAATTTTCACTTTCAAATTAGTACATATTTATGGGGTGGGCACATGTTATCCATTTAGAAAAGTAACTTATTAAGTTTTTTTGCTGACATTTTTGTTATAGTTTCAAAAAGTTTAAGTGCATGTTTGATTTATCTTTTTTGGGCTCAAAAGTGATTCTGAACCGGAGAAGCTAACTGAAAACAAAAAATCATGGTTGGTTCATAAGCAGATGAAAAGATCTTTCCCTCCAGAAGTCCGGTGGGGAAGCAAAAAGCCAGAAGTTAAAAATTTTGACTTCTGGCTTCTGGCTTTTGTCTTCTGATGGGCCCCACACTTTTTATTGTTTGTTATTTAATAAAGTGGGTAGGAAAATTAGATTATTAGACCCCTAAAATTTTTAAATAAGATATTTTCTTGTAATATAAAATTTTCTTTTTATCTCCAAAAATTTACCATAATAATCTCTAATTATTTTCTCCCACAATATCCTCCTTTGAGCTAAAAATATAATTTTTTTAAAATTATTTTCCTTAAAATAAGGGAGAAACTAAGCCTTTAAAATCCTTCAAAAACCCAAATTTCACTTTTTCTTTCTAAACTATAAGAATATATGCATATTATATATGTATTATTTAATAACAATAATACCCTTTTTAGTAATTTTTCATCTAAACTTACTTTTCAAAATAATCATCCAAACATGTTCTAAAAATCAGATTGAAAAAAAGTCACTTCTAACATTACTAATCCAAACATAAATCACTTCTACAATCTAACTTTTTTTTAAAAGACCTTCTGAAAAAGACCTTCTGAAAAAGTTCTTCTGAAAAAAAGCCAATCCAAACACACCATAAATATACTTTTACACTCCAAATATTTATATTGTCAAGTACACATTTGTTAATACTTTATGGATATATAGATTTACATCTTAAAACTTTATATTAAGGGTTTTTACTAAGGTTAGTAATATTAATTAGACCTGTTGATATCCATGCTTTTGGATTGTAATAACAGGATCAATCATGAAACTTGCACCTTGCCTCAATTGGCCATTGCTCTAACGAAAAACTTAGAATAATTAATATTTCTCATAAAATAGTTTTAGGGGCAAAAATATGATCATTAGGTGTTCATCTTTAACGTTTAAATAAGAATCAAGTGTGTCGGATGTTTGACTCCTGTAAAGAGATAATGAACAATATACATTAGTTATAAAATCAATATTATATATCTTTAAAATATCTACTCCCAGTCTTCTTAAACGTTTACTTATACGTTACTTAATGACACTTGTTGTGTCAAATCGCAAAATATCTTTGAAACAAAAGGATATATTATTAAATTTTGACGACGCTTCATCATTTTAAAATCAAACTGTTTTATTATTTGATTTAAATTATTTTATTTGTTGGTCCTAATCAAATTATATATGTGGTTGTGCAAATGGGACAAATCTATTTGATGAAACAACAGCAAGCTTCATTTTTTACTCGCCCTCTCTATTTTCTAGGGGCGGCTTGAAACTTAGGTTAACATTTATTCACCTTCGTAATTTTTAAGAAAAAAACTAGTTGCAGATTAATCATCTCAGAAATATTTTTAAAACAAAGAAAATGCTATGGTGAATATTTCTGGTAATTATCTCCTCCACCCCAATTTACCCTGTGAATCATATGTATTTGTCAAGTTTACACCTTAGTTGATTATTAATTACACATAATGCCATTTTCATTACTTTTTTTACAACAATTTGAGCCACCTATTATTTTTGACCGACGCTTTTCTATATTATATTATTAAACATTCGAGTAATCAAATGATATAGGTTGAGTCTTTGCACTGCTACAACCCCTTTTTAATAGGTCAAATCCCTTACAGTAACAACACACACACAACAAACATGTCAATATAAGGCTGAAGTGCGTAACATGATCCAAACATTGTAAGTTGCACTACACTTGGACAACTTATTGACATTCAAAGTTATATAATATTAAGAATAATGTTGGATATTTTTGTCTAGTAAACGTGTTTTATAATACACCCTCATTCTCTATACTCTATATATAAGGTTCTTTAATGATGTAGTTTGCTAAAAAAATTTGTTAGAATTAGTTGAACATAATAAATGTGTTGAAATTTTTACTTCTTTTCTATAAATGCCTCTATTAAATAATGGTTAAGATAGAATAATAATGAGAAAAATAATGAAAGAGAACGTAAGAAAAAATATAATAAATGAGTTAAATCGATAAAAGTACATTTATTGATTAGACAATCTCAAATAGTACCTTTTAACATGCACAAACTCATTCATAAAATAAGACCTTATAAATACGAACACAGAGAAAATTAGAATGGTTTTTGTTTCTTGAACCAACAAAACAACAATGTAGAATTCAAAATCATGAAGTAAGAATGAGCATAATGACATTTTGATCGACAATATGAAGTAAGTTGCCAACAATTACATTCATATCAATGGTTGCCAACGATTACATTCATAGCAATGGTCCCAATTGTTGAGTCTTATCCAATATGATGCATTGCCACGTTCTTTCTTTCCAGCTGATTTAGATTTCTTCTCCTAATTTTCATGCTCTAAAAAAAGAGGAAAACAACATTTAGTTTGTTAGTTTGACCCCAATGATATGAAGGATCATAATTTTTTTCAAAGAAAAACATGAATTTTATTGTGAAAGGATAGCTACGTTTGTTTTCTTAACCATTTTGCTCTAAATAACGTAACCATCTCTTTAGTCTTTACCACAATCTACTCTTGGCTTTTACCTAGGATTTTTTTATAGTTAACCAACCACACTTCATAGTAAAAACAACAAAACAAAATTAAAACTTAAATTTACAGATCTGTAACATTTTATATAATTATACATGTGAATAACTCCTAAAAATAACTTTGCCACTGTATTAAATTGGATATTCTTAAGAAATAATAATAAACAAATCTTTTTGGTTCGGTTAAAGAGCTTCACCCATGGGCTAAACATATTTCAAGACTTAGATATAATATTAATTTAAGTTCCATTACCTTCCCCCCCCCCCCCCCAAACACACAAGTATCCCTTGTTGTCAAACTCGCGAGTTGACTAACCAATCTTACCCTTTTTAACTAAAATGTGTCACGAGTCACTTAAATTCCTACTTACTGTAAACTCAGTAAAACCTCATGAGTTTACACGCTAAATTTGCCGTTTTTACGTTTTCACCTTACGGAAAATCGTATTAACTTAATATAAATCTCATATTAATTATTTTTATTTGATCATATTTAATAAATTTATATATAAATTTCGTAGAAATTTCTTTAAGGAGTTAGATAAAATATGAATATTGATATATTTAATATCATCTATTTATATTTAAAATATATTCAAATCAAATTATTGTTATTTTTTATATTTCTTATCGAATTATATACTATAAACACTTATTTATTAATAAAGATAAACTTTTAGCAGTATACGATTAGAATTTACGATCCGATTCTACATTCTTCTGATGAGTTTATTTAAACTCACGAGTTTGACAACCTTACAAATATCATAACCTAAATTATGGCCTCACACAGAACCAAATTGCTTCTCAAAGCTGCAAAAAGATTCCAAGTTAATATACACAGTATAATAAAAATATGTTGCCATCAAACTAGGTCCTTATCAACATGACTCGTAAGAATGATCCCAACTAACTAGAACGTTATCCAATTCATAATATGACACAATGCCACATATTCATCCTAATGGATTTAGATTTTTTTTCTAAAATCTGTGAATTTATTTATATTCAATACTTAGTTTCACGTCAGTCAATGTTGACCCTTTGTTTTTTCAAGCAAAGATAATATATATAGGTAAAGCGACATACATTCCAACTTATAAATTTATTTATAAGCCCATATTGATAAGAATGAGTCATTTAAGAGTCATGTTGACTCCCTTATTAAAATATAAGCTCAAACTTGATCTAGCCCTTCTTTTCTTTTCTTTTTTAAAAAAACATCATGTAGCAATTAATAATAGTTGGTTCAAGTGAAAAAGATCGGATTCTTTTTAGACAATATTGCAGGTTTAATCTTTTAAAATTAATTAAACTGAAAAAGTTACTCCAAATTAGATTAATTAAACAATGTTTCAATCTGATTCAATAATATTGTATATAAAATAATTGTATTGAAAAATCAATTAACCATAATGAACACCACCAAATGGCAATACTTGTCCCTCCAAACGACCCCACTCCCTTATCCTCAACAACACCCATTGTGTTGCCATCTTCTTTTTACCAACCATTGTCTTCCCATTTGCATCCCAATAAACATAATGCATCACATTAAATCTATATTTCTTTTTTCAAACAGATTGATTATTGAATCGAACAAAAAGTTTTGAATGACTATTCATCAATTTTGATTTTAAATGAATTGAGTCAAAGAAAAATTAAATGAAGGTCACCTGTTACTTGAAAATTTTTGAACACATAAATTAAATACCTTCCAACCAATTAATTTTTCATAAAATTCCTATAAGATCTTATTGTGGGTTGTTAGATCATTAATGTGATTTTTTATTTTGTCCATGATTAATCTTATTCTTTCCCATCTTTTTCCATTCCATATTCTCTTTCATATTTTCCCCCTTTTTTTTGTATCTCTCTTACTCATTCTCTTCATAAATAAGAGCATACTTGAAAAAAAGTTACACACTCCTTCCAGTTCTTAATATAAGACTCTTTTAGCTTTTTTGGGATATTAATAAAGTCAAATAAATCATTTAATCATATATTACATATAACTAGATCGTATACTAGTTTTTAAGTCAAGTAATAGTTTAAAGAAAAATGATAAAGATTTTTTTTTTTTGTAAATGTCAAAATGCATTAAAAAAATAAGCATATACATCAATTTATAAGTTAGAGTGATAAACAGACAGGCTTATACATCAATTTATTTGTTAGAATGGTAAATACAAGAAAGGCATAAATAAAATATTAGAAAGTCTATGACCTATGAGGTTAAAAAAACGACAAAATTTTTAAAAAATCCAATAAAAAGGCTAATGTCTTGGTGGATGATGTTGGAGGAATTTTTTATGGCTCCTTCAACTGGTTTAAAGTGATTCATCTAACTTTTTTAAACTTCCTCACAAAGTCGTTGTGTTTTATATTAAGATCTTGAGGGGGTATTTATTAGTTTTAACTAGTTTTGACTGATATTTTAAGCCACATAATTCAGTTATTAAACTCTTATAAAAATGAGAGGATCGGAGAAGTACATATTAATTATTAACCCAATGAGAGTTCACATGTTAAATGTACGAATTTGACTCCACATGATGTTCTTACTCAACAAACAAATTATGCTTGATAGCTATGATAAGCTGTTTTGGTCGAGTACAGACCATGTTTGGCTCAACTTATTTTCAAGAAATAAGTGCTTATTTTGGGGGGTAAAAGTAACTTATTTTATTGGTAGCTTATTTTGCATATTTATCTCGGTTTATTGTCAATCTGACTTATAAGTAACTTATAACTTATAAGTCAAAATAAGTATAAGCTGTTTAAAACAGTTTATTTCTGACTTATAAGTTACTTATAAGGTGAGGCCCACAAATTTTGATTTATTTTTCACATCTAATCACAATTTATCTAAACATACACAATCTGACTTATGAAAAATAAGTCACTTTTCACACAGCTCATCCAAACATAAAAGTCATTACACAATCTGACTTAATTTCAATCTGACTTATATATAAGTCACTTTTCTATAAATCGATCCAAACACCCTAAGTTTAAGTTTAGCCCAAAAAGCTTTGATCATGATTAATATAAGCTTGTCAATTCTTTATATTATATTCTTAATTTTATTTTATATATAAAGGGTAAATTATGATATGCAAGGGATTTTTTTTTTTTGGACTGATATGGAAGGTGATTGATTTTGATTTTGTCCGTTTCTATCACTTCCAAACCTCTTGTCGTTTCATTGAATAGGCTATCAAAGATAAAGATATAATCTTATATTATAATTCAAGAATATAAAATCTTTTCACATTTTACCCCAACATATGTTCTTTTCCCTATGGTTTTTAGAATAACACACTTTTATGCATTAAAAAACACACTCAACAAAATTTTAAGACAAGGAATATCTTATTTTACCACTAAACTTTATGGCACTATTTTCTGGGCCCTATAATCCAAATAACTCAACAACATTCTTTAAGAATTTCTCATGCCTAAGTTTGTGACTTCCGTGTATAATTTTTACTCCCTCACGCACTTAATATAGGAATTGATATTAATCCTAACACATAATTTTAGTTTTTGTCAATTTTAAGTTATTCATAATAATACTCAGTCAACCATAATTAAATAAGAGGGGGATTAAAAAGATAATTAGTATGCCTTTAAAAAAATAATATATCAACTACTCCAATTTAACTAATATTTTTAATATAATTAAATTAAATAAATACTCTTATGGTCATACTTATAACGCAGAGAGAGAATATTTTATTTGATTTTATCTATCGATAATGTTATTAAATTTTGTGCGTGAATATATGATATTATCTTTTATTTATTATATGTTAACTTTATTATCATGTTATTTTTTTTTTTTTTTTTGGCCAGAATTTATTATCATGTTATTACATGAAAATGAAAATAGAGAAAAGGAATTCTCCAAACCTTTATTTAATTTTGGCCCACTCTGATGAATTATATACAAAATTGTGGGACTGGGTCCCACATTTGGGTGCCTGCTGTCCTCCCTCCTTAAACTAAACTAGAGCCGTACATTCACAAAAAATAAAAAATATATATATATATTCCAATGTGTCTCAGATTCGCCACGTCACCCACTACCATCCTATCACATTCGTTTCAGGCTTTCTTTTGTGCCCCCAAAAGAAGATTATAATTACTCCACTAGCCCCGTGGGTCCCACTTGTTTGTCTTATACAAATGCAAACAAGTCTAGGAGTTTCACGTCAAGCAGCGTTGGCATGTGATCCACCCCCCATTCGCCGCTTAACCCAACAAACGATTTGGATTCGCCGCACGCACTGCTCCATTATAAATTTATGAATTATGAATTATCCACTCTCTCTATTATTTTTCATTAATTATTAAATATTAATTTCCTATGCAAGGAAAACTCGGTTGTTATTTTTATTTAATCTATGATTTTCTTTCATTTGAATTTTTATCCCATAATTAAATTACCGTTTTAACTCGTTTAATCTATTAGTATTGTCAGCCTACATATACCACTCTGTTCCTTATTATAAGTCCACTCTAACTACATCTCACATACCAAAGAGTGGAAGTTATAGCATTAAATATGGCCAATTTTCAAAAAAATTTCCAACTATGCACTTATTTAAGAATAAGTGTTAAAATAATATTTTATAAACATTCTTTCTTATCTTTCCTATTTCCAACATAGGGGTAAAATAGTCACAGTAGCATTAATTGATCCCAAAGTGGACTTATATTTTGGAATAAAAAATTTGTGGTAGTTAGACTTATAATAAGGAATAGAGTGGTACATATACAAGAGTTATCACCCAAAATCTCTATATTAACATTCCCTTCTATTTTCATTTTATCGAAAAAAAGATGAGCCTAATGAGGGAACAATGATTCTGTATACAACTACTACCATCGTTTTACATTCTTCTGAAATTAATGTTTTGTAATTAAGAGGTAAAATGATTTTTTCACTCTGAAATGATAGGATAAAATGAAACAATGATAAAGTAATTTTAACCTGCCATTGGAGAAAAGGTTGCAAACCAAACCAATATGATGAGCTGATAAAATAAAAGTAAATATTTAATTATAAAAAAGAGAATGAGGAACCAAAATTGAAATTATTAGCCAGAAATGGTTTTCCCTTCCTATTCTAACATTAAAGTTCTCAAAATTCAAAGAAGCAAAAGGCCCATTGATTTCCCATGTTACCCCTAAGGACCTAAACTATTTTACAAAATCTGCCACCCCTTATCATCTCGTCCGGAGAAAAACACCACCGTGCCTAACTACCTCAGAACTCGCATCCTCAAATCCAACCAATCTACAACTAACTTCGGCAACTGCCGTAACCACGTCCGGACCGAAATTTCCCCGAACCGGGTTCACCGTCCTCCGATACGGCCCGAGCCATTTATTCTGCATGTACCGGTTCTTCCTCCACGGCGGAACCAACAGTCCCCGGCTCCGAAAACACCTCTTCCCGGCGTCACACATCGCCAGAACAATCCGCTTCAATTCCTCCGCCATGCCAACAAAAATCATCGGAAGAGACGAGACGATCTCCGAGTAATTCCTCGTCGGCCGGGCGATCTCAAACTGGCCAGAGAATTCGACGTCGACAAAATACCGGCGGCAATCGGAGTCGATCACATCGATGAATTCGTAGTTCCCGGAGGTGACCCCACCGGAATTATCCCACCTGGTTTTGCAGATCGCCGTATTGTGACCCTTCTCCCTCAGAAACGCCATCACGTTTCGCCGGAAACCCGAAACGTTTCGCCGGAGGAACCCAAATTTCTCCGCCGCCTCCGAAACGTTAGCTACCAGAAGCTTCCGGTAAGGATCGATATTGTTGGCGATATCCAATCTGAGAATCATATCGGCGACGAGGCCCGGTTCGTCGCCTTCATGGTCAACTCGCTCCGGGTCGAACTCGGTCGCCGTCGCCGAGTTAGACTCGCCGTCGTTGTCTTCCAAGAAATTGTGAATGAGCTCGGAGAGAGACGGCGAGCTACCGTCGCCGTTGCCGGAATGTTCGCTGCCACTGCTGCCGTAGCTCAGTCGCCGGAGATGGGCTCCGACGAGACGAGCTTTGGCTTCGTCGTCAAGCGGGTCAGTGACACGCTTCTTTCTGGCAATATACCAACCATTGGTTTGAGGTAGGAAAACAATAAAAGGTGAAAGCTTTGTACTCAGAGAGATGAATGATTATTAATAATTGAATTATAGGTTAATTATATATATATATAGAGAGAGAGAGAGAGAGTGATTTAAGGGAACCGTGAAGGTTTAAGGGGTTGTATATAAAGGAGAGGATGATGGGGTTTAATAATTTAAGGGAGTTTGGAAGAATTTTCTGGAGAATATTCTTGGGTGAGTAAATTTGTGAAGAACTTCAAGATTGAACATGGGTGAAGATGGGGATATGCGAAGGGGAGTTATATAGATGCTGCCGGGGGCATCAGGCATATGCTGGGTGGTGACGTGTAGGAGTGTGATTTCACCATGTGTTGTTGATACACAGCTTGCGTCTGCACGAGCAATGCACGTGGGTCAAGTGTCAACGCTTCCACACACAGCTCCAGCCCCCAGGTACGTTTTACTCTCTTTCCCGAAAATAAGATCATGTTAGACTTTTTTTATTAAGAGGTTAATGATACTTGAATAAATGGTTGTGTTTATATTTATTATTTTTGAAAAAATTAATTTACCTTATTTATAAATTAATATATGATCTAATTTCACATAACATATGTTATAATTAAGGAGTCCATTTAACATTCTTAATCTCAAAAAACAAAAAAGTTGATCTTATTATTAAAAAAAATGTAACTTTTAAGGGTTTGTTTAGATTTTCCATTAAAAAAAATAATTTTTATTTCATCTTACTTTTGAAGGCGTGAGTTAGGATAAGCTTTTGCTTTTAATGACTCACTCAACCATTCTTTTGGTCTAGTTATAATTCAAATTCTAAATGACTAAATATTTTGGAGCAAGAATATCTGGATAGCTTACGAGCAGTGGAGCGACCAGGAATGTAATTAACATCAAGCTTTTAGCTTGCCATGTATAATTCAAAAAAAAATTTAAGGGTGAATCGCTTAAAGTTCCACCTAAGACACACAATATTCAACAAATCATGTAACTTGTGAATGCCATTTTTTCTCTTATTAATGGTGGCCATTTCACTTATTGACTTGTCCGAGGTTTGGCATATCCGCAAGGATACAGGTCGTCAAAATAGTATAGAAAATGTTGTCGTTCCAACAGGGACTAAGGCAAAAGTGGATTAATTATCGCAATTATATTATCAATTAAGTTGAGTGAGAATTTTTGTATTTTGAATTTCAAAAGTACTTAAAATGAAAATAACTTGACAAAAACTAAATTAACACTTTAAGTCAAAACAAAAGAGGTCTAGGCTTATTTATCCACTTTGTATTTCATGATGCTTGGTTGACCCTTCTCTAATGACAATTATGAATACTAAGTTGATGTTTGAAGTCATATCCATTTGAATAACTCTCTCAAGCTTACCCAAACCTTAATTAACATTAATATGCATAATCTCTTACTACATATTATGTTAATGAATATCTCTATCCCACTAACACACTTCCAATCCCACAAAATAGAATTACAAGACAAGTTTGGATTTAACCTAGTTCTCTACCTAATTAATACTCTTTCAATCCACTAATTAAGCAAACAATCTAAATGTTGGCCACCCACTTAGAGAACATTAAGCACCAATTAAATCCACAACATAATAATCACTAATCATCAAAAGAAAAAGTGGTTCAAGCATCAATCCATACAAAACTTCAAAATAAACCTAGAACAAATTAACTAGCTACTCATTACTATAAATAAAATCACAAAATCATGTCAGCAACCACCAACAAAATCCAGAGTCAGATTTCAAAATGCAGAGAAAGAAAATAGCAAAAATCTATTTAAATCATCTCCCTTTCGAGCTCCTGTCACCAAAGCAAGAATATGCAAGATGACTCTAAATGAAGCTCAGCCTCCCTTCTCCTTTCCCTTCACGATTTTTCCGATCTCGGCAGCGTTGGCGGCGGCTTTGACGGCACGGTGGTCCTCGACCCAGTCACCTCCACAGTCCTCTCGTCCTCCCGTGGAGATGATAAACCGAAACCAAGCTTCTCTCTCCTTCTCTCTGGATTTTTGTCTCTCACCCGTGGAAGAAGAAGACCGTCTAAGAAGATGATTTTTGGGAGTGATGAACAGTGATCTGCGGCTTGCTTCTTTTTATCCCGTGAACCCCTCTCTTCTTTAGGTCTTCAATTCACTAAAACCATGCGTTTTGGCTGGTTGGAGAAGCAAGGGAATAATTAAAATAAAGAAATAAAATAGAATACTTAAAAGCAAATCAATGTGAACGTGCCTGACAATCTTTTTCTTCATTTTCTTTTTCGTTTTTTTTTAAATCCTAAATTCATTTAATTCAAATTTTAAATTAAAACTACAATATTTATTTAAACGCCCCAAATAATCTATCAAGTTGATATCGTATAGAAATCCTAACAAATCCCTTTAATTTAGCATCAATGACTCCCCAAATTTACTAAAAATATATATCAAATCTAATAAAAAAATGGGGAGTCATCACTTATTATTAATAAGTTATGGAACTCGTTGGATATTATCTATTTTATGTAAGAATTTAATGTGATTTTCCTAAATCTCAACTCAATTCTTTCTCTACAACTTAGTCCATATAATTTAAATTATTTAAAGCTTAAGTTCTCAACTTTCATGAAATGTATATACTTTTAGTTTTATTGTATAAATCAATCATTTTAATTTGTTAAACTACAAGAATTAAATTTTGTTAAGTTTTATATTCGGAGATTGAGTCATACTCCAATGAAAAATATATGAACTAAGTTGTATTAAGTTAAAGTTTAAAGTTTGAGTTATAATCAAATAAAAAATGCAAAGGCAAAAATGTTAATTTTCTATATAATAAAGTATACTTTTTCTACCCCTCATTTGTGGGTTCCGCTGACAAGGGTATTGGCCATCCTCACTAAAGGGAGAGGATATGATATCTAAGTCAATCACGACATTAGGGGAGGCATCTTAGAGCTAAGTGAAGCCACATCTTTAGGGGCGAAACCCTTTAACCAAGAGGAGGTGGAGGCTTATGTACTCTCCTCCCTAGTTCGTAAAGTCGTGGATCAAGAGGTAGGTGTTCTACTCTTAGATTGTGAGTAAAGCTTACTCCTTTCCTAAATTTTTTTAGAAATATACGTTTTCCAATATTTGTGTGTGTGTATATATAACAGTTGTTCAACTTGAATCACAATTAAAGGAATCGAAACCAAAATGAGTATAAACTACAAGACATTGTCGTAACCTTTAATTTTAATTTTTGCACTAGGGGATGAAATTTTTTTTCTCATTTCAACTTTTATAATTACAAATTATGTCTAATAATATTAAGGATTTCTCGACCTATGTAACAACCGTTGAGCTGAGAAATTAGGTTAATAATAAATAAAAAATAAGTAATAGTAATGTTACAAGTCTCTCGGAAGACTTATTAAGGAAATATGGGAGAGTCCATTTTGAATCAAGACAATCAGGTCTTTTAAGGTTTCCACTTACAGTACATACTAAAAATTACAATCATCAATAACACATAAATATTTATACAGTCTTAGATTTGCGTTGAATCAATTTCATATAAATAAGGAATAACAAAGGAACAAGTGTCCTTATGATGGTGAACCGTGAAGGTTTAAGGGGTTGTATATAAAGGAGAGGATGATGGGCTTTAATAATTTAAGGGAGTTTGGAAGAATTTTCTGGAGAATATTCTTGGGTGAGTAAATTTGTGAAGAACTTCAAGATTGAAAATGGGTGAAGATGGGGATATGCGAAGGGGAGTTATATAGATGCTGCTGGGGTCATAGGCATATGCTGGGTGGTGACGTGTAGGAGTGTGATTTCACCATGTGTTGTTCAGACAAAGGGTGCGTCTGCACGAGCACTGCACGTGGGTCAATACATCCCCCACAATACTCCAGCCTCCAGGTACGTTTTACCCTCCATGTAAATATCGAAATATACGGAGCAGTTAACTTTTTTTTTTTTTTTTGGTTGAAAAGTTAATAATGTTAAGTAAATCATTTTGAAGTATTTATATCAATCATTTTTTCTTAGAATAAGTTTACTTTATTTATAAACTAACAATCTCCCTTCGATTAACATTGTACTCCCTCCAATTCTTATTATAAAACACTAATAAATAAAATTTTTATCTCAAATATAAAGCATTAACCATCATAGTAATTACTTTTTTTCACTTTATTTTTGTTATTAATGAAAGTTTAAAATTGAAATTGTGAAATCATATCATTTAATGAGGGATGGAGTTGGAAAATATGGCCAATTTAGCCTAAATATGATGACACAACTGTCATTTCTTGGTTTGTGAGAATTGGTAGTTGGTGTTTTATAATAAGGATCAGAGGGAGTAAGAGGTAATCAACTATTTTATACAAATCAAGGAAACATGACGGGGTCATTTATTATTGGTAAAATTAACTTGGTTTTCCAATTTTACTTTATACTATTCATTATACAAACATACCCCTTCTTTACATTTAATATACAAAGCTAATAATAGAAATCAAATATTTATTATCTTGTCTTTTATGTGTTATTCCCTCTTGTCTTGTATATATTATAAGGCATCAATTATATTTAATTGGTTATTTTTTTCCAACTTCGCCCCTCATTAAATAATATGACTTACTTTTTCAACTTTGAACATCAATTAATTATAAGGGTAAAGTAAGGAAGAAGCAATTAATGTGGCTGTTATTAAGGACAAAAATTTTGTTAGTTGGTGACTTATAATAAGGATTAGAAGGAGCACCTCTTATATAATGTAGACAAAAAGATATCATATTACCTCTTATATTATAGATCCACGAAATATATAATCCTATTTATGTAACATATGCTATAATTAATGGGGGCATCGTGGTGACGTGTAGGAGTGTGATTTCACCATGTATTGTTGAGACAAAAGGTGCATCTGCACGAGCACTGCACGTGGATCCCCCCCAAACAACACTCCAGCCTCCGGGCATGTTTTACCCTCCATATAAATGTAAATATCGAAATATATGGTCCAGTTAATTTTTTTAAAAGATCAATAATGTTAATTAAATCATTTTAAAGTATTTAAATCAATCATTTTTTCTGAAAACAAGTTTACCTTATTTATAAACTAACGTACTCCCTTCGATTAATATTATTCTCCCTCTGGTCCTTATTATAAGACACTTCCCAAATATAAGGCACTAACTGCCACAATAATTACTTTTTTCCACTTTACCCTGGTTATTAATGAAGGTTCAAAGTTGAAAATGTGAAATCATATCATTTAATGAGGGGTGGAGTTGGAAAATGTGGCCAATTTAGCCTAAATATGATGATAGAACTATCATTTCTTGATTTATGAGAATTGGTAGTTGGTGTTTTATAATAAAGACCAGAGGGAATAAGTGGTAGTCAACTATTTTATACTCCCTCCGTCCCATAATATAAGGTCCTTTTAACCGAATTGCGGGTTCCTAAAAAATTAGTTAGAGTTAGTTAAAAACAATAAATGTGTAGGAAATACTCCTCTGGTCCTATTTATAGAGCAGAGAGATAAGGTTTTATTTGGTCCTATATATAAGTCACCTAATTAAATATTGAGTATGAATGTACAAGTTTACCCTTCATTTATTATGTGTTGACTTTATTTTTATGTGGTATAGTGGATAATTAATATGGGTAAAGTTGTAAATTTGTTGGATTTTTGTGGAGAGTTAATGAGTTTTAAGGCTTTCATTGGTCTGTGTGAAATATGTTGAAAGTGACTTATAAATAGGACCAGCTGAGTATACCATTTTGCCTTTATTTATGAATGAGTAAGAGAGGGGGTAATTATGAAAAGAAGATGAAAGAGAATGTGTGGGAAAATTAATGTATGGGTAAAATGGGGAAAAAATCATTTATTACTCAAATAAAATCAAATATGACCTTATATTGTGGGACAAGATCATTCAAAAAAATAGACCTTATATTATGGGATGGAGGGGGTACAAACCAAGGAAACATGACGGGTCATTTATTATTGGTAAAATTAATGTGGTTTTCCAATTTTACTTTATACCATTCATTACACACACCCCTCTTCTTTACATTTAATATACAAGGATAATAATAGAAATCAAATATTTATCTTGTTTGTTATGTATTACTTCCTCTGGTCCTTATTATAAGGCATTAACTACCAATTTTCACATACCAAGAATTGGTAGTTGGGTTATTAAATCTATGTTAAATTGATCATTTTTTCCAACTTCATCCCTCATTAAATAATATGACTTACTTTTTCAACTTTGAACATCTATTAATACCAAGGGTAAAATGGGAAAGAAGCAATTAATGTGGTGGTTGGTGCCTTATATTAAGGACAAAAAATTTTGTTAATTGGTGCCTTATATTTTATAATAAGGATCAGAGGGAGTACCTCTTATATAATATGGATAAAAAAATATCATGTTACCTCTTATATTATAGAAAGGCGAAAGTATAATATCATTTCATGTAACATATGTTATAATTAAACGGTCTAATTGAGCTTCTTAATCTTCACAAAAAGAATCAGCTTAATTTTATAGTTAAGAAACGGGGAAGTAACTTTTAAAGGTTTGTTTAGATTAGCCATGACAAAAGTAACGTTTATTTCATATGACTTTTGCAAACGTGAGTGAGCGAGGATAAGCTTTTGCTCTTAACGACTCACTCACCCATTATTTTGGTTTAGTTATAATTCAAATTGTAAATTTCATGGGAAAATCACTTTAAAATTCCACCTAACATAGATAATATTCATCAAACCACATCAAATCACATAATCTTTCGGTTCTATTTGTAAGGACTTCTAACATATATTTCATATAGACTAATGAAAACTTTAAACCCCATTAATTCTATCATGAAAGTTGATAACTTTTCAACTTTACCCCTATTTAATATCTATTACATCACAAGAAAGTAAAGTCAACACATAATAAATGAAGGGTTGAATTGTATATTGACTCATAAAATTTAATGACATGCCATATAAAAAGGATCAAATAAAACTTTCTTTCTTTACCATATAAATAGAATAAGAGACGTAACTTGTTATAAAAAAAAAATAAAAGGAGTTACTTGTTCATGATATTTTTTACCCTTATTAATGGTGGCTATTTCAGCTATTGACAAGTTATAGAACTTATTGGATATTATCTGTCTTATGTGGAAATTAATGTGATTTTCCTAAAGCTCTACAACTCATTCCCTATAATTGAAATTATTTAAATCTTAAGTTTTCAACTTTCATGAAATATATAATTTTAGCTTTTATCGTATAGATCAATCATTTATCAATTGTTAAACTACAAGAATTAAATTTCGTTGGTTTTATTTTCCAGATTGAGTTAACTCCAATAAAAAATATGTAAACTAAATTGTTTCGAATTAAAGTTTAAAGATTGAGTTATAATCAAATAAAAAATGCAAAGACAAAAAGATTTATTTTCTATATAATGAAATATACCTTTCCCAATGTTTAATACTCCCTTCAGTCCTAAATATAAAACTTATTTGGGGAGATTATCTTAGTCCTAAATATAGGACTTCTTTCAAATTTATGTCCATTTACTATTCAAAATTACCGTCATTGATACTCCCTCAACATTAATCAAGTGAGAGAGAGAATGAGGAGTTGAGGAATATGATTGAGGTGTTTTGGGAAAAGTATGTCATATAAACTAACTTAACTAATATTTTTAATCTAATTAAATTATATAAATATGTTCTATATTAGGACAAGAGGGAATATATATAACAGTTGTTCAACTAATGGATCACAATTATAGAAATTGAAACCAAACAGTCTACAAGACACTGTCTTAACCTTTCCTTTAATTTTAATTTTATCACTAGGGCGTGAAAATGTTTACCACATGAATATTTTTAATTACAAATTATGTCTAATAATATTAAGGATTTCTTGACCTCTGTAATGACGTGGAGCTGAGAAATTAAGTTAATAATAAATAAAAAATAAGTAATAGTAATGTTACATGTCTTGGAAGACTTAAGGAAATGTGGGAGAGTCCATTTTTTACAAATATTTTTGAATAAAGACAATCAGGTCTTTTAAGGTTTCCACTTTCAGTACATACTAAAAATTATAATCAATATCAATAAACTTAAATACTCCTATTTATACGGTCTTAAATTTGCGTTGAATTTATTTCATATGAATAAGTAAAAAACAAAGGTCTGGCAAAAAAAAAAAAAAAAAAACAAAGGAACAAGTGTCCGTATAATGGTGCTTTAAAATGATGTGTTTGTGTCTGTTTTGGTCAGGTTCACTCTGAGTTTTATAATTTTATTTTGTCGTTGTTCCAGTTTGTCTTACATAAATGCGATCCGTCACCGTTAGATGATATCTAAATTCAAGTCCAGCATTAACATTATCTATATCTATACACACACATTAACATGTTTTTTGATACATGTTTGTATGTGCATGCATTAAAAAACACACTGATCATCCAATTTTCTTGAGTTTTTATAATATGGCTCCACTCATAATAAAATATGATGTTTATGTAAAGAAATCAAAACGATAAATAGCACTTTACCTTTTTTATCTATTTTATAATCAGCCTATTTTACTAAAAAACAAAAGTGTTGATTTAATGCGAGGTATCAAAAGTGACGTGAAGTGATAAGGTTGCAAATGAAAAGACATTGGGGTGTCCGTGGACGACAAGGGGTGGGGTCATTTTGGGGGATAAGGTTGCCGTTCGGTGATATGTTGTTGGGCAAAGTGATTTAGTTTTCGGGTTAATATAACTTTTGATCCCTGAACTTTTATTTAATTTTAGTTTTGGTCCTTGAATTTTAAAATTTTTGATTTTGATCCCTGAACTTTTGGTCAATTTTAGTTTTGGTCCCTGAACTTTAAAATTTTTTGTTTTGGTCCCTGAACTTTGGGTCAATTTTGATCTTGGTCCCTGAATTTTCAATAATTTTGGTTTTGGTCCCTCAGTTTAAAAAAAACTTCAAAAAAAAAAATTAAAGTTGAGGGACCAAAACCAAAATTACTGAAAGTTGAGGGACGAAGACCAAAATTGACCCAAAATTCAGGGACCAAAACCAAAAATTTCAAAGTTCAGGATCAAAACCAAAATTGACCAAAAGTTTAGGGACCAAAACCAAAAATTTTAAAGTTCAAGGACCAAAACCAAAATTGAGTGAAAGTTCAGGGACCAAAAGTTATATTAACCCTTTAGTTTTCAATACACTTGTTTAATGCTGCCTCCTCTAAAATATAAAATATATTTATTTAATTTAATTAGGGATAATTTAAAGAAAGATAAGAACAATTAGAAATAAATCTTATACTTAGAACCAATCTTATCTCTCCAAACTAGTCCTATATTTAGGACCGAGGGAGTAACAAGAAGATTAAATGACATTAAAAAAATTCTTCATCTTAATTTTTTTTTGTATAAAGGACAATTCATTTAAATGAAAAGGTAACTTACAATATTACATAACTTAAATAAAACTCAAAGAAGGAATATTAACATGTAAGTGTTCATTCACAAAAGAAGATAGCTGTCTTTTGTCAACAGACACATAGGAATGTGATTGAAACAGTTTTAACATGAGATTGATATCCGTTCTTATAATGTCAGATGGCAAAGAGGATTGTGGTGATAGCAATTGACCAAAAATGGATGAAATGATTGTAAGAGATTGATTTGGAAGAAATAAATCACAATCTTGAATCCAATGAATTGCCACCCTGACACATCTGAGATTGAAGTTCGAAGACTGGAACTTGATTTTTTTTCCCATTCAAGGCATTGAATCAGAGTCCTATTCAAGAAAATCTGCATTTTGCATAAGCATCCAGAACTAGAGGCATATCAATACATCAGAACACTCCAACCATTACATGATAGCACTTGGTAGAGGGTGGCAGGATGATTAAATGAGGAAGATGATGATGAACAATGAGACTTTGTCTTTGGATATGAAAGCGATGCAGTTGATGGACACTGTTTGATTAATGTGTTTCAAGATTATAGAAGGAGAAGCATAAACACCTTGATGAATAATATTGTTCCTTGACATCCAAATTTGATTTAAAAAGATAACTATTTTGATAATAACCTCTGTTTGACCATCTTGATGGAGAGAGAGAAGAGAAGAATTAAACCATTTTCTGAAAGAGTGAAAAGTTACTCCATTCAAGTCTGATGGAAAGAGCTCCCCATCATATTGCCCTAGCAAACGGGCATAAGAAGAAAATGTGTTCAATTGATTCCTCTTGCTCACATCCAAATGGGCAAAGATATCTATCCAGTAAATGATGATTGATTAAAATATTACTAGACGGAATGGCTTGATGTATTAATTTCTAAATGAAGAGAAGATTCTTCATTGGCAGATTAAGAGACCATAACAATTCCCAGAAAGGAGTAAGATAATTCGCTTGGGTAGATCTTGACAATAATTGAAAGCCCTTTTTGGCAGGTATGAACACTACTGCAGAAAAGGGTTTTAACATCCGTTATTAAAGGGTTTTAACATCCGTTCTATAAGGGATGTCTATCTGAGTGATGTTGAAAAGTCGACCTTTTAACATCACTTTAAATAACGGATGTTAAATGTCAAACTTTCAACATCTCATATTATACTAAAAGGGATGTCATAGTCCCAGAAAAACCCGTTTTAAGATATTGTCAGAGACTAACGACATCACATCCTAAGAAAATAAGAGATGTCGTTTCTGAGAAACAACATCCCTTATTATATAATAGGCGATGTTGTTTCTGTTCGTCAGAGAAACAACATCACCTATTATATAATAGGTGATGTTATTTCTTCTTTTTGACATCTCTTTTTTTCTTAATGAGAGATGTCAAAACTTTTCTCTTTTTTTTTAGTTTTATTTATTTGTTCTGATGTCCATCTACATTTTACTGATCACAATTACACATATACACTCATATAGAGACAGATATCTATATCAACAGAATTAATACATTTTTCACCATAAGTTTAATACATATAAACCTAACTAACTAACTAATCAAACTAATGAGCATGTACATATATATGTGGACAAAAAATAGATGAAACATGGACAGTTCCAAAGTACAGCATATAAAATCACCATGTTAAATTCTCCCCATGTAAGTGCTTCCTTCAATGAGTCATGTGCAACATTCTGCAAAATTACAACAATTAAAAGGTCTCTAAGAATATGATATGTTGTAATTCATGTGTACAAATGCTAGGCTATAACCAAAAATTCTAATTAGAGAATGCCATTAAATTTTGAGAGACTCATCCAGATAATTTTAAAAATGTACAGGAAAGAAAGGCAACAAAAGATTAGTAAGAAGATCCCATAGCAAGGACCACAATAGGATAATTATCATAGCAACCTAGCATGTCAACTGAAACAGAGCAGAAACAGGGAGGAAAAATAAATCACCACAATTACACCTTCAATTAGCATCAACCATAAATCATCAAGCATCATAAATTTTCCAAACATCTTCCCCCTTGAACCTGTCGGATCAAAGTGAAACAGGGGAGGAGGAAATTTTCCAAAAATTCCCAAACATCAATAATAAACATACAAAGCCCATTTATAGCATTAATCCTACTCCTAAACAAGATTAACTAAGCTTCAAAACAATGAAGCTCCAAAAATCAGGAAAAATGACGTCGGATGAACAGTACCCGAAGCTCACATCAACGGAAATCGAACACCAAACATCATTCCTTTACAAAATCACTTCAAGAATACTCTTATTCAAGTCCTAAGCTTCATTTTCATGGGATTAAAAGCTTCAAAACCCCCCAACTTTCGAATATCTATCTCCCATTCAAGCTTGAAATCGGACTAGAGAGAAGGAGAAATAGGAGGAAAGAGCTTACCTAGAGTTAGGGCCGGAGAACGCTGCTGGAACAAGGAACCTGAGGCAGAGCAAGGTGAGAGCGTGAGAGAGAGGGAAAAGCAAAGAGAGAGGGAGAGCAAGCGGTGAAGTATAGGACTTAGGGCTTTGAAATTGAAATAGATTGTGAAAAACTGGGCGGCGGAGAAGTGGGGAAGAGGGGGCGGGAATTGAAAAAGAGGGGAAAATTGGGCTCCGGACAAATAGCATCACTCATTAAAAATGAGTGATGTCGTTTCTAAGAAACGACATCACTCATTTTTAATGAGTGATGTCGTTACTTATGACATCCCTACTTTTTATAAATAGTGATGTCGTTTCTTTTTCCACATACCACTTAATTACAAAATTGCCACCGCCTTTTTTTTTTAACTGGAAACAACATCACTCATTTTTAATGAGTGATGTCGTTACTTATGACATCCCTAATTTTTATAAATAGTGATGTCGTTTCTTTCTCCACATACCACATAATTACAAAATTGCCACCGCCTCTTTTTTAACATCTGTTTCATGATTAACTGATGTTAAATAGCGATATTAAAAAGGTTTTTTGTAGTAGTGGAACCAGTAAGAGAGTCTTGCCAAATGAGACAATCATTAGAATCAATAAAGGAAACCGGGGTAGCAAGAATTTTTGCAGCATGTTAGGGAGAGAAAAGAGTCTTGACCAAAGATGAATTTCATTGAAGAGGAATCCAAGAGAACCAAGAATGCAGTAAAAGATCTTTCACTCGAAGTATGGAGTCTTGAGATGAAGATCCTGATTGCATTGGCCACTATAAATGGTGTTTGATTGGAATAGAACACCCATTTCCAACTCTCCAATTGAGAGGAATTCTAATTGCATGCAGCTTAATTATGAGTAGCCATCTCAAGGTAAATAATAATTTTATCTATATGGTTTAAAGTTCAAATCTGCAGCCAACAATAGTTAGGTTTGATGGAAGGAATAAATTCCTCATGTTATAGTAAATTAATATTCAAATTCTTATTACGAGAAATGTCCACATACATAATCTCAAATAGAATTACTTTGAAAAAGATATTACATGTAATTATTAAAAAAATTTAAACTTTCAAGAGGATAAAATAAAGTTCAAACCTACATCATTGTTTAAAAAAATTAAATTATATTATCTACTCAAATTAATTATTATTAGTGGAGTGATGTGGTATTGGAGTAATTGAATTACATTGATTTGATTGATTGATTATTAATAAGAAAGTAATAATGTGAAGGGGGGAGGAAGCTAAGAAGGGCCTAAGATTTAAGGAATTATCTTCTTTTATGAAAAGGAATATGCCAATAAAGATAATGATTGATTGAAAGGTGCCTTTAATTATTATATTCAAAGTAAGTTTGAAAATGGAAATTAAGGAACCTGTTTAGGCCCTTTATTTTATTATTCACTTACTATAATCAAATCACGACAAGTATGAAACAGAGACACTTAGCTGTCAAATTTTATTGTTAAAATAAAAATAATCTTGGATAAGAAGAATATTTTTTTTTATTTAGATAGTTTAACAAAGGAACATACAGACCCATTACACACACTCACCCCTATTTTAGCTAGTAAAATTATATAACCCACAACATCCTTTATGAGATAATCATATTGAAAATTAAAAAATGTTAGTTTAAATTAAAAATAAATAATAATTTATTCCTCATGACTCATGATCCATGACCTTATTATTTATAGAAGTTTCAAAACTTTATTGTTTCATTTCTATATATTTTAGTCTTAATTGTGCACTTATTAACTTGTTTGTTTGAATATGACTAACATATAAATTGCAAAGTCTATACTAACTCAAGTCTAAACATTGTAAAATACAAAAACTAAGCGGGCTAAAGATTTATCTTCTATCTGAATTATTGTTTTTAATTCTACTCTAATTAAATACAGGTATTTTTCAAAAATATTATTAACTAAGAACAGAGAGAAAAATCATTAAATTGGAATATTATTTTATGAAAAAATTATAATATTATGTACTATATTTTATAAAAAAAAAGGACTTAGACTAAAAAGTTATGTATTATATTTATATTTAAGTACAAGCAATATCATAAATTTAGATATACTAAGCTATACATAGGTGGGATCAAATGAATATGGGGAAGGGCGTGAATGGACCTACAGACAATTCACAAACGAAGATGTTGAAATAACGTCATCATCTTTTCTAATAATCCACCATGTTATGTTGTTATATTGCTTTTTAGTGGCCCATTATACGTTATGTTTTATATTTCATATTTTAATATTGAGATTTAGAAACACATTGATTAAATAAAACAGATAAGAAAAAATATGTGCCAGTAATTAGAAAAGAAAATGAGTTGCATGAACACTGCCGTTTCTTATTTAAAAGAATATTCTCATTCCTTATGGCACACAATATCTCATTAGATAGCCATATATTATAAATTACATTTTAGAAGAGACGAATTCCCTATTATTTGTCATTTAATGGTGTATTGATGTTGAACAAAAGAAAGGATATTAATTAGTGAGTTTCTCTAGTGTCACCTATAGTAAAATTAATAAGTACGAGGGAGAATATAATAAAAATATGAAAAATTATTTAAATAGGATAAAATAAAAAATATTCCAATTTCAGAGAAAATTAATGAATAAATCTCCTATAATAAGAATATGAGAAATAAGTCGATTGTCTAATATTTTACCATTCATACGAAATTTGAGAATAACTATACTATTTATTATCTATAAATAAATGATTGTGTGCGCAAATTTAAAAGTTGTGGGAAGTTTATTGGTAAGTGTTAAATGTTTTGGAGGTTATTTAAATATTTCCCAAGTCATATTTTCATGGCTATTCAAACATATGCCACAAACCAAATGGAAATTTAAATTGGGAAAGTTCAATGCATGAAATGAACAATTATGAAACAGAAGCTCCTAAAACCAAACAAAGAGTCAAGAGAACATTCAAGGAAGGAAATGAAACTTCGTGGAGACAAAAGAAAGTTGAAAAGGACAAGTTTAATTATTCAAACAAATAACATATAAAAGGACCCTCAACTTGAATCATCTTTTAATAAGAAAAAATGAAATTGAAGAAAACGGAAGTTCACATGTGATCGATCCCTTTGTAAAGAGCATATCCTCCAAACTCATTATTAGTTTGTTTTCAATGCTGAAAAAGATCGGAAATGACCAAAATGATCTCTCCTTAAAGAGCATATTCTCCAAATGTATGCCAAACGTACGGACTTCACCAAAATTAATCTTTTATGTATATATATGGGTTAAGGTACAAATTGACCCGATAAGTTTTCGTTCGAAAGTTATTTGTCTCGGAAATTTTTTTTGGTTCAAAATTACCCAAGAAGTTACAAAATGTAGCAATTTTGTCCTTCACCATTAAAATGTTAATGGTTAATATTGATATTTTAACACTAAAAGGTAAAACTACTACGTCTTTGAAAATTTTGGGACAATTTTGAATAAAAAAAATTCTAAACAAAATAGCTCTTGTGATAAATTTGAACCTCGATCTTATATAGATTCCACACAAGAGAGTTTTTTTGGTTTTTGGGGATACATTTGGGGTCTCGTTTTGTTGAATATTATGCCTAATAACGGACACTATACCCTACATTAGGGAGGCAAAAGGGCAAAATAAAAGATGGGATTTAATAGAGTCCCACTACTACGGAGTTAATTTTTTTTTAAAAAAAAAAGATGCATTGTTTTTAACATAAAAACTAGATAATTAAGTCGATTATATTAATAAAATTAATTATGCTAGTTAACCTATATGGGCTTGTTTTCTCGAGATATTATCTTTTATCATGCCCACCCTTAAATGAAATCATCTTAATATATGCAATCAATAAAGATATTTTAAAAATAAATTATAAATTTAGAAATAATATGGACTAAGGGCTTTTATTTATCAGTCAATCTAACTCCACAGCTCTTATATCGAGAAATGTGGGTAGTACTAGGGGTGTTCATGGGTCGGAACGGGATGGGATGGGCTTGTTCCGTGTCCCATCCCATAAAAGGTCTCGGAACAGCAAAGTTGTCCCATGTCCCGTCCCAATACCCATCTTGTCCCGTCCCATCGAGATCGGGACGGAATCGGGACGTCCCGCTTATTTTTTTTAAAAAATATTAACTTGTTTAATGGGTTACTTAGATATTTATTTTGTATTTTGTATTCAAGATATAATATCTTTTCATATAAATAATATCTATATTAAAATAAATTAGTTTTATTTTTAATAAAAAATTTAGATATTTTGATAAAATTTTGTTAAGATATATGAGATATTTTAGGGTCTTAAATATTTCTGTTATTTTGTATTAAAGATAAAACTAAATTTAACATGAGAATGATTTATTATACAAATAACTATAATTTTTTCCCATACGCAATGCAATGATGCATAAAAAATATATTAATATTCTAATTAATAACAGTTTATAATGATTAATTGTATTTTGAAAATTTGAAATATTGTTTGTTGACCTATTAATAATTGAACTAAATAATATCTTATAATAACAAATTATACTAAAATAAGATGATAAAAAACTAATAGTTCTAATATGTATTTAAATAAGATTATATTTCAAATACAAACATTGAATAATTATTATTTTTTCAATGTATTATAAATTTTATGCATCTCAACCATTTGACGTGCTTTATCGGTTAAGTATTAGATTACATATGAGCTTGGATTTATTAAATGAATGCTAATTAGAAAATAATTAATATTTTTTATCGGTAGATGGGATGAATCTATACATAAAATATAATAATTATATTTTTAAAAATAAATATTCGGGACGGTACGGAATAGTGCTCGTCTCGCGTCCCGTACCGTTAATAATTTTGTCCCGTCTCGCTTTTGTCCCGTCCCATATATTTCGGTACGGGAAAATTCCGTCCCAAAATGACCGGGATCAGAACGGTACGGTCGGAACGGGACGAAAGCAAACACCCCTAGGTAGTACTAAACACGAAATAATTATATATGTAAGGGGTTGAGGGTTAATTTTACTCTGAAGTTTTCACTCATGACCAATTTTGCTTCGGAAGTTTTTTTTTAAACTCAAAATTGTTTTGGAAGTTTCAAAACGTAGTAATATTGCCATATTTCATTTAAAAAACCCACGTTAACTGTTAAAAAGTTGACGTTAATCATTAATATTTGAACGGTAAAAGGTAAAATAGCTTCATTTTAATAATTATAGGTAAAAATTGAACAAAAAAATACTTCCGTGATAAAATTGACTTTAAGCTAAAACTTCCAGGATATAATCCACCCTTAACCCAATATGTGGGAGTATGAATGTATGATTTGAGGGTGCCAACCTTTTAAAAGGGAACCCGTTTATTTAAGTCCATTTAAGCCATAATGATCCTGAGGAAGGTTGTAACTCATAAACTGAAGCTTGTTGTGGAGATGTTGGAAATGGTTCAGGAGGATAACGGATAATTTAACATGTATGGAAAAAAATCAATTTCACTAAGTATGACAAAAGCATGTGATTTTTAGTGATTTAAACATAATATTTTCTAACATTGGTAATCTCTATAATCCCTGAGAATGATGAGTTGGAAACTATTAAAATTGTAAATTTCCAAAACTAATACTTCTTTCATTCTAAATATAGGATCTGGTTAACTTTTTTGGAAAATCCTTGAAAGCAAAATAAATTTCTTATGAATTGATTTACCTGAATTTTTTCTCTTAACTAATTTAACTAACTTATAATCTAATATATGATTTAATAATACACAAAATACGTTATGGTTAAGTGGCCCATTTAGCTTCCTTAATTTCTCCAAAAAAAAGTCAAATTATGTCTTATATTTAGAAACGGAGTAAGTAAATTTTAGATATAGAAAGTCATAACACTCTAATGACATATCCATATTTTATTAACAAGTCTAATTGATAAAAAAAAAAAAGAGGTAGCTTTATTTTCTCCTTTAATTAATATGCCAATATCAAGACACTAACCTTACATATTGCATATTATAAAATCATTTTAACTAATTCTTACATATTAAAAAACCGTAGACATTAAATAATGTCTACCATAAATATTACAGCTTATAACTAACTTAGCTAGGGATAGCACAAGAGGCCCTATGTCTAATTAATATGTAGCAAGGTTTCATGTTAAAGATATATATTCTTATGAATCGGAATAGTAAGTTGTTAATAACACGAGATATTGTGGAGAAATCTTAAAAAACATTAATATATGTAATAAAATATAAAATTTCATAATTAAACTTTTGTGTATTATATTGCAAAAAAATTGATTGAGAAAGATAAAGAATTAATGCGAAAGAGCCATCCTACTAACGGGAGTGGTTTCCCTCCTCTACCCCAAATTTTTTCAATTTTGGGGTCAAATTTTTTTTATTTGTTTTCATCATTAGATTCCACATAAAATTAGTGACATTTTGATATCTTATGAACAAAAAATGGTTCATTTTTCAATTTTATATGATTTTTAAAGATTTAATACTTAAAAATCTGTATTTTTTTTAAGTTGAAGTATTAAATCTTTAAAAAATCATATAAAATTGAAAACTAAACCTTTTTTGTCCATGAGGTATTAAAATGTCACTAATTTTATGTAGAATCTAATGATAAAAACAAATAAAAAAATTTGACCCCAAAATTAAAAAAAATTAGAGTAAAAAAGGGAAGAGGATGGGAAGGGGTAGAGGAGAGATCCTCTCCCCCTACTAACGGTGCCAAGATTGTAGAGGGCCATTCAAATGTACGAATACTTCTAGTTGAACCAATTTGTCAATTGTCAATGTCATTTCAAAGCCCACCAACATTAACCCGACGTGTTTGCGGGGCTAATGACTAGTGAGCCAGATTTTTAATTAAAAAAGTGAACCATAAAAGTTTCTAATTTATGTTAATGATAACTAATTTTTGGACGAAGAATACAAGTATCTGAAATTATATTGTCCAATTCAAATTGGACCCATCGGACAAAAAAATTCAAATTGGACCCAGGCCTTAAATGGCTTATCATCTTCTGCATTTATGGGGGCTTTTTTTATATACAATGCATTTATAGGGATTTTAATTTTTAAATCCAAGACTTTGTCCCACAATTTATTCCACTAAAAACCACTAAATTAATAATCCCTCTTCCCTTGATTATAAGAGATTTCATTTTATCTCTTACATTTGTCATCATTCTCTACTAATTTAATGGACTTATAAATTGATATACTTCCTTCTTTTAGCATAAAACCTATTTATCTAATTTGATTAGATTATGGATGTTAGTTAATTATATTTTATATTTTATCTAAAACATTCAAATCTTCCACTGTCATCTCCCTTTCTGTCTTAATTGATTTGGAAAAAGCTGGCAAGAAATAGATGTTGCATTTATAACTTAAATATACTCTTTAAATTGGTCCTACAAACAAAGACCTGAGTAAATATAATATAATAATACACAAAATTATTCCATAAAATCATATGTTATAATTAAGTGATTTATTTAATATTCTCAGTGTCCCCAAATTGGATAAAAAAAGTCTGATTAATCAGTTATTAACTCTTCATAATGTGAATTTCGCAAATTGATAATTACATCAAACTATATTTCAGGAAGCTCACAAGGCAAGATGCACTGCTGACTTTTGGTAGCCTGGTGTCTTCTTAAGCTGTCATATCTGCTCCTGCCGTTAAAAGGCTAAACTTGTCTTTAGCTTCATAAGAAATTAAAACCATAATAGAAAAAGTATTTCGAATTACAATTCTACAGCAAAACATGTCAGCTTGAAACGCTACGATTTCATTTGCTTATTCGAATAAAACGGGCCATTAACACACAATGTTTAACGAAAGGGTCCTTCTCAACATTGAGCCAAAATCATTTTCAAGAACAGGTACATCATCATGAACGGACCTCAAATTCACAATTACATCACTCAGAAGAGAGTGAAGATGGCATGCTTATTTTTGCATGAATGTTACAAATCAAAGGAAGGCCTACAAAAATCAAATAAAAAATGATTGTCAATGCCGCTGTTCAGAGGCACGTGTGTTGCAGTGAATTAGATCAACATTGGGAGGAGCTCCCATGAGTTGAATGGAAGGGAAGAGGGGAAAAAAAAGAACCACAATGTTGAACTAATAGCGGTTCCAGTAGGTTCTGCGTCTGAACCAGTTGTAATCAGGCAAGCCCTGAATAGGCCCCATGGCTGCAATAGCTATATCCTGCAGTGGGGGAAAACATGTCATGAACCATACATCTCAATGCATCACACAAAAATTACATCTAAAGAAATTCTGACCATTACCTTGTCATAAATGAATCGGTTTGCCACACGCTTAATTGTGCTTGCATCTACCGCATCGATTCTAGCAAACAATTCGGCAAAAGGAATCCTACGACCATATGTGAGTAACTGGAATTGATAAAATTTTGTGAATAGAGCAATTTGTTAATGAGTATAAAAGGCCAAATACGGCAGTATAACAAGCTAGTCCCTAATGACAAGCTGC
Organism: Mimosa bimucronata; assembly: GCA_037074515.1. Lineage (NCBI taxonomy): Eukaryota > Viridiplantae > Streptophyta > Magnoliopsida > Fabales > Fabaceae > Mimosa > Mimosa bimucronata. The sequence goes on from CM073439.1 coordinate 44,756,707, forward strand.
AATACAGATTAATAAAATCAGATCAGACAACCAAAGGTTTGACACAATCTTGTCAAAACCACACATTCCCATCATTTGTCACCTAACATGTTTACTTTAGTGCTTACAGATTCATGTTTTCTAGACCAACACAAAAAAATCCAATCACATTACCCATGTTAATTTGCTAAAAATTATGTCTATCTTAGAAAATTAGAATAATCCTTTCTACATTCCCACATCTATCCAACATAACACAAGGTAGATAGTAAACAAAAGAGGAATTTGATAAGCTGCAATTTCACTTTCACATCACATAGTATCTTGAAAACGATGGGCTTAGGATCATACATATAAGATCCCATGGCATCCATGTACAAATGAAAATTTTCATGAGAGGATAGTGAGAGGTATAGATAGCAATCAGACAAAAGGTTTTAAGTGAGATCCTCAGGATTTTCTATAGTTTTTTGCGATAATTTTGTAGTATGGTTTAAAATACATTGGCATAAAATGCCATGACTTGAAATGTCCATGTCTGGTATGACAGCTAAAATTTTTTCCACAGAAAAAAATGAAATTATTTGTGCAGCATTTTATACGAAACAGTATGACTTTGTTGCATGACACCCAACTTTTATCATATTAGATAGGAGGGGACCAAACAAAAGCATCTTGGAAATCAACTGACATCAAAATGAGTTTAGATGATAGTGCACTCAGAAGCTTCCTTTAAAAATTTTTCTAACGTCTAAAATTTGTAATTACGAATGGAGAGGCTTGTAATCAGTATGCAAAGGGCTTAGTTATAGAAGAACCCAAACTTCATTTCCCAACCATTCCCATGTCCATTACAACTACAAGCAAAGAGCAACTTCATTGTCATTCAGTACAATTAAGCTTGAAGTCATTGATAAATAGTGCACAATACAGGTACTGTTCTCCCTTTGGAATGAAAAAATCTAATTATGTACCTGGCGCCCAATATCTTCAGCCACTGGACTTGTGCCGTCTATGTGTAGAAGGAGTGAAGATTTTAACTGAAATAAATACAAATAAACAGTCACTATAACTAGGAATAGGTTTACAAGTAGAGCTAGATCAAACAAAGATCTCACAAATAAAAGCAAAGGGTCAAGATCCAAACTGGAGAAAGAATCAAAAGAACACAGCCTGAAGATTTTAAAAGACAGTTATGGATGTACTGAAGAATGTACATATGAGATCTAATCAGCCTGAAGATTTTAAAAGGCAGTTAGGGATGTACTGAAGAATGTACATATGAGATCTAATCAGCCTGAAGATTTTAAAAGACAGTTAGGGATGTACTGAAGAATGTACATATGAGATCTAATCAACCTTGGGGCACAAATGTGCAAACTAAACTACAACCACATAACTTTATACCTTTCAGATGACATCAGGGACAAACAAATCCAGAGTATTTTCATGTACTAAGCATCAGTGTAATTCCATTTCTCAACTTCTATTAGACGGACGGGGCATGAGGTCAAAAAGCCAACTATCATGAAAAAAAAAACAGAAAGCCAAAAACGTAGCCTACCTGATTGCGAGCACGTGTGACATCATCTTCCGAAACACGATAAGCCAACTTGGTGGTCTCATACATTATTGCATAGGCCAAGTCATCCAAGCAATCGGGCTGAAAGAATTAAAAATTAGAGACATGGTTTTGTTCGCCAAAAAAAAAAAAAAAAAAAAAAAAAAAAAAAACACTTGAAGACAAAGGGTAAATGTTTATGACAAAGCAAAACAATAAGTAAAAAAATTAGACATTATACTGACCAACTTAATAACTTCGCGTGACGGAAGAGCGATTTTACAATTTTTGAGGCTACATACTTTCACATTGCTTCGGTCAAAACGATGTTGTGCAAACATTCTTAGTAATGATACCATTTCAAACATCAAAATATCTTGAGACACCACCATAATGCTTAGAATTTAGAATGTCCTTAATATATTCACATTTGAGGTAGCCATGGCATTCTGCTTAGTTAAAAAAAAGAGTTCATTTCTTCAAAGTTCATGTTACCAAAAAATCATACACATCGTATACAAATTAAGAGAGGGTAAATTCCACATATTCCTAGAGAATGGGGTCAAGTGTAAATAATAGTCTGATGAAGTTAAATGCCAAACAATCTGTAAAAAGATATGCAGAAAAGGGGCAAAAGTTAATAATTAGGCAGCATGAGGAAGAAGAATATGCTCCACATCTTTCCCACTGTCTATTATATCTCCTATCAGGGTTATTTTACCAGATTCGGGTCTTAAAATTTACTAGGAATTTAATCTCAATAGTTCTTAAAAAAAAAAAAACTTTTGCAATGTGCATACCCATGAGTTTTCCGGTTTTCATTTATCTCATTTATTTTTTAGTACAAGTGAAGAACACTGCATCACAAATTTGTGATGCCTAGGAACTAGGAAGCCTTGATGTGAAGCCTAAATTAGTGTTTTTCCTCTACACTCTTACCTATATTCATATTCTGGTCACTCAAGATTATCCCTAATTTAAAAACCCTAGATGGCTAGACTGTTTTTGTACAAACCAGATATGAATTGACTAAACCCTGCAATTAATGACAATAGACTCTCCTAACATCCCAAAATAACACCTTAATAGACTTGAACATGCTGATATAAAAGACCTTGCATCAAAATCTCCATATTTTCTACACTAAATTGTTGTAGGAAGATATATAGAAAATCTAAAGACATTTAAAAAAAAAATGGAAAACATGCAGTAAATCTATAAGGTACTTGTGAAAACTTAAAAGGGAATAAAAAAAAGTACTCTGTTACAGGAGAGATATTTGATTTCTTGTCCTCAAGCTTTAATGAGAATATTAATAAACACATGTATATATGTAATTATGCATGTTATGCGCTAGCATACTTTAATCAGTTTCAATACAAAAAAGTCAAAAACTACATGATGGCTCACCTTAGCAACAGCATAAACACCAAAAAGACCAGTATCCTTGTAGTTGGTGTTGAAAGCCATCATGCTTTCCGCAACTTCATTAATGCCAACCCGTTGTGCCAACTCAGAACTGTTCATGCAGTTAAAGTTTTTCAAACCTAAGTGCCTGTGAGGTAAACTATTTATTTTAAAACAAAATCTTCAAGTTACATACCCCATATGCTTTCCACCTCCTGCTGTTTTGTTCCAAGAGCCCAACATAGCCTGCATGACCATCAGGGAAATGGAATCGGGATCTGTCCATGCTGCTCCTTCAAAAGCCACTGCAAATTGTGCGAGGGGAATATCATCATCAATCATTCTAACCTGTATCACAGAAGTAGTGAAAGGCAGTTGTTATGATATATTACTATCAAAACGCAGATGTGATGTATCCAACAATGTATATGGATTCTCACCTCAGAACCAGTAAAAATAGCTGGTTCTTTTGCAACCAATTGAGAAGCAGTTGTGGGGTCTGCTGACAACTTTGTGAATAACTTTTTTACTTCCTCAACAATATCTTCATGCTTGACAGCTCCAGATGCAGCTATAACCTGAGAGACCAGACCCAAAAGCTATTAGGCTAAATACCATATTCCAATAGTTAATAATGATCTGTATGGAAAATAAGTTAAAAGATAACCATGTCTCCAGCAATACTATGTGTCCACCATTAACAAGGTCATACATACAAACAGGAACTCAGGATTTCAACATACCATCCTGGGAGCTGTGTAGTGTGTCTGAATGTAGCTCTGTAAATGATCTTTGGTGATTGTCTTAATGTTCTGAGCAGGTCCAAGAATAGTTCTACCCAGAGGAGTGTACTGGAAAGCTGTTGCATGCAAATGGTCAAAAATGACTTCCTCTGTTTGCCCCTCAACCTACCAGCAGTTCCATGTAATAAACAAATTAGAAAAATAAAAGAAAACATGATAAATCATACAACACAATTCAACCATATCCAAGAATTTATGTAAAAAAAACTAAGAAGAGCTTTTCAAGTATACACTGCTATTTTTGAGTAGTTCATTTACCCGGAACAAGGTGTTACAACAGTAAAAGGGAAAACTTTAAAATACTTGAAACATTTACTTATCCTGCAATGCCAAACACAAAAACTATAACCCACTTAATCGACTATTATCGTATGTTGAAGAAAAAGAAACCGCTTTAGTACATAAATTAAGATGCAAAGAAACACCTCAACAAATAAAAATCATATCACTCGAAAATAACGAAATGAAAAGCGGGAAAGGTATTTAAAATTTCGTGAGCAAGCTACAGAAAGTACAACCAACCTCCTTTGCAGTAAAAGTCAAAACCTTGTCTTTAGTCCACAACAATAAGAAAATTGAGCTCGGGGGACAAAAACGAATTACATAAACCAACTTATCAAATGCTTTGTCCTACAAGAATGAATTGCCTAAGCCTACGAGCTTCAGATTTGAAAACTACCAAGTCAACAAAATGACAAGTTTCGTTTACAATCAACCCCCCACAACATTTACCAATCATAGTCAGAATTTGAGCTACTCAATCATACAACGAAAAAAGCAACCCCAATTACCTCTTCCATTTCCCTGAGAATGACATCACGCTCCCGGCTAATCCTATTGTCATCAAACTTAGAATTCTGCAAAATATCAGACAAAACATCAAGAGCATTGGGAACATCCTTATCCATAACCTTAGCATAATAAGTAGTCTGCTCCCTAGACGTATAAGCATTCAAATGGCCACCCATATTCTCAATCTCCTCCTCCAACGCACGTGCAGTCCTCTTCTGAGTACCCTTAAAGATCATATGCTCAAGAAAATGAGCAGTCCCATTAGTCTCCTCCGTCTCAAATCTCGACCCAGCATCAATCCACACACCAACTGTCGCCGTCTTCGCCGCGAGGTTAGATTCCGTGGCCACACGGAGGCCATTGGGGAGAGTTGTGACACGTGTTTCAGGTGTTGATAAGATTCGAGTGTGGTCCGATAATGTTGGGCGAGGAGAGCCGTATTTGAGGAATCTGGGATCTGGGTTTTCGACCTGTTTGAGTTTTGATTTGACGGACTCGGCGAGGTGATCGTAGATCATTGCATTGGGAGGAGGAGGGGAGGGAAGGGAAGATTCATTGGCGATGGCTGGTGAAGATGATGAAGATCGAATGGTCTGGAATGAAGAAGAGAGAGGGGGTAATTGACGTCGTTGAGATCGCCGAGCTAGGGTTAATAGGTGTTTGAACGCCATGGCTTCGCACTGAGGGAAGCTAGGGTTTCAGTGGCGAGAAACCAGAAGGTTTTCAGGGGAGAGGAGGGTGTCTGCAAAATATAGAGAAGAAGGGAAAAAAGGAATAACAGTGTTAGAAGTGGGAATAAAAACAATATATTATATTTAATTAACGAATAAATAGGAATCGTGTAATTAAATTAATTAATTATAAAAAAAATGAAATACGTATATTGTATGAATTCTTGTTAAAAAAAAAAGGGAACATGGTCATTTTTAGCCCGGAAGTTTTAGTTTTAGAGCATTTTTGACCCGAAAATTTTTTTGGACCAATTTTGACCCGGAAGTTTATAAAACGTAGCAATATAGGCCTCAAAATATTGTAAAATTGGCCTATATTGCTACGTTTTGTAAACTTCCGGGTCAAAATTGGTCCAAAAAAAACTTTCGGGCCAAAAGTGCTCCAAAGCTAAAACTTTCGAGCCAAAAATGACCCTTTACCCAAAAAAAAAATTGTTCTCTCCACCCTAATCCCTATGGTTTGACATTATTTTGGTTCTGGTTCCTACTCTCTATAGTTTCAAATCGTAAGTTTTGTTCTCTCAAGTTTTACCCATTTTATAATATTAATCCTTGTAATTTAAAAAAGGACCTTAACATAAATGTTGGTGAAATGTCACTGACACCATTTATTTTAACGATATCTGTCCATACTTCGATCCTCTGAAATTTCTTTTTCTTGGTTCGTACTTCTATACTTCACTATCGTCGATTGTTGACTACAGCGGCGGCGTTGAGGCTGATCACAAAAGCTGCTGTCGTCGAAATTCAAGGGAGTGGTTCATCAACCCTGTGGTCGATGGGGTGCCCATATTTATGACAAGTACCTTTGCGTTTTGCTCGGCGGCTTCAACAAAGAAGATGAAGCCACCAAGACCTTTGCCATCGTCAACTAGGGATTATGCAGCAAGGACGTCGTCACCAATTTCAAGCCCCTCAACTTCGACAATAGCTTTGATGATGCTTCCGATGACAGTGATGAAGAAATCAAATCGGAGATACGAAAATGTTAAGGAAGCACACCTATAATGTCAAGCTAGAGAGAGCAAGCACAATAGTGTTCTCTCCGCCTAACATGAATTATGGACATATTCAAAAAGAAATTGAGACATTTGAAGGAGGAATTAGAGAGTGTGGGAGCGGGGTTGGAAATTTCATAGGTCTTGGGTGAAGAAGATAATGCATTTTCAACTATTAAAATCACATGTTCAGTTAGACGCCAAATCATTAAAATAAACGATGTTAGTGACATATCAATAAAACTTAACACCGTTGAGGTTCTTTTTAAACTATAAGGACTAACGTTATAAATGGAGTAAAACTTGAGGAACTAAAACCTACAATTTGATGCTACAACCACTAAAACTAAAATGAGGTCAAACTATAAGGATCAAACATTACATTAACCCAATTTTTTTATATATAAAAATTGCATCATCATATCAAACCATGTCCTCTACGAAGAGTCAAATGAGCTTAATCCTTTTGAAAAAACGGAATCACCGACTTTGGAAGATATTGTAACACTACCAACTATGGTAATAAAGAACTAGCTTCTGCTACAAGGGTATTCGCAGCTAAATTTGCTTCATGATTACATAACACAATACTAACTTCTCAACCCCGTTTTAGTAAATATTCTATCTCTATTAGAATAGCATAGTTTGGATGATCAACAAAAGAGTGGATATAAAATTTTATTATTTCCTAGTGATTTCGGACATTTGTTGGGTTTTACACATTCTTTTTGTTACTCAACTTTTTTACACTCTTCCACAAACATATATATATAGTAAAATTTGAAGAGGAAAGCAGAAGGGATGGAGGGGATAATAGGCTTTCCAGTTTGCATTCCATGTTTAGTGGGCAAGAGAAAATATTATTACAGACGCAATGATAAAAAAACCGGACCGGACCGGACCGGCCGGTTCAACCGTGAACCGGCTACCGGTCCGGTCAAGGGGAAAAACGGGAGGGAGGTTGACCTGGTCCTTGACCGAGTCAAACCGGTCAACCCGGCGGTTGAACCGGGTTGCCCTTTTTTTAAAAAAAATATTTATTTTATTATAATTCACCTAATTACTAATTTTCACTTAACTCAATTTTAGAAATTCGGAAACTATAATAATTTAAATACTATTTTACTTGCATATACTTAATATTTAATTGTTGTTACTCTTAATGTTTGTATTTTAGTTTGTGGATTGTAGAATAATATTTATTTTTACGTGTAATCAACTAATATTTTCTCTTTTTCCCTCTATAGAAACATTAAAATATTCATATTTGATGAATCATGCATACATATCTAAACATTTTGATATTAGTGATTATTAATGTTAATATTAATAAAATGTTATTATTTTAATATAACCGGTTTGACCCGGTCCGACCCCGATCCGACCATTGACCCTTGAACTAGTGCCTCACCCGGTTTGATGCCGGTCCGGTTTTTTGAACCTTGTTACAGATATAACAAAAAGAAGCACTGAAATAAAAATGAAAATTCAAATGACCCAAATGTCAGCACTAATTCTTTATCTCTTTGAAATGTACAATATGCATGGCTATGCATCACATCCCCGTGTTCTTATTTTAATTTATAAAAGTTACTACTTAATTAAATGAAGAAAATCAAATTTTATTTATTAGAGCAAATATGACATGATTTTGTTAGACAGTGCATGGCTACGTAATGTATGAGGTGAATTAATTTGAAAAACTAAATATATGTGATAAAGTAGTATAAGATATTATATTTTGAAATAAATTTAAGCGAAACGCATTTTTATATCAGGTGCTATAGAGGTATAATAGAATGTACAATTGAAAAAAAATATATTTACTAATTGCAACGACTATACCATTAATCGAAAACCAAGCTAATTTTATCAGCAATCCAGTAGCTCAATCAATATAAGGACATTCCAACTGGTATGGACATCCAGAACCAATTTCATCGGAAGATAGCTGTTGATCACTGCTAGATATTATAGCTTTCATAGCAGTATAATGCAACAAGTTCCCAAAGCATCAAATAGACAAAATCTTAACAAGAAAAACACAAGTTGAAAGACAAACATGGTATAGGGATAGCATAGCTCAGTGGCATAGAAGCTTCTTGTAAGTGGAAAGTCACATATTTGATCCTACATGCAGCTTCCAATCATTAGCATGTACCCTTCAATTCAAAAAAAGGGACAGCATTTTAGTAGCTGGAAGATGTTGCCTTCAATATCACAGAGGAGGAAGGGAGATGACAACGATGACATGAGATTTGCAGATTGGGTGAGGGGCAATTTAGTCTAAAAATGTTAATTTACTAGAGGCATGTTGCATTTTCTTTTGTTTTTTGGACCGAGCATGTTGCATTTTCTTGGGGTCAGGCTTTGTGATTTATATGAATGAGCTACCGAACTTAACCTTGCATTAAACATTAACTTATTATGATGACAACTTTCGTTTCTTAAATAGTAAATGGTTGAGGGCTTAATAAGTAATTATCCTTTATGAATGCAGTAAACTTAATTAAATGTAATTTACTTATACTCAATACATAGATTAAAATTACTTATGTCAAGATAGAAACGTGCCATTTCTTTGGTTTCCCAAATGTATCCCCACAGCATACCACCATGAGACTAATCCTCCATCCCTACTGTCAGCGCACAAAATGGTAGAGGATGGGTCAATGAGTTTTTTTTCATTCACTAGAGTTGGGGATCGAATCCCAATCCCTAGATTAAAATTACTTATGTCAAGATAGAAACGTGCCATTTCGGTGCAAAGGATTCAGCTTGATAAATAGCCAAGCCAAAATATCACCTGAAGGAATGCATTTGCAGAGGAGCTTCCAGATAAATAAGATATTTTTTACTGGAAGAGTAATAGACCACAAATATTTCCAAAATAACTCATATGGGGAATGACAATTAAAGGAAGATAAAGAATTAAAACCTTCCTTTGTTGAATAAACTCCAGAAGGGCTACCTTTCCAAACTAAGCGATCTGGCAAATTTGTGAAAGAAAGAGGTAAAGATATTATCTTAGTAACAATAGCAGGAGAGTATAGGGATTGTATCAATTGAAAGTTCCATTGATATGGACACCAAGGACATGAGGTATGCAGGATAAGATCTTTGACTTTATCAATATTCGATAAAGTTGGAGATCTAGATTGCATGGGCCACCATAATGGGTGGTTAAGAGAAATATCATTACCATTCCCTACCTTCCATTCAAGGTTATTAAGAATAATATCTGCACTTGACATCAATCCATTCCAAATCCAGGAAGAGTTATATGGATGTTTAATGAGTTCTTTTTTAGATAAATCCACATATTTAGCCTGAAGGGTAGAGCCAATGAGCGACTGCTTATCAATTGAAATGATCCTCCAGACTTGTTTTGCCAAAAGGGATTTATTTACCTGTTCTGTTTGTCTGATTCCTAATCCACCCTCAGATTTTGATTTGAAGAGGTGGGATCGATTAAGAAGATGAATCTTCTTTTTTCCAACATCTGATTCACCCCAGAAAAAATCCAAGCATTTGCTATCAATTTGATTACAGATATATTCAGGAAGCTTAACACATGATAACACATAAATATTAGCAGCTGACAAAACTGATTTAATCAAGGTGATCATATTCTACAGCAGAATATCAAGGCTTTATCATCTAGCTTTGTTGTTGTTTCTTTTATAAAGGATAAGGAACTTTCTAATCTTGCTTCTACTGCCTTCTCTTTTCCTTTTTCCAGTTATAATTGCCTTACTATTTAACTTTTTAATTATTGTAATCTTTTTACTTTTTAATGAAAATTGACTTTAAATAAAAAAAAAAAGAATATTGTAAACATTCTTAATTGACAAGTACTACTAATTTAATCATGCTTAAATATCAGAGAAGTGGCTATTATTTCTCATACACGTTTTTTTCCAATACATACAGCAACAGCCGAACTATTGACAACACATTTAGTACTCCTCCTCTAGTTGCATGTTTTATAATAATACAGAAAAATCTTCAATTATACATATTTAATTTATCATATACTATCCCATAAAATATAATAATAAATTAAGATTAAAATTGTAACTTTATATTAAAGATTTAATAATCAGACCTATAAATAATTTCACTCCGTTCCTAAACATAATACATATTTACCTAATTTGATTGGATTAAAGTTGTAAATTAAGTTGATAAAAATTAAATAATATTACTAAAACCCCGTAATCACCTACCTTTTATTCACACCCTCCCTCTCCGTCTCTCTTGCTTGTTTCTTATTGAAGATGATCAATAGGTATAAATGTATAATTTAAAAAAAATATAAGAAAAATAGAAAGAGTTCTTATATTTAGTAACAAAATTACTTCCCCCAGATAGATCATATATTTAGCAACGGAAGGAGTATTTCTTAATAAACCTTCTCTCTATACTGCATATCGGTTCCAGAGGATTGCTTGTTTGTATTAGTGTTTTGAGGCCTTAAAAGACTCACTTGTCTGTCATTATTTTTGTGATTTTTTTTACTTAGATTATGTTAAATACTTTCTCTAATCTTTAATATAATACTTAAATAAATAATTTATAGAGGTTAATTGATTAAATTAGTGATTCATAGATATTGTGTGTGGATTCTCTTAAAGTAACAATTTGTGTACATGACATCTATACAATAGACTAACTAATGAATGAAGTATCACTATTCAGTATAGTCGCCAATGTTTACACAAGTATGAAAATATCACTAGTTCTGATTCCATAATACTAGCAAACTTTGTAAACTCATCCATTGCCCTAATTGAATCTCTATTGCATGAGCTAATTGTTTAAGTCCAATCACTTTGTAACATTGTAGGAATTTTAGCAATGATTATCATGTTTGAATGGACCCCATCCACCTGTATTAGTACTGTATTGAGCGCCTCATGGTAGTCACTGCCCACTTCAACATTTCTTAGCCCCTCATCTTATGCTACTATCAAAGCTTATAGATCCTCAAAGCTCGATGGTAAAACTAAAAACCACAGTTATCCCATGAAAAAATATCACATACTACGTCCCCATTTTGGTTCATTTCAACCTGCATATAACCACATATCAAACGAGTTATCCACATTGAATTTTATGCACCCCTTATATTGGTTTCCAAACTTGTGTTACCTCCTGCTTACTCCAAGTTAGATAATATTGAGTCTGTGCTAGAAGCCCTTGAAAATTCAATGATACCCTTGTTGAAAAGATTGAGACAACCTTTTTAATTGTTCGCATTGAAAACCCCTGTTAAATGTGTAATCTAATAGTCAAGACTCAAGATAATCCAACAAAGGGAAATACAGTATAACTTATAAATTTGTGAGAGAAACGTGGATTGAAGTTTTTATAATTATGATTAAAGGGTGTAGTAGCATTAATTAGTAGTGTTCAATTTTCATCATTTTATTCTTGTGCTAGATAGATATCTGGTCAACGAGATTCCGAAAGCAAGGCAAGCAAATATGAGTTTTTTAGTTTTACACCCAAGAAGGTCACTACCTTTGTGGTTCCCACCTTCTCTTCTCCCCTTCACTTCGATCCCCATTTCATCTCCCTTCTTGGGGTCACCCCTGAAACCCTAAACCAGTCAAATCTCTCACAAAGCCATGGCCTTTAAGCACCTTCTATCTCTATCTCGTCGATCCCTACGACGTCGCTTTTCTTCATTCCAAACCATCCGACCCTCATCTTCTTCTTCTTCTTCACCAGCCATCGCTAATGAATCCTCATCCCTCCCTTCCCCACCTCCCCCTAATGCAATGATCTACGATCACCTCGCAGAATCCGTCAAATCAAAACTCAAACAGCTCGAAAACCCAGATCCCAGATTCCTCAAATACGGCTCACCTCGCCCAACATTATCGGACCACACTCGAATTTTATCATCACCTGAAACACGTGTCACAACTCTCCCTAATGGGCTCCGTGTGGCCACGGAATCTAACCTCGCGGCGAAGACGGCTACAGTTGGTGTGTGGATTGATGCTGGGTCGAGATTTGAGACTGAGGAGACTAATGGGACTGCTCATTTTCTTGAGCATATGATCTTTAAGGGTACTCAGAAGAGGACTGCACGTGCGTTGGAGGAGGAGATTGAGAATATGGGTGGCCATTTGAATGCTTATACGTCTAGGGAGCAGACTACTTATTATGCTAAGGTTATGGATAAGGATGTTCCTAAGGCTCTTGATGTTTTGTCTGATATATTGCAGAATTCTAAGTTTGATGACAATAGGATTAGCCGGGAGCGTGATGTCATTCTCAGGGAAATGGAAGAGGTAATTGGGATTAATTTTTGTTGTATGATTGAGTTAGTATTCTTGCTTAAATTCTGGCAATGAATGGTAAATGTTGTGGGGGGCAGATTGTAAATGAAACTTGTCATTTTGTTGACTTGGTAGTTTTCAAATCTGAGGCTTGTAGGCTCAGGCAATTCATTCTTGTAGGACAAAGCATTTGATGTGTTGGTTTAGTGTAATTCCTTTTTCTCCCCCGAACTCAATTTTCTTATTGTTGTGGACTAAAGACAAGGTTTTGACTTTCACTGCAAAGGAGGTTGGCTGTACTTTCTGTAGCTTGCTCATGAAAACCTTTCCCACTTTTCGTTATTTTTGAGTGATATGATGTTTATTTGTTGAGGTGTTTCTTTACATCTTCATATTATGTGGTAAAGTGGTTTCTTTTTCTTCATAGTCGGTTAAGTGGGTTATAGTTTTTGTGTTTGGCATTGCAGGATAAGTAAATGTTTGAAGTATTTTAAAGTTTTCCCTTTTACTGTTGTAACACCTCGTTCCGGGTAAATGAACTATTCTAAAATAGCAGTGTATACTTGAAAAGCTTTTCTTAGTTTTTTACATAAATTCTTGGATATGGTTGAATTATGTTGTATGATTTATCATGTTTTCTTTTATTTTTCTAATTTGTTTATTACATGGAACTGCTGGTAGGTTGAGGGGCAAACAGAGGAAGTCATTTTTGACCATTTGCATGCAACAGCTTTCCAGTACACTCCCCTGGGTAGAACTATTCTTGGACCTGCTCAAAACATTAAGACAATCACCAAAGATCATTTGCAGAGCTACATTCAGACACACTACACAGCTCCCAGGATGGTATGTTGAAATCCTGAGTTCCTGTTTGTATGTATGACCTTGTTAATGGTGGACGCATAGTATTGCTGGGACATGGTTATCTTTTAACTTATTTTCCATATAGATCATTATTAACTACCGGAATATGGTATTTAGCCTAATGGCTATTCTCTGTTTGGGTCTGGTCTCTCAGGTTATAGCTGCATCTGGAGCTGTCAAGCATGAAGATATTGTTGAGGAAGTAAAAAAGTTATTCACAAAGTTGTCAGCAGACCCCACAACCGCTTCTCAATTGGTTGCAAAAGAACCAGCTATTTTTACTGGTTCTGAGGTGAAAATTTATATACATAGTTGAATATATCACGTCTAACTGTGTGTTGATAGTAAAATTTCATAACTGCCTTTCACTACTACTGTGATACAGGTTAGAATGATCGATGATGATATTCCCCTTGCGCAATTTGCTGTGGCTTTTGAAGGAGCAGCATGGACAGATCCCGATTCCATTTCCCTGATGGTCATGCAGGCTATGTTGGGCTCTTGGAACAAATCAGCAGGAGGTGGAAAGCATATGGGGTATGTTACTTGAAGATTTTTTTTTTTTTTGAAAAAAAAATAATAATTCAACCTAACAGACACTTTGGTTGAGAAAATTTTAATTGCATGAACAGTTCTGAGTTGGCACAACGGGTTGGAATTAATGAAGTTGCAGAAAGCATGATGGCTTTCAACACCAACTATAAGGATACCGGTCTTTTTGGTGTTTATGCTGTTGCTAAGGTGAGCCATCATTTAGTTTTTGTATTGAAAACTGGTTAAAATATGCTGGAGTATAATGCACATATATGCGTGAATATGCTGACAATTAACATTCACATCAAAGCTTGAGGACAAGAAATCAAATATCTTTCTTGTAATAAAGCACTTTGCTTATTCCCTTTATGTTTGTAGGTATACCTTTTAGGTTTACTGCATGTCTTTAGATTTTCATTTTTTTCTACCACGATTTAGTGTAGAAAATATGAAGATTCTGATGCAGGGTCTTTATATATCAGCATGTTCAAGAGGATTAAGATGCTATTTTGGGGATGTAAGGAGGGTCTATGGTAATTAACTCCAGGGCTCTGTCAATTCAATGCAAATTTGTAGGAGAACAGTCTAACCATTTAGGGGCCTTAAGTTAGGGATAATCCTTAGCTATCTTTGTCCAGTCAACTGATCTAAATGAAATCGATCACCCAGAATCTTGATTGGATAACAGTTTAGGGGAAGAACAATAACTTATGCTTCACATCTGGGCTTCCTAGGCATCAATAAATCATGCATTGTTCTTGACAGACATTATTAAAGAAATGAGAATTGTATACTAGAAAACTAAAGCATATGCACACAACAGAGATATATTTGTTTTTTTCGATGAACTACTGAGATATTAAATTCCTAGTTTTCAGATCCAAATCTAGTAGGAATGACCCTGATAGGAAATATAAGACTAGGATGGATATGAAGCAAACTCTTCTTCCTCATGATGCCTAGATATTTGCTCTCACCCCCTTTTCTACACACTTATTTCCAGACTTTTTGGCATCTAGTTTTCATCAGATTATTATTTACTCAGGGTCCTGTGCTTTAGGAATATTTTGCATTTACCTTCTCTTAATTTGTAGGCTGACTAGGGGGGAAAAAAGAACACAGTTCCCTCAGTGATGATGGGTATGATTTTTTTGTAACTTGGACTTTGAAGGAATAAACTATTGTTATTAGTTAAGCAGAATGCCATGGCGCTAGTTATCTCTGACATTCTAAATTCTAAGTATTTTGCTAGTTATTTTGATGTTTGAAATGGTATTTTTATGGATTTTTTGTTTTCACAACATGGTTTTAATTAAAGCAACGTGAATTGAAAGTTGTCAAATCACTTTACCAACAGATCAAGTTGTTAAGTTGGTAAGAAAGTACAATGTCTGATATTTGATCTATTGATTTGTTTTGAAATGAACTTTCGCCATGTCTTCAAGTGGCTTTTTTGGGGACAAAACCATCTTCTAATTTTTACTTATTGCAGCCTGATTGCTTGGATGACTTGGCCTATGCAATAATGTATGAGACCACCAAGTTGGCATATCGTGTTTCAGAAGATGATGTCACACGTGCTCGTAATCAGGTAGGCACCTTTGTTGGCTTTCTGAACTTACGTACTGTCCTTCTAATTCAAGTTGAGAAATGGGATTTCACATTCTTAATACATGAGTTTACATAATGTGTTACTTTGTGCCTAATGTGGCATCTGAAAAGGATTCATTTATGTGCTTGTGGCACATGCTTAGTTTGTACATTTGTGCCCCAGGGTTGATCAGATCTTCTCATATGTACATTCTTCAGTTCATCCCTAAATCCCTTTCAAATCTTTAAGCTGAATTTTCTTTTGACTTCGCTCCAGTATGGATCTTGATTCTTTGTATTTATTTATCAGTAAGTCTTTGATATAACTCTACTTGTAGTTCATTCTTGTAGCTTATTAGTAGATATAGTGACTGCTATTTGTATTTATTTCAGTTGAAATCTTCACTCCTGCTACACATTGATGGCACAAGCCCAGTGGCTGAAGATATTGGGCGCCAGGTACATAATTAGATTTTTATTCATGCTGTGTGTAAATAAAAGTAATGGAAAGGGGAAGGTTCACTCGAAAGGAAGAATAGTTTCTGTATTGTGTACTACCTCCGTCCCTAAATATAAGCTTCAAATAACTGCTTTATTTTATTCGAAAAAACTACTTAAGTTAGTTAAAAGCATTAATTATGTGAGGAATCTAATTTATTTTTCAACTTTACCCTTACTATTAAAGATGAAAGAGAATGACAAATAAGAGATAATAAAGATGAAAGTGAGTGTATGGGGAAAAGATAAACAATGGGTAAACTTGGAAAAAATCCAATAAATGCTTAGACAACCATAAAATGAAGCTTATATTTTGGGACAAGCCCATTCACAAATATGAAGCTTATAATTAGGGACGGAGGGAGTACTATTTATCAATGACACCAAGCTTAATTATACTGAATGGTAGTGAAGCTTCTTGTAATGGTAATGGACATGGTAATAATTGGAAAATGTAGTTTAGGTACTTCTGCAACTAAGCCCTCTGCATACTGATTACAAGTCTCTCCATTGGTAATTCCAAATTTTAAGATGTTAGAAAAATGTTTGAATTAGGAAGCATTTGAGTGCACCATCATCTAAACTCATTCTGATATCAGTTGATATCCAAGATGCTTTACCCCCGCCTATTTCCAATGATAAGAATTGTGTCATAGAGCGTTGTCATATTTGGTATGAAATGCCACAAATAATTTCATGGCGTTCTATGGGGAAAAAAAAATAGCTGTCATACCAGACACGGACATTTCATGGAGTACCTATGTATTTTAAACCATAGTACAGAAGCATAACCAAAAACAAAACCATAGAAGATCCTATGAGGAACTCACATCAAATCTTTTGTCAGATTTCTAATAACACCACTCACTATCGCTTCTTTTGATAGAGATGGGAATGTAGAAGGGTTTGTTCTCATTTTCAAATGGAAGCATAATTTTTAGCAAATTAACATGGGTAGAATGATTGGATTCTTTTGCATTGGCCTAGAAAACATGAATCAGATTCTTGATAAGTGGCATAGTGAACATGTTAGAAGACAAGTAATGGGAGAGTGTGTGGTTTTGGCAAGGCTGTGTCAAACCTTTGGTTGTCTAATCTGATGTTATTAATCTGTATTTCAGCTTGTCATTAGGGACTAGCTTGTCGTATTTTGCCTCTTTACATTTGTTAACAAATTGCTCTATTAACAAAATTTCATCAATTTTAGTTACTCACGTACGGTCGAAGAATCCCATTCGCTGAATTGTTTGCAAGAATCGATGCAGTAGACGCAAGTACAATTAAACGTGTGGCAAACCGGTTCATTTACGATAAGGTAATGTTCAGAATATCTTGAGAGGTAATTATTTCTGTGTGATGCTTGGAGATGTATGGTTCATGCCATGTTTTTCCCGACTGCAGGATATAGCTATTGCAGCCATGGGACCTATTCAGGGCTTGCCTGATTACAACTGGTTCAGACGCAGAACCTACTGGAACCGCTATTAGTTTTATTGTAGTTTTCTCTTTCTTCTCCTTCCTTTTTGACTGCACAGGAGTTCTGGCCCAAATGTTTTGTTCCAATTTACTACAGGTTTGCCTTGGATGGGGGCGTTGGCAATAATTTTTTATTTAATAGTTATAGGCCTTCCTTTTTGTAACATTCTTGCAAACAATAAGCATACCACCTTCACTCACTTGAAGTGCTGTAATTGTGAGGTGCTTCTTTGCTTCTCGTATTCCTTAAAGTGGTATGGTTTAAAAGGTAATATTGACCAGCGTTTCTTTAATTATTAATACTATTAATATTGACTATTGTTAGATGGTTGAGTTTTCACCTGGTTCGTCTTTAGACATTCGGGCGAAACGCTTGTACTAAGAAAAATTACGTGTGAGGTTCAGATTTTGTGCTGAGTCAAAGGATGTTAAAAATTGTAATTCTTTTTAAAGTCAGTTGATAATGTCCTTATCTATACCACTAATGCATAACAGATATTTATGTGAAATTATAGATATTTATGGGAAATTATGACTAGTGGCAGTAAAGACCCCAAAGCTCTTCTATTGGTAGACCACAAAAAATCGACCCTTAGCAGTGATACTGAAAAATATCAGAATCAGTGGCGACAAAAGTGTCGCCAAATGTGGTACTATTGGCGGTGACAATAGCTGTCATAGCTGAAGGGTTTTTGTTTTGATTTTAAATCTTGTATCTTTTAAATATTTTTTAGGAGTTCATCAATAAGAAACATTTGTAACTTTTATTCACGTTAGCAAACTGATGGCGTTCACTGGCTCCAAACGATTATCCCAGAAAAAAATTGCTACGCCAAACAAGATCTCGTGCATCTCCGTTCGGCGGCCATGGAAGGAGCAGTTTTGGCGACAAACATTGCTTTTAGTCTATTTTTTGTCTACATTAAATCGCTTCCAATAACTTGTTGAAATCGTGAGTGCAATGTATGAAGACTAAACCCATATCTTTGTTTTCGTTGCTCTCTTGCCTATTCTCCAAGAGTAACCAAAATCATGAACACCATCAGACTAAAACAACTAAAAGGCAAGCATATGAGGCAAAAGTTGTTGATTTTGATAAAGGATTGAGACAATAGCAAACAAAAAAAAAAAAATCTCAAGCAAATGTTTTAGGGAAAAAGGGGGATGCATTTACAATACTACAATTCACCCATCAACCACTAAACTCCCGCAAAGAGATGATGTGAAACAATAAATTGCTCCTTCCGTGGCCGTCGAACAGAGATGCATATGGAGGCTCTTGATAGGAGTAATAATTGCCCAGGCAAAATAGGGTTTGTTTTCCTGCGATAATCACAAACGGAGAGGAAGAAGGCGGGGTAACACCGTCTTTTGCTGACGTAGATAAAAGTTCCACATGTCACTTTTTTATTGTTGAGCTAGAGACAGCTTGTTTAGTTTGGCTTTTTTTAAGGGCCAGTAGTGCTTCTGCTCTAGAGAAGCCAATTTGTTCCATTATAGGATGTTTGGTTCAGTTTTTTTGCAACATGATTAATGGGCCAAAAGTCCGTTGGGGCAGCCAGAAGTCTGAGGCTGAAAATTTTGGCTTCTGATTTCTGATGAGTTCCACGCCTTTTGTCATATATTATTTAATAAAGTGGGTAGGAAAATTATACTATTAGACCCCTAAAATTCTTAAATAAGATATTTTATTTAATATAAAATTTCCTCTTTATCTCAAAAAAATTACTATAATAATCTCTAACTATTTTCTCCCACAATATCCTCTTTTGAGCTAAAAATATTATTTTTTTTCAAATTATTTTCCTTAAAATAAGGGAGAAACTAAGCCTTTAATAAGAATATATGCATATTATATATGTATTATTTAATAACAAAAATGTCCTTTTTAGTAATTCTTCATCTAAACTTGCTTTTCAAAATAATCATCCAAACATGTTTCTAAAAGTCATATTGAAAAAAAAAACACCTCTATCATCATAAATCCAAACATAAATAATCACTTCACACAATCTGACTTTTATCCAATCTTACTTCTGAAAATGTCTTTCAGAAAAAAAGCCAATCCAAACACACTCAGAATCAGGATGGAAGGAATTTGATGTAGGCTTTTTCCTTTTTTTAATAAAATCAAATATAGATAGTCCAAATAAGATTTAAACGGTCTATATAAGTTTAGTTCTGTTTACCTATGTTTTTTATGAGTAAAGATGAGTAAGAAACCTATTTCAACTTCAATCCACACGTTTCCCCTCTCAACAAACAAGTTTTCAAGCATATGCGTGTAAGAAGGGAGAAAAGTCAAAAATCCGTTCGGAGTTCAAGAAAAGATCTCATTTAAAAACAATAAAACACCATTGGAAGTCATATATAGCAAATATCTTGAAGGGCTAATGTAAAAATTTCTCCATGAAGTACTCATGATGCGCACTTGATATCATACAATTTTTTTTAGGGTAAAGTTGCACAGATTTCAAAATTATGTAAAAATGTTACAACCATTAACACAACCAACTTTGACAGTAGAGTAAACATCTTAAAAATGGTGCAAAACTATACATGAAAGTTTCAAAATAGTGTGAAAGTAGTAATTTAAAACTATTTTGACAGTAGAGTAAATTATTTTATGAGAATAGCTTTTTTTATGTGTAAATTACTATTTTGACAGCACAGCATTTTCATTTCTTACAGCCCATCCGTCATTGTAGGGTTTCTTTTGTCATTATAAAGCCGCTTGGAGTGAAAACAATGTAAAACTTGTGTAGGCTGCTGTAAATAATCAAAATTGATCGACTTAAATGTTACTCCTGTGACATTTTTTGTTATCATTTTGAAACATTGACGTGTTTTTGGCTTAATTTGCCAAAATAAGTATTTATTTTGGGAAAAAGCACTTAATTTGGGTTGGAGACATTTTTGTGTTTGGTTTGACTTATGGGTTAAAGTAGCTTATGACTTATAAGTTAAAATAAACTTAAGCTGAAAAAAATAGTTTATGACTTATAAGTCACTTATAGCAAAAAAATCACTTTATAAGTCATTTTTTTAACAACTAACCCAAATATAAATCTCATTACACAATCTGACTTATGAAAAATAAATCCCTTATAAGTCATTTTTTTCACAACTAATCCAAACATAAATCTCATTACACAATCTGACTTATTTTCAATCTGACTTATATATAAATCACTTTTCTAATCGTTAATCCAAACACACCATTTATCATTCACATATTTGTTAAACGATCAAAATTAATTGACTAAACAATCATAGAATTTTTGTACCATTTTAAAACCTTGACACTTTTACACCCAATTATAAATCGTTATGATCTCAAGGCCGCAATGGGTTAATACTTCATCGGTAGATTTGAATCCAAACCCTATCTTAAGAGATAATGTCATGGACCAAAATATCTTAAGAAAGGGAATAATTAGTCAATGCAACATATATTAGCTAAACGTGGTCGTGGTGGCAGATGACACTGTTTAGAAAATTCTTCGTGTACAAAGTAAAACAATGAAAATCGATGTTCATATTCATAATTATTGACGGCAACTACTCAAAGACTTTTGAGTAGGTTGAACTTTTCCTATAAAATAGTGCTCAATTTGGTCCTTATTATAATTATAAGAATATAAGGTATGTTGGAGAATTGAACTTGTTAAAAAAAAATTCATTTTTAATTTTCGTCAATACTTTCCCAAATTACCTTGATTTATAGTATCTCAAGAATAATTAACTAAAAGAGGAGGAGTGAATAAGGAAAATGATAGGGTGTTTTAGAAAAAATAAATCATATTAACTAAGTTAACTAACATTTTTAATAAAAATAGATAAATATGTCCTATATATAAAATCAATGTGAGTAGAATGATCCACAACAACCAAAGTTGTTGAGGAAGGGAGGAAAAAAAGGAAACATTGCATTCATATCTCAAAGAAGACAATTAATATCAAACAAATTCTCCCCATGACTTGTCAATGACAAGTAAAAGGATCGTTGTTAAGTGTTAACAAATGAAAATGCACCATTCACAAGTCATGAAGACCTGTTTGATATTAATTGTGTAATAAACAATAGCGTAAATATCACTTTGACAAATAATCAATAAAACGTTTCATATATGCCTATAATAAATTAAAAGGTATTATTTTGGCCAACGCCGTCAAAAATTCTTAACAGCCGTTTGATTTTAGGCAGGTGTAGACAAGTCAACGGCCGTTAGGCATTTTTTCACAGTGTTGGCCAAAATGATACTTTTTAAATAGTTATTGGCATATATGATACTTTTTATTAATTATTGGCCAAAATGATACTTGCGTCATTGTTCATTGACCAAAATGATATTTAACCCTAAGCAATATAATGGATGAATAAATTTCCAAATGCCTCCATTTTGCATTTACCCTTCTTCAAGTCTGATCATAAATCTCTACTACTCTGGTTGAACAATCGAATTGTGTCTACCAGACCCAATCGACCTTTTCGATTTATTGTATCATGGGTCTTGCGTGAAGATTTTGATGAATTTGTAAATGAATGGCATGGGGACAAGAGATGGGCTGAAAATACTGACCACTTCACAAAGGCTTGTTCAACTTAGAATAAAGCAAGTATTTGGTCACACTAATGCAAGGAAACGACGAAGATTAATCCGTAGACTTGATGGTATTAACTCTTGCATTATCTCGTAATGGAAGGGCTCCTCACTTAGAAGATCTTCAATACCAACTAAGGTTTTGACTAAAAAAGAAAATACTACCAAGGAACGAGAAAATTAGAAGATGTTCAGTGTGTTTGGATACACTCCAATCGCGCGATTGGATGTCACAAGCACTTTTGGCTTCTTTTTTTTCACTTTTTTTTTGTTTGGAGTGATGGTTGGCAAGAATGACTTATGGGTCAAATCGTACGATTTGTTAGAAGGCAAAATTTTATGCTTTTGGCAATGGAGAAGTGCGGAGGGAGAATGAGAAAATAATGCATTGATTTATTGGATAAGAAAATTAGATTATTAGACCCCTAAAATTTTTAAATAAGATATTTTCTTTTGATCTAAAATTTTCTTTTTATCTCCAAAAATTTACCATAATAATCTCTAACTATTTTCTCCTATAATATCCTTCTTTAAGCTAAAAATATAATTTTTTCAAATTATTTTTCTTAAAATAAGGGAGAAACTAAGCCTTTAAAATCCTCAAAAACCACAAATTTCATTTTTTCTTTCTAAACTATAAAAATATATGCATATTATATATGTATTATTTATTGAACAATAATGCCCTTCTTAGTAATTTTTCATCTAAACTTGCATTTCAAAATAATCATCCAAACAAGTTTCTAAAAGTCAGATTGAAAAAAAGCCACTTCTATCATTACAAATCCAAACATAAATCACTTCACACAATCTTACTTTTATCCAATCTTACTTCTGAAAAAGCCAGATTAAAAAAAAGTCACTTCTCTACTGCCAATCCAAACGCACCGTTCTCCATCAGGAAGCGCTTCTTTAGGCTCAAAAAGCACGTTTGGAATGGACCGCGTTTGGAGTAATTCTTGATATTTCCATTCAAGAGCAAATAATGGGAGAAAAGCTAATCGGATTCAAGCTTTAAGAGATGAGAGGGGGAATGGTGTTATGATGCAGAAACTCTTAAAAATCACATTACTGCATTCTTTTTGAAACTGTTTGAAGAAGAATCCCATATCAAACCAGTGCTGGACTGTAATGTGGTGTTTGCAGCTATTTCTAACGATGATTTGATAAAATGTGGAAGAAATATTTCTGATGAAGAAATTGAAAATGCGTTATTTAGTAAGGGCCCTCTCAAAGCTAGAGCTTAGATTTTTAGTTTTTCTAAAGAAATCGAGCTTATATGTGAATGGGTGTTCGGATTTGAAACTTTCTTGTTTAAAGTTACTGTTCACTGGCGAAATTCATTGAATTTCAACCTTAACCTGAGATAAATGTTGTTTAAACGTTGTTGGGAGCGTTTAGAATTGGTTCTTATATATGCATGTTTGATTGCTGGTTTGTTTTAGCTTTAGATTCTCTTTTTCCTATTTCAATTTGAGGAAATGTGACGTCAATGGGGAAATTATGTCGGCTTCTCATGTAACGAAATTTAATGACTCTATAAAATTTCTAAAATTCTCATGAATAGAAAGCTTGACTCTAATATTGTTAGGACTTTGGCTGTCGAGATTTTAATTTAAGTGAGGTGGTGATAAATAATCTTGAGGCAGGTTTAATAGCTTGTGTGCATTCTATGTTGTAAGATCTTTCTGAGATCAAAACCAGTGGAACACAGTCCAAGACTCTGTTCTAAGGTATGTGCATTTTCTTTTTAACAATCCCTAGGCTGTGAAGGAAATTTATGGGACGCTGTTAGTGCTTATTCCAAAGAAGGAACCCCCTGAATCGGTTAGAGCCGTGAGGCCGATAAGTTTATGTAATGTGATTTACAAAATTGTTACTAAAGTGATTAAACAAGTTAAAGCCCATCCTCCCACATATTATCTCTCCTAATCAGTGCAATTTTGTGCCAGTGAGATATAGCAGCGACAATATAATTGTAACTCAAGAAGTAGTGTTCTCATTGCAGAAAATGACAAGGAAAAAAAAAGGATTTATGACCATCAAAATTGATCTTGAAAATGTTTACTATAGAACTAATTGGAAGATTTTATTCAATTGCCTTGATGAGATGGGTCTTCCCAGGCATATCAAAGACTTGATTTCTAATTGTGTATCAACACCAAGCATGAGATTGTTATGGAATGGCGACAAAGCGGATGTTTTTGAGCTTTCTAGAGGTGTTAACCAAGGTGACCCGATATCACCATATTTATTTGTAATTTGTATGGAGAAATTGGCTTAGCTTATTAATGGAATGCAGTTCTTGGAAGCCAATCCGCTTGACAAAGAATGGTCCCCTCATTTCCCACTTGTTTTTTTAGATGATATTATTTTATTTGCAGAAGCTTTGGTTGACCAAGCGAATGTAGTGAAGGATTGTCTTCAGGCATTTTGTCATGGCTCTAGAATGAAGGTGAATGATACGAAAACAATTGTCTTCTTCTCCAACAATGTCAACCATAACAGAAGTGCAGAAATCAGCTCTATTTTGGGTTTTCGTCCTCTTGTGACTTAGACAAATATCTTGGAGTTAAGCTTCACCAAAAGCGGGTTACAACAGAGTCTTTCAATGATACATTGATAAGGTAAAATCCCGTTTTACTAATTGGAAGGCTAATGCTCTCTCAACTGTAGGCAGGAGGACTTTAATCAATTATGTAACTTCTGCTGTTCCAAGCTACGTCATGCAGACCTCTTCTCTTCTAGTTAATACTTGTAACGAATAAGTTGAATCTTAATCTCCTATGGGGAAGCTCGGATGAAAGGAGACAAGTACACTTGGTAGCTTGGGATGAGGCGTGCAAACCAAAGAAGTAAGAAGGGCTTGGGTTACCGGTAGGCGCGATCCCAGAATCAATCTTTCATGATGAAAGTAGGATGGAATTTAATGAAAAGAAGAGAAGACTTTTGGGTTCATGTTTTACGTGACAAATATAAGTGTGGGAATGACCTAATCTCACTATAGAACATAAAATTATAGGCTCAAATGTATGGAAAGGAATTAAAAGTTCATGGGACAAGGTGAAGAATGGGAGTGATCATCTTACTCAAGATGGAAATGTGTCTTGAAAACTGTCAAGAAGTGGAACATTTAATGCAAAATCAGCATGCTCATCTCTCAATGGTGGTAATGAGTAAGTGGACCCTTTTTTTTTTGTTTTGTTTTTTGTGTGTTTTGGCCGGGGGGGGGGGGGGGGGATAGGTGAAGGATGTTTGTTTGGCTTGCTGCACACCAAAAACTCCTTAAGCAATTCCCTTCTGTTAGATGATAATAGTTATAATCATCCTGATATGGACATTATTGTTGAAGCCAGACATTTGCTCGCTCAGGATTGGAATGTTCGTCTGGAACATATTAGTCGTTGGATCAATACAGCAGCTGACCATCCAGTTAAAGAGGCCTCTCTTCAATGCCTGGGTTGCACCTCATGACGCAACCATCCCTATACCTGAATAGAATCTTGTTTACTGAGAGTGGCTAAGTTATAATGGGTGCCATTTGTTATAAAAAAAAGGGATGTTTTTGTTTTGTAAAATTAAGAAAATTTATTGCATTAAAAAAATTAAGAAATTTATTTTTAGAGAAAAAATAAATTGTAAATTATTTTGGATAAATCACCACTCAACATTAAAATTATTGTGATTGGATTGAACAGAATAAAAATGACGTGGTGCTATAGGAGCTTGTAAATATTTCTCGGTGGGTCTGTGGGTGAGACTTGAGGGATAGAATGAATGGGATGCAGATGTATTAAAAAAAAAAAAAAGAAATAAATGTGAAGAATATATAATTAAATGGGATTAAAATATAAATAGATACCGGAATTTCTAGATAAATACAAACTGTAACTTAATTATAAAACTGATCAATCTCATCTCAAAAATTTTAATTTATATTGACCACTAGATGAAGTAATTATATAGTGTGAGACATGTTTTCTTTTATTATGCTGTCTATAGTATTTTAGTAATACATGATCAATTATATTAAATGAAGGAAGGTATATAAAGTTAAGTAATACTTCAACCGTTCCTTTATATAAGATTAAATTGAATTTTTTTAGAAAAGATTAAGGAAGCAAAATAAACCCCTTAATCATAACATATTCTGCGTTTTATTAGATTATATGTTAGGTTAGAAGTCAAATAAACTAGTTTATTGAAAAAATTCAGGCAAATCAATTTATAAGTAACTTTTTTAGCTTTTTTTTTTAGGATTTTTCAAATAAAAAATTCAAGTAAATCTTATATTTAGGAATGGAATGAGTAATACGCACCAAATACCAACTTGAAAGAAAGTTGATTTTACATGACAAAATAATTATAGGGACCCCTATTGCAGTGACTGAAACATAATTTCGGCAAACCTCCAACAAACTGAGGGATAAGGTACTACAATCAACTTCGAACAGCATTGCATAGGTGTTAGTAAGGAGGGCAAAGACCAACATATGCTAAACAATTTTGTCTTAACTAAACTGGAACAATGAACACAGCACTTTTTTTTAAAATGAACGGTTAGACACTAATGACTTAAGGTTATAATTGAGATAACTTATTGCTATGCTATAAGGCCTTTTAGTACGAAGACTCTGAAGATGATCCATGCATAGCCAAATGCATGAGCAGCGAAGTCAAACTTTTGTTTTTGTGGTACAACTCATTCGCCAAAACCCTGCAAAAACAAGAAGCTACGGTGGTTAGCTCGTGGAATTATGAGGGGTAAGGAGGGTTATATTTTTTGGAGCAAACTCTAGGCCAATATGAAGCGCATAGATACAAGTTATGTCTTGAAATAAAGTTTTCTGATCCTAATGTAAGTTCAAACATTTTAATAAATGTTATCTTCTCCTGAAATTAATATAAGACATGCTTTAAGAGTTGATCATAGTTCTAAATATATGATCGATTCCTAATTTTTGTCAATGTTTTCTTAAATTACCCTCATTGATATTTCCACAATATTGATCAAGCAAGAGGGATTGAGATAATTAAGAAAGATGGTTAGTGTGTTTTTAAAAAAACATGTTATATCCTCTTACCAAAAAAACATGTTATATCAATTAACGTAATTAATATCATAATTTAATTAAATTAAGTAAATAGGTACTGGATGGAGTATCAAAATTCTATCTTACTTATAACCTCATGTTGTCAATGCCCACACCTTTAATATAAAAGAAATGTCAAGGTACAATTTTGCTCTACAAGTAATTATTCTCGAGTGTTGGATATTTGAAAATTTTCCGAGAAATAATTTTGCTTTGAAAGTAATCAAAACATATAGATTTTCCCCTTAATAATTAAAAATGATAACAATCAATCTCAATTTTTAACGATAATGTTAATTTTGTAATAGTTTGGACGCATTTTGCACATTTCTAACATGTTTGGTGTTAAATGGCTTGTGTAAAATCGGCATGATATTTATATCTCTCTTCCAAGCCACCTAAACTCAACAGTTTATAACTAAAGCTCGTAATGGACTCTATCGTTTCTTTGATGAAGAATATGGCCTAAGGCTTGATGTTTCTCTTCCAGTAACATAAGACTAAAAATAATAACAAAGTTTAGCCACTCAACAAACATTTATGAGCATTTTTGCAATATTTTCAGTATGATGTTGTATTCTTGGAAAAATCACTATGAAGTCTCAATAAAAGAATATAATCACCAAAAAGTCTCAAAAAAAAGTGAGCAGTAAGATCTTATTGTCAAGCTCCAAATATAGGCAATTAGGCACTTTGGATGTTCAAAACTTGGTTTAATTAACAAGAAATTTGCCATTTCTGCTAAACCAAACCTTGTTAGTAGCAAGCCTAATGTTAAACTAAGCTTTTATACACAATATTGGGCCTAGATATAGACCAAGCCAAATCTGGGCCAACCTTCAACATAACCTCATGTACAGGCCTAATGGCTATTTTGGGTTTTTTGTGTTTTCAGTTTATGGTTTCTTTCTGACCACAAAACCAATTTGATTAAAATTTGGGCCAACCTTCAACATAACCTCATATACAGGCCTCATGCCTTTCCTCCAACACAGACAACCCATTGTGGCGCAGCTCTGAAAGAAGAGGAGTGGCACAGTTTGATGTTTGGGGCATCGGGAAATTCTTGGAGGAATTTGCAGCAATGGCCGCAAGGAGGTGGAAAAGAGTAAGATCCAGATTACATGTTGATGAGAAGAGGAGAGAAGGAGAAAAGGAGGAAGAGAGGGACAAGAATGACTTTTCTCTTCCATACTTAATATAATCTGGGTTCCAAGGGGCCTCCAATTAATTATGTGATTTCGTAGAATCTGGATTTAATCAAATCCCTTCAATAGAACTTATAATTAACTTTCCCTAAAAAAATTAAATGATATGAATTATGAATATAACTTTTGTTTTCTTCTCAGTTTGGCCTATAGGATCGATTAGGTTTGTCGCGTATGGCATGGGAACAGGCAAAGACAATGAACAACGACAAAAACAAAGTTAGTGACTTACAAATGATAACTCTGCAATTCACTCTTATCAAGCGATATTAAAATGTTATAATCTATCTTATCCAATATTACATGAATCACACTTGTTCCTGAAAGAAGATATACTATTATTTTAGTTTTAGTAACTTTCTTGATCCTAATCACTAACGACGCATGTAAATATTTACAAAGGGATATCTCTGGAATAATTGCAACTAAAAAACATGAAGGAAATTACTTATTTCTTCATATGGGTTAGAAGTTGGGAACAAATTTTACACATATAAAATAAATCTTATTTTATATATATATATATATATATATTATAAACTATATAATTTATTTGCCAAACTCCATGAAAGTTATAGAAAAAAGCATGTTGGAAGCATGATCATCAACAACAACAATAATTTTTCATATCCATTATTTTCCCAACATTTCTAACTTGTATACAGTATACACTATTACTCTACTTTAATTTTCAGCAGTTTTAAAATAGAAGAATTAGCGTTTAAAAATCTCTCAATTGAAAACGATTTCAAATTCGTGCCCATGATTTCCAACTCAACTTTCGAAATTTCCAATTATAATTTGAGGAAAGTTTAGATTGCTAATGAATTATATATAATCACAGTGACCTTGACTTTGTAATTAGTTTTCTCTGTATATGTGAGATCTGAGTGGCCTGTGATATAATGCAGGTCAACGCCTGTGTTTTTAATTCAAACTTCTCAACATTTGAAGCTACTGAACATACAACAAATAATCAATACTCCACCGTAACACTTTGTGAGGATATAATTTTGGTCATAAATATATGATCTAATTCTAATTTTTATTCATTGTTTTTAAAATTACCCTTATTAATGCTCATCAACAATAATCAAATAAAAGAGGTAAGGGAGAGTTAAAGAATATGATTGAGGTGTTTTGGAAAAATCATGTCATATTAAATTACTAACATATTCAATCTAACCAAATTAGATAAATTGTTCCTATATTCAGGATCGGAGGGAGTATTTGTTGATAATTATTTTTATCATTATTAAATTAAAAGTAATGTATAATTTAAGCACACACATATACTTTTTTTTGCCATGGATAACACACACATACACACAAACCATGAAACCACATACAATAATTATTGTATTTTAGATAAGTCAAATACATAATATTTTTATTAGAGATTATTTTGCTTCATTTTCTCTTTTCATATAACCCTACACATTTAAACTTTTTTATTTATAATTTTATTTTTATTTTTTATTTTATTTTATTTTTTTTTTGTTTCAAGAATCATTTGAATAATGTTGCTAACTCTATCGTTAACGTAGACAAAGCACCGACCACTTCATATTAATTAAAGTACGCGTTTAAGTAACATGATCACAAATAAGAGTACAAAGCAAAAAATGGGGGATTAATTAATAAATCGAAGACAACATTAATCTTAAAGGAAATTAATTAACTAGTTGTCCCTATTAGAAAAACCAAGACACACAAAAGCTCTCCACCAGCATCGCCTCATGATTGGCATTAAATATTTATGTGTTTTTGTGTGCGTCTCACACACATCTCACAACAAACATAAACACACTGATCGAAAGAAACAGAAAATATGTGTTTATTTTTCTTTAAGGATTATTACTTTATAAAATAAAATATAACTGATTTGTGATATCACATATAAGCACAAGACAAGGGACAGACCAAACTGTGCGAAGGTACTTATCTTATACGTAATTATGTTTTCTTATACATATATTATAGTTAGCGAATTGCATATACATCATAAACAAAAATGATTCCCATTATTATATTATTGTTAACCAATTTATTTCATAATTATTCTTGTTTGCATGTCCATCAGCATTATGCAAAACTACGAGACAAACCCAGAAACAGCCATAGTGTTAATTAAGATGCGATTAATTTTTTTGTTTGGCTTATTTGGGGGGTATACATAATACCTACTTATTAAATAGTTATTTCAATTCCAATTATATGCTTCTTCCTCCGTTCCTAAATATAAAACTTAATAAACTTTTTTTGAGAAGTGAAGGAAAATAAATGACCCACTTAACCATGACGTATTTTGTATTTTATTATATTATATTTTAGTTTATACGTCAAATAAACTACTTTGGAGAAAAAATTATGCAAATCAATTCATAAGTAACTTATTTAGTTTTCTTAGGACTTTCTAAAAAAGTCAACTAAACCTTATATTTAGAAACAAATGGAATATATGTATGTATGACGCTATTAGATCCAAAAGCAGAATAAAAACCCGAATAATTACTTATAAATTTGATATTTCTATTCAAGCAGTTCTCTCAATTGTTTAATCAAGATATGTAATTGATCCAAATCAAGCTTATCAGTATGAATATAATTATTTTACTATTTTTATGCAAAAAAATGGAACGTAAAATAAAAATAGCATTTGTGTCTTGTTATAACAGGACATGTCACAAATAAACATTTAATATAACAATGACAATCTCTTCAATATATATTGTTCGATTAAGGCATCTGGCTTCATCAGATATATTCAAGTAAAATAATTAGTGATATAGATTGTTTTTTCTTGGCCATTTATTATTAGTGACCCACTATCAATAGTACAGTTCTTTGCAGAATAATAAAAATTATACATGGGTGTTTGATAGAGGAGACAAAATGTAAATAAATTAATGAGAGTGGCATATAACTCTGTCCTCTCACTCCCTCTTGTATAGGAGCCAATCAATTTCAATCAAAGTCACATTATAGTTACCATTAAATGATTGTATCAACTGGATTTGAGTCATTCCAATTTAATTCATGGGTTTATATTTGAATCTAGGTATGCAATCGGGATAATTTCTAAGGTTATTAAAGGGGGGCAGGAGGTTAGTTTCTAAAGTTGTCTTTGGTTCTGAATATGTAGTCGCAATAATTCCCCATTGTAGAAATATATTCACTACATAAAAAATGCAGTGAATTATAGACTGAATTTAGTGACGGAGTTTTGTTGGTAATGACAAGATTCCATCGGTAAATCAGGAACTTTGCCCCTAACTATTTAGCAACAGTCAATTTTAAGACGAATTTCGTCACTAATTCTTTCGATAATTCAGTTTTTTTGTAATGATATTCCTGGGGATCGAACTAGCTAATTGATTATTAGTAGTGTCAGATAACAATAGATAAATCCTAAAAAGTCACATTATAGGTAAAATAAATATTTTTGTGAATAATCAACTATAAAAATGAATATTAATATATAAATGAATAAAAGGAACATACATAAAAGTGTGGTCGATAATACTTTTGTGAATAAATTATAATGGTTTGAGACTTTTTACTTGATTAGAGAGGCATACACAAGCTGTCTAAGATTTATAAATGGGACCGTATCAAGCTCTCATTCAAAAGAAAGTTTTTATATCACTATATTAATTATTATGAACTCATTTTGGCTTTTAAGCCTTTTTATACATTGTTAAATTATTTTTCTGCTGTTCAAAAAAAAAATAGTTTCCTCACTTCACTTTCTACACACCGTACCAGTTCTATAAATCAATATACAAAGTCTTTTTGACCAGTGTGAAAAATTGTTTTTGTAGTTGTATGAATTAGTTAAAATCCAATATGGCTTTAAACATTGGGCATTTCTGAAAAAGAAATTAACTATTTTGTAAATAAAAGGAAATCATCATCAAACTAGAAGGTCAATGCCTTATTTATATAATGGTTTTTCAAATTACAGTGAATTTTTTTTTATTTTAGAAAATGGCATGTACATTATTAATTTTTTCCACTTAAGTAAATTTAATTACATTAAATGCAAACAAGCTAATAATACTTGAAAATCTTTAGACAAAAACACAAGATGAGTTGGAGAGCACACGGGAGGGAAGAAAATAAAAGTAGTGTTATCAGCAATTAATTAATGAAAAGTAAAATGTTGAAAATGTTCCTAGATAATAGAGAATAAGTTGTGACATAATACAAATAAATAAATAAAATATGAAGTGTTAATTAAATGTAAAGAAATTGAGGGATGAAGTCATGAAGACACTAACAACCAATTAATACAGCTAGCAAGCAAAAGTGATGTATATGTGAGTAATGTTTGCACTAATTGACAATGACTGTTAATGTCAGATTCATTGAAACCAAAATTAAAAAATTAATTAGTCATTTTTTGAATGGAAAACTGTATAATATTAGCTCATAAAAGGAGGTACATCATAACACTACCAACGAGAAGGGAAAATAAAACTAGAAAAGAGAATCTAAACTTCTATCCTTCATCAACCTCCTCAGAAATAGAGGAAGGTGGAAAATCAACCTTTTTCCCTTTCTAAACATAAAAAACAATCATATCTGTTATGGGCTACCTCTTTAACTTGTGACATGCTTTATATTTATAAACTATTTTTAACAATTAAGTAGACTCCCATGTACTGTATCAAATTTAATAAATAAAGTACACTCTACTTAGATTAGCTTTAGTAGTTTAGGTAGTTAAGGGAGGCTTGTGAATCTACGAGATAATTACCATAATACATATAATTCACGCACTCATTATACTTAAAAATTGTTTGAATTCACAACTGCAGGTTAAAAAAACTTAAGAAATGGTAATAGTATCATTAGATTACAAGGCCCTCAGCATACATTTAGTTTTTGGATTTGCATCTTTTAAAAATATAAGATTACAGGAAGAGATATACAAATTTGTTTCTTGAATTTGGATTTTTTTTTTTAAAATCACTTATTAAATATAAGAAATAGTAAATTTATCTATAAACTCACTTTTCATTTTCACTTCTACCTCCATTTCTGTTTTCATAATTAAAAAAAAAAAACTTTAAAGATGCCAAACGGCGCTTAGGATTAGATATTATTTGCAATTAAGACTTTGATTTGGTTTCTTTAGGTATTATTACTAAAGGTCAGAGAAATAAAACAGAAGGAGGCAAGATCTTGTATAAACTTGAAAGTCAACCTTGCTCAGATTTGAGTTAATAATAAAACCTACCATTGTTAAAATAATTCACAATTATTTAGTTTAGATCTACTTTTCTATGTTAGTAATATAGTGCAAATAAGAGGGGTGTGACACGTGTAAGGTGGCAGACAAATTGAGAGATAGACGTTCCTAAAATCAGTGAAACATTGAAACGTAAACGTTAAACTGAGTGCTGAGTGTACGCAATTGTATTATGTTTAATATTAATATTTTTATTTTATTTACTTAGTTAATATTAACAACAAGAAGAAAAAGCGTCTAGCGTTTATATTAATAATATTGTACTTATTCAATCCAAATTACATAAGTCCGACAATTCTGAATCGTACGCAGTGTAATCTTCACATGGAGAGTCACTTTTTTTGAAACAAAAAATAAAAACAATAAATAGTCACTAAGCATATTACTTTTTATAGCTTTGTTAAAGGTGTAAAATAGTTTATGTTTCTGATTAATAAAATTGATTTGAAACCTTAAGACTTAAGAATTTCTTTAGGCAAAAAAAAAAAAAAATCCTGATTGTTAGTTCAGTAAACATAAAATGTAGGAGAAATACAATGTGGAAGAGCGTGTGCGGATGAAAAATTCTTGTTCATAATTATACTAATAGATAAATGACATAAAATAATAGGGAGAGAATTGCAATTTGAGACTACTATAGTAATTTAGTTTTCACTCACTTGCCCATATCACATTTTGTCCCCTACATGTTAAACTTTATGTAAAAATGTGTATAATTAAAACTTTTTAATCAGAAAACCATAATAATTAGCTTCACAAATCTTCTAGGTAGTCTTGGCCATGCATAAGAAAGACATAACATTGGAATCAGTTTCACTGCTCGTCAAAAATAAGAGTAGGGAACGTTACAATACGAAATCCAATCTGGATAGTTTATATTCAATATTTTTAATTTTATGATTTTTAACAAAAAATTATTTTAACAGGTACAAAATATAAAATAAAGATAATTTTTTAAATATCATTTTATCAAAAAAAACATTTTTTCATTTAAAAATTATAAATTTAAAAAGATTAAACTGAACTGTCTATAATGAAGTAGTGCCATCTACTTATCTTTCCACAACATTACACAAAATAAAGACATTAATCTGTTTGAGTCGACACCATAATTAATATATCCATATATATATTATTTTATTTTTCTTCTTGATAAATTCTTGCATTATCTCTCGTCAAGTCAAAAATTAAAAGAAGTATATACTCAGTGTGAAATTGATATGGACTATACATCCAAACCGATGGTATGAGCATGTGTCGCGTCTATGAGGGGATCTGAAGAGTTTCCCAGTCAGCCGTGCCAACTCACTCCTACGTACAGCTCATCTTTGACCTAATATAGCTGCACTTTATGATGTGTGGACTGCTATAAATCATGATTATTTTAATAAAAAATCGTATTTAATTATTACTATTTATTATGAGTTTTTAGCCCAAGTTATGTGATCCCTATTATTCCCTCCGTTCTTAAATATAGGACTTATTTAGAGAGGTGAACTTGTTCATAAATATAAGACATATTTTCTAAATTATTTCTATTGATGCTCCTCAATAATAATCAAGTAAGAGATGATGGTTAGAATAAAGGAATATGGTTATGATACTTTAGGTAATATCATGTGATTTTAACTAATTTAACTGACATCCTTAACCTGAATAAATTAGGTAAATATGTGTAATATTTAGGAATAGAGGGAGTAGTGTGTTAAAAGCAACGTATACCATTTATTTTAAAACAGTGTCGTCATGTTTACTAGCTAGGCCTTATATATACACTAATTAATGATCAATTCATTAGGATTACGTAAATAAATTAAATGTTTTACCCTTTATCTGTATATGTGTTGCTCTATCGAATAGTCAATGAGAGAAATGGCCATTTTTTTATTCAAAACTGGATGCCTACAAGATTATCTCTTCATATCAATACATTCTACGTACATAAATTATGTAGCAGCAGGTGTCTTATTTTTTAATGTGGTTGTCTGAATGGGTAAAAATTGAGTATTGTAGCCTAATGATATAATATCTCCCCGATAAATGAGGGGTTGTAGGTTCGATCCGAATTGCAACCCTAGTAGTTACTAGCTATCTGCCCCTTTAATAAAAAAGGCATTATTATTGTAAGATCCGATCGGGGGCTAGCTCTCTCTTATAGACATATTCTATATTCACACATATTCAAACTTGAGATCTTATGTTTAAGAAATTAAAACTCATGACCTTGTTGGTAATAATGGATTATTTCAATTTGACTTTTTTTTGAAGGAAAAATTCAATAGTTTTTTCTCTCATCAAAATTAAAGTCTAATGTTGCTAAAATCACTACATAATGTTTTATAAAGACTACAAGATATTAACAACATGGGAAAATCACAATCAGGCCTCTCATAAAGGAATTAATCACAATCAAGTCCCGTGAGTTGTCAATTTAGCTTCTTGAGTTGTCACATGACCTAATTGTAATTAATTCCCTAATGAAGTACCTAATTGTGATGTTCCCTAGAAATATCTCTCATATCGTCAACAACTTTTTATAATTTATGTTGATATTGATTAGATGTTAGTTTCTATTATAAAGGCTATTTAAAAATTAGAACTCGTTTTTTTTTATAAAAAGGTCAATATTATATTATAAAAAAGTCATACACACATAATATACATTAACAAGCCCAAATAAAACAACCCATAACTACTATTAGGGATGCATATGTAGGCCTTGGGAGTGGGCGTAATTTCCAAAAACCAAAAAACATTCTTCACTTGTAAACTCCACCGAAATACAGGCTCAAGAAATAACCCAAAGGTCATCTCCCCCACCAGCAACCAAGAAGGCATCGCCTGCTGTCTGCATGAAATTCCAGAGCGAAGAGAAATAGCTGGTACGTCGAGGCGCAACTTCAAGCAAGCTTGAATGCTAATGACGTCTACACCAAAAGTGTTTGATAGAAGAGCCTTCAACCAAGGATACAAGGTCCAAAGCAAAGAAGGCCGAGAGGGAAAACCACCCACCATACCTGCAAAAAAACTAAAGAAAACGAATTGCAAACTATACATATACAATAAGAAAGGCGGTAAGTGAGCAAAGAGAGGTAGTTGGGTCTTTTTCTTTCTTTCTTTCTTTTTTTTTAAGGCGGTGAAACAGATTTACGGAAAGAAGAAGGGAAGGTTGCAGGCGGTATTGAAGGGCGAGGAACAAGACAGGAAAAAGGGGAAGAGGTTTTTGTTTTTTTTTAAACCAAAGTAGTAAGGTGATGAAAGGGATTCAAGAACAAGGCAAAGAGAATAAAATTTAGAGATGGTGAAATGGATGATGAATAACTTCTATAGACACAGCGAAGAAAGTAACAAAGAAAGCAAAAAGATGATGGAGGATATAGATGAAAACAAAAACCAGAGCTGCCAGAAAGCGTCGAGGAATCAACGCCTGAAAGCACCATAAAGGCGCCAGAAAAGTGCTAAGATGCACCCTTTGTTTCAGCTTTGCGAAACAGAGCATGCCACCAAGTTGGCGGCAACAAGCAACCCAGCTTCCTGCCTTCACCAACCTCCCTCTCTCTTGCTCTCCAAGTCGCTTCCTCCTTAAAATTAATTAGAACTCGTTAACACCAAGTAAAAGGAAGGAAAAAAATAAAAGAAGAGATGATGGATGTGTATGTTTGAATTGTGGCAAGAGAGTGAGAATAATAATTGATTCAGCTGCGAAATCTAAACCTACCCTTCTTCATGTATTAATTTTTGTGACTTTCCTCATCTGCCACCTCCTTATAGAGCTGAAAATTCGGGCGGGCTAGGCAAGCCCGTTTAAGCCCGCAAACAAAAATACACCCTTTTATTGAAGCCCGGCCCTTAAGAGGTCGGGCTCGGGCCGGCCCGACGGGCTTTTACTCTTTTTTTTAAAAAAATGAAGGGCTTTAACTTTCTTTGATAAATGAAATTGCACTGCGAAAAAAACTAAAGAAACAAAGATGGGTAATTGAATATAAATTGTGCAGCAAAGTCAAGTGACATAATTTATCAAAAATGGTATATATAAAACTTAAAAGGGAAGAACATGCTAAATTTATGTGGTTTTTTAATTAACAATAGCAAATTGGCAGTGTTACACAAATAATTAATTAATTACTAGATAAAGACAGCAAAAGCAAAGATACATCACAATTCAAAAAATGAGATTAAATAGAACAAAAAAATAGTGACATGAAACAATCGTTCATTACTCCAAATATTAGACAATCAAAAAATAATGGACCAAGCATAAATAAAAAACATAAATACAATCCATAAGTAGCAAGTCTAGAATTAGAAGTCATAAATCACTACATAGAATATTAGAATGTTCCATAAGGGCACAATGTCCACATGACACAACACATTTAAAAAAAATAGTTCACAAACCACAAAATAAACTAATACATAATAGCATAGTACAATTTTCCTTTTTAATTTTTATTTCCTGAAAAAAATTCTTAGACGGGCTTAAACGGCCGGCCCGCCAAGGCCCACGGCCCGACGGGCTAGCTCGTTCCCTTTTTTTGCCCCCAAAATCAAAACCCGGCCCTCCTCAAGCTCAGACTTAAAAGGGCCGGCCCGACGGGCTCGGCCCGCATTCCCGGCTCTACCTCCTTATGTCAAATATGAAACGAATCTTTATCTCATTTCTCTCTTGCATGCTTTTCATGCACTTGTCTTTTCTCTGTTTTAGTACTAATGTATACCTTATCTATATAACATTTTAATACTATACTCATTTATAATTTATCCAATACTTTGTATATAAAATATATCTTGATTTGTATAAACTGTAATAACTTAAGCTGAGAGAACAAACAATCAAGTGAGTACCTAAACATATAAAGTGAGTACCTAACCATGTTTTTACTTTCTTAATTATTCTCCCTTTTTTTATATGGATGTCTGATTTGATCAAGTTTTGAATATTTTCGGTTCTAATAATACTTTTCCTACATTCACAATGATTTGAAATTAGAACTCATTTCATTAGAATCAATGCCGAATGATTTAATTTAAATTATTGATTGATTATATCAATAATAGTTAAGAAG
The DNA here is from genome assembly GCA_037074515.1 of Mimosa bimucronata. Lineage (NCBI taxonomy): Eukaryota > Viridiplantae > Streptophyta > Magnoliopsida > Fabales > Fabaceae > Mimosa > Mimosa bimucronata. The sequence goes on from CM073439.1 coordinate 44,795,461, forward strand.
ACATTTCGCATTTGGACGAAGTATTTATATATATATATACATATATATTTATCGGAAGTATTACTTGGTGATTGAAAGTTTGGCCTAAAGATATGATGTACTTGAGCATGGGCAGCATATATGACTTGTGTGGCATGAAATTAATTGCATTCAAATATTAAATTTAATGTGGATTGTGAGAAAGCTTGGACTAGCCGGTGTTAAACTTAGACTAGGACTGCATGGTCCAAAAAGAAAGATTCTAATATATACATATGTATTTAATGTTGTGCATATATGTAAGATATAGTATTTTATATATACTACCAATAAATTAATTGATGTTAGATTTATACCTAACAGCAAGCAGGCCAAATAAATGCAATATATCTATATATATTAATTGTTCTATCTATTCTATCACGTTTCATGAAATTAAAAAGAATACTTTTTGATAAAAACATCAAACTTTATTTGTTTACAAATCAATTAAGGGTTAAAGATCATATTTACCCCGGCAGTATGCACGGTGGATTACATCTGTCCTTGAATTTTTTTGGGTCCAATTTTGCCCCGAAATGTGTAAAATGTATCATATTCACCCTTTACCATTAAAAAACTCACGTTGACCGTTAAATAATTGACGTTGACTATTAATATTTTAACTGTAAAAGGCGAATATGATCAACTTTGCACACTTCCGGGGTAAAATTGAACCAAAAAATACTTCCGGGGCAGATGTGATCCACCGTGCATACTTCCGAGGCAAATATGACATTTAACCCATCAATTAACAGTTTGTATATATGTTTTTTGGTAGCTCTATATATACTAATTATTATTTAAGGGCCTATTTTTTTATGTTTGGTGATACATCTCTAAAATCAATACTCTAACATGCATTTCTCCCCCCCCCCCCCAAAAAAAAGATGCCATTAATATGGACAATTTTTTATTAGATTATTTTATTGATATTGATAATTTTATAAGATAATTAACTGGCAATAAATTTCTTATAGATGTACGAAAATCTGTGTCCAATATACAAAAATTTAAACATAGTGATATAAAACCCAGTATATATATGACCTAAAATTTAGTTGTAGTGTCAATAATTTATAAAAAAAAAAATTTCCGGCCAAAAAAATAATTTATAAAAAATATAACATCGTGGCTGTGAGTGTGAGTGTATGGTGTGCGTTTCTACTTGCCGATATATCCCATTCAAACATTATCAAATATATTTGTGTGTGCGTGTGTCCCATTCAACAGTCAACATGTCCTTTACGTCAAGTTAAATTTGGTCTATCATTCTATTTAATAAATGAATTCGAATTTCCGCATAATTAACGAATGTGAACTCCATAATTCCCGAAAAGAAAGACAATAGTACCACAGGCGAGACAATATTACGGGTGAACTTTTTTTAATATTAATTCTTCATCTTTCTTCATCTGTCAATTTAATAAACAAATTAAAAGAATTATATATATATATATATATATATGATATCTTAAGCTTTTTTTATGTAGTCAAATGTTCATAAAATTTTGAAAATTTATCATAAGAAATTGATAAATCTATATACTAGAAAATTTTAATTAACATAAGTAATAAGTTTTTTGAATTTGTATATAAGTGCTTGATTATAACTTCAATTTTTAGAATAGTTATAAATTGGCAAAAGTATATATTTAATTCTTTAACTTTATTTCATGTTTTAATTTGGTTCTTTAATTTTATAAAATTTCTTGCTAGTTATTTAACTCTAACATAACCAAAATTTTAAATATAGAGAAGAACTTTTTTAAAATGTTGACATGCTAAGTTTAAATTTTAAAGTAATAATGATCATTAAAAAAATTGTTTGTTACTAACTATACTAGGGTTAAAAAGATTGAAAACAACAACAATAACAACCAAGCCTTATCTTATTAGGTGGTATCGACTACATGGATCACACGACGCCATTGTGCTCTATCATTAACCAAATCCTTAGATTGAAAACATGTTTTTAAAATTTAAGGGACCAACTAATAATTTTATATAAAATTAGAGGACCAAATGTGTGCTTTTACCTTATAAATATTTAAATATTGGTTAATCGATCTAACTTTATTATCTTTTAATTTCTTGCCTTTAAAATTCATTTTTTTCCCCAGAGCAATGCAGTACGTGTGATTATGATAATCATAGGTTTGATTTTTTTTTTTTCAAAAATGAACTTATAGAGAATATTTTGAAACGGAGTTTAGATTACTAAATCATGATTGGCTTCTTGACAATAATTAGTTCTGAGAAGGAAAAAAACCCACACACACGAGGATACATGAGCTTACTAGGGATCGGTTGGCATTGGATTCTCAATAATTAATGGCTATGAGACAATGTTTATAATTATAGTAATAACCAACCTCTAATGATATTTTATGGTACATATTGTCCTATATATATTCACAATGTTATGATTGTTGATCATTGTTATTTTTGACTATTTTAATTTCAATAATTGCCTATGCGATCATTATTCAAGAGATCCATGACTAGCATGATTATAGTGATTATCATTTGTTAACTTCAAAAGGCGATAAGAGTTAAAAAAAATTTAAAAAAATCCATTATATTATTCCTACTTTATTATATGCTTAAATTCATTATTAATTACAACACTCTCAAAACTAATCTTTGTTCATTCAATTACCATAGAGCTCAATTACCATGGAGAAATTAAGGAAGGAAAATGAGCCACTTAATCATAATGTATTTTGGGTTTTATTATATTATATGTTAGCTTATAATTCAAATAAACCAATTTAGAGAAAAATTCGGACAAATCAATTTATAAGTAGTTTATTTAGCTTTTTTAGTATTCTTAAAAAAGTCAATTAGGTCCAATATTTAAGAAATGGGGAGTGCTTTCTACACCTGTGGTTTTTGTAACTAGCGTGGAAAGATTTTTTCAAAATGCTAAATGATTTAAATTATTGTCTATTTTGATTGTTATTTTAAATGGCGTTTGAAATGTTCTTTATACTGCAGGTTTTTAATGGAATCGGTATAAAAGTCAATAATGTATCTCATCTATGGAAATGTCAGCTATAATACTTTCTACATTGCTCTTGAAATGATCAATGTTTTTAAATTACTATTTGCTCTGATTTTTTTTAAAGCATTACTGAAAATTGTAATGCTACTTAACACTTGAGTTTTGTTATGATTACTTGATTGGTAGTTTTGAAGCATATACACACACATATATAGAATATAGTCCTACATATTAATCATAGTCATAGCAAGTTAGCAACTTAAAAGAGGGTGTAATGATAAATCATAAAATCTGTTTTGCTTTAATTTGCTAATTAATTACTTACCCAATAAATAATTAAATTTCTTTAGGTTGTTGTCCATGACCATCAAAAATACTATGTTCTATGCATAGTAATCTAACTCGGGCCGGTCAGCCCGGAACCCACCAACCCGGCCTCAGGACTGGTCCGAGTTGATTACTAACCGGGTGCTCAGCAACCCAGGGCGACCCAGTTTCACTTTTTTAAAACAATTTTTAATTTTTTATGGATATGAATTGTAGGAAGCAAAATTGATCAAAGTTAATAATGATTTTGATGTTAATAACTATTAGTTTAATGACTAAATGACTGTATCATTTATCTACTTGTGATATTTTACTCAGAAGCAAGGAACAAAAAGCCGGACCGAACTGACCGGTTCAACCGTGAAACGGCCATTGGTCCGATCCGATTGGCCTTTAAAACCGGGAGGGCCTTTGACCCGGTCAAAACCGGCAACCAGGGGGTTGAACCTGGTTGGCCTTTTTTTTTAGAAAAAATAATTTTATTTTATTATAATTCACCTAATTACTAACTTTCACTTCACTCAATTTTAGAAATTAGGAAACTATAATACTTTAAATGCTATTTTACTTGCATATACTTAATATTTAATTATTGTTACTCTTAATATTTATATTTTAGTCTGTGGATTGTAGAATAATATTTATTTTCACGTGTAATCAACTAATATTTTCTCTTTTTCCCTATATAGAAACATTAAAATATTCATATTTGATGAATCATGCATACCTATCTACATTTACATTTTGATATTAGTGATTATTAATGTTAATATCAATAAACTTTTATTATTTTAATATAACTGGTTTGACCCGGTCCGACCATTGACCCTTGAACCAGTGCCTCGTCCGGTTCGATGCCTGGTCCGATTTTTTGAACCTTGCTCAGAAGAATATTCAATAATTATTTTTTATGGTGTCATTAGATGGTTGATTGTTACTGTAATGTCGATATATCAAAGAAATTGTAAAGAATTTTGAATAAAGATATGATTATTTTGTTAGAAATTCAAGTTATTGAATTAATATTTAAGGTACAAATTATTTAATGTCAATACGATATGATATCAATATGTCAAACCAACTGTGAATAATGCAGGATACTATAATGATTTTTTTATAGTGATTTAAGGTGATGAAATGAAATTTATTGTTTAGAATTTTGGAATGTGTGATGAGATTTTAAGTACTTTTATTTTTTATTTATGACCGGGCTGGTCCTCAGAGTCGACTACGGGCTAACTCACTGCCTCGACCGAGTCAGTAACCAGTCCCGGTTTGATTACCAGGTTCTATGATGAATTGACTTGGAATAAATTAGCCCAACTAAATCTGGAAAAAAAAATTAATTGAATTCTCGGGTTTATATGGATACATAGTATTAATCTAACTATGAAAATGTGTAATTCATAGCAGAAAAGAGAAAACTTTCCCTCGTGCATCATTATAATTCAAGTGTATTCAATTTTTTCAAGAAATATGAGCATAATAGAAAAAGAATACATGTACAAATAAATAGTGCATAAGGATTGATATGTGGTTTTGTTTGAAACATTTTTTATATTATCATTCTAGATCCTTTAAATTATGGGGAAAAAACAGAAAAACACCTTCAAAGTATGCAAAGAACAAATGGATGGAGCGAATTTAAAAGAGAACCATTACATGCAAAATGATGTTAATAGTAAAGTTAGAGAACAAGTTGGCAAAATACGAATTGGTAAAATATAAGAAACTATTGGTAAAACAAAAGAAACTCTTTTTTTAATCAATACTACAATTCATTCACTAAAAAGCGAACAATGCATCAAAAGCAACCTAACATCTAATAACGTCCGACCCCGATCTGAACAGAAGGGGTGGGTGATCAAAGAAATAAAAACTACCAACTAAAGAGTAAGCTAACTTAGCTAAGCGATCTGCTACATTGTTATCCATAGGAATTTGGTTAATCCATACTTGCCAATCTCTCAATAATAGCAAGTTTCTAGTATCCTCAATGATGTCTCTGAAAGGGTAATTTGTGACACAACCTCTTGTTATCAAACTAATTTGTGACTTAACTTCTTCACTTGTTAACCAAGGCTATTGCAGTTGTTAATAGTTGTCATTAACAATTCCTTGGGACCTCTTTGAAATTAATTCTCTTACTTGGGACCTGTGTGCAATTCTCCCAACTAATAACCTCTACACAATCAGTATTCACTTCAACCTGTCTATATTCTCTACTAAAAAATAACTGAAGTCCCTGAACAATTGCAATGATCTAAGCAATTGCTAGTGGTACATACGTAAACTTAAAACTAAATCCACACACCTATCTTCCCTCATTTCCTTTGAGTATGCCTCCACATCCACTGCTCCCCGAGTTAGAACTGACCCATCTACCTCAAATGTAATAGAACATGCATGTCTGATGTGTTCCTCCTTGGTGCTAGCAGTCTGCCTAGTATAGAATGGATACCTACTAACCAGATCTTATTCCTAATAAGCTCGGAAAAGACTCGAGTGTGCATCGTTGCAATGGTTCTTTTCATTCACTCTGAAAATATGTCTACACCTGGTCGCCCATATATCCCAACAAACATAGCCAAATCGAGTTGACTATTGGATTTTCTTGCCTTCCTGCCTCGTGCTTTAGATTCCAATAAGCCCATTCTGCTCCCTATAAAGACAAGGATTGTTCCCATAGAGATGGATTAATTATTGAAGTCCATCTTTACTTAGGATTAATACAGTCTTGTAATAGGTGCATGGAATCCTCTTTCTCGTTGCAGCCATAAGGGCATAGTGCATTCTCTACAGTCCCTTTATGTGCTTGAAGTTGTGCTATATGCACTCGATTGTGAACATGAGGCAACATAAAAGTCTTGATCTTCTCTGGGACTTGCCATCTCCATATAGCTCTCTAAATGGGTTCTCCAGAGTGATGTATACCTACAAAAAGAAAATGATATGTAGAAGTAACAGTAAATAGATCATCAGATGAAGGTCTCAAGAAGTGTTTATCCCCTCCTCTCTCCTCACGAGATGGGTGTGCACATGTAATTTTATCCACAATATAGGGTTTAAACCACGTGCTCAATTTGTATCTATCTCATTCACCCAAAGAGGTGACATAATCCACCACTTTTCCCTTCATGCCCATAAGGAGCTCATAGCCGAGAACTAGCTCCATCAAAGGCCTATCAATCTCTGATTAATTATCACTCCAAAACGAAGTAGTCTCACCATTTCCAATTTTAACTCGAACTCTAGCTCTAAGAACTATAACCCAAAGAGCATCTTTATTGGTCAAGAGGTTCTAACACAATTTCAAAATGAAAGCTTCATTCTATTTGCACAAGTTACAAATTTTCAAGTCTCCATCTTTCTTATCTCTTTGAATATGATCCTACGCAAGAAGATGTGCTTTCTTCTCTTCTTCATTGTCCCCTTATAGAAATTATATATTTTTTCTCTTAAGGCCTTTCAACGTACCTTTTGGAATAAGTATTGTTTGCATGTGATAAGAGGGTAATGCAGATAATACTACTTTGATCAAAGTTGCCCTACCATGTTAAGGCATCCTTTCTCCCATCCAGCTAATTTCCTTTGAGTTATCTCTTAAATTGGAGCAAAGGTAATCCATGAAGCCCTTTTATGAATAAAAGGTATACCCAAGTATTTGCCCAAGTCACTCCTTAGACCAACACTTAAATATATACTCAGGTTGATAGCTCTAGATGCATGAACATTCCTAAAGAATCAAACTCTTGTCTTCCTCTTATTCATTTTCTGTCCTGAAGCTTCACAGAATTTAATGATGAACTTCCACTTGTCTCCCAAAAGCTTCACCAAACAAAATAAGATTATCAGCAAAGAAAACGTGAGTAAGCAGTTTTCCTCCGTTGCCAAGCTTTATAGGAAACCAAATCCCCTCACGAACAACATCCACAATTATATGGCTAAGTCTCTCCAAACACAAGGTGAATATGTATGACGAAATAAAATCCCCTGTCTAATACCTCTGGAAGGAGTAAAGATCCTTGTATTCCCCATTCCAAAGGACTTGAAAAGAAGATGAAGTAATGCAAGCCATAATTGCTTCACAAAACGTTTGCTCAAGCCCACTGAGTTGAAGGGTGTCATCGATAAAATGTCATCCATCCTTCTTTGCTTGATTTTGACTTCATAATGTGAATGAATTCTTGAGCAATAACAATAATATTGTCACTACTTTCTCTTCCTGCTATGAAGCTACATTGATGCTTGCCAACTAGTTCCCCCATAAAGTCATGCGGAATGCTAATGATGACCGTAGTAATAATCTTGTAATACACATTGCATAGAGTTATTGGCTTGAAATCCCATATGGGCTCCAGTTTCTCTATCTTGGGGATGAGAACAATATTGGTTTTATTAATATCCTCTACCATACTCGGACTGTCAAATAAGTCTCTTACCAAGTCACTTATGAAATCCCCTATCAATTTGAAATATTCATGATAAAGAATTGCTTGAATCCCATCGGATCCCGGCGCTTTAAAAACACCAAGATCAAAAGTAGCTTTTTTTATTTCTTCTGTCGTAATGGTTGCCCCAGTTTTGTTCACCTCTTGTCCCAAAAATAAGGGAACTTTTGGTAAAACACAAGTAGAATTTGGGAAAATGTTACAAAAAATGAAAAATAATATTAATAATATTTTTGTATTATATATACTAAGGAATCTACCAAGCCTCCAAAGCAAAGGATGGGTTCGAATCCCACCCCCTTTACTTCCCCAATTTCTTTCTGGCCAGCTCCCTCCTACCTGTGATGGGTCTTTTTTCTTTTCTTTTTCTTTTAAAATAAATTTAGTTCAGAGGCATTTTTGTTGTTTCCATTAAATTTCAAAAGAACACTTAAGTCATGGCATGTAATGGTCCTTTTTCAAATTCGCTACATCTGACTATCCTATACATATTTTGAGAGTCTTTAATGGGAAATTTTCCCTTAAATAATTCATTAAGAAATTAATGTGCATCTTTTAAGGCTAAAGTAAATAATTCTATTTATAGTTTATAAGGCGTAAATATATCGATAGATCATACATAGTGATTAATCTAGTTCGGAACTATATAATGGTTATGTTGGTAATGAAGAAACCATTTACTATAGTTATTTAAATTTAGTTACTCCCTCCGGTCCTAAATATAAGACCTATGTGGGGAAATAAGTTTGGTCTTAAATATAAAACCTCTTTCTAATTAGGCTAAGAAGAGGATGTGAGACTGAGAAGACTGAAGTGAGATTGTGTCTGTGAGAGGATGAGGGGGCAGGGCACGTGGTCACTACTCAGGTAGAGTGAATTTTTTTTATATTAATATATATACACGGGTGGGTAACGGGTACCCGTGCCCATACCCGTATATATATAAACGGGCAGGCCCCACTCGTTTACATTACGGGCCTAGATGGGTAGAATTATTAGGTTCTGGGCGGGCCCCGCAGGTCCCAAATTTTTTGCTCACCCCTAGCGATGACAAAGCATGCTTTCATTTTAATCCTTCTTAACATAATGTTTCTAAATTTATGATAATGTAAATTAGAAAAAAATAACATTTAAACTGAAAGCTATATTTAGGTTTCGTCCTTGCGACTCATCCCTATAATGGTAGCCCCTACCCCACTTCCTCCCAATCCCGCCTTCGATAGTCTAGGACATAGAAGAGGACAAACTGGTCAAACAGAATCGTTCCGGTGAAGCCACAAATTTGGTTTCATAAACCAAATTGGGGTTTCAAACTTCCAATATACAGATTTCCTTATGCTTCTGGTGGATTCGTTATGTATTGTAGTCTCTGTGGGACCCAGTGACTCCGACTGCATTGCGTTAACGGCAACCTCGAGGTTACTATTTCCATTAGCGACGGAGCTAAATCCTTTGGATCAGATTTGCTTTCTAGTTCTGCGACCTTGGTTTGAATTGGTGAAGTCCAATTCCACCTTCAACTCGGTTGAGATGATCGTACTAGCCAATTGAAAAGAGAAGAGCCTAAACGATAGGGCGGTGTTGGAGAAAGATTTGTAGATGATTCTGAGACCAAACATTATCTTCAGCGACAAAGGCCATGCTAGCCAAGCCAACGCCAGCTGGAGACTGTGGGAGCTCACTTTTAAGTGAAGGATTTTTGCCAGAGCCAATATATGGAAACCCATATCGGGTTGATTCTAACGAAATACAATTCCTTTGATGCTAAGGGCTTGATAGATTAGTTTGCTGATTGGATGGTTTCACAAGAATGGGCTGCTATTAAAGAGTTGTTTGAGTCTTGAGTTTTGGACAACAATTGGAAGGATGGAGTGAACTGATTAGATTTGAATGAGAAATTCGAAGGATGGAGTGAATTGATGGATTTGAAGCCGCACATGCATTTTTTTTGAAGATGATGACAAGACGCAATTAATTTTTTCTACTTGATTTATTTTATTTTTTTACTCTAAAAAAATATTATAAGCATACTTTGTTAGAGTGTAATTGCACAGTCATCACTTAAATATCGTGAGTCAGCAATTTCCATTAACTAGACTAACGGTGTTAGATTAGATTTGAAGGACTAAACGTGTACTTTACAAATATAAAGAACTAAAATGAAACGTAATACAAATGTAAAGAACTAAAAGTATACTTTGGCCTTCTAATTATTACCAACACTTCCCTAAATTATCCCTATTAATACTCCTCAATAACAAACAAGCAAGAGAGGGAGGTAGTGATAAAAGTAGATGGTTAGGATGCATTGATCTTATCGTGTGATTTTAACTCAATTAACGAACATCCTAAATCTAATCAAATTAGGTAAATATGTCTTATATTTAATACCAGAGGGAGTGCCATATAAGCTCATAGTATAAATAATTTTTATATTGGTAGATATTGGATAATTTAATATTGATTTATTTAGTTTAATATTTTATTACAGAAAAAAAATGACACTCACACTCCTAATATACCTATAAATTTCTCTTGGAACACAAGTGAGAGTCTTAATATTAAAAAAAAATCAAAATTTTGATAAAAAAACATTAAAAACTAAAGAAAACATGTTTTTTCTATGCCATATTTTATATTTAGGGGAAACGGCCATAAATGTATGTACATATTCATAAATAAACTAGATTGGATACGAAGGTATAGAAACTAGAAAGCTTTGTTTTGCGCTTCAAAGAAAATTAATATTTTTATGTAATAATAATATAATTATGCGCATAATTCAATTTAGTCGGCAAATCCAAACTCGACCGTCTGAATCCGACAATGTCCGTGTTAACAGCAGAGTTTTGAATTAAATGCAATCATTGACTCGTCCAGGAACATCAATTTCTCATTTATACAAAAAAGAGTAATATTTTTTTTAAGAAAAATTAATTACAGGTCATATGTAAGAAACTTAATTAAAATAAGGTCTCACAAAATCACGTTATTAATCTAAAATTTCTATCAGGGTGTTTTGAATGGCCAAAAAGTTGTTACCGTCTTGTCAAAACTCAAAAGTTGTCAGTGACCAAGAATTAATATGGATAATCTAAAACTAAACCCTAAATTCTTGGTAACTAATAATTTTTAAATAGACGATAACAACTTTTGCCCTGGTGATAATATAACTTAGGACCAGACGATTACAATTTTTAATCTATTGGTCAATAACAATTTTTGATCTGACAATAACAACTTATGACCAAGCGATAACAACTTTGTGGGATTTGAAATTAATTACGTGATTTTGTGAGACCTCATCTTAATTAAACTCCTTACATGGGAGCTGTAATTAGTTTTTCCCTAAATTTTATTTATTACCCTCTCTTCCTCTCTTATATAAAGATCATTTCAGGCAAATGTGCACCATTTTGTAACTTTATATAAAACTTTAGTTTGATTTTTAATTTTTATTAAGTGTATTGTGGGCCTTCTAATCTTAAAACAACATGCTTCAAATAATTATTTTTTTGTACCAATCATTATCATTTAAAGAAATTAAAATTAATATGTTATTATGAATGACTTGTTAGCACTCAATATTTTAATATCATTTTTTATTGGTTAATAAAGATAACTACATCAGAGAGTTAAAGGACTATAAAGATATTTCTATAAATGAAGAGGGACCAAAAATAAAATAATGTATAACATTTAAAGAATGAAAATGCATTTCAATTATAGAGAAATATGAAGAGAAAATAAGGAGAGAAAGGGAGAATAGAAGAGTCGTTCTCATTAACTATTCAAAAGCATCAAATACAGAATGCAAGCCTTTCATTTATAGGCATGACTTTAGAGTTAAAAGATAATCAATATTCTTGAATCAGTGATGGGATATATGAACATCCATATAGATATTATATTTATAACAAATATGTAGAGAATTCATATTATTCAATGATTATAATTTAATACCCAAAGATGAAATATATTCTAATTGTAAGGTCCTATTTACTAATAACAATTAAATCCCTAATAATCAATTCCATTCACCATCATCAATGCTAATTATAATAGGAAAAAGATGTTCCATACAATTTCAACAACTTTATCATAGTTAGAAAAAGATCTTTCTAATGATTCAAAATGTTATTAATGATAGAAAGAACAAAACCTTGATACAAAATTTTCACTATCAAGGATAGTAAAACCCTTAACCATATCAGAAAAATTATTCCCCTAAAATAGTTAATAAAACAACCCAATATACCGTAAGCTAACCATATTAGAAAACGCACCACCTAACATGGTTAATTAAAAACAACTTGATTTACAAAGCGATTAACCATGTTAGATAAAGAACACCATAACATGGTTACGAAAAAGCCACATATACCAAAATAATCTCACCAAGGAACCCATTCAGTATAACAATATTAGAAAAGATTGATTAAACATGGTTATTAGTCAAAACCTGTCTAAATAAGTAATATTCATATCGATCAGGCCTCAGGTTATAAACCCGGAATATAACAACATAGCCCACGTCTCAAGATAATCCAACAATTAATATATATATATATATATATATATAATAAGCTCCATATGTTAATCACATGCATGTAAATACATAACATCTCTCAAAAAAGCAATCATATGCCATGAGATCATCAACGACAGAAACAGATATCAAACAAGCAACAAGTATTTAAACTCCAACATTTATACCAATACATTAATCCCATGTCATAATCAGTCACAACATAAAAATGCGGAAGTAAATCTAACCCTAGCAGTTGGTAATATACAGCCCAAAATATAACGCCATCTGACACACAAGCTCAATGTGAACCGGTCGGCCCCGTCCCTTTCTCTACATCCTCGTCTGTGCATGATCACTTGCAAAAATGGAAATAACCACGAGTTGAGACAAACATATCTCTGTAACTCCAACTTAACTCAATACATGAGTGAGAATGGGTAAACAAAGTGTCTAAAAGGGTACCACATTTTAGAAAAACCATTTAAAACCACAAAAGAATTATGTATACATAATGTAACAACACAGCTATAGAAATAACAGTTTGTAGCCCTAGCACAATAGATATGCATATGAAGTGACACTGTTCCCCTGTCTATAATTAGGACGGGATAGCATCCTTTCCTTTGTCTATAATCAGAGTGGGGATTTCATTGTCTAAAATCATAGAATGGTCCCTGTCTAAAATTAGGATAACCAGTGGTCTCTGTCTATAATCAGGATGACCAGTACAAATAACCGCTCGGTGGGCCAACCGAGGGTTACATCGCCTAACGCTTCTATACAGTATCATGCGCAGTAATTACCAAGGTAATCAAACCCGGACCGGCTACTGGACCGGCCGAGGCAGTGGGTCAAACCGTAGTCAACTCGGGAGCCAGACCGATGTTGAATGAATTTTTTTTTTAAAAAAATTTACTTATCATCATGTCATCTAAATACTATAAATTTATATATTCAATACCTTAAATTACAAACAAAATAATTATATACTTTTGTATTTTTTTAACTTTTACAATATATATTTTCATTCATTTATATTTTAAAAATATTTTGTAGCCTTGCATCACGTGACTCAAATCCTTCAAGTGTCAACACAAACATACTCTAGACCACTGCCATGCGTGCTACTCTCTCTCTCTCTATAACTTTTTAAGTGAAAAGTAATTCTTCTTTAGCATGGGCCCAAGCCCATTTATTCACTCATTACAAACCCTAGATATTATTCCCTGTTCCCACCTTCCTCGTAGCCGCTTCAGTTTTGCCTAAGACTGAGAAACGCGACTTGATGAAGAAGAGGAGTAAGCCATACCAGTCACACACTTGCCTTCGTTTCCGGCTGTCACAGATTTACACCAACATCATGACGGGAGATATCTTCATCTCTCCTCCCTTTTCTCTTTACCTTTCCTTGTAGATCTGGATCTGAATATGTTTATAGGGGAAGTTTTCAACTCGGTGACTCGGCGAGTTGCCCGAGTTAGGCCCAGTTATCCCGAGTCTCCCCGGGCCATCCTGAGTCGGTTTCCCCCCGGGTTGGGGCTCAACTGGACCTGCCTTCCTCCCAGTCCGGCGAGTTCTGGGCCGGACCGCCCGGTCCGGTCCAGGTTTCATTACTCTGGTAATTACAATAACAACAATTAATCTCAGATGTTACACAATATCTCATTCGCAATAATCCATATACCAAAAAATCATAGTTCACCAATTTATCTAGCCAGGATACTACATATGTTACAATAAATCTATTTGATATATTTATATTAAAAATAGCTACAATCTCAAAAGCACCCAATAAACTAATAAACTATTTGATATGAAAGTATCTTTTGAAATTCAATTACATGGTAAAACAGGTATATATATACATAGAAGGGATTTGGGAAAATTCCCACTAAAATCACACACACACACACACAAATGTAGTAAGGTGAGAGTGGTTATCTAAACTTGCCCAAAAATAAGAAAAATAACAGATTAACTCCGTCCTCAAGCTCAATTCGACTCGCCAGTGTTTACAATCACTTAAACACATAACACTTGGTCAAGACACATCACAAGTGACATTGACCTTAAAATTTGGGGCCTAGCCCACAAGAATTCCAAAGAGATGATTAAATTCAAACACACTCAATTAACTTTAATAAATTAAATGGCTACATCCTCACAAGCAGATCAATAATGTCAAACTCTCCCACTTGAACCAAGAACCCAAGCTTAACTCCAATTTCCAATCCAAGCCTAGAAAGGCATCCTTCAACCATTAACCACAACCTTTTACAATCAAAATACACTATTAAATCCTCAAATAAGCCTTTCCTCTTAATTACATACCATGACTTGCCACACATCATAAAACAACTATTAGATTACCCCAAATTATCCTACAAGCCAATCTTTTAAATCTACCATGTGGATTTCCCCTTTCAAAACCCCCAAAATCCAAATCAAACCACATCTATATCAATTCTTCCATTTAGAATTATTGGTAAGCACCAATAAACTTAAAGAAACCATCAAAACTTCAAGATTTAAGATAAATTTCGAAATTACGACATGCCTTAGCTTATTCAAGCTCTATATTAAGAAAAATCTCAATTAGGCTCAAATCCAAGGAACCCATACTGTTAGAAATTCTGAAGAGGCTCTAACGATACTAACGATAACTTAGAATCCATCAAATAACTCAGAAATTTCAAATTGAAACCTAAGCCCTAAAATCCCAAATGGTAGAAATCTGAAAAATATGGAAGATTAAAGGAAGAAATCAAGATTAGGCTATTTACGAAGTGGATTAGAAGCCTCAAATCAACCCAAAAGTCTCCTCTAGCAATCCCTAGCAGAGCTCAAAATCGGATATCTCCCTTTTCTTTCTTCCTCTCTCGCAAAATGACGCTGACGCGTCTTTTTAAAAACATATTTTCAGGTTTTACCCATGGTGAATGACGGAGTCACGGCGCAGTCCACAGCGAATCAGAATTTTGTGTTTGCCGTGGTAGGCTACGACGAATAGCCCCAAATTTTTCCTGAAATTATGAAAATACCCTATCCTTAACCTAACCAAACTAACATCCAATCAATATTAATTCTCATAATTCAAAACTAATTAACTTCTAATCATCAATCAAATTCTACGATGTTACACTAAAAAATAAGTACAGAAGAGTACTTATTACAATAAGAGGGATATTATTAATATCATTTCCTGAACATAATCAATATTGATCATATATTTCAGTATAAATACATAGTAATGGAATATTGGCCGAGATAATTACCTGTCCAATAAAATTAACTAATGAATATTAATAATTTGACACAAATTCCCAAAAATAATGTCAAAAAAATTGCTGAAAAACCCTATGAAAAAATTATTGCACAAAACTATCTAAACTCTGTGTAATGGATCAAATGAATGCAACTCTTCTTTAACTATATATAACGTATATTCAATTATATGCAAAACATTTTCTCTTTTGCAAGTAATTGAAGCTTAAAGAAGTACACGATTGAAAAAAAAATTATATCATTGATTTAGAATGCAACTGATTTTCACCTCTTTCAATAAATGTACTTTTCAATATTTGAATTTGAGTTCTCCTCCTTACAAATTTAAGACTATTTACCACATAACTAATAGTTTGCATTGTGAAAAAAAAAAGTCTTTAGGCATCAGGCAGCAATATTTTTAGGGATTTTTTTGGGGTAAATATTCAATAAAAAAAGTTATTACATTGAAAATGCTTCCATTGCCCCCGCCACAAAATGCTCAAAGCACACACCGCAATTAGGGGTGGAAATAGTTCAGGCCTGGCCTGGCCTGTTGTGTAACTGATTGGCCTGAACCTGGCATGTGGCCTGTAGTAGGCTTTTTTTTAGTCTGAGCCTGGCCTGAAGCCTGTTATCAACAGGCCGCCTAATAAGTTTAAAACAGGCATGTGACTCAAAAAATCTAAAAGTACATTTTTTTATAACTCAGCAATAGTATGATACTCAGTAATGTAAGAATACAAATCTGATACAAAACAACAAGAGTCTAAAAGACAAAGTAAGTAAATATCAACAAATCTAGTAGTGCGATACAACCAACAAAAATAAAGTGAAAAGTGATAGTAGAGATGGGAAAGGAAGAGGAGAAGATGGATGTATTGGTTCCAAGGTGATGGATTTGTGTCCTTAGCAAGAAGGAGAAAAGGAAAACGGTGAGATAGAGTGAAAAGTAAGGGTGAGTGAAAAAAAACACCATATATACATATATGTGTAATTTTATTTCAAATTGAGGTACAAATGTAATGTTACTAATTCTTTTTAAAAAAATATATAATAGGCTTAGGCCAGCCTGTTAGTCTTAATAGGCTTTTTTAAGAGGCCTGGGCCTAGCCTGTTTAGGAAAATAGGCTTTAAAAAAAGCCTAAACCTAAGCCTGTGGCCTGAATAGGCCTAAAATAGACCAAGACTAAGGCCCCTGTTAAGGGCCTGACCTGTTTCCACCCCTAACTGCAATACAAGGGCAACGCGCCCACGCTTGTTGAAAAACAGTGGACTCCACATACATTACTCATACAAACAATAATTACTACTATAAATCATTTAATCTTTTTTGTCCTAAAACAAAAGTATTTTTGCAGTTCAACGTCATGTCGTTTTATTAGAGCTCAAAACTCACGTGCGTCAGATTAGGAGGAATAAAAATTCAACTTCACAAAGTGTGTTCTTCTGCATTATAGCTATAGTAAAATCTCAGTTATTACAATGCTTGTGTGGTATGTATATTATGGGTTGACCCAATTTTAGTTTTAGTTTCTATGAGTTGGTTTTGGACTATATAGGTTAGTTTACAAGTAGAATAAATTAGTTTTGAGGAAAAAAGATAACTATAGACAATTTAATGTAATTTAATTTTGCATCTTTAATTTCTCCAAAAAATTTAAAATGATCTTATAATTAGGATCAGAGGGAGTATTTCTTTTAGCCCATTCGCTTCTATACTCATACATTGAGAACTGAAACTTTCTTATCCTCTTAACAAAAAAACAAATGTGCGAACACCCAACAAGCAAAACAATGGATGCGCAACTTTCTTATCCTCTTGACAAAAACACAATGTGCGAACACCTAACAAGTAAAACAATGGATGCGCACCTAAAAAGCAACGGCACATGCATGAGGTCTCCATAATTTCTACTTCATTTGTCCCATAAAATAAGGTCTTTTTTTATTGACATTGTTCCAAAATATAAGGTCCTATTTGACTTTATTTGAGTAATAAATACGTTTTCCCCCCATTTTACTCATACATTAGTTTCTCCCACTCATTCTCTTTCGTCTTCTTTTCATTATTACCTTTTCTCTTACTCATTTATAAATAAGGGTATTTTTGAAAAAAAAAAATTGTCCATTTCCTACACATTATTGTTTTTAACTTTAACTTATTTTTTAGAAAACCATAATTTGGTTAAAAAGACATTATATTATGAGATGGAGGGAGTACTTTTCAATGAGTCCTTATATTGTATAGAGTTAAGTTTTATTACTCAATCAATTCATTTAAGAATTAGTAATAAAGATTGTTAATTGCAATCGATATGTAAAAACCATGTAGTACTTTACATAAATTAAAACACCCTTTTGTTAAATATCCAGAGGTCAATGTTTACAATTATAATTTCGGTCCCATCCTTTTTTATAAAAAGAAAAGGAAGGAATTCAATTATACTAAGTACAGTTCATACTACACAAATTGAGTCACAATTAAGTTGAAATAACTTGTAAGAGTGAAAAAAAACCTAATTATAAAAAAAATTTAAAAATAAAAATCCGTACATATCTTAATTGATAATTCCATACTGCCATTAATTCTTTCACCAACTTGAAAGACCATTAGAAAAAGAATTTATTTATATATAGGCTGCTTAATCGATCACCAGTTGGCCACAACCTTGAATGATTAGATCGTTGATTAGGTAAGAGGTAACTTCTTACAATTATATAAAATATCACACTTCTTTAACTATAATTTTGTTTCTATTATTGACCAATGAATAAATTCATATTCAAATAAAATTGTTGGTTTGATAGCTTGGGCATATGTTCTTATAAATTTATATGTCAGAAGTATTATAGATTATTTATGTTCATCATTCTAAAATGACTGGAATTTTTTATTGGTCAAATAAAACAATTAGAATTTAAAGTAAACATTTTAAAAACAAGAGAGAAGTATTTTATTGATTTGGTTTGAGAACATTAGGTGACTTGGGAAAATCGAGGCAATTGACATATTAAAATTAAAGGGTATTCTTTGAATGTATTTAATTACTAATGAACCTAATCAACTTACCTTACTGCTAATTGGTCATCTAGGCCTGGGGATAGCGTTTACAAGCAATAATAAAAAATAAAAATATTTTTTTGGGAAACAAAAATTAAAATATTATACTCCTACAACATATGGTAGTGTACTCCCTCAAGTATTATTATATGATCTATTTAAGGAAGTGGGTTTAATAAAACATCTTTCTAATTGTTCTCAATTTTTTTCTTTAAATTATCCCTATTAATGTTTCTCAATAATAAACAAGCAGGAGAGGGAGGGTGGGGATAAAAGTATATGGTTATAGTGTATTAGTAATATCATACGATTTTAACTAACTTAACTAATATCCTTAATGTAATCAAATTAAGTAAATATAACTTCTGTATTTAACACTGGAAGGACTACTTCATGCATGCAAATTAAGTAAGATTTGTTTGTCAACATTAAAAATTTCGAAACAGTTGTCTCGATTTTAGGGCAAATTGACTCTAGGCTTGTTTGAAGTGAGATTAACAAAAATAACTTTTTAAGTTTTATCCCAACCAACTTTTGCAGGGTAAAATTAGAGTAAAAGTTAATTAATACAATGTGATTTTTGTTTGGATAAGTTTTTCATTTAACATGAATTTGTATGTTTTGATGATAAATAGTGAAAGATTAGTTCCAGAAAAATCAAATATAAAAAAGTCCAATATTAGAAAAAGTTATTTTAACTTTAACTTGAATTATATTGCCAAAGTCATTTTACCCTGACATTATTTTAGAGTTTTGATTAGCTTTTTACTTTTCAATGTGTGGCTTTTCACCCCACAGTGACATGAAACATAACCTCATTTCATATTTAATCTTCGAAAAACAAACAATCAATAGAGTAATTGTGCGATAGTTATATTAAATAATTTTTTCCGATACACAGCTATAATAAATCATTACCTTGATATGTTTTGTGGTGATTTTAAATTTTTAATCCAATGTTAAAAACATATTCGGATTGCATGCCCTAAAATCTTCTTCGAATTAATACTAATACTGATATTTAAGTGAGTAAAGATTATGTGTACAACTATATATATATAGGAAAATTAATCAACAATTAATGAATAAAATAAAAATAACATCTATCACCAATGTGTGGGAATATGGTCTCTTGTTATTTTTCTGACCTGGTGTATTGGCTCCAAACTATGTTTTTTCCCCTTTTATTTTCAATGTTTTTGACAAATCCACCTAACTATTTTATGATATCAGTATATTCGTATAGCGCTGGTTGTTGTCAGTAATATAAGATTTATTTGAAGAGTTAAACTCAATCATAAATATAAAATCTAATTTTAGTTTTGGTCAATCTTTTTCAAAATTATTCCTATTAATACCCCATCAATACTAATCATGTAAGAAGGGCAGTGATGCAATTAAAGAAGATATTGGGATAATTTTAAAAAAATCGTGTTATATTAAGTAACTTAACTTGTACCCTTAATTTAATTAAAATTTGATAGATATCTCCAATATTTATGTTCCGGAAGTACTATTATATTTGATCATGGAACTGGCTATGGAATTGGCTGTAAATTTGTGAGTAGGGGGTAAATAAGTTTTATATAAAATAATGTTTTTTATTGGGAAAATTATTTACAAATCCCTTATAAGGAACTTAATTATCATGAGGTCCCACAAAATCGCGTAATTAATCTCAAGTCCCAAGAAAGTTGTTATCGCCTGCTCATTTAGTTGTTATCGGCAGCTCAAAAGTTGTTACTGAACAAGAGTTGTTACATGTTCATTTATTTGTTATCGTAAGCCACATGTTGTTACACATGCTCGTTAAGTTATTATCATAGGTCAAATAGTTGTTATCGCCTGCTCATTTAATTGTTAGTGACTGAGAATTTAGTAACAACTTTTGACCAGACAATAACAACTGTTTGGCTACGATAACAACTTAATAAGAATGTGGTAACAATTTTGTGTCAGCGGCCTAAAATTAATTATACAATTTTATGAGACATCATTTTAATTAAGTTACTTACAATAGACCATTAATTACCCCTTTTTTTATTTATGCCTTTGAAGCGGTGGATATTGGGCTTGTTGATGTTTGAAAAATTAAACCACAGTGTCTCTCAGAATAGAGGCAAATTGCCATTAACGTTACTTACAACTCTGACATAATATTAAACGTCTCTGATATCGCACTTTAAGACGAAGTACTATTATTATAGTTCTTTTTTTTTTTTTTTTTGCCAGAAAAGTACTACCATAGTAAAGTGCTCTACAATTCGTGCTAATTTAAAGCTAGGCCCTCTAGTTTTTGCAAAAATGTTTCGTGGGAGAAAATTTAGATTTGGGTCTTACTACTATTTAATGGTTCATATTCTCTATTCTTAAATACAGTACATTAATTAAAGGTCACGTTTGAATGGAGGATTTTTTTTTTTTGATGAAATTGAATGTAGCATTTTAACTCTTCATGTAATGAATATTTTGGGCTTTAAATCTTACTCCTCCTGTCCATAATATAGAGTGCTTACGGAAAAAATGATTTGATCCAGAATAAAAATCATTTGTAGGATAATTAATGTTCATTTTTCAGTTTTATGTTAACATTTGTGATTAGAAGAAAAATGAGAAGAATAAGAATAAAAAATCTGTAATATTGATTATAGAAGAATAAATTTCATTCAACAATCTAATCCACTTGAATTTATATTAATTATCCCTTACTTGAGGTACAACCCTAACTCTAGAGATTATGGGGTAAGAGATCTAAGCTACCATGTCCCTCTTTAGTTAGATTGAACACAAAAATATAATTAGGATCTCCTTTATAACTAGTACTTATGTTTAATTTATAATCAACCAACCTTTGTTAACAAGGGTACAAATAAAAAAAATTTTAATTTAGGATGTATTAAATAATTTAGCTGTAATTTTTTTTAATTCCCGTGAATTATTTGTAATAGTAATACACAAATACACACACATAATGGGCTGGAGGGAGCAATCTTTATGTATAAAGTAAAAAAAACAAAAAACAAAATCGAAAAAAACCCAGAATGATAATAGGACTATGTATAATATTTAGTATCAACTCAAAGCCTCATAACATAAGGAAAAGAACAACAAGAACGGGAGTAAAGTCTCAAGAACTTAGAAGTTGAGATATTATACTTAACAATCCCTCCCTTCTTCCACTGTTACGATTTGTTTGGTTGGGAGGAGAAAATGGGGAGAAGAGAAAAGGGGGAAAGAGAATTCATTTTATCCTTATTTGATAAGAAAATGGGCTTACATGATTTTTTATCCTCTCACTTTTCTACTTGCCATATTTTCTCTCCAAATTCAAACAGATAAAAGTTCATTTTTTTCCTCCAATTTCCCCCTACTTTTCTCTTCCCCAAAGTTTTCTCCCAAACTAAACACAGTATTAGTTTAAGCTTGAATTTGGCTGTATAATATAAAATCTTAATATGATTATATAATATAGTTATTATTTTTCTCTAAATTATTTTGTCTAACTTATAAATTTATATACTTTAATTTAGGGAAATTGCACTTAGAGCCCAACACAAGGAAAATGAGTACAACAAGGTCCCTTGAAATTTTAAAATTGTTAATAAATTCCAAAGGACCTAAAGGTAATTAACATAATGCAATTGTGAAATTATCTTTTCGCCCTTACTAATAGACAAAGAAGAATATTGACATATAAAGGCATCTTGATTAACAAGGTACCTATTGACAATTACATCTACTTTATTAGCAAGTAATATATATCAATATACTTAACACACTTGTTATTGATAACTAAACTTAACCACATTAACAACTACCATAATATGTATTAACAAGTAATTAGAGAGTAACATGGTAAATTTACTATTGCATTATATTATCATAGACTTGTTAGTAATTTAAGATTAACAGGGAATTTATAGTATTAAATTGTGTTCCTTTAAAACCTGAATGAAACCCTTTAATTTAGGTATAAATGAAACCCTTTAATTATATGTTACATAGGGGTATTTTTAGAAGACTATATCTCAATTGTTCAAATTAATCAATGTATTTTATTTTCTTAATTTTTCTAGATCATTTAGGTAACTCTGTATGTTAGGGATTAGATATAATAGAGAGGGGGGACAAAAGAAGAGAAAAAACGAGGGGGGAAGAGGAAGATATATGGTTTAACAAGGTTGTGCGGCAGTCTCCTCCCTCTCTCCTCCGTCTTTTACGCCTTCTTCCTCCCCTTCCTCTTAACTCTTCCTCCTTATTTTATTATGGTCAATCTCTCTATTTTATGAATATTGACTGATCAAAGCCTACTACTTATAAATAAATTTATAAATACTGTTACTATTATAAATGTTATCTTATAATTTAATGAATTACTCCCTCATCCTAAAGTCCCACTTTTTTTTAATAGACTTGTCCCCTTTTCATAAGGTCTCATTTGAGTTTATCCAACAAATAAATGTATTTCTACCAATTTTACCAATTCATTAATTTTTTTTGTTTATTCTCTTTCATCGTTTTTTTAATTATTACTCTTTCTCTTGCTCACTGATAAATAATGGTATTAAGGAATATATTTCTATATGTTTATTGTTTTTAACTACTTTCACTGTTTCTTTAACACCATAATTCAGTTAGTCTTAATAAAAAGGGTTTATGACTCCTTAAACAGGAATACATCTGGGAATAACGTGATGGGGCACAAACTTTTTCTTTTCTTTTTGATACATCGCACAAACTTTTTCTTCCAGCTATCTAAAAGGGGGGAATTTCTTTGGAGAAAATTCTAATTAGGTACTCTCAGAATTCAAAATTTCAAATTAGATATTGTTAGTAAAATATTTTATTATTTCCTCATCAAATATTGTAAATGAGTAATAAAACAGAACAGAACTGAATTTTAATATTTTTAGAACGATTTTCTGAAATTTTCTCAATTCATTGGGATGTTTTGTTTTGGAACTACAAATTGACATCTTTTAATTTTTACTTTGAAATATAAATTAATAGTGTGTGTATATATATGTGTATTAGATTTGTCTTTCAATCTTAAAAGCTTAATTAATCCGGAGACTCATTTCAACATTATATTTCCTTAATACATTCTTCAGTCTTTTGATGTTGGACTTATTTTAATATTCCCCCTACTATTTTTTTCTTTAAACTTGTACTTCTTTTTTAGTTTTAGATGCCTCAAGTCATATCTTTAATCTTTTTTCTTTGCATGGACTTGTACAATTTATTTAGTCCAAGAGGCCTCATATCTACTAATATTTTCTCCTCTTTTTTGTCATATTGATTAAATGGCTCTGATACCATGTTGAAATATAAATAATATTTGTCTTTCAATCAAATATAATGTTAGAAGTCCAAGCCCTAATTGTATAATCCCTTGATTAATGCTCATTAATCTCTGATTTTTTCTGATCTTCATTTCCTTGTTCACAACTTAGGATTATTCTTATTTATGACTAATTGCGTTTTCATTTATGTTTGATTGTCTTTCAACCTCTATAATATTGTAACGCTATCTTCTCAATAATATACTAGTGAGTGAATAAAGCAAAGGGGTGAAAAATGTTTTATATTTAGCACTCTCCATCCTTGTACTTAAGTAAGAAACTTTTCAACCTCTTATTTGGCATGTAATGGTGAAGCTCAATTTTTGAATTCTTAAAAAGTCAATTGTAGCCAACAATTATATTTGGCTGATCATTTGGAGCAAATAAGCTCTCAGAAGAAAAATTATGTTAAGGTTGAAGTAATATTTTTTACTTTTAATTTTTAGTTTTTTTTTTTTACATTTTAACATTATTAAAATTACGTTTCAACAGATAATTTAAATAAGTTTTTGTCAAACTTACTTCTTCAAAAAAATATATCCAAATTAAATCATATTTCTCTAATTTACTTTTACTTCAAAATCAGTTTTAAAAAAATAATTGAAATAAAAGTTATTTCTGCAAATATTAATCTAAACACGCAAGTCTGTAACCGTAAAAAAGGAATCTTCAAGACAGTTGTGGTTTTATCTGGTCAAAAAAAGAAAAAAGAAAAAAGACAGTTGTGGACTTGTGGTTTTATACTCAACAATTATCAAATTTAGTATTTATCAGATATCACATCCAAAAAAGAATAATTAAAAGTGTTGTTTTTCTTACACATTTTGTCCATTGTCTGCTTTCCACTATCATTCTCCAAGGTCCCCTAAAAAACAAAGCACAGCATAAATGCACTTCTTTCTTTTGGTTACTACATGTTTGCATTTTCTACCGTAAAATTACATTATTTTGGGTGAAATTTTTGTGGTTAACTTTATCATTAGATTTTACATAAAATTAGTGATATTTTATCAGAAAACTGTTTTGTTTTAAATTTGATATGATTTTTTAAATATTTAATCTCCTAAATTCAGTGATTATTTCCAAATTACCACTTTGTTCCTTATTATAAGTCCACCCTAACTATTTCTCACATACCAATGAGTAGAAGTTATAGTAGCATTTAATTTATCATATTTTTTTAAAAAATTCAACTTTACTGTTATTTAAAAATAGGTGTTAAAATAATATTTTAGGGAAAATGACAAAAAAATCCCTTCTGATTTGCAAAATCCCAAATAAGGAATTTTAAGCTGTTAATGGTTGTTAATACCTATCATAAAGTTGTTAATATCTATCATGAAGTTGTTATTGAGATTTTGCAAATTGGAAGGGATTTTTTTGTCATTTTCCCAATATTTTATGTAATATAAACCTTCTCTCTCATCTTTCATATTTTCAATATAAGGGTAAAATAATTACAATAGCATTAATTGATTACAAACTGGACTTATATTTAGGAATAAAAAAACTGTGGTAGTTAAACTTATAATAAGGGATAGAGTGGTAAACCATTAAATTTTTGAAAAATCGTATTAAATTGAAAAAGTGAATTTTTTTTCCATAAAATATCAAAATGTCACTGATTTCATATATAATCTAATGATAAAAACAATCGGATAACATCCAAAATGACATAATTTTGAGGTAAAGGACGGTAGCTGATGGGAAGGTTGAATTAGAGAAACCAAATCCTAAATACAAACATTATTGGATCAAATTCAACATTTCATATGAATTTCAAAAAAAGACAAACACAAAAAATTATTAATTAATAATAAAATATCAATAGCCTCTTAAATTAAAAAATAAATATTACAAAAACGAATTAAATAATTATTTTCCTCTTGGTGTTGAGTGCCTATTTAATCTTGGTGCTATCCCATCTATCTCCTTCCCCTTCCCCTCTCTCTCTCTCTCTTCTCTTCGCTTTTGCTTCGCTTTTTCTCACTTTCTTCTCTCATCTTCTCTCTCTCTCTTCTCTCTTTCTCTCACTGAAATTCGACTACATTGAAACCCCATTTCATTACAATTCATCAATTCGATTGCTTTCACCCAATTCATCATTCTCTTCTTTTTCCAACTCTCTCTGTTTTGTGATGTGAAATCCTGAACCATTTCCGTGAAATCTGAACTCAACCTCTTCAATTCTCGTTTTTTGCTTCTGGGTTTTCTTTTACTGTGTGATCTCGTGATTCCCTTTGTTTCAATTCCTTCAATGGACAACGAATTCTTCCTCAATGCTGCTTCCCTTCACTTCGAACCTTCTTCTTCTTCCTCAATGCTCACCTGGCATCAATCCCTCCCGTCCGCCATGGATGTTCAAATTCAAGCTCCTATACTCAATTGCGCTTCCGAACAGCCCCAAGATTGCTTTTTGAACAACCCCAAATGGGATAATAAGTCAACGGATCATCATCACGGTCTTCAATTTGATTCTGCTCTGAGCTCAATGGTTTCTTCACCAGCGGCGTCCAATTCCAATGTTATGGCCAACAATGAGAATTTCATGATCAGGGAATTGATAGGGAAATTGGGAAACATTGGTGGTGGTTCTTCTTTCATTAATGGTGGAAATAGTACTGATAATTCGTGTTATAGCACTCCCTTGAGCTCACCTCCGAAGATGAACTTGATGAATCAGATGGTGAAAGAGAACTTGCCAAGTTTAGGGAAATCTATGATGGTTTTGAATTCTGATGTTGCGGAATTCTCATCTGATCCTGGTTTTGCAGAGAGGGCTGCTAAGTTTTCTTGCTTTGGAAGCAGGAGCTTCAATGGCAGGACATACCAATTGGGGATGAATAATGGTCAATTGTCTCTGAGATCTAGTCCTTCAATGGAGAATGAGAAGCTTGCTCGTGTTTCTAGCAGTCCTGTTCTGAAAGCACTTGGTGGATCTCAGATGGAAGTGGCGAATTCCCAAGAGGAATCAACAATCTCTGAGCAAACCCCAAATGGGGAAAATGTGGTGAATCCTAAATCAAGGAAAAGGAAAGCATCTTCCAAGGGAAATAACACCAGAGAAGCTTCAACTCCAAAGGTAACAATAATGTGATTTCTGATAGCTTGCAAGTCAGAATTGATTCAATTCAGGTGTTGATTCCTGAGACCAAAACTGGTGTTTGTTTGTTTGCTTCTTTCTTTCTATTTTCAGGCTAATGAAACAAATGAAGATTCTAATAATTGTAAGCGCAGCAAGCAAAACGAGGATGATGGGAATGAAAATGGAAGTGTGAAGGTAGAGGAAGATTCAAAGGGAGGTTCTAGTAATAATGGAGGAGATGAGAAACAGACCAAGAGCAACTCATCAAAACCTCCTGAACCTCCAAAAGATTACATTCATGTTAGAGCAAGAAGAGGCCAAGCCACCGATAGCCACAGTCTTGCAGAAAGAGTAAGAATCACAGATCAATCCCATCTCCATTGACTTTTCTTTTTCGTTATTTGACAGTAAGATATTGGACTTTATCTGTGATATTTTTCCCCAGAGAGGAAAAAAAATCTTAAAGGGCATATTCTCACGTATCAATTTGATTGGTTCCAGAAAAAAAAAATGCTAAAATTATTAAGAGATTTCTAGTCTTTGTTTTGCCATTGGACTAAACTTATACTTTTAAATAGGTCCGTAGGGAAAAGATCAGTGAGAGGATGAAGCTTCTCCAAGATCTTGTACCAGGTTGCAATAAGGTATGCAAAAGAGTTGAACCAGAGAGGTTCAAATTATCTATAAATATATATATATATAGATGAGCTCCTTTACTAATTTGGGATAGAACCCTGTTATTTATTTTTATAGGTCACTGGTAAAGCACTTATGCTTGATGAAATCATAAACTATGTGCAGTCATTGCAGCGTCAAGTTGAGGTAAAACCAGTCTTTGCCTATAAGCATCTCATGTATCATCATCATGATAATTTTTCTTCCACATTAAGCATGCTTTATTTTATTTATTAAAACCATTTTTTCTTTTATTCTCAGTTTTTATCTATGAAACTGGCTTCTGTCAACACCAGGCTGGACTTCAACATTGACAATCTAATCTCAAAAGATGTAAAAGTCCTCTCCTCAAGACTCAGACAATGATTTTTATTTTTTCTTCATTTTTTTTTTTTTTTGCTGAATTGGGATTTATCTTTTTTATTCCTTTTATTTTTCAGATGCTTCAATCAAATAACCCTTTGGCACACCCAATATTCCCTCTAGATTCCTCAGCACAAGCTTTTTATGGGCAACACACTCAGCAAAACCCAGGAATCCACAATAACATTCTTAATGGTGTTGTGTCCCACAGCACAGTAGACCCTTTAGAGACTGCTCTGTGCCAAAACATGGGCATACAATTACCTCCACTTAATGGCTTCCACGAAGGTAGTTCTCAGGTAAATCCACCAATTTATACCCTAATTCCTCCATTAACGTGCCTGTAAAAAAACTTTCCCTTTTTTACTGAGTTTATATTTTGTTTTGTTCTTCTGTATTTATCAGTTTCCAGTAGCTTTCTGTGAGGATGACCTTAACACCATTGTTCAAATGGGATTTGTCCAAAGTGGAGCTGGAAAATCACCCAGTCATTCCCAGAACTTCAACGGTAATACAGGAGAAAAAGAGAGAGAACTTTTGGATTTATTGAAAACATCATTTTCATTACACCCAGTAGATTGATATATACTATTATTTATATTTATATATATTAAGTTTGTTTTATTTTGTCCATTTCAGGTTCAAATCAAGTCACCCATCTGAAAGTTGAACCTTAATGATCCTTCCATTACGCCTGAATTGAGGGTTAGGAAGGAAGATTTGCTGTATACAAACAAGAGATTTAATTCCAACAACCCCCATGAATTATTTCTAAAAAAGCCTTTTCATCTCTCTCTCTCTCTCTCTCTACTCTCTAGGTCTATCCTGTAGAACTAGAACCCCCTTTTTTTTGTTTCTTCCTAAAATTTTATTCCACCCGTTTAATTCCTAATCTTCTGGGAGCAATTCTTTGTCTCTCAATTTTTATTTATATATATATATATATTTTTTTTTTTTTATATCAAATTGTACAACTATTCAATGTAAAATCTTAGGACTATTCTCTCCCTCCCTTTCTCCATGTGAGGAGAGTTGTATTATTCTGTGGTGCAGATTATTATTACCGGTGCACCAATTGTAAGATATTATATGATTATAATGCTAATTGAAGGTTAAAGTTATTGTTATTCATGATTCAATTTGAGACATCAACATCAAAATTCTTGTGCGAGTTGATAAAAATTGTGATTAAAGGTCATGTCAGTTAAGGGATGAGCTAAATCGCGTAATCTGGTAGATATGATATGATTCTCTCATTTTTGTGTTGTAACCAGCTGTATTAGTGGGGTCTCTACCTTTTGTCTCGCAGAAAAGAAAAAGTCTAATTACAATGATTAGGACATTTGGTTAATTTGGTTAACTTGAGAGTGAGATAGAGATAGAGCTGTGGTCAACAATAATTTCTGGCATTTCTTGGACTTCTCTGCAATTTCCTAATTTTCGCATCTCCAGAAAAAGAACTCCCCCTCTCTCAGGCTCTCTCTCTAGGGGAGAAATTTATATTGAAAAATCAAATAGGGAGAGTTAGATTTTATGAGAACTTTTTAAAACACTCAATGTTTAGAAATTTCATCGAATTCTAGCTAATTGAGGGAACCATAAGGGTAACAAAACTCTTGGAGTTAATGGTTAGATTAGTTAATATCATTGTTCTCAAATTCATGAGTTGACTCTTTGATGTTACCATTTTTACGGCTCTGCCTAGTCATAACGTGTTACGAGTCACTTAAATTGGTACTAATTGTAAACTCGGTTAAACTCACGAGTTTGCACATCGAATTTACTGTTTTTACGTTTTTACCTTACAAAATTATCATGTCAACTTGCTCGAAATCTCATGCTAATTATTTCTATTTGACCATATTCAATGAATTTATATATAAATTTTATAGAAGTTTCTTTATTGAGTTTGATAAAGAATGAATGTTGATATATTTAATACTCCATCCGGTCCTAATTATAAGACCACTTTGACTTTTTTGACTTTTCTTTCCAATAAAAAAAAGTAGTTTCAGTCTAAAAAAAATATTTTTTCCTCAAAACTAATTTATTCTACTTATAAACTAACCTATAATCTAAGTCATATGACATATGTTATAATTTAGTGGTCTAATTTGCTTCCTTAACTTCAACAAAAAAAAGTCAAAGTGGTCCTATATTTAGGACCAGAGGGAGTATCAACTATTTATATTTAAAATATATTTAAGTAAAAAATTATTGTTATATTTTGTATTTCTTATTTAATTATATATTTTAAACACATATTTATTAATAAAAGTAAACTCTTACGAGTTTATGATTCGAGTTTACGAGTCGGTTTTACATTTTTATAACAGGTTTAATTAAACTCATGAGCTTGATAACCTTGATTAATATCAATGTTGGTTTTGACAATTTGATCAAATTTTATCTTTGATCCTAGTAGTTTCATGAAGATTTGGTGTGAGTTTAATAATTACAAAGATTAAAACCGAAATTCGTTAGTAGCATAAAGTTCATTTGTTAAATTCAGACTAAATTCTTATAAAAGTATAGAAACCAAAACCTATATTTGAAACTATGTGGATTAAACTCAAAATTTTATTATATTAGACGGACTAATACTAGTATTAACCCAAATTATTTTAATAGGTTATAGGTAATTAATTACTCCTTTTTTGTCTGAATTACTCCGATTTTATATGTAACAGATTTTTTTTTTATAGAAATGCAATGATTTTATTCATAAAAAACAAGTCTAAAATGTTTAGTATCGTTTCTTTTTTTTTTCCCTTATTAATTTTGGGTTAGTTTCACTGCATCAATTAACTGTTGGTTCATGCCCTTTCTTTCTCACTCACACTCCATACATAATAGTGATTTTAGAAAATAAGCTGCGAAATATTTATATGTATTGTTTTTAACCAACTAAAATTTTTTATTTAATGATTTACACAATACAATTATTGACATTTTATTTAAAAATAAAAAGATCGGAGAAAAAGTATATATTTAGGAGTTGAACTCCAAACTACCAATACTATAATTCATCAATTGAGCTGCATACTAGGTGGTAAGCTGTCAATTTTTTTTATAATAAATGGATCTTAAAGAAAGACAATGGTATGACTAACTTATTGTGATAAACCATTAAAAATAAGAATAAATTGTCTCATACTCTGACTATCTTCAATGATAAGAATACAAAATAATTGTGGCTTTGTCAGTGAAATCTAGAGGTTAGGGGTTAGAAGTTAGAACCACCCTTTAAAAAACAGAAAAAATAAAATAAAATAATATATGGAAGTATTAGGCAACAAAAGAATCCCAGGTTGGAAGTGGTGAAATTCTGACTAGACCCATTGAATCAAAGACCTAAATCATCTCACCAACTTTTATTATTCATTATGTGAGCTACAATTACATCTACATACCCAAATTTTTAAATATTTATGTTACCATTTTCTTAATATCAAAGTATCATCTCATTCCAACCCCTTCCTAAAATTTTGTTAAAAAAAAGGTATCATCTAGTTGATTGAAGTCAGCTGGATGAATCATATATATGATGCCATTAAATTATATTAACAATTAAATGTTTAGATGAATAAGAATCTAAGAGATTCCGTTTAATAACAAAGTTAATTGATCTCTTCGATCTTCCTCAACCCCACTTTAGAGGACTATATATTGTATGAAATAAGTATTTTGTCACTTATCCGCCTCTTAAACCTATAACAGCATTTTGTATGTATATAAAAATTGCAATTGTTAGTATTTTTCTTAAATTTAATAATATTTCTAAAAATATCATAACATATTTACTAAAATTTGAATGCAAATCTAACCTTTACAATAATAATTTGAGGGAAAAACAACTAACATAAATATTTTAAGAGATGAATTTATAAATATAAATTCCCATTCGGTGATCATGAAAAGCGATTTGTATTGGAGTTCCAGGTTAGAAAAAAGACACTTTTATTCTTCCTTAAAAAATGAGAGTTATCTTTTTGTGAAAGATTGATTAGCAAAAGTCCAGAGTTCTGGTTTTGCAGCTTTAGCCATTTTTTTTTTTTTTACATTGTAGCTTATTACTGTGTTTTGATTTTTTTTTTTTTGGCCAGAACTGTGTTTTGATTGATTGATTAACAATTATAATAATGCTTTGAGTGAGGTGCTGTATACAGAATAGTTTCACATCATAACGCGTATTATAAAATTCTTGTTTTATTTTTTTAATAAAAAAGAAGACAAAGAAATAGTAATAAAGAATTACTAATCTGACAGCATTTGTCTCCAAAACCTACAATCACCCAATCATATTATGGCGTGTTAATGATTTATCCCTTCATATTTTAATCCATTTCTTTGCTGTACATGCTGTTTGATTCTTCCCTGCAATATTTTTTATTTTTATTTTTAATTATAAACTTATTTATATATTTTAATAGCAAGCTTGTAAAAAAGCATTTCAATCATATATTTATTTTTATTATTTTAAATATATCTTAAACTTTTTTTGGTCATAAAATATATCTCAAACTGAAAATGATGTATTTATTAGTCGATAATTAATAGAAAAAAATATTTATTTACTGGCTTTTTCTCTACAAAAAATGGTAATTAATAAATGAAACATAAAGGTGGATAAGGAACATATCCAGAGTGGAATTGCTGGTGTCCAAATTATAAAAGTGTTTTTAATTATATTAGTTAATTAGATAATAATTGATTAGTTTGAGCACTTTAACTTTCAGTTACAATTTTTAATCAATTCTTTTTCCTAAGATGAGGTAGTCTCTGTCAGAAATTTACTGTTTTTAAGGGCACAAAAGATAGATTTGGTGGGTGCAAGCATTATGGAATCAATTCCTTCATCCTTAATCCACTCCCATTTAATTAATTTAATATATTCCTTTTTATATGAAGTTAATAGTTATTTTTAGTGTTAATGTGCAATCTTTCCCTAGAAATAATCATTTAGAAACGCTGGATATTTGCAAATTTTTTGAGGGGCGATTTTATCTTAAAAGTAACCAAAATATAATAATTTTTTTCTTATTGTTAAAAATATTAACAATCAACTTCAATTTATAATGATAAGTGTTTTAATGGTTACGATATATTTGCTCCTTTCTTAAGACTTGTGAGGCAAAATTACTCATAAAACAACTTCCGAATAACTTGTGCTCCAACAAGATTACTTTTAGGACAAAATTACACCCCTTTTTTAATTATGTTTAATACTCACAGTATTAAATATAAAAATATATACGGTGGCAAAAAAAATTATAAAAACATACACAAAAACAACATCATATTTTTACATTAAAAATTAGTGAAAAATTAATTTTCAAGTCCATATAATTTAACTTGATTTTGATTTACGTCTTTATATTTTTTATCTTGTCCATATAGTTTCACCAAATGTTTAACCAGGAGCTTATAGTATTTTTTTTTATTAGGACTTCATAATTTCACATGATTTTTAATTAGGATTCTATAATTTTACGTATTTGATATATTAAAAATCAGGTGAAACTAGAAGGATTTGCAACTTAATTTTTTCAACTATAAAACCATAATAGCAAATACTAATAAATATAAATAAATGTTATATAAATTAATTTTCCTCTATTTGTGCATGCGGCACTTTCTTGAATTTCACATTAGACGGTATAAATTAAATATAATCTTAAAATTATTTATATTTTAATTTTTATTATTTAAATATTGTTAAAAATAATTTTGAAACAATATAAAACATATAATTTTCAAAATCTAAAATATGAAATGAAAATAGTAAAATTTAGAACTTCACTGCAAAGAAAATTTTCAAACTGAGATGTTCTTTTACTGCTAGGATCCCAATTTCTGCAGGAAATTACATAAAATGTTGGTACAAATTAGACTTAGAAATAGGAGTGTGCATGTTTATCCAATTAACAAATCATCACAACAACAAAAATTACTATATAATTTATTTTTTTATATTTATTTCAATCCACCGATTTTGACCGCATAAAATCAAGTTTTTGTGTAGAACTTTTCCTATAAATTAGATGCTTTGACACTAAAATTCTAACTCATTTGAATAACTTGTTTTAATTTCTCACTTACCCCACCATAATAACCTTTTTTTGTTCCTTTATCTATTTTTTTCAAATATAACTTCTTATCAATCAACTACTCCCTCCACTCCTAAGTATATGATATAATTGACTTTTTTGGAAAATCTTAAGAAGTTAAATAAATTACTTATAAAATGATTTACCTGATTTTTTTTCTCTAAATTAGTTTATTTGACCTATAAACTTCCATATAATCTAATAATACACAAAATATAATATGATTAAGTAGCTCATTTTACTTCTTTAATCTCTAAAAAAAAGTCAACTAAATATTACATTTAAGAACAAAGGAAGTAGAAAATAAGGGGAATATGAGTAAGTTTTGGTGAGGAGTTAGGATGTTGTTGCGAGACCATATAATAAAAAGAAGCAAACAAATTAAATTTGCAGTTCAATGGTCATAATCAAATACTGAAATAAATGTCCCTAGCTATTATCACAAGGCTGAACATAAAAAGATGAAATTAAAAGAGGAGTCTCCCAAAATTAGGTTTTGGTTGTCCTTCTAAAACTACAAGTGAAAATGAGATCCTACCAAACCAGAATGTTTTAATTAATTTTTTTAAAAAAATTGATGTTATTATTATTTTGGGGAGATTATGTTAGGCACTTTGTACAATATTGATTATTAGGGTAGGGATGCCCTACAAAGTAAAGCTGTTTCTGTTTTGGGGTCCCCTCTTCTATCTGTTTCTCTGCTTTTCACCTTAGGACCAACCAAATCATCATTTTCATTATAACACGTTGCACACATAAAGTTTCAATGTGTAAAGAAATATCTCCTTGAATTTTATTATGAAATGAAAATCAAATATTAGCTTAGTTTGTCCGAAAAATTTTGATGTTAGAATTGTGGATATCTGAGAGTTTTCATTAGATTGGTATTAAATTATGTTACAAATAAGCAACTTTACCTTAATCGTTAAAAAATTAATATTGACTGTTTACATTTTTAATGGTGGTGGATGACATTGCTCTTTTTTTTTTTTAATATTTATAGGGTGATACTAATCCAATAAAAATTTTCAGTTATCAATAACTCTCCTATGAAAATGTTTTGAGGCCAAATTGGACCTACTTCACCCTTAAATATTAAAGCTTGATTGATAACAAGGACCAAACTTAAATATGATTTTTCCTCGTATCTTTGTTAGTAGGTTTTTGAATAAAAATATGACATGTGATTGATTACCACTGCATTTGTTGCGAAATTCCCTTCATTTGCACTAATTTAATTGATTATTACTAGTGAGTATAACTTGCTTGGGTAAATTAATTAGAGAAAAGTTGATTTTACTCAATTTGATCCAACTCGATATATGATCTTTTGAACTATATCATGGCCTAATTCACATGTCTCTCCTAACCAGCTAGACAACTCAATCTAACTTAATTTATAGGATGTGTATAAAACCATATTCTAATTCACTAACAATTTAATCCAACTCGATTTTCAAAACATTGAATTAAAAAATATATTAAAAATATGTTTTAAGTCCTTTAATTTCCATCATTTTCTTATTTTCAAGAAGCCATTTAAAACTTCCACACACACTCACACACACTTACTTTTATTTGAGCACATTTCTGAAATTGTCAAAATGAAATACTTACACACTCATATATAATATGTATATGGATAAGAAATTGAATAATTGTATTGTAGGTTTTAGTTGAAGTACTTAACTGCAATTATATTGTATTTTATTACTAATTAGTATGTACTGATATTATGGTTAAAGTTTCTACAATGTGGATTATGGTGTGTCCTTATCTCTAATTAAGCAAGGGTTGACAAACCTAAAGAACTTTGACGAAAAATGCATAATTATTTTCACCAACCAAAGCCCTATAATTTGGAGGTCAGCTTCACGAATTTGTACAAAAACAAATTATTTCCACCAAGAAATTAAGGCAAGGTAAATAATTTCAGTGAATTTCAAATTTATAGACATATTAATTTGTATTTTCTTGTTCGTTTTGCAGTGAACAACTGAACAATAAACAAACATGGAGAAGAAGAAAACTTGTCTCATTTTTGGATGTCTCTTTCTCTGTCTTTTTTGGTTAAATCATATCTAGTCACTTACGTCTTCATCTTACTACTATCATGCCTAGTTATTTACCATTGCTTCTTTCTTGAATGTACACGTGGCATTCTCTTATTCAAATAATTTAGAAACAAGAAGATCAATATACTTTTTTTTTTTATAAATACTCCATCTCGTCCTTATTATAAGGTACCAACTAGCAAGTTTCATTGGTCCCTTTTATAAGACACTTATTAGTTTTCAAGATGCATTAATTATTTTTTTCTATGTATGCCCATATTTATTAGGGGTAGTGAGAGGGAGCAATAATTAAATAGTAGTGGAGTTTAGTGTAATTAGTGGGGGTAATATTGTAATCACTTAAATTTTAAGACATATTTAGCGCTTTTAACCAATTTTATTAGTATGTAAGATTTGTTAGTTGGTGCTTTATAATAAAGACTAGAGAAAGTAAGAGTTTAGTGAGTTAGGTATCAGGGGCTCATCAGGGTCAGGATATGCCTCTAGGCTCAAAGAATGCTTATAGATGTACTTATAAATCACTCATCAACAAGGTCTTCACATCAGCGGGATTCAAAATCACAACCTTATAGTTATGAACCAAACTTTTTTACCAACTGAACCAACATATATTGACGAAGATTACATATCTTGGCTGCCAATAAAATGAATGATGCAAATAAACTCAAATGCCTAATTAGTTTTTTATGCATGTACGTTCTTTAAGTATTGAGAGTTTTAGTGAGTTTTGGATCTTTTTTTTTC
Organism: Mimosa bimucronata; assembly: GCA_037074515.1. Classification (NCBI taxonomy): domain Eukaryota; kingdom Viridiplantae; phylum Streptophyta; class Magnoliopsida; order Fabales; family Fabaceae; genus Mimosa; species Mimosa bimucronata. Next base: position 44,832,517 of record CM073439.1, read on the forward strand.
AAAAAAAAAAAAAAAAACACTAGTCTAGAAATGTAAATCAAATTAATGTTGATAAAGATCATAATGTGGACGGGTTAAAATTCGATTTCCACTTTATTAAAAAAGACTCTCAAAGATAGATGTCTTCATCATAAAGTTTTAATATACTTTAATAATCAGCTGATTGATCGAATATGTGATAATAAGGCTTAGGAAAAGTGTCAAGTGAATAAGAAGATTATAAAAATAATGCTCTAGTTAAATTGATGAGTTTTTTATAATCATTTTTTTGCTAGAAGCTATAGGAACTTAAGAATCATCACGTTTTTGCCAAAAGTACTTATACAACATAGGGTATTTCAGCACACATTGGTGTTGTAGTAGATCACACATAAAAATAATAATATTCCCTTTTTAGATTTATTTTGTGAATCCTTTTGTACGGCGATTCTTGTATTTGTACAATTTTCTTAAAAATGTAATTACCCCATTTATTAAAATAATAAAAAAAAATCTAAACAGTGATCAAAATTCAAAATCTCATCATTGTAATCATACAAATTCAAAGACAAGTCAAGGCATATTGCTTGGGCATTTTAAGGTTGTTAAAAAGAGAGAGGCACATTCATGAACACTCTCAAACCTATTATTGCATGAAAAAAACATCAATAAACGTCTCTAGTCTGTACTCTCATCAATTACCGACAAGACATATGACTAATTATTTCTTCAAATTACTGTTAATTTATATTGATCGTTCATCTATTTATATATATAGACGCATAGTGTCGGCATTGATTTGAAATTCAGAATTGAAAAGTGAGGCACACGTTAAGAATTACAGAACATAAAATCACATATTTATATATATACACATATAAACAAATCAAAGACTTGTACTTGTGGAAAACCGTGTATGTGATGAAACAAAGTCCTAATTTGATTCCTCACTTTTATTTCTCAGCTACTTTGTTTTCCATTTACAATTTTATACGCACCATCTGCCTAAAACTGTTATAATGGTAAAAAAGTTTTCAGCTTTGGTAGTTTGACATCAGTTTCTTTAAGCGAAGTTTTCGGTTGAAGTCTTGCAAGTAGAAAAAAATTGAATAATTTGCAGCTTGACGTTGGCTTCCAAAAATTAATTGGTATTTAAAATAGTATTTTTTTATATTAACTACTAACGATAATAACATTTAAGTACAAAAACATTGAATTAATGATAGTTATGTCATCATTTTTATCTAAAATGAGTTGCAGATATCGATTTATAAAGTTACATAATTACATTCAAAATTTAAAATTCTTATTTCTATAATTGAGAATTTAAATTTGCAGTTGTTTAAATTGAAAATTTAACTTATTTTAGAAAACAATTGTCAAAGATCAAAATTTTATAAATTCTCTGTTTTAAGGACCTAATTGTTATTCTCCCCGACTAGTATGACATAAAAAAGGGGTCTCTTGCTTGTTTGCAGATGAAATATGGATTGTAAAATTTATGCGGATTGTCAAATAAAGAATAATTACAATCTTAAAAGTAAAATAAACTTTGGATTGTCAAATTTTTAAAATAAACAGATTTTGAGTAAATATCAACTGATAGATCTTCCTTACACCAACCGTGCCATTGCACAATTTGGAAGTGAATAGATTCATGCTCATAAGTTTTACATCCTAACAAAGAAGATGCCAACTTACAAATACAAAAAATTATTCATACAAATGATTCATTTAAATAAAGAATTTAAAAATCTTGTAATTCTCATTAACACATAGTACAAAATGTGGGAAATCATTTAGAAGGGTAAGAATAATCCTAGTTTGTTCAGAGAGAAATCTAAAATATTGACATACTATTGATTTTTTTTTTTTTTTATAGTTCTCGTAAATAAATTTTCACTATAGTTAGGTGCAAGCTTTTCTATGTGTTTTATTTAAGTTTATGAGCCTTTTTCATATTTGGGTTTTGCATTATGTGGTGGAAATTGTTTCCAACAAGATAGGAAAATCATTTCAGGGTTTTGCCACAAAAAACATGACACTTGTTATAAAATTTACATAGTGATAATTGTAATATTTCCTAAATTTGTTTTGGTCGTATAGCTAGTTTTTGTGCTTGATGCCTTGATGAATAAAGAAGTATTACCAAGAATATAATAAAAATAAAGGGAAAGAATAAATGAAATGACGCCTCAAAAGTGGAACGATATTAATCTGAAGTTTCCTCTCATGTGTAGCAGTATTTAGTAGATTTTAACTATTTTATATTTTATTAACTAAAGATAAATATATGATTCCTTTTTTATAAGATCAATATATGATTTCTAGTCATAAAATTATGAATGAAAAATAGATGTATCAATAATATTTTTTTAATCATAATACAAAATAATATGTTATTAATCGATGAACCGCACAATTATTTATTAAAAAAATACATTTATCATATTCTTGAGTTTAATACAAAAGACAAAAGTATATTATTTAACATGAAGTAAAATAGTTGAACTGTGTGTATTTAAAAGGGAGAAGTCTCTCCTCATCATTTTTCTCCTCATCATCCCATCACCACTGTTAGATTGTCTAATGAATGAATGATTACGATTAAATAATTTTGAATACTATCATGTTTATTATTTTATTAGATCATTCTACAGTAAATTATCTAGATTTAAACTTAGTAGTTTAAATTTATTTATTTATCTATTTTTATTATGAGATTTATCCTAATTTTACTCATTATTAAATTTAAACAGTTCATTATATCAATCAAAAGGTGGTAATGTGATGACTAAGGATAAGGAGAAAAAGTGATGATAAGAGAAACCTGACCTATTTGGGAAGATGACTTGAACCCAGTAATTTTCTTTAATAATGACCCAATATTTTTATTTTAAATGTTTAATAAAGGCCTTAATTTGGGCTGAACTCAATATTTGCGTTGCTTTAGGCTTAAAAAATTTATTGACCATATGGGTCAAGCTCTTTTTGTTTTCCTCTCTTATGGCTCTTCTTTCTAGCTTTAAATCATGCCAACCAACAGTGTTTCAAATAGAATTATATCATTTCAAATAAGATGATACATATGTCTAGAAAAAATACTTTTAATCAGGTTTTTATTTTTTGGGCCATATTTTCATGGTACTTAATAAAAAATTATTATTATTATTATTATTATTATTTAAAAAATTGGGGTTATTACAAAAGCATGAATTCATTAATAAAAAGGAATTGCTATTATTTTAAATAAATTGTGGCTATTACAGAAGTATGCATGGTGTGATTCATTTATAAAAAGGAATTATTATTATTATCATTATTAAAAAAACTGGGGCTATTACAGAAGCATGGTGTGATACTTACGTTGGACAAAATTGAAATGTAACGAACCAAAAACTTTTTGTGGAATTCATTTGTATGTTAATGTCTCCATCACTTATTGCTTCTAACACTCTTCAGACAATGCAAGCTGGAGATCGCTAATGAAAGACAGTGACACTGGCCAAAACACTTTTTTTTTTTAACTTTCTTAAGTCAAACTAATTTTAATTTTTATAAAAAAAAATCAGTCATGTCAAATTTCTTATTTCAACTTGCTTGATTCTTTTGAATATATTACAGGGTTAAGGGGAAGATATAAATAAATTTGATTCAATGATTTAGGAAGTTATTTGGTTTTATTTTATTCCATCAATTTTAAAGGTTGACCAACATATTCAAATTGGTAAGTCTTCTGTGTGACATTATAAACATAACCCTCGTATTATCCTTTTGCGTGTGAGTCTATATTTCCTTGAAAGAGGAATATGTAAGAGAGAGAAAGATAAAGAGTGTAGAATCAACTGATTTTGTTTATAAAAAGTGGAACTTTTTTTAGGCTATCATTTTTATCATTATTTGTTTGTTTTGTTTTTGTTTAATGTGTTATATTTTTGTGCTTAACTTTGGGCTAAATCATTATGAGAGTCCATATTGAAATTGGGCTTTTTAAATTTATCGTTCCTGCGATGGCTAAAATGATATCAAACATTGACTTTTGGTCTCACTAAATCTCTTGATGAATATAGCTTGATGTAGAATTATTGTTTTAAGAACAAAATTTAGGCAAGTTCCGCTATTTATATAATTCATAAATAATTCTTACTCAGTTTCTAAATATAAAGTCCATTTGATTTTTTTTTTGGAAAAAACTAAGGAAACTAAATGAGCAATTTAATCATAACGTATTTTGTTTATTATTAGATTATATGTTAGCCTATATGTCAAATAAACTAGTTCATAGAACAAATTCAGACAAACCAATTTATAATTTACTTATTTACCTTTTTTAGAATTCTTCAAAAAAGTCAACTAAGTTCTATATTTAGGAACAGAGAGAGTATGATTCTCTGTATTTATATGTAAAGTTTACCATCTAATTATATACATGAATTACTACGAAAGAAAATTTTCAAATTTTATAACTTTGTAATATTATTAATTTAATTATCTTTTCTTTTTTTCAGTATCTATCTCATATAATGAAATTAAGGAAAAAAAATAATCCATTGACTTAGACATTTTACAAAATGAATAAACTGAATAACCATGAGTTAAGCTCCTGTTTGCTTCTCATCTTACTCTGATTAAATCCGTTTTAATTAACATCTACTAATGTTCATGTTCTATCATGTATTAATTTATCAAATTTTATGTTACCTATTACCAAGTCGACTCTTGCGGTGCAAGTGTTTTTGGGGTTCAAACTATCATAAAAGGAAAATTTTTTTGAATGGAAAAATGTATAACATTAACACTAACTGAACAATACATCAAAGAAGTCCTAACTTCATCTAAATTACCTATCCTTTATCAACCTCTGTTTCATGGAATAGAGATGGAGGTTGATCAAAGATACAGTAAATCCTATATGTCCTATGCGAACCTTTTGCTAAATAGTCGACAATCCGAATATGCTCTCTACAGACATTGGATAAGTTGACTTGCCAATCCCTATGAACCAACAATCTAACATCATCTATAATGTCTTTGAAGGGATGGTCCCCCTCACAACCTCTCATAACAAAATTTATAGCCTCTATACAATCAGAAACTAGATTAACTTTTCTAAGGCCTTTAGACAAGCACAATTGGAGGTCATATAGAAAACCAAGCAACTCCGCAATCACAGGGGAACATTCGTTAATCTACAAGTGAAACCATAAACCCGCGTCCCATCTTGATATTAGACAGCACCTCCGCATCCACTTCTTCCATCTTCCAACGATGAGCCATCAATAGAAAGATGAACCCTTGGGGTCATACCTTCGCATCCATTGCTGGGACTGTAGGGTTCTTTGTAGTCTTCTCCCTTAGGTCACACCTCCTCAAGAAATCCTGATCTGAGCAAGCTCTAAAGAAGCTAACCCTTGGATTACATCTATCCTCTGCTATGTCCCCTTCAAAAACCTTCTTGCATTGGTTGACCCATATACTAACACATGAATCCAAATAGGGAATGCCATGGGATATTTTTTGCAAAATCCAAGCCCACCTCATGTGTAAAGTTCCACTAAATCCATTCCGTACTCGATAAGGAAGCGAAAGTACCAAGTTAACTGGGGTTAATGATGAAACTCCAGCAATCCTTGGCATTTGGGTAGTCTCTTAGTAGATGCATCACATCCTCCTCTTGTTCTGATGACTCCCCATATTTAATTGATTTAAGATATATTTAGATATATTAGGGGAGTCATTATCACTAAATTAGGGGGACTTAATTGAGATTTTGATAAGATTTTAATTGGGTGCATTATCTTGGGATTCCATTGTAAATATAATGTTTAATTAAAAGTAGCAATAGTTTGATTTCTTTCAAAGATACACACATATATTTTAGTAATAAGCTAAGTTTCGGGGGAAAAAACAAAGAGTCTTTCATTATTTTAAATTTCTTTTCTTTATAATTATTAGTAATTGTTCCTTTTTCTTTTGGTTCTTTACAGGTACCACAGTCCATTTGCCAGTATTTTGGAATGGATGGGATGAAGCCATGAAACCGAGAATGAAGGCATGACAACACCGTTTTGAGAATTGAAAAAGAAAGTACCTAAAGCAAAGAAAGAAAGCATGGGTGAGAGGTGTGCAAGGAGAGGCAACCACAAACACCACTATTCATCTTCTTCATATTTTCTTGATCGCACCAACAGCCATCATCTTCACTATCAATCACCTTCGTACCTGAGCACGAGAGAACCAGAGAGGAAGGTGAGAGAGAGACTCGGCGATAAACGGAGTGAGGACGGAAGGAACTCTGTTTGACGTCTCTGCCTTTTAATTAGGCCGGCAGCAGTCCATAAGAGGAAAGGGTGTTCTGGGTTGCTTCTGCGGCAACGAAAGTTGACGGAGGAACTCAGTGGTCTTCATCATCATTGAACATTCTATTTCCTCCTAGAACCACACTTGCCGAAATCCGAGGGAGAACTCAGGCTGAATTAGATTGTACTAAATTGTTTTGTCTCTTCTCATTTTCATTTTCTCTAGTTTTATAATTAGGATTTCAATCTTGCTGAGCTGACATGGGATTGATTTTGATTATTTGTGGCTAGTTTTTGTTTAACCTAGAGTGGCTAAGAACTAATTCTTAGATTAGATCATGTTTGAACTTCTTATTTGTGTTTAATTTTAGTTTTGTTTATTTAATCTTGTCTTAATTGTGTACTTGAAGCTTGAGGTATAAATTAGGAGAATTTAGATTAGCCTAGGAAGAGGGATCTTAATTGGACCTAGAATTGAGTAATATGGGATGAGAATTCATTCTAATTTGTTAATAGGATAGGAATATACCTATTGGACCCATATAATCATTTTAAAGTGAACTTGATTTTTATAGCCTCTTGAATAGCTTAGTTAAGAATAACAAGTGGAACTTAAGAGAAGGATGTAGGTAATTGGGAGATCCTTATATTTATTAATGTTCTAGATTAACAATCTAATTTTAAATGCAATTAATTTGGTAATTACATGCTTTCTGAGTTGAAAATATTAGCCACTCTAGGTTGCTTATTTTGTCATTTGCATTAGGTGGTTTATTTTAATTTGTTTTGATTTCAATTTGATTTTCTTAAATTAAATAAAAGTGTAAAATCAATGATCAACTGAATTTATGCTACCAAGTCTGCGTGGGAATGATATACGATTCACTCTTAATTACTTGACAGCCCGTGCACTTGTGAAAACGTATGTTCATAATTTGTGCCTATCATGTTCACAGCCAAAAGGGTACCTAGATGTTATGTCAATTCCTCTTTGTGCCTTGAGTTATGTCGTATGCACCCTTCCATTTGCAACCAGTCGCATGAAGGTTTCGATCTTCTTGGGGGTCCGTCAATCTCCAAATGCACCTCTATGTGCTATCTTCTTGCCTCGAAGTACTTGTAAAAAGAAAGTGGTATGCAAATTTAACAGAAAAACAACCATCAGTGGATGATTTCCAGAGAATTTTATCATTTCCTCTCATCTCACAAGGTGAGCATTAACAATTTGATCAATGATATGGGGGGCAAACCATTGCCTCATTTAACCCTCTTCCAGTCTCCATTCCACCTGATATAGTTAATGTAACATTAATTCCCTAAACCCACTTTTAACCACCCATAATCGACCTTATTATCATTTTATAACAGAAGAACTAACTATGTTAAAAAAAGAATTAACTTAGTAAAAATAGCTAACATAGTTAGAAAAGACTTCCCATAATGGATACCATTTAAATCAAATCGTACGGGCTAACTATGATAGGAAAAGAAGGTTCCAAATATAAATTCAACCTATTATGGTTAGAAAAAGGAGTTCAACTTAATAAAATAGAGATCCATACTAGAAAAGAATGAAAATAAATTTAAATAACACTAACATGGATTTCAAAGCAATAAGTATCACATTTTATTTATCCATGTTAGAAAAGAAATTTCCTAAAATTATAAAATTAACATGGATATTTAAAATCATCAATGTTCAAATGCAGTTATCCATGTTAGATAAGAATTCACCTAACATGGATATTTAAAGCAACCTGGATACAACACAATAAGAACAATTCAGACAAATTCACTTATACCATAATAGAAAAGAAACACCTTATTATGGTAATTAAGAGAAACCATACATAGTATATTCAAATTCCATGTAAAACTAACAGTATTCATGGATTCATGTCCCCAAATTATAAATTCTCATCAACTTACCAATTTCAAATACCTTCCATCGCACCAAGACATCAAATCATTCATAATCATTATAAAATAACATTCCGAAGATAATTTTATCTTTCCAAGAAACTTGAAATAATAAATATTGTAAAATCAGTCAACAATAAGAGTTGCCAGAATTTGATCGGTCCCAGAAGAAATAATAAACAATCAAATAGTCCCAAAACAATGCATCATAAGTAAATTAAAAGTTTGAACTCAAAGGACAGCCAAAATAAGTTTAATTATGCAGAAGCATAAAGATATGCATGAATCCTAAGTGGCAATACAAGTCTGCCCTGCTGGTCCAGAATCGCTCACTGACTCAGTGAGAAGTCCTAGATCCTTACCTTGACCATTTATTCAGCTACTAGATCCTGCAAAAGTGACATAAACGGGGGTAGCCCCAAACATAACCACTAATTACTCGTCTACGTGCGGTGTATGCTAGCAAGGTGTCCCGTAGAATACATACATATATATGTGTATAACAGTTCAGAAAGCATGCTTAGATATTCATATATGATGCACATCTTAGTCCCAAAATCTCTTTTCACACTTTATAAGTGTATAATAACACATCCACATTCATCTCCAAGGATAATATATATAGGGGTGAGCAAAGGATCCGCTACCCATAGGGCCCTCCCGCCACCCGGGCTTTTTGTCCCGTTTAAGCCCTTAATAAAAACGGGCGGGCCCCGCCCCGTTTATGGTATAAAGGTACGGGTTCACCCACGGGTAGCCCGTTCCCTGCTCGTATATATTTTTAAAAAACAATTATGCGTTTTTTATTATAAATATATAAGTTTACAAACAATAACACTAGTGTTGTTGCTGCCTCAATGGTTTAGGCGTTGGTTCCATAGCTTCAATTACGCGGGATCGACTCTCCATTTCTCCTCTCCAGCCTCTTTAATTTTTTTAACAATTAATATTTAAAAACCTCCCATTTTTTTAATCAAAATGCCTCCCCTATAGCCTCTCACAGTCTCACTCTCGCCCTTCTTTCCATCTTCCTCCTCCTCCTCCTCTGCCACACCCCTCACCATCCGTCCATCGTCCTCCTCCCCCATTAGAAGAAGCAAGGCAACACAGAAATCCCCCTCATTTCATTACATACCCCTCAAATATCTCTAAACCTCTCTCTCTCTCTCTCTCAGATTTCCACACACAGTAGCAGAAGTAACGAATCTAACAAATCCCTACCTTCTTCTTCTTCAATGGCCGGAATTCGTGCACCACCCTCTGTTCCCTCCGCCAATCTGATCTTCGACGACAACCGCTCCAACCTCTCCTCCTCCCCCTCTTCCACCTCCAACTACCTCGCCCTAGCCGTAGATCTGGCCCAGATCGCCGATTCGAAGTCGGAAAGCATTGTATGGACGGGCTTCACCAAGCTTCACCATGGAATTGACGGCCTATAATCGAACGGTTCTTGTTATCGGAGATGGCTTCGTACTCAACGACTCGCTCTCCGCCATTAAACCTTCCTGATCATGCCTGGTTCTTGTTTTTGAGTGTTGTTGATACTTGTTACTTTGTCAATTAATTATCTTGACTGGTTCTTGTCTTTTAGTGTTGTTGATGCTTTCATTAGTTCTTTCCTGAGCTGTGATTCTATAAATTGCTCTGTTTTGTGATGGGATATGTTCATATTATTCTCATGAGCGGGTTAGCCCGTACCCATGTATCATAAACGGGCGGGTAACGGGTACACCCACGGGGCTACCCGTACCCGTCCGTTACTCTCCCCTATATATATTATTGATAATTACAAATAACCCAAACAAATCTTACTAGAAACTTTGGAAAAACATGTGGGACTAGTCGGACCTTCCACTCGCCCCTGATCACCACGGTACAGTTCACGAGAGACTGTCTACCCTCCCTAAACCGCACCATGGATCAGAAGGATTTCTGTCATTTCTGAATCCTTGTGGGGCGATCTCCCCTTTTATGTCTTTCTCTCCTTTATTTCCCATAAATATTTCAATTAGTCCCTGTGTCGCAACAGGGTATCTCATCACGTGATGGCATAATATCCAAACCCACCGGTGTCACACACATACAAATCATCACAACAACACATGAATATGTAACATCAATAATCAGGCACTTGGCCTTCCAGTAATTCCAAGATGTATATAATAGTTTCAAAATCAATATATACCTCAGTTCTAATTATGCCAAATCACAATTTTATGCCAGTTCAAAATAATACTCCATAGAACGTTGTATAAGGAAAATTATAATCTCAACACTACTTTCACATCTAATACAGTTATCAAATTATAATAGTTTTCAAATCACTCACTAACACCACACACACACAAAAACAAGCAGAAACCAGTTATCTGATAGCTGTCACCAATCTCACAATAGTGCAACTCCCCTGTGCTAACTCAAAGCAATCAAGCACTACACAAACATATATATAATCACAATTAACCATTTATCCAAACAATTCCACACATTGAAAATTAAATTATTAACTATCCCTTTCTTGCCTTCACTTAATTTAAATCCAACTCTTAACCATTATTCTTCCTCCTTGTCCCTAATTCACCTATAATCTACTTATACATAAATCCAAGCCTAAATATTAATCTCTCCAATAACCATTTATCTTAAACCTTAACATCCAATAATTTCCCCATAATTCATCACCATTGCCAATTTATAAAATTTAAACCTAAGCACGATTTTCCAAACATCCACCAATTATTTCTCAACCTCAAAAATCTATTCATTAATTCACAATTTATTTCTAAACCCTAACAACTCAATAAATTCAAGTTCAAGCCTAAAAGTATTCCCTTTCCCAAATCAATACACCCAATCTAACCCATTTAACCTCATTAACATTTTTGTTGGGCATAAACTAACCCCATAAATCCATAAACCTATATCCTACATCCAACATCCAAAATCACAGAATTACCTACACAAAGTTCCACTTATTCCAAACTTTAAACACCAATATTTTTTTAGGTACAAATTCCAGTCAAACCAATCAATTAAATCTCCTCATATGACCTTAATAAACATATAAAAATCATCAATTTAACCGTAAACACGTGAGATCATCAAAAGCCTCAATTTTCAAAATCTCCAAAACTCCAAAAATTCCTAATAATTAGGAAAACCTCCAACAATGAAAAATCTATTTAGAGAAACTCATAATCAAGGTTCAAGCTTCAGTTTATTAAGCTTAGTGTAACATCCTAAAAAATTAATTGAGGATTTGTGAGGGTAAATAGGAATTTATTAATGAGAAAGGATGGATTATGAGAATATGTGAAGGATTTTGAGGTATTTTTAAGGATTTTAAAGGCCTAATTTCTTCCTTATTTGGACGATAATAATTTTGGGAGAGATTATTTTTAGGCTCAAAAGAGGTTAATATGGGAGGAAATAAATAAATGATATTATGGGAAAATTTTGAGAGTAAAAAGAAAATTTTTTATTCAAAAGAAATATCTTATTTAAGAATTTTAGGGCCCAGTAGTATATTCTCCACTCTGCCGACACTCCTTTCCTCGCCAGAAACTTTTACTGTGCATCAATTATTATTTCCTCAACCAATCACATTCAACTACTATTTATATATATTATATTATATTATTATTATATTATATTATTATTTTACTATTCATCAATTATTATATATACACACACCTTCACCGTTCCTTCTTCATTCCTTCGCCTCTCTCTCTCACGACTCTCTCTCTCTCTCTCTCTCTCTTTTGCTCTCTCTTTCCACCACCAATATTCCTATTATTAGACTTATCAGAGCTCGTTGATATAGGAATAGTAAGCTTTTCGGCCAACTAAGTACATTTTTGGAACCCCGTAAGTCTCCTCTACATTTCTATGTCATTAGTTTTTCGATTTGTTATACTTGAAAAATTAGACCTTGTCTAAGTTGGCATTTTTGGGAGTCCAAAAATTAATAAATTGAAGCTTAGGCCTCGATTATGAGTTTTTCTGAGTAGATTTTTCATTGTTGGAAGTTTTCCTAATTATTAGGAATTTTTGGATTTATGGAAGTTTTAGAAATTGAGGCTTTTAAATTATTCGAGGTGCTTATGGGTAAATTGATGATTTTTAAGATGTTTATTAAGGTCATATGAGGGGATTTAATTAATTGATTTGATTGGGGTTTGCACCTAAAGAATTATTGAGGGATTATGGGATGTTAAGGAATTTTATAAATAGTTATTGGAAAGATTAATAATTTTGGATATATGTATAAATGGAGTAGGGATAAATTTTAGAGATAGAAAGGGAGAATAAATGTTAAATAGAAATTTAAAATAAGTAAGGGCAAAAGAAAGAGTAGTAAGTAATTTATTTTCCAACATGTGAAATTGTTGGATAGATAATTAATTGTGGTTGTATGTATGGTTGTGTAGTGCTTGAATTGCACTAAGTTAGCACGGGGGAGCTGCACTATTGTGAGATTGGTGCCAGCTATCAGGTAACCGCTTTCTGCTTGTTTATGTGTGTGTGTGTAGTGTTAGTAAGTAATTTGAAATATTATTATTTGACTATTATGATGTTATATGGAGATGAGATTTTGAATCACAGTTGAGATATGATTATCAATTGATGATTGATGGGATATGAAAATGAGATCTTGGAATATTAATATTTTTATAATAAATGTCCTGTGGAGTATTATTTTGAAATGGCATAAATTTGTGAAGTGAAATATTTGAAACTGAAATATATGTGGTTTTGGAAATTATTTAATATATGTATATCATGAAAATACTGGAAGGCCTGGTGCCTGATTGTGGTGTTGCATATCTATGTGTTGTATGTGAGAAATTATTTGTGTATGTGACACCGGTGAATTGGAAATTGTGCCATCACGTTAGAGCTGGGAAAATGGGCTCAACCCGCGGGCTCAACCCGCCAGCCCGCGGGTTGAGCAGGGTTAGGGTTGGGAAAATCCCAACCCATCAAAGTGCGGGCCGCACAGGCCCGCACCATTTAGCCCGCGGGCTAAGGCGGGCTAGCCCACGGGTTGGCGGGTTGGCCCGCCAAATATGTTTTTTAATTAAAAAAAAAAAAGAAAAACTCTATTTAATTCATTAAGGCATATTTTAGACACTTCACTAATGTAAATTGTGGTTCACATAACAAATTGTGGTGTTTGTATAGTATAATATAAACTTTTTTAATAATATTATTAATACAATAAAATTAGGAAGATGTTTATACAAAAAAATATATATAATTGTGGAGTCCATATTTGTATACAACTTGGGGTATTATATTTTACTTGAGCTAATTATGATATATTTTTGTTGATTTAGAATTTTTATTTTTTTAATATAGTATTTTTAAAACAAAAATTTAAAAAAAAAAAAAAAAAAACTGGCGGGTTGGCGGGCCAACCCGCCAACCCACCATAAAGGGTTAGGGTTGGGGTTTTCCCAACCCATTAAGATGCGGGCCGCACAGGCCCGCACCAGTTAACCCGCAGCCCGTCACGGGCCAGCCCGCAACCCGCGGGCTGGCCCGTTTTCCCAGCTCTACATCACGTGATGAGGTACCCTGTTGCGCCACAGGGACTAATTGATATATTATGAGAAATAAAGGAGAGAAAGACGAAAGAGGGGATATCGCCCCTTACGGATTCAGAAAGGACAGAGATCCTTCTAATCTGTGGTACTATTCAGGGAGGGTAGAGAGTCCCTCGTGAACTGTACCGTGATGATCAGGGGTGGGTGGAAGGTCCCGACTGGTCCCACATGTTTTCCCAACATTTCTAGTAAGATTTGTTTGGGTTGTCTGTAATTATCAATGATATATATACTATTATTGAGGATGAATTGTGATGGATTATTTTATAATTATAAACGATGAGAAAAGATATTTGGGACCAAGATATGCATTATATGTGAATACCTGAGCATGCTGGTTGAACTAATATATATACATATATGTATTCCACTGGACACCTTGCTAGCACACACCACACGTAGATGAGTAGTCAGTGGTTGCGTTTTGGGGCTACCCCCGTTGATCTCCCTTTTGCAGGTCCTAGGAGCGAAGTAGGAGGTCAAGGGAAGGATCCGGGAACTTCTCACTGATATCGTGAGATACTCTGGACCAGAAGGACAGGAAGTATTGCCACATTTAGGATCATATTTTGTATGATGCTTCCGCTGAACCTTGTTCTTATTCTGGGAGAAAATTATTGTATAATACCTATTATGGTATGGTATTTTAAGAAAGATGTGTGAAGTTTAATCATGCATAATGAAACTCTCTGTTATTGTACTGGGAAGGAAGTTATATGGTGATGACAGAGATTGGAATTGAGGTTTGAAATATATATAAATATTATGGAAAGATCTTTTTCTAACTATGTTAGTTATTTTATTAAGTTAATTCCTTTTTCTAACATAGTTAGCTATATAAACGTTTTAATGTTTAATTGTGAGTGGTTAATAGTGGAATTAGGGAGTTAGTGTTACAGTTGGTATCAGTTTCATGGTATAAGACCTGGAAAGGTGTTTTGCATGTTTCTTGTTGTGTCAGTCATGCATTACACTTGCATTAGTGATATTGTGGCAATACTTTTCCGATCCTTTCCCTTTTTATGTTTCCTATTATATGATTGTTTTTAATAGGTGTAACTTCCATCCGTAGGTGGGTGGAAAATATGGCTCGTACTAGGAGATCAGGTGCAGGAAATAGTATAGGGAATGAAAGTGTGGTTCGTACTAAGGGATCAGGTGCAGGAAATGGTACAGGAAATGAGCAGCCTGCAAACCAAGAGTATGACGAGCTAGTAGCCAAAATAAAGGAAGAATTGAGATTGGAGATGGAACAAAAAGTCGCAG
This sequence comes from Mimosa bimucronata, assembly GCA_037074515.1. NCBI lineage: Eukaryota > Viridiplantae > Streptophyta > Magnoliopsida > Fabales > Fabaceae > Mimosa > Mimosa bimucronata. The sequence goes on from CM073439.1 coordinate 44,847,590, forward strand.
CAATGAATAAAGAAAATGAGGAAAAGTTAGCTAAGTTGAAAGCAGATTTACAGGCTCAAGCTAATAGGGGTGACGAATCAGAAAGGCAGGGGGAGTTCTCTAAAGTTAATGATAAAGAGGAATTAGTTTATCCTCGCCCGGAGGACTTGAGTACTGAAAAGGTATGGAAGAAAATTGACCGTCATCATCCCAAGCATTTTAGTGAAAGTCAGGATCCTTTCGAGGCAGAGGCTTGGATTAAAAGATTGGAGGCCATATTTGCAGCTGTGGTCTGTAACCCTTATCAGAAAGCGAGGGTTGCTATTCTCCTCTTGGAAGGAAAAGCATTGATTTGGTGGCAGAGTGTATGTGTAGATGATTCCTTGATGACCTAGGATAAGTTTAAGGACAAGTTCTTGGGATATCATTTCCCTCCTTCTCTTAGGAAGGAGAAAGAGAATGCTTTTTATTATCTCAAGCAAGGTGGGATGTCAGTGGATCAGTATATTGCTACTTTTTCAGAGTTATCTCGCTATATTTCGTTCCTGCAGCGTCAGGACGACCCTCAGTGGCGTATAGATCAGTTATTTGAGAAGGCCAGATCTGATTTGAGATTGCATGTGCATGATAAGAAATGTAAGAATGTTGAAGAAGCATGTGAGAAGCTGAGGATTGCGGATCGCATGATGAGGGAGGCAGCTGCAGTGACAGTTAAGTATACTGGAGGCCCAGGTCAGGGCCATCAGAGTTATGGTAGACCTTTTCAGCCCACCCAGAGTAGGCCTTCTCATTCCTTTGGGCCGACGGGAGGTATTAGCAAGAAATTTGGAGCAAGTGGTAGTAGCAGTTCTAGTGGCTCTGGAAGGAAGAGTCACTCAGGGAGCCATGGCCGTGGTCAGTCTGGTAGCTATGGTCGTGGTCAGTATAGAAGCCACAGCAGAGGACAATCTGGTGGTTTTGGGCGTGGCCAGTCAGGTAGGGGTCGTCAGGATTCAGCCCCGTGGAGATTTGGTTCAGAAGGTCAGTCGAGAGGAGGCAACCAGGTGACTTATGGAGAGTCAGTTCAGTCAAATCCTAGTGTAGATGGTCCTTGTAGCAAGTGTGGTAAGTATCACCAGGGAGCCTGCTATAGATGTTTTGGATGCGGTAGTATTGGGCATACGATCAGGTACTGCCCAGATGGGGGCCAGAATATGCAGCAGCCAATAGCTCAGCCCAGTCGCCCTTTAGTTCAGGGTAGAGTTTATGCTACATCAGCTGAGGAGGCAGGGATGTCTCCTAATATGATTCGAGGTACGGTCTCTATTCATGGCCATGATATTGATGTGATGTTTGATTCTGGTGCGTCGCATTCTTTTATCTCTTTCGATTGTACTCAGAGGCTTAGTTTTGAGTTATCTGTTATGCCATATAATATGCGTGTGTCTACGCCTGCGGGTGCTAAATTTGAGACTGCTTTAGCATGCAAAAATCTAGATTTATGGTTTGAAGGCCGTAAATCAAAAATTGATCTAGTTTGTTTGCCCTTGAGGGGAATTGATGTGATTATTGGTATGGATTGGTTAGAGGAAAATAATGTAGTCTTGCATTGTAAGGATAAGATTGTGTCTTATGCTGAGTCGTCTAGTGCGCCGATGTTACTATCTGCGGCTCGTGTAGAGAGGTGTGTGAGAAAAGGCTGTGAGGCCTTTATGGTTTTCTTCTCCATTAAGGAGGAGGGAGAGATCTCTATCAGTCAGGTGGATGTAGTTAGAGATTTTCCAGAAGTATTTTCTGATGATATGCGTGGACTCCCTCCAGAAAGGGAGGTAGAGTTTACCATTGAATTAGAGCCGGGCACGGGCCCAATCTCTAAGGCTCCATATCGGATGGCTCCATCAGAGTTGGTAGAGCTTAAGAAGCAGCTTGAAGAACTTCTGGATAAAGGTTTTATCAGGCCTAGCGGATCGCCTTGGGGTTCCCCAGTCTTGTTCGTAAAGAAGAAAGATGGTAGCATGCGACTCTGTATCGATTATCGGCAATTGAATAAAGTGACCATCAAGAATAAATATCCATTGCCTAGGATAGATGATTTGTTGGATCAATTGGCAGGAGCTTCAGTTTTCTCCAAGATTGATCTTCGGTCTGGGTATCATCAGTTGAGAGTTAGAGCGGAGGATGTCCCTAAGACTGCATTCAGGACGAGATATGGCCATTATGAGTTTCTGGTGATGCCATTTAGGCTCACCAATGCCCCTGCTGTGTTTATGGATTATATGAATAGAATTTTTCGGCCATATTTGGATAAGTTTGTGGTGGTGTTTATTGATGACATTTTAATCTATTCTAAGAGTGAAGAAGAGCATCGGGAGCATTTGTATTCTATCCTGCGAGTTCTGAGAGATCATAAGCTTTATGCCAAACTTTCTAAATGTGAGTTTTGGCTCAAGGAGGTAAAGTTTCTAGGGCATGTAGTATCTGCTGAGGGAGTTGCGGTTGATCCAAGTAAAGTTGAGGCAGTTTTGCCGTGGGAGTCTCCTAAGTCAGTGACGGAGGTTAGGAGTTTTGTTAGATTAGCCGGGTATTATCGTAGATTTATTCAGGGATTTTCGCAGATTGCAAGGCCTTTGACTAATTTGACCAAGAAGGATAGACCTTTCATCTGGACTGATCGGTGTGAGTCAGCATTTCAGGAGCTTAAGACCCGGTTGACGACTGCACCTGTGTTGACATTACCGGATCCAAGTCAGCCATATGAGTTGTATACAGATGCATCTTTCATGGGTTTGGGCTGTGTCTTGATGCAGAATGGTAAGGTTATTGCGTATGCATCTAGGCAATTGAGACCGCATGAGGAAAATTACCCGACTCATGATCTGGAGCTGGACGCAGTTGTTTTTGCTTTGAAGATTTGGCAACATTATTTGATGGGGGCACAGTTTGAGGTGTTCAGTGATCATAAGAGTCTGAAATATCTTATGGATCAAAAGGAATTGAATAATAGGCAACGTCGTTGGATGGAGCTAATTAAGGATTATAAGTTTGAAATTAAGTATCATCCGGGAAAGGCAAATGTGGTTGCTGATGCCCTTAGCCGGAAATCAGTACATATGTCTTCCTTAAGTGTGGGAGAGCAGTTTTCTTTTAGTGATTGTCGTGTCATTCATGTTGGGGCAGAAAGGTCAATTGCATTTTTGGGAGCAATTGTTGGCCAGTTTGGGTTCTTCGAGGATTTAAGAGTGGCTCAGGATCAGGATAGTCATCTTAAGGAGATCCGGGAAAAGCTTGATAGTGGTGTCTATCCAGATTATGATCTGGGTGATTCAGGTATTCTGAGATTTAGGAAAAGAGTATGTGTTCCGGATAATGAAGATATCAAGAAAGCTATTCTTGAGGAGGCTCATAGGAGCAGTTATGCGATGCATCCTGGCGTTTCTAAGATGTATAATGATTTAAAAAGAGTTTATTGGTGGCCAAAGATGAAGTCCGACGTGACTCAATTTGTCTTGAAGTGTCTGACCTGTCAGAAGGTGAAAATCGAACATCAGCGGCCAGGTGGCCTATTGCAGAGTATTGAGGTTCCACAATGGAAGTGGGACAGTATTTCGATGGATTTCGTGGTTGGCTTGCCTTTAACTCAGTCTGGTCACGATTCGATTTGGGTTATCGTGGACCGTTTGACTAAGTCCGCTCATTTTCTTCCAATCAGGATTAATTATCCTTTGACTAGATTAGCTCAGATGTATGTGAATGAGATCGTCAGGCTTCATGGGATTCCCGAGAGTATTATTTCAGATCGAGACCCACGATTCACCTCTGAGTTTTGGAGGTCTTTACAGACGGCTTTGGGTACGAAGCTCAAGTTCAGTACTGCGTATCATCCTCAGACCGATGGTCAAACTGAGAGGATGATTCAGACTTTGGAAGATATGCTCAGGGCGTGCGCTTTGGAGCTACCAGGCAGTTGGGATAGACATCTTCCATTGGCGAAATTTGCCTATAACAACAGCTATCATTCGAGTATTCAGATGGCGCCTTATGAGGCTCTATATGGTCGGAAGTGCCGGTCGCCAATTTGTTGGACAGAGCTTAGCGAGAGGGCTATTATTGGCCCAGATATTGTGGATCAGACGACAGAGAAGATTAAGTTGATTCGCCAGCGGCTATTGACTGCACATAGTCGGCAGAAGAGCTATGCAGATAAACGACGTAGATCGTTAGAGTTCAGTGTTGGGGATCATGTTTTTCTTCGGGTATCTCCGACTACGGGTATTGGGAGATCCATCAGAGCTAAGAAGCTCACTCCCCGGTTTATGGGTCCGTTCGATATCATTGAACGGGTCGGATCAGTGGCATATAGGGTGGCATTGCCTCTGCAATTATCGAATCTTCATGATGTTTTTCATGTTTCTCAGTTGAAGAAATATCATCCAGACCCTTCGCATGTGATTGAGCCTGAGGAGGTCGAGTTGAGAGAAAACTTGACATATAAAGCTGAGCCGGAAAAGATTTTAGATGTTAAGGATAAGCAGCTAAGGAATAAGACGATTAGGCTAGTTAAGGTGTTTTGGAGAGGTATGACTCCAGGGGATGCTACCTGGGAGACTGAAGAACGTATGCGACGAGAATACCCTTATCTATTCCCTGGGTAAGTTCCGTTTATTGAGTGATTTTATACGTTGTATGTGTTGTGTTTGCTTGTTTTTGGGGTTATGTTAGTAGAATTTTGGGGACAAAATTCTTAAAAAGGTGGGGAGAGTTGTAACATCCTAAAAAATTAATTGAGGATTTGTGAGGGTAAATAGGAATTTATTAATGAGAAAGGATGGATTATGAGAATATGTGAAGGATTTTGAGGTATTTTTAAGGATTTTAAAGGCCTAATTTCTTCCTTATTTGGACGATAATAATTTTGGGAGAGATTATTTTTAGGCTCAAAAGAGGTTAATATGGGAGGAAATAAATAAATGATATTATGGGAAAATTTTGAGAGTAAAAAGAAAATTTTTTATTCAAAAGAAATATCTTATTTAAGAATTTTAGGGCCCAGTAGTATATTCTCCACTCTGCCGACACTCCTTTCCTCGCCAGAAACTTTTACTGTGCATCAATTATTATTTCCTCAACCAATCACATTCAACTACTATTTATATATATTATATTATATTATTATTATATTATATTATTATTTTACTATTCATCAATTATTATATATACACACACCTTCACCGTTCCTTCTTCATTCCTTCGCCTCTCTCTCTCACGACTCTCTCTCTCTCTCTCTCTCTCTCTTTTGCTCTCTCTTTCCACCACCAATATTCCTATTATTAGACTTATCAGAGCTCGTTGATATAGGAATAGTAAGCTTTTCGGCCAACTAAGTACATTTTTGGAACCCCGTAAGTCTCCTCTACATTTCTATGTCATTAGTTTTTCGATTTGTTATACTTGAAAAATTAGACCTTGTCTAAGTTGGCATTTTTGGGAGTCCAAAAATTAATAAATTGAAGCTTAGGCCTCGATTATGAGTTTTTCTGAGTAGATTTTTCATTGTTGGAAGTTTTCCTAATTATTAGGAATTTTTGGATTTATGGAAGTTTTAGAAATTGAGGCTTTTAAATTATTCGAGGTGCTTATGGGTAAATTGATGATTTTTAAGATGTTTATTAAGGTCATATGAGGGGATTTAATTAATTGATTTGATTGGGGTTTGCACCTAAAGAATTATTGAGGGATTATGGGATGTTAAGGAATTTTATAAATAGTTATTGGAAAGATTAATAATTTTGGATATATGTATAAATGGAGTAGGGATAAATTTTAGAGATAGAAAGGGAGAATAAATGTTAAATAGAAATTTAAAATAAGTAAGGGCAAAAGAAAGAGTAGTAAGTAATTTATTTTCCAACATGTGAAATTGTTGGATAGATAATTAATTGTGGTTGTATGTATGGTTGTGTAGTGCTTGAATTGCACTAAGTTAGCACGGGGGAGCTGCACTATTGTGAGATTGGTGCCAGCTATCAGGTAACCGCTTTCTGCTTGTTTATGTGTGTGTGTGTAGTGTTAGTAAGTAATTTGAAATATTATTATTTGACTATTATGATGTTATATGGAGATGAGATTTTGAATCACAGTTGAGATATGATTATCAATTGATGATTGATGGGATATGAAAATGAGATCTTGGAATATTAATATTTTTATAATAAATGTCCTGTGGAGTATTATTTTGAAATGGCATAAATTTGTGAAGTGAAATATTTGAAACTGAAATATATGTGGTTTTGGAAATTATTTAATATATGTATATCATGAAAATACTGGAAGGCCTGGTGCCTGATTGTGGTGTTGCATATCTATGTGTTGTATGTGAGAAATTATTTGTGTATGTGACACCGGTGAATTGGAAATTGTGCCATCACGTTAGAGCTGGGAAAATGGGCTCAACCCGCGGGCTCAACCCGCCAGCCCGCGGGTTGAGCAGGGTTAGGGTTGGGAAAATCCCAACCCATCAAAGTGCGGGCCGCACAGGCCCGCACCATTTAGCCCGCGGGCTAAGGCGGGCTAGCCCACGGGTTGGCGGGTTGGCCCGCCAAATATGTTTTTTAATTAAAAAAAAAAAAGAAAAACTCTATTTAATTCATTAAGGCATATTTTAGACACTTCACTAATGTAAATTGTGGTTCACATAACAAATTGTGGTGTTTGTATAGTATAATATAAACTTTTTTAATAATATTATTAATACAATAAAATTAGGAAGATGTTTATACAAAAAAATATATATAATTGTGGAGTCCATATTTGTATACAACTTGGGGTATTATATTTTACTTGAGCTAATTATGATATATTTTTGTTGATTTAGAATTTTTATTTTTTTAATATAGTATTTTTAAAACAAAAATTTAAAAAAAAAAAAAAAAAAACTGGCGGGTTGGCGGGCCAACCCGCCAACCCACCATAAAGGGTTAGGGTTGGGGTTTTCCCAACCCATTAAGATGCGGGCCGCACAGGCCCGCACCAGTTAACCCGCAGCCCGTCACGGGCCAGCCCGCAACCCGCGGGCTGGCCCGTTTTCCCAGCTCTACATCACGTGATGAGGTACCCTGTTGCGCCACAGGGACTAATTGATATATTATGAGAAATAAAGGAGAGAAAGACGAAAGAGGGGATATCGCCCCTTACGGATTCAGAAAGGACAGAGATCCTTCTAATCTGTGGTACTATTCAGGGAGGGTAGAGAGTCCCTCGTGAACTGTACCGTGATGATCAGGGGTGGGTGGAAGGTCCCGACTGGTCCCACATGTTTTCCCAACATTTCTAGTAAGATTTGTTTGGGTTGTCTGTAATTATCAATGATATATATACTATTATTGAGGATGAATTGTGATGGATTATTTTATAATTATAAACGATGAGAAAAGATATTTGGGACCAAGATATGCATTATATGTGAATACCTGAGCATGCTGGTTGAACTAATATATATACATATATGTATTCCACTGGACACCTTGCTAGCACACACCACACGTAGATGAGTAGTCAGTGGTTGCGTTTTGGGGCTACCCCCGTTGATCTCCCTTTTGCAGGTCCTAGGAGCGAAGTAGGAGGTCAAGGGAAGGATCCGGGAACTTCTCACTGATATCGTGAGATACTCTGGACCAGAAGGACAGGAAGTATTGCCACATTTAGGATCATATTTTGTATGATGCTTCCGCTGAACCTTGTTCTTATTCTGGGAGAAAATTATTGTATAATACCTATTATGGTATGGTATTTTAAGAAAGATGTGTGAAGTTTAATCATGCATAATGAAACTCTCTGTTATTGTACTGGGAAGGAAGTTATATGGTGATGACAGAGATTGGAATTGAGGTTTGAAATATATATAAATATTATGGAAAGATCTTTTTCTAACTATGTTAGTTATTTTATTAAGTTAATTCCTTTTTCTAACATAGTTAGCTATATAAACGTTTTAATGTTTAATTGTGAGTGGTTAATAGTGGAATTAGGGAGTTAGTGTTACAGTTGGTATCAGTTTCATGGTATAAGACCTGGAAAGGTGTTTTGCATGTTTCTTGTTGTGTCAGTCATGCATTACACTTGCATTAGTGATATTGTGGCAATACTTTTCCGATCCTTTCCCTTTTTATGTTTCCTATTATATGATTGTTTTTAATAGGTGTAACTTCCATCCGTAGGTGGGTGGAAAATATGGCTCGTACTAGGAGATCAGGTGCAGGAAATAGTATAGGGAATGAAAGTGTGGTTCGTACTAAGGGATCAGGTGCAGGAAATGGTACAGGAAATGAGCAGCCTGCAAACCAAGAGTATGACGAGCTAGTAGCCAAAATAAAGGAAGAATTGAGATTGGAGATGGAACAAAAAGTCGCAGCAATGAATAAAGAAAATGAGGAAAAGTTAGCTAAGTTGAAAGCAGATTTACAGGCTCAAGCTAATAGGGGTGACGAATCAGAAAGGCAGGGGGAGTTCTCTAAAGTTAATGATAAAGAGGAATTAGTTTATCCTCGCCCGGAGGACTTGAGTACTGAAAAGGTATGGAAGAAAATTGACCGTCATCATCCCAAGCATTTTAGTGAAAGTCAGGATCCTTTCGAGGCAGAGGCTTGGATTAAAAGATTGGAGGCCATATTTGCAGCTGTGGTCTGTAACCCTTATCAGAAAGCGAGGGTTGCTATTCTCCTCTTGGAAGGAAAAGCATTGATTTGGTGGCAGAGTGTATGTGTAGATGATTCCTTGATGACCTAGGATAAGTTTAAGGACAAGTTCTTGGGATATCATTTCCCTCCTTCTCTTAGGAAGGAGAAAGAGAATGCTTTTTATTATCTCAAGCAAGGTGGGATGTCAGTGGATCAGTATATTGCTACTTTTTCAGAGTTATCTCGCTATATTTCGTTCCTGCAGCGTCAGGACGACCCTCAGTGGCGTATAGATCAGTTATTTGAGAAGGCCAGATCTGATTTGAGATTGCATGTGCATGATAAGAAATGTAAGAATGTTGAAGAAGCATGTGAGAAGCTGAGGATTGCGGATCGCATGATGAGGGAGGCAGCTGCAGTGACAGTTAAGTATACTGGAGGCCCAGGTCAGGGCCATCAGAGTTATGGTAGACCTTTTCAGCCCACCCAGAGTAGGCCTTCTCATTCCTTTGGGCCGACGGGAGGTATTAGCAAGAAATTTGGAGCAAGTGGTAGTAGCAGTTCTAGTGGCTCTGGAAGGAAGAGTCACTCAGGGAGCCATGGCCGTGGTCAGTCTGGTAGCTATGGTCGTGGTCAGTATAGAAGCCACAGCAGAGGACAATCTGGTGGTTTTGGGCGTGGCCAGTCAGGTAGGGGTCGTCAGGATTCAGCCCCGTGGAGATTTGGTTCAGAAGGTCAGTCGAGAGGAGGCAACCAGGTGACTTATGGAGAGTCAGTTCAGTCAAATCCTAGTGTAGATGGTCCTTGTAGCAAGTGTGGTAAGTATCACCAGGGAGCCTGCTATAGATGTTTTGGATGCGGTAGTATTGGGCATACGATCAGGTACTGCCCAGATGGGGGCCAGAATATGCAGCAGCCAATAGCTCAGCCCAGTCGCCCTTTAGTTCAGGGTAGAGTTTATGCTACATCAGCTGAGGAGGCAGGGATGTCTCCTAATATGATTCGAGGTACGGTCTCTATTCATGGCCATGATATTGATGTGATGTTTGATTCTGGTGCGTCGCATTCTTTTATCTCTTTCGATTGTACTCAGAGGCTTAGTTTTGAGTTATCTGTTATGCCATATAATATGCGTGTGTCTACGCCTGCGGGTGCTAAATTTGAGACTGCTTTAGCATGCAAAAATCTAGATTTATGGTTTGAAGGCCGTAAATCAAAAATTGATCTAGTTTGTTTGCCCTTGAGGGGAATTGATGTGATTATTGGTATGGATTGGTTAGAGGAAAATAATGTAGTCTTGCATTGTAAGGATAAGATTGTGTCTTATGCTGAGTCGTCTAGTGCGCCGATGTTACTATCTGCGGCTCGTGTAGAGAGGTGTGTGAGAAAAGGCTGTGAGGCCTTTATGGTTTTCTTCTCCATTAAGGAGGAGGGAGAGATCTCTATCAGTCAGGTGGATGTAGTTAGAGATTTTCCAGAAGTATTTTCTGATGATATGCGTGGACTCCCTCCAGAAAGGGAGGTAGAGTTTACCATTGAATTAGAGCCGGGCACGGGCCCAATCTCTAAGGCTCCATATCGGATGGCTCCATCAGAGTTGGTAGAGCTTAAGAAGCAGCTTGAAGAACTTCTGGATAAAGGTTTTATCAGGCCTAGCGGATCGCCTTGGGGTTCCCCAGTCTTGTTCGTAAAGAAGAAAGATGGTAGCATGCGACTCTGTATCGATTATCGGCAATTGAATAAAGTGACCATCAAGAATAAATATCCATTGCCTAGGATAGATGATTTGTTGGATCAATTGGCAGGAGCTTCAGTTTTCTCCAAGATTGATCTTCGGTCTGGGTATCATCAGTTGAGAGTTAGAGCGGAGGATGTCCCTAAGACTGCATTCAGGACGAGATATGGCCATTATGAGTTTCTGGTGATGCCATTTAGGCTCACCAATGCCCCTGCTGTGTTTATGGATTATATGAATAGAATTTTTCGGCCATATTTGGATAAGTTTGTGGTGGTGTTTATTGATGACATTTTAATCTATTCTAAGAGTGAAGAAGAGCATCGGGAGCATTTGTATTCTATCCTGCGAGTTCTGAGAGATCATAAGCTTTATGCCAAACTTTCTAAATGTGAGTTTTGGCTCAAGGAGGTAAAGTTTCTAGGGCATGTAGTATCTGCTGAGGGAGTTGCGGTTGATCCAAGTAAAGTTGAGGCAGTTTTGCCGTGGGAGTCTCCTAAGTCAGTGACGGAGGTTAGGAGTTTTGTTAGATTAGCCGGGTATTATCGTAGATTTATTCAGGGATTTTCGCAGATTGCAAGGCCTTTGACTAATTTGACCAAGAAGGATAGACCTTTCATCTGGACTGATCGGTGTGAGTCAGCATTTCAGGAGCTTAAGACCCGGTTGACGACTGCACCTGTGTTGACATTGCCGGATCCAAGTCAGCCATATGAGTTGTATACAGATGCATCTTTCATGGGTTTGGGCTGTGTCTTGATGCAGAATGGTAAGGTTATTGCGTATGCATCTAGGCAATTGAGACCGCATGAGGAAAATTACCCGACTCATGATCTGGAGCTGGACGCAGTTGTTTTTGCTTTGAAGATTTGGCAACATTATTTGATGGGGGCACAGTTTGAGGTGTTCAGTGATCATAAGAGTCTGAAATATCTTATGGATCAAAAGGAATTGAATAATAGGCAACGTCGTTGGATGGAGCTAATTAAGGATTATAAGTTTGAAATTAAGTATCATCCGGGAAAGGCAAATGTGGTTGCTGATGCCCTTAGCCGGAAATCAGTACATATGTCTTCCTTAAGTGTGGGAGAGCAGTTTTCTTTTAGTGATTGTCGTGTCATTCATGTTGGGGCAGAAAGGTCAATTGCATTTTTGGGAGCAATTGTTGGCCAGTTTGGGTTCTTCGAGGATTTAAGAGTGGCTCAGGATCAGGATAGTCATCTTAAGGAGATCCGGGAAAAGCTTGATAGTGGTGTCTATCCAGATTATGATCTGGGTGATTCAGGTATTCTGAGATTTAGGAAAAGAGTATGTGTTCCGGATAATGAAGATATCAAGAAAGCTATTCTTGAGGAGGCTCATAGGAGCAGTTATGCGATGCATCCTGGCGTTTCTAAGATGTATAATGATTTAAAAAGAGTTTATTGGTGGCCAAAGATGAAGTCCGACGTGACTCAATTTGTCTTGAAGTGTCTGACCTGTCAGAAGGTGAAAATCGAACATCAGCGGCCAGGTGGCCTATTGCAGAGTATTGAGGTTCCACAATGGAAGTGGGACAGTATTTCGATGGATTTCGTGGTTGGCTTGCCTTTAACTCAGTCTGGTCACGATTCGATTTGGGTTATCGTGGACCGTTTGACTAAGTCCGCTCATTTTCTTCCAATCAGGATTAATTATCCTTTGACTAGATTAGCTCAGATGTATGTGAATGAGATCGTCAGGCTTCATGGGATTCCCGAGAGTATTATTTCAGATCGAGACCCACGATTCACCTCTGAGTTTTGGAGGTCTTTACAGACGGCTTTGGGTACGAAGCTCAAGTTCAGTACTGCGTATCATCCTCAGACCGATGGTCAAACTGAGAGGATGATTCAGACTTTGGAAGATATGCTCAGGGCGTGCGCTTTGGAGCTACCAGGCAGTTGGGATAGACATCTTCCATTGGCGAAATTTGCCTATAACAACAGCTATCATTCGAGTATTCAGATGGCGCCTTATGAGGCTCTATATGGTCGGAAGTGCCGGTCGCCAATTTGTTGGACAGAGCTTAGCGAGAGGGCTATTATTGGCCCAGATATTGTGGATCAGACGACAGAGAAGATTAAGTTGATTCGCCAGCGGCTATTGACTGCACATAGTCGGCAGAAGAGCTATGCAGATAAACGACGTAGATCGTTAGAGTTCAGTGTTGGGGATCATGTTTTTCTTCGGGTATCTCCGACTACGGGTATTGGGAGATCCATCAGAGCTAAGAAGCTCACTCCCCGGTTTATGGGTCCGTTCGATATCATTGAACGGGTCGGATCAGTGGCATATAGGGTGGCATTGCCTCTGCAATTATCGAATCTTCATGATGTTTTTCATGTTTCTCAGTTGAAGAAATATCATCCAGACCCTTCGCATGTGATTGAGCCTGAGGAGGTCGAGTTGAGAGAAAACTTGACATATAAAGCTGAGCCGGAAAAGATTTTAGATGTTAAGGATAAGCAGCTAAGGAATAAGACGATTAGGCTAGTTAAGGTGTTTTGGAGAGGTATGACTCCAGGGGATGCTACCTGGGAGACTGAAGAACGTATGCGACGAGAATACCCTTATCTATTCCCTGGGTAAGTTCCGTTTATTGAGTGATTTTATACGTTGTATGTGTTGTGTTTGCTTGTTTTTGGGGTTATGTTAGTAGAATTTTGGGGACAAAATTCTTAAAAAGGTGGGGAGAGTTGTAACATCCTAAAAAATTAATTGAGGATTTGTGAGGGTAAATAGGAATTTATTAATGAGAAAGGATGGATTATGAGAATATGTGAAGGATTTTGAGGTATTTTTAAGGATTTTAAAGGCCTAATTTCTTCCTTATTTGGACGATAATAATTTTGGGAGAGATTATTTTTAGGCTCAAAAGAGGTTAATATGGGAGGAAATAAATAAATGATATTATGGGAAAATTTTGAGAGTAAAAAGAAAATTTTTTATTCAAAAGAAATATCTTATTTAAGAATTTTAGGGCCCAGTAGTATATTCTCCACTCTGCCGACACTCCTTTCCTCGCCAGAAACTTTTACTGTGCATCAATTATTATTTCCTCAACCAATCACATTCAACTACTATTTATATATATTATATTATATTATTATTATATTATATTATTATTTTACTATTCATCAATTATTATATATACACACACCTTCACCGTTCCTTCTTCATTCCTTCGCCTCTCTCTCTCACGACTCTCTCTCTCTCTCTCTCTCTCTCTTTTGCTCTCTCTTTCCACCACCAATATTCCTATTATTAGACTTATCAGAGCTCGTTGATATAGGAATAGTAAGCTTTTCGGCCAACTAAGTACATTTTTGGAACCCCGTAAGTCTCCTCTACATTTCTATGTCATTAGTTTTTCGATTTGTTATACTTGAAAAATTAGACCTTGTCTAAGTTGGCATTTTTGGGAGTCCAAAAATTAATAAATTGAAGCTTAGGCCTCGATTATGAGTTTTTCTGAGTAGATTTTTCATTGTTGGAAGTTTTCCTAATTATTAGGAATTTTTGGATTTATGGAAGTTTTAGAAATTGAGGCTTTTAAATTATTCGAGGTGCTTATGGGTAAATTGATGATTTTTAAGATGTTTATTAAGGTCATATGAGGGGATTTAATTAATTGATTTGATTGGGGTTTGCACCTAAAGAATTATTGAGGGATTATGGGATGTTAAGGAATTTTATAAATAGTTATTGGAAAGATTAATAATTTTGGATATATGTATAAATGGAGTAGGGATAAATTTTAGAGATAGAAAGGGAGAATAAATGTTAAATAGAAATTTAAAATAAGTAAGGGCAAAAGAAAGAGTAGTAAGTAATTTATTTTCCAACATGTGAAATTGTTGGATAGATAATTAATTGTGGTTGTATGTATGGTTGTGTAGTGCTTGAATTGCACTAAGTTAGCACGGGGGAGCTGCACTATTGTGAGATTGGTGCCAGCTATCAGGTAACCGCTTTCTGCTTGTTTATGTGTGTGTGTAGTGTTAGTAAGTAATTTGAAATATTATTATTTGACTATTATGATGTTATATGGAGATGAGATTTTGAATCACAGTTGAGATATGATTATCAATTGATGATTGATGGGATATGAAAATGAGATCTTGGAATATTAATATTTTTATAATAAATGTCCTGTGGAGTATTATTTTGAAATGGCATAAATTTGTGAAGTGAAATATTTGAAACTGAAATATATGTGGTTTTGGAAATTATTTAATATATGTATATCATGAAAATACTGGAAGGCCTGGTGCCTGATTGTGGTGTTGCATATCTATGTGTTGTATGTGAGAAATTATTTGTGTATGTGACACCGGTGAATTGGAAATTGTGCCATCACGTGATGAGGTACCCTGTTGCGCCACAGGGACTAATTGATATATTATGAGAAATAAAGGAGAGAAAGACGAAAGAGGGGATATCGCCCCTTACGGATTCAGAAAGGACAGAGATCCTTCTAATCTGTGGTACTATTCAGGGAGGGTAGAGAGTCCCTCGTGAACTGTACCGTGGTGATCAGGGGTGGGTGGAAGGTCCCGACTGGTCCCACATGTTTTCCCAACATTTCTAGTAAGATTTGTTTGGGTTGTCTGTAATTATCAATGATATATATACTATTATTGAGGATGAATTGTGATGGATTATTTTATAATTATAAACGATGAGAAAAGATATTTGGGACCAAGATATGCATTATATGTGAATACCTGAGCATGCTGGTTGAACTAATATATATACATATATGTATTCCACTGGACACCTTGCTAGCACACACCACACGTAGATGAGTAGTCAGTGGTTGCGTTTTGGGGCTACCCCTGTTGATCTCACTTTTGCAGGTCCTAGGAGCGAAGTAGGAGGTCAAGGGAAGGATCCGGGAACTTCGCACTGATATCGTGAGATACTCTGGACCAGAAGGACAGGAAGTATTGCCACATTTAGGATCATATTTTGTATGATGCTTCCGCTGAACCTTGTTCTTATTCTGGGAGAAAATTATTGTATAATACCTATTATGGTATGGTATTTTAAGAAAGATGTGTGAAGTTTAATCATGCATAATGAAACTCTCTGTTATTGTACTGGGAAGGAAGTTATATGGTGATGACAGAGATTGGAATTGAGGTTTGAAATATATATAAATATTATGGAAATATCTTTTTCTAACTATGTTAGTTATTTTATTAAGTTAATTCCTTTTTCTAACATAGTTAGCTATATAAACGTTTTAATGTTTAATTATGAGTGGTTAATAGTGGAATTAGGGAGTTAGTGTTACACTTAGAACTTCCACAAATACCAACTTAGATAAGGCCTAATTTTTCAAATATAGCCAATAAAAAAACTAAAGACATCGAAATGTAAAGGAGACTTACGGAATTCCAAAAATGTGTTTAGTTGGCTGGAAACCCAATATTCAGGCGCCAACGAGGTCTGAAAGATCCAGCCAAAGGCTATTTTAATCTCCTTATTCAGGTACGGATCGGAACAAAAACAAGTGGAGGAAGGAAGTAGGATGTAAGAGAGGAAGAATGGTGGTGTTGGATGGTGGTTTTCGAAGAAAACTCACCCCCAAAGTTTGGGGTTGATGGAGAAGTGGAGAGAGAAGAGAGAGGAGGGGAAGAAGACTGAGGGGAGATGACGACGGTGCCGCTGCTCTGCCGACGGTTTTGTCACTGGCGTGCCTTCCTTGGCTGGCGAAACAAAGAAACACAGAGGGAGAGTGAGAGAAAAGAGAAAGAAAAGAGAAGAGAGTGTAAGACGAGGGAGAGAGATATCATGTGGGGGCATGGAGCTGAAAAGAAGAGGGAGGGAAATTAAAGAAAGGAGGGAAAAAATAAAAACGAAAAAGGAAAATCTAGACTTCTAGACCTTAAAAATTTTCAAATAAAATATTTATTTTGAGCTACAAAGTTCCTTTCACTTCCAAAAATTTATCTGCCAAAACCTTTAATTATTTTCTCCTATAATAACCTATCTGAAGCTAAAAATAATTTTTCTAATTTTATTGTCCTTAAAATATGGGAGAAACTAAGCCTTTAAAATTCTCAAAAGTACCTCAAAATTCCTCAAATATTCTCATAATCTATAATCTCTCATAAATCAATTCCTAATTGGCCCACTAATCCTCAATTAAATTTCTAGAATGTTACAGTCAACAACTTGCTCATAGTGATTTATGATACTCTCATATTTAGGGAGGAGGTCAATGAGAGGTACATTTAGCTCCGACTAGTTATCAAAACAAAATGAAGTGTCTCTCCCATTACCAATTTTCTTCCCTATTCCACGAAAAAACTTCTTCCACACCTTACTAATTTCTTGCCAAGTTAGCAAGGCATTCTTTTTCTTATTCACCACAGGTAGCTCTCTACCACCACAACTAGGCCTGTGCGCAGGCCGGCCGTACCCGCACCTGTGTAAGTTAAACGGATATGGGCATGCCCATACCCACTAGCAGCCCATTTAAGTCCGTTGTTAAACTGGCTTATATATGGTGGGAGGGCAAAACGGGTATTAGGCGACCTGTTTAGCATTACCTTAAAATAATTATGACAATTTGTTATGTGGCCTTCTAACACGATAAGATTTTTTTGACTTGATAACATGATAAGATAACAAATAATTTCTAACATACATAAACAATAAACAACACACATAATTCACCATCTTCAACTTAATTCCAACATCAAACATTCAACATTCATAAACAAACATTCATAATCCAACAACATAAATCAAACTTCAAAGTTTCAAGTCTAACTATTTCTACCATGATAGAATAATAATGTCAAAGTTCCTTGTTTGTGAGGAAGGAGGAGGTCAGGAGGGAGTGACTAAGTGATGATGTTAGTAAAATTTTAAAAAAAGAATTGCTTAAACATGTGGGTACGGGCGGCCCGTGAGACAGCTCGTACCCATACCCGTTTAACCTAAATAGGTATGGGCATATGCTCGCCTGTGAAGGACTCTTAATGGGAGGGCCATAAACTGAAAAATTGCGGGTGTGCCCAGGCGGGTTTGATGGGTATGGGCCGGCTTGCTCAGCCCTAACTAAACAACCATACTTAGCTCTAAGGACTTGTACCTACAAGGCATCCTCCTTACAAATTAAGCCCCACTAGAGCTTCGTAATGTAGGCTTTGTTTTATTTCCTCATATTTTTAATCCCCAAGCCTCAATCTTGTTTCTCCTTTATCACGTGATCCCACGAGAGTAGGTGCATCTTCCTACCCTTATCTCTTTCTCTTTATAAAAAGTTCCTACTCTGTTTTTCCAACTCCTTCACAACTCCTTTTGGAATGAGCATAGTCTACATATAGTAGGTTGGAAGTGTTGTAAGGGCAAACTTAACCAAATTCATTCTTCCTGCAAGATTCAAACATCCCTTCTTCCAACCCCGTCAATTTTCTCTTTGTTCTTTCTAGGATTGGCGAGAATATATGGCATGACACCCTTATATGGATCAAGGGAATGCTCTAGTATTTGCTTAAGTCACTCGTGAGACTAACACCCGTTTGGTTGCTCATATCTAACATGCGAAAGGCATGGACATTCTTGAAAAACACATATTTGTATTCCCCTTGTTCATTCTCTGGCCAGATGCTAGACAAAACCAGTCCATACAACTTAACATCACATCAATATGAAAACTAGAGGCTTCTCTAAAGAGGATTAAATCATCAACAAAGAATAGGTGAGGAATTGGAGGTCCTCTTGTGTTGATTCGAAAAGATGACCAATACCTTTCATTGATAACATCTTTAATAACAATGTCCAGTCGCTCCATACATAGTATGAAAATGCATGGAGAAATTGGATCCTCCTGTCTAAGCCCTCGGGTGGGTCGAAAGGACTCCGCCAATTCTCCATTCCAAAGAACTCGTAGAGATGAAGATGATATACAAGCCATAATAAGATCACAGAAATTACCACTTATCCCAAACAATTCAAGAGTTTACCGGATGAAATCCCATTCAAGCCTATCATAAGCCTTATCCAGATCAATCTTCACTGCTAGGCACCCTCGCTACCGGTTTTCTTCTTCATTGAGTGGATGACCTCTTGTGTCACAATTCATAAAAGGAAATTTCATCTCCTGAAGAGAGATACACTATTCCAATAAAATGGATAGAGGAGGTTTATAATTTACACTTATGGAGATTGTTAGTCAAGCTTTACTAGTTAAACATTTTCTTATTTAGTATAAGATGGAGCTAGCTTTGTCTCCTCACAACAAGGGATGTCAATGATGAATTTTTATGGGGAATAATATGGAAAACTCCTCTTCCCTTAAAATTCCTTCTACTTATGTGGAAACTAGCTAATAATGCTCTCACCTCAAGTGATATCTTGAGGAAACATCATATGAATGTAACTCACAACTGTTTGTTTGGATGTGATGAATAACAATAATTGAAACACAATTTCTTCAACAGTCCTTATCTAAGAGCTTTGTGGTTTGGGAATTTTCACATTAGAATCATTGTTTTGAATCTTCAAGACCTAAAAAGTTGGCTTAAAGAAAATTTTCAGACTCTTTCATTGGCAAAATCATAAAAGCCGATTCTACAAAATTGTTTGTCTAGTGATTGTGATTTGGAAGAAAAAAAACTCGTCCCTCCATCAAGGGAAAATTGAGAGCACTCAATCTACAATGAAGGAAATTAATGGCCTAACTTCTTACTCAAAGTTGGCATTCACAAACAAAAACTATCATTCCCATAAAATTTCTCAACCAATGCCCTATATGACCTCAAGTCCTATGGTTCAAGAAGGATGGGGTATCTTTTTGCACAAATTTTAAAGATCCAAGTCTCATTTTTGCATAGGATACATATGCTCGTATTGATCCACACTTATTGAGTTTATGTGAAATAAAAGTAATACCCCATGTCCTTTATTTCTATCCAGGTACTTGGGAGCATCATTATTAAGTAGCTTAATCTCTGATTTGTTTAGAGGCGAATCTTATACAGTTTTCTCTATCGCATTTGTTAGGAAATGTTCCATAAGTCCTTTTGCATGTACTCAACATCAATCTTCCATCACATATTCACATGTCAGACAATATCGATTCTCTTGTATAATTTCACTCATCTATAATTGAAGTTATTTCTTTTCAGGTCCTTTTTTTAAAAGTATGTTGATAAGCATATATGTTCTCTATGCTTTTAAAATTTTTAGAAGATAATTGTTGTTATTAATATACATTTTTTTATATAAAGAAAGAATAACCATGAGAGCTGAAACTTCTCATAGTGCAAATCATTAGGCAAATAATTTCAATTATATTCCTTTCAAAATTTTGGATAATTATAATCTAGGCTAAAAGCCTAAAAGACGCATTTGCCCTTTACGTCTATATCGAGTTTTATTTAACTCCTAAAGTTTAAAGGGAAAATTTCAGTTTACTTCACTGTAATGAATTAATATCAGATTGCCCCCTAACATTCTATAATCTCACTAAAACCGCAAGGGTGCAAAGTGAAGTTAATTCTATAAGGCTAAAAGACAATTTTACCCCTGAAAAAAAAGGAGCAAATGACATAAATTATCTTTTAACCTTACAAAATTAACTTCACTTTGCCCCCTTGAGGTCTTAGTGAGGTTTCAGAATGCTAGGGGGAGAATCTGATATTAATTATCTACAATAGGGTAAACTGAAATTTACCCAAGTTTAAATGTGTATTCTATTTTTTAATATTAACATTGTTAATTTCATTTAATGAAAAAAATAAAAACCAAATAACATTTTTTAAAATATATCTTACATTTGTTCAAATGGACATGAAGATGATAATTATTGTGACGGACTACTTCTTTTATTTTTCAAATACATAAAAAAGAAATAGACATACCTTAATAAATATTGAAAATTAAAAAAAAAGAATAGCAGAAAGTTGTATATATGTTTCAAAAATAATTCAACTAAACATAAATCTTACAAGTATTCCTTTTTGGTCAACAAAGTCGCGCCTCCGTGCGTGTTGAGTCTAGGGTTTCTCCTAGGGGTTCTGTCGAAGCTATGTCTTCGGTGATGGAGGCCATGATTTTTCGTGGATCTGGGGCTTGGTTGTCTTTCGGCGGACGATGGAAGGTAGCTAACGAAGGTGGAGGGAGGAATCGCGGGTGGCTTTTTAGGGAGAGGGAAGAGAAGGTCCATGATTTGGGGGTTCTCATCAGACGTTTTGGAGAGAAGCCCTAGTACAGTCGATTCAACGGCACAGATTTGGGAGGTCTCGAGGCTTGTGGGGAGGCCGAGAAGATGAAGCTGGAGGCTGCGGATCAGACGGCGGGGATTCGAATCTTGAAGATTTTAAAGGATGTCTGGATAAAGCAAGGAAATGTTCTGCGATCATCTGAGATGGGTCTCATGGAGGTTCCCTTTCTGAAGGTTGGTGGCTGGTCTTCAGCCACCAAAATACCATGAGGCTCACGATTGGGTGCTACCTAGGTTTGGGGGGATCTATGGTAGTGCTTTTGAAATCTTGGTTACCCCTTTTAGATGTTTGGATTAAGATTTGTGTCATGTTTATGGATTTTCTTATGTTGGTATTTTGCTGGTTGTGGTTTAACTTGGCCTTGTGGGTTAATTTTGTGTGTTAGGTGCTGGCTTGCTTTTCTCATGATCTCTATTTCTCTGGAGTTTGGCCTCAAATTTCAGAGGTTTTCTCACCTTCTAGGAGGTGAGTGTGGAGCTGCTTATATTGTGCAGCATTTGCATCAAGGAGGGTGGACTTTGGAGAGCATGTCCTTGGACAACCACCCTCTATTGCTTTATTCTCTGATCATGATGAATTGGAAGCTCAGTCTCCTTACCATCAATCTGCAATGGTTAGGAGTCGGTAGTCCCTCTAATGTGTGGCTTTTGGTTTGTTGTGTTGGTAGTGTGATATCATTGTTTATGCTCAAGTATGTGTCCTCTTGCTCTGTAATGTCATGCTCTGTTTTAGTGTCTTTTTTGCTCTGTAATTCGGTGGTCTGGTTTAGTGTCTCAGTCTATGTATTCTAGTCTTAACATTAATGAAAATCATCCTTTCGGCCAAAAAAAAATTTCATTTTTGGTCAACAAGACATTAGACAACCAAACATAAATCCTACTAGGTTGAAATGTTTTTTAGAGAAAAAAAGGTAAAACAAATTGGGAAACTAATCATTATTTGGAAAACACAATGGCAAAAATTGTCATAAGAAAGCAAAATAAAAGGAAAATAATCAAGGTCAATGTAATTTTCTTTTGGGTCACAACCAACAATTGTTGTCTTACCCGAAAACAAATAACTTTGGGATAAATATTTTCCATTTTCTCTTAGATTACGCTCCCTCATCCCATAATATAAGGTTTTTTTTTCTTTTTTGAATGACTTTGTCCTAAAATATAAGGTTCTATTTGACTTTATTTGAGTAATAAATATGTTTTTCCTATTTTACCTATGCATTAATTTCTCCCACATATTCTCTTTCATTTTTTTTTTCATTATTACCCTCTCTCTTACTTATTGATAAATAAGGGCACTTTTGGTTAAAAGAGTATATTTCGCTCACATTTATTTGTTTTAACTTTTTTTTTAGGAAATCACAATTAAGTTAAAAAGACCTTATATTATGAGACGGAGTGAGTATTTAAAAAAATTAATAAAAAAGGTAAATGAAGGTTAGAATTCTTTTTTTTATATACATTATCCGGCAATCAACGCCTTTTCTATATCATACTATCAAGTATTTGAATAACCAACTACTCAAGTTTTGAGGATCGTGTCTTTCCCTCCCAATACAAGTGTTTCCTCTAGGACTCGAACTCAATACCTCAAAGGGATCTAATTGAGTCTTACACCGCCAGACCAACTATATATTTATGTGTTGGGAATGAAGGTTAGAATTCTAAACTCCAACAAAATATTTATGAATCAATTAGCTAGCTGTGGTTGTTTTAATTTAACCTCTCGTATTTGAGTTCCAAGTATGTAAGTGCGATAATTACATAGTGAAACCCTCCAATTATACGCTTACATTCCTGGTTTCCTGTCAATCGAACTAGTCCGGTGCAAGTAATGAAGAATTGCCATAGATAAATAATAAAAAAAAAATTATAAACTCCGAGGTCATTGCAAAATTTTTCCAAAAATAGGTGAACTTCTCTAACCTCCTCTCTCCTTCTTCCTCTTTCCGACTCACACAGTCACACAACTTCTTCACATTCACACACAGAAAAAAACCAAAAACCCACTGGAAAGGAACCAACTTTACTTCATTACTCCTCAGATCTCTCTCCCCCACCTCCTCCTTCATCTATGTCTCGACCCCAAAATCGCGAATTTCAAGAATGGTGGAACAAGCAACGATCTTTACACCAAAACGACCTTCTTGACCCCAAATCTCACAACCCCACTAACTCTTTCCTCTCCCTCGACATTCAAACCCTCCCTTCCGATCAAGATTCAGTCGATAAAGATCGTTCCCGTAGTGCCCGCCAGCTTTCATGGGTTTGCCTTTTGAGATTTCAGCAAATCGCAAGCTCTCTTGCTTGGTTCTCTAATGGGTTCCTCTCATTGATTCGTACTGCTAATCGAAGAATTGTATCACCTGATTCGATTTCTGATTCTAAATCTTCAAGGCTTTATCGTGTCATTAAAGTTTTCTTGGTTGTTGTTCTCTTTTTGCTTGTGTTTGAGCTCGTTGCTTACTTTAAAGGATGGCATTTCAGCCCTCCGAAGGATCGTGATGATGTGTATGGATTGATTGGTCTTGTTTATGCAAAATGGCTTGTGATAAGGGGTGATTACTTGGCGCCGCCATTGCAGAGTTTGACCAATATGTGCATTGTGCTTTTCTTGGTACAGTCTATTGATAGAGTGATTTTGATCTTGGGTTGTTGTTGGATCAAGTTCAGGCGTTTGAAACCAGTGGCATCCATGGAGTATCCAATGAATTCTAAGAGTGAGGATGTGAATGTGGAGGATTATCCAATGGTATTAGTTCAGATTCCCATGTGCAATGAGAGGGAGGTAAGAAGATGTGGGTTACATACTCCTTCTGGAAGATTTTTGCTTGATTTGTTTATTGTTGTGTGTATATAATTTAGTTGCAGTGGTTGAATGAAGTTTAAGTACTGAAAAGGGAAGTTTGAATATTCTGTTGTTTGTTCTGTAGCTTCTAGTCGTTTATTTTATTTCAGCTTCCTCTGATGCATGATTGATACATCCTACCTTTTTTCTTTTTGTCCAGTATAGTAGATCCTACGTAAATTGTCATTTCTATATCTAAAAGTGATGGCATGATGAAGTTTCATAGGTTGTTGCTATTTAACGTGGTTGGCTTTTTGGACTCTTGGATGGAGCTATATTCTGTTGGCCAATTCATGTAAAATATTACATTTTTGACGGGACATCCTTTGGTATTATTTGTTAGCATATGCAAGCTGAAAGATACTTTGTTCTCTTTCATTTTTGTTAAACTGCCCTTGAGCTATAGTAAAAAGGTTCATATTTTTATTTCTCCAGGATTCTGCAAATAGAATTCAGGGGATATCTTTTAACATTAGATGGTAATTCAGTCTTGGCTTTTAGTAATGATTTCCCTCTGTTTTTTCTTTCTTTTTTTAATTTACAATGTAAATTGGAATACATTAGTACATTTTTAAAGCATTTGGCTAGCTTTATGTGCTTTGATGAAATTATAGTAAGTTTATATGCCAAAATGCCATTGTAGACAATGCCATATGATTATTAAGCATTTTCCATTCCCCTGTATTTCTCATTATTTCCAACCTTTTTTTATTCTTGTTTAAGCCCATTCTTACTTCTGAAAGAAAACTAAAGAAGGAAAGTATAGTGGATATAATTTGATAAATGGAATTGCTGGTACTAGTTGGATCAGTTGTTTGCAAGGTATACACTTGATTCATATTACCTTATGCTATTTGTTGCCGATACTTAATTTTGGTCACATTGTCCCAGGTCTATCAGCAATCTATTGCTGCAGTTTGTATCCTGGATTGGCCAAAGGATAGAATGCTTGTACAGGTCCTTGATGATTCTGATGAAGTAGACATCCAACAACTTATTATGGCGGAAGTACAGAAATGGCAACAGAGGGCTGTGCGAATACTATATAGACACCGTCTAATACGTACAGGCTATAAGGCAGGGAATCTCAAATCAGCAATGAATTGTGATTATGTTAAAGAATATGAGTTTGTGGCAATATTTGATGCTGATTTTCAGCCAGCACCAGATTTCTTAAAAAGGACAATTCCCCATTTTAAGGTAATTTCATGATTGGATAAGTTAATTTTTTTAAAAGCAGTCATCTTAACTTTAAAATACCCTGCGAGACTACTCAGCATCTGTACCATGTTATGGTCCACATTGGTTCTGATCTTATGATAAGTCTGCAATATTTAGTGCAGTGTAACTGGGAAAGCCTACTCTTCGCATAACTATGCTGCATTTGCTCCCACCTATTGAGTTCTAATCTTGTCACTAAATATGTGAATAAAATATATAAAACATGACTCCCTTGCAATAATTACGAGTGTTACAATTTTCAATTTTTTTTCGGAAATATAGATCCTATTTTATGACTCTTCCTCCTTGACTTCAGACATCCGAAGGAATTTGGAGGGAAAAAGGTTTTCTAAGAATAAAATATATCTCAAGATTTTTGAGGCATTAAGAAACACAAGTTTGAACCTAAGAATTATTTTCAGTTGCTGTTTGACCAATATATAATTGTTATATCTGGTTCTCAATTGGTCTTGGTAAAAAATTTGGCTCTTGCATGATTTCTTCACCTACGCATTACTTGTTCTGCCCAAGATACTAGTAAAAATCTCTTAATAACATTTTTTTGCTGCCTTTGTTGTGGATTGATCTTGGCCTAAATCTGTTACTAAATTCTAACTTGATGTTCTTTTCTGTTTTTGTCTAACTCTAGGGGAGAGATGATTTGGCATTGGTCCAGACACGATGGGCATTTGTAAACAAGGATGAGAACTTACTTACAAGACTGCAGAACATAAACTTGTCTTTTCACTTTGAGGTTGAACAACAGGTCAATGGCTTGTTCATTAACTTTTTTGGTTTCAATGGAACTGCTGGTGTCTGGAGGATAAAGGCTCTTCAAGAGAGTGGTGGTTGGTTGGAACGAACAACTGTTGAGGACATGGATATTGCTGTTCGAGCTCATCTCTGTGGATGGAAGTTCATCTTTCTAAATGACGTCAAGGTGCTCTGCTCTCTCTCTCTCTGTGTAATCAGAACTTTTGAGGTTTTTATATCTCTGTTATGCTTTTTTGCAGTGCCTTTGTGAACTTCCTGAGACCTATGAAGCGTATAAGAAACAGCAACACCGCTGGCATTCTGGTCCAATGCAATTGTTTCGTTTGTGTTTTGTTGATATACTTCGTTCAAAGGTATTAAATTTTATTCATGATTTTGGAGCATCTCAATTTATTTGAATCCTATAAACCCTTATCTATTATTATAAATAATGGGATCCTCAAGGTAGCAAAGGAGAAAAGCCTCCCTCGTTACAAATTAGGTGTAAAGAACACGTGTTTAACGCATATGGTGTTGATGGAAATGTTCTAGTTCGGAAGAATTTATGGAACGCCATAAGTTCTGTAATAATAAATTTAAAACGTAATTTCTAGGTTGTCCCTCGCCCCCCAAATAATTTCCATACAAATCTTGCTGGTCTAGTTTTGGGTAAACTTTAATAAAAAGAAAATTGTTATTGAATAAACAACTTTGAGTTGTAGAATTTACAGGGACATCAAAATTCAAAATATCACCTGCTGTAATTAGTAAAATGTTATCAGCGTTTAGTACCCCACTTTAAAAATTTCATGGACTCTTACAACATCATTGCCAAGCATTCTGCCTTTTTATCCTTGGATTTATGGTTTTAGTGGTGTGGTAGTAAGGTGAGGAAGGACAAAGAAGAATTTGTTGATGTATGTATCAGTTATTCATATTTATGTGAGTGTGATGCGTTGAAATTTGTTTGAACTTCTGTGTTGTTGTGATTGAAATTCAGCAAGGCATCTAAGTCACAATTGTTCTTTGTTTATGCTCTTTTTTTTTTTTTTTTTCATTTTTGTGGTATGCTGCGTAAGGGGTTAATATCATACAAATATGGCACCATGAAGTACATGTCTTTTTCTTGATGCCTTGATATATGTATTATTATTGGTGCATGAGGCTTCTGGTTGAGACCTGAGGAAGCTCCTAATCTAATCTATTTATGTTTTAGAAAAGGACCTACAAAGGTTCTCCAGCTTAAATGCCAATAACTAGTGGGTTAACATACTGTGCCCCCAGCTGAAGCAACTCCTTTGAAAGTTACCTTTATAACCTTAGTGACAACTGCAGCTCACCATCCAAGATGGAGTT
The DNA here is from genome assembly GCA_037074515.1 of Mimosa bimucronata. Taxonomy (NCBI): domain Eukaryota; kingdom Viridiplantae; phylum Streptophyta; class Magnoliopsida; order Fabales; family Fabaceae; genus Mimosa; species Mimosa bimucronata. Next base: position 44,874,394 of record CM073439.1, read on the forward strand.
CTGTCTCATCCTTTTTGCACACAGCATGTTACCTGCATTGTTATGTGTCAATCAATGTGCTGCCCCCACCCTTGTGTCATATATCCAAAGCTTTTATGCTATATGTTGCCTTAATTCACCACCATTTAGGTTAACTTTAGATGACAAATTTATCCGTATGTCACCACAAAGAGGGGAGAGGGCCATACGTGTACTTCAGATTATATTTTAACAGAGAATGAAATTAAAGATGCTTGTTGCATACTCCCGCTGTTCCTAAATATAGGATTTAGTTGACTTTTTTTGGAGAAATCTAAGAAAACTAAATAAGTTACTTATAAATTGATTTGCCGGAATTTTTTCACTAAATTAGTTTATTTGACTTATAAGCTAAAATATAATATAATAATACACAAAATATATTATAATTAAATGGCTAATTTAGATTCCTAAGCTTTTCCCAAAAAAAGTCAACTGGGTCATATTTTTAGGAACGGAAGAAGTATATGCCTAAATCATTATCATTGTCTGCCTATATTGATCAATGCATCCTTATTGTTCTCAAGTAATTTGACTTCAAGAATCTAATCTCATACCATGGTTGCTTCCTTTTGGTATCAGGTGAGTTGGCCCAAGAAGGCCAACTTAATATTCCTCTTCTTTCTGCTAAGGAAGCTTATCCTGCCATTTTATTCGTTCACCCTCTTCTGCATTATTCTTCCATTGACCATGTTCCTTCCGGAAGCTGAGCTGCCAACCTGGGTTGTTTGTTACATTCCTGGAGTCATGTCTATTTTAAGTATTCTTCCATGTCTCCATGCATTTCCATTTATAGTGCCTTACCTCCTATTTGAGAATACTATGTCAGTGACTAAATTTAATGCTATGATATCGGGATTATTTCGCTTTGGAAGTTCTTATGAGTGGGTGGTTACAAAAAAGTTGGGAAGATCATCAGAGACAGATCTGGTTGCTTTTGAGAAGGAATCTGGGCCTCTAATGAGATCTACCAGTCTTCACAGATCATCTTCAGATTCAGGCATTGAGGAGCTAAGCAAGCTAGAATTGTCAAAGAAAACAGGGAAAAACAAGAAAAATCGTTTGTACAGGAAAGAACTTGCTCTTGCATTCATATTATTAACTGCCTCAGTTAGAAGCTTATTATCAGCTCAAGGAATTCACTTCTACTTCCTGTTATTTCAAGGAATAAGTTTTCTGGTTATTGGTCTTGATTTGATTGGAGAGCAAGTCAGTTGACTTCCAGGCTTATATTTTTTTTGCGAGGATTCAAAACTTATCCTATGGGGACATGGATGAAGGTCAGAATGGCCAAATATCATTCCCGTTTGGACACATTGATTTCTGCCAAAGCCATTTATTTCCACAGGTTTTGGCTAAGTCAACCACTTGCTTCTTGGCACAAACTTGCTTTTCTTGTTAATTTTTGCCTGTAAGGACTTGGGTCTCGTTGTTGTTGCCAAGTTACACGCCTCAAGTTGCATTGTATCATTGTTGTGTTGAATTTTACAGTTACAGATGATGGGGATATCATTGGGAACTAGCAAACAAATGGGTTCATATTTCCGACCCATGGTTAGTATATTCATTGTTGCTCGCCTGAACTATAAAGGCAATATTTATTTATTAGGTTATTCTATTGTAACATTATAGTATGTTTTACATTTTCATGTGGTTTCAATTGAATTTGTAGCCAGGAACGTGAAACTTCAAAATTGTCTTTGATAAAATTATAAAATTTGTGGTGTCTAGGACACCCCACTTAGTATCAGTGGTATAATACCATAATCTAATAGCCGTTTTGGTATTGTTATTGAGTTAAAAGAGGACCTTTGCAAGTGTACTATTTTTTTAAGACTATCATTGGAGCAATGCCTTCTGAGAGTTAGATTTGCTAAAATAATGATCTCATTATTGATTGTTCTAGGAAAACCCACAAGCATTATCACTATTCACTACCCATTACCCAATTAGCCATTAAGACCTACTCTCAAAGTACCAATCTTTGTAACTGTAGCAAAAGGCGTTTGATTTGGTAAGTACTACAATTTTTCCACTAATAATAGATAAAATAATTTCCCTCACTTTAAAATCCCAAACAATTCAATTTGAAGACAGTATACAAATATTTAAAGTCATTTCTTCAATTTGCTCTCAATTTATAAGTTGTAGACTAATGGTCAATGGAGTTGATAATAATCTATAAATATAGATTTTATGAAGATATTCCTCAAGAGACCAAGATGTTTGAGAACAATTTTATGAAGATTTTAAAATGAACCTTGATTCATCTAGAACTTAAAGAGTGCTGGTCACATACACGGTAAGAACCAAAATTACCAATAATCTAAAAATTTGTTCTCACAAATGATCAATGTCTTGAAAGGGAACATTTTAAAAAAGCACCTTAAATGGTGCCTTTCGGCAAAAATTCAACTAAGTCTGCATAATTGGAATGACACTACATTCAAGCAGCACCAGCATCTTTACCCTTCTTCCTCTGGATTTTCTTCATGTAAAACCCCAACTCCTTGCCTTCCAATATGTAGCTACAAATTCAAGAAAATCAAATATCAACATCTGTAAATAAAAATCATGTGCACAGATTCTGTTACAAAGATGTGATAAAGCATACCCATCAGCTCTTCAACACTGACCTGGTCAAGAAGAAATGCAAGCCAACAATCTGCCACTACCAAATTTCTCTTCAATGTGGAGATCAAGCTTTCCATCTTTCTGGTGCTTATGTAATTTTCTAAGCACATGATTACTTTGTCTCTTTAGCAGCAGCAGCAGGTTCACCCTCCTACAAGATGAAGGATAAATAAACAGCAAACTGATGGTGGGAGTGAACTTTACAATTATACTTCATTGCAACAAATGGCTTATATATTTCATATTTGATCATATTGCTTACGGTTTGATTGGGAGCTGCGGAAACGGTTGATCGTATATAATCATTGGAACAAGTACAAGACTCATTAAATGGACACAAACATAAAGTTTAGTAGATAAGTCAGCTTATTGCAGTACTAAGCAGCAAGTGTAGGTGACAAATTCAAGTTAGAGTAACATACAAACAAAATATATAAAAAAAAAAAGAAAGAAAAGAAATATACTTTCTCGTATTCATCCAAGCCTTCTTCCATGCCTCTTGTTCATGGAATCCCTGGAAGTACTGAGCAAGAAGGTGAAGAAGAAAGCTCTCGAGAGAAAAATGCATACCGATCCAGATAATCTGGGCTTAGAATTTAGGCCCAATTTTATTGCTTTACTCACCAAACACGTGTTGTCTAAGGTAGATTTGAATAAAATTTATCACAAATTTTAAATAAAGAAAAGTTTTTTTTTTTTTTTCAAATACTTAGGGAAGACAGCTATGAGATATTATCTTATAAACAATAAAATATCATCTCAAAGGTAATAGTGAAATCAGGCTCATTAATTAAATTTCTATGTTTAGGTGGCTGTTTCGAAATGGCTAGAGAATCAGAATTAATAACATTGTCGTTCTATATAAAAGAAACTTAAAATTTCATATATCTTCTCTTAATGTGTTTTCCACACATGATCTAAAATGTGTTTTCAATTTTGAAGTGGGAATTAGATCATCTACTAATGTAAAAAATTTAAAGATGAATTTGTTAGTAGTGGTGTTATAACCCCTTTTTTATCCCTTCAATGGTTTATATGAATACATCATGGGTCGTAGTCTCGTAGAAGCTTAATAGGTTCGCACGAAGATTTGACTTGACTTGACATATTTTTAAAAAATGCACAAAAGATCTCATTTCTTTTCAAAATTATCAAATTGTTCTTGGTCACTATGATAAACAGGCATTAAGAGACATTATGAATCTCTACCAAGTGTAGTTAAGGTTAAGAGTGTTGTCAACTAACAATAGAACCAAAATGTTTTTCATTTGGCATCTTGCACAAATTAAAATCTTGTTTTGAACAATCAACTACCAAACATAATTACATAACCATAGTTGTATTCCTTTTCTTCCAGTATAATGTCAGTTCAAACCCATGACATGTTGGAGAAAACATTATCCTCGAACAAATCAAATCTCGATTTTTGGCATAGCCGCAGATTATTCATAGTATTCTGGTAGCATTTTTTGTGCTCTGAATTCAAGTAAATCATTGAAGTTTACCTACACTTAACATTGGTGCTTTAGACTTTAGTGTAGTGAGCTCACTTGGTGTATAGACATAATAAAATAACAATAGCAAACATGACACTTTTGCCCCATTTGAGAGCATTTACATATATTGTTGCACCTAATAAAATTTCATAATGTCAGTTGATTAGGACATTAATTCTTTTTTAATATAATTTTTATATTTTAATAGTTATTTTAAAAAAATATTGACCATGAACCGTTCAAAATTGGGTAAATTATACATTTGATCCTTTGAATAAGCATGAAGTTTTTGTAATCCCTCAAATTTAAAAAAGTGTATTTTTTATCATTGAACCTTAACACCATTAATCTTGTTTAATTGAAAAGTGGACCCCTTTCCCCATTTGAAACCCTTATGCCTTCTACTATGTACTGCCTAACAATGGTTAAATCCTTTCCTCCGTATGACATCGGGTAAAGACTTATAGAAGAAAAGGAATTCACTAGGAATGATACTGTTGTGATGTTTGTGTTGATAGTGTGGTTGCATCACATTAAAGTAACAAGGTTGATTGTTTAATGATTTTGTCTTTGCTTGCAGAATTCGCTTTGATTTTAAGTGTGATTTTACCTTGACAATGTGAGCAAGCGTAGTTTGCTACTCTGACTCCCTTGAGAAAGTTGTGTAGACATTGAATATGTGGAGTTGCACACTGGTTGGGAGTAAAACGGACTACATCTTACAAACGTTTTTTTTTCTCATCAGAACATCTCACAAGCGTTTGGATATCTCCCCTCTTGACACTTTTTAAAACCGTAAAGCATAGTCTCTCAAAGCAGACAATTTTAAGAATGAGAAACTGATATGTTATAGGTGGTCTTTTGTGAAATTTGACAAACAAATAGAGGCAAAATTAACCAATAATCTAAAAATTTGTTCTCACAAAATACCAGTGTCTTGAGAGTGGACATTCTATAAAAGTCACCATGAAAGGTGTCATTCAGCAAAAATTCAACTAAAGTTTACATAATAGGAAGCGATAGAAAATTGGAATAACACTACATTCAAGCGGCACCCTTGCCCTTCTTCCTCTGGATTTTCTTCATGTAGAACTCCAACTCCTTGCCTTCCAATATGTAGCTACAGATTCAGGAGAATCAAATATCAATATTTATAAATATAAATAATGCCCCCATATTCTGAAACAAAGATATGATTAAGCATACCCATCAGCTCTGCCACATTGACCAGGTCGAGAAGAAATGCAGGCCAACAATCGGCCACCACCAAATTGCTCTTCAATGTGGGCATCAAGCTTTCTGTCTTTCTGACGCTTCTCTAGTTTTCTAAGCACGTGATTACTTTTCTTTGTCTCTTCAGCAGCAGCAGCTTCACCCTCCTATAAGATGAAGGATATATTAACAGCAAACTCACCAGCAGAAAGAACTTAATTATACTTCATAGATAAAGAAGGCAAATTCATTGCAGAACACATCTTATGTATTTCATACTTGATTATATCACTTAAGAGTTTGATTAGGAGCTTTGGAAAGAGTTGCGGGGCATAGCCATTAAATGGGCTAAATGAGGTAGTGACTATTTGGGTGAGAGTGACAATCCTCTTCAGCAATTGAAACTTACTGACATAAAGTGGATGCTAATCATACTACCCTATTGAATGTCATGTCATAATTGAATGATATTATCCCCATTTAAAAAATTTACAAGAAAATTAAAGATGTAAAATTATTAAGTAAAACCAAAAACCATTGCAAACCACCCAATCTGGAATGCCCTCAAAAATGGGTATGCAATAGGTTGTTAAGGCTTCTAAACCATCCTGCACCAGCATTTTGTGTGCCCCACACTCATCTTAGTCTTCACTGATCTATCATTATCATAGATGGAAAAAAGAAGTCACATGGATAAAACTACGTTACCTCTGTAGAATCCTTCTTGGCAGCTGTTTTCTTCTTCCTGCCAATATCAACACCATAATGCTGAAGGTACCACTGCTTAAATGGAGCCGCATCAACTTGCACAATCGCACTCTTCACAAGTGTTTGAGTTCGAACAAGCTCGTTGTTTGAGGCATTGTAAACCACATCTAATATACGTGTCTTGCGGGTCACGGCTTCACTACCCCAAGAGTAATTTCCCGTATCCAATCGCAAAGCCCTCCATTTCACATTGCCACCTCTAACACGAATCCTCCTGACTGTCTTGTTGCTTGACAGCTTAGTGTTTGCTGGTTGACGACCAAGCTCATACCTATACAATCCCACAAATATAGAATGAGCATGATGCATTATGATTTAACACCACCATGATATCATATCCTATAACAAAGGCAGCTAATACTATCAAGGAAAGAAAGGTTGTCATATGAAATATTCAACAAATACTGTAGCCATCACCACATACAATAAGATTTCGACTCAGAAATGGGCATAGAAATTTCTTTAAAAGTAATGGAAATGCAAAAAGCTCATAATTCTCAAGGATACTATTCTACTTTAAAATCACAAATTTAGAACCGTCACACTCTAGCTGCATCAGAAAAGACAGCACTAGTGAAAAAATATTTATTATGTTGTTTTAGAGCATGCTAATTCATAAACGATCCTTCAAGATGTCATGCAGATAATTCTCCAACTGAATCACATCGCAATACAAAATAGTTTAATTCGATACATTGACGACAAATTTCCAAAGCACTGAACTGATTTTTCGGTCGATTCCACAATGAAGAAATTAAATAGGAAAACAGCAGCTAGATCCATAAAAGTTCTGCCAGATAAAAACTCGCATTCTCTCGATTGGGACATCACTAACTTACAAATCAATCATTTCATTGGGGATAGACAGAACGCCATGACAGATTTCATTACCAATTTCTAGTCTTAAAGTTTCGATCTTTCAAGGGCAACCATCGTATATAATCATTGGAACAAGCACAAAACCCATTAAAAGGGCACAAGCATAAAATCTAGTAAACAAATTAGTTGATTTCACGAGAAGGTAAAAAATTGAAGTTAGAGAGTAATATAGAAACAAAAAGGAAAAAAGGAACGAACTTTCTCTTCTTCCTCCAAGCCTTCTTCTTGCCACCAGTGGCACGCCTCTTGTGCATGGAATCCCTGGAAATACCTGATAAGCAAGAGGAAGAAGAAGAAGAAAAAATCTCATGAGAGGAAAATCCATAAGGGTATTGTAACAACAGCTTAGAATTGAAGAATCCATAATAGAAATGGAGGATAGAGGAGAATCGTACCCATCTTGGCGGAGATGAGGTATCAGCTGTCTCTCCCTCTCTCTCCCTCTCTCTCACTTCGGCTAAAACCTAAAACCTTCGAACTACGATATATAAAGTCTGCTGTTTATTCTGAAACCCTAACGTTGTTGCTCTTTCTAAAACGGGTGGATTGACCCGTTTTCAACCCGGCCTGGTTAAGTACTTCTTGGGCCTTTTTAAGGAACAGGAAAAAAAAAATCTAACCATGATTTATCATTTATTTCAGCTGTGAAAAAAAAAAATGTTCTTGTTATTAAAACGGGAGTGGATCTTCCTCGGTATCTTTTTGTTTTCTTTTTTTTTTTAATAGAAACCTGAATCTCATTATCAAAGGATAATAAACATTAGGCAAACCCCTCATCAACACCTATCTCTTGTGGTAGAGATGGTGGTTCATCAAAGAGTTGCCAGTTATTACCTAAACTATGAGCTAATTTAGCTAAATGATCTGCAAATACAAGGTTGTCTCTACTAGAAAAGATGATATTAACTTCCCAATCCCTATACAAAATCAATCTAACATCGTCAACAATTTCCTTAAAAGGGTGGTTAGAGTCACAGCCCCTAAGGAATATCTTTTTGTTTTCTGGTGTGGCTCACAAATAAATATGAACCCGTTAGTTGCGATAAAGAAGTCTTCTATTTTTATTTTTATTTCTTTTCATGGAAGCGGATCTCCTCTGTATTCTCTTTGGACTTGGACTTTGGAGATGCAGTTTTAGAAGTTATGTGGGGAGCCAAAGAGAAATGCTTCTAAGAAAAACCAGATAGATTGTGTTAAACAAAAAAAGATGTGTCCATTCATATTTTGTATAAGTTTAGAATTTAAGCCTAATCTTGTCACAAAATGTGGGTTACGAAGAATGTACTACCTCCGTTCAATATAAGAACTAGTTGGGATTAATTTTTTATCCTAAATATAAGGCATTTTGCTTTTTTTTTTTTTTTTTTTTTACAATCTACTATGTCTTACTTATAAACTTATTAAGATTTTTCAAAAATATAATGTAACATATATTATAAGTATTTTACTTACCTTTCTTAATCCCCTCAAATTATTGTTTAAGGTAAACTTCATTAAAATTTACCAAGATTGGATAAAGAAAAATGGTTCTTTGTCCTGAATACACATGGAAGACAAATCTGAGATACTATCCTATTTGCATGGTGCCACCATATAACCCAAAAACAAGGAAGCCCATAATGTCCGTTCCTTTTTATTATCTTAGATTTCTAGCCTGTTTGAATTAAATTTTGGAGAACTTATGAGAAAATAATGAGAAAATCTTTTTAGAAAATAGATTACAAGGTATAGCTTCTTTTTTTATACTGAAATTTTAGGAAGGAAGTTGAATTCACCCATAATCCAAAGACAGGACTCCTAACTTATGATCCACTGGAGTCTGTCCATCTAAGAAATAACTTCTACAATTGCAGAAAAAATAACTTCGGACAAAACCTAGGATTTCTGCTACAAACCTAGGTTTTGAGGCTATTAAGCTATCCTGAAAAAGTTAGAAGTATATGTCTAACTTAATCAAAACCTAGATTTTAGCAGTTAAATGCTATTCAAAAAAAGTTAAAGGTTTGTTTGTTCTAATTTTAAAGCCTAAGTTTGAACCCAAACCTAGCTTTCAAAAATAATACCAAACAGACCCGAATCCATCTTTAGCTACTAAATAAATATGTGAAAGTTTCATGTCACAAAACGTAAGCGCGATTATCCTTGAAACCCAAACATGCACTTAATCATATAATTTCTTTTTTAATTCAAGTGATTTCCTCGCGTTGTGCTTTAAACGTTGTTATTCTTCTTCTTATAGACAAATACATAAAAGGTTGAAAAATTATAAAATTCCAAATACGCACAGGAGTAATTAGGTCCACAATATCTTTCTAATTTAGCAAGAGGGTTAAGGATTAAGGTCGAGCGAGCAGAAAAAATAGCTAACAAGAAAAACCGAAGTCATGTCTTTCTTCTCAAGGGAAGAAACATCTCTAAAGCTCAGAGTCTGGTTTTTCTTCAGTTAAAGTTTTCCCATTCACTCCTACGAGTTCAGTGTCAAAAATGAGTGTTGCACCACCTGCAATGTAAAAGTTTAATTAGTTGAGCTTCAATGACAAAGCCATTGTTACAAGGGAATACCTCATAATAAAGAAAAGAACTTCTACGTAATTCTTTGCTATCATATTCCTCAATTAAAACATGACATGTTAATTTTCTAAATTTTGCTACTAAGTATCATATGATCGCCTTTTTCATTTACAAAAAAAGTACACGTTATATATATATATGGCTTATTAATATTGTGCTACAGCGTTTTTATATTATGTACATGGATCAGCCATTGACTTCTTTCATTGAGAATTACTCACTAGTACTTTAGAGTTTAGAGTTTAGCCAATTCAAGAAAACAGAGAGCAGAGACAGTTTCAATCTACAATGAAATTTACAAATACTTTTACATTACAATTACAACTTTATAAATGCGAGAATCTAAGCAGCTAAAAGTAATGCAGCTAAGCAAACCAAGATCACAGCCACTTTTAGACAGAGAATAGACCAATCTGATCGTTTCAAGTAAACAGGCAACCGGATCTTATGCTCATCAGATATCTGGCTTGTCATACGGTAAATTTATTTAATTAACTAGAAACATGTTTCACTGTTGGGAAAAAAAACTTGAGGGAATTACCAGGAATAGTCGGAGGGGAACCCTGCTCTCCATAGCCAAGTTTTGCTGGTATTTGTAACTTGCGCTTCTCACCAAGACACATTCCCAATAATCCTTGGTCCCACCCTGCAAAAAAAAAAAAAAAAAAAAAATACAACTCATAAGAATATTTGCCATAAACTACAAACAAGTAGTTCCTAGAGATAGAAAATTAGCCAGAAGGTTCAAATTTCCTTAATAAACATTTTACTCCCTCCGTTCCTAAATATATTTAGAAACGTATAGCAGAAAAAGTGTAGATAATGACTCCTTTTATCACCCAACTCATCATTGATCAGGTGGAAGGAAAGTTGTCAGAGTTCTTCAAATTTAATGCACATTTTTCAAGTTACTTTTAACAAATTGCGGTGGGGAAACTCATTTATTTTTAAAATGCATTTACAATTTTATCCACCAACTATGTTAATGCAAAAAATTAGGGATTCCAGAAACCCACGACAAATCACAAAGTAACAAACCTTTGATCACTTGTCCAGTACCAAGCTCAAACTCAATTGGGCTGTCTCTTTCAAAGCTAGAATCAAAAACAGTTCCATCAGTAAGTTTTCCCTGAAACAAGTAACAATCTATCAGATTCAATATGATGCATACTAGTTACATGAATGCATGATCCCTCACCAAAGGAGCCAACCAGCAACACCAACAGAAAAAGGGAAAATATTAAAAAATGAGATGTGATCTGATATTCAACAGTTGACACAAAAGAAGAAATCATTGATACAAGAATGACAGTAAATTTAAGAAATTTCTGGTGAGAAGCTGCCATGCTTCTAGAGTCAGTAGGCTCATGTCTATTCAATATTTAGTTCAGATAGCAGATAAGAATGTGGGAAAACTTCCTATATCACGAAGACAAGGAAGAATACATTCTTTCAACTTAATTCAAAAGGAACTGTAGAAATGGTCCAAAAACACATATGGATACCCACAGCATTAAAGGATGCCACTAGATTACATCATGAGATAAGTCTTACACTTGTTAATCAGGATTACTTGATCAAAATTACAAATTGTTGGAACATTAAGAGTTTGACTGTGCCTATTATTAGGGTTGATTGCGTTAATAAATGGAAAGGGGAGCAGAATACTTTTGTCAGAAAAAAATATTTTATCCTTTACTGCTGTAGTATTTCCTTTTGTTTCTTCTCATGTTCCTTCTACATTTATGTTTAGTTTTCCCTCCAAGATTATGGGGCCCTTCACAAAATACCCTTTTTTCAAAAAAAAAAAAAAAAGTCAACTGAAACCAATGTCAACAACAACAGAGCCTTCTCCCTCTAGGTGGGGGAGGCTACATAGATCACTATGTCATAAAAAAAAATTACAAGAAAATGCCTGGAAAAAACACCAAAAAAAGAAACAAAATAATAATAATAAAAAAAATGAACAAGCATGTGAAGGAACAAAGTTTCTCCAGATATTAGAACCTAATGAGATAAGGCTTTGTTGTTGTTGTTGTTGTAATAACAATCTATGAAGAAACAATTATACTGGTACCCTTTTCATCATAAGCATAAAATAAACCAGCAAATATGCTCACCCGATAGTGTACTTTGACTCTATCACCTTTATGTGCCTGAACTTCACACGATTTTGGCTTGTGCTGCAAATAGGTAGAGACAATACACAGCAAGTGAACAACAAAAAAACATTGCAAGCAAACCCAATGATCAATGCACAACATGTTCAAAATAGCGCTGACCAGGAATATAATACATACACAACGCCTGGCCACATCGCACTTAGGGATATAACCAACCATAAAATATGGGCTTACTGTTTAATTTTGTTGCATGAACACATTTTCCATATATGAACTCACCAGCCACTCGCCTATTACCGTTTCATGTGTTAATGTCAAACCAGAAAATTACAAAATCAGTTAATTTTTATTTAGAGAAAGCTAACTGCAATGTTTCGGAACTCGCTAGTGCATATTACTCCGTCAAAAACCTCAATTCTGAAAAAGGGTAAAACATAGATCTGAAGAAATGAGAGCATCTTATTAGTTATTACCTTCACACCAATCCGTAACTCTGTTACATCAGCTGCCTTCTTAGCAGAAGCTAAACCAGATAAAGCGAAAAAAAAAACACGAAATCAATCAAGGGAATAGAAAATGCCAATAATTTTGAACAATATCACAAATGAACAAGATCTAAACAAAAAGCGAATTAGGCCGTGAAGAATGAGAGATATAGAAACATTTAATTGAAATGATTGGAAGATCTGATAAAGGACAATACCTAAGGTTGAAATAAGGAGGAAGAAGAGGAAAATCGGAGTTGCCTTTATCATCGTCTTCATTTTTGACGCAGCTTCAATCTCAGACTTTGGTCTTCTTTCGAGAAAATTTCCAAATAAATATGCTTCTCAAAAATTAAGGAAAAAAAATGAAAAAATAAGGTAAGCCGCCAGATCATATTTTCTAATCCATGATAAGTTATTCGGTCCAGAAAAGGATCCATGATAAGCTATTTTTTTGTGGGTTTATACGAATAGATGGGGGCTACGCTACTTTTTGGGCCAGATATTGGGCACACCAACCAATAGTTGAATTTACTGTAGGAAATGTGTCCAAATTTTATGCCCAACACTATGTCAAACAGGATTTCCATTAGTAGTTGGATACCAGCAAGGAACAGGATTTCCATTTTTTTTTTTAATTAAAGGCAAAATGACATTAATATAAGAAACATTACATAGTCTTTACCAATGGAGGCTGTAAAAACAATCTAAATGCATCAACATAAATATTAGGAGTAGTGGTTACAGAAGTAAAAAGAGAATAACATTTGAGAAAGTCTTGGATGCCAATGGAAATCATATTGTATTTTGTTGCATTGAGATTTGAATGATCTACAAAGTGCTTCTTTATGTTCCAAATAGTCAAATGGTTCGTAGCTCTTCCCGTCAAAGAGATCCATTGCAAAGCTACCCGAAAACATGCCAAAGCAAACAAAGTGGAGGCAAAGAGATGTCTTTTCCAAAGCTGATTTTGTAGGGGAGTTCATTATGGCTGATGAGGATGTGCCAATGAAGAATTCTGCTTCCATTTCCTGATGATTAGCAAAATTGGTTGAATCACTTCATGAGGATTAGCAAATCCTCCCTCGTTGAGAAGCATATTTCTGTTGGACCAAACAGCATTTAGCAAAGCTGTAATCCCTAGAACCATTTGATCATCAGGTGATATTTGTAGCAAAAAGATTTAAACCAATTTAAACAATTATCAATGGATGTATGAGCAGGGATACGCATGACAAAGCAACCAAACCAGACTGCCTTAGCAAAGCTACAGTCAAATAAAATATGTTTAATGGTTTCCTTTGTTTGACATCCGAAAAGACTACTTCCCGAGATATCCATATGATGTTTCTTTAGAATATCCATAGATTGAATGGCATTATGAAGTAACTTCCAAATAAAAAAGAGCTATTCGCGGAAGAGAGATAGACCATAGAAATTTCTAAAAGGAATCCTGATCCGGCTGATATGAGTAATGAATATTGAAAAAGTGTTGATAGCCAAGTTTTGAAGAAAAAATCCCTGAAGGACCGCCTGACCAAACAATGCAATCAGGATTTGATAAGATGAACATTGGAGTGGTCGATATAAAATCTACAATCTGAGGAGAATAAATTCTTTTGAGTAGTTTAACATTCCATTGAACTGGGTTCGAAGAAAGAGGTTTATGCATAAGCAAGTTAGAGATATTGTGAATGTTTTCAACATCTCCAACTATGCACCGTATGGGCCACCAAAGATTGGTTATATTTAATTAAAACTATTTAAATAAAATAATTTATAGTTTTTGAAAGTATAAAAATTTAATTTACAATGAAAATAATCCATTCATTCCTAAATATAATATCTAATTGACTTTTTTGAAGAGATTATAGAAACCAAATAAGCCACATAATCATTAATTCAACTACAAGTAAGTCTTATATTTATGAATGGAGGAATTACAATTTTTCTAAACGACTCGTGTCTAAAATCGTTAAGGTTGAGTGGTACCTATACAGTGGCTGATGGATACGGTCATACAGGTTATTAAATCAGGCTAATAGGCTTCACAACTTTAATTTCCACTCCTTCTAGAATCAAGTGAGGCAATTAAAGATAATTCCTCGATTGGGATTATTTTTATTGAGATTTGTCTGAGATTCTTTACCTGTTAAATCGAATTTGATTAATCATCATTTACTGGTAGAATCATCCGGTTTATTTTGTTCTTGTGATAACGAAACCACTTATCATCTCTTTTTTTAGTGCCCTTGGACACGGATGATTTGGTTTGGATTACCTATTGGTTTACTCTCTGATCGTATTTCTCATGCACAGGTATTAAATTGGTTGATTGATATCTTTGTAAAAGGTCCAAATTATACAGCACATTTGGTTACTTGGATTTTATATTTCATTTGGTTCTACAGGAATAAAAGACTCTCAGAAAATATCTCAATCCATCCCTAGTAAGTTATATGTGTCATAGTTTCACATATTGATTTTCAGGGCACTCTAATCTCATCTTCTTTATTTACTTTGGCTAGTTTGGAGGATAATACTTTGACAGATTCTTTTGATCACTCTCAGTTGTATCAAGGTTGGCATATGTGTGCTTCTGCCATCAAGAGATCTAAACGTCATAATAAGCAATCAATCAAATTATCTGTGTACTTTCGAGAAGAATTACTTAAAAAGTTTTTCTTTCTCTAGGAAGAGATCACAATAAATGGGCTGATGCTTTATCATATCTGAGGCAGGTTTTAATGTTCATTTGTCACCAGGAATTGATCAACAATCCATGTAGCTATAGTATTTCTTTCTATAGTGACGATCAGGGTCTACAAAGAGAATTGAGAGTAGAAATTTCCTTAATTCTAGATGCTCGTAGAGTTTTACAAGATTGTCTAGCTATCTTTAATAATTTTTGTGGTTTTATTATCTTGTAATATTTTGTTTTTTGTGACTTTTTTTTTTATATATTTGTAATTACTTAAAAAAAAATCGTTCAGGCTGAAGGCAAGGTAAATTACTGAAATGAATTGGAATGATATCAAATTATCAATTCTCATATAATTCTTTTAATTTTTCGTAAACTCTTAAGACGTATCTCGTTTTCTTTTAATTTCACATTCTTAACTAAAGTGCACCTACAGTTCTTTCCTCTAAAGCTATGGGCGCACACAGTTTGAAATTTCATACATAAATAATATATTGACAGAATACCGAACTCCAAGCCCAAAACCCAAACCTTATAATCTTGCACTTTTAATTTTGTAGATATCACTATTGATATATATTATGTGATCTTTGCATTTGCAAATAAGTAATCATATGATGATTTTATAGGATAATCAGGCTGCATAAGTTTAATAAAAGATTAAATTTGAATTGTGCCACTTGAAAGTAACAATAAAATCGTGCTTTGGTTCAAGTGTCTCTTGCTGATGTTCCTTTCGATTTTATTTAGTTTGTGTGTGTTATAGTTTCTTGTTTTATACTTATTAAATATAAGATTCAGTTGAGTTATTTTAGAGATTAAGGAAACTAAATGAGTCACTTAATCTTAGAGCCTGTTTGGTTTAGCTTTTCAAACGTAGGTTTGGATTCAAAACCTAGGTTTGAAAAAGGGTAAGCCAAACACTTAATATATTTTGTATATTATTATATTATATGTTAATTTATAAGTCAAATAAACTAGTTTAGATTAAAATTCAGACAAATCAATTTATGCGTAACTTATTTAGCCTTTTTATAATTTTTCAAAAAAATCAACTAAATCCTATATTTAACAAGAAAATATATTTTTTTCATAAACCTTACTAAGCTTTCATGATTTATTTTTTTCCCCCTTATAAAGTGAACTTATATTAATCAAAATGAGGTACATAAGGCTTTCATGATTTGTATACACCTCATGCAAGATGTATTTTTTGAACTGAATAATGCAAGATGTATTTGGAAAGCCTGATTATTACATATCGTTTTGCTTTGTTTAAATTAATTTGACTATTTATCTTATAAAAAACAATACATAAATATATTGATATATGGAGATATAATATAAGAATAAATTACACTGTTAGTTTTTATCAAGGAACAAAAAACCGGACCGGTTCAACCGTGAACCAGCCATTGGTCCGGTCCGATTGGCACAAAAAAAGGGGGACCTTTGACCCGGGGTTGACCCGGGAAAAACCGGTTAACCCGGCCGACCCGGGTTGAACCGGCCAACATTTTTTTAAAAAAATAATTTTATTTTATTATAATTCACCTAATTACTAACTTTCACTCCACTCAATTTTAGAAATTAGGAAAATATAATACTTTAAATGCTATTTTACTTGCATATACTTAATATTTAATTATTGTTACTCTTAATATTTATATTTTAATATGTGAATTGTAGAATAATATTTATTTTCACGTGTAATCAACTAATATTTTCTTTTTTCCCTATATAGAAACATTAAAATATTCATATTTGATGAATCATGCATACCTATCTACATTTACATTTTGATATTAGTGATTATTAATGTTAATATTAATAAAATTTTATTATTTTAATATAACCGGTTTGACCCGATCCGACCCTCGGTTGAACCTTTGACCCTTGAACCAGTGCCTCGTCCGGTTCGATGTCCGGTCCGGCTTTTTGAACATTGGTTTTTATCTTAAACTAAACCCCCCAAAGATATAAAACAAGATAAATATTAACTGTCCAACAATGATAGTACAGTTATGATTTATATATAACAATTTTCGCTATCATAAAAAAAAATATTGTAAAATAAAAATATTATAGATAAACATTTAAACATTTAAATTTTTTTATGAAAGTTATGATTATGTTGTTTTTTTTAAAAAAAAAACTCTATAAATATCTAATATTCTTCTATGAATAAAAATAATAAAATATTAAAAGGATGTCGTTTTGATCTTATATATATGTATATCTATGACAAAAATTTCATAGATAAACATTTAACTATATAACATTTTTTTTTATAAAAGCTATGCTTCTATTGTTTCTAAAAATAAAAAAAGAATCTTTTAATATCTAATCTTGTTAGATAGAAATATAATAAAATATCTAAAGGATAGCGTTTTGATCTTATCCTCAAAATATCATACGTCCGGTCAGGAAAGGTGAAGTCTTTGATCAAGAAACCATCTTTTCTTTATAAGCCAACAATAGAGTCTTCGTCTCCCATAGATGATAGACCCCACTTTTCTCTGTATTCCCATTATTACTGTGTGCGCGTCAACATCAAAACCCCAGATATTATTATTATTCTTCCCACTGTATGCACTTATCAATTATCACCCAAAGTTCCCATCTTTCAACTCCTTATCCATAACCAAAGATATTTCCTCTTCTTCACCCAAAAACCCATTCTCTTCTGTGATTTTCTTCAAGCTCCCACTTACTTTTTTAATCAATTATCGCCCAAAGTTTCGATCTTTGAACCCCTTATCCGTAACCAAAGATATTTCCTTCTTCTTCACTCAAAACCCATTATCTCTCTGTGATTTTCTTCAAGCTCCCACTTTCTTTTTCATGGAACGTTGTCTCTACCATCCATCACCCACTTTGGCTATACCCCATTTAACACATAGCCTTTCTCTGAGACCTTTTTCTAGATTCACCTGCGATTTGGTAAGAAAACCCAGTTTGGGTTATTGTTTTAGGAGGAGGAGGAGGCCTAGTGATGTTGTTAAGGCGAGTGCAGGAGCGAGTCACTGTGAGTTCAGTAGCTTGAACTCGCCGTTAGAGCCGAAATCTGATGTGGGTAGGTTTTTGAGCGGTGTGTTGCAGAACCACCGCCAGATGTTTCATGTTGCGGTGGAGGAAGAGCTTAAGCTTTTGGTTGATGATCGTGATGCTGCCGTTGCTCGTAGGGCTCTCACTGCTGCTTCTGATGAGGACTTGCTTCACAGGTTTGCGTCTTTATTTAGTACACTGTCCAATACCTAATTTGATTAGAGTAAGGATGTTAGTTAAGGTAGTTAAAATCACATCATACACACTACTTTCTTACTTGTTCATTATTGAGGAGAATTAATAGGGATAGTTGGGGGAAAAGTTGGGAACAATTAGAAATAGGTCTTATATCTAAGTCCAAGTTCATCTCCTTAAATAAGTACAGGGAGTAGTTCTTTTGACTTTTATTCCCATTAATGGCTGATGGCTTTGCTATATTTAGAGCTAACTTATAGACACGCTTCTTTTTTGGACTTAAAGTGGGTTTGGCAATTTGAAGCTGGAACGATTTACTTTACTAACATAATAACCCCATTATGCACTTCTTTTTAGGATTGCTTTATTGAGTTTACTTTTTTAGTTGTGTGCTTATCTTTTGCGGGAGAACAGTAGCTTGTTATTGGTCAAATTATGCGTGTATTAATAAATGTGTATTTACTTGCCTTATAATTCACCTCTTAAGAAAGTATGTGAATTCGGTTTGGAAATTTATTGATATTGTTGGGAAGTATTCCATCCCTGCATCATGAGTTGTCCTGTTTTTCCCTTGTAGATACTGAAAGGGGTGTTATCTTTCTATGTATGATTATATCTACATTTTTTGTTTGAATTTATCATCAGTATCATCCAAACATCAATGGTCATGTAAGGAAATTAAAATTTTAGTGATCAATGCTAGGGTTTGACTTGGTTTGTTCACTTGCCTCTGTTTCGTAAATTTTTATTTACATCTGGAATGTAAGAGTTGATCAGCAGATGGATTTGACTGGTTTAGAATCTAATGTTTTTAATATGAACTTGCGAGTGTCCATTCTATGTTCTATCTTACTTCAACAAACTTTCATCAATGTGCAGCTCTTGCCTCTTTTAGTAACCAAAGGGAAAATAATTTTCTTTTATTTGCACAAAAAATTATATTAAATGTCTGCTATAATATTCGTGTTCTGATAACATTACAATATTTTTTTCCCTTTTAATACTTCTTTGTATTGGGACACGCAGGATATTCCTCCCCTTTTCTTTCTGTTAACTACATTTGTCACATAAAGTTTGG
Organism: Mimosa bimucronata; assembly: GCA_037074515.1. Classification (NCBI taxonomy): domain Eukaryota; kingdom Viridiplantae; phylum Streptophyta; class Magnoliopsida; order Fabales; family Fabaceae; genus Mimosa; species Mimosa bimucronata. Next base: position 44,893,602 of record CM073439.1, read on the forward strand.
CCAACTTGACGCGATTCTTAAAATTTGCCTGTCTGAAATTATTTCAGTTCCTTTTACTATGAAGGAATTTGAAGATACTTGGATAAGCTTACCTGAAAGTTCATGGTTCTGCTAACTTTGTGGACAAAGAAATTGCCCAACTTTCTTGGAAAGTGCATTCATTTGGGACTGTAATTTCATAGTCTGGTATATTGTTAAAAACGCTATTATAGCTACTTGAATCAATTAGAAAAAAAAAAAAAAGCTTTGATCTTGTCTTGTTGAATTATAATCACATTTTGGTTTCATGGCTTACGAAAGTTATTAAAAGAACACTAAAGGTTTGAAAAAAGTATTTGATTGCATTCATGTAGTTTGTAGGAGTAGCGAGCTCTCCTTCTCCGTCTTTCAAATGCAAAGCTAGCAGGCCATGTATCGGTGCTTCATGTAGTGATTGGCAGTTGTACTTTCTGAAGCTGAGACCCTTGACCTTTTGTGTTCTAACAACGAACACTTTTGATGGCAGTCACTTGTTTCTGCAATAAAAGACTTTTCAGCAAGATAGCATGATTTTAGCACAAATGTTTTTTCCGTGTTACTAATTACTATTATGAAGGCATTTGGTCTTCATTTTTTTTACAATAATTCATAAGATTTGATATAATTCTTTCTGCTACATCTAGGTACGTTTATAGAGACCTTTTCCCCTGTATGGTTCTTCTATTTGAGTTGCCTTATAAAAATCTCTGACTTGCTTGATTTGGTTTTAAATATTTATGGACTAGAGGACCTTGGGCATTTTTCTTCAGGATCTAATGTATGGGTATTGTTGCATTATTTGTCATAATCTTGAGAGAAAAGAAAAATAGAAAACTAACCATGCTTGCTAAATTCCTTGATGGTTGCATGATTTTTGTTTGATTTCCAAATGTGGAATTGAACAGGCTTTGAGCTGAAACTTTTATGTATGCCAGGAGGATTGCACAAATGAAAGAGCATGAGTGTGAAATTGCCGTACAAGATGTCATGTCCTTGCTGATATTTTACAAGTTTTCGGATATCAGGGTCCCCCTGGTTCCAAAGCTTTCTAAATGCACATATAACGGCAGGTTAGAGATTTTGCCTTCCAAAGACTGGGAGCTTGAGTCCATTTACAGCCTGGGGATTTTGGACTTGATCAGAGAACATGTAACAAGTATGACCGGATTGCGAGCAAAATCCAGTGTAACCGAGAGTTGGGCAACAACCGAGATTCAGGAGTTCTTGCTCGCTCGAATTTATATCGCCTCAATACTATACGGCTACTTCTTGAAGTCGATTTCATTGAGATACCACCTAGAACGGAGCCTATCAGTTGCCAACCATAATGATCGCATGACTGCTCTTACGATTCACGATGCTCAAGCGTACAAAATCAAAGACATAATGTTTGGCCACACGGGCAACATTCAGTCCATTGGTCAAGGGCTGATCAAGCAGGAAGAGGAAATCGAAGACATAAAATGCTACATGACGGGCTTTAACCCCAATTTGTTTGAGAGGTGCGCCAAACTGAGATCTAAGGAGGCAGTGCATTTGGTGGAAAGTTATAGCATGGCACTTTTTGGTAATAATGAGGAGTCTGGTTTGGTTGAGGGAAACAATAATGTGATTTTGACTTCATTTTCAACTCTGAAGAGGCTAGTCTTGGAAGCAGTTGCTTTTGGATCTTTCCTGTGGGAGATAGAAGATTTTATTGACAGTGTATATAAACTTACAGATAACTAGAGTATTAAGTCACAAGTATTGTGTTATATATATATATATATATATAGTTTAGGTTCTTCTGGTGCGACTTATCTTTGTATATACATCTGAGTTTCATATTCTTAGCTTTTCCGCTGCTGAATAATCTTTCTATTGTATAGGTTACATAAGCTTGAGTAATGTATAGTTTGAACTTTGAATTTGAAGGCGCTATTTTTCTTTAAGATAACTGACATGGAGAGTTATTATACTATAGTGACAGAGTTCTGTCCTCTTTGTGCTTCCATTCTACAGTTGTTTTTGCCCTTTGGTTACTAAACTACGCTCATCGTGCAGTGGTGGGCATCCTCCTTGAACATCCTACCATTTATGAAGTTTCTATGATGAGTTAAATGAAGTTTCTATCATGAGTTAAATCGCCTCTATGGCATCTGATTCCAATACCACTTGTTTTAGCCTCTTTCTGCATGATGAATTATTGATCACGATGTCCTAAGAAAAATTAAGAGAAATAATTCATCAAAAAAAATCAAGAGAAATATTAAATTTGAGGGAACTGGTTATTTTTGCTGGGAAACATGATTGGAAGAAGTAATTTTTTTTTACTAATCTACTAGGACCTCACGCTACTAGAAATAAGATTGGAAGAAGTATTTTCCAACTGAGTTTAAAGACGATTGAAAAGAGGCTGATAAGAAGTTTCTGCTTGTAGCAACAATTATGCTTAATTTTTTTTAAATGGAATTTGGGACCTATTTATTTAGTTTAGAATGTTTTGAAAAGTAATCTCCGAGCTGATACTGGTTAGTTTTCTTTGAGAGGTTTTCTCTCCCTATGTAATAAAAAAAATGTTTTGAAAAGCCAAATAAATTACTTTGTTATAACTTACGTTATTTAATTTAGATTGTTTAAGAAAGCTAAAAAAATTTATTAGTTTATGTGACATAATCTTTATAAAAAAATTTCGTGTAACATTAAATTAATGTATATCAGTTTAAGTTAGATAAAATAGTTTTAAGAAAAATAATAAATAGGAGGAATAAAAGAAAAGTTTTTTTTCCAAACTAAATCTTTGTTGGTCTCTTCCAATTGGCTACGATAAAGAAATTTCAGGTGAAACCAAAATTAAAAGGCAAACGATGGGCCCTACGAGTTTTTGCCCAAATTCAACTTTCATACTTCTAAGAAAAAAACGTCATGTTTGGGAAGTACAATAAAACTTTGACAAAATAAAACCTTTGGAAGGAATAAGCGTGCTTATGCTTTATAGTCTAAGACAATATTTTCATTTTCTTACAATATTTTTAATATTTAATGTGCTTTCCCAAAAATCGATCTAACCCTAAATTTTAACCGAATTTAATTCAATTTAGTTATTTTCGATGTGCGTTCAATGTTAAAATTATACCTGATTTAGTTTTTTATTTTATCGAAAACCGAATACTCACAATCCTACTAAGAATCTTGTGTAAATCTTCTAATAAGATTATTGTTATACAACTACAAGAGTCCATACTTATTTAAATTTGTTTCCTGTTGAGTGCAACAAATGTTGGGTTGTTGAAGACTTCACACTTCTGAATTTGATGTAGTCATCACATGGAAGCAAGTTGAGTTAGGGAAACTTGTCAGTATGAATTAAAAAGATTCAGATTCTCATCTTCATGATTAGTATAAGGTTGATTAAATATTAATCTCTTGATCAGTTTTGTTATTCTATGTTAGATTAATGTCCTTGCTTAGCTTAGAGATTAAGAGAGCACTAACTAATTTAACCATCGTCATGACCCCAATAATTAAATTTTATATTCCATTGTTTTATTTACATCTGATCTGATCTCAAACGTTAGGCTAGGCACATGGGACAATAATATTTGTGTCTTGTAAGAAAATTTAATACACAAAAAATTGGTTAGATAAGTTTAACTCACTGACTTCAACATATATTATATTTAATTTAAATAAAAACAAATCAGTAAAGTGACCAGGCAATTTAATTTCTAAAATGGAAAAAAACCTTAAGTAACTCATATTAAGTAAAACTTATTTTTCAATTTCCACTGTGTCTCAAATAATAGTAATATGGTCATAAAATATAAATTTTCATGTGTCTTTAACATAGATTTTCAATGTTTGAACTTGATGGCTATCGGATTGTTGGGCAAAATAAATATGACAATATGATTAATTTTATGTCATATTCTGTATATATTTTAGTGTTTTTTTTTTTTTGCCCGCAAATATATTTTAGTGTTATTGCGTATTTGATAATGAGTCTGGTTATTTTCATACAACATTATAAATTATTTCAAGTCAAAGGCAAAACTATGAGGGAAAAATAATCAAACTTGTATACTTAACATCTTTTTCAATTAAATTAAGACGAATTATTTGTTATCATTAGCTATTCGACAAGTTATTTAACTAGCTCTTATATATGAATGCATAGATTTCTTCTAAAAATAAATGAGAGGTATATGTATATGCAATTTTCTTTAAAATTTAGGGAAAATTATATATAAATATATATATATATTATCTTGAATTATTGTATTTGAAAAGAAGTTTGAAAATAGAAAAAAAAAGTATTTTTATTGTTAAATCATACTTGTAAGATGTACCTATACTTTTTATAAAATTCAATACACACACATGATTTATCAAATCACTTATTTTTCTATGGGTAAAAACTTCCATGTCAAATATTTTATTATTATTTTGGAAGATGGTACCTGTACTTTCACTACACTCTGCCCACGTCACAGATTTGGCTTATTTGTTTGTTCCTATTTTAGTGCTCTCGCAAATTGTAATTAATTAATCCTTTCAATTATTTTTATTATAAATTTAAAAATTATTAGTATTGTGGTTGTTGTTATAATACTAAAACATAAAAAAATTATAATACTATAACAACGAGAGTCTAGACCCAGGCTAGTTGAGACCAGAAATTACTCAGAATATGAATTTCATATTAATGTTAGACGTTGATGGTTTGTTTGAAAAAAAAAAGTGGATGAACTCTAATTTACAGAGAAGATGGAGTGTAATTTTCAAAATCAAAGACTGGTTTATAATTCAACATAATAATGCTATAAATTAATAAAATTTTCATCAACTTAAAACTATGTGCAAGTAACTTTTCTCAACATTAAAAATTCATTAATAAATCCCCTAAACTTTCAAAGCCATGTAGTTAATCTCAAATTAATAAACTATTAATTTTATATTACCTTAAGTTTCAATTTTGTACGCATATAACCCTCTTAATCTTTAAATTATATGTAGATAAATTCTTAAAATTTAAACCACTTGCAGGTAAAAAAAAAGAATAAAGCTAATAAAATTATCATAAATAAAAATTTGTTCGGTAGGAGTTTTATTATCTATTTTCAAGCTGCGTAGGTCGGTAATTTACTACCGATGACATAAAATTTAGAATTTTTTTTATATGATTCAGCAGCTTATATAAATGAAGCAAGTCAAATAAATTTTTTTTTACTATTAAGATTATTGAATTGACTTAACAATTGAAACACACACACACACACATTCCATTGTTTAAACGTTGCAAGTTTCTTAGAAGACGTGTGAGTTGTTATTTTTAAGCAAAGCAACATATCAACCAATGAATTCATCAGCTTCATCCCACAGGAAGCTTCTCTATCAGATCAACCCCTAGGATTATATATATACATACATATATATATATATAAATGTATGTATTAACAACATTTCACTTTCTGACTTTTGAATCCTTCAAAGTCTCATTTAATTTAATGTCACTTTGATATATTTGACTATATAAACAACAATCTCTTCCTCTACCTTCTTCTCCAAGCTAATTAAGTCTCCTTCCTCTTTCTTCTTCCTTCATTACACATAAAAATATGTTAATCCTTCTTGTAAGATTAATCACATTTAGTATCCTAACCTTATGGAGTTTCCTAACTCGCCTCATCTTCTCATCCCTAGCTCACTTGGTGGTGGTGTTGATTCAAGGCCTGAAGCTTCCAGGAGAGGCGGCGCAAGGTGGTTTTCAGCAGCTGGCGGAGGCGATTCGGGGATGTTTCGAGTTTTTGATGAGTATGGTGGTGGAATCAGTGAGCTTCATGGTGACAACAATGTTTGATATTGTGAAGGAAGGTGTGACAGGATCTGTGGATGTGTTTGGACAAATTTTGGTGACACTTTCTGAGAAATTGAAGACATCTTTTGATGAATCTATAGAATATGTTTCGGATATGTCTGGTGAAATTTCTGACATGGTCACAAATATGGTTGCTGAATTGTGGAATAACTACAAGGAAGCTGTTGGGTATGTTATGGAGAATGCTGCTGCTTAACTTTCTTGTTCTGTTTTTTTTCATATTTATTAACTAGATCCATATAAATTAACTACATGTATGTTCTAGTTTGTTTAAAAAAAAAACTACATATATGTACTAATGTTCTTAATCTTAAACATTTTGGTAGCTTTTTTTCCCTTTAATTTGTTTAGGTTTTGATGGTTGAATTAAATTTTCTTATGGAAAATTACAGAAAAATCACACAGATATTTAATTGCCAATTTTTTTTATCTACAGAAAAATACCATAGTGTTATATTACTTATAGATTCTTTATCTAATTTTTTTACCATAACTCACCAACATGTTATAATCTTGACAGAGAGTTTGAACTCACGACCTTACATTTAAGAAAGCTTGAATGAATATGTTTGATTCAGTAAAATAATAATAATAATAATAATAAAAAAAAAATGTGTTTGATGATGCCATTTGGGTTAGAAGGTCTGTGACCTTTATTTATTATATATCTTTTTCCTATTTGTTTATGTTCCAAGGATTGAAACCCAAAGCCATAGAGATCTTGTATCCAACTTCATACTATGTTATTCATGTCATAAATAGCATGTATATATATATATACACACACTCAATCCCTTATTATAAGCTTCAAATAACTACTTTGTGTTTATAAAAAAATCTAATAAAATTAGTTAGAAACAATAATTATGTCAGAAATATAACTTGTTTTCCTATTATACCCTTATTATTAAAGATGAAAGAGAATGTGTGGAGATGAGATAATGAGAGAGAATATGGTAAATAAGGATAATAAATAAAAAAGAAAATCATAGGGAAAAGATGAATAATGGGTAAAATTAGAAAAAATGCAATAAATATCCAGGCAAACCTTAAATGAAGCTTATATTTTGGGACGATCACATTTACTAATTTGAAGTTTATAAGTAGGGACGGAAAGAGTATATTATATGAGTGGATAGATGTCCAATTGTCCATAAACTCTTAGAATTCCTTTTATGATTTTTTTCTCTAAATTCCCTAAAGTCCTAAACTCTATATATATGCTCTCAATGAATGACTTGTGAGAGTTTCTTATGATTAATAAGATTATGTCTATATTTATTTCTTTACAATCATAGGTATAGATTTCAGTGTGTGGAAACTTATAAATAGAAGCTATATAAAAAGCATTGATAACCATGAATCACAAGCAAATGTGAAAGCTTTCTCGTCCAATTTCTTGTCTTGTTCATTCTTCTTCCCTCCATCTTTCTTATATTCTCTTATTTTCATTTATATACTTTTTAAAAAAGAAAAATATGGATACAAAACCAGATATGAAAAAAAAAAATAGGTTCGAAAGAAACTCACACTCCGAAAGTTTTAACTGAATTATTTAAAAAATTACACACTAGTGGCGGATTTAAGAACTCACTTACGATACATATATTGATAGTACAATGTTACTCCCTTTGTTTTTAAATATAAGATATATTTACTTAATTTGATTAATGAATAATATTAGTTAAAATCATATAATATTATCACAATACTCTTACCATCTACTTTTATTCCTACAATCCTTTTCTTCTTTGTTTATTGCTTCCTCCGTTCCTAAATATAGGACTTAGGTGATTTTTTTTTTAAATCCTAAGAAACCTAAATAAGTTACTTATAAAATGATTTGCTTGAATTTTTTCTCTAAACTATTTTATTTGACTCATAAACTAACATATAATTTAATAATACACAAAATACATTATGATTAAATAGTTTGTTTTGCTTGCCTAACTTCTCTAAAAAAAGTCAACTAGATCTTATATTTATGAACGGAGAAATTATTAAGGAGCATTAAAAGGGCTAATTTGGTGGAAAATTGATTTTTTTTAAAAAAAAAAGGTCTTATATTTATGACCAAACTTACCTCCTAAATAAATAAGTCATATTTTATGCTCAGTCCACAAGCTACTATTTTGGGTTTCTATTCACATCTATTCATTTCATATATATAGTTAAGTTCTATACATTTTTTTTTCACCTGTAAGTTCTATTCGTTCAAACCATGTTAAATAATGGTCTCGTATTTTTTTTTTTCATACATGTCACACCAAGTTTTATTTTCATGCAATTATTAATAAATATTATATTCATCTCAAAATTTTTATCTCTACTAATTCAGTTTTTTCCCTTTAGTTGATTTTTTAATGCTCAACATGCACTAAATAATTATTGATGTAGTAAAGATTGACAGAAGAATCAAATGAAGTTGAAAATTATAGATCAAATTCAAGAAAGGAAACAAAGATACGTTGGGACCGCAAATAAGACAATTTATAAATATAACACTCCATGTGCAGCAGCCAGCTCACATTGTGAAGAAGTGGATCATGGAGCTTCATCCAGAATCTAGTAGTAAGTAGTAACCTTCAAAGAATTTTGCCTACATTTTCCCCACTGCATTTTGAACCCGAGACGTTCTAGTGCTCGATTGACTTTCACGCAAGAGAGCCACTAAGAATTTTGCCTACATAACCTTATATATAAGGATAAAATTTTTAATAAAAGTTTAATTTTTTTAAGTTAAACTTTTAAAAAATTAAAAAATATTAGTTCAAAATGTCATACGTATATAAAAGGTCAAATACACATAAGACAGATTTGAGGAAAATGTTTGGTGTCATTGAATTAGAAAGGCCCAACTATTCTTATAGTAACCCACATGAGTGGGCAGATGAACTTGGGAAGGTTATAACTTTGGATAAGATGATAAGATCAACCAAGTTGTCCAACAGATAAATAAATTACTACCATCGATCAAAACTATCTAACATTAATTGGGTAAAAACTACATTAAAAGATGGGGGAAAGACTTGTGAGAATCCCTATTTTAAGATATATTTATCTAATTCGATTAATTAGGCAAGTTAGTTAAGATAGTTAATTTGACATATTTTAAACACCCTAATCATCTTTTATAATTACCTCAATCTCTTTCTTATTTGAGTATTATTGTGACAACATCAGTAAAGGTAAATTAGGAAAAAGTAAACAAATGAATACAAGGTTCTTTAACATTCTGTATCATGAAAAAAAAAAAAGATTCTATTTCAACAATAAATTATCTAAAACATTTTTTAAATATCATTTACTTTGATATTCCCTAAGTAATGAAGTAGTCGTTGGCCAAAAAAAAAAATTAAGTAGTCTTCTAACTACATAAACATCTTGATTTTCCAATTGAAGATGATTTTAAAAAATTTACAAAATTAACAATTTTAATTTACTTTTTTAGTCTTTGTAAAAGTGTTAATATGTTCTGTAAAAAGAAACGGAGGGAATATTAATTACCCTTGTGGCTATAAATATGAAGAGTCAAACAGTAACATCCATGAAAATTCAAGCAAACAGATGCTGACAGAAGGGAAAGCTGACCCCCTTGAAATTTCATATATTCTATATTTGATATGAGAATTTCAGGTCTGAGTTCCAGAATCACAGCTAAGAAATGGAGGAAAAAAAACTTAAAATGGCCTCTAATAAAGCTGTTCAATAATAATTACATTGGGTTTCATGATAGTGAGAAACTATACCAATTACCAGATAGAACTGGAAAAAAAAAAGGAAAAAGAAAAGAAAAAAAGCTTTTAGGTACATGTAACATGATGATAATTAGCATTTCAAGATCATACTTGATTGGTTGTTCAACTTGAATCAAGTCAGCTAAAGGCAGTGCCCACTCTGAAAAGGAGAAGACAGAGCCAAAAATGGAGGAGTTAAAATGTTAGGCTGCAATGGCTGAAAGGAGAATCCTGTTGTTGACTGTGGAATTCCAATTGGTTGGTGCTGAATTGAACTGTCCAACAGGAAAATGTCACGCATAAATGGATCTATGCCTTCTTTGAAAAACACATGCTCATGCATATTCCATTATTTAAAAGGGGCACACAATACTTTATGGCAAATTTCCTCTCTGGTTTATTATATAAGATCCAAAATTTTCAATTGGTCTATTTCTTTTTATAATACAATTTGAGCCTGTCTGAACAATAAATGAATTTCTATCAATTTTACCCCTATTCTTTCATCTTTTGAACAATAAATGCATTTTTATCAATTTTACCTCTATTCTTTCATCTTTTTCCCATGCATAGCCTTTCATCTTTTTCCTCACTATTTCTCTCTCACTTAACCTCTTAAAAATAAGAGTATATTCGGAGGGGGGAAAAAAAGTACATTCATTGCATATTTACTTTTAAATAATTTTAACAAATTTCTTAAACAACACAATTTGGTTATTTGGATCTTATCAAAAGAACCAAAGGGAGTATTTAGCAACAAGATGTCACAAGAATTAAGACTTAAATGCAGTTCTTTGTGTGTAAAATTGAAACAAGCACTAAGAGTCTGAGATTATAAAATCATCCATATATGAGTTGGAAATATAATGAAGAACTCACCCAAATGACAGAGACAACGAAGTCTCTGCTGAGGAGTGCACTCCATTTCGATCCGGAGACAAAAATGTCCAAAACACTAGAGCATACAATAAACCATACCTCACTATTGTCAACAAAAAGAAAAGCATATACCGGGGGGGAATCACAAAAGAGGGCAGAAAATTGAAGAAACAGTTCATTTAATCTACTAGGACCTAAAAAGTTCCGCACAAATTTAAAACTTAGACACTTTGAATTTGAGTTGATTACTGGCAAGCTAACTTATTTACACATATGTTTACCAATTTGGGTCAGACTGCCCAATTTGGGAAAAATTATTCTAACAAATTTACATACCACACCTCGTTAAATATGTAAAATAATATCACAATCATAATACTAATTCTAATTAGTTTCTAGTTAGATCTTAAAAAATTCTTTTTTATAGAAATTTACAGTTAGTGGGGGGCGTACTTCAGTGGGATAAATTGTCTTTTGTATCATAAAGGCGTTCACCAATCACCATTCAGCCCATCAAGTTTCTACAATGTTTATCACCTGTTTCAGTTTTTTCAAGATATAATTTGAAGGCTTTCTTCTAGTTAGATTTTGTACTCCTCTTATAATACAAATCCTTACTTAGGGTTAAAGAAAGAGACCTGTTGTCTTAAAGAATTTCTCTATATTAATCTAATCTTAAAGTTAAAAATCAGAAGCAACAAAATGTATATTAATTTGGTCATGCAAGATTCCCATAACAAAGATAATTAGAAAAAAGTACCTGATTGGTCTGGATGATCACTGAAGTCAGAACAGAACAGCACATTCTGCAATTTTAGCATGTGTTTAGTCAAAATATAGATATAGTTTCCCTTTTCGCATTAGGATTTCAATAAATAGAAAAAAAATTATGTGACGCAATATTCAAAGCAGCGGGGACCTACATCTCCCATGCCTTGCGATACATTGTGGTTCACATCTGCAGGAGAGTAAATAATTAGATGGTCCTGATACCCTGATTTGTCCAATTTTAGAATCAACTAAGAATAAAACTAGAAAACAAGCAGCCAACACAATTTTTGAGAACTGGATGGAATTTTTCAATAAGGAAAACAAAGAAACTGTAACAAGTAATCTGCCACACAGCAACAAATAGCAAACGAATTTATCGGAACTGAATAATCGAAGAACAATCACACATATCAATTGATGATCCTTTAAACTGGTCTTTGTTACTACTGTTAGCTTAAAAGTTCAAGAAGTGTTTACCCAGGTTTGAGCTGCTGGGATTTACAGCTAAAGTTAAGCCAAGAAAACAGTCATCGGGGTCAGGGCCAAAATCCTGCAACTTGAGCTCAAGATTTGGTTTTGCCCCTGTGAAGTAGAGCAGGAGGAAAGCAATAAATTAGGGCCAGAAACTTCAACCAAATAGTAATCATACTAAACCAAAATGGATTTAAACAATGGAAGATAGCGGGTCATAAAACAGAACAACAATGGAAATGCTCTTACTCTTGCTACTCAGCTTTAGTTCAAGTGGATCGCGAATTGGACACGGAACCCATGTACTCACCTGTTCAACATGAATCAGTAATTGAACCTCAAACTTAAAATAAGAAAATGGAATTGAAGATAAAAAAATTACATGGAAAAAAGGATGGTGCAGTGCATGATCTGCATCTGGCCTTCTTGATGGGTCCCATGATAACAGTTGCTACAAAAATGTAGCAGATATTATAAGACAACACTATTAACAGAGCCAGATTTTATGAGAAATTTAACATGTTTTTTTGGTAATCAACATATTTAAACATTGCCTGACAATTAACAGATAAATTGACCAAAACCTACCGTGATCAAATCTATAGCTTCCGAGCTAGCATTAGGAATTATATCAGAAAGCTTTGAAGGTGGAACCTATCCAAAAGCATCAGGTAAATTGAAGATGTAAAGTGTAAAAGATGAACAGAAAAACATATAATGTTAATAAAAAAGGGTTACAAAATCAGTCATGCCATAGAAACGCTTACCACTTCATGACCAACAATGTTTAATAGCCTCATGTTGTCAGCTCCCACAGGGAAAGAAGTCAAATCTGGTGTACCGAGAACACAATATATCTTGTACAGTTGATCTATTTCACTGCTCAAAGAGAAGAGGATTTCATGATATGAGACAGAAAGCTTACTAGTTCATTATTATGAAAAAATTTCTAGCCTGTAACCAAAACAGAAAAATAAAAGAAAAGAAAAGAAAAGTCTCTAGCCTAAAATCTTAACTTCATATTTCACTTCTGCAGGGTAGACCATCAGTATGGTGTAACATATAATAAGAAATACACGTGAATAACAACATCAAGGGAAAAAGTTTTGACTTTTTCTAATGCTGTGTGAGAACTTTAAAATAAGCAATTAAAAAGTTTTTATTTATTTAAAAGTTAATAATTTTGCTCAATCTGAATTTGAAAACACCTACAAATATAATGAAGCCCTGAAAGCAATATTTTCAATCAATGAAATAATTATCAAAAATCTCAACCTTAAATATTTCAATGTTAAGCCCCAACCACATATTCCAAATTACCACAAGATATGCCAAAGCGCAAAATCTCGTTACACTGAGGTTACTCGATACTTATACTAGAAAACGATTGACCATCCCCAGAAACAGTACTAAGATTATAAGCTTAAATAGATAGATTTATACTTCCCCCAATCATGTTAACATGCACAAACATAGCAAGCAGTCGTTTTAACAGAAAAAATAAACAAATATATTAAAGTACAGATAAAAGCACAAAAGATGAAACTGTTATCAACCAAATGCAGATAAATGTTCACTCTCACCTTCACATTTACAACACAAAACTGAAAAGCATAAAAAGGGCAGTGCAGGGTACCTTTCACCAGGGAATAAGGGGTTCATGGTGAAAAGCTCAGCTAATATAGCACCAGCTGCCCACATGTCTGAAAACAATAGCTATTCTTTATTCACCACTTCAAGAGTCCTCATGTAATTGAAAAAAAAAAGTTCCAAACAGGCTTGCAGTTATAATTACCAATATAATCACTTCCAAAAGTAGCACATTAATGTGTTATGTATGTCTACGTCTTAATATAACACAACGATAGGGCTTACTTCACAAATCATAAATTAATACAAAAAATCTAGGCACGCATCGATCATCTAATTTATTTTTTTAACTGTTAACTGATTATACACATGCAACATAGCCAATTGACATGGAGGATAATTATGAGAAACCCTCAGGAATAAAAGAGAAAAGAACTTCCTCTTAATTGCTCCTAAATTTTCGGCTCCTTGAATGACTCATTTTTCTCTGCCAAATAAGTCATGAACACTTTCAGTACAATCTAACTTCTTTGGACAGTGGGAAAAAAGGGTAAATGAGATTTTGGGAGGATCATCATTTCAGATCTGCTATTTTTAATAAGGGTGCATTGTTAGACTTAACCAATCAGCTCCTACTAGTAGTATGCTTTCAGGAGACCTGAAAAGTGAAGTCTGTCAAAATCAAGTTGAGACTAAAACTACAAATCATAGCTTCTTGCTTCAGAATCTGCAGGAGCCGAAAAACTATCCCAAAGATACTTCTTCAAGGCCATGCTTATAAGAATAAACCAGTTTATTGAGTGAAATGAATAAAATAAAATAAAAAAAACAAAAAACTGAATCCGGCGGAAATTAATGCTTAGTTGCTTACCAACAGCTGGAGTATAACAAGGAGACTGTAACAAAACTTCTGGAGCTCGATACCTGCATACACAAGCAGAATGAAAAGATGATAATGAAAAAGCAACTCCTTAAAGCGCATGCACTCACACACAATTCATATAAAATGCTGACTTTACACCAAAAACCATTACAAAGAGACTATTTATTCACATTCGTGGAGAACGAAAGACAAGAAAAGGAGGGCATAATAGAACATGACTTACCACCGTGTGGAAACATATTGAGTATAAGGAGGCATTGATGATACTTCTCTAGCCAGTCCAAAATCGGCAATTTTAAGAACATCATTTGTCACCAGCAAATTTTCTTTACAGAGAAAATAAGTACCATGAGAACATGACTTATTTGACACTATAAGTAGATTGGAGAAAAAAATTATAAATATGTGCCAAAAAAATCTGCTGTGGTGCAATATGTCTTACCCGGTTTCAAGTCCCGATGAAAGAATCCTTTCTTGTGCATGTGACTAAGACCCCGGAACACTTGCTTCATTAAGGAGCGTATCTCTTCCTCCGAAAAGGACTTTTGTCTGTCTTTTATTAATTGATAAAGATTACAATCCTGAAGAGAAGTTCAGTGTCAAAAGGTTGCAATAAATTAAAAATATAGACTCAAGGTGAAGCTCCAAGTCTTACTATTTTAGAACATATTCATTTCCTCATAAAATTTCAACCTTCCTCTTCAATACTTATATACTTACTTTATCAAAGTATGACTCACTTAAAATATGATCAATAATTTTTCAAAGTGATTTTAGTAATCATTATTTATATTGAACATTGAACATTGGAGGCATATTTTATGCACAAACATTCACAAAAGAAAATATAAAAAAAATGAAGAATATAAGCTCACTCACCATGTATTCGAATATGAAAAACATTTCATTATTTTCCTTGATAACCTCTCTCAACTTTATTATATTTGGGTGATTCATTTTCTGAAGGGCCTGCAAAAGGAATGCTACACACATGAGTAGACAAATAATAAATAATAACAGTTAAATATAAAATCTAATAATCATCCCTTGTAACTGCCAAAATTTACTGTATCATTTACCTTAACTTCTCTTAAATTTGTAAACTCTTCCCAGAAATAGAACTTTCTTTTCAACTTTTTGACAGCAACCTTGTCAAAAGCCAAAGAAAAAAGGGAAGATAGCATCAACAGATATTAGAAAATGAAAAAAAATCTGCGAGCACCAATGGTTTTAAAGCTGTCTATATAAAGCACAATCTACATATCAGCTCCAATGTATGTTTTAAGAGAGGAAAGTGGGGGCAGCAAGAAAGTAAAACACAATATATGAAGTTACAACATCTCTGAGCTAATTCACACACAGAAAGCCCAATTATACATCACACTGTTAAAATGGGTAACAATAAGGTGTCAAAAATGTTTATAACACAATGAAGGATGATTCAAAACAAGAATAAAAGATGAAGATATCAAGCATAAAATTGAAAGAACTGCTTACAATCTCGTATGTCCTCAAGTCACGGGCCTTATATACATGACCGCAGGAACCATCTCCAAGCTCTCTCAAAATTTTATATCTTGAAAGAAAGAGTCAAAAATATTAATCCGCTAGCAAAAAATGAGACCCCAACTACCATACAAAAGTCAAGCAGACAAAAACATCAACTAACCTTTCCATTTTTCAGAATCGCAACACTATGAACAATAAGTCTTCAAAAAGACAGAAACAAACTCCATGGAAGGATGTCTACACTGTCAACACAGTGTTGGCAATCATCAGTTTGTAGAAACGAGGTAACATCAAAAGGCAGCGCGAAGGATTTAATATCAAGAACAATCCACTTTTCACTGGAGAAGTGATTACAAAGCAGCAATGAGTCTGTCAACATGTTGCAATTCTCAGAACTCCAGTTGCCTAAGCATTATGTTTTGCATTTAATGGAAAATCCATAATGGTAACTTCAAAAAGTGCCCATTACTGAAAACAGGGAAATCAGCTGCAGTAGAAAACAAAAGGTTAACATCATACAAAACTTTGATAATTAGATCCCAGTAAGTAATAAGAATATATGGAAGTACGACCCCATTGTATTATATCAAAAGCCAAATCTGTGTAAATTATGGAATAGAAATTTGCAAGAATATTAGCTCCAGCAAGCAATAAGAATATATGGAAGTACTATTGAAATGTTTTTTAATATCCCACTGCACAAGACTCAATTTTGACTCATTATATCCCATACATACAGAACCCAGATAGAAAGTGGGGCAGTTTCAACAAATCGATAACTATAATCAGTCTCATATTAGCGTATAATAAATTTTATACGCAAGCAATGATTCAAATCAAAGACTCCGTCAAATCTACCAATGAAATTCAACTTTTCTAGGCCAACATATCATGAGCGGAAGTTTAAAAACAATCCAGATCA
Source organism: Mimosa bimucronata (assembly GCA_037074515.1). Lineage (NCBI taxonomy): Eukaryota > Viridiplantae > Streptophyta > Magnoliopsida > Fabales > Fabaceae > Mimosa > Mimosa bimucronata. Next base: position 44,910,239 of record CM073439.1, read on the forward strand.
AAGAATTTACTTCAGAGTGAAAAAGGTAAAAAAAAAAAAAATAGAATTCAGAAAATCGACTGAATTGAGCAAAAAGAAAGAAAGAAAGAAAGAAATGTTATCTTCAAAATATTCCGTACACAACCATCCTTTTTAAATACTGAACAATCAAAATAAAAATACTGACTAAATATGATTTTTCATTTTTTCACCCTGTCAAAAAACGTCATGTCCAATCCAACTTTTTTTTGTTTCAAAGGAAACCCAAACATATAAATCTTCCCACACTTTACATGATCACACAGAACTATTGCCACAAAAAAGAAAGAAAGAAAGAAAAAACCATTCTCCCCCGTAATCTCGAATTCTTGGAAACAAAAAAACGATCGTAGCAAAATTCGAGTTACATTTGAGTTAGTTCATCATCTAAGGATTAGATAAACAGAAAACAACAAAGGAAATTCTGAATTTACAGAACTAAGAGGAGAAAGAATTTGAAAGTGGAAGAACTCACCAGTTTTGATAAAAAAAAAAGGATAGAATCGAAGCAGAATCAAGAGATATTCAAGCACAGATCAGCAATGTAATGAAGTTCTTCGGTGAATAAAACAAGATAATGGATGGTAGAGAGAGAGGGAGAGAGTAATCGTAGAGAGAGAAACTTTTAGAGAGAGAGAATTTGGATTTCTGAAGAAGCCATAAGAGAGAGAGGATTCCATGGAAGAAACGGAGGAGAAGAAACCAAAGAAATATATTAAAAAGGGCTTTATTATTAAAATATTAATTAAAATATGTTGGCGAAATATTCTAACGATTTTTATTTTTATTATTTTATTTAATATTTTATTCCTTCTTAAAATTTAAAAATAGAAATTGCTTGGCTGTGGTGGGGAAGGGACGGTGGTCCCCGCTTTGATATGAAATTAACATTTTATTCCGGGAAGAATTAAAAAATTAATTTCATTGAATGACAATTTTACCCTCCAACTATTTCCTATTTACTGAAATGGCATATCATGCAGACAAATATGCCACTACATTGAGCAGTAAAATGACATTACAGCCCTTCGGTAGCGATCTTATGTCTATTTTACCCTCTCAAAGATAGTACATAGGTACTTAGTAGTTGTGAAATACTCAAAATGGGCGTATGGTAAGAAATGTGTACACCACTTTGGGGAGGCATGTGTACAACTCTACAAATAAATGAAGGTTGGTGAAATTTACATATATTGATAGAAAAAAGGGTTTGCTTGACATATTCAAGATCACATAAGGATAGACCCAAGTTGATAATGAGTTAGGAGGATAGTCCTTAGATTTTAGATGAGTCCAATCATTTTCCTAAAATTCCTTGATAAAAAAGGTATGTGTGCCAATTAATAATTAGAGGATTATGATAAGATTTTATGAAATGAATATAATCATCAAAATGTACTAATTTTTTTTGGACATAACATCAAAATGTACTAATTACAAGTGAGTAGTGTGGAAGTAATGTCATTTTTTACACTAAAATTCAAGTTGAATTTTTTTTTTTTGGAGATAAAGAAAATAAAATAGATGATGAAATGTCAATATGTGATACATATAATTAGATTATAAGATATTTTATAAGTAAAATAAATTAGTTTTGAGATAAAAAAATAATTATAAACAATTAAAACTGATTTATTTTGCATCATATATTTTTCTATAAAAATCAACTTAATCTTATAATTAGGATCCGTGGAATAGTTATTATAAGACTTTTTTGGTGATTTTTATTAGGACATTATAATCTCCCACTATTAGTCACAGATGCAATCCTCCAAAGCCATCATCATATCACTAAAAAGTTGTATAATACTCCCTCCAGTCCTAATTATAAGATCACTTTGACTTTTTTTGAAAAAATTAAGGATGCAAAATTAATCATTTTAAATTGTCTATAGTTATCTTTTTTTCTCAAAACTAATTTATTCTACTTATAAAGTAATCTATAATCTAATTACATGTCCCATTTGTTATAATTTAGTGGTCTAATTTGCTTCCTTAACTTCCACAAAAAGAAGTCAAAGTGATCTTATATTTAGGATCGGGGGGAGTAAGTATTGTATAAAAAAAATTTTTATAATAAGTAAACAACGTCAAATTACTTCTTTCGAACAAAAAAAACAACATTAAATGACTAGATTTGCACACAAAATAACAAGGGAAAATTTCAATTTACCCCCATAATAAGCAATTAATGTCAGATTCCCCCCAAAACATTCTGAAATTTCACTGCACCCCTAAGGGACTAAAGTGAAATTAAATGTTTCAGTTAAAAGACTAAAATGTCCTTATGAATTTTGTACTGGATTTCCAAGACACATATGAAGAATTTCTAAGACATCTATTGGAAATTTCCAAGACGCATATGAGGGAACTTTTCAAAACATTTGTGCTTATTTTCAACATTAATGTGAGTATTTTTAAGTCTCAAAAATCATGGAATTCAACACTAAAACATCCAAAATTTTACAACTATATTTCCAAGACACATATGAAAAATTTCCAAAACACATATGGAGAATTTCCAAGACACATATGAGAAATTTCCAAAACGTTTGTACTTCTTTCAATAAGGACATTTTGGTCTTTTAGCTAAAACATTTAATTTCACTTTAGTCCCTTGGGGGTGCAGTGAAATTTCAGAATGTTTTGGGGGGAATCTGACATTAATTGCTTATTATGGGGGTAAAATGAAATTTTCCCAAATAACAATCCATCGCATATTAGCAAGTCAATGGACAATTTAGTAATCAAATTGCTTGTGTAGGATTTGACAATAATTCTCCCTTATAACAATTAGTTTGATTCGCTCTTGTCAGAATTATCTGATTTACCGTTTTTACGTTTCTATCCAATCAAAATGTGTCATGAGTCACTTAAATTCGTAATAATTGTAGAGTCGGTTAAACTCACGAGTTTATACACCAAGTTTACTGTTTTTAAGTTTCTAACTTACGAAATGATCTTGTCAATTTGCTCTAAATTTCAAGTTAATTATTTTTATTTGATCATATTCAATGAATTGATATATAAATTTTATATTAAATTCTTTAACAAATTTGATAAAGTATGAATATTGATATATTTAATATCAATTAGTCACATCTAAAATACATTTAAGTCAAATTATTATTATTATTCGTATATTTAATTTAATTACATATTTTAAACACGTATTTATTATAAAAGTAAACTTTTAAGAGTTTATCATTCGAGTTCATGATCCAATTTTCCATTCTTATGATCAATTTACTTAAAATCACAACAAGTTTGACAACCTTGATTTGATCCTAAATGTGATACTACTACCTCTATAGTTTAAAAATAGGGTTAAGGTCCATTGCCCCAAAAGTAACCGCAAAAGAGCGTTGAGTATCTGAAAGTAACTAAAAGAGCATTTTCACCCCGAAAGTAACCAAATCATAGCAAATTTACCCCAAATGTTAAAATCGTTTAGCTTGACCGTTAAATATTCCTATTTGACCCACAATTGCTGACGTGGCTCTGTCATCATATACACATCATCATTTAAATGTCTATTTTTACCCTGGAAGTAACCATCAATGAGCATTTTTTCCCCAAAAGTATCCAAATCATAGCAAATTTATACAGATCATTATTCAAAGTTAAGTAAATTGTTAAAGAACATATGATACTCTACAATACAACCAATAAGTCATCTCATCACATACCTCATCACCATAAGTCATTTAAATTACATCTAGAAGAATTAAAAGAAGGAGAAAAGAAAAATGGGGCAATTGCACTCAGGTCTTAAGTAAAAGATTTAATTTCAAAGAGGTCCCAATAAGTTGTTAATGACAACTACTGACAATTGAAATAATCTTGATTAATAAGTGAAAAAGTTGTCAATGGACCTGTCTGATATTAAATCTCTTACTTAGGACTTGAGTGCAATTGTCCCAAGAAAAATGAAAAGTATCACCAACTCTCCTCCTCCCTTCTCCACACAGACTAGCTTCATTATCATCATCTTCCTTTTTCAGTATCAAAAATAACAAAAATAAACCTTAACCCTTTAATTAATTTATATTATTTTTTAAACAATAAAAATGTCAATTATGCATAATCTCATAATTTAATTCTCTTTAACCACTATTTAATGTGTTTTAGTGAGGGGTATTCAACCAATGCTAGCTAGTTCATCAAATATTGTGTTACTTAAATGACTTATGGTGATGAACTCTGTGATGAAATAGATTATTGGGTGCAATATGGAGGGCCACATGTTATTTTACAGTTTAACTTAACTTCGAATAACAATTCGGACAAATATAATACGATTTGATTACTTCCGGGTAAAAAGTTCTTGATTATTATTTTCAAGGCAAAAATTGACCTTTAAATGATAACATATATATTGTGACGTAGCCAAGTCAGTATGTGTAGGTTAAAAAGGATTATTTAACGGTCAAATTTAACATTTTTAATATTTAGGGTAAATTTGTCATGATTTGGTTATTTCCGGGGCAAAAAAACTCCTCTGGTTATTTCCTGATACTCGGCACTCTTTTGCGTTTACTTCCAGGGCAAAAATGGACCTTAACCCTTGAAAAAATACTTTCTTATAATTACAACGTTCATTTATGAAATGGGGAATATAGTATCCTACTAATTTTATTATCCGATGATCCCATACATTTTGAAGTTGAATATACACTTTGCTTTTTAAATTTTTAATTTTTTTCTGATTATCCCTATTAAAGAAACATGCATGTATTATTATAAATAGCTAACTTAATTAATTTTTAAATATTTATGAATTATATACTTATCTGTTAACTTCACTCAAAACAAGAATGAGTATATAGTATAGGTATTAGGTATCCCTTTTTATGTACATTGATTGAGTAGGGAGTGTTTGGATTATCTTCAAATAAATGTTTTCATGACTCATTTCACATATTTATCTATGACATCATAAAATAATTTAGAATAAGCTAAATCCAAAAAAATCACTTGTGATTTAACAAATTAATACTTATGTTATTTACAACTTGTTTTAAATGTGAACGACATAATGTTTTTTAAACCTTCAAAAAGGGGTTCATAAAAATTGCTAATAGTAAAATTATTATCATCACTCAAAATTGATATTAGTGGTTATTGTTTATGAATAGCACAATTTATTGTGCATTTTATGACATATAATATACTAATATAACATAATTTGTAGGGTTAAGGGTCAAAAATACACATGTGATTTTGTCAAAAGTTTATCCAGCACCAAATGTTATTTTTTGGACAAAAAATACACATGACCTTTCAAATTAGATCAAAAATACACATCTAGAGTTAAATTAGGGTAGAAAATACACATGTGATTTTGTAAAAAGGTTCATCTAGCACCAAATGTTTTTTTTTTTTAAATATAATTGTAAATGTGACTTTTGATCCAATTTAGAAACTCATGTGTATTTTTGGTCTAAAAAAAACATTTGGTGCTAGATGAACTTTTGACAAAATCATATATGTATTTTGACCCTTAACCCTAATTTGTAAGACATACTTCCTTTAAAAAAAAAATCTTATTTTTTAATCATTATTTGACCTTATCAAATTCATTTATTGTCGGTTTAAACTAGGAGTATTTTTCAAGGGAACGCTCTTTATATTCACACTACCTCAGACTCAAAACTCCATATCTAAGCAGCCAAGATCTATCATATTAGGACCAATGTATGTTGGTAAAATGTGATCTTTTATGCTTATATATTTGGAATCATGATTTGATACCCAAAAACACTTATTTATGCCATTCCAAACAAAAATATTTTCACGCGTATAACATAAAAGCACTTTAATTTAAAATTAAAAGAAGCCATCCAAAATAAAGCAACGATAGGGTAAATGACTCATTCAAATAGTTAGTTTATGGATTTACCACGTGACGCAAGTGTCGCTAGCCTTCTAGAAATTCTCCGAAGTGTGGGACTTTGAATATCTGATAATTCTCCATGCCACTCCTATTTGAGCTTGTTTGCGACACAATCTGAATCTTTAAAAAACAGGTCTAGCAAGAAGCAAATGCTTGTATTCTAGAATTATGATAGGATTAAAGGTAAATATGCAATTTTAATAATAAATATTTGTGTCACGAGCATCTGGCACCATAAAATTTTTTAAGGAGCAGATATGCACATAAACATCATAAAATGGAGTAATTTTAAAACAAACCATAACACCATTATACTTTTGTTAATTTTTAGATTTGTGGGCCCCACATGAATTAATTTTATATGATTATAATTTATGTTTTTTCTTCTCAAAAAAACTTTATGGTGTGAGATACTTCTAACACAAAACTTTGTTATTAAAATTGCATATTTACCCTTTTAAATAATTACAATTAATTAATGTGGGACCCACAAACTAAAAAATAACAGAAATTTAATGGTGTTAGGGTTTATGTTAAAATCACTTCATTTTATAAATTTTGTATGCAATTTTGTTCATCGAAAAACTTTATGCTGCCAGACGCTATTGACACTAAACTTTGTTATTAAAAGTACACATTTACTCTAGAGTTGAGCAAACTTTTTGGCTTTTTTTTCTTTAAAGTAAATATTTAGAGTCTGATTTTTCAATATATCATTTAAATAATTTTTTGTCAAGCTAATCTTTTTACAAGTATGTCAAAACATAAAATATATTATGTGAATTAACTTTTCTAATAAGATGTGGTTAAACTCACAAGTGGAATCTTCGATTTTACCATATTTACCGCTATATCTAATCAATACGTGCAACGAGTCACTTAAATATTTAGTAGTTGTAAACATGGTTAAACCCACGAGTTTACACACATGATTTAACTTTTTTTACGTTTCTACCTTACGAATAGCCGTGTCGATTTGCTCTAAATCTAATGTTAATTATTTTTATTTGAAAATATTCAATGAATTTATATATACATTTTATATAAATTTTTTTATTGAGTTTGCTAAAGTATGAATGTTTATATATTTAATATCAATTATTCGTATTTAAAATATATTTAAGTCAAACTATTGATAATTTTTTGTATTTCTTATTTAATTATATACTTTAAACATGTATTTATTAATAAAAATAAACTCTTACAATTTTACGATTTGAGTTTACGATCCGATTTTACATTTTTATCATGAGTTCACTAAACTCACGATTTTAGCAACCTTAAGCACAAGAATCATTCAATAAAAGCAATTATATTTAAGATATTTCAGTTACTAAATGTGGTAACTTTAGTTGTGAAAATTTGGATATTCATAATGATTCTCACCCCATCTTTTACAATTGTGTTAAGATAAAAACTGCTCTTTTTACCCCAAAAAAAAAAAACTGCTTTTTACATATGATTGATTAAATCAAGCCCTTTGTTTTTTAAACTATGTTTCAAACGAAAATAACTTTAGAAGGGAACTTCACAAACTTTTTGGTTTAGAAAATTTAAATTATAGTTTTTTGAAACCCAAACAAAAAACCCCTTAAACAGTTAAAACTAGTATTTCCTAGAAATAATGAGAGTAAAAGATAAATCCGTCCACACTATATTCTTACATATACAAAGGAAGAGAAATTCTTTCATTAAACCTACATGTTATTTATAGTTTGTCCATCAAATCACATCATTTAATTAAGTATTACATGATATTTAATAAATTAGTCTCACTGTTTTCTCTTCATAAAATTGCTCTGTTCTCCCTCCAACTAATTTTCTCTCACACGTATTAAACGATACAATCTGGGTGTATTCTATTTGGACATGACATAAATGACGTGGTGCCCAAGTTTATACAAAAATTTTCGAACGAATCCAGCCCCCTAAATTAGTAGGAAATTCGATACTTTGCAAGCCCTTAATATATAAAGTATATTTAGATAAATATAAAGGGAAAATGCATGATGAATATGAATAAGGAAAGCAATAATAATGAATTCAAATTAGTCAGCTTGAAGATACACTGACAAGATTCATTGTATCTCATTTTATGTTTTTAATTTTTTGTTACAAATTTATATATATAAATTTGATAAGCCGTACGTGAATAATAACTTTGGAAGCCACTCATAACTTTAGTTATTGGAAAGGTTTACATTGATATGGACAAAACTTAGATCAAATTCCTTATATTAATTATGTAAAATTATCCCATTATGTATGATCATGTGTCCTATTTTTTTTTTTTAATGTAGGGTTATGATGAGTAAACGGTAATGTTTCAAAAATCGAGCATATAGACCTTTGTAATAAGAGAACTTTACATAATGAATATAGGAAACTTAATACAAATATTGTCTATTCATAAACTATTTTTCTATAAAAATCTTAACTTTTCAAGTATGTTAATTACTTGAATAGATAATAGACAATTATAATTTTTTGTATTTAAGTGGTAAACACTTGAACATCATATTAGAAATAAATAGTTTATAAATTTGATCATTGTAACTATTTTTCTCTTAATTTGAAACAATTTTATAAAACTATTTTATAGGGTTAAGGGTTAAAAATACACATGTGATTTTGTCAAAAGTTTATCCAGCACCAAATGTTATTTTTTGGACAAAAAATACACATAACCTTTCAAATTATATCTAAAATACACATCTAGATTTAAATTAGGGTAAAAAATTTACATGTAATTTTGTAAAAATGTTCCTTCAGTACCAAGTGTTTTTTTTTTAAATATGACTGTAAATGTGACTTTTGATCCAATTTAAAAACTCATGTGTATTTTTTATCAAAAAAAATATTTGGTGCTGGATGAACTTTTAATAAAATTATATGTGCATATTTTACCATTAACCCTATTTTATATAACCAACTCTTGTCGGCATGAGTGGTAAAGCTCTTGCTGGGGGAAAAAAAAGGAAGGTAAAGCTATTGTTACCAAAAATGGCCGAGATTTCGAATTCCAATCTTCAAGGAAAGGGTCTGTTTTTGTCCTTAGTAGCTAGTACACTCAAAGGGTATTGATCTCTACTATCGATGAGCATGCTCATTGTAACCAATATAGAACTTAGAACTTGACAAAATAACATATGTTCTTTTTGTTGAAATATTGTCCACATTTATTATTTGATAGTGTTTCAAATAAGATAACTTCTACAAGGTCAAAAAAATAAAAAATTCTAATTACGCATACATGTGCCTAGAAATAAAGTAGTATAGTGAGTGTGTTTAAAATAATAAACCTATTGTATGGATAGTAACCACCGCTGTTAGTAGTTGTTGACAAGTTGGTTTATACTGTAATTTTTTTTTTTTTAAAAAAAAAGATACAGGTTGTTATTATTTCAGTAGTTCATAATATAAATCATATTCTAGTTGAAAAAAATATATTAAAATGTAAGTTTTCATGTTGCATCATTAAAAGTTGTATAAAAATTGTTTTGATTTCCATCTTTACCCTCATAAATACATCTTCTTTTTTTAAAAAATATTAATACTATATATCCTCTAATTGGGAATTAAGAAGAAGAATATGTTTGGAATATTTGAATAAAGCAATTAATAATGTTACATGAGTTTTTTGACAGAGTTATTTATATTTAAGACCATAAATTTTCTATAAAGCACGGCTTAAATTATGGGCTGAAGTAAGTCGCATTCAACTATTTTATCGTAACAAAAAAGATGTGGTTACATTTTGTTTGCAAATAAAAAAATTACTAACCCGCTTCTAATTTCTAAATACAAGAATGTGTAAATTTCCACAAAGTTGATTTATGTTTAGGACTCGGGAGAGTAGTGTATTTACCTCTATTAAAAACCATTGATTAAAGGAAAAGAAAAAAATTGCATCAAATTGTAAACAGGGCAATTTAAAATTAATACAAAATTTGATGCAGTATAAGAAAGAGCACATAACACTTTTAGAAAGGAATTTATAACATGAAACATGGGTAGTTGTAACTTGTAACTGATATATTTATATATATATAGATATAACAAAAAAAAGTGACAAACACACACACACATAATTTTTGTTATTCTTAAAAATACAAAAAAAAAAAAAAACTACTATAATATAATCAAATTAAACAAGGTATCTTTTATTCCCCTTCCCTCCCTCACTCACATTTATCCCCCCATTTAATCCACTAAATATTTCTGTTTTTTTCTTATCCTAAGCACTTACTTTTGTAACATTCAAATTGAAATGCCATTAAATGCTGGAGATTCTAATTTAAATGGCATTAAATGTTTGAGATTCGCATTTAAATCATTTTTTGCGAGTGGAACTTACTCTTATAATTGTGAATAAATCATTTTAATTTTTTAAATCCTCCATAAAAAAAAGTGAAAGTCTTGCACCCAACATACTCAGCATACTTGTTAGAGAGTGTCAAATTCACGACATCAAGCTGTAGAAAAGCTTCAATGAGGTATTTAATGTTAACGGATTAGAACTCGGAAATACCCAACAATATAATGGTGTTAGTTGAATTCAGACATTGAATTTTATGTAATAGCCTCAAGGCATAAACGAAGGGCTTGGGGAAAAAAGTCATGAATCAAAGACTATAGTTTTAATGACGCGGTTGTGGTTATGGTTTCTCACTTGGTCCCTTAACCAAGTGGTGAGGGCTCGAATCTCACCCTTAGATATGGAGAGCATTTTGTGTCTAGTCGTTTACCCTTAATCGGAGGACTATAATGAAGAGATTAGTCATTACTATTGACGATGAATACTTTTAGTTTAATAAAAAAAGACTGTACTTTCAAGTTCTCATAAATTAAGGGGTGTGAAAAAAGTAATAAATCAATTATACGTGTATACCATTGCCAACACTATGATGGATTATTGGGGTTGGAAAATGAAAGTAAAAAGAAGAGATAAAATAATTGAATTGTTTATAGAGAGAAAGAGGTCGAATTGTTAAGAAGGGATCGACTCGTGTTATCCACAAGACTTGGGCTTCAATAATAGAGAGAAAGTATATTCAAATGCCAAAGCCTTTATTTTCTTTATGCGAATATTCACCTCTTATTTCTATCAGATTTGAGAATTGGAATCCTCCTTTTGACTAATTGTGTCTCCTTTTTAATATATTGAATCCCTCTCTGTAAAAAAACTTTAGCAAGCAATTTTCAAATGCATATTATATATTAAGTTACATTTATATTTTATACTTAGAGTTAAACTAAATATTTCCAATAGAATGAGTATTTCGAATTCCAATTTTTAATACCACACAGAAAAGGGACAAAGTGACAAATACAAAGGCTAACATTAACAAAGTACAGTGAAAGATCACAAAGTCCAACATAAAACTAATCAAATCTCATAAAAAACCACAAAACACCTGAACCTAAGTTAAAGATCCAGGGGAGGCTGCTAATCATATTCTAGTTTAATGGTATACAAATTTTATTCTGCTTTTCATGGAGGTTTTGAATTCACAATCATTTTCTTTAAGAAAAAAGTATTAGGTGTCATTGAATAACCATCCTTTGAAGTGTAGTATCTTTGTAAGATCATCTTATACTCCTCTAATCCTAAATGTAATATCCATTTATCTAATTTGATTGTATTGAGGATACTAATTAAATTATTTAAAATGATATATGTTTTTTTTTTCTAAGCGCTATAATTATCTTCCTTAACTCACTCTCCCTCCCTCTGTGATTTTTCTTTAAGGGAGTATCATCAATAGAGCCTGTAATTTAAAAAAATTGAAAGCAATTAGAAATATGTGATATATTTAGTTATAATATTAACTTTCCAAATACATCATACATTAGGGATCAAATATACAGAAACTTCTTTTAACATGGCTCAATCCAAAATTTATTTATTTCAATTAAATAAGATAAACCTTATAAAAAATTCTGATGGCGCTTCATCATCAAATTAAGACTCTGGGACAAGGATAATCAAATATTTATTTGCCCATTTGTTTCATGATATATCAATTATTCGATACCCCATTGTCTCCTATAAATGGACAAGATCAATCACTCTACTCATCATATCGCGTCCCTTTAAATTTTTATTCATATCTCACACTAAATTTCATTTTTTTTTTCTGGTGTGATTTAATTTAATTATTTTTATTTTTATTTTTTTGATATAATTTCATTTTTTTATTAACAGTATGAGTATATTGTATATCTCGGGTTGCAATGTTTCAAGAAAATTGCTTTATATTCTGTAAGTTTGACTAAAACCAAGTTATCGTAATTCCATTTTTCATGGATTAAGGTAATATATTACTTAAGAGTTGCGATTAATTTAATTAGTTGATGAGGTTGTTGACTTGTTGCGTTCAATACTGTGTTGAGCTTGAGAAAAACCGGTTTTTTGTGTGGAACCATTCTTTTTTGTTTCTTTAAAAAAAAAAAAAAAACTGCTTAGTAATTTGAGGGCTATCTTAGTCATGAAGGAAGATTAAAAGAAAAAGGAAAAATTATAACGGGCCTTGTAAAGTCAAATTCAACCACTAAAAAAAGAAAAAAAGCAGGATTTATGTGGCTTTGAATAGAAACAGTATAATTTCAGAACTAATAATTGTAAATCAATGGTATATTGGCGCATAAAGTGTGGTTTGTATTTAGAGTTGAAAAGGACAAAAAGTAGGCCAACCTACTAAATGCAAGGCACCAAACTTGTAAACCATGTGGGGCGAACCAAATCAGCCTATCTTTTGTAATGGGCTAGCCCACCAATGATGGGCTTATGGGTGTTCATGAGGCCCTCAAAAGTACGATCCGAGCCGTGTAAACCTATGCCGGTCCGGTCTAGGGAAAAGTGGTTTGTGCCAGATAGATTAGACTGACTCTTCGTGTAGCACTTAGTATATAGGGGTCTAAGTAATCAAATCAACGTTCGAATCCCAATTAGTAGAAATTAAGGTTCAAAAAATCGGACCGGACATCGAACCGGATGAAGCACTGGTTTAAGGGTTAATGGTCGGATCGGGGTCGGACCGGGTCAGACCGTTTATATTAAAATAATAAAATTTTATTGATTTTAACATTAATAATCTGTAATATCAAAATGTAAACATAGATAAGTATGCATAATTCATCAAACATGAATATTTTGATGTTTCTATAGAGGGAAAAATATAAAATATTAGTTGAGTACATTTGAAAATAAATATTATTCTACAATCCACAGACTAAAATACAAATACTAAGAGCAATAACAATTAAATACTAAACATATGCAAGTATAATAGTATTTAAAATATTATAATTTCCTTATTTCTAAAATTAAGTGAAGTGAAAGTTGGTAATTAGGTGAATTATAACAAAATAAAAAAATCAAATTTTAAAAAAAAGAAAAGAAAAGAAAATGATAGAACCGGTTCAACCCCTGGTTCTGGCCGGTTTTCCCGGTTTTGAGCGGGTTGAACCGGTTCTCCGCCGGTTCAACTGCCTTCCCGGGTTAAAGGGGCACCCGGACCGGTCTTGTGGCCGGTTCACGGTTGAACCGGTCCGACCGCCCGGTCAACAAACCTTGGTAGAAATACTCATATTTCGTTTTCCATAGTGTCTCGAATAGAATTGTTTTTTTTTTCTTTTGAACTGAATGAATAGAATTGTTTAGAGTAGAAGGATACTTGTGTTTTGATGAAAAAAAAAAAAAGAAAAGAAAAAGAAGGATACTTATGTTTAACCGAAAAACAATATTTAATAGTTAACACAAAAAATCTGATTCCATTGATTTTTTTTTTATATATAAACAAATTTAATTACTAAAGGAACTTTCCTTCCCATTATTTCCATAAAATACCAAATTCTCATAAATTTAGGAGGTAGGATAGGACGGTAATCAGCAATAAAGTTTGTTTCTTGTTTTGGCCAAAGTAAGAAGCAATAGGTTGCTTCATCATTGTTGGTTATTTCCGTGCACGAAAACCTTCTGGCCATTGCGAGCTCTATTCTCACTTATTTGACTTTTTTACTTTTCAAGATGTGAAATGTCGGTGAACAGTTCATGCATAGGTTAGAAATTTTACCAGTAAGCATTAAGAAGGACTTTGTGTGTGTGTGTGTGTGTTTTTTTTTTTTGGATACATTTGTGTGTTTTTACATGATCATCATTCTTACATCTAGTTAGATGATATCGTGTGTCCTATTTTAATTTATTCTATGTGGATTTATACTTAAATCACAATCTTTAAAAATAAGACACATGATGACATATGATTAAAGAATTTGATGGAATGAATATAAAGAAATATAATAATTACTATTACTGTGTAGAGTTTTAGACATAGAAAGCAACAGTACTAAATTCATGCCACTTAGATCAATAAAATTTTTAAATATGAATTTTTACTGATTTTTCCCAATATTTACTACCCAAAACATTTGAGAATTGTCTATAGATTTGAATGCAACCTATCTCTAGTGGGTATAACTCTTCAATTTTTTGTGCAACCTATCTTCATCTGTGACAGAACACAAAAAATTTGCATGTAGATGAAAATATGTTGCTCTCGCTCAAAGGCTTTGGTCTTTATTTGCATTCGAACCATTTAATTTTCATGGAGGGATTTTTTAGTAAATTTTTCATATATAGAATTGGTTAATAAAGTCAACAAATGTTGGTTTAGTGGACAAGAAGAAGTTGACCAATAACCTACAAGTCATGAGTTTAAATCTCATTGTTGATGTGAAGACTTTTTTACTAACGATATAAGAAAGCCCGATAAATTGAGAGAATGGATACCTATTGTTTCCTTCATTTCCTAAAAGTGTTCAATTGTTGCCCGAACTCTAGGGAAGGGTCATAAGCTACCCAGTCGGAGTGGCCTTCGACGGCAAAATCTCTAGCCAAGGGAAATTGGATATTTGTTTATAAAGAATTAGATATATATGCAAATGAGACATTTGCTCGTGAAGAGTTGACACTTGTTTATGATGCTTCGTCCACCGGGAATTTGACACTCGTTCATGAAGAATTTGACACTTATAAAATGGGACACTTGTTTATGAAGAGTTTGATACTCATTCATAAAGTTAAAACATTTTTTTCATAGAGCACGACCACTTTCCATAATTGTTTGTGAAGAGTTAGACACTTGCAAATGAGATTTGTATTCCTGAAAAATTAAACACTTATTCAAAAGAGTTAGTCACTTGTTAATGGAGTTCAGGCCCCATGAAGTTACACAATTGTTTATCAAGAGTTAGACACTTACAAATTAAACACTTGTGCATCTGTAAGTGTCTAACTCTTTATACACAAGTGTGAAGTGTCAATTGGCATATTGATTATTATAACTTACCCAAAATAATGCTAGGCCTATTATAACAGCCCTTGCAAAAGATATTTTGGGCGAACCCCGTAGTTAATATTATCCAGCCTTATCCATTTTCTGGGCCCAAATGTTTATTAAAAGTCCAATAGATAACCATTGCATATTTAATGGTCATGAACTACACAGCCCATTTATTAAACCCCATGTATAATACGTCGAAAAAAAATGTACGGTTAGGGATTTAAAGCTAGAGGAATTCTTGTGTAAACATGATGCACCACGTTATTTGTGGTTTGATCAATCACAAGTAAATATATAAAGTTTGATGTAAAATATTTAATCTGATTTGGCACTTTAAAAAAAATTAACTTGCACATAAAAAAAATTTAAATATCATGTTTTCAATTTTTTTATTTTTAAAGTCGAAAAAAAAAATTTATCAATTAGTTGATTTTTTTAGGGTGCTATGTCATATTAAAAAGTACACATTAGATCAAATATGTTTAATTGTGATTAGTTTGATCACAAATGACCAGGTTCACGCAAAAATTTCTCTTAAAACTAACACTTTAAAAGTTAATTATTTGATTTAACGTTATAATGACGCAAATTTTTTTTTTGAAAAATAATTTTTCTGGAGTTGATGAATGGTTTATGATTTTGAGGAATTATGCCATGTTTTTAATGGCTAGATCTTAGTAACTGGAAAATTTAAAATTACAATTGAGTTTTATGGACTTAAGCATAGCTTAACTTTTGGAGAAATTTTTAGATGAAGCTGGTTTATCACGTCATTTGTAATCTCTCCAATTGTAAGGAGACACGTAGTGCATGACGTGGATTTTTTTAATATAACTGGGCACTATAAAACAATTAGTTGAGAGATAAATTTTTTTTCTCTTTTCTATTTTTTTTAATTTTGTACGTTAAAAAAAATTGTCTATTAACTAATTATTTTATGGTTCCCAATTAGATTAAAAAATCCACATCATACACTGCATGTCTCCTTGTGATCGGAGAGATTACAAATAATGTGGCGAACCTGATTCAACTAAGAATTTCTCTTATTTTCGAGCTTAAGTTGGCTCATTTTTTAATATTAAATAAATTTATTTCTACATTTTGATGTTTCTTTTAAAAATAAAATTTATTCATTTTTATTCCATTAAATACAAGGCTAAGTTCATTAAAACGAGCCTTTTTTTTAAATAATGTTAAAATATACCTTTGATCCTTTAACCTTGCACTAAGTTGAGTTTTGTTCGCTTAAGTTTGAAAAGTATAATTTTAATCATTTTTTACTAATATTGTCAATTTTAGTTAACAGATTATTCTGATTCAGCAGATCTAAATAATGATTTTACACTTAAATATTGATAAAATAAGGATAAATTTTAGAATATAAAATGATTATATTGAAGAATTAAAGTTTAAGTGTATTTTGTAGTATTGAACCACAGAATTATCGCTTAAATTTGTTGGATTAAAATATTTTGTTAACTAAAACTAACCGTGTTAATACAAAGTGACTAAAAATATGTTTTTCAAAGTTAAGGGATCAAAAGTTCATCTAATACAAAAATAAAGGACAAAAATATATTTTAGCCAAAAATTAATCTAATCTGGGTTTAGTACCATATTTTAATTAAATTATATTTTGCCACTACGAACATAAGAGATATTCGTTTACTAGCGAACATATTAGATCATATAGATGGTGGGCCTATAGGCAGTCAGCGCTTCAATGAATAATACAGCATCATTGACTAGTGGTTGCATGTTATTCACACCTACCTTTCTTTTGGATGTTTCTTATAACATATTGATTTTTTTTTTATTTATGATGGGTGTGAATACTGGTAACCTTACGTGTCAGTGTATAAATTTGCTCTGAAAATAACCACTAAAGAGGATTGAGTATATGAAAGTTTTTTGACAAGCAATTTTGTCCAAGAAATGTTAAAAAAAATGAGCAAATTATACCTCACCAGTTAATATATCTACTGATAATGCGTAAAATTGCTTTGTTTTAGTTATTTTTGGAGGAAAATTTTTCTAAAAGCTATCGGATACATAGTATTTATGAGTGGCTACTTTCAGGACATATTTACACATAAACCTCAACTATTCAAGAGTTCTAAGCAAGTGGACATGTATCCTCTCCTTTACCTCTGCTCTCATTTTCCCTCTTAAAGATCCAATGGTCAGGATTAAATATTTTTATGGAAATAAATATTCTATCAAAATTTGGTTCAAACAATTCATAATTATAATATAAAAAAGAAAAATAAAATTAAAATTCATAATAATAGGTTACATCTCTAAATTGTTTATATCAAATTTTAATATATTAATTTTATTATATAATTTTTAAGTATTATTATAATTATACATATCTGTATAGAAATATTTAATAATTATTGGTATGAGAGGGTATAGGAGAGGAGAGGTAGAGGCGATGCCCAATTTCCCAAGTAAATGAATGAAACATCGACAGCTCCGAAAATTTATGTACGTGTCTGTGTATATATAGATGTATTTGATATAAACATGTCATACAAAATTACAAAGTCTGGTTTGAAAACGTATTTCAAGTACCAGAAAATGAGCATGCGAACAATAAAAGGAAAAATTTTAAATAAAAACCCCTCGAATATCAAAAAGATAAAAAGGTACCTCAAATATACGAAAGGATATAAAAGAAATTGTTCCCAATTTGGGATAAACAATTTTAAGGTAAAAAGAGCAAAATACCCTTATCTCCATTCACTTTCAAAATGAAGTGGTTAATCGCTATACTAAAGTGGTTAATTGCTATATTAGAGTGGTTAACGACTTTCACATATATAAGAGTATTTGAGCCCAACTAATGAATCAGTGAAGTATTTATTGGTTATATTGGAGTGGTTAATCGCTATACTGAAGTGGTTAATTGCTATATTAGAGTAGTTAACAACTTTAACAAAAACAAGCCTAACTAATGAATCAGCGAAGTGGTTAATGGCTATACTAGAGTGGTTAATGGCTATATTAGAGTGGTTAATCGCTATACGGTAGTGGTTAATGGCCATACCTGAGTGGTTAATGGAGACATGGGCATTTTGGTCTTTTTGACTTAAAATTGTTTATCCCAAATTGTGAATGATCCCTTTTATGTCCTTTTGTATATTGGAGATACCTTTTTATCCTTTTAATATTCAAGTGGTATTTATTTAAAATTTTCCCAAAAACAGCTATCTCCCTCCGGTTCTGCCAAGAGAATGGAAGTTGCTTTTTGCATTTTTTCTCTAAACCATCAAACAAACAGCATTAAAGTTTCTAATGACAAGACTAATAAAACAGCCTCACTTGAACTCATCAATATTAAGTAGTACTCCTCTGGTGTTTAATTATAAGAAATATTTAAGAGTTATTTTTAGTCCTAAACTATAAGACCCAATTCTAATTTTCATTATTATTTTTTCTCAAGTCACCCTTAAATACATTTATTATGTAAAGCTAGAGAATTAATATGTTCCGAAAAAATAAACAATACAAGCACAATATTATAAACTACTCCCTCCTCCGATCCTAATTATAAGAATTAGTTGAATTTTTTAGAAAAATTATAAATGCTTAATAAACCATTATGAATTGTTTATATTTATCTTTTTTCCCTCAAAACTAAGTTATTTTACTTATAAATTATCATAATTTCTCATATATTAATATTTAGGGATCTAATTTGCTTCCTCAATCTCCCGAAAAAAAGTCAACTGGATCTTATAATTAGGACCGGAGCTAGTATACAAATATATAACAATTAATAATTCAATCATTTACAGTACTTATTTTAAAGTAATGATATTAATTGGTTTCTAGAGGCGACATTGACCATCGTTATCGTTATCGTTAATTTAAAAACGTGAGACACACCTCTGGTCACAACTCACAACTATTCACCCTGGACTTACCAAGCTAGGCTTCCGAGAAATACTTGAAATATTCAAATTTCAATTTAATGCTTACTAATTCGGTCATCATGTCCACATGTTATAATGACTAAAACCTGAATCAATCTGCTGGCCAAAAAATAAAAAAAAACCTGAATCAATCAATACTTTTGATTAACTAATTCGGTCATCATGACCACATGTTAGAATGACTAAAACCTGAATCAATCAATACTTTTGATTAATTTAATGACATATACTTTGGCTGTTTTTACTTTGATTAATTTAATGACATATACTTGGGCTGTTTTTTTTTTTTTAAACTTTTATGATGAGTTAAAGTATACTTTCATCTTTTATATTTACATCAAGTTTTATTTTAATCCTTTATATTTGAAAAGTATACTTATAATCTTTTTTGGCTAACACTTTTAGTTCCTTAACGGAAAATGCTGACTCATCAAATCTAAAAGATGATTCTATAATTAAATATGGATAAAATGTTTAAATTTAAATTTTTTAGTATAATCATTCTTATATTTTATTAAATTTATATTTTTTAGTATAATCATTCTTATATTTTAAAAATTAGTTTTTTAATCCACATTTAATTATAGAATTACCTTTTAGATTTGATGAGTCAGCATTTTCCATTAAATTAAACTAATAGTGTTAGTCAGAAAAGATTAAGAGTGTATTTTTCAAATATAAATGACTAAAATAAAATTTGATGCAAATATAAAGGAGTAAAAACCATATTGGCCAATGTGAATTTTTTTTTATTTTTTTATTTTTTATCAACGAAAGTACACAGGGATCTAGGGTTTTCCGCTTCTCTCTGTTGTTGTTTTTATTATTTTTGCGTTTTTTGGGGTCGTAACATGCCATTTCTAAAACCTTCGCTTCTCAAACATGCCATTTCTGTCTTATTATTTAACTTACTTACCATAAAATTAATAACAATATCAAAATTGGCAAGTACAGTGCTAAGTTCAAAAAAAAATGTTTATTATATCAAATATTCGTTCTATTTCTTTTTATAAAAAATATATATGTGTGTGTATTCTCTCAATAGATTGATAGAGTTTTTTTCTAAAAAAGTTATATAATAAATATAGAAGAATATTTACATCATATTTAATAGATATAAATTATCAAAAATAGTAAATATTTCATATATAAAATTAAATAATTTTTTATAATTAAAAATAAATTTACACTTCTATTAGATTTTTTTTATAAGAAGGTGTTCGCTCTGCGCCGCAAGTGCACGGGTCGCGCCAAGTAATAAAGTGATGAAAAAAGTATCGTTCCCACGAGGATTTGTCCAAAACCCGGTCAAACAATGATTATTACACTCTCGCCCAATTTGAGTGACACAAATGTTGAGATTGAAAATTAAATAAAAAAAATAAAATGAAGATAAAACTATAAACAAGTGATTCTCCAACTTCAGGGATAAAATGGGTCCTAAGATTATCTATCCCCCTTTTGGACTTCTTAAAACTCAATTAACCTCCCATCAAAGAAGCTCTCAACGAAACCACTTGCTAATCTAGGGTTCATAGAGTACTTGTAAACGCCCTCTCAAGTCAAGAACAAGTGTTTAGTCTTATTAAGTGCACAATCTCTTGCTACAAGTTAATAAGACCCAATTATCAAGCTCCAACCTTAATGTGACTATGCAAGGCTAGCAAGTATATCTCTATCTTACCAACAAAACCATCCATCCATGCAAACTTCAGGTTCTTGCACTATTTTACCCAAGTTCCACACTCAACCTAGCTCTCTCGAGTCATAAATCAAGTGAACCCAACATCTAAATGGTGATCAAGCACTTAGAAGCATTAAGAGCAGAGTAAAATAAGCACATAGATATCATTAATCACAATATAAAAGGAGGAATCAAGAATCAATCCATACAAGGGTTCAAAATAATCCTAGAATACAAGTATTTTAGCTACTCATGTTTTACAACTCCATGGGAGCATATATATACAACATTACAAACAGAACAAGAGAAGAGAATGAAGATGGAAGAGATAAACCAAGAGAGGAAGCCCAAATCTTTTCGAAGCTCCAAGCCCAAGCTCAATCCCCATTAAGCTCCAAACCCTAGCAGAGCAAAACACCCCCAAGAATGCCCAGAAGTCGAAGAATCCCGAATAAGCTCGAAGCCCGAGCTTTTATTTCCTTCAAAACGCGTCTGTTCTGTCCAAAACGCAGCGAATCACGCAGTTCGCCGTGGGTCTCGCCGCGGCGAGCCCATGGTGAAGTCCAAAAATTGAAAGAAACAATTGTTGCTTGCCGTGGCTTTCGCCGCGGCGAGCTGACGGCGAGCTGGCCAAAAAATGTGCAGAGGCTGATGCTGTTCGCCGTGGCGAGGCCACGGCGAAGTCCCACTTATTCTGTCTTCTTGCCTTTTTCTTTATTCCTTGGGCTGCTGTGACTTCTTCTTATTTTTGTTCAATTGGGAGCTTGGTGGATGGCTAAAATCTCTTGTTTATTGTATCAAATTATTCCTACAAAAATTACATAAAACAACATAAGAAATTAACTACAAAAAATAATCAAAATCTACATAATTGTACAATGATATGCAACCGAAAATCAAATGAACATTTCCTATCTTGAGTATCCAAAATTTATCAATGATTAAATAAAACTCAAGGAAAATGTGCTAACATTACATGAATTCTCAGAGGTTATCAGAAGGACCCACAGAGCAGTTCTGTTTTCCAATTTGCAGATGGTCCTCTTTGCATTTATTTATGGCTCCTTTTAGATGGTCCTCATTTATTCGGTGGTCCTGATTGATTCTTACCCCACGCTTCTTGACTTTGCTCTTGACACATACAAGAAAAATATCATATCATATTGACTAAGAAGTGGATTAAAATTGATTGGACATAAATTAATGTGTAATTAAAGAATGGAATTTTTTTTAAAAAAACCTTATTTATAGATCAGAGAGAATGAGAGAAAAAAAATATTAGAGAAAAATAATTTATGTAGAGGCATATAATCAGTTAGGGATAAAAATATAAATTGTATATTAAAATTTTACATATATCCAAAGTATAACTTATGAGAAACACTAAGCCTATTCATAAAAGGAGAAATAGTTGGATAAAATTTCTTATATATATTTCGTCAAGTTCTCTTATCACATGTATTTATATGTCTTATTTTTTAAACTATTATCATTTAACTATAAATCCATATTAAGTAAATATGCCAAATGACATTGTAAATTGGAAAACTTGATGTAATGGATATAATGAACTTGATGCAATACATATGATCCTTATAAAAAGGATAGGAGGTAGTATTTTATTTGGAGTCAAGTAATTATGCATTGTTTTACAACATTCTTTAATTTCGGCAAAAATGTATATATTTTAATAAGCCGCATGCTGGCAAACTATTGGCTATATGTGTGTGTGTTGATCAGAAATTTACAAGACAATAAAGCATAATTCTTCTCGTTGTATTCTGTCTCTTTATTGTTAATTTTTATGTCTTTTATTTCCAAGATTAGTATTTTTAATTTCTAATTTACAATTTCTTTTATCAACCAACAATAAATTAACATACATTCAATCCACACATCATCGTTGGATATTTATTTAGCCTAAAGAAAGAAAAAATGAAGCAAATGTATGTATAGAGTAGATGGAGTAATTAAGTTGAAAAGTATTGAAGCTGACATTTAATTAATTTAATTGAAGACAAGTTACGTACTGAACTTCTTCTAATTTCCCATCTGAAATTTGTATAAATACACCCAGCTAGTTCACGCATATTATTATTGGATATACCACAACATCTCTCTCTCATTCATTTTAGGTACCACCATGGATTTTGTTCTTGCTTCTTGCAGTGTTGTTGAACCAAAAGGAGTAATGTGGGCTATCTTATTTGTGCTGGTTATGGCCTTCATGGTTAGGTCAAGAAGTAGTAGTAAGAGTGAGGTTAAGAAAGAGAGAGCCCCAGAAGCAAAAGGAAGGTTACCTCTAATAGGGCACCTTCATCTTTTGAGAGGGCCTGTGCCTGTTTTTAGGACACTCTCTTCCATGGCTGAAACTTATGGACCTATCTTCTCTCTTAGGCTTGGCTTTCACAACACTCTCATCGTCTCCGGTAGAGAATTCGCTAGAGAATGCCTCTCCACCTCCGATAAGGTCTTTGCCTCCAGGCCCAACATCGCCGCAGGTATACCTAACTACCTCTACTCACTTTTCTTTCCTTTTGTTTTAATAGACTCATCCTGTAAGCGTAATCATATTTAAAACACCGTCGTTATAAATATTTGGTTATATCTGACAATAGAGATTTAAACTCTGGTCTATCATATTGTGAGGGACTAACCCCTTTTACTAGACTTAACCCCGTTGTTACCTCCACTCACTTTTTTTCCCCCCTAAATTAGAGAGGCAATGGTTGATGGCATGAGATTACAAGCAAAATCAAATATCTGTCATTTCATTTATATGGGAGCTTTCCTAAAAAGGCTATAAAGCCATTATATTGGCCACTTTTCAAAAGAAAAAAATCACTACGAAGCACCAAGATGAAACAAATGCAATTACCAAAAATACCACAACATAACGAGTGAACATCATAGAATGACAAGCTCCTGGCAAGAAATGACAATACAATCCATTTTTTTCACTTGCTGACTCTAATTATTACATTCTTTGATAGGGACATCATAGATTTCCTCTTTTCTTAACTTAATTAATGCTATTTTTTTTTTTTGCTAAAGACTCTTCTAAGTTGCATTATTTAGGTACAGCTAGCTTTAGAGTTTAGATTCAATAATACACGCCAATTATATTGCTTCAAATAACTTTACTTAGTAGAGTAAATATAAATAGAATTTGCGGTGGTGGGCATGATTCAGGAAGGTACATGGGCTATAACAATGCCATATTTGCTCTGGCACCGTATGGGGATTACTGGAGAGAGATGAGGAAGATAGCGACGTTGGAGCTGCTCTCATCTCATAGGCTTCAACAACTCAAACATGTGAGAGACTCTGAGATATTATCTCTCATGAAGGATTTGTTCTCAACCCATCAACGAAATAACAAGAACACTAATATTAATCAAATGGTTGAGGTTCCTATGAGTAATCTCTTAGAGCACTTGACCTTCAATATCAACGTCCGCATTATTGCTGGCAAGAGGTTCTCAGGTACTTCATTCATTCACTATTCGTGGTGTTGGATTTAGCTTATTTCAAATAATTTTACGTTTATACGAGAGAGTTTTATTAAATTAAATTTTAAAAGTTAACAAGCATCATCATCATCATCATGATGTTAAATTATGATGATGATGTTAAATGAACTGTTATTTATATATACGTTTAAGGGGTTCTCTGATATAATAAACTAGTTTTACACACGATATTCTTGGATTAACAATATTGACAATAGTGACTTTTATTCCTGCCAATGACTTTTGTAAACTAAAGTTGGAATAAATGAATTTTTATGAAACAGACAATTCAAAGGAAACTTTTTTGGCGATATATTGAAAAGCCAGCTTCTAAAGGCTGGGAATAAGAAAGAGGTCAAAAAAAATGAGAAGGTTATTTAAACTTTAACTTGACTTTTTATCCAGAAACACTTGATATAATTATATATAAAACTCATCGTTCTTGAATCAAAAGTGGCAACCAGTATTGTGTCATCTAATCCTAATTGTGATCCCAAACATACACATCAAGATCATCATATTAGTAAACTGTGGTTTATATATAGGGTTTTCCCGTATGATATGATAGTCTTAGACACCACCACCACCAACGCTACTAATTCTTGATCATCATCGTCATCGTGTTATATACAATTTTTAGAAGCTATTCCAAACTAATCACACCATCACATCCACGTCATGGTTAACATCATATTAAGAGTGAAGTGTGGTTTATAAGTTAAAGAGCTTTCACATCTAATAATCTAATCTTACATCCTCATCCTCATCACTACTTTTTGATTAGGGGACGAGAAAACCTTAAGCGACGAAGAAAGCGAGGCGTTCAGATTAAAGAGAGGAGTGAAAGAGGCCACATATCTAAGCGGAGTATTTGTGGAGGCAGATGCATTGCCATTACAGTTCCATAAATGGGTAGACGTTCAAGGACATGTGAGGGCCATGAAGAAGACAGCCAAAGACATTGACTCTGTCCTCCAAATATGGCTCCAACATCACCTCCATAAGAGAAGATCTCATGATTTCTCTGAATCTGATTTCATGGACGTCTTGATTTCCATATTCTCCGATCAAAATACTCTTATTTGTGGCCATCAACGCGACGTCGTTATCAAGGCCACAGCTCTGGTACGTTTCCATATGTCTTTATTATTTCTCTCTCTATATATATTCTCCACCCATCTTAAATATAAGATTATTTTAACTTTTTTTGTGGAAGTTAAGGAAGCAAATTAGACCACTAAATTATAACATATATCACATATAATTAGATTATAGGTTAGTTTATAAATAAAATAAATTAGTTTTGAGGAAAAAAGATAACTATAGATAATTTAAAGTAAGTAATTTTGCATCCTTAATTTCTCCAAAAAACTCAAAGTGATCTTATAATTAGGACCAGAGGGAGTATATTAATACTTCAATGATTGAAAGGATTTAAATTAAATAATACTCGAGTTTATCTTAGACATAAATAATGTTTTAAAAAAGCATGTTATATTAACTTACTTAACTAACACCTTAAATTTTGTTAAATTAGATTACTAGGTCTTATATTTAATTAAGACTGAGGGAGTAATTGCCACGTGAAATAGTTAAGTTTGAAGTTTACACATCCTTACATATATATTAGATATGGTTTTTTTATATATATATATATAAATATATATAGCTGAATTTCCGAATCCTATATATTTATATATCAAATTAGTTTACCATCCAGTTGGTGATAATGAAAAGCGTTTTGGCTGTTTAAACCTTCGGCCTCCAATTAGTACAAGTTTTAGTGTTTATTTGAATTAGTTTATTTTAAGTGATTTTGTGGTGTATGAGATGAATATGTGAGAAAATTGTTATATAGATAAATATATATTATTAGTAGAGGTCCCAGACATACACAACCAAATATCTCAAAGTTGCGTTTATATCCACATATATGAGAAACATTGCAATGAATATTTATATACTTTTGTCTTCAATAATTTAGTTTCATGTTCCTCTCTCTTGGCCCCCTGTGTATGTGGAAAATTAAACAAGTCCTTAACTAACTAGGGTCCATTGGCAATTACCAATATCCAATGGGAAAATGAAATGAGCTGTTTTGTCTTTTTAAACTGTTCGAATTGAATGTTAATGTTTTAAATAAATCTAAAGTTATTATTAAAAAAATTATAGTAAAAAATACAAAATTTCCACTCCCTCATATCCATCTATAAGAAATCGTCTAAAAAGAAATTCTAGTCTGAAATATAAGAGGTTGACAAAATAATTAATGATTGTTTCTCACTTTTATCCCTCATAGAAGAAAGAAAGAGGTGACAAAAATTAAATGCATATGTGGAAATTAATTTTTGTAATAAGGATAAAATAAGTAAATTTTATTAAATGACTTAACTAATATTTGTTAGTTCATGTGAATTAGTTAACGTCTTATATTGTGGACGGGAGAAGTAAATAAATATGATTCATGAGTTATCAATGATTAGATAGAATGAAAAAGACTCATCACTACTTAGCTTATTAAGCTTTTGCAAATTAAAGAAACTTGCAATATAATTGTTAATGTTTTTGGCCAATATATATGTATACTAGCTCGGTCTTTATAAGAGCTCAAAATTTAAGTGATTTTATTTATTTGTAAGTGAATTGTCTAAAGTTGTCATAGCATTTATTGATTTTTCCCCCCCTATTTTACCTATTTTTATCTTTCTATTAACATTCTCTTTCATATTCATTTCTATCATTAGTATCACCGCTCTTTCTTACACTTCTCATCATAAATAAGAGTAAACTTGAAAAATAAAAATTATTTTGGACATATTTATCATGTTCAGCTACATTTCTTAATATGTCTAGAAATATTTTTGAACTTTTATATATAGAGACAGAGGTAGTATAACATAAGAAGAATAATATCTCAATCATCTCAAAGACCACAAATCGACATAGTTGGTAAACCTACTAAAAATGGGAGAGGTATGCCTCCTCTTCGCTTACCTCCCTCTTCCATCTTAATAACCATTATATCAACTTTAACTAATCCAGCAGATTTTGTTTTGTACAAAAAACTTTTTTAATTTATTTTCTAAATTGAAGTGTTAAATTTTTAATTTTGCAATTTGCATTTAATTAATTATTTTTATTTTTATAACTTAGAATTTTAATGATATATAGTATTATAAACACAAAATCTGGATCATGTAAAGTTGATTTAACAGTTTTTAAGAGGGAAAAGGACACTAAGGGAAAATGAGGTTCTCTGCTACTAAAAACAATATATCAACAACAATAATTACCACCACCTTATCACACACAATTGTAAAACCCATTTGACTCAACTAAATCAAGTACTCCCTCTGCCCCTAAATATAAGACCTATTTGGGGAGCGGTGTTTGTTCTTAAATATAAAACCTCTTTTTATTTTTCTACAAGCTTTTCCTAAAATATTCCTGAAAAATAAGAGAGGGAGGGTGGGAATAAAGGTAGGTGGTTGGGGTGTTTTAATGATATCATGTGATTTTAACCAACTTAACTAACACCCAAAATTTTTATTAAATTAGATAAATATGTCTTATATTTAGGAACAGAAAGAGTACCTCTATAAGTTTGGACTTAAGATGTTATGAGTTCAAAACTGAAAAATCATCGTTTATATCAGCAGACATCAAGTACCTCTATATGTTTTAGTTCAAGTAAGAGGGGTGTGAATTTGAATTTAAAAGATTGCGAAAAAATTCACTTATAATTACTAATTTGTTTGTAATTTCTTTTGGCAGGTTCTGATTCTTACAGGCACAGGAAGCACAGCAATAACCCTAACATGGGCACTATCCTTACTCTTAAACCATCCACATGTCCTTAAAAAAGCACAAGACGAGATCGACACAACCATAGGAACACATAAATGGGTACAAGAATCTGACATCAAAGACCTTCATTACCTTCATGCCATCATTAAAGAGACACTTCGTCTCTATCCTCCAGCTCCATTAACTGGAATAAGAGAAGCCATGGAAGACTGCTTCGTTGGAGGCTATTATGTCCCAAAAGGCACTCGCCTTCTCATCAACATCTGGAAGCTTCAGAGGGACCCACAAGTATGGTCAAACCCTAATGAGTTCATTCCTGAGAGATTCATGGAGGATGATCATAAGGATTTGGACTTTAAGGGTCAAAACTTTGAGTACTTTCCATTTAGTTCAGGAAGAAGGTCATGCCCTGGTGCCACCTTTGGCCTTCAAGTTGTGAGCTTGACTCTTGCTAGGTTACTTCAAGGATTTGATCTGTCAGCCGTGGCGGCAGCGGCGACCACCAGGGACGGTGGTAGTGTTGCGGTGGACATGAGTGAAGGGTTGGGGGTGGCCTTGCCTAAGCTTAATCCGCTTCAAGTTTTAATCAAGCCTCGTCTTTCGTTGGAGCTTTATAACCAACTTTGAGCATATATGCACTTATATTCTCATAATATGGACTTAATTTTCTATAAGTAGATTAAATAAAGGGGAATGATAAAAAAATATCTTTTGAATTTTAAAATCATAAATAAGTAATTTGCAGTTGTTATAATCAACTAGTTAATACGGTTATTCAACCAATTAAAATCTCATATATAGAATTTTGAAATCCATAAGGTATTTCTCTGTCATTATTCTCTAAAATAGTTAAATAGCCGTCGTGTTAATTGGCGGGGCCAAGTAAAGAGAGCATTAGTGATTGTGTTCGTGTGCTTGTGTATAAAAGTAGATATTTTATATTTATGCTTGTTGGTTACCTCCCTGCTGTCCAGCTTCAGAATATAAGATTCTTCTCATTATTTCACAAGGATTAAAAAAATTTAAAAAAGTAGTTAAAACTTAAAAGTAGTTTGTAGCATTAAAATGATAAAAAATTAAGGATAAATTTTACCCCAAAAGTATTAGTTGGGTTACGATTTTGTCGTGGAAGATGTTTTGAGACCAATGTCACACTAGAAGTATGAAAAGTGTAACAATATCACCCAAAACTAATGAAGCTGTTAACGGATACCATGTCATTGTCCATGTCAATGTAAAAATGAACTATTTTTGTTCTAGTAGTTTTTCTCAAGTAGAGATTTTACCCCATAATTTTTTTCTAACTTCCAGGGCAATATTATACTCCAAAACACTTCTGGGGCAAAAATCACTCCTTGCAGAAAACTTTCAGGGTGAAAATAATTCATATTTATCATGATGTGGATCATGACATGATATCTGTTAACACTTTCGTTAATTCAAGACAAGAGTCACACTTCTCATCCTTCCGGGACGACACTGCCTCGAAGAATCCCTAAGGGCAATATCGTTACCCAACGAGTATTTTCGGGATAAAATTGGTATTAAAACCAAAAATAGGATCCAATCCCACCTCTAACACTTTACCAAACCAATTCCTCTTGTAACATTGTTCGTTACCGGCAGTAAGTGTACAGGTCACGCCAAGTAATAAAGTGATAAGTAAAGTATCATTCCCACGAGGATTTGATTCCAAAACCCGGTCAAACAATGATTGTCACACTCTCGCTCAATTTGAGTGATTCAAATGTTGAGATTGAAAATTAAATAAGAAAATAAACATATGTTAAACGAAAACAAAATTATACACAAGTGATTCTCCAACTTCAAGGATAAAATGGGTCCTAAGATTATGTATCCCCCTTGTACTTCTTAAAACTCAATTAAACTCCTCTCATAGAAGCTCTCAATGAAATCACGTGCTAATCTAGGGTTCACAGAGTACTTGTAAACGCTCTCTCAAGTCAAGAACAAGTGTTTGATCTCATTAATTGCACAGTCTCTTGTTACAAATTAATAAAACCCAATTATCAAGCTCCAACCCTAATGTGACTATGCAAGGTTAGCAAGTATATCTCTATCTTACCAACAAAACCATCCATTCGTCATGCAAACTTCAGGTTCTTGCACTATTTTACCCAAGTTCTACACTAAATCTAGCCCTCTCAAGCATCAATCAAGTGAACCCAACATCTAAATGGTGATTAGTCACTTAGAAGCATTAGGAATAGAGTAAAACAAACACATAGATATCATTAATCACAACATAAGAGGAGGAATCAAGAGTTAATACATACAAGGGTTCAACATAATCTTAGAATCAAAGTATTTAGCTACACATGTTCAACAACTCCATGGGAGCATATATATATACAAACAGAAACAGAGAACAAGAGAAGAGAATGAAAATGGAGAAGATAAACCAAGATGAGAAGCCCAAATCTCTTCAAAGCTCCAAGTCCTAGCAGAGCAAAATACTCCCAAAATGCCTCAAAAGTCGAAGAATGAAGTCTGGACTCGAAACCCTAGCTTTTATTTCCATTCAGCTCGTTCTTTTTACTAAAACGCGCAGCAGACACGAAGTTCGCCGTGGGTTTTGCCGCGGTGAGCCCACGGCGAACTACCAAAAATTACAGAAAGGAGTGAAGCTCGTAGTGGCTTTCGCCGCGGCGAGCTCACGGCGAGCCAGCCAAAACAGTGCAGAGACCAATGCCTCTCGCTGTGGGTTTTGCCGTGGCTTCTCTGGTTTCTTGTCTTTGTTTTCTTTATTCTTTGGGCTGCTCTAGCTTCCTCTTATTTTTGTTCACTTGGGAGCTTGGTGGAGGGGCTATAATCTCTTATTTATTGCGTCAAAATGTTCCTACAAGAATTACATAAAACAACATAAGAAACTAATTATAAAAATAATCAAAATCTACATAAATAAACAATGATGTGCAACCAAAAATCAAATGAACATTTTCCTATCTTGAGTATCCAAAATTTATGAATGATTGAATAAAACCTCAAGGAAAATGTGCTGAAAATACATGAATTCCAAGAGTTATCAAACATTCCAAAATATTTAATTAAGGATTCGTGATAAGTTAAGATTTGATTATGGGATTGATTAAGGGAGTCGGTGAGTCTTATAAATAAATAAATGGAATTTGAGGTATTTTGTGGAAGCAGATTTTTAAAATCACGTGAGACACCTTCATGCCTATGTGTCAATTTTTCCCCAATTAGGATTATTTTCTTCAAAAAGATTAGAATTTTCTTCTTCAAGAAGCTTTTAGTTGTCTTCTTGAAGAAGCTTATGGTTGTCTTCTTCTATAAGTTTACAGTTGTCTTTTTCAAAAACCTTAAAGTTGTCTTCTTCTATAAGCCTAGTATTCTTCAATAATTTTAGTGGCGTTTTCCTCAAGAAGCTCAATGTTGTCTTATGAGACAAGCTTCTCTCCATTCTTCTTCAAGAAGCTTGAGGTAAGGAAAAGTTTATAACTATGGAATTGCGTTAGAGAAACAAGGAAGAGAAGAGAGGAGATGGTGGGAGGGAGGGAGGTAGGGAGAATTAGGAAGTAGGCCTAGTTAGAGAAGCCATAGTAAGAGGTTATCTTAAAGCTCTTAATAAGTAAGGTTCTTATCTCATTACTTCTAAGTTCATACAACTCTAAAGTTAGATTAAGAGTTGAATTTTATGAAAATAATTCTAATTGAGGAAGAGTAAGTCATTATATACTTACCCAAAATAAAGGACTCAATTGATAGCATCTGAGGAAGATTTGGGGATTTTGAAACTTACCATTTTTTCTTAGTTCTCTTAGCTCTTAATCCATTTTTGAACCATTTTAAACTATCCTATTGAATTACCTTGTTGGAAAATGGATTTGAGATGCATTTTGGCTTTCCAAAGTTTGTGAACTCTAGGGTTTGGGGAGAATTTCGAAAATCCAAGAACTTCTTTGAGTTTTGGTGTTTCCATTTAGCTTAAAGATGTTGATAAATGATTCTAAATGATTTGAATTGTTGGGTGATGGGTTGAATCAAGTTTTGACTCTTTGAAGTTTTGAAAAGCTAGGGTTTAAATGTGATTTTGAGTTCTATGTTGTCATTTAACCTATCTATTATTTCAATGAGTTAGATAATGCTAATGAAGGATTTATAATCAACTAGATTGGTGAGATTTGGTGTAATTAGGATGTTATCAATTTCGGTTGAGCTTATAAGCCACTTTGGTTAAGTTAATGCATTAAGGTGATGTCATTAAGGATATTGATGGTTTGGAATACATTTTGATGATAAGGGGTTATGGGGAATAGATTGGAATTTGTATTTAGGCTTGAATTGAAGAGTTTGGCCAGAAGGTAGAATATTTGTCTAAGCATGATTATGGAAAGTTCAGTTGATTGTGAGGTGAATTGAGGTTTATAGGTGAATTAGAGTGTAATGAAAGTGGTTTAGAATGATGGGAATTTGTGAATTAGCCAAAGTGCCCTAATGGGACTTTGGAAGGGAGTTAAATTACCAATTGTGATTTAGTCATTTGATTAAGCTACTTAATCGTGTATGTATATTGTGATTTTGTTTAGAGGTCTGATTGTTGAATTAAGTACTGGGAAAATTCTCGCTTGTGGTAAACTTAAATTTGGCTTCAAGAGGTAACCGCCTACTACTTGTTTTATGTGTGAGTGAGTTGTTAGTAAGATTTCAAACTCTTTTTCAACCTTGGATTTATTGAAATGATTATGTTGATGATGATTTCAACTTGATTATGAACTAATTATTTTGGTACACACTGTCTTGTAGAATTCAAAGTTTGTAAAGTTGCATATGTTGTGGTTGAATATATTTGAAAATTAAATGTGATATAGTAATGATTTAGCAATGTTGCATGACACACATTTTGGAATAATGGAAAGGCTATGAGCCTCTTTTTACTATTAATGCATCATTGTTGTTATGCATGATTTGTTTGATAGTTGGCATATCGATGGCTTTAATCTGTTTACCATCACGTTATAAGGTACCTTATTGGCCCACAAGGACTTTGATACTATAAAAGAAAATGTGACCCCTTCATAGCTTTAAGGTGGGAATGTGACCCCATCTGGTTTTACCCTTTTGTGGTTTTGAGGCAGGAATGTGACCCTATTCAGTTCCACCTCATTTGCCTAGTTGTGCGGGACAAACCTTGATGATACGTGAAGCGATCATTTTGGGTATATGTGATTGTTCCTCCTTGGGAGGAATTTTGAAACATGTATTTGCAACTGATTTGAGAAAGCAATTATTAATATATGCATGAGATTTCAAATGATTTCTAGAATTAAGTATGGTGTTGGCATCTGATTATCTGTACACTACAAAAAAAGCGTCATTTAGTAGCGATTAAAACCGTTGATTAGTAGCGGTTTTAACCGCTACTGAGTGGTTACCAGCAGTTTTACAAACCGCTACTAAATCTAACGTGACTAACATTTAGTAGCGGTTCTCAAGAACCGCCAGTAATACGGTCAAAACCGCCACTAATTATATTAGTAGCGGTTCATAACCGTTACTAATGAAAAAATTAGTAGCGGTTTGTGAACCGCTACTAATGTTTAATTGTTTAATTGTATAAAACATTTGAAAAAAATTTAACATTGAATAATCATAAAATTTTTTTATCACATTTTCTCAATTGATATATCCAAAATGATATGTAAAATAAATAATTAATAGTATGAAAAAAGGTGATTGTAACTAATCAATTTAATTTAACAATATTCAAATGAAGATATTGAGTATGTACATATAAAAACGAAAACAAAAAACAGTTAGTATATATATATGATTGAAAATTGAATGAAATAATTAGAATAAAAAATATAAGAGATAAATTTATGAGATTGATGGAAAAATTAAGAGCATCAGAGGAGAAGAATTGAGAAGGAAGGTTTTATGAGGTTGAATGAAATGAGGAGAGGGGTAGGTATTTATAGTTGTTGCAGGCGGGAATCAGTAGCGGTTTTAGTAGCGGTTAAGAGAACCGCCACTAACTACACATTTAGTAGGGGTTCTCAAGAATCGCTACTAATAGCGGCGGTTATTTAGTAGCGGTTCCTGAGAACCGCTACTATTAGTAGCGGTTATTTTGGAAAACCGCCGCCTAAATCGTCACTAATGTGATGTCACTAAGTTTCCCGTTAAATGGCGCCACTTTAGCGGCGGTTTTGTGGGACTAACCGCTACTAAAATACGCCACTATCTTTTATATTGGTCAAACAGACAGATTTAGTCGCGGTTTTTTATTAAAACCGCCACTAATGTGTAATTAGTGGCGGTTTTAGTTTTCCGCTACTAAATAAACCGCTAGTAAACCCCGCTTTTTTTGTAGTGGTAATTGTTTCAAAATTTATATTGTATAGTTTCCCACTTGACACCTTGATAGCACATGCACATACATGTAGGGTAAGTAGGAAGTGAGTTACTGAGACATTTGTCTCACACCCTGTTTGTTCAATATTTTTCAGGTATTAGCTCGAGAATAAAGCAAAAGGTAAAGGAGCCAGTGATGACTCACTAGTCTCATTGAGGTCCCTCTCAGTTATTTGGTGTGTAGATTTGTATATTGCCACTAGACATAAGCATACTTATCTTTGCTTCTGCATGCTTAATTTGATTTTCATGGATAACTGTTTAAATACTCGCTTTTTCTAAGACCGGTCCATTTCCGGCATAAAGATTGGAGGCCTTCTGGGATGGGTTGATTACTTGGATATTGAATGTGGATGGTGATGCTTATTTTATTACAATCGTGTGAAAGTCTACTTTCTAATGTATGTGAAGATTTTCAAGGTTTATTTGAGAATTACCATTGATGATATAATTGGTATGTTGATGACTGCATTGAGATTTTCAAAGAAATGCATATTTTTTATATGTGATGATCCAATTTTTATGTACCATGCTAGGTTAGCCTTTTCTAATATGGTAAACTTGGAAGGATTTTAGGAAATTCTTTTAGTACTATGTTAGCTAAGTTAATCATTTTCTAACATAGTTATCTTAATTAAATGTCTAACTTGAGTTTTAAATAACTATGTTTGCCAATGTTTTTCTATTATGGTTATTGGGTTTCCAAAATGACTTTTGAAATAATCATGTTAGTTGTTTTCTTTTTCTAACAAGGTTATACTAGCAAACTTTGAACGAACTTTTGTAAAAGAAAGCTTTGGCTTATTGTAATGTTTTCACAATCATGTTAGGTCGATGCTATTCTATAATATGGTTAGTATTTTCAAAGTTAACAATAATCTTTTTATACCCATGATAGGGTGTTTTTCATATTTTTTAGAAAGTTCTTTTCCATCATGGATGGTTGTTCAATGATTAGCAAAAGCTTTTCCTAACTATGATAGTATTTCTTGTCTCACTTGGTATATTCTTTTCTATCATAGTTAAGTAACTTTGTTTTGGATTCAAAGAAAATTTTAGGTGAAAGCTTTTCTAACTATGGTAACGGTTTTTATTTAGTAAACTTATTTTCCTATCATAGCTAGTTAAATGTGATTTTGGGAGAATTAGTTGTTAATAAATTAATTTCAGAAAATAAATATTAAAGCACTTGCGGGTGCTCAATTCTTCGACAATTGGCACTGGCCAGCCGTAGGACTGTAGCGCCAGTGTGGGCTATGCGTGAGTGGTAGTAACATTTTTTTTAAATATGAAAGCATTTGTGTCTTTTTAAAATTTTAGACTGAGTTAATGAGTTTTAAAGTTTCTTTACTCAATAAAACATGCTGAAATGATAAGGACTGGATTTAACTAAGGGCATGTGGTGGAGCGGTATGGGGCTCCTCCTCCCTTAACCAGGTTGAGGGTTCGATCCTCACTGGGTATGGAAAAATGTTAAATCCTCTGGCCAGCCATCCCACCCTTTGAGGTGCCTGCAATTTGGCGATTCGGATTAGTCTGGGGCCGTTGATGTGCCTGAAAGATGGCCTACCCTGGGATCAACGAAAGAGAAATCCAAAAAAAAAAAAAGATAAGGACTGGATTTCTAACTAGAAAAATCATAAATATTTTTACAAAAGGTAATTATTTTTTATAATAAAGAATGAAATTACACTTATATTGATAAAAAGAACCTACCGAGTAGTTTGTGTTTTTCATATGATCCTCACCCCTCATTGATTTATATGGCCCCTGTCCATCATTGACTATATGTTCCCCTTTTGATGGTCCTAATTGATCATTACCCCACACTTCTTGACTCTGCTCCGAACACATACAAGAAAAATCTCATATCATGTTGATTACCAAGGCAACTCATATTGACTGAAAGCACTAAGTGTGTAAATTTTGTTTTTTAAATTTCACGTTTATTTACTGCAGAGAGGGCGTACGTGTTATGTGTGAGAGAATGAATGGGAAAAAGAGTAGAGAAAAGTAAGGTTCAAAAAACCGGATCGGGTACTAAACCGCTTGAAACACCAGTTCAAGGGTCATTGGTTCAACCGGGGTCAACTCGGGATCGAACTGGCACATGACAATATTTAAATACATCAACAATCTTCCTCATTTATACCAAAATATAAGAAAAAACAACAATAATCTACATGTAATAATAAAAAATACATCAACAATAACTAGAATATATGAGATCTGATTAGAGATGAAGTTAGATTAGTTGTTAAGTTGATATTATATTATATTAGTTAAAGGTCAAAAAAATATCTTGTTGGTTGATATGTGATTATATATATTATTTTTAAAATGTTATGTCAATTCCAATCTTTTCAAAATTTATTCAACTGTTTATTTATTTTTTAAATTTTCGATCCTTAAAATTTTTTAATCAAGTATATTATATGCTCAACAAATTAAAATAACGAAAAAATATACACGGTTGGGTAAAAAAAATAATGGTAAATAACTAAAATATTTAGTTTGATGGATGATTTTGGAAGGTGGGAAAATTGAATGGGTGATTGGTGAGATATTGAGATTTTTCCAATATCAATGTCTATCATGGTAATTAAACCCGGACCGGCAACTAGCTCGGTCGAGGCAGAGGGTCAGAGGGTTAGTTTATAACTAACCCGTGAGTCGGCCCGGTGAAGCATAAAAAATTAACTGAAAAATAATCCAAGTAACAATAATTTCCAAAAATCCAAACAATAACTTCACTTACTATCTTGAATCATTAACAAAAAAATGTCGAAGTATCAACATTGTTTACAAATTCTTTGACAAAATGACATCATCATATCATATCATACTGCCATCCAATGACACAAAATGGTTAGCAACAAATTAGTACCCAATACTAACTATTTATTATATCAAAATAGGTATACGATAACAAAATATTTTCACCTTTAACCCTATCATCACTACACTAATGAAGAACATGGCGAAGGCGAGGGAACCGACGAATACAGCGACCACGAACATCGGTGACAGACACGAAGAACACATAGGGTTTCATTTTTCTAGAGAGATTCTGAATGGAGGAAGGGAGAAGAATCGACAAGAATGAGGAAATGGAATAATATAATGAAATTAACATTAAAAAGAAAGTAAACGACTGTGTTCAAGCTTTTCTTTTGCGGAGGGGGAATCAGACCACGTTGACCCACTAGACTATCGGGTCGCTTGGGTTTTGACCGGGTCAGAACAGGTTTCTCGGGTCGTCTCACCCCCGCGTTGATTGCCAACCTGGCCTGGTTTGGCACCCGAGTCAGCGGGTTCAGGTCAGGGTTTGATAACAATGATGTCTATTGCCTAGGAAACTAAAACCAGTAAATAGGGGAAACGAAATAGGAAAAAACATGGTTGCAAAAATCAGACCGGCCGGTTCGACCGGAGAACCGGTGAGCCGACCACCTTCTTGGTCTAATTCAGGTCATAACCCAGTGGGAGCATCAAACCGGTGATCTCCGGGTTGACTCATCTGATTTCGCTTCACATCTGGAAAAACGGCTGGTGGGGTGGGTTGCACGGGCCGGCAAAGCAGTTGAATCAGAGAAAATAGATGAAAAATGTTCGGAGGAAGAAGAAAGTATTTTCACTTAAAAATAAAAAAGAAACCTAGGATAATGAGGTAAAGAGATATACATTCGCGCACTTTCTTCATTCTTCATTTGGTGGCAAAAATACTTTCTTCTTCCTCCGACCTTTTATCATCCATTTTTGCCACCAAATGAAGAATGAAGAAAGTGCGCGAATGTAGATCTCTCATTCTCCTTATTATCCCAGGTTTCTTTTTTATTTTAAGTGAAAATACTTTCTTCTTCCTCTGACTGTTTTTCATCCATTTTCTCTGATTCGGTTGCTTCGCTGGCCCGGTCAACCCACCCCACTTGCTGGTTTTCTCGATCTGAAGCGAAATCGGATGAGTCAACCTGGAGATCACCAGTTTGATGCTCCCACCGGGCTATGACCTGAACCAAATCGGGAAGGTAGCCGGCTCATCGGTGTTTCGATCGAACCGGACGGTCCGGTTTTTGCAACCATAGGGAAAAGTATTTAATACAAAGAGATATATAATCAATTAGGGGTAAAAACATAAGAAGTATCACTACAAAAAAAAACTTTCAGCGGCAACAAAAAGCCTCCACAAAGTCGTAGCATATGCGATTGTTGCTGAAAGTCTTAGTGGCGACTTTTTAGGTTGTAATTGAAAGTCGACTTTCAGTGGCGACTTAAATGTTACCGATGAAGCGATACTTTTAACGGTGACATTTGTCGCATTGAAAATGGCAAAAAAAATAATAAAATTGGAGCCGCATCAGTGCCCTACCGCCACTTGGGTGATGACGTGGCCCCCTTCACCCACTTGCCACTTTGTGCCACATCATCCGCCATCCTGCCACTTGTCATGTGTCATATTGCGCCACATCATCACTTTATACCACATCACACCACTTCATCACCTTTTAATTTCACCTCCAAATGTGTGTCTCCCAAGATTCGAATCATGACCACTTCACTCTTGTGTGAAGCCTTTGTCAGTTGAGCTATGATGAATTCCCATCATGTTACTACAAAATATTATATATATATATATTATATGTGTATATTCAATTATATATAAATGTTTATTTATTATAATAATTTAAATAGATACAATATTAGAATATAAATATATAATCATATTACCTACCTTTACCACACATATATTTATATATATATATTCATTGAATAAATTAGAATGTTGGTATAGTTGACATAATTTTATTAATATTAAAATCATTCATATTAAATTAAACTTTTCACTACAAGTTTAAAAACCAATAAAAATGAAAATATATTACCTTATTTTATTTTTTAAGATAAAATAACTCATTTAATATTTTTAAATGTTAAATATTTTATTTAAAAAATACACTTATTAGTGTCAAATTAAATGTTAGTCGCCACTGAAAGAAACACTCTCAGTGGCCACATGTACGTGTTGAAGCTGAAAGTTGTACCTTTAATGGTGACTTTATATGTCGCTGCAGAACGATCCACTTTCAACGGCAGCTATATAAAGTCATAACTGAAAGTCATGCCTTCTACTATGACTTTTGTGTCGTTGCAAAATGTCGATGTCGCCGCGGATTGAGAAACCTAATTTAAAGGTAGTGATTCGTAAAATTTAGGGAAAATCACTTAAAAGTCCCACCTAAAATAAATTATATATAATAATTCTTATAATTTGTCAATGACAAATAAAGGGTTATTACTGGGGAGTAAAAGAATTACCACGTGTCAGGAAGATTTATATGTCTACTTTTGCTCATAAAATTCTCCGGAGCATTGTATACCATTTTCTTCCTATCAGTTTAATGAAAATGTTATATATTCCTAGAAACCCCTGCATCAAGAAATGCAGCCTATAATACTTACATATTTATATTATAGCACCAAGTCTTTCCTAGAATAATAGTATTTTAGATCTAATTTACAATTTCTTCTTTGGACAAAAAATTTTACAATTTCTTTCTTTAAATTAATTAACATTACTTCTTTTACTAACCAATCTTAAGATGACATATATTCAACCGACACATCTTCGGTAGATATATATTCAACCGACACATCTTCGGTGGATATATATTTTTTTATCCCAAAGAAAAGTCGAGCAAAAATGTGTAGCGTAGAATACATAATTAAGATGAAAAAGTTGTGAAGCTGACAGTAGTCGAGTTGCGCACTAAACTTATTTTCATATATCCTATCCCAGAAATGTGTATAAATAGACGTACAAGCTCAAGCATAAGATCACCACAATCACAACCAATCACTCACCCACTCTCATATTTCAGGTGCCACCATGGATGTTGCACATGTTCTTGCTTATAACAGTTCTGTTGTTGAGTCGAAAGGAGTAGTGTGGGCTATCTTGTTTGTGCTTGTTATGGCCTTCATGGTTAGGTCAAGAAGTAGAAATAGTGAGGCTAAGAAGGAGAGAGCCCCAGAAGCAAAAGGAGGGTTGCCACTAATAGGTCACCTTCATCTTTTGGGAGGGCCTGTGCCTGTTTCTAGGACACTCTCTTCCATGGCTGAAACTCATGGACCTATCTTCTCTCTCAGGCTTGGCTTTCACAACACTCTCATCGTCTCTGGTCGAGAACTCGCCAAAGCTTGCCTCTCCACCTTCGACAAGGTTTTCGCCACCAGGCCTAACATCGCCGCAGGTATCTTCCTACCTCCACTCACTTTTCTAAATGCTACTCACGGAACTTGTCTTAAATATAAGATATATTTATCTAATTTTATCATATTGTGACTCTTAGTTCAGTTAATGAGTAAAATATGTTTTTTCTCATAAAACACTCAGGTACTCCCAAAAGCCACCACTGAAACTCGACTAAAAGTGGCACCATTGAAAATCTCA
Source organism: Mimosa bimucronata (assembly GCA_037074515.1). Taxonomy (NCBI): domain Eukaryota; kingdom Viridiplantae; phylum Streptophyta; class Magnoliopsida; order Fabales; family Fabaceae; genus Mimosa; species Mimosa bimucronata. The sequence continues at coordinate 44,951,294 of CM073439.1, forward strand.
CTTTGACAAAATTTAAAAATTGTGGCAAAAAATCATACTTTTAGCGGCGACACTCAAAAGTAACAGCATAAAATCATACTTTCAATAGTGATAATAAATGTCAGTGACAGTCGTTAGGGCCGTGACATTTAGTCTTTAAGAGGTGACTTTTGCCCTGCCGAGAGCAAAATTTTTTGAGTGTCTTTTTTTTATCCTTGTTGGAAGAGTACCAATATGGGCAATTCTTAATCCTTAAATGAGTCATACATTAAAGCACCGGAGGGAGTACTTTTTTTTCTGTTTTGTTATTGGAAAGATCAGGCATTAATGACATGAAGTTCTAATGAGATTGAATCCTGCAACATTTTATTTACATGCGAGCTTTCATATGCACTGAATTACAAAGCCGTTGTCACTTTTCAGTAGATAACATAATTTTGAGCTCTTAAAAAGGAATGGTCACTAAAAAAATCTTACAAGTGAGTAACATGCAATAATAATTATTTTTCAATACAAGAAATGATAACAGGTATCGACTTATTTGTAGGGCTATTGCATTCCTTCCTTCAGATTTTAATGATTTTCTCTTTTAACTTAATGCTTTTTTTTTTTTAATTAATGACTCTGTAAAGTTCTATCATTCAGGTTCAGCTCGCTTTATATATCAATAATACACCAATTTGCTTCAAATAGCTTTAGTTAGCGAATTAAATAGAATATAATTTTGGTGGTGGGCATGCAGGAAGGTATATGGGTTACAACAATGCGATGTTTGCTTTGACACCCAGCGGGGAGTATTGGAGAGAGATGAGGAAGATAGCCACGTCGGAGTTGCTCTCAACTCAGAGGCTTCAGCAGCTGAAACATGTGAGAGATTCTGAGATATTATGTCTTATGAAGGATTTGTTCTCAACCCATCAACACCACAACAACACTAATAATCATCATATGAATATGGTTGAGGTTCCTATGAGTGATCTCTTAGAGCACTTGACCTTCAACATCAACGTCCGTATTATTGCTGGCAAGAGATTCTCAGGTACTTTATATATTCATTATTTAATGTCTTTGTGCTTGGTTTAATTTATATTGTTTTAAGTGGTTTTAATTTGTGTTTGTATTAGGTAAATACGTAAGAATAATATGACACATGGATTGTTTAGATAAACGCCGGTAAAAATGATGTTAAGGAAAATTTAATGAGCTTTCTAATCTAATAGGATAATATGACACATGGATTGTTTAGATAAACGCCGGTAAAAATGACTTTTATTTTAACTTCTAAAATCTGAAATAGATTTAAAGTTAGTTAATATGATGTGATTTAAACTTGATTAAGCTTTTATAAAACAAAGCCAGTTTCACATAAACATCTTTGGATAGTATAATATATATATTAGAAAGTCAGTTTTTAAATTTTAAATATAAAGAAAATGAAAAAAAATCAAAAGTCAGAACAAATTGCTTGAACTTAAACTTGACTTTTGGCCCGTCAGCACTTAGTTGTAAAACTTATGCTTAACACCACTCTTAAATCAAAAGTAACTTTTGTCATTGGAAAATACTCAATTATTTGAGTCACATAACCATCCCAAATTTACCCAATTATAGGCCAATATATACCATCATCATTTTTAAGTGATATTTAGAAGCTATCCCAAATACACCGCGGTACCAAGTCGGCATCACCACATCCACATCGTTACGTGAAGTGTGGTTTATAAATTTAAAGATCTTTACACGTAATCTATGTGGACCACTTGTTGATAGGGGACGAGAAAACCCGTAGCGACGAACAAAGCGAGGCGTTTAGATTGAAGACAGGAGTGAAGGAGATGACATATCTAAGCGGAGTATTTGTGGAGGCAGACGCATTGCCCTTAAGGTTCCACAAGTGGGTTGACTTTCAAGGACATGTGAGGGCCATGAAGAAGGCAGCCAAAGACATAGATTCTGTGCTACAAATGTGGCTCCATCAACACCTCCACAAGACAACAATTCAATGTGATGATTTCATGGACGTCATGATTTCCATGTTCTCCGATCAAAACGCTCTTATTTATGGCCATCAACGCGATGTCGTTATTAAGGCTTCAGCTCTGGTGCGCTCTTATCTCGTCCAGTATTTCTTAATCATACTCTTTCTGATTTTATTTATAAGCAACATTCCCTCTCATGGGTTGGTCCTATATGACATGGATGTTAACTTGATATAAATTCTTATTACTCTTTTCGATCCCTTTTATTATGAGCAACAACTACCCAAATCACATAAAATAAACTATTAGTTAAAATTAGTTAGAAGTAACAATGTGCAAGAGATGTTTTTTTTCAACTACCCTATTTAGGAAATTGAGTGAGAGAGAAAGAGAGGGAGTATAGGTTTATTTGTAAGTACACGTTTTAAACATATGTGTGTGTATATATATTTGTTTATTTCAACCAGCTTTGCAATTGTATGATCCATATCCTCAAAGACAAAAATCTTTGCTTTTAATATAGCTTTGTGTGCCTTGGGCCCTTGCGTGGAAAACAAATCCTTAATAATTAAGTAGGGACCATTTTCTATCACTAATGTCCAATATTAGGAAAAATGATATGAGTTTTTCTAATTTGTCATCCTTTTAAACAGTGTGTGAATATGTTATTGTTTTAAATAAATAAAAAAATATTATTCAAACAATAAAAATTAAAAGCCATTGCGACATGCATTATGATTGATGATATGGTATGAATAAGACTCTAGTACTTATTACTACAAGTTTTTGCAAAACAAATTTGCTAAATATTGCTATTATATTCGGCCAGCCAAGATATCATATAAAAACATAACAAGTATATTACATTATTATCTTTGAGACCACAATAGCTGATAGACCTACAAGATAACAACAATACCACTACCTCTTGTCCCTAATCTAAAAACTAGTTATTAGATTGGATTTTGGTGTAGAATAGAAGATCTCAATCCCCCAAATTAATTTACCAAACATAGAAACTAGGCATCTATTATAATGTTATATAGAGAAATTTTATGGAGATTATGTTACATTTGTTTAAATTTCCCATCTCAAATCCTTAGTTTATAGAACAATTGGTTTCCCTATTTATCAAAAAGATGATTAAGGATATCTAAACATACCTATAGACGGCATTGAACACTGAATCATCACATGCAAATATGCTATCACTAATAATGGGTTTTTGTTGTTGCAGAATCTGATCCTTACGGGCACAGGAAGCACAGCTATAACCCTAACATGGGCACTATCTTTGCTCTTAAACCATCCAAATGTCCTTAAAAAAGCACAAGATGAGATCGACACCAACATAGGAACACACAAATGGGTACAAGAATCTGATATTAAGAATCTTGAATACCTTCATGCCATTATAAAAGAGACACTTCGTCTCTATCCTCCAGCTCCATTAACTGGAATAAGAGAAGCCATGGAAGACTGCTTCGTTGCAGGCTACTATGTCCCAAAAGGCACTCGCCTACTCATCAACATCTGGAAGATTCAGAGGGACCCACAAGTATGGTCAAAACCTAATGAGTTCATTCCAGAGAGATTCATGGGGGATGATCATAAGAATTTGGATTTTAAGGGTCAAAACTTTGAGTACTTTCCATTTAGTTCAGGAAGAAGGTCATGCCCTGGTGCCACCTTTGGGCTTCAAGTTGTGAGCTTGACTCTTGCTCGGTTGCTTCAAGGGTTTGATCTGTCTGGTGGTGGTGCGGTGGACATGAGTGAGGGCTTAGGGGTGGCCTTGCCTAAGCTTAATCCACTTAAACTTATGATCAAGCCCCGCCTTTCGTCTGAGCTTTATTACAACCTTTGAATACATATGCGTATCATAGGAGATTTTCATAATTAAGGAGTTAAGTTTGGATAGGTTCATAAAAATAAAGTAGCTCACCATCTTGATTGTGCGGAGCTAATTAGTTAAGTCAAGATTGCAGTATTATATATTTTGGTTATAAGTTATAATAGCTCATCACCATACATCATCATTCGGTGGGAGTTGTGTAGTGAGTCGTCCAAGTCTTTCAATAAAAAGGTTTCATCCTTTAATTTAAACAATGTTTCTTGTATGTGCTTGGAATCAATTTTAGTGTTCATCTCACAATGATTAGGAGGGAAACCGTTTCTACTATAACATTCTAATGCAATTTCAGCGATATGAGACTCTAAAGTTTCAATTAATAGTTTTTATAAAAAAAATTTTTTTGAATACTGGTTGTTAAAATATTATCTTTATTTAAGATTCTAGGCAAACTAAAGTAATTTTATCTTTTAAAAAATAAAAGTAAACAAATTAATCTAAAGCATTGAAATTAATTAGATCGAGATTCGAGATAGAAGATAGCCGTAATGATGAGGTCTTGGTGCTCATCAATTCATTTAGCACTAAAATTCATTTCTATATTTATAACATGCCATCTAGTATTTGAAGCCCTATTATTGAACTCCAATGACTGATCCAATATTGTATTGAGTCGGCCTAGAGAGTAAAGGTCACTTTTTAATTTTCAAGGAAATTTTGATGGGAACTCAAATTTGAAATCTCAACCATAGCTCCTATCATTATACTCTTGTGCTCTTATCATAGACCGAAAAAGAAGATTTATTTTGGTCATATTGTTACATAATTAATTTTTTCATATAAATATACAATTAAACCCTGCATTTTTTTAAGGGACAATTGCACATAGGTCCCAAGCAAGAGAATTAATTTTAGAGAGGTCCCAAGGAGTTGTTAATAACAACTATTAACAACTGCAATAGCCTTGGTTAACAAGTATAGAAGTTGTCAATGAACCTGTCTGAAATTAATTCTCTTGCTTGGGACCTATGTGCGATTCTCCCTTTTTTTATTTTAATAACTTTTTATGTGTAAATTTTATATTAAATGAGGATAAAGTTATAAAGTTTTTAAATTTTAAAATATAACTAATTAATTTTAATATTTTCCTTAGTCTCTGTAAATCATACTATAAGTTATTTATAAATAAGGTCATAAAAATATCCCTAACACTCAGTCATTCTAGGTTTAATTTCATCCCATGATAATTTATGTGGAACGTTATTCTTCATCCCAAATCTTAGAGCTGTGAATCAGGGCCGGCCCTGCCCTACAGGGCTGGCCCTTCAAGGGCCAGGATCTTAAAAGGGCGGGCCGGAAAAGCCCGGGTAGTGCAAATATCCCTGTTTTTCAAAGTCCGGCTTGATCCAATTAGCATTAATACACTATTTTTTAATATTTTTCTATAGACAAAAATTAAAGCAAAAAATTCTTATCGTCAACATAAATATCAATTTTAATTTACAATACAAATACCAACAAGCAACAAACACTAAGAAATTATGAAGTAATGATAAATATTGTCCATATTTTTAAATAAGTTACATAAAATATATGTTTACCTATAATTAATTATTTTAATAAATATTGTCCATATTTATAAATAAGTCACTAACTAAGAAATTATCAAACAATGATAAATATTGGGAATTAGGTATTATGGTTTTTTACCTTTAATTAATTGTTTTATTTTGTAGTTGTTAATTTTTTTTAAAATATATATATATATGACAGGCTTAAATGCCGAGGGCCGGCCCTTTGAAGCCCTCAGCCCTACCAGGCCAGTCCGTTAAACCCGATTCCTTTTTGAAGCCTCCAAAATCAAAACCCGATCCTCCAAATTAAAGGCCAGAGCCCCGAATTACCAGCTCTACCAACTCTCAATCCCAAACTTAAAAATGTCCTCATCAATCCTCGTTGGCTCCATATTGCCCTAATGATAAAAAATACCTACTCGACAAAGGAGAGGTGGTTACAACTTTGACCCCTTTCAGTGATTATGGGGCGTGTACAGTGTCTGAAACAAAGAAAAAGAAAAAGAAACATGAAACCCCCTTGGTCCCATAGCAAGCTAGCCTATTTTAATTTGTCCTCTTATTTTAAAGACACGTGAAGCTAAATAATCTGAATCTTTTTTTCCCCTCTATTTATTTGATTTTTTTTTATACAAACAAGACATCAAGTCCAAAATGATAAAATAAGAAGAAGAAGAATTTGTTTTAATTTGGTCTTGATATAATATCTCATTACTTTTCTGATAATTGCACACGTTAATGTAGTATCCAAAATCCCAATACAAATGATTTAGAAGAGACCATTAGAAAAACTAACACAGTTTTTATAAATAATTAATTTAACTCATTGTTAGATAGGTACTAGCCGCCTGAATTTATTAGGAGAATCAAATAATGAGACCTCTCACTTGAGCTTTCATGTCATTATCATAGAGACGATATTTCGAGTCGAGAATGTCGGACCAGCCCCATTTAAATGGAGGGCCAAGCTTTGATTTTGGAGTCCCTAAAAAGGAGTCGGGCCTAACACGTCGACCTTATAGGGTCGAGGGCTGAAAGGGGCCGGCCTAACTGCAGGTCTTGGGCCAGCCATGAGGTGTGTTAGATTTTATTTTATTTTTATAAAATTAAACAAAGAAAATTTTGAAACTTCAAGTAAAAAAAGGAAACCGTAATTCCCTAAATTATCCCCCAGACCCCTACCTTCTCCCCCTCTCCAACAAAGCTTACTCAAAGTGAAACACAATTAAATGTGGTTGATGTTGATAATAGTGGTGAAGATAGAGATGATGGTCACAATGTTGTTGCTTAATTTTTATTGTCGAGTAGTTTCTCTTGTGTAACTTATTTAAGTATGGACAATATTTATCATTACTTGATGATTTATTAGAATATTAATGTGTGTTTGTTGGTGTTTGTATTGTAAGTAAATATTGATGGTATTCATGTGTTATATTAAGGATTTTATTGTTTTAATTTTTTTCTACAGAAAAAGATTCAAAAACAGTGTAAAAGCTTTAAATGGGGCCTAAAGCCCGTGAGCTGGCCCTGAACCAGACCATTTGAGGGCCATGTTTCATAAAACAGTCATATTTTCATACCACCTAACGGACCGGTCCAAATCACCAGCTCTATGTCACTAGGATACAAGATTAGTGGCATCTTTACAAATTAGATATTGAGCTTTTAAGAAGTACAATTGTTTTATAAAAATATTAATTATCTCCGGTTTTCAATATAAAAATGTAGTTTGTAAAGCAAATTGTACTTAAAACTAGGTTTTTTAGGAGCAAAGGACTAATTTATAATGACTTACATTCCAAAGTATTGTAATTTCACTATTCGTGCATTAAAAAATTGTCATAAAATTTTGAAAATGTTATAAAAATAAGAGGAAAGAGGAAAGATGGAGAGAAGATGAGATAATAAGACAAGACATAAGAAGGGGAAGGAATGTAGCATTTCTCATTTACTTATCATTCTAGGTTCAAATGCCTTATGCTTGGCCTCTATTTATATGCCTCTAACCCAAGCAAGAGTTACAATGAAATAAATATAGAAATTAAGCAACATTATGGTGTAGTTGGAGGTTATATGGAATATGTACTAAATACCCTTCAATGTGAGAGTTATAGGGTATAATGTCATGAAGCAAGAGATGGATTGGAATCCTAAGAGATCATAGATTATGAACATCGACATTCATATTATTTATAACACCCCCTTGGATATTCATAAATAATATTGTACCTCATTAAAACCTTACTAGGAAAAACCCAACGGGACAAAAACCCAGTGAAGGAAAAAAAGTACACAATATTTATCATAGCTGCCTCATTAAAAACCTTATCAAGAAAACTCAGTGGGACAAAACCTTAGTTACTGGAAAAAGAGTATATCATGATATCATCTCCTCCGAGGATATGATCACTTTTACTTTTCCACGCAACGATAGCGTCACTGTCACTTTTACTACCCCTGGTGACAACATTACTTTTCTTCTTTTGTCTCGATTGAGTATAATGATTTTCCAAGCATATTCCTGCTGATGCTATTTGCAGTGTATCTTCATTTTGGTTGAATTACACTTGAAGCATTATCGTCAAATGTTCTGCAAAAATGTATTCCTCTAACATATCTTCATGATATATATATCTCACATCCACATATTTATTCAAATATATTATCCTTTCTGTACTTGCAAAAACTTAATTCTTCCACAAAATTTTAACATGAAATATCAACAAAACTATAAAATATTTATATGGGACCCCTATTCATGATTTTAAAATCATTGAGAAATTTAATAACTTAATCTACTGGTCAAGTAATATGCAAACTTATATATTTTATAAGTGACAATATATTTTGAATGATTTTCTTATATATGCTTCTGGCATTTAAGATCCTCCAAAAATTTTCATTGAAATTTCAAAACATTTAATTATTCACATATATATTTTTTTCATATACTGCCAGACTTATATGCAAAATAATTTCATCCACTACAAAAATAATACGCCTTATTATAATCTTTATTGCCTCTGAGAAAATCTATATTTCACATAAATATTTATAATTTTATATTTCAGGTATTTGGATTGCAGGTCTATAATGTTCATGTATTGAAAACATAATAAAATTTGTAAATGTTATGATTATTTTTAATGTCTTTCAGTGAGCACTGGGCAAAAGCTGTCGTTTGCCCAGTGATCATTGTCTGGTTTGGTTTGACTCGTTGAGGCGTAATATAACCTCCTATCATAAAACACTCCTATCGAAGTAAGTAGTGTTAATATCTTTGTTATATAATAGTGGCTCAAATGAATTATTTTCATGTATATGTGCTAATTTTGGTTCCATTTCAAGGGTATATCTCAGTGGCATTTAACGGAAGAAACTGGTTGAGCCTTTGAAGACATCGTGACACAAAGACTTAGAGTAAATACTTTTGATTTGAATTCTTTCAATGTTGGTCAATTGAGATATATTAATTACTTTGCTATTAATTTATATCGTTTCTTGTGATTAAAGTGCCATAAGCAACCGATGAATAAGTAGTGCTGGTATTACGTTATGAAGTATATTTATGACATTATTATGAGTGAACGATCCACATCCTTCTCACAAGTATAAATTAAATTCTTATCTATAACTTTTTATATGAATGATACAATTAATACATAAATATATAATGTTTAATCTAATTTCTTTGCATTGATTATCACATCCATTATTGTTGCAGTTTTATGATAGTACCGACTCATTTAAAGATGATGACCTTGATCCAATTCGTGAGTGTATTACTGAATTTTTGCTTTTAGATTTGGTTAGTAGAGATCAGTGATCATTGTACAAAATACTAAGTTGTGTAAAAATAAAATTTTTTGTTTGTGTAGTAGTAGCAAGAGTGACATGGATATATGTTTAGTTTGATTAATTAGTTATATAGCTTGGTTGATGTACATATGTTGTATATCTGTTTCTGAGACATCTACAATGTATGAAGATATGGGAAAACGAAAAAGGAAATAATAATTTTTTAAAAAAGGAATTGACATCTCTTATTATGGATAATAAGGACCAGAGAAACCACGTCCCTTATTATATAACTATTGACGTGGTTTCTTAGAGATCAACAGCAAAACTTGTCTTTCTGCGACTTATCAACTTCCCCTTTTTTCATAAAATATGACGTGGAAACTCTGACTTTTCACATTCATTATTTATAGAAACGTTGAAAGTCCATTTTTCCATGTTATTTGTTTTAACGTCCCACACAAAAGTGACGTAAAAACACTAAAATAGCGGACATAAAAACCCTTTTCTGCAGTAGTAGTAGTGCCTGTATCAAGAAATGCAGCCTATAATACTTACATATTTATATTATAGCACCAAGTCTTTCCTAGAATAATAGTATTTTAGATCTAATTTACAATTTCTTCTTTGGCCAAAAAAATTTACAATTTCTTTAAATTAATTAACATTACTTCTCACTAACCAATCTTAAGTTGACATATATTCAACCGACACATCTTCGTTAGATATATATATTTTTTTTTATCCCAAAGAAAAGTCAAGCAAAAATGTGTAGCGTAGAATACATAATTAAGATGAAAAAGCTGTAAAGCTGACAGTAGTCTAGTTGCGTATTGAACTTCTTTTCATATATCCCAAAAATGTGTATAAATAGACCTACAAGGTCAAGCATAAGATCACTACAATCACAAGAGCCGCCCCCCCCCAAAAAAAACCAAAAAAAAAAAATCACTCACCCACTCTCATTCAGGTACCACCATGGATGTTGCACATGTTCTTGCCTATAACAGTACTGTTGTTGAGTCGAAAGGAGTAGTTTGGGCTATCTTGTTTGTGCTTGTTATGGCCTTCATGGTTAGGTCAAGAAGTAGAAATAGTGAGGCTAAGAAGGAGAGAGCCCCAGAAGCAAAAGGAGGGTTGCCACTAATAGGTCACCTTCATCTTTTGGGAGGGCCTGTGCCTGTTTTTAGGACATTCTCTTCCATGGCTGAAACACATGGACCTATCTTCTCTCTCAGGCTTGGCTTTCACAACACTCTCATCGTCTCTGGTCGAGAACTCGCCAGAGATTGCCTCTCCACCTTCGACAAAGTTTTCGCCACCAGGCCTAACATCGCTGCAGGTATTTCCCTATCTCCACTCACTTTTCTAGCTAAATCCTACTCACACTAACTGTTCTAAATATAAGATATATTTATCTAATTTTATCATCTTATGACTCTCAGTTAAGTTAATGAGTAAGGTATGTTTTTTCTTCTAAAACACTATATTCATCATCCTTCATTCCTTCCCTTCCTATCATTACAAAAAACAACCTTTTTAGCAATCACTTTCAGCTGGGAATTCCAAAAGCCACCACTGAAAATCTCACTTTGAGCGGCGATAACTTGTCTCGCTGTAGAAAGTTGGGCCTTCGGCAGTGACTAAGGAGACTCGTCGTTGAAAGTGAGAATTTCAACAATGATACTACAAAGTTACAGAAGAAAGAAATACTTTCATTTGTGACAATTAGGTGGCCGTTGAAAGTGAGTCTTTTATTGACAAAATCTAAAAGTTGTCGCAAAAAATCTTACTTTTAGTGGTGACGCTTAAAAGTAGCAGCATAAAGTCATACTTTCACTAGTAATAATAAATGTCAGTGACAGCCGTCAGGGCCCTTACATTTACACTATGCCTTGAAAAGAGGAAAAGTTGGGAGGAAAGAAAATGGGATAGAGAAAATGGAAAGGAAAGAAAAGTGCGGAGAAAATGTTATCACTCACTTTTTTTGGATGGGTGAGAGAAAATTGGGAGGAAAAAAAATGAGTAGATATTTGATAACTAAAATACCCTTACTTCTATATTTAAAAAATTATTTTAAATTAGATGTTTCACTCACAGAAATTTTATTTTAAAAGATAAAAAGTACTTTAAACTTACATTAGATAGTAATTGTTACTTTTTAAATATATAAAATAGCAAGTGATTTTGTTTAAAAAATTAAATATATTATAAATAAATTATAATTATCCAATATTATTACCAATTGATAAAAATGGAAGTTTAAAGTATTATAACAAAATAATGAAACAACCCTTTTAAATATTAGTTATTTGTTTGTTTTAAAATAAACATAATACGTATGCAACTGTGTCTACAGTCCAAAAAATCATGTGTTAAAAAAAATCATGCAACTGTGCAAAATAAAACAATTGAAGGAGTTTGGTAAAAAAAAACGATTGAAGAATTTTATCGGAAAAAAAGAAAAAAGAAAACAGGTGCTAAAAAAAGAAAAGAATAGAAGGCAGTGACACAAAAGCAGTGGGCGATTGAACAAAATAAAAAGGACCAGGAGAGGGGCAAATGTGACAATGTGTTTTCTTCTCCAAAATCTTTCCACTTATGGAGAGAAAATTTGGGAGGAAAATGGGGCTTAGGGCCCACCTCATTTTTCCTTCCTTCCCCATTTTCTTCTCTATCCAAATAAGGGAAAATGCTTTTTCTCCCCCATTTTCCTCCATATTTTTCTTTTCTCCCCCATTTTCCCTCAATCCGAGCAGACCCTTAGGGCCCGTTTGGTTCATAGAAAATATTTGGACGGAATGGAAAGGAAAGGAAATGGATGGAAATGAATGGAAATGAAATGAAGGTCGACTCGTTTGGTACGCACAGGAAAGGAAAGGAATGGAATTGAAAATTTTATGTTTGGTTGGTTGAAAATGGGGGTAAAGAAACTCAGAATTATGTGTAAATGACCATTTTGCCCTTAATGAGTATTTATTAATTAAAATCACTGATATTGAATTTTAAAATATTTTAAAATTATATTACCATAAAAATAAATGAATAAATTATTTTCACTAATTATAAATTCAATAAATATTAAATTTTAATAAAAAATTTAATTTTCATAAATAAATAAAATATTTTGGTAAATACAAGAATGACTTAGATTTTAATCTAAATACCACCAAAATAACTTTAGTGTAAATATAGAAGATACTTTTTTTATTGCAGATATAGAAGACACTTACCACCATATCTAATAAATTAATCAATAATTAAATGAATCGAATAATAAATTATTTAGTAAAAAATCCCTAAATTATAGTTAGATGATGAGAATTTTGTGGCTTCAAAGTGGGTGCATCCCAAAAATTTCTGACTCATATCCTCTTATAAAGCTTAACGACTTCAATTTTTTTTTAAAAAAATTACTTTTTTTGCCACTATTTTTTTAAAAAAATACTACTAGTACACACATGCTAATATTGATCTATCTATATTATACATGTTTTAAGATAATAATATTGAAGTTCAATTAAAAAAATCATGAGATTTATTCATTTCAAATTGACTCTAAACATCTAAAATAAGATGTTTACATAATACACATATTATAGATGTTTCACGGATCCATATTCGGGCTGCACCGTTTCCACGCACAACAAGAAACTTTATTAAAAAAACTACTACAACACTTTAGAATTATGCCTCACTTCCTTCCATATTTAATAAATGCTTTCTGCCTCAGCTTGATCATATTCACTCACGTCAGATTTATATTCAAGTAGCCAGATTCAAGAACTTATTAATTTAGCTGCACTATTCACATTTAGTTTAGCTGCACTATTCACATTTAGCTTATTTGCACTATTCACATTTATTTGTACAACAAAACAACATGTGACTTCATTTTTAAACAGAACATGTTAAGAATTCATCAGCAAAAGTCGCAGCTAACAAATTCGATTTTAACCCCTCACTTTCGATTTTAAACCCTTACTTTCGAATTTTAACCCGTCACTTTCGATTTTAAACACCCATTTTCGATTTTAAACCCTCACTTTCAATTTTAACTCCTCACTTTCGATTTTAAACACCCACTTTCGATTTTAACCCTCACTTTTGATTTTAACTCCTCACTTTCGATTTTAAACACCCACTTTCGATTTTAAACCCTTACTTTCGATTTTAACTCCTTACTTTCGATTTTAAACACCCACTTTCGATTTTAACTCCTCACTTTTGATTTTAACCCCTCACATCCGAATTTGCCTGCAAAAAATTCTGCAGAATCTCAGTGATAATAATCCATCACCCAGATTAACAATGAAACAAATCACAAGAATAACAGGTCAACAACTTCAACTCAAATGTGATTCAAACACACAGAACAAAACCAACCCACGAAAAAATTAAAGAAAAAAGAGATATTAGATGGCAATGAATAAGGAAAACTCTATTTCTTCTCTCACAATCTGATTTTCTCGTCGATGTAGAAGAAGCCACAGTCCGTTGCTACTGCTCTCTCTCTCTCCCCTCGCGCCGATGATGCTTTCATGATGAAGACACAAACTCCACAATGAAGACCCAGACTCCATGATGAAGACTCGACTCCACGCGAAGACCAATAGTGCAGAAGGTTGAAGAAGACAGGGGTGTAGAAGGTTGAAGAAGATGAGGGCATTTTGGTCTTGTGCGTGTTCCTTCGAACGCTGGAAAATGGCTTCCCACCATTTTTGGTGGGAACCGATTTTCCTGTGTTTAATGGAAAATCGCTGCGCCGCCGGAAACGGAAGCAAGGACGATCCGCCAACCAAACGATTGAAGATGATGGAAAATCGACATTTTCCGTTTCCGTCGCGGCATTCTCCGTGAACCAAACGGAACGGAGAGCAAAATTTTCGAGTGTCTTTTTTTATCCTTGTTCGTAGAGCATCAATACGGGAATTCTTAATCCGTAAATAAGTCATACATTAAGCATCAGAGGGAGTACTTTCTTTTTTATTTGTTATTGGGAAGATCAGACATCAATGACTTGAAGTTCTAATGAGATTGAATCCTGTAATATTTTATTTTCATGCAAGCTTTCATAAGCACTATTAAAGCCGTTGGTCACTTTTCCGTGGAAAACATAATTTTGAACTCTTATAAAGGAATGATCACTAAAAAATCCCACAAGTGAATAACATGCAATAATAATTAAGTTTCAGAAATGATAACAGGTATATGCTATTGACTTATTTGTAGGACTATTACATTCCTTCCTTCAGAGTTCACAGATTTTCTCTTTTTAACTTAATGCTTTTTTTTAATAATGACTCTGTAAAGTTGAATCATCCAGGTACAGCTAGCTTTATATATCAATAATACACCAATTTGCTTCAAATATAGCTTTAGTTAGTGGATTAAATAGAATATATAATTGTGGTGGTGGGCATGCAGGAAGGTATATGGGTTACAACAATGCGATGTTTGCTTTGGCACCCAACGGAGAGTATTGGAGAGAAATGAGGAAGATAGCCACGTCGGAGCTGCTCTCAACTCAGAGGCTTCAGCAGCTGAAATATGTGAGAGATTCTGAGATATTATGTTTTATGAAGGATTTGTTCTCAACCCATCAACACCACAACAACACTAATAATCATCATATGGATATGGTTGAGGTTCCTATGAGTGATCTCTTAGAGCACTTGACCTTCAACATCAACGTCCGTATTATTGCTGGCAAGAGATTCTCAGGTACTTTATATATTCATTATTTAATGTCTTTGTGCTTGGTTTAATTTATATTGTTTTAAGTGGTTTTAATAATTTAATTTGTGCCAACAACCCTGCATCTCTACACCACCTCCACTATAGCGTCATGATGTTAAGGGAAACAAGTTTAATGAGCTTTCTAATCCAATAGGATATGACACATGGATTGTTCCGATATAAACATGACTTTAATTCCAACTACCTATTTCTAAAAACTGAAATAAATTAAAAGTTACTCCTTTCGGTGCTAATTATAATATCACTTTGATTTTTTTTAGAAATTAAGGATGTAAAATTAATCACTTTAAAATATCTATAGTTATCTTTTCTTCTTAAAACTAATTTATTATACTTATAAACTATCTTAAAATACAATGATATGTAATATATGTTAAAATTAAGTAGTCTATTTGGCTTCTTAATCTCCACAAAAAAGTCAAAGTAATCTAATATTTAGGAACTGATGGAGTAGTTAATATGATGTGATTTAAAGTTGATTAAGCTTTTTTATTTTAAAACAACGCTAGTTTCACATTAACATGTTTGGATAATATAATATATATTAGAAAGTCAGTTTTTAAACGTTTAAATATAAAGAAAAAGGGAAAAAAAATCAAAAGTTAGAACAAATTGCCTGAACTTAAACTTGACTTTTGGCCCATCAGCACTTAGTTGTAAAACTTATCCTTAACACCACTCTTAAACCAAGAGTACTTTTGTCATTGGAAAAAAACTCAATTTGAGTCACATAACCATCCCAAATTTACCCAATTATAGGCCAATATCATCATCATGTTAAGTGATCTTTAGAAGCTATCCCAAATACACCGCGGTACCACGTCCGCATCACCACATCCACATCGTTAAGTGTGGTTTATAAATTTAAAGAGATCTTTACACGCAATCTATGTGGACCACTTGTTGATAGGGGACGGGAAAACCCGAAGCGACGAAGAAAGCGAGGCGTTCAGATTGAAGAGAGGAGTGAAGGAGATGACATATCTAAGCGGAGTATTTGTGGAGGCAGATGCATTGCCATTAAGGTTTCACAAATGGGTTGACTTTCAAGGACATGTGAGGGCCATGAAGAAAGCAGCCAAAGACATAGACTCTGTGCTACAACTTTGGCTCCACCAACACCTCCACAAGACAACAACTCAATGTGACGATTTCATGGACGTCATGATTTCCATGCTCTCCGATCAAGACGCTCTTACTTATGGCCATCAACGCGATGACGTTATTAAGGCTTCAGCTCTGGTGCGCTCTTATCTCCCCCATTATTTCTTAATAATACTCTTTCTGATTTTATTTATAAGCAACATTCCCTCTCATGGGTTGGTCCTATATATGATATCGATGTTAACATAATATAAATTCTTACTCTCTCTCGGTCCTAAATGTAAGATTATTTTGACTTTTTTATGGAGATTAAGGAAGTTAAATAAATCAATTAATTTTAACGTATCTTACATATAATTATATTATACGATAGTTTATAAGTACGATAAAATAGTTTTGAGGAAAAAAATAACTGTAGACATTTTAAAATAATTAATTTTACATCCTTAATTTCTCAAAAAAAAAATTAAAGTGGTCTTATAATTAGGATCAGAGGGAATATTACTCTTTTCGATCTTTCGAATCCTTTTTATATGCAACAACTGCCCAAATTAAATCATGTAAAACAAACTATTAGTTAAAATTAGTTAGAAGCAATAATGTGTAAGAGATATTGCTTTTTTAAAACATACCCCTATTTAGGAAGATTGAGAGAGAATGAGGGAGTATAGGTTTATTTGTAAGTACACGATTAAACATATATATATATATATATATATATATATATATTTTTTTTTTTTTTCAACCAGCTTTGCAATTGTATGATCCATATCCTCAAAGACAAAAATCTTTGCATTTGATTTTGTGTGCCTTGGGCCCTTGAGTGGAAAACAAGTCCTTAATAATTAAGGAGGGACAATTTTCTATCACTAATGTCCAATATTAGGAAAAATGAAATGAGCTGTTCTAATTTGTCATCCTTTTAAACAGTTTGAATATGCATTATGATTGATGATATGGTATGAAAAAGACTCTAGTACTTATTACTACAAGTTTTTGCAAAACAAATTTGCTTAATTTTGCTATTGTTTGTGACCAGTCAAGATATCATATAAAAACATAACAAGTATATTACATTATTATCTTTGAGACCACAATAGCGGATAGAACTACCACAAGATAACAACAATACCACTGCCTCTTGTCCTTAATATGAAAACTAGTTATTCTGATTGGATTTTGGTCTAAATTATAACATCTCAATTCATTTTATTTTATATATTTATTATTTCCTCCAAACTAATTTACCAAACATAGAAACTAGGTATATAGTATAATGTTATATAGAGATATTTTATGTAGATTATGTTACATTTGTTTAAATGTTTCAATTTATTTCAAATCCTTAGTTTATAGAAGAACTGGTTTCCCAACTCATCAAAGATGATTAGGGATAACTAAACATATCTATAGACGGCAATGAACACTGAATTATCACATGCAAATATGCTATCAGTAATAATGGGTTTTTGTTGTTGCAGAATCTGATCCTTACGGGCACAGGAAGCACAGCTATAACCCTAACATGGGCACTATCTTTGCTCTTAAACCATCCACATGTCCTTAAAAAAGCACAAGAAGAGATCAACTCCAACGTAGGAACACACAAATGGGTACAAGAATCTGATATTAAAAACCTTCATTACCTTCATGCCATTATAAAAGAGACATTTCGTCTCTATCCTCCAGCTCCATTAACAGGAATAAGAGAAGCCATGGAAGATTGCTTTGTTGGAGGCTACTATGTCCCAAAAGGCACTCGCCTTCTCATCAACATCTGGAAGCTTCAGAGGGACCCACAAGTATGGTCAAACCCTAATGAGTTCATTCCTGAAAGATTCATGGAGGATGATCATAAAGATTTGGATTTTAAGGGTCAGAATTTTGAGTACATTCCATTTAGTTCAGGAAGAAGGTCATGCCCTGGTGCCACCTTTGGGCTTCAAGTTGTGAGCTTGACTCTTGCTCGGTTGCTTCAAGGGTTTGATCTGTCTGGTGGTGGTGCGGTGGACATGAGTGAGGGCTTAGGGGTGGCCTTGCCTAAGCTTAATCCACTTAAACTTATGATCAAGCCCCGCCTTTCGTCTGAGCTTTATTACAACCTTTGAAGACATATGCGTATCATAGGAGATTTTCATAATTAAGGAGTTAAGTTTGGATCGGTTCATAAAATAATAAAGTAGCTCACCATCTTGATTGCGCGGAGCTAATTAGTTAAGTCAAGAGTTTGTTTATATAAGTAGATATTTAGTTTTTTGGTTATAAGTTATAATAGCTCATCACCATACATCATCATTCGGTGGGAGTTTTGTGTAGTGAGTCGTCTAAGTCTTTCAATAAAAAGGTTTCATCCTTCAATTTAGACAATGTTTCTTGTATGTGCTTGGAATCAATTTTAGTGTTCATCGCACAAAGAGCACCATAATGCTTATCATTGCAGTGAGCTCTGCATGACTATTGAATTAGTTTCTGTGTTCATAAAAAAGTAATATGTAGTAAAAGCTAAGCATATATAAATTATCTAGATCTCATCAAATTGTTTAGATTTTATTTTAAATTTTGTATCTATTAAAATATTTCTAATATAATCAAAATAGACCGTTCAAAAAATATCTAGACAATCTTCATATGCTTAGCTCTCCCTACTCATCACAATGATTAATAGGGAAACCAGTTCCACTATAACATTCTAACACAATTTCAGCGATATGACTCTAAATTTTCAATTTATGGTTTTTTTTTTTAAAAACATTGTTTGAAAAATGGTTGTTAAGATGTTATCTTTATTTAAGATTTTAGGCAAACTAAAGTAATTTTATCTTTTAAAAAATAAAAGTAAAGAAATTAATCTAAAGCATTGAAATTAATTAGATTGAGATTTGAGATAGTAGATAGCGGTAATGATGAGCTCTTGGTGCTCATCAACTCGTTTAGCACTAAAATTCATTTCTATATTTATAGCATATCATCTAGTATTTGAAGCCCTATTATTGAACTACAATGACTGACCAAAATTGTATTGAGTCGGCCTAGAGTAGAGGTCAATTTTTTCAAGGAAATAATTTTGATGGGAACTCAAATTTGAAATCTCAATCATAAGCAATCATAGCTCCTATCATTATACTCTTGTGCTCTTATTGTAGACTAAAGAATTGAAGAAGATTTATTTTGGTCATATTGTTACATAATTAATTCATATAAATATATAATTAGACCCTGCATTTTTTATTTTAATAACTTTTTATGTGTAAATTTTATATTAAATAAGGATAAAGTTATAAAGTTTTTAAATTTTAAATATAAATAATTAATTTTAATATTTTTCTTAGTCTATATGAAACATACTATAAGTTATTTATAAATAAGGTCATAAAAATATTCCTAACACTCAGTTATTCTAGGTCTAATTTCATCCCACGATAATTTATGTGGAACGTTATTCTTCGTCCCAACTCACAATCCCAAACTTAAAAATGTCCTCATCAACCCTCATTGGCTCCATATTGCCCTAATGATACAAAATTCCTACTCGACAAAGGAGAGGTGGTTACAACTTTGACCCCTTTCGGTGATTATGGGGCGTGTGTGTCTGAAACAAAGAAAAAGAAACATGAAACCCCCCTTAGGTCCCATAGCAAGCTAGCCTATTTTGTCCTCTTATGAGAAAGACACGTGATGAAGCTAAATAATCTGAATCTTTTTTCCCCCTCTATTTATTTGATTTTTTTTATACAAACAAGACCTCAAGTCCAAAATGATAAAATAAGAAGAAGAAGAATTTGTTTCAATATGGTCTTGATATAATATCTCATTACTTTTCTGATAATTGCACACGTTAATATAGTATCCAAGATTCCAATACAAATGATTTAGAAGAGACCATTAGAAAAACTAACACAGTTTTTATAAATAATAAATTTAACTAATTTTTATATAGGTACTAGCTGCCTGAATTTATTAGGAGAATCAAATACTGAGACCTCTCACTTGAGCTTTCATGCCATTATAATAGAGTCGATATTTCGAGTCGAGTGTGTCGAACCAGCCCCATTTAAGTGAAGGGTCAATCTTTGACTTTGGAGCCCCTAAAAAGAAGTTAGGTCAAATACGCCGACCTTATAGGGTCGAGGGCTTAAAGGGGCCGGCCCAACTGCAAGGTCATGGGTCGGCCATTAGGCGTGTTAGATTTTATTTTATTTTTTTAAAACTAAACAAAGAAAATTTTGAAACTTCAAGTAAAAAAAAGGAAACCCTAATTCCTTAAACCTATCCCCCAGACCCCCACCTTCTCCCCCTCCCTCACCCTAAATAATGCCTACTCAAAGTGAAACACAATCAGATGTGATTGATGTGGATGAAAATGAAGATGATAATCACAATGTTATTGCTTAGTTTTTATTGTTGAGTAGTGTATATGAACTATATTTATCATTACTTGATGATTTATTATAATATTAGCGTTCGTTTGTTGGTGTTTGTATTGTAAGTTAATATTGATGATATTCATGTGTTATATTAAGGATTATATTGTTTTAATTTTTTTCTACAAAAAAAGATTCAAAAACAGTGTAAAAGCTTTAAACGGGGCCTAAAGCCTGTGAGCTGGCCCTGAACCCGACCATTCGAGGGCCAGGATTCATAAAATAGTCATATTTTCATACCCTGACCTAACGGATCGGTCCAAATCACCAACTCTATGTCAGGGAAAAGAACAAAGAAGATAGTTGCCCTCAAAGTTGACTTCTCAAAAGCTTTTGATATGATCTCTTGGCAACTTATTATTGCATGTTGTTCGTCACTGGCCGTAAGTGCACAGGTCGCGCCAAGTAATAAAGTGATAAGTAAAGTATCGTTCCCACGAGGATTTGGTCCAAAACCCGGTCAAACAATGATTGTTACACTCTCGCCCAATTTGAGTGACACAAATGTTGAGATTAGATATTAACAATGAAAATAAACATATGCTAAATGAAAATAAAACTATAAACAAGTGATTCTCCAACTTCAAGGATAAAATGGGTCCTAAGATTATCTATCCCCCTTGTACTTCTTAAAACTTAATTAACCTCCCCTCAAAGAAGCTCTGTTGGGTCTAGCATTGGCAGCTACTGGCCCACCATGTTGGGCACCCCAGGGATCCAATCTCTCTTCACCCCGGTATTGGCAAGCCCAACTCAGGTATTGTAGCTCGGTTGGGGGCCGCTCTCGCGGACCCGACCCAATGCTGCAGCATTTGTGGGAGGAGGCCGTGTCATTGGCGCACCCACGGGTTCGATCTCCCAACCAAGCACTTTATAGGCATTCTAGATGCCTCGCTTATCACCACTTGAGCTGCAGCTCAAGTGGTGATAAGCGAGGCATCTAGAATGCCTATAAAGTGCTTGGTTGGGAGATCGAACCCGTGGGTGCGCCAATGACACGGCCTCCTCCCACAAATGCTGCAGCATTGGGTCGGGTCCGCGAGAGCGGCCCCCAACCGAGCTACAATACCTGAGTTGGGCTTGCCAATACCGGGGTGAAGAGAGATTGGATCCCTGGGGTGCCCAACATGGTGGGCTAGTAGCTGCCAATGTTGGATCCAACAAGCTCTCAACAAAACCACGTGCTAATCTAGGGTTCATATAGTACTTGTAAACGCTCTCTCAAGTCAAGAACAAGTGTTTAGTCTTATTAATTACACAATCTCTTGCTACACTTTAATAAAACCCAATTATCAAGCTCCAACCCTAATGTGACTATGCAAGGTTAGCAAGTATATCTCTATCTTACCAACAAAACCATCCATCCATGCAAACTTCAGGTTCTTGCACTATTTTACCCAAGTTCTACACTCAATCTAACCCTCTCAAGCATCAATCAAGTGAACCCAACATCTAAATGGTGATCAAGCACTTAGAAGCATTAGGAACGGAGTAAAATAAACACATATATATATCATTAATCACAACATAAGAGGAGGAATCAAGAATCAATCCATACAAGGGTTCAAAATAATCCTAGAATACAAGTATTTTAGCTACTCATATCTTACAACTCTATGGGAGCATATATATATACAACATTACAAAACAGAATAAGAGAAGAGAATGAAGATGGAAGAGATAAACCAAGAGAGGAAGCCCAAATCTCTTCGTAACTCCGAGCCCAAGTTAAATCCCCACCAAACTCCAAGCCTTAGCAGAGCAAAACACCCCCAAGAATGCCCAGAAGTCGAAGAATGTCGAGCTCCCTCGAAACCCTAGCTTTTATATCACTTAAATCTGTCAAAAAACGCGCAGCAGAGCAGTCCGTTCGCCGTGGCGAAGTCCACGGTGAACTATGATCGTTTCTGCCTCTTTTTGGGGGTTTTGGCTCACCGTGGGTTCGCCGCGGCGAGCTGGGACCTTTCTGTAATTTTGGAAATTCGGGGACCTGTCTGTAATTTGGGAATTTCGAGGTCATTTTCTGCAATTTTTACAATTCATCCAGAAACTTCTATTTTTCCCTTTTTTCTTGAAATTTCAACTTTTAGCCCCAAATTCTCCCCTTTTTAAGTGTTCTTCTTAATCTGGGATCCCTTGGTTATTGTATCAAAATATTTCTACAATATTTACATAAAACAACATAAGAAACTCACTAGAAATGTGATCAAAATCCACACTAATAAACAATGATGTGCAACCAAAACTCAAATGAGCATTTTCCTATCTTGAGTATCCAAAAATTATAAATGATTGAATAAAACCTCAAGGAAAATGTGCTGAAAATACATGAATTTCAAGAGTTATCACATGTCTTACAAAGATGTGCTTTCCAATCAAATGGATCAATCTAATTTACCAATGTATATCCATAGTGGAATATTTTTTCAGCTCAATGGTCAAATCATCTTCTCTCTTTCTCCAAATTATGGAATTCGTCAAGGTGATCCTCTTTCACCATACTTATACATCATTGCATCAAATATCCTATCCTGCATGATTCACCAATCAGAATCCCAAGGTGCATGGAAGGGTATTAAAATATGCATGGAAGCTGCTCCAATTTCTCATCTTTTGTATGCCGATAATTCGTTGTTTTTTATGGAGTGTTCTAAGAGTAACTTTGATCATGTCAAGCACATCCTGGATCTGTTTTGCTCTTGGTCTGGTCAAAAAATTAATAGAAACAAGTCCACTATTGTTTTTAGTCTAAGTACTTCTCATGAAGATAGAACTAACCTTAACTCGCATTCTACAAGTCAGTTTTTCTCAAAAATTGGGTAAATACCTTGGTACTTGGATTGATCCACGAAAATAAAAAAATGTTATCTATGATCATGTGGTCAATGCAATAAATAGACGGACAGCTTCATGGAAGGAAAAATTGCTTTCTCAAGCATCAATGATTTTTTCTGGGGTTCCTCTGACACTGGCAGGAAAATTCATTTATTATCTAAATCTCACTTATTTCTTCCCGTGAGTTCAGGTGGTTTGGGATTGAGGGACTTTGAGACTGTCAACTTATCTCTGCTTGCTAAACAGCATTGGCGCATTATCTCTGCTTCTTCTTCTAGTTTGCTAGGTTCCACTCTTAAGGTTAAATATGTCGATACCTTAAAAAAGGAAATCATTAAGCAGCCTTATAATTCTTCTTGGATTCGGAAGAGCATTCTAAGTAGCAAAGATTTAATTCTCAACAATTTGCAATGGAGAGTAGGAATGGTTCATCAATACCAATCAACCATCATCTTTGGTGGCCAATACAATCAGGAACACTTAACTTCAGTCGTTCATCAACGAGTTAGTGATCTATTTCTACATTCAAACCTCACCTGGGTACATGTTTCATAGAATTCAACCCTGATTAACCAATTATACTCTCCAGATGCAGTATCAGCTATATTGTCTCTTCCGATCTCCTTTACAGATGCTCCAGACTTCCTGGTGTGGCTAGGCTCTTCAAATGGAAATTATTCTGTTAAAGTTGGTTTTGCCTTACTCTCCAGACCATCTCATAATTCCTTACTTGAACCTTTTTGGAAATTGTTATTATGGTCCATCAGCTTGCCCATGAAAAATTTATTGTTTATCTGGAAACTTCTACATTGGGCTATTCCTTCAGGTGATGAATTACTTCATCATCATTTGTTGGTTAACTGCCCATGTCCTTTTGGTTGTGATCTCAATGAAACAATAGAGCATTTGTTCTTCTTATGCCCTTTCGCTCGGCTGTCTAGTGGAGATTGCTCTCTATTAGACCTGATTGGAATGATTTTCATTCCTTCACAGACTGGCTCTATTCGACTTTTATTCAACTACTATTGGATGAACTCAAAAAGATCATACTTCTCTTAAATCACATTTGGTAGTTGAGAAACAATATAATTCATATGGGAACTAAAGCTTGTCCATCTCTTCTAGCTAGCCAGATTATGCAAGCCAGCTCTTTCAATTCTATAGCCTTTGGCCATAATAATTCATCTGCTTCAATTGTCACTAAGAGTCAAGCAGACTTGCCATAAATTGACCCAAGAATTGTGCTGCAAAATCATTCTTGGTGTGTGCTACTCCACAAATACAGGGCAAACACAGGTCTTACATGTACCATGAAGATTTACCTAAATCAAGTGATGCTCCAAGCTTTCGAATGGAAAAATTCTAGTTTCCAAAAATCTTCATTTCAAATGAGATGTTTAAGAGCTGTCATTCAATGGATTCACTCATGTGGTCTATTTTCATCTCAACAAATGTTTGCTTTGATTACATTTGCTTCAAGATCTGCATTTCGGTTTTCCACAATTTCTCAGACTGAAATTGTGGCTATTGATATTATCAAGATGCTCCAATGTTTCAACACATACAGGATTTTCTATATGAAGGGGTGGGATTTTTCTTCCTTTATGCACTCTATTTCATCACATTTCAATTTTTTTTTTGCTTCTGTAATTTGATGTTTCTCATTTTGTAGAACCTTTTTACTTTATCTTTTAATGAAATTTGTCTTTTATACAAAAAAAAAGTTATTGAACTTTTAAGAAGTACAATTGTTTTATAAAAATATTATCTTTGGTTTTAAATATAAAGATGTAGTTTGTAAAGCAAATTGTACTTAAAACTAGACTTTTTAGGAGCAAAGGAGTAATTTATAATGACTTACATTCCAAAGTATTGTAATTTCACTATTCGTGCATTAAAAATTTGTCATAAAATTTTGAAAAAGAATTATAAGTTCGTGCTATTTTTAAAATTTGATCATAACTATAAGAATTATAATTTGATCATGATCTCACCATGATATGATCATGAAATGGTAAATTAGTCACTCGGTTACTATACAATAGTCCATTTTTTCATAAAATTCTTACATGAATATAGGCTGTCACATCATTTATGCTCTATTTATTAGGCTACCTTAAATCGCATCATTTAATCAAGTATCTATGGATACTTACATGACATTTAATAAATTAGTCCCACCATTTTCTTTTCATGAAATAACTTTCTCCTTTGTCCAATTAATTCTCTACAATATAATAAATAATATGATTTTGTATATTCTAATAAGACAAATTATAAATGACGTGGCGCTTAGGTTGATGGGAATATTTCACTCTATTTCCTATCATATTTACATTTTTGATGGATCATATTTCAATATCGTATGAAAGACTGAAGGTATATGACATTTACCACTTCTTGCTCTCGTTCTTGTTATTTTGGACGAGGTAAAAAAAAATATGTTAAAATAATTTTTCCACACACACACATATATTGCTATCCGCTACTATTCATCTATGTTTACAAGTGTTTTTCAATTGTGATAGATCATGTCAAAAGCATTTCACTAATCATATAAAATTTATTGATGGGACATTAAGTATTCATGACTATTTCTTATATATTACATGTTATCCACCTCAATCAATCTCAATAAGTTTTGGAGATGTAAACAATCTCTAATAAATTAATAAACTGAAATGTTGCATTGATTAATATGGTCATAAATGATAAACTTAACCATCCTCTTAAACAAGAGAACAAGAGAGATGGATGGTGGTGAATATGAGAAGATTGTGTAAATTTATTAAAATGAATGATGAAATTCAAGTATAACAGAAATTATGAAATTCAATTATAATAGAAAATTACTTTAAAAAGAAGGAAATAAGAATCCAAATTTCTTATTAGGATGTTTCAAAATAGAAAAATCTTTAAGGTTGGAATGTGGCTAAAGGCTTCCACGTACTTTTCGACCATCTTTTCATAAAAAATTTCACAACTTCTAGGTTTTAATGGGAGGATTTTTTACCTACAAGTCTTGTTGGGATGATAAGTAAGAGTTGCCATGTGTGACAAATCCATGGATTTGTATGTTTTTGTATGCTTAAATTGAGGTAATTAATATAATTGAGATGCAATATTATTCCATAAGTGTTAAAATAATAATTTAGATCCTTAAGTTAAAGTAACATGAAAATATGATTTAATTGTCATAATTGAATATCAATTAGCATTAGTTGATTTTTAGGGCTCTTTAATTCTTGTTTGTTGCATATTTTACTTGTAGGGTCATCCAAGGACCAAATATGAAGGATTCAATATGAGAAAAAGCAAGAAAAATGGGGCAAAAAGGTGAAAATTCAAGAGAAAAATTAAAATACAAGTTTCTGGATAAGTTGTGAAAATTACATAAAAGACCCCAAAACTTTTTAATATTACAGATAGGACTTAAAACTTTTTGAAAGTTTGCATTTTAATCCCTCCTCGCAGTGAGACCCCACAGTAAGGGTCCGAAATTTTTCTTTGCTTCTGACCTTGGCCATGGCACCCCACAGTGAGGGCCACGGTGAGGCCCCAATTCTGCAGAACTGAAGCTGTTATTTTGGACCAAACTTGGTCCAATTCATTTACCCACTTATTGACCCGACTTTGGTGATATAAAGCACGAAAATCAGCTCCATTTAGGTCAGATTTGGAGTGCCCCAAGCCCTCGTTCCTCCATTTTCTCATTTTTCTCTTATCTCCATCTTCCACCTTCTTCCATCCAAATCTCCATGGCCTTCACTTCCCCACTCTTGGTTATTGTTCCTTCCATGAAGAACACCAACTAAGCTCTATAATCCTTGGTGATGGAGGCAAATGACATGAGCTGGAGCTTCATTAGGGGAGTTCTTGTTCTCCCACTTTCTCTTCCTTACGTTGAAGCATGTTTCTAGGATTCTAGGGTTTGTTTCTTCA
The DNA here is from genome assembly GCA_037074515.1 of Mimosa bimucronata. NCBI lineage: Eukaryota > Viridiplantae > Streptophyta > Magnoliopsida > Fabales > Fabaceae > Mimosa > Mimosa bimucronata. The sequence continues at coordinate 44,978,535 of CM073439.1, forward strand.
TTAGGGATGATCAATAAGAGTTGCCATGTGCAACAGTTTAATCTTATAGGTAACTATTTGAGTTTAAAATTGAGAAAGTACATAGGAGGCAAGGATAGGAGTGGCAACAAAACATTGAAAAACATGAAAGCCCGTTGGAGTCAGCTCGGACAAAAACAAAAAGATGTAAATAGGGACAGAGTTTTTAAATAGAAATACTTTTCTTCCCTTCCCCCCTTGAACCAAATAAGGTAACATTAAAGTTACTTATTTCCGTATTCAAAAAAAAAAAAGTTACTTATTTCCCCTCTCTCTATTGAAAGCAAAAGGTGACTCCCAATCAATATGAATAAAGTATACTCCCTTCGGTCTTATTTATAAGAGCCCGGCTGCCAAAATACGCTTTTTAAAAAAACATGCGAAAGTAATTAAATGTGTCTGGAATATACATCTTTTTTCAATATTACCCTTATTTATGATGAGTCTATTAAGGGAGAGAAATATATGAGCATTAATAAATATGAAAGAGAATTAGGGTTATAATAGGAAAAAACGCATTAAATGATGAGAGAATGCAGGTTAAGCTCTTATATTTTGGATCAAATCAATTCAAATTCTGAGCTCTTATAAATAGAACTAGAGGGAGTATAATATAAAAATGGGATAAGGCACATATTTGCTTTTAATTGCTCGATAGCATTGGGTATCTGAAATTTTGTTTTGATTTATTATTACCTTGAATTATTCCTAATGGCGCAATAATGTTGCCCCCAATTTCACAGTCCCAAATGGCCAATCGTTTTTTTTTTTTTTTTGTTTAACCCTTGGCTGAAATCTGAAATGCTTATGTAAGCGGAACGGGAACGAAAATCCCTGCAATTTTAAAAACCACACACACTCTTATCCTCCCAACATCTATCTCTCCGTTTTTTTTTTCTTTTCCTTCACTTCATTCAATACCCAATTAATTGTTTTGCAATTTTAATAAGTAATTCTTGAAACTCGGAAAGCCAAGTGGAGGGTCGCCGCCATCACTGCAGAACAACTTCATGTTGCCACCGAGAGGCTTGTGGGGTTCGTAGAGCTCACCAACTTGTAAAATGTTGCTGCCTTGGGGAACAGTTTCAGAAGGAGAAAAGTATAGCAGAACAACTGCATTTTGATTTTAAGACTTGGAATAATAATGTCTAACGTAGAAGGTTGAGAGAAAGATTAGGGAGGGAGGGGCAGAGAGAGTGGAAATGAAGGTTTAAGGTGTAAACTATGTGAGTCGTAGAGAACTATCACTATAAAAAAAAAATTAAGGAATTAGCCACTCGTTTTAAAATAGACCGTTGCTGAAAAGTTAGCCATAGAGATTCATATTTAGCCATAGAATTTTGTCTTTATTGGCGGAATTCCGATCCTAAATTCTACGGATAATTCACTACTTTTTTATTTTTTTGTGGGGGTGGAACCTCTCCTTTTCGTGACCCTCCTATTCTCATCCTCTTCCCCTGACCTCACCTTACATCTAATCCTACGGTTAAAAACACTAGAACTTTTCTAGGATTGCTCATAGTGGATAATTTCTCTTCCCTCTCATGCTTCTTCTTCATCATCTTCCTACCCATGTGAACTGCCGGAATTGGCCTTGTGGTTCGATTCGATCGGAAACACGTCGGCGGGTAATCAAGAAGCACAAACTCAGACATGTGCTCTTCTCCTTCCTCGTCGCTCCACTTCCTTCTCCTCCCCATCTTCTCTTCTCCACTTCCTGCCGAAACAGGATGTTCTGTAAGATTGATTTGTTTACTATTACTATACATAATCAATTGCCTCATTTTAGTTAAAGTTACTGCCGAGGAAAAGGATGTTCTGTAATAATGGCTGGTTTGTTGGGTGGTGTTGGAGGAAAGAGAGGAGAGGCAAACATTGGAAAAAAACTGACTTGGTAAAAAGACAGTTGTGGTAAGTGGATGAAAATAGGAGAGTAGAGAAAAGAAAGGGTTACACTCCGTCTTTTTTTTTTTTTTTTTTAGTTTGTAGTGTGTGCATGGGTTTTGGGTGATGAGTAGTCAAACATTGGAGTATATGGCAGTCAACTTCAACGGTCAAAATTCACATAGGTTAATAATAGGGTAACATTGCTCCATGTTTAATATTTTTAGAGGGCAATATTGATCCAAAAACTCTTCTGTATACCCAACGAGCTCGAGTAAAAACTTCCGGAAAAATTTGCACATTATATTCCTAACGAAATTACTTCCCCCACCCACCCACCCACCCACCCAATTAAACACTGGGTTCCTGTTTCCCATTTCCCACAATGATAAATCTCAATCTTCCTTTTCCCCCTAGTTAGGTGAATTATTTTTTTATATATGAACAGGTCCTCATGTTATAATAAGTTGAAAAATTAATTGTGACCTTAAATTCAATATTTCAATACTTTTCTTATTAATAGCACATATTAAATATGTAGTATCCAACATTCCAATACAAATTATTATATTGAAAAGAGTACATCAGAAAAATTGATCTATATTTCACCATGATTTTGATCTATTTTTAATAAAATCTAACTTAACTAATTTTGGTAAACATCACTAACAATCTAAATGTAGAAGCTAAATCAAATGACAAGACCTATCATTTGAGTATTCATGTCACTAGTCATATTATTAAACTCGTGAATTTAAGTAAATTTGTGATAAGAATGTAAAATTTGATCGTGAATTCAAAATTTTTTATTTTTACTAATAGATATGTATGTAAAATATATAATCATTCCCCCATACTATTAAGGGAAAATTTCATTTTACCCCCATAATAAGGAATTAATCTCAGATTCCCCCCAAAACATTCTGAAATTTCACTGCACCCCCAAGGGACTAAAGTGAAATTAAATGTTCCAGCTAAAAGACCAAAATGTCCTTATTGAAAGAAGTACAAACGTTTTGGAAATTTCTCATATGTGTCTTGGAAATTCTCTATATGTGTCTTGGAAATATAGTTGTTAAATTTTGGATGTTTTAGTTTTGGATTCCATGATTTTTTAGACTTAAAAATACTCATATTGATGTTGAAAATAAGCACAAATGTTTTGAAAAGTTCCCTCATATGCGTCTTGAAAATTTCCCATAAATGTCTTGGAAATTCTTCATATGTGTCTTGGAAATTCTTCATATGTGTCTTGGAAATCAGTACAAAATTCAATAAGGACATTTTGGTCTTTTAGCTGAAACATTTAATTTCACTTTAGTCCCTTGGGGGTGCAGTGAAATTTCAGAATGTTTAGGGGGGAATCTGAGATTAATTCTTTATTAGGGGGGTAAACTGAAATTTTCCCTACTATTAATCACTCCCCCCGTACTGCTGAACCTAAAAGCCCTTTAAGCATTCATGTGCACCCAAAAAACCGAAATTGAATTCAATTTGGTTAGGTATTCAGCTACAATTCCGTTTTGCTCACCCCTAGCACCTTCATGAATGGTACCATTCACCCAAAAAAGCTGTCGTCTCCACAACAATAAGAATTGAATGGTAAAATCTGATGTGCACTGCATTCAAGAAGCACCAGTACCCTTTCCCTTCTTCCTTTGAACTTCATGTAAAATTCAAGCTCCTTGCCTTCCAATATGTGTAACTGCATATTCATGAACAACATACATAACATGAGCAAAGAACGAATAAGACAAACAAATACAAGAAGACTCTAGCAGTTTATATTAAGTATACCCATTGGCTCTGCCACAATGTGGGGATGGAGCGTAGATCTTTTAGGCGCTTCTCCAGTTTTCTCAGAACACCATGCTTACTCTTTTTCGATTCCTCAACAGTGGCTTAACCATCCTACAAAACAAAGAATAAAGTATTAATAACCAAACTCATAACATAACATGAGTCAGACTTGTAAATAATAAAGATCTCTCTCTCTCTCTCTCTCTCCCCCCCCCCCCCCTAAATACAAATAGTTAGGGAGAATTGCACTCAGGTCCTAATTAAGAGATTTAATATTAGATAGATCTCAAGGAGTTGTCAATAACAACTGAAATAGCCATTGTTAACAAGTGAAAAAGTTGTCAATGAAACTTGTCTGATATTAAATTTTTTATTTGGGACCTCAGTGAAATTGTCCCATATGTTTATTTAATTTGATTAGATTAAAAAAATGTCAATTAAGTGAATTAACATCATCCTAACAATCTTCCTCAATTTCATCCCTCATTTCCTTACTTTATTATTGTTTTAGGGTGTCATATCAATGGGGGCAGTTCGGACAACATTGATAAAAATTAAAAATATTTGTTATATATTTACAACCACGATCAACTCTTCAAACTTCCCAAATAGCTTTTACATTAAGAACCGGAGGGAGTTCTGTATTTCATGCATAAAGTGAATATTTGCAATACCATAGAAAGTCTGCTTTTGGTATTTATTTGGGAAAATTTTAGTTAGCCTCCTCACAAGCAATTTAATATCAAATAATCCTTGTAAAATTATGAAACTTCACTGCATTCCCTAGCGGGAAAATGACATAAAATTATGAAGATTAAAGACTTTATTGCCCTTGTCTTTTTTTTGAAAGAAAAATGTGTCATTTGTAAGACAAATATGAGAATTTCCAAGAAAAGTGTGCGGGTTTCCCAACATAAATGAAATTATTTTCAAGACAACAAATGGATTGAAAACAATGTTTAAGAGAAAAAGAAAATTTATAAGAAAATATGTCATTTGCAAGACAAGTGTGAGAATTTCCAAGATAAATATGCTTGTTTCCAACACATGTGAAGGTATGTGTGTTAAAAATAATTGTCTTGGAAATTCCTTCATATATATTGAAAATAAGCATACTTCTCTTAAAAATTTTCATATTTATCTTGCATATATATGACACATCTTCTTGCAACTACTTTTATTTTGGATTAACTCATTATCTTGGAAATACCTTCATTTGAGTTGGAAATTCACATATTTGTCTTGAAAATTCTCATATTTATCTTGCAAATGATGTGAGGGCAATTAAGTCATTTGACCCTGAAGATTTTATTTCATTTTTCCCTAGGAAGTGCAATGATATTTCAGAATTTATAGGGGCTATTTGACATAAAATTGCTTGTGAGGGGGCTAACTGAAATTTTCCCTATTTATTTTATCAATAACAAGAAAAAATAGCATAAGGGAATTGAGATGGAGTCCTTTATTTTCATTATATTTCCTCTGGTCCTAAATATATGATTTATTAAGGGAGGTGGGATTTGTGCTAAATATAATACATCTTCCTAATATTTCTCAACTTTTCTCTAAATTATCCTTATTGATATATCTCAATAGTAAACAAAATAAGTAAGAGAGAGGGAGGGTGGGATAAAGGTAGATGTTCAGAATGCTTTGGTAATATTATATAATTTTAACTAATTTAACTTACATCCTTAATCTAATCAAATTTAATAAATAGATCTTATATTAAGGAACATAGAGAGTATGAGCGACGATTGCTTGTTACAATTTCCATATTTGTACCTGAAAGTTGCCCTGTTTTGAAATATGAATTAAAGGAAAGCATCAAGTACAACAAATAAGTATCTACCCTAAATATTTGTTCCAGATAATAATTTATCTGATCATCTAGATCTCGGTTTATTTTTTATTTTATTTTTTTGGAAAAAGTCAACGTTACTTGACAGTTTAGTGATTGTTGGCTGACGACCAAGCTCGTACTTACATAAACATACAAATATTGTATGAGCAAGATACGGTACGACTTAACATCTCCATGGTATGGTAACCTATACAACAAAGCCAACCAATAATACTAAGGAGAGAAAGGTTGGCATAAAAAATATTGAACAGAGTATACAGTAATCATCATATACAATAATATCTGGACTCAGTGAAATGGACACATGGCCCTTAAATGTAAATAATAATAATAATAAAAAAGTCATACATCTTAGGATATTATCCTTCTTCACAATCACAAATTTATAACTATATCACACTCTAGCTGCATCAGAATGAACGGCATAGGGAATAAAAACTTTCTTTTCCTCTGTTTGTTTTTCAGGGAATGCTAATTCATAAAGAATCCTTTAAGACCTCGCAAATGATTCTCTAACAGAATCAGAGCACAATAATATATAGATTTAATTTGACACTTCAATATTGATAAACCTTGTCGTGAGGTTATCAAAAGATTTACTAGATTAAACTCCTATAGCATATTAGTCAACCTAGGTCATTTCCTCATTCCTTAGCAAGATGTGTGATCAAATTGCAAAGTTAGTATAAATTAATCTAAGAATTTCAGAGTAAAGAACTATGAAACCTAATCTGAGATTTTTTTTTTTTATATATATTTCCTGTTAAGAAGAGAATGACTAATTAAAATGAAGAACTAAAGAAGTAATGATGTGAAGAAGATTTCAGTAGTGTTGGAATTTCCTTTGAACTTTAGCCATGTTCTTCATTACCTGGTTAAATTTGAGTTAACCTTTGATTAAATTCACTATTACTTAACTAATTAGATTGCTAACTAAACATCTCAATTAAACAAGGTATAATGAATATCAAAGAATCATTTGCACAATTCTGGATCAAGCAATTCGAACAGCAGACATATTAACTAAACATGCCATAGAATCTTTCATCCAACTCAAGAATTATGATCAACTAAATTTAACAATCAAGAATTGAATTACAAATTATTCAGTAGGAAGCTCTACTTGGCTCAATACAGAAATTGAACAAATTCATTTTACACTCATACACAATCAAATTGAACAAGAACTCCTTGCTCACACCCTCTCTAAATCTAGATACAACTAGAATCAAGATTAGAAAGCAATTTAGATGAAGAATAGAATTAAACTCCCTTTGAATTCATCGGCTTTGGTTTAGCTTCTGGCTCAAAGGGAAATCACAAACTTATCAGCCTCTCATTTCTGGAATTGAAGCTCCACGTTGCTCTGACTTGTACAAATTCATGGTTGAAGTGCGAAAATGGTGAAAACGATGGAAGTGGTTAAGAGAAATTGAAGAGATGAAGAAGAATAAGAATCCGAAATCTCAACTCCCCCCTCTCTTGTCCATTGATTCCCTTATATATATATCTCACTTTACCATTGAACCTGGACAGAATTTCATTTCAAGTTCAAGTCTGCTCTCCCTCTGTTTTCAGTTCGGCCAAACACCCTTTATGCTTCATTCGCCAGTTAAGTGTCGAAGAAGCATTGTTTCCTTTTCGACTCCAGAGGTATTGTAATGGTTATAAAATAAATGCAAGCACAATTCTCAAACACAGTATGAAATGTAAAGATCTGTGAAAATCATTCAACAGTGAGTCTGTATCTAATCATTAGTGACGCTTACAATGAATGAAAACTAGAAACAGAGAGTATGTAATAGGAATGATAAAGCTGAAATCAGAATGAGTAAATCCAGAGAGAAAGGAGAGCAGGAGAAAAAGGGAGGGAAAAGTCAGATTCCACAATATTCTTCACAGCCTCTGTAACTGTATTTTGTCCTCTCATATAGCTGAATCATCACACAACTCACGCAGCTTCCAAGTGGGTCTAGTCACGCGTTTGCTACGTCTCACTTGGCTCTTGTTAACCCCTGCTATTGGGCCTGACAGTTCTGGGCCATCATAGGCCATGACAATGCCCCCATCGTTAGGGAAAACCTTGTCCGCAAGGTTCAAAGTGGGATACAATTGGAGGAGGTCCGAGTCCCATTCCCAAGTAGGAGTAATTGAGCTATCCCAACGAACTAGATATTGAGGTGTCCCAACGTTGTCTTTCTGTACCATGCGAGATTCCAAAATTTCCACCGGTTGAGTAAGGGGACCCTCTGGCAATGACGTCAGTGGTAGGGGCAAATAATGATGATCATCTCCAGTGCCATGAAATTTCTTAACCATCGAGACGTGAAAGATGGGATGTATACAAGTATGGGGGGAAAAAGATAAGCGGTAAGCAACCTTACCCACCCGCTCCAGGACCTGAAAGGGACTGAAGTATTGTAGAGACAACTTGTGAAATTTCCGTAAGTGAACCGAATGCTGCCTATAAGGTTGTAATTTGACAAGGATCAAATCATCGACTGCAAACTCCACATTGCGCCGCTTTTTGTCAGCTGCGGCCTTCATACGGGCCTGAGCTCGGAGTAAATTGGTCTTGAGAACCTCTAAAGCGGCGTCCCTTTGCTCCAATTGCTGATGAACATCAAAAGGGGTATCTTCCAAAGAAGAATGCCGCTGAAGGAGAGGAGGATCTAGCCCGTATACCACCTTGAACGGTGTCATACCGATAGAGGACTGAAAAGAAGTATTATACCAGTACTCAGCCCACGGTAAAAATGCCAACCATTGGCGTGGATAGTCAAACACGTAGCAACGCAAGTACATTTCCAGGCACTTATTAAGAGCTTCAGATTGTTCATCAGTCTGTGGGTGGTAGGCTGTGCTCAAAGAAAGCTTAGTCCCTTGTAGTTTCATCAAATGAAGCCAAAAAGCACTAATAAAGACTTTATCTCTGTACGAAATAATTGTCTTAGGTACCCCATGTAAGCGAATGACGTTCTGCAAGAAAGCCTCAGCCACAGAGAGACTGGAAAAATTAGCAGACAAAGGCATGAAGTGGCCATATTTGGACAGGCGATCGACCACCACAAAAATAACAGAAAACCCCTTGACCGGTGGAAGGCCAACAATAAAGTCCATAGTGATCTCTTCCCATATTTGATTAGGAATGGATAAAGGCTGTAATAGACCACCAGGACTCAGTTGCGAAAGTTTGGCCTGCTGACAAATGGTGCAGGTTTGAATAAACGCTCGAATATCACGCCGCATATGGACCCAAAAAAACAGAGCTGCAACCCGATGAAAGGTACGAAGGAATCCAACGTGGCCCCCCAAAGGTGAAGAGTGGAACTCGAGTAATATGCGCCGCACCAGATCTGCATCATTCGGAGGAAGAACTAAGCGACCTTTCCATAATAAATCACCATGATGAACGGCAAATGGAGATGAACTAGCCGGGTCACGTGCAACCTCTTGTTTCTTCTGCTGAACCCAGTCAGATCTGCGAACCCGAGCATGAACAAAATCCATGAAAGGATTACTAATAGTGTGCAGAGCCATACACGAAACACGGGACAACGCATCGGCAGCCTGATTGTGTTTCCCAGGCTTATATTCGATGGTAAATCGGTAACCCAATAATTTGGGTAAACAAATTTCCTGCTCAGGGGTTTGAATCGATTGGTCCAAGAGATGTTTTAGATTAGCGTGGTTAGTCCGAATCACAAAGTCATGACCAAAAAGGTAATGACGAAACTTCGAAACAGCCGCCGTAATAGCATGGAGCTCGCGAACGTAGGCCGATTGGGATTGGAGCCGAGGTGATAATTTCTTAGAAAAGAAAGCTATGGGGTGTCCATCTTGGCTCAATACAGCGCTGACCCCAACTCCCGAAGCGTCAGTCTCAAGAACGAAAGGCTTGGAGAAATCGGGAAGCACCAACACAGGAGCCTAAACTAAAGCTTCCTTCAAGGATTCAAAAGCTAGTTGGGCCGATGGGGTCCATTGGAATGCATCTTTACATAACAAGGCAGTTAATGGGCCAGCTAGCATGGAGTATCCCTTTATGAAGCGGCGATAATAGCCACTCAAGCCCAAAAATCCCTTAAGTTGGCGAACTGTTTTGGGAGTGGGCCAGTCTTGGACTGCCTGCACTTTGGACTTATCCACTTCCACCCCTGCATGAGAAATAACGTGGCCTAAATAATCTACCTTCTGACAGCCGAAAGAACACTTTGACATTTTTGCAAACAAGCTATGGCGTTCCAAGCAAGCCAGAACCAGCTCGACATGCTCCAAGTGCAACTCCCATGAGCTACTGTAGACGAGAATATCATCGAAGAAAATTAAGACAAAGCGGTGCAAGAACGGTTGAAATTACTTAAACAATAATGAAGTTTTGCCCAATTTATCCACTAACTTTAACCCAAAGTGCACATTTTCACTATAGGAATTTATGAATTATCAAATATGGTTTATTCTGCGGCCTCATTTAATTTGCAACTATCTGTATTAAAGGTGATTTCTTTGCTGTTTGGTTTAATTTTACGAGTAACAAAATTAAGTTTTAAAATATGCAAAAGTAAACACAACCCCTTGAAAATGGTGCAATTTAGCAATTCAGTTAATTGAGTTATATGGTAGTTAGGGGGGTCCCCGTAAAAAAGAAATTGTCTAAGCCAATTTACCCAAATCAGTGAAATCACGTAAGCATTTTCCTACTATCTTATGCTTTGAGATAAAGCATTACCAATTTGATATATGAATTCACCAATTTGAGATTAGACATTACTGAGTTCTAAACTCTCAATTTGGTACTGTCATATCGAAACTTAATAATTTCATATATCAAATTAGTAAATTCCTATATCAACTTGGTAATGCTTTATCAAAACTTGAAAATGATTTGAAAATTTAAATTTGTTATTTGGTAGATGAAAGTTGGTAACACCTAGTGAAAACTAGGTAATTCTTAATCAAAATTTGGAAGCATGTTGGTAATTTTATATTTCAATTTGATAATGTTATAATATTAGCACTTGATAATTGCATATTTCAAATCGAAAATTTAATGTCTGAACTTGTTATATGAAAGAACTTGGTAATTTTAAATGTCAACTTCATAATGTCATATTGAAACTTGGTAATTGTGTACCGGAACTTGGGAATAAATTGAAAACAAATATAAAGTGTGTTCTTATATGTATATAAATATTTTTGGCAAAACAAAGTGGCTGTGTTTGAATGTCACCCCCTCCACTTTTGCTCTTAAATTCTTCTGGGACAAAAAAGTCTCACCGGCCACTGGAGCTTTGTTGTTGGTAGGCCTTCGGCCGGCAAGAGCTGGGGTATTTCTTTTAGAAAATTATATTGAAGGGCATTTAAGTAATTTCCATTAAACTTAAAAAAGAACAGTTGAGTCCATGATACCTCATAAGGATTATGCAATTTCGTTGCAATCCTATGTCTTGTCTATATTTGGAGGGTATTTTTAGTCTATTTCCCAAATAAATAACTGCTTTAAGTTAGAAATGAAGAAAATATAATAGAAGCAGCAACATGACTACCCCAATAATCACAAGACTTGAAATGACATAATTTGGATTCTCTTTTGGATTCTCTTTTATAAGCTAAAATTAATGTCTTAAACGCAAAAGAGAATTGACAAAATTTAAAGACGGAGAATGTCTCAAGGCTCATTCTTCTCTAATTCTCATATATTCCCTTTTTTTGGAGAGGAACGCCTCATTTTTCCTTACATCATGTTCTCCTTTAATAGCCATTAGATCCACTTTAAATTGTCCATATTTTGTGTTTATAATATAATTATTGAAATTTTATATTATAGAAAGAAAAATTACACAAAATCTGGACCATTTAATGTGGATCTAATGACTATTAGAAGAGAAAAGGAGGAAAAATGATGTAAGGGAAAATGAGGGTTTCCTCTCCCCCTTTTTAATTTTCTAACTTCAAAGAATTCAAATCATCTATTGAAGGATATCGATAGTTATTTAATTTCCATCTTTTCAAACACTTATCTCGAATAGTTAAATCTAACCGCAGAACAATTAATCAAAATATAGATTAACTTGCAAAAGTTGTGTACAAGTAATCCAAAATAAAATAGTAACAAAATTCTAATAGAACTTTATATCCTGTTGCATCTTCTATTTGACCAGAGGCAAACAGGAAGACGTACAAAGAGAACACCACTCAGCAAATCTGCTAGAAAAGCACAATCCAGTTGCAATGAACCGGTAAAAAATTTAACAATCAAACTCTTTTTTTTTTTTGGCATAAAGAATCAAACTCTATGAGCAAATCTTAGAGCACATGTGAATGGTGACGTGCATAGCAAGAAACCAAAAGTACCATCATGTTCCATTTCAAGCACACTGCAGTGTACTAACAAGTGTCAATGACCATTTCGTCCCCGAAACAGTAAGCTGATAGCTGAGAGCCAAGGATGAGCAACACTTCTAAAATGCCCATTAATTTCATGTTTTTTAATTCTAGAAAACTTCACTTGAAAAAATATAAAAGTCAAGATTTTGGAGGTTTAGAAAGATTAAATGAAATCACTTCATCACTTCATTATCCTTTCTTGTGACTAATACTGAAAAAAGCATGAGAAAAGTTTCAATTAAACCTTAACAAGTCTTTGATTTTATTTCCTTGTTTTCTTTAACTTATTATCAAAACATCCCATAAAATGAGCTTCATTAATCAACTGAAAAAAAAAGAGGGGAAATTTATTTACTTGTCACCCTAAAAGAAAATACACAATTTCTATGCAATTTTTGAGAGAGTAACAACCATGACAAAAATCTTTTATTTTTCTTTTCAATCCTACCCCTTTCTGCCATGCTTGCCTACATGATGATGAAGCCATCCAATGCCCTTGAAAGCTTTAGAGATCTTCATGAGGTTAGGCCTTCCCATTCCCAGATTCATCTTCCCTGCTGAGAATTTCAGAGCCTGCAAGCAGCACAATTTGATTCCCTCTTCTCCTTCCTCTTCCTCCTCTTCATCATCTTCATCCTCTGGATCATAATACTTACTCTCAGTACTCTTCTTTGTATTGCTCTTCTCCAGAACTGTCTTTGTCGTCATCTTCTTCTTGTTGTTGCTGTTGTTATTCTTGGGTTTGTTGGATTCTGTCTCATATGTCTCCCAAAGTGAATCCATGCCTTCACTTTCACTTCCATTAATGTTGTTGCTGCTGATTATGTTGCTGCTATTGTTGTGTCTCTCTTCAAAGAGCTTGCAAGCTAATGTCCTTCTCCATTCTTTCTCTTTCCTCATTGATCCATAACTCCCTAAGTGATTTGATTCACTGTAAACCCAATTGTTCTCTGGACTCCCAAGACTTGCTTCTAGAAGTCTCTGAGATTTACTCATCACTTTGAATCCATTTCTCAGCTCAATTATTTTCCCTTTCTTCCCATCATTTTCTTCCTTCTGCAACACACTCTCTAGAACCTTCTTTTCTCCTTCACCATCCAATTTGTTATAACTCTCCATCACTTTGGTCTCTTCTTTTGAGTCTACTAACTTAGCTTCCTTTTGATGAACTAAACCTTCAAACTCTTCTTCATCTTCTCTGAACAGATTCTCCAGCACCTTCATTTCTCCACCTGCTTTTTCTTCCTTTTGATGACCCAAATCTTCAAATGCTTCACTTTCTTGAAACAAGCTCTCAAGGCTTTTTACTTCTTCTGCAACTGACACATTCTCCTCCTCAAATGGATCATCAGATTCAATACATTGTGGACTAGTTTCATTTTCCTCTGGTTTTGACTCTAAAGCTTGAAAGATGGAGGCCTGAAACATAACCAAGTAAGCTTCAAACTCCTCAATATACCCACTTTCCTCATCTTTCTGATTAGTTTTTGAGTGAAGCCACAGAATAAGAGTCTGGAAATTAGAAAGAAGAAAACCCAATTTGGAGTCAGAGAATTCAGATTCAGAGTCACCATTAGTGTCCAAGAAGAGGAAATTAGGAGAAACAGTGAAGAGAGCAAGGAGGAGGAGGGTGGTAGTGATAAACAGAGGAGAAAGGAAAGAGACAAGCTTGAGAATGTAAGGAGAGAAGAAGATGAAGTAAGAGAAGTAGAGAGGGTGGGAGAAGATGGAGAAGCAGAAATTGAAGACAAGGGAAGACAAGTCACTGGTTTTTTCCTTTGAGAAAGGGAAGTGAGGCATGGTTCTGAGGCCAAATCAAAGAAGGAAAGTAAGAAGAAATGGATTGGTTTAACAATGGTGTGATGGGGGAAATGAAGAAGATGGGGTAACTGCTTTTGCTTTTGCAGGAAGGAGAGACAAGAGAAAGAGTGTGTGTTATGGAAGTGAGAGAGCGGCGTGAATATAGGAAAGATTACAGAGACACTGAGACAAAGAAAGGTTCAAGTGTCGGAGAGGCCATTAGCAATCAAAATGGGATCTTATTTGTGTTTAGATGCATCCACAACTTTTCTCACATAAAAGTTTAGGTGCCGTGGGTCTCATACTCACTGAAATCAGACATAACTTAAGGTATTAAGAACATTTACAAAAAAAATATTTACCCACATCCACTATTTTTCTAGATAAATCAAAATTTAGATGAATTTATTCTTTGAATTCACTTTAGTCAGGGTGTATCTTAAGGTTTAAAGAGTTTTTACATAAATATTTGCATATCGTCCACCCGGTTATGTTTTAGGGCTCAAACATCTGTTGTAGAAGTATTTACTGATTGACCACTAGAAAATGCTTATAGCTCATAACATTTGACTTGTCCTTATTAGTTGCATCCACTATTTATTCATCAAAACATAAGCAACTTGTCCATACGAGGCTAATTACTATTGATAAATGTCAAACTTTAAAGATAAAATAAAAAATGTAAAGAATGTGTTTGGGAGAGGGAGACAAAAGTGAGCAAAAGGTATAATTTGACATTTAGGTAAAGTGGCTTTAGAAAATTAGAAGCTTTTTTCTTAACCTCTTGCCTTCCATAACCAACAACCGCGTTGCTTTTGCTTTTGATTTGTATGGCTATAATGGATCATATATGCCTGATGCATAGAGGAGAATCTTTCAAGTACTTTTGAGTCAAATTAGGCAGAGAAAACGAGATAGATGCTTCATGTGTGAGTTTTAATTTTTTACAAGAGTGAAAAATTCTTAACCGCGTTATAAGACACATTTTAGAAGAAATAGATGGCAAATCACTAAATTGGGTACTAATTACGTTTATTTAAGGTTGTACCTATTTAAAATTTGATACAAATTTTCCTTTGCAGTACTTTTAAGAAATATAATTCACTTGTTGAATATGGTTAAATTTTTAATATTTTAGAGGGTGTAGTTTGTATCAATAGGAAAAAGTTATTTATATTTAGGAAAAAGTAAAGTAATCAATGAAAGATTCCTGCCCTTTTAACATATGAACTTATGTTTATTATCATGGAGATTAAATCCAACACTTGGTTTCATAATATGATGCTCCGATAATTAACATATGACATATTTAAAGAGTTGATGTTGATCTTAAATATAAGACATATTACTACTTTTTGCCCAGTTTTCTCACATTACCCCTATTGTTACTCTATGGACTATAATCAAGTAAGGGAGATGGGAAAATTAGGGAAGATGATTTGAATGTTTTAAAACAAACAAGCTATGTTAACTAATTTAATCGGCATCATTAATATAATTAGATTAGATAAATAAAACACATATAATTTTGAGTTTTTGACCGAAGGAAGTATGTTTATTAACGGTTTCCTATCATGATGATTGATCAAAATAAGTGCAAATGAAAAGCATGTTTAAGTTAATTTGTACTGACATCAACTTTGTTTCCAAGGTCAACTTGATAGATTCTTGTGAGAATTGCACATAAATCCCAAACAAGAGAATTAATTTTAGATAGATCCATTGACAACTTCTTTACTTGTTAACTAATACTATTGCAGTTGTTAATAGTTGTTATTAACAACTTCTTGGAACCTCTCTGAAATTAATTCTTTTACTTAGGACCTCGGTGCAATTGTCCCATTCTTTTTCTTTAACTTTTTTTTTTCCAGTAGCATATGCAAAGTCATGATTCATGAAAGTCGTGTTTGGACTTTATAAGAAAACTTGTAAAAGGGGATCTATATGAAAACTGCTCAGATCTACAATTTGTAGGAAAAAAGGGGTGGTGTGAATTGATTTAACATGTAATTTGAATAATAAAAATATTTAGTTTCACATATTTTTAAGTGTTTCTTAAAAATATATTACTATATAAAAACTGCTCAGAGCCATAATTTGTTGGAAAAAGAAGGGATAAGGGATGCATAACAACGCTCTTTTTTTTTTTTATTTATGTACCGGTATCCGGCGCTACTAACAACATACTCAAAGCTTGAACTCGAGACCACTGGTTAAATTAGTTCCACATCCAGTTAACCTAAGCACTTGGTGTTGTAATAGGGTTATTTAACATAAAGTTAATGAGTTGTGAGATTTTTCTTATTTCCATAAAACATATTACCAAGTGTATTACAAATAAGACGAATACATCATTCTCATTAATCAATTTTACATCAATTAAATGCATGAATTTGGGCACTCCAGTGACATAATAGTAAAAACCAGTACTGATATTTTTTTCTGAGAAGAAATAATGATATTATTGAAAAGTAAAATGAAATATATAGTTGTAAAGGAACATATTAAGTATGAGGGCAGAAACAATGACTGAAAAACTATAAAAGAAGGCCGATGAGATCGCTTTAACGGTTTGATATATAAATATATTTTAATAATCTAATTATTCACTTTCTTTTTAATTTTGAAGGATATCAAATATAAGATAAAGATAAAAATAAGAGAAAACATGAATACGAATAGGAAAAGCGGACCTTCTTTTATATATTTTTGGGAAAATATCATTTAACCCTTCTATATTAAATTAACCTCATATTCCTCCTAACAGATTCTGAAACTTTATTTTACCTTTAAGGGAACAAAGTGAAATTAAATGTTTCAACTAAAAGATCAAAATGTCCTTATTGAATTTTGTAATAAGAATCCAAGATATATGTAGGGGATTTCCAATACATTTACGTTTCTTTCCAACATCCACCACAAAAAAAGGACTTTCAGCGACAACTTTCAGTTGTGTCATAAAAAGTCGCTGCAGAAAGTGCTTCTTATAGTGGCGAATTTTTATGTCGCCGTTGAAAATCCCACCTTCTATGGCAATACAAAAGTCACTGCAAATGGTATGCTTTTCAGTGGCGACACAAACAAGTTGTTGCCGAAAGTCTGCTTTCCGCTATGTCATTTTATTTTGCCGCTGAAAGTCACACATTCTGCAATGACTTTTGTGTTGCGGCAGAAGGTGGGACTTTCAGTGGTGACTTTATATAGTCACCGTTAAAAGTGGGCCTAACGTCACTGCTAAAGGTATATCTTTTAGCTGCGGCACCTACAAGTAGTCACTGAAAGTCATACATTTAATTTGACACTAATAAATGTTATTTTTTAAATAAAATTTCGAATAAGTTATTTTATCTTGAAAAATAAAATTAGGTAGTGGTATATTTTCATTTTAATCCGTTTTTAAACTTATAGTGAATACTTTAATTTAAAATGGATGATATATTAAATAATCTTATACACGGATAAAAAATAATAATGTTTAAATTAATAAAATTATATCAACTATAGGATTTTTTTTTTTTTGCCAGAAACAACAATAAGATTTATATAAATAAATATGTGTGTGTGAATGTAGGAAATATGAAAATATTTTTATATTATAATATTATATCTATTTAAATTGATATATTAAATATACATTCATATATTATTAAATATATGCATATAATATATACATATATATTTATTTTTGTAGTAATATGATGGGAGTTCATCATAGCTCAACTGGTAGAGGCTTCACACAAGAGTAAAGTTGTCATGGGGTTCGAACATTGGAGACACACATTTAGAGGTGAAATTAAAAGGTGATGAAGTGGCGCGACGTGGCATAGAGTGATGATGTGGCGCAACATGACAAGTGGCAAGAGAGGGATGATATGGCACGAGGTAGCAAGTAGGTTAGGGTGCCATGTCATTAGCCACGTGGCAGTAGGGTGTTGATGTGGTTTTGATTAATTATTTTTTTCTCCACTTTTAGCGGCGAGATTCACGCTGCCGCTGAAAGTAACACTTCGGCAGCAACAATTGTCGCCGCTACAAGCCAACTTTCTGCGGTGACTTTCAATACTTTCAGCGACAATCACATAGGCAACGACTTGGCGACGACTATTTGTCGCATAGGAAAACCTTCAACAGCGAATTTTATGTCGAAAACAGAATCTTTTGTAGTGATCAACGTGCGTATTTTCAAATCTCAAAAATCATGGAATCCAACAATAAAGCGGCCATCATTTCACAAGTGGATTTTCAAGACACATATGGAGAGTTTCCAAGACGTTTGCACTTATTTCCACCATCAACGTGAATATTTTCAAGTCTAAAAAAATATGGAATCCAACACTAAAATATCCAACATTTCACAACTAGATTTTCAAGACTTATATAGGGAATTTTCAAAACATTTCTGCTTCTTTCCAACATTAATATAAGAATTTTCAACTCTGAAAAATCATGGAATCCAATACTAAAGTATCTAATATTTCACCACTTGATTTCCAAGACACATATGAGGAATTTTCAATACATATATGGGGAATTTCTAAGACATTTGTGCTTTTTTCAATAAGAACATTTTTGTCTTTTAGCTAAAACATTTAATTTCACTTTGGCTGCTTGGATAAAAAATGAAGTTTCGGAATTTTTTTTTTTTTGGGGAATATGAGGTTAATTTGCTAGGGGGTTAATTAACATTTTCCCTATTTTTTTTTTTTTACCGGTTGGACCTTATACATTTGTTCATATATTTTTTTCCCCCGCGGATGCATAATTACAAGGAATGAAAGTTAATCTATTTGTTTGAAATTAAAATATCATCATCATCCTATATTTATAGATGATCATCTTGTCTTTAATATAAAACATAGTTGACTTTTTGAAAAATACTAGAAAAGTAAATAAGTTATTTACAAATTCATTTGCTCAAATTTTATCACCAATATAGTTTGTTTGATTGGTCGACTAATATATATAATCTAATAACATATAACATATCTTTTGACTAGGCATCTTATTTACCTTTCTTAATCTTTAAAAAAATATCAACTAGATCTTATATTTAGAACTAAATAGAGGATTTCCTAAAATCTAAACTTATTACCGTATGTATGTGCTTGAACGCGGTTCAAAACTTCAAATATTGTTTACCTCAAGAAACTAATTAATTTGGGGACATTCAAGAAATTACAAAATAATATAAATATTTTAATTAGCTGTCATAAGTCAACACTAATTGTTATATTCTGGTAGAAAATCAACAAACTAATTATTATGTAATTAATGATTAAGTGAATTATTATAAACGATAAGCATAAATGAATTTAGTTGCAATTTCTGTATGTCTCCTCTTTCTTCTTGCTACTTCCCTCTTCTATTACTCATCTGGTCTTATTTATAAGGTACTTCCAGCACATTTCACACAGACCAAAGATTTCCTTAAAACTCATTAACTTTCCACTAAAATCTAACAAATTTACAACTTTACCCATATTTAATATCCACTATACCACATTAAAATAAAGTCAACACATAATAAATGAAGGGTAAACTTGTACATGCACACTAAATATTTAATGAGGTGACTTATATATAGGACCAATAAAACCTTCTCTCTCTACCCTATAAATAGGACCAGATGGGTATTTTCTAGTCTTGTGTCCAAATTCTACTCAATGACCTCGAAGTGGTTTTGGAGTTTGATTCCAATCCCAATATAAAATCAAGGAAAATCAATTAGTTTAATATATACATGAGTTTGTTGAAATAAAAAAAAAATGAGTAAATTAATTTTTTTAAAAAAAAAATAGCTGTGTTTTGGGAAGATCATCTTTAAAAATTAAAATGTTTCCAAGTGACTGTTAAAAAACAATTAATCAGCACTGTAATGTTAAGGTTTTAGAAAACATTATAAAAAATTCAACCCTTTTTCCAAAAATCATTTCTTCAAACCACCAATTAGGTAGTTATTGAAATCAAACAGCTTGATACCGATCTTGTCAAGAAAAATGTATTAATGTGTTATTAAGTCACAGTTACACAGCTGGTAATGGGTCACACTGCACCTAAAGTCTCTATAAAATTATTCTGTAAAATTATTCACCGAAAAATGATTGTATAAAATTGGCTGATGAATTATTATAGATGCCTAAATTGTACAGTACCATATTATACATATAATTTACTCATTAATAATTTGTTTGATTTAAATGTTTTTATTATTTAAAAGTTGTGCATATTTTCATCACAAAAAAGAATATAATAAGCTGCATAGTTCCAAAGGAAGGGTTAATTAAGCTACCTTAAGAATTCAAGACTGTTAAAAATGAAAAGAAGCATAATTGTGTAGTACCAAACATAATAACTAACAGTTATGATTAGTCATATATCATAAGTGAGTCCCATAAAAAAGTTGAAGATTCTGAATTGAACCTTAAACCACCACAAGGAAAAATGTGACTAACCAATACTCAATCAAGTGTGGTTCTTCTCCCAAAGTGGTTTTTTTTTTAATTTCACAAAATCCGACTTTTAGCACCACAATGACTGGTTGTAGTAGAAGGAAATAGTTTATTACAACATACTCTCCGTTCCTATTTATAAGGTATTTCCACTATGTTTCACACAGACTAAGGAAATCCTTAAACTACATTTATTATGTCTTGAAATTTGACAACTTTTCAACTATACCCTTATTTAATATCCACCATATCACATGAAAATAAAGTCAACACATAATAAATGAAGGATAAAAATGTAAATTCATATGAAAAATTTAATGAGATGCCTAATAAATAGGACTAAATGAAGTTTTCTCTCTCTACCTTATAAATATAGGACCAGAGGAGTAACAAATTAAAGTTCGAGTTGTCGCCAGAAATAGGGGAGAGGAACCTCTCCTTTTCCTTTGTATCATTTTTCCTCATTTTCTTTTTTAATAACCACTAGATCTTTTTTCAATAGTTCAGATTTGGATATATATAAAATATGTTTTACTTAATTTTCAATAATGATATTATAAACATCAAATCTGAACCATTGAAAGAAAATATAATGATTATCAAAAGCGAAAAGGATATAAGGGAAAAGGAGGGGTTCCTTTCCCACCAGTAATAACACCCAAATTTAATACTTGACATACAAAGGTCTCTTATATTCACAAAAGAGACTTGTTTATTAGGATAATGTTTTAAATTAAAGCCTCAATTATCAATTAAGACAAAAAAGCTAATTGGATTAGAAAATAGTAATGTTTTTCATGGGTTTTGGGTATTTTTTGTTTAATTCGCTTTTTATAGTTAATGCAACTCTTTTTGACTTCTACCTTTTATATTTAGACATTTTAAACCTATCTTTTTAATATATCGTCCAAACAATTTATCTATTTCATTCCCAAAAAAAAAATTTATCTATAAAAAACTGACTTCTTCATAAAGGCGTACACAAACATATATCACATTTACGCTATTTGATTGACTTTTATCCAAATTAGTTGAATTTAAAAAGGTCATTTGGGATAAAAAATCACATTGGTAAAAGCTAATTCAAATAAACTCATACGATATGTGATGCATTTGAAGAGACGACATGAATGCAATGAATGAATGAATCTGAAACTAAATGTTGGGTTTGGAAGATAAGCAGTCAAAAGTTGGGAGGTCATAATAGAGAGATTAGGAAAAGTAGGATTTGGTGAGGAAGAAATATATAATTAGAAGGATAAAGAAAGAAGGTCTAATTCTTTGCATAATTAATAGAAGAGAAGGTGCATGTGCTTGATTGCACATGGCAACCTACTCATTTCTAATTATTGCGTGCCCCTCCATATGCCCTTTTTTCACCTTCCATAGGGACCATCTCTGTCTGTTGTTACCCTTTTTACTTTTCATTATTATCATTTTTTTCTTCCTCTTATCTATATTTAATATTTCCATCTTACCCATTGATAGGAAAATACTTTGTTTTTTTGTGTGTGAGAGAGATAGAGTACGTCTTTTGTAGTTTTGTTGTTGGATTCGGGCATCAGGGATGTGTACGTATAGATTAAATTCCATCAATTAATTTTTTTGTTTGATTCTTATATATTAATTAAATATTTTTCTTTAATTACTATTCTTATCTTCGTAGATAAAATTTAAAACCCATAAAAAGAAACAAAAATGTTTCTGAAGACGTTTGAATGTATCTCTACTTCATATCTCTTTGGCCAAAATAAAAATAAAATTTCGCAGAACCTTTTATTTCAGCAGATAAATCATAAAAAAATTTTAAAAGTTACTCGGATATATCACTTCTTTTGTATATTTTTTTGGGCTTCTATACATATTTTATTCCTTCTTTAACTCACATTTTTTCGAAGGAATACATGCTTTAATATTCCTTATTTTTCAATATAACTACATCCTCCTCATCGAACTCCTTCAGTAAATTTTGTCAATAATTGACTATTTTTTATAGTGATAGACCTAATGTCATTTCTGTTGGAAATATAGGATGGGTATGTTACAAGAAACATGTCCCTTATTGTTCGGGATTGTGAGATCCAAATAATAAGTGATATTAGACTAATAAATTGGTCAAAAGGAGAAATGAACTTATACAAGAATGTGCCACTTTAGTTAAAATCCGACTAATATTTTTTACCCCTTGTGTAAGTTAAAATATGGATTAGGCACCAATTATTGGATGATTTTGTGGAAACATAAAAATGTTTTTGAATAAAATGCTCACTATAAATGTCATAAATAATAGCTTAATGGTGGAACATCGATGATGCAATATTCAAGTTGTTTGATAACCTTTATCATAAGATTTCCGTTATGGGCTTTGAATTTCAAGAGTATAATTCATTAATTCCTTAATGCTATTTAATGTGAAAAACGGAAGAATTGATTTTAAATTTATTGCTTTCTTTATCCCTTTTATGTTTTTAACATTATACTATAATGACCTTAAATTGATTTATTATCTGATAACCGAAACAATGAAATTGTTTTAATGGTTACCAATATTTAAAAACTGTTTTTTTTTTACAGTGATTAAGAGGCTATCAGCATTTAGATGAGAGATGAGGCTGTTGTTAATGTGTATTTTAGAAGGCCTTTAAATGGTGTACCAAGAGGTCCAATATGGGTGTGTAACACCCCAAATTTTAGAAAATAGAAAATAAGAATTTATTTAAGGTCTTGGGATGGTATTTAGGAATTAAAAAGCCTTATAAATGAATTTATGAGGCTAGATGTATTTTTAATCATTTTTAAGGCTTATTTTGTTTAGAAAATAAAAAGAAATAGTTGGAAGATAAAATTTTATTTTCAAGATGAATTTAAATAAGGGAATATTTAGAACCTGGAAGTACTATTTGACATTTAAAAAGTCTTATAAATAAATTTAAAATTTAAAGTATATCTAGAGAAATTATTCTGGGGACAAATTCAGATTTATTTGTAAATGGTAATGGTAAATAAAATTCCCATTTAAGGGAAAAATAGAAAAAGGAAATAAAAATGACAATATCTGCCCCTAGTTGAAAAATATCTTCACTAATAACAGAAGGGGCAAAATGGTATCTTACCTAATTAAAAAAATCTAATCCTTCATTATCTTCATATACTCCCACGTGGTCCTTGCCTTTCCATTCACTCTCTCTCCCTCTAAAACCCGATATCCCTCTGCTTCCCCATTTCTCTGCTTTCTCTCCTGAGCTCCAGCGATCACCGGCGACGAGGACGATGTTTCACGGCGGTGAACAGTTCAGGAGTGCATGCATCAATGAATCGGACCTTAGGTAAGCCTCTTTCCTCCGTTCTTCTTTCTTCTTGGTTCAAATCGGGTGAGGCTTGAGGGCGGTTCGATTCAAGTTCTGGGTTTTAGGAGTTGTTAAGCCCATAAAAATGAAGCTTAGGCTTCGATTTTGATGATTGAGGAGTGATTTTGAGTGATGAGTTGAGTTTGGATGATTTCCTCTGAAAGCCCCAAATCTTGTTAATGAGCCGGCGCGATTTCTGGGGGTTATTGGGCTGAAATTGATGGAAAGTCCGATTGAACGTGGTTAGAAACAAAATAGATTTGATATTTGGAGTTGTATTTTAAATTTTGATGAATTTAATTCTTGCCTCTGTGGTCTGATTTCTTCCCCTGTTCTTCGTTTCTGCCGTCAGTGGCCAAAGCTGAGGGCGATGAAATTATACCATGATTAAGGGTTTAATTTACTTGTTTTGGTTGTTCGATAATGTTAGATGATTATTGTTCAATTTCCTTCTCTCGCTGTCTTGTTCATCCGAATTTATTTCCTCTATTCTGTAGAGTTCTTGTTCTACGATTTTTGTTTTAGATGTAGGATGAAGGGAAGGTTGAATGTTGGGTGAATGTTTTGCATGAGAGGTGTTCAATTATTTTGTTGTGATTGATTTCTTTGTTCCCTGTTCCTCTGCTCTGTTTAGGCCGAAGGGTTTGGGGAGAAATTCTAAATTTTGGGATAATAGTTGTTGTTGTTGATTTTGTGTTTTCCTGTTATTGTATTTATGCCTGGAATAAAGAGGAGGGAATTAAGGTGATTGTTTAAGGTTGAGGATTATTAGGGTGCTAATGGTCCATTTCTTGTCTTTACTTGTGATTTGGCCTATTGGTTGCAGTGTTATGAAAAGGGGAACTGGTGATGTTAGATTCTAATTGGGAACTATGAGGATGATTCTTTTGGATTAAGATTGTTTTCATAAGAGCCATAGGAGTTCATTAAGTTTGAAATGAAAAATGAGGTAATAGGTTTTGGTTAAAAGATTGTGGAAATGACTGAAGAAGAAAGTTTGGACTTTATTTGTTGTATTGAGAAAGAGGAAGAAGAGTTGGATACCTAGTATTATTATCATTAATAATGAATTAAGGTTTAAACTTATAGATCTTGGATTTTAACTGAGATTGATTTAAGAAGAATCAGTTTTGAGGATTTAATTTATTAAGGATTAGGAATTTAGATGTAATAAGTTGAGTGAGATTTATGGATTGGAAGTTTATGATCTAACCTGTTTGATTTTATATATATTGAGTATTGAGATTTTGGAACTTTTGTAAGGGATGCTCTGTTTGGTTGTTGAAGTTAAGCTAAAAAGGAGTGCAATTTTATTGATGTGATGAGGACTGAGTTTATAAGAGTTGAAGTTTGGTTTTGGAGAATGTAAGGGTGAGCGTACATGACAAAGGAATTAATAGTGTTTGTTTAATAAGGTTAATGTGTATGAAACTGGTTGAGTTTAGGAATTGCTAAAGGATGTTAGGAGTCAATTAGAGATAGATTTTAGCAACCTTATGCTGATATGTTGTTGGGTTATGAAGTTTGGGTTCGATTACACTTGACCCTGATTCTGTTCGTCATTTAAGTTGTTCTAGAAGGATGATTTGCTGGATTTTAAGTTTAAAGTGTACTGAAAATGAATTATACAGAAGCATTAGGAAATAGTTCGAAACTTAGAAGGTTTCATGGTCACAGTGGGATATAATTTATGAGGCTTAGGTGATGTAGAATGGAAAGATTTCCATGCTATGATAATGTCTTGTTGTAGCCGTGTTTCAGTTATGATTTTCATAGGACTAGAGCTATAATGTATTGAAATAAATAACCCATATATGCTCTAAGATAGAAACCAAAGTTTGGAAGTTTAGTTGTCTAGCTATAATTGATTCTTTAATATTCTTCACTGGTTCTTGAGCAATTGAAATAATGTTCATTGAAATTGGAATGGGAGTATAGAAAGTATTTGCTTTAGAAAGTATTTGTTTAGTTTACATGGAGATTGATATTAATAGAGGTCTTTATTTTATTTTAAGTAATGTATAATTTAGTTTTTATCTTTGATGTTGGCTTGGATAGTAAAGAAGTGGTGTAAGATTAGTTATAGAAGTAATTGAAGGGTCTTTCTATGAATTCCAGTTGAGGTTGCATTGTGGTTAAGATATAATTACTTAGTTAAAGGCACTTATTACTTTAAGATGATGAGTTGAAGTACGGATGTTTAAAGAAATTAAGTTTCAATATAAGGAATACGATTTATTTGGTGAGATTATTTATCTTAGTGAAGTTGTAAATCTCTATTAAAGAAATCGTCCAATTTATGTAAAGGTAGATAAATAAGCATCAAAGCTATTTGGAATTAAGGTTTATTATTATTCTATTTATGTGATGTTTGTAGAATGTAAGTTAGTGATAATTTTTAATTTTTAAGATGTGGAAATTGGCTATGATATACTTATAGAGCAAGGGAGTTTAATTAAGAACATGATTTAATAATGATCATTTTTAAAATGGTATGAGATTTCCTTTGAGGCTCTTGGAGTTTCTGAAACAAAGATTGAATTTGAGAGATATATGAAATGGAAATCACGGGTTGATGTTATGGAAGGGAGTAAATGAAAAACGAAAGTTGGTTTGAATATGTAGGTTGGTTAAGAGATGATTTTTGTGGTTTACAGAATTAGTTAACCATGAGGATACAGTGGAAATCTAGGATATATATGGCTGTATTAATGGCAGATCTTGTGGACGAATTAAAGTTTCAGCTTTTAGGGGATAACGACATTAGGTTTTGTTTTGGGATAAAGTTTATATAAATTTGTGATGTTTAGGAATTAACTATTTTAGTTTAGAATTGTTTAAGGTTATCGTTTTAAGAAATGTGTCTAAAGTGATTCAATTTCTTCAAAATTGAATACAATTGTTGGTGTTTGTGAATAAAAGGTATAGGGGGGTAATATAGTCTGGTTTTGAAAGCAATAACTAATCCTTTATTTCTGGTTGAAGTTCTTAGGTGTTTGTGATAGAATGAATTTGGGAAGTAGGAACTGATTTGTTTTAAAGGAAAGGTGGTTTGTTTTAAAGGAAAGGAACTGGTACAGGACTAAGGTCTAAAGAAGTCAGGTAGCAGTTTATCTCATTATACTTAAATTGCAAGTATAATTTTGTAATACCTGTTGCATATAGTGGTATGTCTTTTATTCCTCAGTTGGAGTACTCCAGGCTTAGGTGGTTCGCTACCCCTTCGCCAAACCAGTTAGTTATAACTTTAAATGTTATAACGAGAAGTCCTGCAGGTAGAACCTCCACTAGTTAACGAAGATATCGTTATCAGTAGTTGATAGGTGCTTATGTCACCCAGAGTAATAGGATAAATGCTATCATTGTTTGCTAAGGTTTATAAAATGTATATATGTCAATGCATGCATAAAAGTTACAGTTAATGACATAAACTGCGTTGAACTGCTGTTTTCAGAGAAGCTGGAAGATAGTAAGATGGTTGAAATAAGGCAGGAGTGCTGGAAGAAGATTAGATGAAGAAATTAAAATTAAAATTTGAAAAGTAAGGTTATCTGTATATGATGTAAATTTTAAATTATTAAATTAATAGTAGAAAGCATAGAAAATAGAATTGTATAAATTTATAAAGGAATTTAAATTTCCTAAGTATTATGAATTAAGAATAGATACCTTAATAGGGTTAGCGTACTTTTAATTGTTTTATTAACCACTTTATTTTATAAAGAGTTGTAAATTATTCTCGTTTGTCTGAAAAGCCCATTCCAACCAATAGAAGTTTGGTCTAATGTTTAAAAAGAAAAAGTTTTAAATTTTCCGTATTTTTAGGCTTCTGACATTGAAAAGTGGTAATAATTCAATTAAAATTGCTATAATATAGTAGAAAATTTTAGGTGTTACAGGGTGGCTCTTGAGTTCTATGGGTGGCTCTTCCGCATTTCTGTCTAACTGAGTTTAATATCTTTCGTAATTCTACTTGTTAGAATCTTAAGTTTTGATGAAGACTGACCCCAATAGATAACATAAGTAAATAAAGTGTAAGTTACCTTTGAATTAAACGAGTAAAATCTGATAGGTAACAGATCACTATCGCTAGAGCTAGAGCATATCGCTAATAGACAAGGAGCCATAGCAAATGAAGACTTAGAAATAAATAAGTTAATATATATCGCTAAGTCATTCACTATCGCTAGTAAATATCCTATCGCTAGAAGATCATTGAGAATATGGATAAATGAAAGGAAGAACAACTAGCAGAAAAATAAACCAAGTCCTTGAGCTAATGAGATCAGCTAGCGATAACAGGTTAACCTATCGATAACAAGTACTTCAGATAATAGACATTCAGATACCTAGTGCCTGAGAGCAAATGAGTTAACTAGCTATAACATAGTTGCTAGAGCTAACACGTTTAGCTATCGATAACAGGATACCTGAAATTACTTAGAATATTCATATAACTCAGTATCCTTAAGCTAATGAGCAATCAAGTAACTAGCAACAATAGGATTAGCTATTGATAGAAGAATGCTTAGCTAGTACGTTGTACATTGAACTAAAAGAATATGCTAGCAATAATGTTTATGTCTATCGATAGAGAATGCTTTGAAATTCCTAGCTGATATATTGTCTCTATCTCTTTGAGCTAATAAAATGCACTATTGATAACATCCACTGCATGAGTACTTCTTTTTAGCTAACAGTTTAAGTGCAGGACTCACACTGTCAAAATAGCGATAGCCAAGGGAGCTAGCGCTAATGAAAAAGCTAACATGCAAGTACAGTGGCAGGTAGCAGCAGGATAACGTTACTCACAGTCTCTATCTCTCTTATCTGATCCTCTGCAAAATTAGTTGAAGCAAGAGAAGAAAGAAAAGTGTCAACGGCTAGTTCTCCAAGTCCCCAACGGATAGAAAAGTATAATACCATATATAAAGACTTGAAGACATCAGAAACAGGAGGACGAACACACGACGCATATACATACAATTGACAAGATGATACGAGATGAAAAACAGAGGCTATGCAAAGAGTATTAGATATAAATCAGTGAGCCCAGAAAATGGAGAAATAACAATGAGTATAGTTCTATAGAATAGAAGAGCTGGAGTAATCTTAGTTCAAATCTTTAAGCTCTAGAATTTGTATTTCTTCATCATATACGAATCTGTACTTAAGTGATTATCAAAATCCCTTCTTTGAGAGAAGTTAGTTTTCATTGTAATCATTCTCTATACTTAGTGAGTGATACTCAAGATTGGGTGATCTTGAGTGGGAAACAGATTGAGTCCTTAAAGGTTGTAAGGGGAAGCGTTTAGAGAGAGTCTAAACCTCTGTTAAGGTTGACAGGTGATCCCGTGTTGTAAAACATGTGGTAAAGGCTTCACAAGTGCCAGGCTAAACTTGTGGATTGTAAAGGTTTCTCTTGTGCCCGGTTTAAACAAGAGGGTAGTGGAAATCTCAGGTGGAGCCTGAGGACTGGATGTAGGTCTGGGTTGACCGAACCAGGATAAACTCTGTTTGCATTATCTTTTCCCTTAACTCTCTTAGTTTCAGCATATCAAATTTGTACACTCTTTAGTGCATTTCATGTTTTGAAATATTCTCAGTGATAAACCGAAAAAGATTTTAAAGATTGCCTTTATTGTGCTTCTAGAAAAGAGAAGATTTGAAAAGAGTTTAAAGTTTATCCCATCACCCAATTCACCCCCCCTCTTGGGTGACAGCCAGCACTAACACTACTCACCTTGTTTATAAGAAGGATTTATTCAATTATGGGGAGTACCGCGTCTTATTTGCCAGTAGTTGCAAAATAGCTTTTAAAAACAGTGCCTCTGAGGGTGCTACTCGAATCAGTTCTACAATTTGTAGGTGTTATCGCCAACAAGTTTGATACAGCGTTGGAGACAAGGCTGAAAATTTATTGCAGAGTAGGTGGTGACAACAACAATCTCTTGCACACATTAAAACCTGTCATTATATATTATTCTATTGTTATGAGACTTCTTCATAGTAATAATGTCAAACCAGCATGCTTTCAGTTTTAACAACTGAAAACGAAGTTGACCCAAAAAAAAAAAACTGAAAACGAAGGAGTAGTCAAGGAGGATTCTATGTAGATTGATCTATTTAAATATCAAGGTTACTTATTTATAACTCAATTTTTTTTTAAAAAAAAACTTATTTTTACAAAAGATACAATACTTTCTCTAATGAATCCCACTACAGATTTCTAGAGATATGGTTAGCACTTGTTTCTCTATATGTACCCTTTACGGATTTATAAGCATACATAATTAATAATTGTTTCTACACTTGACATAATACATAAATTTGTGTATTTTTTTTTCAATATCATGACTCATTCAAGGAGTGAGGAAGCACTAAGTTACTAACTACCATCATAAATTTCTGTTTGATTTAAAAAGGTCAGGAAATTATTTATACAAAGAATTCATTATTTTTTTTAAAATAAGATAATCTATGTTATGCAATATATGAACATATTTCATAAAATAAAGTCTGCATAAACTACACTATTCATAATTCACTATAAACTTCGTGCAAAGCACAGGCCTCAATCTAGTTTAGCTTCATAATTAATTAAAGATATAATCTATGAAGAAAGGAACTAGTCAAAGATTTATAGCGTTAAGTTTTGCTTTTGGAATTGGGGGTGATAATTATGATGGGTGTATGTGTATGTAGGGAAGTAGAGAAAGGCCTCACAGTTGCAAATGTCAAACCCACACCAAAAGAAAATGATGGTCTCTTTTTTATTTTGGCCATCACATTCATAACACAAACACAAAAATTGAAAAAGGAAGACTGATTGTCTTCAATCCTAAGCAAAACCCCACTTAAGCAGGAAACACCTTAGTTCCTACATATCCTCACAATCGCATACACACTATCATATCTTGATCTTCCTATGTTTGTTACATTATGGTAATATGTATGTGGGTGTAGCTAGGTATAGAAAAAAAATGAAATATTCATTAAATGACTTTTTCATTTTGTTATATGTGTGTTTCCCTCTTATCCTTATATTGCCAACAATAACAACATACATTATCCTTTTAAATGAGGTCAGCTATTTGATTCACGTTGTATCAAAGGATAAACATTCAGATTGATGGGTCAATTTATTTATATATTTGAATTAACTAATTTTCAGTAATTTTGTACTGTATCAAGTAAATATGTGAAAGAATTTTTATCCAATAAAAAGCAAAAGTGAGAGAAAGTTGGAAAATGGGCTTTATATCTGGTCCATTCCCATGGCTTTATATAAAGATCATTGGATATTGTGGGTCAATCATTGCATAGATGAACCCTAATTAAATTTATTTTGGGCCTTAACTTATGACTCGTGCTTCGTGCTCAACTTTTAGTGAAGAATCGATGGTGAAAAATGGAATGTGGCGCAGCTCAATTTTAATTGTTTTTTTATTGGGAAAATCACAATCAAGTCCCTCATAAAGAAATTAATCACAACCAAGTCTCAAATAATTATCAAATTATATTGAAGTTAAATGACTTGTCATTAACAACTCAATAGTTATCAAAAATAGCTCATTGAGTTGTCAATGATAACTAAGTTTTTAAATAGCTTCAAATAGCCGCTATTGACAACTATTGAGTTGTCAATGACAAACCATTTATTATAATCGAGGTCCCTTGGGATTTCAATATAATTTAATTATTGTTTGGGACCTTATGAGGGACCTAAGTGATTTTCCCCTTTTTTCAATACCTGTATTTATTTTATTTTTGGGCCAAATATTTAAGCTTATTAATGCATTTTTTATTACTCATTTTGTCTAATTTTTATGATAATGAGATAAAATTTTTTAGTTTATTTACAAGTCATATCACTAATATTTTATATGAATGCTCAATTTTATTGTTCTGAGTATATATATTTTGTTCGAATAAGATATGGTATATATTGAATAGGGATGAAATGAGAGAGTTGTTAAATTTTGTGATAAAATTATTGTGATTAAAAGTTTTTCTTAGTTTGGGTAAAACATGTTGGAATTGAATTATACCCTTTTTAATTGAAGGAAGACTTCATAATGCCTTTTCAACTTAGAAGGGGTGGTTCATAGTACTTATCCAATCCTATTTATAAGACATTTTTATATATGCTTCACACAAATTAAAGAAAACCTTAAACTCATTAACTCTACCTTAAAATCCAACAAAATTTTTAATTTTACCCTTGTTTAATATTCACTACGCCACATGAAAAGAAAGTCAACATACAATAAATGAATGGTTAAACTGTACATTTATAGGAAAATTTTAATGACATGCCCTATAAATAAGACCAGATGAGTATAAGACGTTCATTAGGTAGGATGAAAGGTGGGAGAAATATGTAGCATTCCCTCAGGTATAAAGAGACTGTTTTAACAGTTTTGACATGTAACCTCGAGATCTCCGGATCGTGTGGCAGCAGCCTTATCATTGTGGTTATATTCACCATCTTCTCAAATTATAATAAAGTTATTTAAATTAAAGCAATAAAGATATAATAATATTATTTGATATTTCAACTAAACACCTTATAATTGGAATCAATTTTTATTTTTTTTAGTTAAAGAATCAATTTTTAATTTAGTACATATCTTATAATAAAGGATTGAAGAGAGGTCATTTTGGTCCCTACCACAAGTCACTTGTAATTCATTTTATACACCAAGAAATGACCCTTAGATCAATAAATATGCAATAGAATTTTACCTATCACTTAATACTTAATGCTACGCATAACATTTCAAGTTAAAGTAAAATATACCATAGTAACTGATAAATAAAAGTAAAAAAGTGTATTTAGAATCAAACGTTTCTCGTATTAGTAATTTTTTTTTTGCCAGAATATTAGTAATTTATTATAAGAACTACAAGTCGTGTACCAAAACTCAATTGTATTAAATTGAAAGGACGAACACCAACAACTTGAAGTTATAAATGAAACCACCATGCTAACGAATTTTCATTTTTTTTTTTTTTTTGCCGAAAGCTAACGAATTTTCATGCCAAGACCTTTGGCAGCAAACTCAATTATTAAAAGTGTGTGCCAGTAGTTATTAATGGGATGGGAGGAGGCACGTGGCACGTGTGAGTATGGAAGAAAGGGAAGGGGATAGGTGAATGGTGAGTGTAGTTTTGGAGGAGGGGGCCGCAGGCATATCATATACAGGCTTTAAAGTTACTCATAGTAAAAAAAACTTTCTTTTTAGTTTTTACGTAGAGCACTTTGGTTTTCTGCCACGTGTCCCCACTTCTCTGTCTCCTCCACTCATAATTCTCCCATCATTTTTTTTTTAAATAACGCCGCTTCTTTCTCCGTCCTTTTCCCAATTACCCCATCTGCTTCTTATTATTCCTTCCTTGATGTTTTTATTATAAGAGTCTAAAATTTAAATTATTTTAATCTAAAATATAAAATCTTATCTTAAAATTTGTCATCATTTAATGTCATTTTTCCTATTTTACCCCTATTTATTAACACTTTCTTCATAATATTCATTAATACTCCTACTTACATTTCTTTCTAGTCTCATCATAAATAAGGAAAATATTGGAAAAACAGTTATTTTTCAGACATATTTATAATTCCCAACTAACTTTTACATTTTTTCTTAAGAAGTGTTATTTGGCGACTGAGCTCTTACAAATAGGACCGGAAGGAGTATTATTTATTGTACTACCCCCTCATTTCCTTATTATAAGAGCTAAGAAAGTAAAATCCCACAGATTAAGAAAGTAGTTAAGAGATATAAATATGTCTGAAATTATTTTATTTTCTCAAATTTGCCCTTATTTATGATTGGGTATATGAGAGAGAAATGTGATAATAGCATTATAAATGAGTATGAAAGAATAACGATGGGTAAAGTGGGAAAAAACTCATTAAATGCTTTGACAAATTTAGCCAGGTTTTTATAAAAAGAGACAAAACAATTCAAATTTTTCTCTCTTATATATAGAGACGGAGGGAGTATTTTACATTTTAATATATCTCAACCATAGATGTTAAATCTAATGGTAAATATATTAAGTAGATAGGGAAATTAGTGGAGAGATTCTTAACCATTGTTGAAAGACAATATTCATTATAGGTTTAACTATTTTAACTTAATCTTCTTACTCTTGATGAGCTAAGTAATTATGATCTTTGTTTTAAAATATGTTGATGATGGCGTTTCATAATCATCACTCTCAAATTTAATTATCATCACTTTTACATACCGTATTATTTAACAATCATGTTTTTCTTTTCGGTTAGGAGTGTTGCCATTAATTTCCCTCACCACTTCATATAACTACCATTGGATTTAAGTAAATTGATCTTTCATTATGGATTGAAAATAGTACTGGTAAGAATGTAATTTTTCCTACTAGAATAATTTTCTTCCCTCTTCTAAATTTTTTAGATGGTTCTAATGGTTTTGATAAGATAACAAGAAGTAACTTATATTATATATAGTCCTAAACATAAGGCTAGGATAAATGATTTATTTTACAGTTAAATATAAGATCTTAATTCAAATACACGTGATTAAAAGAAGTATTTTAAGAAAACCAAGCGTACATTTGTTAAAATCAACCGACTTATCCTTTCTTTTTTTGTCATATCTAAATAAATCAATGATGTAATTCTGAAATTAAACACATGGGATAAAGTAATATGGAGACAAGGGATTATGTGTGGGAGGTAATGATTAATGAAGGGTATAAGAAGGAGAAAACAAAAAGGGAGGAAAGAGGTTGGCGGGACATTATCTAATTGGACTATTGGAGTTATAAGGCCGTCCATCCAATCACTCTTTCGTCGGTGCCCCTCCCCTTCCCTACCAACCCCTTCTTTTAGCGTCCTTTCTCCTCCATATTTCTCCTTCCTTTATTACCCTTCTCCCCCTCTTTCCTCTCCTCCCATTTTCCATAATTGCCCCTCCCGGTCTATGTCTCTCCCACTCCAACCCATCCCTAGTTTACAAACATATCCTCTCTTGCTATGTAACGACAAATAAAAGAAATTAATTCAGCACCAACATTAGTTACTTCTAATGAAAGGGATTAATTACTTATAACATGTCGTTTTAATTAATGCCCGAAAGCCTGTAAGAGATATATCAATGTTTAATACTCCCTCCGTCCTATGATATAAGGTCCAATTTTTTGAATGATCTTGTCCCAAAATATCAGGTCCTATTTGACTTTGTTTGAGTAATAAATGTATTTTTCCCCATTTTACCCATGCATTAATTTTCCCATACATTCTCTTTCATCTTCTTTTCATAATTACCCTCTCTCTTGCTCATTCATAAATAAGGGCAATATGATATATTTCCTACACATTTATTGTTCTTAACTAACTCTAACTAATTTTTTAGGAACCCGCAATTCGGTTAAAAAGACCTTATATTGTGGGACGGATGGAGTATTTGTGTTCATAAAAAAAACAAATGATTACCACTAATAGGATATACACATTATTTATATAAAAAAAAGTAATATAAGTATGATAAATTCTTGTTCTAACTTTTTTGACATCAGTATTATAATGGCAAAAGTAGCATCCAAGTGATTTTGGTGTAGTTATGATTGGTTTGGTCGCAAGTGAGTGGATTTTATCTACTTTGATAGGATGATAGGTTTGATTCACCACCCTTCCTAGAAAGAAAGAAAGGATCTTGGAGAAGCTCTACTTGTCATATGGTCTCGGAGATAAAAAAAGTCTTAAAGCCATGTTTGTGATTATTTTGGTTTCTAACAGAAAAAAACTGCAAGGGTATCATGGTAAATTGGCTACGCCTCTTGTTGTCTTGCACCTCAAGTCAATGGTATTTGTTGGTCAATCCAAGGGCATCATTGGCATTTAACAAAATCCAAAAAGTACTACTCCACGCAGTAACAACGTTCCCTCTGTCTCTCTCTCTCTAACATTTTCTCTCTCCAAGCCATCCTACCACCTCCTTCAGACCGTCACCACCACTACCACCTCTCTCTCTCTCTCTCTAGCCCACACATACAATGGAAAGAGAGAAACATGAGAACAAAAAGGTCGTATTAGACAGATGCATGAGCCACAATTAACAAAATTTATATTATAGTCACCACCACCACCTTCTTCTTCTTCCCCAAAATCCTAACACCCTCGTGAGTTTTTCTCTTTCTGGGTTCTTCTTCTTCTTCTTCTCTGCAATTAATTTCCACACTCATCTAACGCTTTCTGTTCAGGTAACCGCCTACAATGGCCGCCTCTCTTCAATGTCTTTTGTGCTTTTTCTTATTTCTTGTCTCTTTTTGGCCATTCTATGCTGACGGCTTTTGAGGTTAAAAAAAACTTAGTCTTGTGTACTTGGTCTTGGTCTTGTGGGTGTTTCCTTAATGTTGGTCTTTTGGGTAATTATGAACGCGTGTTTCTGGTACAATGTTCTTTATGGTCAATTGGGTTGTCCTCTCTGATAAGGTGGTTGGTTGAATGAGTTGACTTCTGCCCAATCACAGAGACTTGATTTTCATGTTTTCAAAATTCTAATTACGGGTCTCTGGGATTTTTTAATTGTATATGTCATCTTGTTCTTGTCAACTTCAGTTTCTCTTAAAGCTTTCAAGGGTTAATCATACCTTCTGATTCTTTGTTATAATTGGATTATCGATTTCTTTGTCAACCCCTCAGCTGAACCAAACATACCCAAAGGAGACTATAATCATATCATGATTCAGGTTTATCTTTTACTCTGATGATTTGTTTATGCATATAGGTTTTGGTTTAGGTGGTCTATGAGTGGAGGCATTACCTATTAATCTGCTTTAATTTTTTTGCTAGCCGCACTTTTATGAGAATCTCTTTCTTAATGTTTCATTATGGGTGTCTTTCTCCTTTCTTTTTTTAGGTACTAGGACTAGGTGAAGCTGCATATTTATGTGATAAAGCCGATTAGTAGATCTTCTTCAAATGGCATAGTTACCTTTAACTGCTCATCTGTGGTATATTATTTTGTGATTTCATGTCCTCTTCACCTAGTTTTACTACATCTTAGTATTTTTTCTTTCAATTGTTTTCTTACTTCTTAGCTCTAACTTGTAGTTTTCATCTGCCTCAAACTCTTGACTTTTTTCTAGCTTCTCTAGCTCCTGTGTCCAAGAAAAAGATCAGTATGATGGGAAGGCTTTTGAGTTGAACGTGCTAAAATGACCTGTTAAGATATTGGAAACAACCATGGTAAGCTTAAGAAGGCGCAGACTTTTGGGACTATGCTCAGGTAAATGTTGTTAAAATTATATCTGTTGTGAACTGTACCTAATGGAAGGAGGAGAATCATGCTTTAGGTTGTTTTGAGTCTACTGTAGTGGGATGTAATTATACTGAATTGACACTATTCATCGAAGTTACTGGGCATTTGCAGGGAACAGCTCCTTTGTCACTCCACTTCCTCTGTATTGTGAGAATTTAATTGCTAATGAACGATCAACACAGCATACTAAACTCAAGAGCTCAAATCCTGTGGTCTCTGACGATACAAGCGTCCTGGACAGTGTAAGAAATGCGATTATAAGGAGTAAACGTTGTATGGAAAGATAGAAGTCACTGAAAGTGTTAATGGTGTGGCTAGGTATGCAGTGAGAGGTCTTTGGTTTAAACCTCCATTTGATCATTGTGGACCAAAATATTAAGAAAAATTGTATCTGGCGGTCTCCATGATCTCATCGTGTCTTCTTTTGCTTTGTGTGACATATGGATGAACTACTCTCTAATAACTTATTAAATGGCTGTATATCCAATTGAAGCATGGGGTTAGGAAGCAATTTTGAGCTAAGGAAGTCATCCTCTTTTTTCATTTCAAATTATTTAAATATCATAAAATATCTGAAAGCTATAAAGTCGAGGTTATATGTTCAATTTTAGGACCAGCAGCGATAACATGTTCTGATTTAATATAATTATATTTTCATCAGGATTTCATGTATGAAAACCTACAAGCTTCAGTCACTATACTTATTGTCTAAAGTTTGTGTAATTTATTTTGATTATTTGGCCCTTGGGGCAGCATTGCTTAGTTGTCTAATCACTAATGTGAAAGGGAAAGAGGGAACTGTCTGTTGGACGAAAGCTAGGTGCTAAAGAAGTTATCATTTGATTTTTGTTCTTTCACTTCTTCAATTGCCTGAATGAATTTAGCGATCTTCTTCATGTTGAATCAATGCATTTATGAAATACAGATGATGATCGTAATCCATGTGCCATACCATCTAGAATAAGCTTGATTAGCATTCAATGAATGATCAAAATGGGTATTTTTTTAAGTTGACATGTATTAGAAAGTTTTTCTGTTGGGATTGATATCTTATATGGCTAGAAGCTTCTACTGAACTCATTTAATTTTGTTTTGTAGAATACCGTTGTGAAAGAAGAACCAGGATCATCAAATGCATCTGGCTCTAGCTCATCAAGGGAGCAACCCAGTGAACAAGTTACAGGTTTGTTCTTTGAGAGGCACATATTTTTCCTATCCGGGGGCATGAGATATAGTTTGATCAATTGAAGTAGTAGTTTACTTGTTGCCTTCTGAGAAGTGTTTTTATGGATTTTGTTAAACTTTATGTAATAATATTCTTCAATATGTAATGGACTATAATTTCATAATATTGTTACAAGAATGTGTATCATGTACCAAAGGTAGTAAACGGTGGAAGCCTCTATGACCTGAGAAAAATGAGCAATATTTGGAATGAACTTCTATTATATTTTCATTTCTGAATAAGAAGTTCTGTTCAAATCAGCTAACTTGATGAACTTGTTGGTTCATAGATCAAAGCCATCAACTTGCGTTGATTGTGCATTTTTATTCTATCGCATATGATCTTTTCGGATGAATGCCAAAGGAAAAGTCTTGAGATAGATTGAACATGCACAATTATAATGAATCAATGATCTACCAATGGATAGCCTGTTAAGCTCACTTTGTGTGATAAACTACTGCTACTGACGAATAACCTGCTGGCCCAATGGTCCAGTAGTGGATCTGAAATTGGCAGTCTTGTTTCCGGAGTTTTTGTCTGGGTTCTATTTTGGAGTAGTTTAGTTTAGCTAATTGGTTTACATCTTTTACAAAAAAAATTTACAGTTACTTATGGATATTGATTTGTTGGTCATGGCTTTCATTGCCCTCATTTTGCAGGACCTCCTATCAAGCGCAGAAAGCGGCATAGGAGAAAGACTTCGCATAATCAAGAAGTATGTCTCATGAGAGGTGTCTATTTTAAAAATATGAAGTGGCAAGCAGCTATAAAGGTGGACAAGAAACAGATCCACCTGGGGACTGTTAGTTCACAGGAAGAGGCTGCTCACTTATACGACAGGTAGTAGCTTGTTGCTCTGTACAATGGCCTCCTTCCCAGGTCGCTCTTTCCTAAGTCATCATTAGAATATATGCATATATTTGGCTTCTGTATGATTAATTTATAGCAGTATATAAGCTCACGCTCACATTGACTGACACTCAAAATGTCATTTAAGTCTTAACGGCCATAAATCATTTATTTGTTTGAGAAATTTTCTCTTTCTTTTTTCAACCATTATTTGATGAATGTTCTTAATGTATTGGGAAGTTTCTTGGATTATCTCTGTTTGTGTATGGATAGTATTAGATTCATCTATGATTGACCAGGGCTGTATAAGGGAAGTATTACACATGGTAAATGTATACAAATACTTTCTTCTAATTTTCTATGATAAGATATCATTTCTATGTAGCCAACAATTCTGCATCAACTTTCCTACTCTCAGCTCAAAAGTCATTAACCTAGCTGACATATGAATATGTTAAATCCTCACTAAGAAGGACAATGTTGGACGTTTAAAATTTCTAGAGAAGGGGGTATAATCTAGTCATCAAATAATTTGTCATCTGTTGGAGTCAGGGGGTGTATATCTTGAATTGCAATAGACTCATCTTTCCATTCACCATGATCTCTGTGCTTACTGTCTATTTATCATTAGGGCTGCTTTCATGTGTGGGAGGGAGCCAAACTTCGATCTCCCAGAAGAAGAGAAGCAAGAACTGCGAAAATTCAAGTGGGAAGAATTTCTTGTAATAACGAGGCAGGCAATAACCAGTAAAAGTATTCTTTCTCTTCTAAAATTGGATAAATTCCTTGTGTCTATGGATTAACTTAATATTTTATTTGATCCTTATAGTATAGCCATGCCTTTAAATCTCTGTCAGTGTGCCAGTGGTTTTATCTTCTGTATTTTCCTTTCTTTCAATTTTTTCTTAATTTCAGAGATAGGTCAACATGGTGTGTGAGGCCTGTGTCCCCAAAATAAAGAATAAATTGGCAAAAAAACTAAGAAAATCAAGAGGATCATAGCACGACAGAGTACAATCTTGAGACCCTAAAATAGATGATTTATGCAAATTCATCTAAGCCGCTTTAGCATAGGTGGCATTACTAGCCACACATGAGTGGAGTTCATTGTCATATAGTTTTACATATTTTATTGACATAACTCT
Organism: Mimosa bimucronata; assembly: GCA_037074515.1. Taxonomy (NCBI): domain Eukaryota; kingdom Viridiplantae; phylum Streptophyta; class Magnoliopsida; order Fabales; family Fabaceae; genus Mimosa; species Mimosa bimucronata. The sequence goes on from CM073439.1 coordinate 45,018,616, forward strand.
TACATGTTAAGAGTGACAAGCTGACATTTAGTTGACCATGTCTGTAGATTTTATGGTACATGGACTAAATATGAATTTTCAAGCTATGAAGATTAAATTAAAAATTGTGAAAATCTATGGGGATGAATCAAGGATTTTAACCAATTTGCAGATATGCTTTTTGAAGATTTTATTCTTACATTTTTATCATTGTTTTATGCAAATTATTCTAGAGCACAAGAGAAGGGTGAGCCTGGGCTCACGCGGGTCGGAGCTGCCTCCAGTCCAGAAGCATGAATGGGACAGTAAGCAAGGAGCAAGTGGATCCTCTGCTTGTGACGATGCAGAGCAAGAAGTATCAGTCTCTTGAAAAATTAAGACTGAACAAGATGAAGGCCTAGTTCTAACAAGTTCATTCATAGCAGCTAGTTTCATTTATATATATATATATATATATATTTATATAGAAAAGGGCCGTTAAATTGGGCCAGACTTTGATAGAATTCAATATCCCTAAGATAACCATATTACTCCTGTCCAACCTCAATAAAGAGTAACTTAAGAAGGACAAATATTATTTACATAGATACAAAACACAAGGACACATTTGATACTACCGAAGTGTCTTGTTCTGTTGTATCTGATTCAAGTGATAAGAATGATAAGGTTGCGATTATTTTTGAAGGATTGATGTTTCATAAATAACCATTACTGGTACTGCCTTTACATTTGCGGTAGTGCAAAGCTGTGTATGCTCCAACAGGGGCATGAACATGTATTGTTTATGTAGAAAAATTTCCTGAGCAAATAGTAACAAAGCTTAAGTTAAACTTGTGGCACTGTAGTTACTTTCACTGCTCTTGAACTTTTATTGATGCACTGGTTACTAGATACTGTTGATGGAAATTGGAATGATGGGAAGGAACAATTTGGTGTTCTGGGATAACATCAAAACTTTTCAATGCATTCATATCATTTTTTTTTTCTCCTGGCTTTCAGAATAATGTCTTTTGCACACTTAGCCTCTCATGAAGGCTCTCTCTCTCTCTCTCTCTCTCTCTCTCTCTCTCTCTCTCTCATACACAGTAATGCGAAGGATTGAATTTTTGACCGTTTGTATAATATAATATTTTAAGTTGTAAACACACACGCGCGCACACAAAATATTCCTAATCATATGTGATTATTATCATTAATAGTACGGATCACTTTGAATACATGAATTTCTCATGAATTTTATATAAATAATACTATTGATTTTGGAATTGTTAAGCCAAAATAAAATCATAATCATTTTGCCTACCGCTAAAATTCAAATTGATTATGTTTAACATTGATTAGTTATTACTTGTATGGCAATGTCAAATTTAAGCTTTGTCGGGCTTTGGTTGGGAATAGTTCTCCAATAGACTTTTTTTGTAGATTTTACACTCAAGTAGCCAAAATCCCTTCTACTAAGGTAAGTTTATGTAGTTATGTGGTAGTTAGTTTTTTCATTCTTATCAATGACATGATCCAAAAGCCAAAGTTCAAACCCCCCCCCCCCCTCATTAGGTTAACTCGAAGGTTATTTGACTTAGCGCTGTACATCAACCCTTAACCCACCAGTTTATAGCCTGGTTCAACCCAAACCAAACCTAGTTCTAGGGAACAAAAGCACTTGAAACAATGACAAACAAATCAGATTTAACCTCAAGAACTGGACATAGTCATCAAACCAATCGGATTGGCCCCACCTGGAATAATTGTTTTTTATACACTATAGAATTATGAATAATATGCTTTATACTTTTATGTTTTATTCTTTGTTTCCTAATCACCTTTATTTCTAATTTCCTTATTCCTATTTTGGTATTTCACCATTTCCTAATTCCTTACTTGGTATCTCACTATTTTCTAATTCTTTTCACCTAGTTGTAATCTTCAAACTTAGGCTTGTCTTGCTAAAAAAAAATAATTCATAATTGGAAGGACTTTAAAGTTATTAAATTTTTGTTTACCATTAATTTTGTTTTATTTGGGCCGATCATGTTTCCTTTCTGTCTTATACCATTTCTTATTTTCTAAAAAGATTACGATAATTCAGGGATGTTGCCTATGATTTGGACCAACTGGACCAGTCCATTCACTCTGTGAACCAAATTCAGCCTGATCTTGATCCTAGGTCAAACAAGAGCCAAGCGGGCAAGCCCAATCATTTTTCGGACAAGACTTCGGACATATGTATAGTCCGATCTAGTCGGGTCTTTTAGCAGCCTAATTTCACTATTTGGGGCTTTGTCGATCCATCGGGTCGGGTCAGTATATGCTTTCACCGGACACTCCCCAGCCAGTCCACCCCTGTACTCCGCGTTTTTGCTGCTGCTTCTGTTCATCTGTTATTTTTACCGACCCTTTCTCATCAATCCCACAATAATGGCTTCTGGGTCTGGTTGCGAATTCAGCTGATCAAAACATAGTGTGTTAAAGTTCTTAACTTGTAGTTGTAGGAGTTCATAAGAACGAAGAAAATGGTTGGTGATGATCGAGTAGCCCCACATGGACATGATTCATCTTCTTCCTCACCTTCATCGGTTTCATCGTCTCATGATTGGAAGAAGCGCGTTTTTATCCCAGCAATTGTAGCAGGTACTCTTGTTTATTTTCTCATCTTCTTCGATTCGATCTTTGTTTTTGTCTGGAGAAGCGGTTTTTGTTGGTTTGATTATTGTATTTGTTGTGGCTGATTTCTTACCATTGGGATTTTCCTGGGAGCAGGTGTTGTTGGTTGTGGAACTGGGTTAGTTTCAAAGCATCGGAAAACACTCGGTCTTGCCAATGTTTCTGCTAGCTATGCAGCTAACTTTTCCATTGTTACTGGTTGCTATTGTGGTAAGTTCTTGAATTTGTGTGTATGGGTGTCATAATGTTTTTTGGTTATTTTCTTAAATCTTGACCTTATTAGGCTTTTAAGCCACATAGTCGTGGTAGTTTTGACCATGTTGTTTTGTTGTGTTTATTCGTTTTGTTTTAATATCTGTTTGATCCATACTTTTGTTTTATAAAGAGAATTAGTTTGGATTCTTTGGTTGGAAGGAGATTTCCTCCGTTAGTTATGCTTCCCCTAAGTGTGTTTAAATTAATAATGTGGAGTTTGCTTGTCATCAATTTTCAATTTTTACTCTTCCACCTACCCAGAGAAGTGAAAGACGGCGGTACATTGTCTTAAGAACATGTCATCTGAGTCAACAAGCAACTCTTTTGAAGAACTCATATCTGCCATTACCCTCTTAGTTGTGTGTTGAAAGCATTCCATCATAGGGGCTGACCCTTGTAGTCTAGTAGTCTTTTAATCCGTTTTCCCGTTGTATAATTCTTGACTGGCCTTAGAGTTAGAGACATTTTTGGTGAATAGATAGGCATGATTTGAAAAGGAAAATAAGATCTTGTCAATTAATGAAGCACATGTTCCTGATAATATGGAATATTATTTATAGGTGTCTCTGCTTGTTAGACAAGTGCGCAAAGAATTAAGAACATGTTTGCTATGCATTCCTGTCAGCAAGTGTCTACCTCATCAAACCCATTCCCACTCCCACTCCCCCTCCCCTTCTCTGTTCCCACTGTCTGCATAAGAATTATAGCTTCCCATCAATTTTGCAATGGGAATTGTGAATCTCCATGCCAGGGTAAATACTTGTCAAGTGAAGATCAGACCAGCATAATTTGATATCAGTATAATATTATAAAACACCAGGGTTTCACTAATTGTTGCTGGATTTCAGAAGTATAAAGATTTCATCATAGATTTAAAATTAAGAATTCCAAGGTTGTGAATTCATTATAGGCACAGTACATGTCAAAAAGGTGTGTCAAGAAAAGTAGCATGTTGAAAACTGTTTTATCTTTGGATTTAATGACTGAAATGGGTTTATGATGGAAAAGGTTGATGCCTTGACAACAAAGCTTAAATTAATTTGATGCTCTGAATTGAGCTGGAATGAAACATCTAATTTTGATCAGGGGCACGTGAATTTGTGACTGCAACTAGAAAAACTGGACCTGATGACCCATTGAACTCCGCAATAGCTGGATTTGGAACGGGTGCTCTTCTAGGACGTCTGCAAGGTTCTATTCTGCCACTCATGCTCTCTTGTATATTGATGAGAAATCAACTCTTTCTCATTCCTTTTCTTATAATTTCATGATTGAGCTATTTGCTGCAACCCAGCCATATCATATTTGTGTTTTGGACCATATAATAATAACTCATGATGTAATTTAGACTGGGACAGCCTTGTGCAGTAAGATAGATGATTTCGTTTTATTTTTCCATATTGTTTGGCATTAGCATCTTGGTTGATAGGATATTTCATTGTTAGAAATGGTCTGGCAAATAAAATTATGTCCCCCAGACTTTTCAAGTATAGTATTGCTCATTCTCTCGTTCAAAATTTTCAGTTTTTTTTAAGAGCTTGTGTTTGGATCAGTGTTACAAATAGAATAATTGAGTCTAGCAACTATTTGTATACACATGTATATATTTTCTTCACTTTTACCCTTTTTGTATGTTTTAGTGTAAATTAGAGAATGGCATTACTGGGTTTTGGCATGCATGTACATGTGATCATTTGCCTCCATCTATTGTGTCGCAAGCCTACAATACTTGGTGGACTATACCAGTTCGAATCCCATGCAGCCACAAAAATGATTGTTTATAGTATTTCAAGAGTAAAAGAAACAGAAGAAAGAAATGAAAGCGAATTCCATATATTGTTACACACTTTAGCGTAACTATTTTTTTAAATGCATAACTGTTGAATAATATGGAACTAAACCTGACCTTTAAAGCATGACTTGTGATTGAACAAATCTTTTTCCTTGAGATTGTAGGAGGTCAACTTGGTGCAGCTAAATACTCAGCCATATTTGCCGTCGCGGGTACCGCAGCCGATTTTGCTTTTCTGAAACTGAAATCTTTGTTGAGGGACAAAAGTAAATCTGTGCATGAGGATGATGAGAACAGTGAGAAGATGAGCAGCACTAACAGCTGGTTAAAATTGCCAGAGTGGTTTCCAATCCGAATACTTGATGAGGAAGCCCTTGCTGAAAAAAGGGCTCAGCAAGAGAAGTTCCTTGCGCAGCAAGCTAGAATCCGAAATCTGAGAAAAGAAGAGTCATGAGAGAACCAAATTTTGGTGAGGATGTAAAACTTATTGGATTAGGAAATAATGGATTTCCACAGCCTGCTTCTCAAGCTGCTTGGCAGTGGCTTCAACAGAGATTTTTGAATGTGTTGTAACTTGGAAATTGACTTCCAGATTACCATTTATCTGCCCATATAGGCTATTTTTCAAGAGTTTTATTTTTGAAAAATTAAATACAAAACCAGATGTGTAATTATTATCATTATTTAATGCACACCACAGTATTTGGGTGATTAATAATTTCAAGTTTGAATAATTGGCTGCAATTGTAGGGTTAACCATACCCGGTTCCATATATAGAATATTGATGAAGACTTCGGAATGGTTTAAGGTTTTATCCACTTTTATCTATGACATTAGATACATTTCTCTCGAAGTTATTTAATGCATTATTCTTTTTTTAAATGAAAGAAAGTCAACAGTTCAATAAATGATATAAAAAAAATTAACCTTTTTCTCTTAATATTTGTGAATTAAGTAAAGAAATCCTGTAATTAAGATAGGAAGATGCATTTCTTTGTCACCAAGTAGGCATAAACCTTAATCTCTGTCCAATATAAAATATATAAAGATTATAAAACTCTTGAGGAATTCTGATATTCGTAACTCATGTCAAGTGTGACTCTTCTTGGCTTTATGTACATATAACCATTGAGTATCGTTAAACATGTTACAGATATGCAAGTTTGAAACATATGATGTTTTTAGTCAAGGTAAATAGAGGGTAGTATGTATGCCCATATATGGTAAGAAAAAAATGTGTAACCATATATGTAGTACATTTACCACAAGATATACTGAATGTAGTGGAAGAGGTTTGTCATCAATCACCATAACACTGAATCAAGATTTGAATGGCTTCCAATGTTCTCATGTTTAATGCCTCAAATAGGATTTCTTACTGTAAAAGGATGATACTTATGCTTGAGGGAAAAATATATTATTCTATTCTTTATTATAAGTCTAACTATTAAAAAAAATTGTGCTCCTAAAGATAAGTCCATTTAGAGGCTATTTATGATTGTTTTCCAACTTTAACCTTATTTAATTTTTGTTGGGAATAGAGAAAGAGGAGAGATGTGAGAATAATTTATAAATGTAGAAACAGAAATTTTGAATAAGGGTTATGTTAGAAAATTTTATCAATATAAGACATAATATTTAAAGTTCTAAATAATTATTCTTGGTATGTGTCTGGCCCAAAAAAAAAAAAACTTATTCTTGGTATCTGATAATTAGTTACAGCAGATTTAATTGATATATACTTATTCTTAATTATAAGATCAAATTGACTTTTTATTTTTAAAATTAAGGATGCAAAATAAATCACTTTAAATTGTTTATATTTATTTTCGTTTCCTCAAAACTAATTTATTGTACTAATAAACTAACATATAATTTATTTATATATAGTATATAGTACAATTTAGTGGTTTAATTTGCTTTTTTAACCTACTAATAAAAAATCACTTTGATCGTATAATTAAGGTGGAGGGACCCATCGTCCATTGGTTCAGCTGGCGAAGGGGGTTGGACTTCAACCATCTTGGCGAGGGTTCGATTCCTGAGAAATGCTACTTTGTTGTGGCTAGGGGTGAAAATAGGCTAAGCTTATGTAGGCTTCAACTAAATAGGCATGTGCCTGATTACAAATGTACAATTTAAGCCTGGGCCTGAGCCTATATGTAAGTTTATTTTTAGGCCTGAGCCTGAGCCTTCAAAAGGTCTGATTAGGCCTGAAAGCCTATTTAAAAGCCTACTTAAAATGTAGACTCTTAAATAGGCTTAAAAGTTTATACTTATAATTCCATATATTACCTTTTAAACGTATTAAAACACATATGTATATCTCAAAAAGATTTTATGATTATAAAACTAGATAAGTTGGTCATGTTATAATTAATTTATATAATTTATTTTATATTATATATCATAATAGAAAATACAAAATAGTTAAATAGACTAGGCCTGTAGGCTTGTAGGCTAGGCCTTACGAAAAAAGGCCTGGCCTGTTTACCTAAATAGGCCTAACAATAGGCCTGATTATGAGCCTGACCTATTTACTAAATAGGGGAGGTTAGGCTTATTGTAGGCCCCTGATAAGGGCCTGGCCTATTCCCATCCCTAGTTGTGGCTTCAGTCGCGGCACTTGGGGAGGCATCTCCACAGCTTAGCTGGGCATAACCTACCTGTGTGGATTGGGCGGCTTGCCAACAAGGAACCCATAGGGACAGACTCTAGTGTATCATGAGTTAGGGACCCTGCCATTGGATCGTGGGTGAGCCAAATCCCTTTCCTAAAATTTTGTTATAAAAAAAAAGGTGGAGTGCGGGAGTATAAATATAAACTCATGTTCAGCGGCAGAAAACCGTGTGACTTGAAGACCTAGCCAAGTCAGGTAAGGCAGCCACCTTTGTAGAGATTGTCTATCTTCATCACAAATCACAACCATCCCTCCTTCCTCCATCGACTGAAAGGTGTTGTCCCTTGGAAAGGTTTTTGTTGTTTTCACTTTCGATTCTCTAAAGGAACACTCTTTATTTTATTTTAAACTTTTTTCAATCGAGATATGGCGTAATATTTTGTCGATCGAGTTTTTTTGTTTGGGGTTGTTCTGTTTGTGCATTTGGTAAGCGTAAAGTGGGAAGATGATCAACATGAAAAGAAATAAATGCTTTCTCTTACCAAGCGCTTTGGAGCTTAAATTGGCTCATAAAGATGAAACCTTTTTCTTTTTAGGATAATGAGTAGGAATTGGGGGAAAAAATGGATTTGAAAGGAAGAATCAAGATTTTAAACTCTCCTGTATTGAGTGGAAGAAAATGTATAAAATCAATGAACAACAGAATAGATTGATGTCCATTGCTTTCTCTAAGCTTCTCAAGTTCCTGAAATCTGTATCTTGAGTGTTTAATCATTTAAACATGTGGTTGCAAAACACATCTACAAGGAAAGTTTTGGATGTTTACTGATTATGATTGCGTTGATTGAGCAGTATCGATTTCATTGGTGAGTGTTGTATCTGCATTAAACTGCCAAATGATGCTGGGAGATTGCGCAAGGGCTTTGAGTTATATTTTAATCCCACCTAGTGGGATAAGGCTTTGTTGTTGTTGTTGTTGTTGTTGTTGTTGTTGTTGTTGTATCATAATCAATCATGAACAATGAAAGAACTTTCATTGAGATCCCATCTGATGGCAGTTGCAAATGCTTTGTCTTATATTCGAAGTTAGAATAAACTACTGATCCCTGTGATTTCACTAAATCTGTGATTTGGTCCTCCACCCTTTGGTTTACAAAGATTTGAAAACAAGCCCTGGTGTCAGCGTCTATGAAAATGTGTTCAAACCTATGCAGAAGTGGTAAATTAATGTTCTAAGTGGCATTATGCAGCAATTCATACGTTATCCATATGGCTTTTCATACCATCAATACATTACCACGTCCGAACAGAAAGTGGAGAAACCATTATGCCCCTTTTAATTGTGTCCAAAATCCCAAAGTCCAAAGCATTTCTTGGAACTAATGTTAAAGTATATTGGGTCCAAGTTATTAGAAAATAAAGTGTTGGAACCAAGTTAAAGATTTGGGGAACTATAAGGACAATTTGTTCATTGTAACCTTCATTTTACAATGACATCTAACCTTAGCCTTGGCTGCTGATTTTGACTATAACTAGATCAACCCTTGTGCATGACATGGAGCCTAAGCTGTAAGCTACATTATTTATGGCTTTTGATTAGTTCGACTTGTCAGGGATTTATTAATATATAGATGTAACGGTATTGTACTCTTCTTTCTGCCAAAGAGTTCTCAGATTGGTGTAGTGCTTCACAAAAAATTCTTTTTCTCTCACTTTTCATTGGATTGTTAGATATTTTCATTTGGTTGCTTGAAAACCTTCAACATATAGGTTGTTTATCTAGCTGGCTATGGTTTATCTTAATGAATTTAAATATTTAATATTTATGTTTGCATTAATCAAACAAGTTGCTTTGTTTTACTCTTAAGTAGTAGTATATCTGCTTTAAACTGCCAAATGATGCCGGGATATTGCGCAAGGGCTTTGAGTTATATTTAGCTAATAAACAATGAGAAAAATTTCATTGAGATCCCATCTGATGGCAGTTTCACGTAGTGACTTCTGTTTTTAGCTTTTATGCATATTTCCCGTTTTTTAATCCTTCTCTAGGTTATATTGCACATGAATTGGCTCATAGACCTGTCCACTATTTCCCCCCTTTTTCCTTCCTTTTTTGTATATGATGGTGACACATTATTGATTCAACTCTGGCATCTCTCACACACAGACACGTACTCACACCTACATCATGTTCACAGACGCACATGTTATGTCTCACCTCACCTTGAAGCATTTGAGAGTAAATTCTGCTTTATATATAGAAAAACATTAGAATGATTTAGACAACCTAATTATGAGGTTTTACGCTTTCCTCTTTGTTGTTGAAGCATTCAGTTGTCAAGACCCAGGAATGGTTGCTGATTGAGAATAAATGAAGCATATTGTGAAGATTATAGCATTATTAATGGCCATCACAACTGTGTGGGTTGGCCTTTTACAGACATCTATGATCCCAAGCAGCCATACTTGGTTGGTGAGCGCTCATGTTTTTTATGTGTTTTCTTAATCTTTTAATAGAATGTGTTCTGTCTAATACTCACAATGCCTTGTTTATTACCTCTGTCCAGCTACCTATCTATTGTGTTGTGTCTTTAGGATGCTATGGCTTATTAATGGTTGGAGTTGGTCTTATGCAATTTCCTACATGTCCTCAAGAGGCACTGCTGTTGCAGCAGGTATACCTTTTCATTCTTCACTGGATATTTGAAGGTCTCTAAGTTTAACATTATTACTCTCCCATATCCTAAAGATACGACCTAGAATGGGTTTACTTTGGTCCTAAATATAAATATCTCAATTCACGTCTCTCAAATTTATAATTCTTTTTCCCATATTATCCCTATTAGTCACACGTATTAAGGGGTATCCATCATTGGGTCGTTCCAATGCACATATTTGAGAGGGTATTTTCAGAAACCAACACACATTTGTTACAAACAAGTATCTTAGCTAATTTTCTTAATATTTGCAAATTAGTTATTTAACTTTTATATTAAGGATTGGAGGCAGTACATTGACTCTAAAAAATAACACAACCCTTGTTTCCTTTGGGGGTTAAAATTGAATTAGTTTACTCTTGTTGAATTGTGATTTTTGTATCCTGGTGCTTTTGTATCGACATTGATGAGTTAACTGTGGCAAGATATTGCTCTTAGTCTTAGGTCGGGATTCTTCATGCATCACTCTGTAGCTTTAAATTAAGCCTGTTAAATGTTAATGTACAAAGATTTATGCAAATGGTATTTAATGCTATGACTTATTGATGCTTGCTTGATTGGGTTGTTTTCAGGACATATTTGAGGCCAAGGGCTATTTGAAGCAAAGAGGAATTGATGTCAGTGTTAGCTGAAGCAGTGATCTCATGAACATGTTGCGGCCAACTTAGAATCTGGCTGAACACATTGATCTGATTGAGAATTCTCACCAGCATATTTATCTGGATAATTCTGTCCAAAACTGTCAATTGTGAAAGTGACAATCTCAAAAATAAATTAACAGGAAGAAAGCTTAATGTCAATTTGCTTTTGTTGGTTCATGACTTAATGTGAAAATTATGTATATATATACATAGTCTTCATTGTATTGTTCGAACCAACTTGCTTCAATATTCACACACTAATCACAGGCAGGATATCCGGACTGAGGCCAGAGAAGAGAATATTTTTAGGGAGAATTGGTGAAGAGTGCTGGTATTTTCAGTAAATGAAATTTTACAAAGCATCATTATTTTATGTTTATAAAAAGAAAGCAGTTCTTTCTTGTTGGATAGCTGGACATCCTTTGATAGGCTGAGATGTTTCCAAGATAATCTAAATAGGGAGACCAATAAATAGGGAGATCAATGTTTATGTTTATGCGGATAATTAAATCAACAAGCAGCAGTTATCAAAGGCTAACCATGTTAATTCAATAATCATTAATCTATAGTAACAATTATAAGTGACTGAATGTATATTTAAAGACTAGTATTAATCTTACTCCTGAATTCACAAAAAGATGAGGCCTACGATGCTTTATTGAGATCCCTAATCAAATCCTACTTCATCATTACTGTCCCACAAATTACTGGTCTTAATGCCCACATGATGACAGCGTTGTTACCAAATGGAAAAAAACAATAATCAACATCTTTTCTTATGTAGGCAGTGAAAACGGGAAAAAAGTCTCTTACCATACCACATTACAATCTTTATTACATGATTTTTTTTTAAAAAAAAATTAAACTCAAGGTATCCATTTCTAATAACAGTAACTAATTTCTTCGGTACGAGTCCTCAATTTAAGGGTAAAAAACTGACCACGAAATGCTCTTTATGCTTAGAGTGGGATTACAACCCCCACTACTAGGTTAAGAGATCAAATGAAGAACCATTGGACCGCATTTGTGTAAATTTTATCATATGAAATATTGATACTACAAAGAACTAAATTACATTTGAAATATCATTCAACAAATGACATGGCACTCTCTAAAATGCACTTATTTGTAGGATCCAAATCTTAGTGTTTATTTTCACCCTTATATGTAGAATCCAAATCTTAGTGTACCATTCTCGTCTAAAGAAGTTGGAGGGGAAAACTTGAGCTTTGTGTGTCAAACCATCCATGCCTTTCAACAAGTTTTTTAATGGGAAAATCACTATAAGGTTTTGACTAAAAAATTGTAATCATTGAAAAGTCTCATAATAAGTGTACAATATGCAATGATAAGTTTCAGTGTAAAAAAAAAAAAAAAATTGTCTATGCCGCCCCTTCCTTTATTGCTATCCAAGCTTCTCAACGGGTTGTTAAATAGTTGACCAGTTAAGTAAGAAGCTATTGAAGACATATATAGCCCCAAAGCCAATATTTCTAAGCACTGCTTTGAGGTATGTGATATATGTATTTGGCCTCTGGATCTATGGTTTTGCAATTGAAAGAAGAGTGACTAAAATTGCAGAAGCTCCTGAAACTGCTGCCAGCTTCACCCTTCACATAAGATTACTTTTTGCAGAAGTAATTCTTCACCCTTCACATCCCAATGAAAAAGAGTAGTTTTAGCTTTTATGATTTTCTTATAAAAAAAAAAAAAGCGAAAGAAAAGTTAAGCAAATAAGTAATGCGTCGAAGTCAATTTAGAATGGATACTAACCAGTCAGAAATCAAGGGCTAGAAATCTGTTTACTTTTATTTTGAGATACAAGAAATCCTTTTACTCTATTTTAAACATACCAAACAAGATTTTAATTCATGTCGTTTCATTTTTATTCTCATTCCTATACTTTTATTATTCTTTCCAAATTCCAATGCACAATATTATAGAACGGCAGACTTTCAATTGCATGTAAACACTTTAGATGTGATGATTTTCCAATTTTTATAAGTTAGATATAAATAGGTTTATCATACAGATATTGAAAAGTGAGTCAGGACTTGTAATGTACATAATTTACTGATAATTCAGCTTTCGATCAATTTTATATATACATTTTATTTTGGAGGGGGAGGGACCATAATGAGAGTATGGAAAGTCAAAATTTTTTTAAATAATAATAATAATAATAATAATATTATTATTATTATTATTATTATTATTATTATTATTATTATTATTATTTATAAGAACATTTTTAGATCAAATTTATGGTAACTTGGAAATAGAAATTTGTTGTATGAAAATTAAAAAAAGAAAAAGAAGAGGAAAATGTTCAGTAATGGCTAAAACTGATATTAAGTGTGCGGCACTCATTCATACACCATTTTTCTCAATTTACTCATGAGACTACTTTTTTTTTTTTTTTTTACAGAATAATGTCATTTTTATTTTCAGACCTTCTTTACTTTTGCTGGTTCATGTATGTTTGTACTCATTCATCTCCTAATTTTTCAAACATATACACAATATTTCATTTTATTGTCCCTGAAATGGCTAACATTGTAACAAGGCAGAAGATGAACTAAAAGTCTAGAATGCACAACCAAAAGAACAGGTAAAAATGTGCCTTCATAAAGGAAAAAAATTTTCAAGGATCAAACACAATTCAATATTCAATATTCAATAATCAATAGTAACAATCACATGACAATAACTAATTAATGTGGCTCCAGGTCAAAACTTTAAACACAAATTGTAGCCTATAAGGCTTTATTCAAATCCCACAGAATCACAACTTTTGTGACAGAACAGAACAGTTAAAATATTAAACATCTCTTCTCATACCATATTACAACCTTTTTCATATGAAGCATTAATCCTTAAAACCCAGAAGAATTGACAGAGTAATACTCTCTTAAATGAACTTTAAGCGCTTAGTTTTGATCCATATTAGAAAGATCCAAATCTGGGTTTCTCTGAACTCATCTCAGGAAAGACAAGTGTAAAACTTGAGCTTTTTGTATCAAACCATCCAAGATTTTTGATGAGTTCCTTCACTAATTCACCAGCTAAGTAAGAAACTACTGAAGTCATGGCCCCAGTACTAAGATAATAAAGCACTGTTTTGAGATATGTGAGGTAAGTAGTTGGCCTTTGGATGTAAGCTTTTGCAAGTGAAAGAAGAGTAATGCAAATTGCAGAAGCTGCTGCAACCGCTGCCAGCTTCAGATCTCTATTGTTGATCTCATCATTGAATGTGAAGGCATATACCAATGGTGGTACTAATCCAAATATGATGAATGATAATATGGCTATGAACACATGAAGATAGAAATGCTCCCGCTTCCCCAAAACTTGATAATATTGATCCACATGTGTGTTTGTTTCATTGTTGGTTCTTCTTGGTTGCTCAGATTTCAGGTCCCAAATCTGTCAATGCAATAGTAAGTTTCAATTTTAAAAAACATATTATATATAGGAAAAATTAATCTTTTGGTTCCTATAATTTTGATATTATTATAATTTGGTCTTTTTGACTTTGTTGAAATTCAATTCCTAAACTTTAACTCACGGTAACTTTTTGACTTTGTTGAGATTCAATTCCTAAATTTTAACTCACAGCAACTTGTTCCCTATAATTTTAAACCCTGTCTTTAAGCATCATGAAATATATAATTTTGTTTTGCAAAATATAGGGACTAATATTTGGAATAGTTAAAACTATAGAGACTTGATTTCATTGCATTGGGTCAAAGTTTAGGGATGGGGCTACAGCTGAATTAAAATTATAGGGACTGAGTCATACTGAGCTAAGGTTTAGGGACTGAGTTGCATCTGACTCGACTATAAGGACAACAACATTAATTTTCCCTATATATGATTATACCAACTTCTTGAATTCTGGTTAAGTAGCATTCGGCTCCTCTTTCATTTCAGAAGTTACACCTGAATCTTTTGACATTTTGATATACATACATATACACGCACACAATTCAAATAAACAGCTATATAGATTCAATCTAAATGTATGTATATTGGTAAACAAACAGAAAAAATGTTGGAAGAAACTCACATTATGAACAATGATGAAAAGTCCACCAATCAGGTTTGCAAGAGACAGAACTAGAATGTTCACTGCAAATTTAAATTGGTTATTAATATCAAGTAATGATGTGTGCTGATACACTAAATTATTATACAATTTATTTAAGTACTACTAATATTTTTTTTCTGGGTAAAAATGTTACTCCTCTGTTCCTAAATATAAGACTTATTTATCTAATTTCATTAGATTAAAAATGTTAGTTAAGTTAGTTAAAATCACATGATATTACCAAAACACCATAACCACTACCTTTATTCCCACCTTCCCTCTCTTGATTGTTTATTATTGAGGAGTAACAACATGGATAATTTGGAAAAATGTTGTGAAAAATTGGAAAGAGGTCTTATATTTTTGAACAAACACCACTCCCCAAATGGGTCCTATATTTAAGATGGAGGAAGTATTTAGTTTATAAGTCTTCCAAACCTCAAGGCAAGGTAGAAATCAAAGCAACGACCCTTTGGCTGATGCAAGCTGAATTCAACCAATTGAGCCAACCTTTATTTTAAGATATTTTAGCCTTCTAGGGATATTGAATTGGGAGAATTACATTTGTATCCTTTGTAAGGAAATTATTGACACCTTGGTCCCATGAAACAATGACCCTTTTGAGATTAGAAACTATGACATACTGTATTAACACCTTCCCCCTTCCGGAAGTTGGGACCAAAAAGTTAATAATTCTGTCACATGAAACTCAAATGCCATTCTCACTATTGAATTATTTTCAACAGAACAGGCATGTAGTACTCTTGTTGAATAGTGATTTTAGAAGAAAAAGGAGAGCACATAAAAGAAGTTTGAGGTAAAGAATTAAATCTTACATGTGGTAGCATCTGAACTTGCTGAAGATGTCACAATGCCAAGGCTTGCTATAGATTCAATCAGACCACCATACACAATGCTTTTCAGAAGTTCCCAAGTGTTACTCCTTCCTGATCCTGGATCTACATCTGGTTGAGTTGGGGTGATTATTGCGGCTCTTGGTGGAAGTTCTGTTCAATGAATACACGATATTATTTTATTCAACGATATTCGAGTTCATACTTCCTAAATTGTAAAATATTCATCCTATTAAGATGTGATTGCAGGATTTAATCGTGCAAATGGTAAAAACAATTGACAGATGCCAAACAGCAGACAGAATCCATTTCTAACAAGTATAAATACTTTCTTGCGCTTGAAGCAACTAATATGAACCACATTAATTTCTATTTTAAAAATTTCCTTTTCCTCTCCTTATTATCTTTGACCTATAGTTAACATGATGAATCCATATGTGCAAGGTGTGAAAATGTTTTTTTTATATATATATATCCTCATAGCATGACAATTTTTCCAAGTAAAATGTGCTTAAAATATGTTCAGTTTATCTTTTCTTAAGTTCATTGTAACCTTGTTCTCTTATTTAGAGATCTTTGCTATCTCTGCTATCTCTTTTAACTTTATCATACTCATGTCTGATCACTTCAATTTTCTATCTCAGATTCCAAATTTCGTATACATGTGTGTGTACTATAGTTATGTATCTAATCAAGAAGTGTAAGACCTCCAATACTTGGTCAAAATATATGCCTCAAATATATCATATAGCTTTCAAGAAGTTGATTTCCTGTCGATCATATATTTTGTATAGGAATTTATATCATAATATTAACTCATAAGATAAATTCATCAGCTGGCGGGGATTCTTGGAAAAACTATAATGCCAAATGATTGATTCATATTTTACTTGCATGAATAGATGTAACTTATTTTACAAACCTGTTCTTCCTTCAACTCTAACCTCTTCAAGCTGAGGTGGTTGTTCTGGTCTTTTCAGTGTGGCAAGGGCTGAAGTACCAAACAAAAGTCCCCAAAATGGATGTTTGCCTTTTGATTCATCCTGGTCACGTGGGATTTCACTGGAGAGATTTGGCCTATCTGGCAATTTGATATCATATTCAATATTACTTAAATGATATGGATCATATGACAAAAATATTCCATTTTTTGATAGAAATCTTTGTGACTTTGTTGGAATTGGATGAAATTTGGGAATAATAGATTAAGCAATAACCAGCAAAGAGACGAGTGCTGTGAAAAAAATGAAGACTTTACTAGTTCCTTATGTATTAAGAATGATTTCCTAGGCTGTATTATTCCAACATATCATGTTGAACAAAAAAAATTCTCAGGTTACATAGCTCATGAACATGATTTATTAGTCTTCAAAATATGACATGTAGGTCCCACCCACATGTGAAGATTAAATTCTATTCATTGCATGAACATTCATTGAATAGTAATGTCTTCGCATTAAACTTTGCCACTAACCATTTAAATTTAACCAAAAACAGTTGATTAAGTATAAGGATTGGCCTTACTTCTGGTTATGTGATCTTCTTCATTGGGTACTATATGTTCTCCCTCATTTTTTTCTTGTTCATACTGCAAATTTATGTTTCCTGCATTAGCAGCAGTATTAAGTTGATCAGGGGTTTGAACTGTAATTTGTGGCTTCTCATGGGCCTGAACTGTGATCTGTGGCGTCTCAGGGGCTTGAACTGTAATTTGTGGTGCCTTGGGGTCGTGAACTGTAATTTGTGGCTTCTCAGGGGCCTGAACTGTAATTTGTGGCGTCTCAGGGGATTGGCCTGTTGGCAAATGTAGAGAAAAAGCAGTAGTAGATACTGTTAAGAAATCATCATACAGAAGGAGACCATCATCTAAACTTAATCTCAATTCAAATGATATGTTACAATTAATCAATTGAAGGACTAAAGAGATGGAACGTGCCTTGTCCATCATAACCAAAATCCAAGTGAGAGTTTATTCTGATTTTTTTATCAATATAACATTGGCGGGAAGTGGAAAAACAACTTGTTAACATTTAATATCTCCAATTCGAATTGAATTACAAAGTGGATCTTATATTAAGCAACAGAGGTAGTATTATTAAACTTTAACTCTGTATCATATATAATGTAAATGGTTAAGTTGCGTTATTCTAACATTTCAAAATCCATGAACACCCAATCAACACTGTTCAAAACTTCAAATGGTAAGCTCATTCAACAAATCAAATAAGTGTAATGTAAATTTCCCAATGAGTTAAATAGATTCATGAAATACTTCACCTTCAATAGTTGATCCTTCAGTGTCTCGTATCAACCCAGGGAAGAGCAACCTACCTGTTAAAAAATGTACAAGAATTGTTACTTGACAACCCAGAGGGATGGCACATGTATTTTTACAGTCTGGTGCACAAGATTCCCACCATGTGGGATCTGGAAAGCAATAGATATATATAGCCTTAACCCCACAAGCGAAGAAGCATTTCCAAGATTTAAACTCATGACCTCCTCATATAGCAGCTACCTTACCAAGGCTCACCCTCTTAATATGCGTGTTGTGTGTGTGTGTGTGAAGCCATATGAATTTTGTTATTGTAAAACCAGATTTTACCTATTGGAATGAGGAAGCTGAAGCATGAGGAGCATCTGAATGTCCTAGGTGATGGAGGAAGTGGTGTAGTAGCACTTGGTTCTTGCTTGACTGTATCCAAAAGTATGACTTTCTGGATACAAGTCCTACAATTGGGACAATAGAACCCTTGTGTGGGTGTCTTCTGATATAAACTTTCCAAATATAGCTCATTCTCTAGCTGCACATTCTCTGTTATTATGCCAACTCTCTCACTTTCAGTTCTTACAGTACTAAAAAAAGTAGAGTCCACATGAATTACAGGATCCAAAGGATGTAATTTTGTCTTCTTCTCATTGTCACCAGAATCTACTTCCGTTTGAATGAACTGGTTTTCTTGACCACTCAGTCCAGAAGACCCATTTGTTTGCTCTGTAGCTGAAAACCATGAATTATATGAACATTATCAACTATAATTTGGTTCATAAATGTCACAGATTATAGATTTAACATATGAAATCTGCATGTTTCAGGTGTTCATTTCATCCTAAAGAATATGAAAACAATGTTCAGATAATAGCTTTCAGATCAGGCATGCTTAGATGTATAACAAGAAAAGCCTTCACAAGTGATAAAACTCTTGCACACAGATGTTCATCACCACCATAATATAATAATCATGTCAAGTCAAATGTTGCAGATAAACTGATTGACTTTGCACTTGTGTAAAACAAGAACAAACAGAAGAAACACGGATTCTGAAACTACCAAAAAGCTTAAAGCTCAAGGAAGAAAATATGGACTTAAAGTTTATATTCAGAATATCAAAACCAATAAATATTGAAGAGATGAAGTGTTTGAAGTGTTCTTGTGACAGAGAAATTAGTAAATTTGTTGAATGTGACGTACCTTGTACTTCAAACTTTGAAGTAGCAGTGGTGGAAGTGCTAGAGACTTGCACGTAATGAGCTTGGCGTTTAACTAAACCCTCTCCTTCAACCTCTACTTCTTCCTCCTCCTCCTTCCATTGCTTCATTACTCCTTCCATTCTTCACTCTCCTCAAAACAAAGGAAAGCTTCAGCAGAGAATAAACGCTTCAAATTCAATTTATAAAGAGGAAATGCATTATAATATAGTCCATATTGCTCGGTCAGAGATTTGTTTGTTTATTTAAAAAGAGTTTATTATGTGAGTTGAAGGTATTGAACAAAGGTAGAATCATAAATGTGAAGTGTGAAAAAAGTTGCAAAGAGCAATAACGCTTAAAATATGCCCTTAGGATACGGAGAAAGAAGTAGGCCCATAGGAATATACACTAACCATATGAAATTACAAGCAGAGTCAAACATGCTACTTCCTACTTACAAGAAAGAATTCATGTTGTTAGACTATAAAACTATTGGTGAATTTATAGAATTACATTTTGCATTTTTAAAAGGAAAAAATGGTAAAAAAAATCTTTAGTTAAAGATTTTATTGGTTAGAATGACCTAAATTTGAAGAATAGTATTTTTTTTTTTGAAAGCTTACAAATTATTAGTACTTTCTGTATATAAAAGCATATAAAGACATTTTGACTTATTGAATTTTTAAACAGGGACTTTTTATATTTTTTATGGACTAGGATTGTTGTTTTTTTGTATTTACATGATAAAAATGTTTATTTGTAGGTTAAAAATGATTAAAAAAAAAAGTTATGTCTTCAGACTTTATTTCCAATGTTTTGTGAATTTGTGAGAATGTACAATGTTTATAGGAGTTTCAAAGAAAAATGAATTAGGTCAAAAATGTCATTCAGCATATTGAGAATAGATTTTCTTGCCGCGTTCATATGAACAACCAATGTTTTGTTATTAGCTGTGTGTTAATTAATTAATCTCTTTTATTCCTTTAATATTATATTTGTTTAATTGATTATTCCCTATAAAATACTGGATTTGTGACAACTTGTTTAAGATTCACTTGAGATTAGAATACACCTTTAATTGATTTTTTTTAGGGGGGGGGGTGTGTTTGGAGTATTTGAACCTGGAAAAACTTGATTTAGTAGTGTAATATAAGTATATTTATTGGCCTCTCATAACGATATTAGACATGAACCAAAGTACTTTATTAATTAATCATCTGAAAAATCAGGGTTCATTAATTAATTAGAGTGTCTATTATTAGTTTGATACATGTTATGAGTATATTGAAAGCCTTAGACTAACAGGCTATATGCATTATTATTATTATTATTTTTTGGCCAGTATGCCATATGCATTAATTAAAACCAAGAGAAAGTAGCCTTATGCTAATTAAGTTTATATTAGCTGTCACTCTAGTTGTCCTAAGGAAATTAGGATTATTAATTACAATGCATAATGACAATAATAGTTGTCAAAATCAATGCTAACATAAACCATAATTTATTTAATTAGTTTTTATTTTATTTATTTCAATTAATAGACTTTCATTCAAAAGCCTTGAGTCAAGTAAAATATTGATGTTGATACTTGATACTCAATCAAATTGCTGGCATCAACTCCTTATAAGAGCAATACTCTGTTGAATACTTGTTTTTTATTTACAAATATTTTGTTTAATAGAGTACTTTATTACCTAATAAGATTTGGCTTCGACACACACACATATATAAACACATTAATTAAATCATTTAACACACACAAATATTACAAGTCATTTTCAACCAATTATGAAATCATACTCAACTAATTCTCAAATTGATATTTAAATGTAAGGATGAACACATTAATTAAATCATTTAATAGTCCAGAAATAAACAGATAAACATACCCATTCATTGTGTTCTTCCTGCCACACTTTAGTTCTCCTTAAAAGTACTTAAATACTACTCCCTTATATCCATAATATAAGGGATAATATGATAATTTTTTGGTCCACTTTATAGGAGATAACATATAAAATGTAAGATAATAAATGCTTAATTTTCATTTTTACCCTTGTGTATTAAATATAAAGAGGAGAGAGGGTGTAGGTGTATAATAAATGTTATGAGGGTAAAAATTGAAAAATTACGTTAATTTTACCTATAATAAATGACTCCACTAAATTTCATTGGTTTACGTAAAATGGTTGATTACCTCTTATAAGTTATAACCTATAATGGAGGGAGTACATCTTTTCATTTCATATTAATAATATAAAATTAATAAAAATATTGTTTCATTCATTTAAGAACAGCTAAATCCCAAGTCATAAATGTGTTTGGTGGCAATGATGTAGTTTATATTGGTTGCCATATAAACTGTCTATATGTCATTTGACAGTCAAATGCAACTTTGACTAACAGTCAGGACAAAAATGCTATATTTTGGTTATTTCCAAGTTTAAAAAGTATTTTAAAAAACTTTCGGACACCCAATGCTCATAAATGGATACTTTCGGACAAAAAATAACCCTCTCCCAAAAGAAAAAGTATAAAAGGTAGGAAAGCCTTCATAAGAAGAATCCATAAATTTAATAAAACACGTCTTTGGACTTTGATGGCCAAAATAATAAACAAATAATAAATAAATAAAATAAATAAACATACACATAAACACGTCCCTCCCATAATTCCATTAATGCTCGTTTTCCACCGTGAGCAATCCATCACATGAGCATTATAACATTAGACCAAGAAAACAACCAGGAGAAACGTGGCTATATAAATATATATATATATATATATATATTTGGTCAGAGGATTTATTAAAATACAATAGATCTAATATTTTGCTGTTAATAAATATTGGATTATATAAATGGAAATCCATCTTGACTAATCTGCCCAGGTTTACCATGAATATAATATGGGGTTTAGTTAAACATCGTATTTGATGCTCTAATTTAAAAATCAATTCCCCATTTTTCATCATTACTCTTACTATTATACTCCCACTGGCCCTGTATATAATCTCTGTTTTTTTTAACTAAATTACGGTTTGTTAAAAAAGTAGTTAAAAGTAATAAATGTGTTGAAAATTTACCTTCTTCTCCAAAAATATCATTATTTAAGAATAATTAAGATAGAGTAATAATAAGAAAAATGACAAAAGAGAGTGTATGAAAGAAATTAATGAATAGGTAAAATAAAAAAAATACATTTATTACTTAGAAAATTTCAAAAAGATCCTTATAAAAAAGGACAGGCTTATTCAAAAAAAAAAAAAAAAAAATAGGACTTAATAAATATGGGCTAAGTGTAAGTGAGCATTATCAATCATGGAGTTAGACACGTTGAGGTAAATTTTTTTATGGTTTAATTCAATTAAATCTGATATATAGTATATTTTATTAACCTTAATTTTAAAAGAATTGGTGTTAATGTTTTGTTAGGTTAGCTTTCGGTATCTATCATCGGAAAGTAATAGGGGTGTTCACGGGACGAGACGGGACCAGGACGACCCCGTCCCGTCCCGTCCCGAAGAAAAGTGTTCGGGACGGGGTTTCCGTCCCGTGTCCCGTCCCGTCCCGAACTTGTCCCGGTCTCGATCGGGACGGGACGGGACCGGGACGGGACAGGCCTTGTCCCGAAACTTTTTCCCAATTAAAAAAATTGACCCAAAAATATTTTTTTTTGCAGAGTAACACACTTGGTGGGTGATTTTATAGTATAATTAAATCTCCTCCAGTGCCATGAGTACTCCATATTAATACATAATAAACCAAAAACATAATAATTAGAGCAAAAAAAGTAGCAACAACTACACATTTAAATAGGGTTTTAAAAAAACTTCAAATGTGATGTGTTATACATAGAGCACAGTGGCAGCAGACAAGAAATTTGAGATCAATGAATGGTTGGAACTTAGTTTAGAAGTTAGAGTTATATATTTTTTTTAAAAATATTCATATATACTCACATATGAGACAGATGATACATGTATTTTTTTTAAAAAAATATGAACATACATATATATATTCGGGACGGGATCGGGACGACCCCGTCCCGAGTCCCGTCCCCTCCCGAAGCGGTTCTCTGTCCCGTCCCGGTTTGTCCCGTCCCGAAAATTTTCGGGACGGGACGGGACGGACCGGGACGGGACAGAGTTGAACAGCCCTAGAAAGTAATGACTAATCCCCTCCCATTGTAGACTTCAGAGAGGCTTTAGTACCAGCCAAGAGATCCTCTCCATACAAATATAATGTTATTAATGCATAAAAATGTTGTTTGGGTTTGAGTACAAAAACAAAATTCAAGGCCCAATTATTTAGCAGGTGGCCCAAGTTGGAATTTGGATTATATGATGTTAGATGGTTTCATCTAATGGTGGCATTTGAATTAACAGGTTAATAACTTTACTTTGGATTAAAAAAATATGAAAACATTCCAACAACTGCTCCTATTTATATTAAAGGTTTTTCCAATTATTCCTTTATATAGTTTAATATAAAAAGGTTTGTTTAGCTTGGAAAGATGGGTCTTAATCTAATAGACTAATTTTTTTTCTGCCAACTAATAGACTGAATTTTGAACAGAAGATAAATATACAATATTTTTTGCAAGAAAATATTTCAATCGAAATTGATACCCCAAGTTGATACAGACAAGATGAAAATAAAGGAATTGTAATTGGTTTTTAGCATAAGAGACTACCTAGCTCTTAAGATCTTAAAAAGAAATCAACGATGAGAGCTCCCTCTCATGTGACAAATAGGTGAAAACTTTCTGTTTGAAAATTGTATTAGTAAAAAATCCTTAAATTGAGTACCAGTATTATATATATTTATATATATATATATATATAAATATTAAATCCTGCAAAAGATCATTATTATATATGTATAAAAACATATCAAATTCTCCCAGTATTGCAAATAAGGACTTTTCAACAAATCTAAAAGGAAATAAGAGAAAAGGGAACAAAATTTTCAAATAATAATTGATTTTTTTTTTTACTAAAATTTTATCAATAATCGATATGCAAGAAAATTATTACTTCAAGGAATTTTGGCCTTTTAAACACGAAATTTTGAATTTAAGTTTAAGTGAATGCAGAAAACATTTCGAAAAAGATAACTTCAATTAGACCCGACAATACTCAAATATGACTCTTCTTGATAGTCATATTAAAAAAAGATCAAAAAATTAAGTAACAACTCTAATGCCCCAAAACAATTACAATGTTACACAATAAATAAAACCAAATCATAAACATGGACAGAAAAAAACACAAGCTAAATTGGAGCATTTTGATAGCTTTCATCTTCATTCACTAGAAGGAAGAAGCAAACTGAAACTACTTGAACTCTGTGAACCAAACCATCCATGTTTTTCCAGAAACCCCTTAACAAGACCACCATAGAAGTGAGAAAGTACAGAGCCCACAAATGCAGTATAGAGACAGTAAAGCACTGTTTTGAGATATGTGAAATAAGTATTTGGCCTCTGAATGTAAGCTTTTGCAATGGAAAGAATAGTGATGCATAGTGCCGAAGCTCCTGCAACTGCTGCCACTGTCACATCCTTATTATTATTGCTCAGGTAGAACATGAAGCCGTACATTAATGGTGGAACTAGCCCAAATATGATGAATGACAGCATAACAATGCACGCATGAAGAAAGTAGTTCTCTCTCTTCCCCAAGACTTTAAAATATCGATCCTCATATTCATTTGTTTGACTCCCTCTTGGCTGCTCAGATTTCATGTCCTTGATCTGAAATTCCCATGTTTTTATGTGTTTCAGGGGTACTAATCATAAATAAGCTATAAATAGTACTGCTCGATTTAATGTAAGATATGGTTTGTAGTATAATTTACGCTACAAACTTTTCATATATTCAAATTTTGTGCAGAACTTGGGTCTATAATATAGGCTGTATACCTTTGGTGATCTTATTAGGATAGTTATAGATTGAACTGGGGCCTTACACTTGGGAGGTGCTCATATACAAGACATTAATAGTACAACTCATTTTTAAAAACACGGATCCATAATCTAGGTTGCAAATCTCTAGTGATCCTGTTGGGTTATTTATAAATAGAATGATGGCTTCCACACATGGAAGGTACTCAACTACTCGTGTATAAGTCATGAAGCACAGATCCATAATCTATGGTGTAAACCTATGGTGATCGTGATCCTTTGAGGATAGTTGTTACTAGGATGGTGGCCCCACACTTGGAAGGTACTTGTATAGAAGTCATGAACAATACAACTCATTCTAGACTTTGCGCAAAACACAGGTCAATAATATAGTTTGCAAATCCTTACTGCTACCCTACTGGGGAAACTACATATCGTATGTAGACCCACATCTGAGAGGTAATATTCATATACAAACCATGCCCAAATGGTACTACAACTCACTTGAGACTCTATGCAAGACATGAGTTTATAATCTAGAAGGAAAATTCCAGGGATGGGCCCCACTCTATCCCTAGCTGTCCATTCAGGTGAGTAGGTTTTTCTTCATCCATTAGACACAACCATCTAATTACAAATTCCATCAAGATAAATGCATGTTGGATGAAACTCACATGAAGGTCAAGGATGAGAAGTCCACCTAGCAGGTTTGCTGAGGACAAAGCTAGAATGCTCACTGCAAATTTAATTTGGTGATTAGAAGAACATAATTAGATGAAACTCACGTGAAGGTCAAGGATGAGAACATGTCATATATTCTTATTTTAGGTGTGTTAACATGTCGCCTTGAGAGTGAGAGAGAGAGAGAGAATGTGTGTGTGTGTGTGTGTGTGTGTGTGTTCATTCTAGCAGCTAAAGTCCTATTGTATATGATACAATGGCAAGTGGACAGAGGTAATTTGAAGGGAATTAAACTTGCAAATAAGTGCCCGATCCTATCCCATTTCTTCTTTGCTGCTGATGAATTATTTTTCATAAATGCAAAAAAGCAAAACTGTTTGAAATTGAAAGAGTTGATTGACTGTTATTGCAAAGCCTCTGGACAAGCTATTAATTTTGATAAACCATGTGTGTTCTTCTCCAAGAATGCTTGGGAACGTACATAATGTGTCCTTCCATGTCATGTTCCAAGTTCCCCAGGAAGGTTTGTGCTGAAGTTAGACAGTCTGGTCGCAAAGTTTTGGTGGGGTCAGCAAGGGCAAGAAGGAAGAATACATTGGAAGGCATGGAGAACACTTAGCAAGGCAAAAAGGGGATGGAAGAATGGGGTTTAGGAACCTGGACATGGTTTAGTAAAGCTCTATTAACCAATACAGTCTAGTGTATTATTCAGAATTCGAATGCGTTATGGAGTAGGATCTTGAAAGGACTTATACTTTCCTAATTGTGATTTCTTGCATACTAAGAAAGATAGTAAGCATCATGGGGCAGGTCTAGCATATTGGATAGTAGAGAATTATTGCAGGAGGATTTGTGTTGGAGGATTGGCTCAGATGAGAGGGTGAAAATCCTTACAGACAAATGTATATCACAGGCTGAGGAATTTGGTCTGAAGGAGAGAGATTTGACTTAGAATATGAAGAGAATAATTTGCAGGATTGGTCCATTTTGTTGGTTTCTAGGAATGGTAATAGAGCCGCGGATCATCTAGAAACCGAGGTAATGAGAGTTGTGCTACAGAAAGGATAGCTCTTTGAACCACCATCCTCTCACAAAAATATTGGGGTATGCGTCATGAAGTTTGCTGCAGAACTGGTATAGGCTATTAGGCTTAATGCTTGCATGATTAGTTGGTTTGTTTATTATAGTTTAGCTTGATTTGATTTTATTTGCTTTATCTTATTATTGAGAGTAATATTTTCTAATAATGATGGAAATGACTTTGTTCGAGTCTTACCTGTGGTAACGTCAGCACTTGCTGCAGATATAACAATGAAAAGGCTTACAATAGACTCAATTAGACCACCATACACAATGCTCTTCAGAATCTCCAATCTCGTGTCACTTCCTCCTCCCTGAACTGCACCTCCTTGCAATGTTGTATTTTCTTGAATTTCTGCTTCACAATTTTCAACACACCATCTGATTGCAACATATTATACTGCTTAAATTTCCAAGATGCAAAAATAATCAACATAAGACATGTTCAAACATATATTATCTAGCACGTTTGAGGATATCAGGGAACGTTAATGGCCCATCTGATTGACGGAGTCAGAATGAATGTAATGATATAAAATGTAATGAAATGGAATGGTGATTACGAATAATTTTTTTTGGTATGCTACTGATTAATGTTGATTGATGAAGAGTATGAATGTGTAATGATATAAAATGTAATGAAATGGAATGATGATTACAAATAATTTTTTTGGTATGCTATTGATTAATGTTGATGCATGAAGAGTATGAATGTCTAAATGTTGATTGATGAAGGGTATAAAGTCCATAAATTAATTTATAAATGCTTGAATCCGAATTACATAGCCAAAGCTATGTAATAGAGATTACCTGATGTGAAAAATTACACTGGATTACTTTACTATACAAACCAAACAACTGAATCAACAAAATGCATAAACTAATCCTGATGCATGGAATGGAACCGAAGGTGCTATAAGTGAATCAACAAGAAGCATCAGGATTACATGGTATGCTTATTCAAAAGGTCAAATAAGTGTCTTAAATAGATTTGGGAAAAGCTTCACCTTCAATAGTTTCTTCCCTTACACTGTTCAAAATCAAGACTTTCTGGATACAAGTCTTGCAATTAGGACAATAGAATCCTTCTGTGGGAGCCTTCTGACATAGACTTTCCAAATATGCTTCTCTTACTAACTGTACATTCTCTGTTATTATGCCAACTCTTTCACTTTCATTTGTCCCACTGTTGAGAGAACTTGAATCCCCAGAAACAATAAGATCAGAGGAAGCAGAAGTTTTGTTCTTCTCAAAATCATAAGAATCCTCCTTTGTTTCTGACTTTTCTAGCCCTGCATTACATGAACACAATCAACTATATATAAGAAAATAAGGAACTATGGTATTTTCCATCCCTAAAAAATTTATATGTTTCAACTATTTTTTTTTCTCATCTGTTAGATAAACATACCATGATAAGTTGAGGATAATTACTTTATAATCTAGCTCTTGAATGGGAATGTTTTTTTTCGTTTGTATTCAGTTATATGTCTTTTTGAAATTGAAAACTAACGTTCATAACCTTGTGGTGGCATATTAGAAATATGTTTTTCTAAGTAATAAAACCCACTTTTCTTCACCATAATAAAGGCCGTTAACCAAATTTTGCCGACAAATATTTGCATTTCTACTAGTGTCAAGGAAACTCCTAGATTTGATATTAGCACAGGACAAGAATATGCAGAAGAAACAGTGTTAGATTATGTTTAGGGCAGTTATATTCAATTATGGAATCAGTCTATATATATTTTCTCATTGTATTATGTTTCAGACATGGATGAATAAAAAATATTATTCCCTCTGATCCTAAATATATTATTTATTTGGGGATGTGGATTTGATAAAAGATACAAGACTTCTTTCTAATTTCTCTCAACTTTTCTCCAAATTATCCATACTGATGCTCTTCAATAGTGAACAAGCAAGAGAGGGAGGGTAGGAACAAAGGTGGATGCTTAGAATGCTTTGATAATATCATATGATTTTAACTAACTTAACTAACATCATTAATTTAATCAAATTAACTAACATCATGCTTAGTATGCAGTAATTTATCCCTCCATCTAGAACTAGATTCTGGTTCTAGTTTTTCTCACCCCCTCTAGAATTTCAAATTCTGATCCTAGAGCCTCTCTTTATTCTCTCTTCCCTCCTCTCATCTTCTCTCTTCTCTCTCTTTCCCTAGAATTTTGCAGATCCTGGGTTCTAGGCTTTCTGCTCTTCTCCTCTCTATTATCTTCTAACTTCTGCCAATTAATAGATTCTGAACCAAGAATCTATCATACACCCATTAATTCCTGAAGTTGTGAAGGTTGTGGATTGTTTCTCAGGAAAAAAAAAAAGACAGAAAAAGAAAGAAAAAGAAAAACCACTGAATATGTTAATTGCTGATGCATAGAAATCCTCCATAGTAATTTGATATTCTTCCACTGAATATGTTAATTGCTGATGCATAGAAATCCTCCATAGTAATTTGATATTCTTCCACTGAATATGCTAATCTGTGACTTCCATATCTTTATCTTTCTACTCATTTAAGGAATTCAATAATTGAGGGAATTTAAATTTATTTAGATCATGATCCAGTTTAGAAATTCATACTTGTGAATGAACTATCGAAACAAAAGTTAAGTGCATATATAGGCCCGTAAGGTTCAAATCTTGTGTGCTAATGAAGAAAAGAGGGGTGATTGATCTTATAAAGCTGACAATCATTGAAGTAAAGTACCTTGTTTATCAGCCTCTGCCTCTTCCTCCTCTTTCCTTTGCTTCTTTAGGACTTCCATTCTTCACACTTCACAAACCAATGCAAAAGATAGGCCCTTGAGTCAACTTGAATTGTCAAATAGATTGGAATTTCAACAATGCTCATGTGTAATATTATATTATAAATTAACTTACAATTTCAGTAAATTAATTTTAAAAAAGATAATGAATATAGGAGATAAAATATAATTAAAATATTATATTTTAGACTAAATTCAGTCAAAACTAACTCTTATATTAGAGATAAGAGATAATAATGGAGAACATTACCACTGAATACTTGTTTGGAAATTGAGTACTCGTAATTACATTATTTTTTATGTATATAAAGTACATGTACTTGAATTTAGGTAACTATAATCAATAAAATTTTGAAACAATTATTTATAGGAAATTTTCCTAATATAAATGGTAAATATTAATTTAAATAGTTACAAACAAAAACTAAGAGATATTAAAAATTTAAACCCCGTAATTGTATTTTTTTTTTTTTGTCAGATCTTTAATGGGTAAATGACAAATAAATACCTTCCAATTTGTAAAATCTCAATAACAACTGCACTATAGCTATTAACAACTCCACTATGAGGCATTAACAACTAGTAACAACACAAAGTTCCTTATTTGGGATTTTTCAAATTGAAAGGTATTTTTTTGTCATTTTCCCATCCTTAATTGTAATTGAAAATCCTGAATTTATAATTATTTGTATCAAAATTTGTATCTTATTTTTATTTAAATAATTATGGGAGATTTAATTGTTATTAGTTTACTATTTTCCTTTTCTTTGTCCTTAAATAATGACTATTGCATTAAAAAATCTACAATATATACATATATACACACATATATAAAACAAAGAAAAAAGTGTAGGGACCACTGTAAAGGTGGGGCGTAATGGAAATCATACAGCGGTCAATTTGGTTTATATGAAATGCTAGTATTTAAGTATTTTACAATCCATGGAATATTATTGTTAAATCAATTTGTCTTCTCCTTAATTACATGTTAAACAGGCAGCCAAAATTGGCTGTTTTGTTTTTTCTCCATGTGAAAGGTATACTATTTTTTCAAAAATCAAAATAGAATCAATGTCTGATTCGATTAAAATTGATTTTTATATAAAAAATAATTATTCAAAAAAAATGTGTTTAATTCATTAGAATTAATAAATTTTTTTATAGCTTTTTTTATCTCAAAACATCACAAAGACAAATCTACAATAAATAACTATATGCTCAGAATTATCAAAGTAAAAGTTTTAACCAATCAAAATGGATTTGAATTAGTTTTGTTTCTTACTTGTGGAAAAAAAAATTAAAATTTTAAAATTTATATTGCTAATTTGGAGCATATAATTTTTTAGTTTTTATCCGTCTCTGTGATATTTTCAAATAGAAGAAAATTAAGTATATAGAAACAACCATTACTTGCTCCTTATGTTTTAGTCAATTTTTAAGTAGGTTCTTATATTTTAGAAGTTTTTAGACACATCCCTTGGAATACAAACAATTCATGTAATCTGATTTCAAGTATATTAATTTCATAGTCTAATGAATCAAGACTATTATATAATTTAGGTAAAAAGAAAAAGAGGAAAAACCGATATGTAATTATAAGAATCCCATAGTCCCCCTAAGATGTCCCACATTCTTTTTACATGAGGAGACATTACAATTTTCCACAAACAAAAGATTAATTTCCATCAAGGTTGAATCCAATTTGACGCATAAAAAAAATATTGAGAGACTTACAAGCATTGGTCCTAGTGAAAGGGATTTTGACCATTTAAGTATGAGGTCCATGTGAATATAAAAAGCATATTTAAGATAACTACTCCCAATTAAGCTCGATAAAGCTAGAAAGAGATGGGAATAAAGAAAATGAAAATGAAATATAAGGGAACAAAATTGTCAAGGCTCAATATTCAATAATCGAAGAGTAGCAATCCTAATCAGCTCAATGAGTTTAAAGAAGGCACAATCTAATCTAGTTACTACAAACATAATCCTTAGTCTGATTGAATTAAATCCCTAATTAAAACCTAAATTCCCTCATTGCCTCAAGTTACAGTCAATCTCTATTCTATGAAGCATTCATGCTTTTATCAGTAGGATCCAAATCTAGGCTTCTCAACCATACTCATCTCAGGCAGCATCAAGTTGAAATCTAATGAACTTTCAGAACTAAATCCAACCTTCTCCAAAAGTTTCCTGATAAGAACACCAACCAAATAAGCAACCACAGAGGTTAAAGCACCAGTGCAAAGATAGTAAAGCACTGTTTTGAGATATGTGAGATATGTATTTGGCCTCTTTATGTAAGTTTTTGCAATGGACAGGAGAGTGATGCATATAACAGAAGCTCCTGCAACCGCCACAAGCGTCAGATCCTTATCATTGGTCTCGTACAAGGTCAAGCCATACACTAATGGTGGCACTACACCAAATATGATGAATGATAATGTTGCTATCAACACATGAAGATAGAAATTGTCCCTATTCCCCAGGGAGAGATAGTATCGATCCACATGTTCATTTGTAGTCTGTTGCTCAGATTTCAGGTCCCAAATCTGCAAATTTATATGTAAGGTTCGATGGCAGCAAGTTTTTTTGTGCAGTACATGAAGTGTGAACTGAATCAAGATGGCTTTATGTTTCATAGGGAAAGAAACTCACATGATGAACAAGGACGAAAAGTCCTCCAATCAGATTTGCAAGAGATAGAGACACAATGCTCACTGCAAATTCATTTTGGTAGTACAAGAATGTCATTAGATCAAAGTAATACGCAAAATATAACTCTAATAATACCTTTTTATTATTCTTTAAAACTTCTTAGAATTTTTTTTTAACTATGCCACCCAACTAAGAGTTAAATATTAATGATGACATGCAATAATTGCTCGTAGAAATATGCATGCTGATACACTGAATTACCACCTTTAGTGAACAAATTTATGACTTATCTAAAGCTTAAAAACATTTAGGAGTTAGATTTGTTACAAATCAGGTGTAAGAATCAAAATGAAGACCCTTTGGCACCCTATTTGAAATATTGGATTATTTCAAACAGAATAATTCAGAAGAAAAACAAAGGAAGATCGAAGAAATGAAGATAAAGAAAGATTTTTAAGTCTTACATGTTGTGGCATCTGCACTTGCTGAAGATGCCACAATGCCAAGGCTTGCAATAGATTCAATAAGACCACCATACACAATGCTTTTCAGGAAGTCCCATGCCTTGCTGCTTCCTGGTTCTTGAACCACACGTGCAGTAGTTGTAGGAACTGAAGTTGTGCTTCCTATAGGCTCTGTTCAATGAACACACCTCATCATTTCATCGAAATCTATCACAACCATCATTTCTAAAATGTAAAATAATGAACTTTAGACATGATTTTAGGATTGAATTGTGAAGAAGGTCAAAATCATTTAATACTGATAGATGAAGCATCCATTAGAAGCAACAGCAAATCTTTTTCTGTGTTACTGTGTGTATATTTAATATAAAGTATGTAGAAAGTCACACTATTTATAGGCCATAATAATGTAGCTCCCTTAGACTCTTATGTAAAGTATGGGCCATACAATCTAATTAACTTAATAACCATTTTAACTAAATGGAGGCTCTAATGTCTGATGGGATGCTAATGGGTACCTAGGTTGAATGGGAAACCCTACCTCAAAAGCTAGTTGTTGAGGTGGGGGACCCTACCTTATTGAGCATGTCACTCTACTCAAGTGGGACTTGGTATCTCATACTTCCAAGTCTCGATCGGATATACTAAAGAATGACTACTTTTCATGTATTGGGGCAGTGTACAACAAGGTGAAAATATGGTTATGACTCTTAATTGTTCTAAGTTAAATGCCCCTAAAATGTGTGCAGTTTATCTTCTATTAAAATCATTGTACCAAGTTTTCCTTTTCTAAGATCCCTTCTATCTCATTTATCCTTATTGAAGTCCATGATTTAGGCTCCAGTACAGTTTTGCCTATACCATGACAACAACAATGTTATTATTCATACCTGTGCTTACTCCATCATGCACAACATCTTCAACTGGTTTTTGGTGTTCTGGAACTTCTGAAATATCTACTTGAGGTTTTCTTGGTGTAGCAACCGCTGAAGCACTAGCCAAAATTCTCCAACGTGAAGTTTTGGCTCTAGATTCATCTGGGCCTTGTTCATCTTCTGGGATTTCAATAGCTTGATATGATTGATCTGGCAATTAAATGCTACTTCAGAGATTACTTAACAAAGATGGAGATCATGTAATAAAAAGTACGACTTATAAAAGGCTTGTTATTGTGTTACATATAATTTTGATAAAACTACAGAGAGTAAAAATATGGTCAGCTTATTTTCTATTACAGTCATTGAACCTATGCTTTTTTATTTCAAGATCTCTGCTATCTCATTTAACCTAAATAAAATGCATGATTTAGGCTTCAGAACATTTTTAGATCACTTTAATTTCTGACTTCAGTATTTTCTGCTAGATGAAGAATTAATTTCATGAACTTGAAAACTAGAAGTGTTTGAATATACCATAAAAGCCAGAAATGTTATTCTCTCAATACCTGTGCTTGGTTCAGCTTGTGCAAACTCTTCAACCGGTTTCTGTTGTTCTGGAGTCTCTGAAATATCAACTTGAGGTTTTTTCGGCATAGAAATTGCTGAAGCACTAGCCAAAACTCCCCAGCGTGAAGGTTTGGGTCTAGATCCATCTGGGCCTAGCTCACCTTCTTGGATTTCAATAGCTTGGTATGATGAATCTGGAAATTCGATGTTATTTTATAGATTACTTCCCAAGTATGCAGATCATGTGAAAAGATAGTCTATGACTATAAACAGATTTGTGATTGAGTTACATAATCTTGACAAAACTCAAGAGAGTAGAAATATGTTCAGGTTGTCTTCTATTACATTCATTCACCCCATGTGTTATTTCAAGATCTCTGTTATCTCATTTAACCTTACCAAGACAAAATATCACTATCATTTTTTATCTACAGTATTATCTGTTGAATGAAAAATTATTTTCATGCATATGGAGACTTGTACATTTGAATATGCCATGATGTCAAAACACTATTCTGTATACCTGTTCTTACTTCATCATCTACAACCTCTTCGACTTGTTGCTGCTGTTCTGGAATTTCTGAAATATCAACTTGAGGTTTTTTCTGTCTTGCAATTGCTGAAGCACTAGCCAAAGCTCCCCAACGTGAAGGTTTGGTTCTAGATCCATCTGGGACTTGTTCTTCTTCTGGAAATTTGAGTGATTTTGGAGATTACTTCCCAGATATGCAGATAGTGTTAAAAAATAATTTATGACTGATAAAACACTCGTGATAATTTTAACAAAACTCATGGAGAGTAGAAGTGGGGGGAGAGATTCATTAATGCCTACAAGTAAATGATTTCCTAAGCTATAATTATTCCTATACATTATAGTCAATGAAAAATTCTTAGGGGACATATTGGACAAAGACATAGTATAATGGCAATGATTAGTCTTTATAGTTTAACATGAGGGGAACACAAGTACAAAGATGAAACCTTCTTCTCTTCTCTGTTTTCTCTCTACTTCACCCTCCCTCTCTATATCAAGGAATTCAAACTCCACCATGTCATTGCATATATATGTACTACACTGTACTTAGTACGATCTTTTTTGTCTAACATAGTTTATTGTTTGAGATACCAAAACAATTAGGCATGTTTGGATCTTAAGAGATTTTGGAGAAAACCATGGTTTGGGGGTTTAAAAGCTATTCTCCCCAACTTATACCAAAACCAAGGTTTTGGGGGTTAAAATTTCTTTTGGGTTTTGGACCCTTATTTGGCTACTCTCTTGTTGAAACCTTGGTTTAGGTAGAAGTCTTGGTTTTGAAAGTTCCCCAAAACATGCACAAAGTGACGAGATTACCTGGAGGTTTACGTGTGCCATCAGTGATTGTTGGTTCAGGTTGCAACATTTGACCTCTTGAAACAGGAGGGACCTGTTCAGGGGCTGGAACCCTAGTTTCTGGTGCATCATCAGTTATTTCTGTTGGAATAATAATTTAAGAAAATGAGGAAAATAATGCATGAAATGTGATGAAATTACTATTCTGAAAATAACCTTCTTTAGCAGATATATTGCTAATATAATACTCCTCCGGTCCTAAATACAAAACCTATTTACCTAATTTAATTAGATTAAGGATGTCAGTTAAGTTAATTAAAAACACATTATATTACCAATGCACCCTCACCATCTCCCTTTATCCCCACCCTCCCTCTTTTGCTTGGTTATTATTGAAGAGCATTAATAGGGATAATTTGGGAAAAATTGGTAACAATTAAAAAGAGGTCTTATATTTAGGACCAAATTTATCTCCCCAAATAGATCCTATATTTAGGACCGGAGGGAGTAATATTCATTAAGCTCTTTCCTTTTATGATAGGTAACATGAATCCACAGATAATGATTTTAAGATAAGCCAGCAAATGAATTGGAATAAAAAGGCAGTGTATCTTTTCCCCCAATAATCTCAGGCCTGATGGTAAAATTGTCACAGCCAGCAATACACAAGAAAACTTGACCTCAATATTTATGTGAATGTAAAATAGGAGAGGAAATATGAAGGTCAGAATTTGGGTTAGCTTAATAAAGCACTTGGATAAAAGCCATAAGTTTAGTTGGAAAGGTTCTTGAGACTGATCAAGTGAAATTTGCAATTCTAGATTTCATTGTCAAGGGTAAATGAAGACTTCTTATTTCAGCATCAAAGAAATTTACAAATTTGTTTTTTCTTTATTTTCAGTCATCTAGTTCTTGTAATGGATTTCTTAATGGATTTCTCAAAATTTTTCTTAAATTCAATTTATATATTTATATTTATATTTAATTTATCTTTTTTTTCTTAGTATTTGTATTTATTATTCTTTATTGTATTGTAATTGGAATTAAATTCAATTGGTATTTATTCAATTTAATAGTTATCCGCTCAGCACTTGGCTACCCAGCGTTTATCGTGGGCACGATAACTAGCACACCAGAGGTGCATCCTTCCCAGTCCTCTCGCATGTTTTTTTAACCGCCGTACAAAGAAAATATTTTGTTGCGAATGAACAAGATATTAAGAAATTATCCATACATAAAATCATAATTTTTTATACAGACCTTTTCCTCATAAAAAGGGAATCATCTGCTTCTATTGTAACAAAAGATTCCCTTTTTATGTGGAAAATACATATATCAAAAATTATGATTTTATGTATGGACAATTTCTCAGTTATTAAACTTATGTTAAAAATGACAACATCCCAAAATCCAAGGTGGTCCCCACGAATAGCACTCTTCGAATCATGCTACAACCATGCTCTCATATTGATGGATAACTAATTGGGATAGGCAACCCTACCTAAAAAGCTAATTGTTGAAGTGGGAGAACCAACCTATTAAAATATTCCATTGAGCATCTCATTTTATTCATTACATGACTTAGCATCCCATACTACCAAGTCTCCATCAAAGTCGAATAAGTGTTTTTTTCCTATGTATGAGATGTCCAATAAATTAAAACAGGCCCATGAAATACTTTACCTTCTTTGTCACGCACCCACCAAGGAAATACCCATCTACCTGTTCAAAAAATGCAGAAGAATTTTTTAACTTATGCTCATATCAATTAAGTAAGTGAAAAATTTCATAAAAAGTTGAATTGTCTTGAATAATTCACCTATTGGGATGAGGACACTTAAGCATGTTGTGCATCTGAATCTTTCAGTATCCTCCCTTGCTGTATCCAAAATCAAAACTTTCTGGATGCAAGCCCTACAATTAGGACAATAGAATCCTTTTGTGGGTGGTTTCTGAAATACACTTTCCAGATATAGTTCTTTGGCTAATTGAATATTCTCTGTTATTACACCTACTCTTTCACTTTCAGTTGTCACATTGTCCAGAGAAGTTAAAACCCTAGAAATAACAGGATCAGAGGAAGGTAAAGGTATGTTCTTCTCAATGCCACTGGAACTTGGATTTTCCTTTGTTTCATAAATCTCTTGCCCTGCATTACAAGAACTTTATTATATATAAGGAACTATAAAGGAACAACAGAAGTTCATTTTTCAGAGTAGAGAAAAAAAAACCTACTTTTTTCACTTTCAATAGTCACATTGTCAGAAGAAGTTAAGGTCCTAGAAATAAAAGGGTCAGAGGAAGGTAAAGTAATGTTCTTCTTCTCAATGTCACTGGAACTTGGATTGTCCTTTGTTTCATAGATCTCTTGCCCTGCATTACATGAACTTTATTAGATATAAGGAACTATGAAGGCACAACAGAAGTTCATTTTTTTCTAATTAGAGAGAGAGAAAAAACATACTTTTTTCACTTTCAATAGTCACATTGTATTGTGGAGTTAAAACCCTAGAAATAATAGGATCAGAGGAAGGTGGTGAAGTTATGTTCTTCTCAGCTTCACTGAAACTGGAAATGTACTCAGTTTCAGATATTTCTTGCCCTGCATTATATGAATTTTGTTGAATATAAGGAACTATAAAAGCAAAACAGAAACTCATTCTTCTAAGGAGAGAAAGAAAAAACCTAATTTTCTCACTTTCAAATGCCACATTGTAGAGAGAAGTTAAATCCTCAGAAATAATAGGACCAGGGGAAGGTGAAGTTATGTTCTTCTTCTCAATGCCACTGGAAACATATTCTGTTTCAGAAATCTCTTGCTCTGCCATTATATGAATGTTTTTGAATAAGGAACTATAAACACTCAAGATATCTGATGTTCCTTAAACCATAACAGCAAAACTGAAGATCATTTTTCTACAAGTATGGGGAAAAAACCCCACTTTTCATCAGCATAACAAAGAGCAAAAACCAAATGTTAAAAATGATTCTTTCTTTTTTTTTTTTGAATTTCTGCAGGAGAAGAACAAACAGGAAAGGAAAAAAAAAAGAGTGAGTCTGCAACTTGGAAGAGTGTAAGCTTAAAAAAGCGAAATTAATTAGTTTTTTGGAGCTGTTGATGAGAGGAATTGGAGTCTCATGAACAAAGGACAACACTACTTATTTGTTCTGTACGGTGGGTCCCACATCACAGCTTCTCAATTAAGAGGGAGACTTAAACCAAGGGCACATGAAAAGTTGCACACTACCATGACTATTAAATATTGAAGTTCAATTAAATAATATATTTATATGTGAAAACAAAAGATACTTTTTTTCTATGAAATTAGATACTCTCTCCGTCCTATAATATAAGATCTTTTTAACCAAATTGAGGTTTTCTAAAAAAATAATTTAAAGTTATATGTGAGAAATATACCATTTTTTTTCCAAAAACAACCTTATTTATGATGAGTAAGAGAGAGGGTAATTATGAAAAGAATATGAAAGAGAATGTGTAAAAGAAATTAATGTATGGGTAAAATGGGGAAAAACACATTTATTACTCAAGTAAAGTCAAATAAGACCTTATATTTTGGGACATGGTTATTCAAAAAAATAGACCTTATATTATGGGACTGAGAGAGTATCCATCAAAGCGGTGACCAATCCTGCACCACAGATTTTGTGAACGGGTTTGGTTTGAGTGCTAGACATATAACTCTCTTCTCATATATTATCAGTGATCAAACTCCTAACTAGATGCTTAAAGATCCCAATTAAGTGTCAATTGTGTTAAAACTTGTTACTAAGGGAAAATGGTCATTATTGGCCCAGAAGTTTTACCTTTGGAGCAATTTCGGCTTGAAAGTTTTTTTAGAACCGATTTTGACCCGGAAGTTTACAAAACGTAATAATATAGACCTGGACTAACAGAGAACTGATTTGACGTTTGCAATGTAGGATAATTGTCCACGTGGGCTTCCACATAGTAGACATATCATTTATAAAAAAATTGCACATATTATAATAAAACAAAAAAAAATTGCAGGTTATAAAAAAACAAAAACAATTGCACAGGTTAGGTCAAAAGGTTTCCAATATTCAAATGGGTATAGGATATATTTTTATAGATATGCAACGGCTCACACATGGGCTTCCACATAGTAGACATGTCATTTCTTTTCTTTTCTTTTTTATGCAAAATATAGAAGTTAGTCTATGACAATCCAATTTTTATAAACAAATAGAAATATCTATAAATTTTTTAAAAAAACTGACGTATCTTTTATTTTTAATTTTTCATATTATATGTTATGAAAATATTTTATTCAATTTTTATTTAATATTACAATTACAAAAAAAAATAGAAATATGTTTGAATTTTTTTTAAAAAAACTGACTTATCTTTTATTTTTAATCTTTCTTATTACATCCTATGAAAATATTTTATTCGATTTTTATATAATATTACAATTATAAAAATAGAAATATCTTTGAATTTTTTTTAAGAAAAAACTGACGTATATTTTATTTTTAAATTGCTTATTATATCTTATTAAAATATTTTAGAGTAGAGTTTGCTGAAGGATAAATATCAACAACCAA
Source organism: Mimosa bimucronata (assembly GCA_037074515.1). Lineage (NCBI taxonomy): Eukaryota > Viridiplantae > Streptophyta > Magnoliopsida > Fabales > Fabaceae > Mimosa > Mimosa bimucronata. Next base: position 45,058,635 of record CM073439.1, read on the forward strand.
AATTATCAAATTTGCAGAAGCTATGAAGTATTCTGACCATACCTTTTATATCTCTATCATTTGAATAAGATATTTTAATAAGATATAATAAGCAATTAAAAAATAAAATATATACGTCAGTTTTTTCTTAAAAAAATAAAAGATATTTCTATTTTTAATAATTTTAATATTAAATAAACATTGAATAAAAAAATTTTATAAAATATGATAAGAAAAATTATAAATAAAAGATAAGTCAGTTTTTTTTAAAAAAAAAAATTCAAACATTGTAATTGTAATATTAAATAACAATTGAATAAAATATTTTCATAACATATAATAAGCAAAATTAAAAATAAAAGATAAGTCAGTTTTTTTAAAAAAAATTCAAACATATTTCTAACTTTTATAATTGTAATATTAAATAACAATTGAATAAAATATTTTCATAACATATAATAAGCAAAATTAAAACTAAAAGATACGTCAGTTTTTTTTTTAAAAAAATTATAGATATTTCCATTTGTTTATGAAAAAAGGATTGTCATAAACTAACTTCTATCCTTCCGTATGAACCGTTGCATATCTACAGGAACATATCCAATACCCATTCGAATACTTTTTTTTTTAACCAAAAATATCCATTTGAATACTGGAAACCTTTTGACCTAACCTGTGCAATTGTTTTTTTGTTTTTTTATAACCTACAATTTTTTTTTTGTTTTATTACAGCATTTGCAATTTTTTATAAATGACACATGTCTACTATGTGGAAGCTCCAGTGGACAATTATCCTACATGGCAAACGTCAGTTCAGTTCTTTGTTAGCCTAGGTTTATATTGCTACGTTTTGTAAACTTTCGGGTCAAAATTGCTTCAAAGATAAAACTTTCAGGCCAAAAATAACCATTTACCCTGTTATTAAAAGATCATTAATAAACTCATAGTTGATGTGAACTCATAACAATGCACTTCATCGGACACAGTTTTTGTTTTATGACAAAATTTTATAAAAATGGTTGGGCTAACCCATAATTTAAGGACATGACTTCTAATTCATGATTAGATTCACTTAGGTCTATCGATTACAGCTTTAGTCCCTAGAGTGAACATCAACCTTTTAATGAGAACAATAATAGTAGAAGTACGTTGGGAGGGAGGGAGTGTGTGTGTGTTAGAAGTACGTTGGGAGGGAGGGAGTGTGTGTGTGTGTGTGTGTGTGTGTGTGTGTGTGTGTGTGTGTGTGTGTGTGTGTGTGTGTGTGTGTGTGTGTGTGTGTGTGTGTGTGTGTGTGTGTTGGCACAGCCCTTATTGAAGCTTGCATATTATATAAAAGGTGAAAAATAATAAAGAGAAAAAAATTGAAGTGTACCTTGTGTTTCAATGTATGAACTAGTAATACTAATGGTGGTGGTGGAGGTGGTTGTGGTGACTTCCTCATGAGCTTGGCGTCTGATTAAACCCATTTCTTCTACCTCTGCTTCTGCTTCCTCCTCCTTCCATTGCCTCATTTCGCCTTCCATTTTTCACACACTCTCACAGTTCTTCACATTCACCAAGTGCAAAAAGGTACATGTATTTATATATAGAACTCTAAAGTCAACTACACGAAAATCTAATAATAGTAGTAGTAATTAATAAAATATTTATTATATTGGAGGACATGTTTCTCGTGTTAAGGTTAATCTTTTCTCTTTCTTTTTTTTCTTTTGAAAAAACCAGTGTCTGTATTGTATGAATGGAAGCTGTGTGGAGGAAGAATGGAAGATAGGTTCGTAGGTTTTCATGTTGAAAGTTCGGTGAAGTCAGTGATCTTTCTCTCTAGCCATTAGTACAAGCCATAAAGAACATAAGTCAGTACAGTACCCACTAATGGGCCAAAACTTGTTTAATTTGCCTTTGTTTTCACTCACATCACGTGAATCACGATTGGATTCTGATATCACTTGTAAGGATTCTCCCAGCTTGCGAGATGATGAAAATAAAGATGAATTTTTAGAGACCTGTAGTGAGTGCAGTACCCATTAGATTCTGACTTTATTTCAAGATGCATTCAGCCAACAAGCTGGGCTTGTATAGATCAATGTTTGTATAAAGGATTTTTGTGTTAAATAACTTTTGTAAATTGAGAATTAGTCAATGTGATTCATATTTGAATGAATTTTCATTTTTTATTAAAAATTAGTTTTGACAAAATAGTATTTGAATGATATATTAAAATGGCAATTTTAACATGTTTGAATCTCAAGAAAAGCCAAAAAAATTTAAAAATTAGGAGGCAGACACTTTTAAACTATAATGCTAGCAACTAGAAGCCAAAAGCCATAAAACCCTATAGCTAAAAAAATTACTTCAATTTTTTGAAAGTCTATGAATTTTTCAACTTCTTCATAAGTGTGGCTTTTTTCATCCTCCAAAAGCTATACCAAACATATTGTCATGGAAATCAATTATTACTTTTTTTATGAAAAATCAATTATTACTTATTAGGCTAAATGTTTGAAATTTCAGGTGCTGCATACACCATCCCTAAATTGTTTAAATATTTTTGTTACATGTTGGAATTTTGGGCCTAGATCCGCCCTTGATGGGCTGGATTAATTAATTGGGAAATATGAGTATTTTCCCAATTGATTTATTAATTAATTGTTTAATTAATATGATTGGTCGAATGAGAAAGTTGTGGATTGCTGACTCAGTAATTCCCAACCAATTTATTAATTAAGTGTTTAATTAATATGATTGGTCAAATGGACAAGGTTTGGATTGCTGACTCAGCAATGAGTAATTAATTGATTAATTAATTAATCCATTGATTATTCAATTATCTGGTTGGTCAGATAAGAGAGGCGAGGATCGCTAACTAAGCTATGAGTAGTAGTAGTTGATATTTTGTATTCCCAAAATATCCCCAGCCTTCTTCTATAAATAGAAGCCTCCCCTTCAGTTCTAAATAGACCAGTTGTTGAGTTTTCCGACTCTCTCATTCTCTCTATATTCTTTCTTGTGTGGTGCTCTGTTGACTGTTGTGCCACATGTTTGGACTTCTGAATTTTGCGTGGGTTTTTCAAGAACCAATCATGAAGCTCCGGAGGATTGACCCGGATCTGAACATAGATCCGTTTGGTATGTTGTTTATCTCCTTCATTTAAATTATAATTTTTCCTTCATTGGCATCGGAGCCTATGTTGATCCTGAGGCTGTATATTGTTATGCTTTATGAGTATGTATAAATATTTTCTTCTGCTGCAAATATGCCTTTGATTGTATGAGCAATATCACACATTTTTTTATCTTGCTTGTAGTAGAACAAGCATGAATTTTTCTTTTTCTAAATCGATGCACCATGCTCAGTATGTGATTAATATCTGAATATATATGTAGTTGCTATATATTTATTTTTTCAGATCACCCATGATTGCTTCATCAGTTTTTTTGATTTTCACCTTTAATCTGGACAAGAATCAATTAAACTTAAAAGCAATCAAAGAATCCACATCCAAACTGTGTTGTGAGTGCCGTCGTCCTCGGAGCTCGAAAATGGAGTCTCTGAAATCTGACGTTCTGGGACAAACCGAGGCATTGGTCATGTAGAGCTCTGCAAGACGATTCCAACGACGCCAAGAACGCGTCAAACGGAGTTCGTATGAGGGAGAACGGAGGGACGAAAGTTTCAGATCCAGTTTTTCCGTTGCCGTCAAGCTCGAATTTGGGTCTTCGAAAATGAGGTTTTTCGATCAACTCAGAAGCATGATCATGTAGAGCTCATCGATACGATTCTAACGACGCAAAGAACGCGTCAAACGGAGTCCGTATGAGGAAGAACGGAATGCCGGAAGTTTCGGATAGGTTGGTCACCGCCACAGAAAAACGCGTGATTTAGAATTCGAAAACGAATTTTTATGATGATTCCAATGGTATGGATGCGTAGATCTCGTTGCAAGGATTCCAACGACTTCAAGAACGCGAAAATTGGAGCTAAAACGAGAGAGATATGGTCTCTCAAAGTTTGCGGGTCGGAATACCCACCGGGGCTCCAACCGGGTCAAAAACAGACCCGGCTGGAGGTTGAAGAAGCTGCCACGTCATCAGGTGACGTGGCAGCCAGGTCTGGGTTGACCGGTCAAAGGTTGACCGTTGACCGGTCAAAGAGTTTACCCAAAAAAATTAAAAAAAAAAAATTTCTTTCTTTCTATCTTTTAAATATTATATTATGTGAATATAATTTTTTTTTCCTATGTCATGTACCATGAAACATACGTAAGTTTTTTTTAATAAAGGATAATGAGGTGAACCCTAAACTCCTACTTGCAGCAACTAAAACTTATTAATTGTTAATAAGTCCTTCCAAACTTTCAAACACATTGAGGTGATTTGAGGCTGAAGTGGTACTTATGAGTCAACTTCTTGGCTATCACTGTGACAAGTGATGTGTCCAATATGAGATACTCGTATCATCTCATCTATCGGGAGGTATGCTGTAACCTAGTTCCAAATGAGTGGACACTAACATGGTAATAAAATTGCCATAAAAGCTTTAAGCACATGAGAACGTGCTTGGTGGGTTCAGATAGCTAAGGGCCTTGAGAGGGTCTAAGCCCACAACATAAAACAAATATAATAAAGTATGATTTGACATGTGAGTGTTCTTTATTTGATTGAACATTGTGTTAAATTCTTTCTCAATAATTGAATTCTTAATGAACATTCATGCAGTTATTTATTTTATAATTGTGAATTATTATTTTGAGTTATAACTGCTTTATTTGAGTGGGAGCTTCTGGAATGAGAAATCTAGAGGCCCTAAAAGGGGACATGTTCAAGTAAGATTATGGTTAAAAAGGTGATAACCTAACTAGCATGAGTGCGATGGGAGCCAACCTAGTTGTCTCCTGAACACAAAACTAGTGAATTTATCATCCAATTAACCTTTGTCTATCTTGAACAAATATGAATAGTATATCTGATGAAATGCATAATCGTCTATGTGATCGAGTTATGATAAACAAGTCCATTTTCACTGAGCTTATGAGACAAGTTCAATATAGATGACTCGAAATTGAATTTCGTAAGATCTTTTAAATCCTTAAGGGATGAGATGTTGTGTATGTCCTACCATCTAACTTTCAACATTTAGATGTTGAAATACCCGAAGGTAACAAAGAAGCTAATTGATGAAGAAAGAACAATGTAGCTCGAACCGTCATACTTTATACTATGACTGTTGACAACAGTGTCAGTTCGAATAGTGCAATGTATCTTAGGCTATAAGGATAGCCTTGAGAAACAAATATGAAGGCATTCATGCCATCAAGCTAAAAGAACTCTGTCATGTTTGGACACTCAAGTACTAAGACCTAATGCAGGAATTAGGCAACGCTTGAAAGTGATGTCAAACAAGACTAGGGAACTAAGGTAGGCAAACAATGTTCTTTCTAGTCAATAGCCAGTGCATGTTACATTTAGGACTCTCTTATTGAGTGGGAGCACATGAAAGCAGGCTGAACTCACAAGGAGTACATTTGTAACCTTCGGTAATGTGGTTCGCCACATTAAGCTTGAAAGTTAAAAGCTTAAGGATACGAGATCCATTAGCTTAACATGCTTAACTAAAGAGGCAAAGGATTTGTTCCTAAAACCTACGTCTAATAAGGTGAGCAACCTTGAAGAAAAACTAAACCTGATGAAGGTTGTTTTGAGAAACGTCATATCAAGTGAGAGGCTTTAAAGTTGTTTCACATGTGCATCAAGCACTACTTTTATGGCTGAAATATATCCTATGTGGATGATAGGCTTAGGTATAACGAAACATGTGAGAGGTCACATGACATCACTAATTTTAGCGGTTGCCATCTAGAAGCATACGGCTTTAAGAAGGAAGCAGCATAAGAGTACAAGTCAAGGGGATTGGAGCATACACGTTAACTCTGTATAGTAGACCACCCCAGTACCAAAAGATACACTCCATGCTATAAACAACCGATAAAACATTGTGTCAATCAGCACTTTAGTTAAGCATCAATGGGACAGAATCTCTTAAATCTAATATTGTCTCAAATGGTTCATTTATATTGGAGATAATGACTCCAATTTGCCATATACACAAATTGATCAAGAGAAATGATCAAAAAGGGAGCAAAAGAGTTTTTGCCAAGTGATAAGCTCAAAAGGAAAAGTTCCTAAGTGAGCACAATCATATGGCAAGACAATAAAGTAACCTATAGACAACCATGACAAATATCCTTTGCAATTGGTATACTATGAATTTGTGAACCAAATGAGAAAGAGGGCAAAACACAGAGCTAGGTATAGTCTTTATCTCTGATTTCATGTGTAATGTCCATGTCTGTGAAATCTCATACTAATAAAAGGCTCTGAAATATTTCAGACAACACCTTCAACTAGTTGAGAATCAATCGCAATTAAGGTCTTGAAATCTAGCAAAGGATGAAAATACCTGTATGATTAGTTCGAAGTGCTGTGTAATTAAGAAAGGAATTGTTAAAAGACTAACAATGTCTAACACTCTTAATGGAGTTGTCAAAAGGGAGAGATAGAACTCTCCTTGACATGGTTAAGTAAGTACAAGTGAAACTTCCAACCTCGTGTTGGAAGATGATCTCACATTAATTGTCTTCATAGTTTACCGAATGCCCTCCAAGAAAGTCACAACGACACCTTATGAGTAATAGATATAGTACATATTGGACTTAAATGTCCAATGACCATGAGGGTCAATAGCTTTATCTGTAACTCTTCCTTTAATTAAGGAATAATAGGGTCAATATATAAAAGGGTATGAGATATCCTGAGAAGCACGTCTTCATTCAGTGAAAATGATGACGGCCCAGTGACTGAAAAAGAATCAAAGGACACAACTTTCATAGAAATAAACTTCCTAGCAGTACGAGCATTGACCACACTGAATCTCTTTGCGAGAATGACGGTAATGAGGAATAAGCGTGTATTCCCCAGCACATTAATCCGAGTGGAAGGGGTGAGCCATTTTTACAACAGAAGACATGACAAACAACAAGTAATAGTTATTCACAAGTCGATACCAGAAGAAGACCTCATCCACCCCAAACACAGGAAGAGAATCCTGTGAAATCCATCACGGAGAATTGTAAGGGCTAACACCCCTGATAGGCCAGATGCTCTAGTCATTGTTTAAAAGAAAACAATGGTGACCCTAAAAGTGTATGAGAAACACTAATAGGACATGCTTAGAAAAGTGGCAAAAGGCCAAGCAAGAGGATATGGATTCCTTTGAAAATCAGCTAATAGTGGCAAATGGTTGATCTACCACCTAGCCGAAAGGCAATTGGGGACAAGTAGGATTCCCAAATACATTGGTGAACCGATCAATTGAAAAAACCTAAAGCACACTTGGTGGTTAAGGGGTATACAACAAGTGACGTTGTGTGTTTTAACACCTAAAAGCTAACTTTGGCCATGATGACAAGCTTAGGCTTGTAATTACATTAATCGGGTGTAATGAACGTTTTCCAATTGGGAGACTAGATGAGTAATTCAACCAGAAGCAACTTGTGGGCGACAGAGAATTAATCATCTAGGCAGTAGTGAATGAAGTTTCACAATGTGATAACTTTGTCAACTTTGAAATGATCAAAGAAGACCGCTGTGTGCACGTTTAAGGATCTTGGGATGATTTGTGAAATTGTCTTATGTCTATAACACATCATTAGCCTAAATAAGTATTAAGAAAGTTAAAACACTTAGGGATTAGTTACCCTTGAGAGAACATGGGTAAGACAAAATATATCTTGAGAGACAAGATGAATAGAGATTGAGCAAGGAGAATGATGTGTTTGTCACAGAGGACACACACAAGTATACTCTTTGTGCATCTTAATATGAAAGTCTATATCCCAAATATGCCATCTTAACCAAAGTATGTGATCTATGTGAGAACATGCACCCTGCAAAGGAATCTAATATAGAATATGAGAAAAAGTCACATACTCAAGCACACTTGGTAGATTGTTGTATACATCATAATGTACAAGACCAAATACATGGTATGTGCTCTGACTTGTAAATATTTTTGGTTCATCCTAGTTACGAGGTACTAGGATGCTGTAAAAGGGATGATAAGACACCTTAGAAGAACCATGGAGTATAAGTCATGTCATCAAGTAATGACTTACACTAAAGAGGATACTCTAACATAATTTGGGTTGGAGGCCTAAGCCTGCAACATTCAGCTTAAAAAGAAAAGTGTTCTTGCTGATTGATAAAGGTGGGATGTAAGAAATAGACAAGTGTGTCTTTATGGAATCATAACACAAAGTGTTCAGCAACTACTTAAGAAGTTGAGTGGCTTGAAATTCCTAAAGCGATTAGGAATGAATGATGAAGGACTAAGGTATGTCACAATAGCAAGTGGCAACAACTTATGATAAAGACCCTCCCTAATACAGCAAGACCGAATACATAGACACATAATACCTCTTTGTGAGAAGCATGATTGCTAAGGAGCAAGCAACAGTTCAACACCTTTCTGTTTACAAAAATGTTGACAGACCCCCTTATGATGCCCACAGCTAGATGTTCATTTTAGAGACAAGCTAAGACTTGGGCATGTATATAACATAAGGTTTTGAACTTCTTTTATATGAGAGTAAAAGAGATGCATTCCTATTATGTATGTATAGATACATACATATATGTGTAAGATATACAATGACTAGTGTGTCGTACAGGTTAAGGCTAACCCACTCACACGGGTAGTCGCCTTTATGTTTAAAGGACATAGAAGGTATGACATTAAGTGATCACCTTGAGATGGTCAATAAGTATCACTGCATAAATGTCATCTCAAAAGAGTTTGAGATAAAATCTATACGTGAAATAGATTGAATCATGGACATGTGTGACCCATGAAACCTGTAGCCAGGCATAAAACTCCTCTACAAAGACGTCATGATGAATTTTGAGTTGAAGAGTTTTGGTTCAGGTACTATGCATACCTGGAACTTAAGTCTGTATGGTGTTATTAGATTAAAATCGACACGCACTCTTACAAGCTAAGATGAACACCATAACATGCAATTCATACTGCATGTGCTTATGAATAATTAGATCCGTAAAAGGGGACGTAGATGGAAAATCCCTGTTCCATTACGGTGTAAGTCCCAGAAAGGAGAGAAACCTTTCACGATGCCCTTATGACTTTGACAACATCATTAAGGACTGACTTGGCGACAGCTACTTTAGTTTGTACCTTATGATCATGAAGGATTCGACCTAATAGGTCAAATACTGGGAAAGCGACCAAGCCAGCCCTGACTGATGTCTAGTGGGAAGGAAGACTTACCCTGAAGTATGCATTTGTGCAAGTGTCTGTGATCGATCCCTTACTTGTTAGCGGAGTAACTTGTAAGTGTGGATACTAAGCACAAAAGGAGGCAATCTGAGTTAAGCTAGAATTAACTCGTGAGGGATTAGATATGCCATGTGTAATGTGTATGGGTAAATCTGGGGTATTTGAGGCAATTTGCATGTTACTTGCAGGTACAACTAGGGTATCCATGTGTGCTGGTCCTGTATAAAGGACTTCTAGTACACGAGAACCCGAATCAAGGACGTCGTGCCCACGCGGACACGGCAGACACCAAGTATGAAGCAAGAAAGATATGATACCCACAAGATGGTCAGTCCATCAAGTGCGAGTGGGAGATGTTGGAATTTTGGGCCTAGATCCGCCCTTGATGGGCTGGATTAATTAATTGGGAAATATGAGTATTTTCCCAATTGATTTATTAATTAATTGTTTAATTAATATGATTGGTCGAATGAGAAAGTTGTGGATTGCTGACTTAGTAATTCCCAACCAATTTATTAATTAAGTGTTTAATTAATATGATTGGTCAAATGAACAAGGTTTGGATTGCTGACTCAGCAATGAGTAATTAATTGATTAATTAATTAATCCATTGATTATTCAATTATCTGGTTGGTCAGATAAGAGAGGCGAGGATCGCTAACTAAGCTATGAGTAGTAGTAGTGGATATTTTGTATTCCCAAAATATCCCCAGCCTTCTTCTATAAATAGAAGCCTCCCCTTCAGTTCTAAATAGACCAGTCGTTGAGTGTTCCGACTCTCTCATTCTCTCTATATTCTTTCTTGTGTGGTGCTCTGTTGACTGTTGTGCCACATGTTTGGACTTCTGAATTTTGCGTGGGTTTTTCAAGAACCAATCATGAAGCTCCGGAGGATTGACCCGGATCTGAACATAGATCCGTTTGGTATGTTGTTTATCTCCTTCATTTAAATTATAATTTTTCCTTCACTTCACATGTGTAACACTGTAACGAGCATATTTCTCTTAGGAATTAGCTTTAACCTATATGTGGCTTGATGCCATATCTTCTATATTTAAGAAAAAACAAAGAGAGACTGAGTCGGTCTCCTAATTTATGTTTTAATATAAAGTAGGGCTACTTTATATTAATTGTGAGAGTGCAAGAGAAACAATTTGAATACATCCCTCCTTCTAGAACGATCAAATCAGACAAAATTTAGAATATTTAATTGAATTCATAAATTTGGTGGTTAGAAGAAACACTCATCAATTCATGCATGCGATATAAATAAATATTAAAGATGTTTGGTATACTAAGTATGATTGTTAAATAAGTTAGTCCAGCTAACTTATGGGTGCTTATTTTCCTATTAGCCATTGTTTTGACTCGTCACAATGCGAATTTATGGTCAGCTTAATTTCTTGAATATGAACTTAGCATTTCAGTTTGACTTTTTATTTTAATGTTGAATGTTGAATATAGAGCCACATTTGTCTTATATTTTACAAGGATGAAAAGATAAAATATAGGGGAAATTGCACAGTAGTCCCAAGGAAGCAATTATACTACTTCAAGGTCCCAAAAAATCTCCTTATTATCATCAGGTCCCAAGGGATTTTGGTGCAATATTTTCCATTTGTTTAAAGACCATTTAGCCCCTTACTAAAATCACATGAGTAAAAAGACTAGCTCTGCAAAAATCAAAAGAGCAAAGCAAGAGCAGCCCTAATTGCGAAACCTCATTAGCAATAGAGAAGAAGGAAGAGGGCAATCCCTAAATCCTACAAGAGAGAGCAGTGGCCGGTGAAAAGCAATGACCGGCTAACGGAGGATGCCGACCGTAATTCCTGCGACGGAGAGAGAGAGAGCGGAGAAGGAGGAAGTTGAAGATCGGTGGTCAGCGTACGGAGGAAAGCGAGGCAGAGAAGGAAAATCTAGGAATCTTTAATTTCAATCGGTATGCGTTCTTCATCCTTTCCTACCGTTATAGATAGTAGATGCCCCTAAAAGTGACTAAATGGTAGTAGAGTTTTGAGTTGGAGGCCTGTTTGTGTTCTTCATCATAATATTCAATACATGCCTTTGTATCAGTTTTGCTATGGTCATCGAAATAGAAAAATAAACCAGATTTGTTAACTTGTTAGTGTGAACTTGGTTAAGAAATATGTTATTATATTTGTTGTGCGAAAACAGAAAATGTGTTGTTAATAGTGGCATATATAGTTGTTAATATGTGTTGTTAACTTGTTAATGTGATGCTGTGTTTTGGGATATATTACCCTGTGTGTCTACAATATGAGTGGCAATGAATGAACATGGGCTTTGATAAATATGTTATTAGAATATTTTTGCAGAGAAGAAAATGTGGTTATAATAGAAACATGGGTAGTTGTCAATATTTATGGTTTAGTTGTTAATGGGGTGATGTGTTGTTAAACATATGATGCTGTGTGTTTTGCTATATAATGCTCCATTTCTGCATTATAAGTGGGAATGGATCAACATGGGGGTGATGAATATATTATTATACTACTTATTGTGCAAAGTGAGATAAGTTGTTGTTAACAGCAGCATAAGTAGTTGTTAATATTTGTTGTTTACTTGTTAATACAAAGTAATTTTGTAGGGTGATATTGATAATTGTTAGTATATCTGGGAAGCATCTGCTATGTTTTCTTCACATATGAGGACAATTTATAAGTAATGGAGAAGGTCATTTGACATATGTTGGGGGGACGACAAGATCAAAAATCATAAAGGAAGGCACAAATTATGAAGAGTTGAAGACAATGATATGTTCAATTGTGGGAAAAATGAGCAATGAAATTATTATGAGGTTCACAGTTTCATATGATGCAACCACATTTATGGACCTCATGGATGATGAAGGAATTGAACATTTAATCAATTCAATGAAGAAAAAGGGCATGTCTATGTAGGAAAAAAAGGAAATGACAATGCACAACCGATGGATGATAAGCTAAGGGGAGAGGAACAAGTGTAAGTTGAATATGTTTAGTGAATTAATTTTGTATGTCGTTGTATGTTGGCTATGTAATTGAAATCCAAGTGTTGTAACTTTTGATTAATGATTGATGGTGGAATGATTTTGTGCAGGATGGATAACTTGTTTGGAAGCTCCGTTATACTGTCTGGGTCTACACCAACCTTGTGTTATGATGATTCACCATCATTGGCATACGCAACACAAATGATCCCAACAGTTTGTGTTGAAATGAATGCAACATATGTGATAGGCTTAATGAGACTGACCCAAACATTGTTGCTTTCTGTGAACACTCTAATGAAGATGATGGTAGTTGGGGATTTAAAAGACTTTTTATTGCTTATGGATGCTCTATCAAAGGCTTTTTAGAAGGGTGTTGCGACATAATTTATATAGATGGATGCCATCTTAGTGGTATTGTGTGTCTTGAAGTAAGTATAGTTCACTATAGGATGCATACAATGATGTAAATGAAATTTTGATTAGTAATTACTTTATGTAAACTTGTCACTTGTGTAAAACTCTCTTAAGATGTGAGGCATGCTCTGTTCCTATTGACAACTTCGGTACTTGTTAATACACGCTTGGAAAGTTGTCATTACAGACCTTCTAACTTGTCACTCGTGTAAAACTCAATTGACATACCCAATTCCTATTAACAACTCCGAAACTTGTTAATGCAGGCTTGGGGAGTTGTCAATACAGGCATTCTTACTTGTCACTTGTGTAAGCCTCACCTATGATGTGAGGCATAACCAGGTCCTATTATCAATTCTGGAACTTGTTAATACAAGCTTTTATAGTTGTTATTACAGGCATTCCCACTTGTCACTCGTGTAAGCCTCACCTGTGATGTGAGGCATACTGATTTCCCATTAATAACTCCAGAAGTTGTTAATGCAGGCTTTGGAAGTTGTTAATGCAAGCTTGTGGAGTTGTCATTACAGGCCTCGTAACTTGTCACTCATGTAAAAGATGAGGCATACTCAGTTCCCATTAACAACTTCAGAACTTGTTAATGCAAGCTTTGGAAGTTGTTAATGAAAGCTTGCGGAGTTGTCATTACAGGCCTCGTAACTTGTCACTCATGTAAAAGATGAGGCATACTCAGTTCCCATTAACAACTCTAGAACTTGTTAATGCAGGTTTTGGAAGTTGTTAATGCAAGCTTACAGAGTTGTCATTACAGGCCTTGTAACTTGTTACTCGTGTAAAAGATGAGGCATACTCAGTTCCCATTAACAACTCCAGAACTTTTTAATGCAAGCTTTGGAAGTTGTTAATGCAAGCTTGCGGAGTTGTCATTACAGGCCTCGTAACTTGTCACTCATGTAAAAGATGAGGCATACTCAGTTCCCATTAACAACTCTAGAACTTGTTAATGCAGGTTTTGGAAGTTGTTAATGCAAGCTTACAGAGTTGTCATTACAGGCCTTGTAACTTGTTACTCGTGTAAAAGATGAGGCATACTCAGTTCCCATTAACAACTCCAAAACTTTTTAATGCAAGCTTTGGAAGTTGTTAATGCAAGCTTGCGGAGTTGTCATTACAGGCCTCATAACTTGTCATGTGTAAAAGATGAGGCATACTCAGTTCACATTAACAACTCCAGAACTTGTTAATGCAGGCTTTGGAAGTTGTTAATGTAGGCTTGTGGAATTGTCATTACAGGCATTCCCACTTATCACTCATGTAAACCTCTCTTGACACATACTTTTTGTATATTTTGGGCTTCCATCCTTGTTAATTATGACTTGACCAACAATTCGTGATATATTGATGATAGACACCATATAATTATTCCATTAAATGATTAATAATGCCAACAAATGCTTCATTAACTACTGGAATATTATCAAAATACATCAATGCCATTGGGTAGTTCACTATCAATCCAAAATCAAAATCATAATATAATTTTCATAGATCCCCACTCTTCCCACTTCAAAAGCTAATATACTACGTTGTCTATGCTTTTTTCCTCTTCTGATGGTTCCCTCGCAATAATGATAGGACCTGATGACCACATATATTGTTGGGATGAGTAATAAGCCACCACAAACAACCCTTCTTCAGTTCCTGAAGTTCCTCCAGAGAGTACTTGGGCATGGGGTAACCCTCATCATCTTGTTAGCTCATTTCCAAAATCTGCAAAATAAATAAATAAATAAATAAATAGCCACTTCACAAACACTTATTTATAACAACTTCACAAGGGTATGCTTTACATTGGAACAACATAACAAACCATAATGTTGATTATATTTGCATTAATGTTAGGAAAACTCAGAAATAAGCGCAACAACTTCAATACTCAGAATAGTTAAAACCTATTCATTTTCATTGCCAACCAAACAATTTCATGGATAATACTCATTGTTCCCTTCTATTCCTTTTCTCTTTTTTTTTGTTCCATTCCGTCTATTTCTAACAACCAAATGGGTCCTCAATACCTTTCACCTCTAACACCATAGAACAAAAATAAAAAAGAGAGGGATAATAGGAAATAGTCTTTGCTATAACTTGAAGTACGGTGACTTGGCAAATAAATGAATTAGAGACATTCATGGTGGTGTTAGTGTCCTAATGCCAAAATGAACTATTAAAAACTCTAGTTCAAAACTAAAAGTTATATGCTGGTGAAACATAACTAATTGATAAGATGAAAATTAAATAAAATGCCTGTAATAAAAGGAGCTTTGAAGACATTAGGCAAGGAAGTAGTTAAGGGGCTTGAACAGAACATGTATCACCAACAAAAGCATTTGTAAGCTAATTGGAAAGTAAATTGTCGGACATACCTGTGATGTGAAGGAGCAGAGATAATCTTGTATGGTTTTCAAGTTCTGTATAAGCTTATTTTTATTCTGTAAATTGTAAAATTCATTTGAAAAGGTAGTTAACAAGGATATTCAAAACCAATCTTCTATTTGAAACTAATTTATCACATGAGAAATTCATAATTATTTGATATCTAATAAAACAATTAATTTAAATATAAATATGCAAGCACCACGCATATAGGAACACATAACCAATACCACTTCTGATACAACTATTTTGTATTGTCTTATCAAAATTTATTTTCCAGGTCATATATATACATGTATATATATATATATATGAAGGCCTGCCAAGCACATTTGATTGCTACTTATGATTGCACTAAGAATATATTCATCGTTTAGGTTACTGATTGGTTTTGTTATATAAACATTTTTTCAATATTGCCCATTTGGTCCTTCCTTCGTTATCTATGGCTGTGGACTTGTGCTCAAGTTTTGAACGCAAAGCTGGTTTATTTTTCTATTTCGATCACCATAACAAAACTGATACAAAGGCATGTATTGAATATTATGATGAAGAACACAAACAGGGCTCCAACTCAAAACTCTACTACCATTTATTCACTTTTGGGAGCATCTACTATCTATAACGGTAGGAAAGGATGAAGAACGCATACCAATTGAAATTGAAGATTCCTAGATTTTCCTTCCCTGCCTCGCTTTCCTCCGTACGCTGACCACCGATCTTCGACTTCCTCCTTCTCTGCTCTCTCTGTCTCCGTCACAGGAATTACGGTCGGCTTCCTTCGTTAGCCGGCCATTGCTTTTCACCGACCACTGCTCTCTCTTGCAGGATTTAGGGATTGCCCTCTTCCTCCTTCTCTATTGCTAATGAGGTTTCACAATTAGGGCTGCTCTTGCTCTGCTCTTTTGATTTTTGCATAGCTATTCTTTTTACCCATGTGATTTTAGTAAGGGGCTAAATGGTCTTTAAACAAATGGAAAATATTGCACCAAAGTCCCTTGGGACCTGATGATAATAAGGAGATTTTTTGGGACCTTAGAGTAGTATAATTGCTTCCTTAGGACTACTGTGCAATTTTCCCTAAAATATAAATGTTCTGTAACAAGTCACACCTTTCACAAATTATAAATAGTATTGCTGCCGTGATCTTGTATGGACTACTCCTAACTAAGCTAGAGAGCATTAGTGTTGTGCATTACAGTACTGCGACAATACTTATTTACTTAGCATAACATGTTTTATTTAAAACATCTTATTATCTTTCCTAATTTTCTATCCCTTTTTGATTAATGTTGAAGAAGTGTCATTAGAAATAACTTAAGAATTTTTTTGATAAAAATTAAATTTTTCATATTTATAATTAAAAATAACTCTTCAAATAAATTATATATTAAAGGGTGAGTGAGCCTTATTTATTACCTTTTTTTCTTTTTCTTTTTTTTCCTCTGAGAATGTTATTTCTGTTGCTATTGGGTGTGTTTGGATGGACTTCTGGAAAAGTGACTTATATATAAGTCAAACTGAAAATAAGTTAAACTGAAAATAAGTCAGATTGTATTATAAGATTTATGTTTGGATGGGCTGTTAAAAATATGACTTATAAGTGACTTATAAGTCATAAGTCATATTGTGTAATGAGATGTATGTTTGGATGGACTTTTGGAAAAGTGATTTATGTTTGGGTTAGTTGTAATTGGATGTATAAAATAAGTTAGAATTGTGGGGTCCACCTCCGTAAGTGACTTATAAGTCATAAGTCATAAGTTGAAAAAAAAAATTTATACTTATTTTTACTTATAAATTATAAGTCTCTATTTTTTAAAAGCCCAACCAAACATCTTCAAAATGACTTTTTTTACAATAAATCCTTTTTATTGAAAAAAAAAGTATTTATTTTGTGTTCAAAAGTTGAGTCAATTAAAAGCACCAACACTTAGGGCCCGTTTGGTTGTAAGAAAATATTGTAATGGAATGGAAAGGAAAGGAAATGGATGGAAAGGAATGGAAATGAAATGAAGGTTGACTCGTTTGGTAGGCACATTAGAACAATGGAATGGAATGGAAAATATTATGTTTGGTTTGTTGAAAAGAAAGGGTAAATGATGGAAGCAAAACAGAAAATGTCCATAATGCCCTCATGTTATAAAAAAATGCACAAATATAGGTTTTGAGCAACTGGGAGAACTCGTGTGGCTGTGGAGACGAAGGAGACGAACAGGGAGGCTTTGCCCATCCATTATTGCAGCGTAGAGGTTGGGAATGGCTGCCGAAAACAAGGAACCAGAGCTCTGGGAGGCTGAAGTGGCAATGATTAGAGGTTTGTATTTTCACTACATTAAATTTCTGATGAAATGCTGAAACTGGTGGGTTTTGAAAGTGCTTAGAAATTGTGGCATAATAGGGCATGTTCGCCATTTGTGGACACACGATGAAGATATAATGCTTGTTGGGATTCTTCGGGAGATGGTGGCTATAGCAGGTAACGAGGGGTTGGAGTCAAGACCGGGCATCCAGCAGCACATTGTGAACAATATGAGAGAAAGATTGGGCGAAGGCACAAATATAAGCGTGTCAGACGTTAGAGATCGATTAAAGAAACTGAAGTTTGAGTGGCGTGTAGTGTTTGACATGTTGAATGTTGAACAAGGTAACTGGTTTACATGGGATGCAGGGACACAATCAGTAAGGGCAGAGGAACATATCTGGGACGCTTATGTTGCTGTGAGTAATAATCAACATGCATATTTTTGTGTGTGTGTGTGTGTGTGTGTCTGAAGCTAGTTGTGATATTAATGCATGTATTAATTTTAATTTCAGGTACGTAGATGTGCAGGCAAGTATAGGAACAAGCCCTTTCATCTGTATGAAAAGCTAAACGACATATTCATATACCAAGGACACAATGTGGGATGATAACACATTTTGTTTGTGGCTAGATGTTTAGTTGAGAAGGATCAGTGGAATATGTACGATAATGTGTACAAGTAGTAATGACTATTTTGGCTTCAATGACAATGCAATGGAGCAAGCTATGTTGCAAATTTGCAATTTGTACAATGAGACATGGTGATGATGGTTTCAACTATGTTGTAGGACATAGTACTTTATAAAAGCTATGTATGCAATGGTGTTGAAGATTTTTATAATGAATTGGTAGGTTGAGAACATTGAATGAACTTGTTGATATTAAACTTAATGAAATGATGGCCAATTTACAATGGCAGGTAAACTACACACAAACATGGAGGTTAAATTGCAATTTGAGTACTTAAATTCGAAAGTGATGGTTTAAAATCGAAAGTGAGTGGTTACAATCGAAAGTGAGTGGCTACAATCGAAAGTGAGGGATTACAATCGAAAGTGAATGGTTACAATCGAAAGTGAAGGATTACAATCGAAAGTGAATGGTTACAATCGAAAGTGAGGGATTATAATCGAAAGTGAGGGATTACAATCGAAAGTGAGGGTTTACAATCGAATTTGGCAGGTGCAAAGTTTGGTGATGAATTGTTGACAGGTTCTGTTTAAAAATGAAGTCATCTGCTGTTTTGTTGTACAAATAAATATGAATAGTACAGATAAACTCAAATAAGTTCTTGAACATCAAAGCACATTAGCATAAAAGTGTTTTAGCACATAAGAAAAAATGATGCAGAGTTTTTGCACATTTGAACAAGTCAATACAAAAGGAACCATTGAACATCTGAACCAACAAAAGGAAATAGCAGCAGTTTACACTTGATGCAATAGAAAATAATCTAAAACAAAAGCAAGATTTTGATAGACACTAATTTCTTCTCCCGCGTCCGCGCTTTGGTGTGGTGGCCCTTGGTTGCGACTTCCTCTTCTTGGGTGTAGATACAGGAGGTCCAAGTTGAACATGGCTCCACATAGAAGGATTTGAAGTTTGCATCTCAGATGAGGTAGCATTTATTCCAAACATATTTTGCAAGTTTTCAGCAGCAAGGCCTGACATGAACTGTGGATTTGGGATGAAGGACAAAGGTGTAGGTTGAAGAGGGATCCTAGATGGTGCTTTGGGAGGAATTTGCATGTGGGGTGGAACGGTAATGACAGATACTGGAGTCATAGGGTCCTGAGGGAATGGGAGGCCTGTGGGAACTTGCACAGGCTCACTTGTGGTGGTTTCTGTTGCAGCAGTGTCAGGGTGTATGTAGGTTTGTCTATGTGGAGTGTCATGTGGGGATTGGCTTGTATGTAGAGTGTCATGTGGGGATTGGCTTGTATGTGGAGTATCATGGGGGGATTGGGTTGTATGTGGATGAGGCTGCTCAAAATATGTGTTATGTGTGCTGCCAATTGGAGGATCTTCAAACACACCAAAGTCAGTGGGCTTACTTGTTGAGGAGATGAAGTCTGAAAGTTTGGTGAATGAAGTGTTGTAGGTTCTGCTAAGGTCCTCCAAATCAAAGCGGACCTTCTTCATATCGCTCTCCATAATCCCAATCCTTGTGGATATGACCTGCAACTTGTCATTCACCTCAACCGAAAACTCATGCAACTTCCCATTCAAGTTCACTGAAAATTCATGCAGATTACGCACAATTTGGTTACCCAATTCATCAAATTTCAACTGAATAGTATCTTCCAACTTCTTTGTCATTTCATCCACAGACAAAGATGAATGGGGAAGAGTATCACGGTGGACATTTCCATGACCACCAATCCCTGGATCTTGAGTAGGCCCTGCCTCTTGGGTCTGATCCTGCACATGTGCTTCTGGAGTCTCGTCCTGCACTTGTGCTTCTTGGCTATGAATTGCCTGGGATCCTTTTTTTGTGATCTGCATATGACGCAAAGCCTTGACATCAAACTCATCTGTCCACAATGCCGGCTCACCATCTTCCAAGTACCAAACTTTGTGATGGTCAAGGATCAGTGAGACTAGAGAAGGATAAGGAAGATACGTATTCCTCACTTTCACCGAAGCCGCCCTGCGGATATGGTGCATAATCAACTGTGCCACTTCGATAGGTTGCCTTTTGATGAACTTTGTGAGGTTCTGTTTGTCCTCCGGTGAGAATTGTCCATAACTACCCCCCTTATTGAGAAAATTACGAGAAAACAGGTACCACAACACTCTAAAACGTGCAGGCATCAACGCAGGTTTCACCATGGGGTGAGCAGGGGAACTCTGTGTGTCCATAAGTGTCTGGTAAATATCAATGTCAGAATATGTCCCCCCTGTAGCCCGAGTTGTTTTTAGGTCCAACCACTTGGCAATGTTCCTTTCACTGATCACAATTTTAGTCCCTCGAACAACAGTAGTTAATTCCTTATCCCCGTTCTTCAAATTTGAATAAAACACTCTAACCACTGACTCACTGTATGGCAAAGATAGTTCTAGCAATATCTTATATGGAGACAACAAATCAGACAAATTATACACGAACTCATCATCAAACTTATCCAAATTAATCCTACTCATGCGGCATATGTTACGACCTGAAAGACTTTCTTTGTACTTTTCAAGAGTGGTTGCATTGTAATCTGACTTGTGGGTAGGCAGAACAAAGCGGTTGGCCTTTTCTTTGATCAAACTTTGTTTGTCAGAGTTGTTGCTGGCCTCCTCATGACTTGCATCATCACTTCCAGAGGCCTCTTCATCCTTATCACTTCCAGAGGCCTCTTCATCACTTCCATCATCACTTACATTGGCCTCATCATCACTTTCTTTGTCATTTGGTGGGCTCTGTTCTTGGGTTTCTTCAGCACTTGATCCTTCTACGTCTTCAATGTGATCCTCATTGTCGTTTGAAGAATCATTCGAATGTTGAGACTCCTCTTCGTCACCCGCATTGTCTTGTTCTTCAACATTGGCCTTCCCCTTGGTTAATGGTGATTGTTTTTGACTCCTCTGTTCTCTTCTCTTCTTTAATATATCTTCTCTTCGCAAACAGTCCTCTTGCCATTTCAGCGCCGCCTCATATTCATCAACTTCGCTTGCGTATTTCGTTTTTGCCGAGCGGGTGGACGAACGTCGTCTTCCAACTTCCTCTCTAAACTTTCTCAAAAGCTCTTTGTCAACATTGGGCGTTTTCGTTCTTGCCATTGACGGTTGGAAGGGTTTCGAACGGTGGTGGGTTAAGGGGGATAGTGTCGATTAGGGCAATGGGAGAGATGAAATAGGTTCCAATAGCGAAATGCGATGGGTTGTGTCGAATAGGGCAATGAGAGAGATGAAAAGTTTCGATGGTGGGAAGAGAGAAATGGCAATATATTGGGTCCTCTGTTCTTCAACTACCAGAGCAGTTATTCGATTTGGACAGGATTCGATAGGCCCACTTGTTTATTCGGACCCAGTTATTAACTAATTAAAAACTGGTTAAATTCGAAAGTGATGGTTTAAAATCGAAAGTGAGGGTTTAAAATCGAAAGTGAGGGGTTTAAAATCGAATGTGAGGGTTTAAAATCGAAAGTGAGGGTTTAAAATCGAAAGTGACGATTTAAAATCGAATGTAAGGGTTTAAAATCGAATGTGATGGTTTAAAATCGAAAGTGAGGGTTTAAAATCGAAAGTGACGATTTAAAATCGAAAGTAAACCTTATAAAATCGAAAGTGAGTATGTAAAATCGAAAGTGACAAGTTAAAATCGAAAGTTAAGACTTATATTCGAAAATAGAGACTTTTGGACTGCACACTGATGCATAGTCAGAAATGGGTTCCATATATACTTGCCATTGATCAATGACCTAAACATTTTACATAACAAGTTCTTCATCTACAACAATGACTTAGAGGCCACTTCGGGCTAATTACTTTACAAAATAACCTGTACAACATCTAATGACATTGCATCCATCACATTTGATACAGTACATCCATAAAAAAAGTCAAGGTTGCTATGATACCAAACTACTTCTGCCCTACACTTTTGGCCATGTTTGAATGAGATCTCAAAAGAAACATGGCAAACAGTGTGGAACATTATAGGACACACCTATGGACATAGATGAACTTCCTATTACCAAAAAGGTGGCACAACATTATGTCCAAAATACAATCTACCTGCAGCACTAAGTGGAAAGCAAGCTGCGAATCCAAGAAGCCTTGAACTCCAGTGGAATACTCTTAAATGCAGTCAGCAAATGTGGAGATGCCACAATTTTAATATGGGCATCATTTAGCTGTTTAATTGTAAGTCCTTCAACGTTCATTAGATCAAAGTAAAGATCTTCAGCTTTTGCATCCAATGCATCTTGTCGTGCCTTATTTGAGATCCGATTACCCAAGTTCTCAATGACATTGACAATGGTTTGGTCAAGTGATCCTACTGTT
This sequence comes from Mimosa bimucronata, assembly GCA_037074515.1. Classification (NCBI taxonomy): domain Eukaryota; kingdom Viridiplantae; phylum Streptophyta; class Magnoliopsida; order Fabales; family Fabaceae; genus Mimosa; species Mimosa bimucronata. The sequence goes on from CM073439.1 coordinate 45,081,063, forward strand.
TCCCTTAATACATCAGCGAACATCTCTGCATTGTTTGGCCTCTTTCGCTTCCTTGAAGTTGTTGATACATGTGATGCATTGATTGTATTTGTTGGGTTCTCCAAAGCATCTGTTGGTGGGTCAACTTCATCTTCTTCATGGTTACCGAGTTCAGCATCTCGTTCTTCTTGTTGTACCTCTTCTTCCATTCCAAGGGGGGATCTTACCCCCTCCCCCACAGCCCTATCTTTTGCCCACACAACGCTGAGGTTCTCTAAATGTGGAAATGGCTTGTTCCGGAAAGAGGTAGCCTTCTTATGAACCTAATGCACAAAAGGAATCAACTTATTTCCTAATATTCAACATTTAATATTAATGTACTGTGACAATCATTGAACATGAGACATTTACCCTTAGGTATTCGTCCCACACATCTTTTTCAGCAATTACACATTTGGTGTCCGGGTCCCATCCAAATCCGGAAGTGTTTGTTCCGTAAACCATGTCATATACAGTTTGCCATGACTGTTTCAGTGTCTTGATTCGAGATATGATGTGTGGATTTGCCTTTATTCCACAACCAGGTGCTTTTTCTTCCATCATGCTCTGAAGTGCAGTGGTAAACCCGGGCCTGAACCCATTGTCAGCCATGAACTTCTGCTCCAACCTCAGTGTGACAAGGCATTCAACCATCAACTTATCCTCATCATGAGACCACAAGTGGAACTTTTGCTTGTTACCTTCAACATCAACCTGCTCCATCTACAAAACAACGGGTGACGATAATATACTTGCTTACAAAACAGCACACTTATTCACACGTTACAAACAAACACTTCACAAACTACAAACAACATTTCATTATCAAACATGACAACAATAACAATAAAGATGTTCCAATTTATTTTATAATAAAATATCTTGTCAAACCCCTACAAACAAACTAGAAAATAAGATGTAAACTAAACAACTACATAAAGTCAATTTCCTTCAGCCCCCCTTTGTGCATTGAACATTTCATTGGCCAAATTATCTCTAAAATTATTCCAAGCATCAGATGTTTCCATAGTCATCATAGGCATGTTGTCACAAGTAGGATCAGGAGTTGGGAATGTTTCGATTTCTGCATCAATGGGATCTTGAACACTCTCCCTCCTAATTAAATTGTGTAGGAGACAACATGCTGTGATGCATCGGTTCTGAACCTTCAACGGGTAATAGGATGGACTGCGTAAGATGGCCCACCGCTTCTTCAAGATGCCAAAACACCTCTCAATGACATTTCTAGCCGCCGAATGTCGCATATTGAAGCACTCATGCGGGGTTTGGGGTTGTTGTCCTTGTCTCCACTCATTAAGGTGGTACCTTTGGCCTCTGAAAGGAGCCAAGAATCCTTGACAATTTGTGTACCCCGCATCCACAAGGTAGTAGTTTCCTGAACAACAAAACATAAACACAATTAACCATCATATAACTCATAACATAAATATATCACAATTTTACCATTACCACAGACCATGTTGCACTTTCACTCCATGTCTTCTCCTAATTGCATCTCGCAACACTCTTCCGTCAGCGGCGGACCCTTCCCAACCCGGTAACACATAAATGAACTGAGCATCTGGTGAACACACCCCCAGCACATTCGTAGTTAGCTCTCCTTTTCTATTTCGATATCGCCCTTTTAGATGTGTAGGCACATGCACACGAATGTGGGTGCCATCTAATGCACCAACACATCCCTGCAACAATAAAACCGTCTCACTAAATATGTTCACCATACTTACAACAACTACACAATTTAATATTTACCTTAAACCACTTCCACCGTTCTTCTTCACAATCTTCTCCAATGGGCTCTGGGGCTTTCAAAAGGTGTGATTGTAGTTTCAATGTTGCATTAAGAACCGCGTTAAAGTACCTGCTAATGGTTTCCCCTGACCTACCGAACTCAAATTGAATAACTCGGTTCTTCACATGATGAGACATTATGTGCAAAAACATTGCCACTTGTTCATCCACCAACATATGACTTGTAGGTTGCAATCCACCAATTGTGTCTAACATGTGACACAACTTATCGAATGTTGCCCTATACATTCTAATTTGGTTGAAGCACGTTGAGTCGTTGCTATATATCATAGCCCTCAAGTTTGCTCTCTTAGCATGAAAATCTAACCTATATGACCTCTCAGGTATGTCCCTCAATCTATATGAGGCCACTGCGACAATTGTCACTACCACCCTTCTTACTGCTAGAAGTATGGCTAGGCAAGCAACCATAATTTCATAATACATTTCATCAGATACTTCATCCATGACCTACAAAAATGTAGCCCACACCCCTTTCCTTAATCAACCATAAATAGTACACACACTACATAGACAAGGCATATGTCTGTTTTCAAAAGAAATTCCATTTTGACATTTTAAATTTCATTTCAACTTATCACTTCCCATCACAGGTCATACATTCGATTTTAATTTAGCACTTTCGAATTTAACAAGCAAGAACACCCTAAACATCCTCTGTCCTATTATCACAGGTCATACATTCGATTATAATTTATCACTTTTGAATTTAACAAACTACAGCACCCTAAACATCCTCTGTCGTATATCGTATCACAGGTCATACATTCCATTTTAATTTATCACTTCAGAATTTATTAGCAAACGAAGAACACCCATCCTCTGTCGCATATCAATCACAGAAACAATCACACAAACAAATCAGTTTTACTATATCATGTTTTGCATTTTCCATCCACTCAAAATTCATGGATGCCCAGTACATTACCCAGGATTAAAATGGAATTTCGTTACCTCTATAACCTACCTACCCTTCAGCGACTTGGATTTCTCTGCTACTGGGTTTATGCTACCACTCAGCTCCAGTTCGTCCTTCAGCGCAGGTACAAGCTCACTCTTCAGCTCTTGTCCGAATGCTGGCCAGAGCTCACTTCAGCGTGGTTTTTATTCAAATGAGGGGCATTTTGGACAAAGCACTTTCCATTAAACGCCTGAAATTGGCTTCCCACCATTTTTGGTGGGAAGCTCATTTCATGCGTTTAAAGGAAAATGAGGTCTGCGCGGGAAACGGAATTTGGGTCATTTCAGCGCGCCAAACAGCCTTGCCCGAAGGAAAGCCCTCATTTTCCATTTCCATCGGCCTATTTTCAGTCATCCAAACGGGCCCTTACTATAAAATTGGCCTTTTTCCCACCCTTGGGAGTCGTAACCTTAACACCAGATTCTCATATCTCTTGCACAGATCCTGAGAGCTTATGGTATAGTTAAAAAAGACACAGATCTCCATATAGATTGTGTGTTGGAATTAGCGAGAACAAATATTACTTTTATTTTATATGACGCACAAATTTAAGTTATAATATGACTCACCCAAATGTAACTCCAAAGTCCAAACATAATGGAATAAAGGAGACAAAATTGAGGGACAGTTTATAAAATTGAGGGACAGAGATTATAACTGTGTTTGAATTAGCTTTTTTTTAGAAGGACTTTTTTAGAAGTAAGATTGGATAAAAGTTAAATTGTGTGAAGTGATTTATGTTTGGATTTATGATAATAGATATGACTTTTTTTCAATCTGACTTTTAGAAACATGCTTGAATGATTATTTTGAAAAGCAAATTTAGATGAAAAATTACTAAAAAGGACATTATTGTTATTAAATAATACATATATAATATGCATATATTTTTATTAAATGCTTAGTTTCTATCTTATTTTAAGGAAAATAATTTGAAAAACATAATATTTTTAGCTCAAAAGAGGATATTGTGGGAGAAAATAGTTAGAGATTATTATGGTAATTTTTTGGAGATAAAAATGAAATTTTATATTATAAGAAAATATGTTATTTGAGAATTTTATGGGTCTAATAGTCTAATTTTCCTACCCACTTTATTAAATAATACTCACTTCGTTCCATAATATAAGGTCCATTTTTTTAAATGATCTTGTCCCACAATATAAGGTCCTATTTGACTTTATTTGAGTAATAAATGATTTTTTTCCCATTTTACCCATGCATTAATTTTCCCACAGATTCTCTTTCATCTTCTTTTCATAATTACCCTCTCTCTTACTCATTCATAAATAAGGGCAAAATGGTATATTTCCTACACATTTATTGTTTTTAACTAACTCTAACTAATTTTTTAGGAACCCACAATTCGGTTAAAATGACCTTATATTATGGGACGGAGGGAGTACATAACAAAAGGCGTGGGACCCATCAGAAACTAAAAGCCACAAAAAGTTAATTCTACCTTTTGGCTGTTCAGAAATCCTTTTGGCCCATACATAAGTCATATTGAAAAAAAGTTGAGACAAATATAATCAAAAGCAAATTTTTGCTTCTGACTTTTCTACCGGGCTTCTGATGACTGAAAAGCCAATCCAAACAAACATGTACTATATTTATATCTGACCTTAAGGCTTAAGCCCATTGGTGCAACTTAGAAATACTTGAAATAAAACAACGCTACGGTTCACGAGTCAATGTCAAAACTATAGCACCCGCACAGATGACTACCAAACACTACAGAAGAAACTACTATTGCTACAAAGCAAGACTATATAATATACTGGACCATTAAAACAAGCCTAAATCCCAGCTGTCTTAAAATCCAAAGGAAGATACATAGGAAGATACACGACTGTCTTGAAATCCAATGGGGTTTGATTGACTCCTGATTAATGGTTCAACAGAAGATATTCCTTCAATATGGTTAAAATAGTACAACATACACAGAACAAAATACTCATGGATTTGTTCGGAATGGGTGACGCTCATTAGGCTGACCATCTGCCTTGGGAGGTACACTACTATAGAGCAGCTCATGGATTTTGGAATACATCAGCATCTGAGATGGGTCACCGCTACTACTCTGCGAAGCACGTGAACTCTCCTGCAATTTGATCTTCTCGTAGAGATATTGCTTCTCAGCTTCGGCCTCACTTAATCGTTGTTTCAAGTAGTTGCTAGTATATTCTTCCTCTGATTTATCCGATTTGGCAAGAGCGATTCTCTGAAGCCTCTCTGCCTCTCGTTTAGCCTCATTAGCCTTAAGCTGGAACATGTCAGCCTCTGCTGTTTTAAGCCTTACAATTCTCTCCAGTTCTTCTATCTGTAATTTCTTTTTTTGCCTTTCCATCTTGAGTTCAGCTGCTTCCCTCGCCTTATCTGCTAATTCTCGGTCACAAGCATCGAGAGCCAAGCGAGCCTTCTTGAACATTTTCATCTTCTCATCAGCTACTACTTCCATTTTTCTTATAGCCTCCTGCACTACATCAGCAATTCTATGGCATGCCTCCTGTGGAGCAATCATCCTCCCACTTTCTCCATTTTCAAGGCTCTTTGGGGAGTCCACCTCAAGCTCTTCATTAAGGAAAATCATTAGTTAAGACATGGGGAAAAGTAAATGGTTAGAAAAAGCCCCTGGCCAAACTAAATGACAAAATTCCAACGTATCAACTAATAAATGAATGCCCCTGGTCAAATAAATAAATAAATAAATAATGAATAATGAATTATTTAAAAAGTTGTTAGATCATATCACTTACTGTCCATTTCTACCTACGTGTTTCTTGTATATCATGCCTCGAGCTCAACTCATTACATCCTTTCATAACATCTAGCTTTCATGCATTGTAAATACATGTTTTTGATATCAGAATGATAATCCTATTCAACATTATTATCAAACCCGATACAAAAATGCTGGGGAGAGGGGTATGTCAAGCATAAAAATGTATTCTCTTGCTACGTATAAACCGAAGCAAAGTCTATACTAAGGCAGAAATTGCAAGATTTAACAGTCTAAGGAAAGAAAGAAATCATTCTTACCTCGGAAAAAAATCAATATTGCACTGCAGGCAGCATTTGGTTCCACTATTCCACTTTTCATTTTCTCCTTCAGATCATCACATTTCCAGAACAATTTCCTCCCTCTGGGGTCTTTACTACCATGAAAGATTCTACTAACAAAATCAAGTTCCCTCATTAAGGCCTCCCCATCCCAAGATGGCGCACAATGCTGAAAAACATCTTTAACCCAACCCAACAGCTCCGAAGTCCTCTTGCATGCGTGGCACCTGAAAACCATTTCACTTGGTCCCACACCACTCTTTGCAGAAGGGTCCGTGCAAATAAGTTGTTCACGAATGGCACAATCTGTATGAGTCCAATGAGAGCATAAATCACAGCCAATCCAGCGGCACGTGTTTACTTCAAAGTCAAACTTGTTGCAGATCACACACATGCAGAGATTGCAGAAACCATTTCTGTTGGCGCATATTTCACAGGTACAGTCATCAGCAGGAAGCATGTTTTGACAAGCTATATTTCTGCATCTCTTGTACACGAAGATCTCAATGAGGGAAGTTTGTGAAAGACTGATGTTGGGATGCAAAAATGCCTGAATTCCAGTATTAATAGCAACAAGGATCTCAAGCTGCACACGATGTGCTCTAATCAATGTCTTGGCTGTTAAATCAGTTCTACTCTGAACAAGCCTCTGCAAAGTGAAGAATTCCTCCCTATGCTGTGAACCATTCCCTCCCTCAAGGATCGCTCGAAGACTGTTCTTCAGCTCCTCTAAAAACTCATCAGGTAGATGATGCATCTTTTCAGAGATCATGTCAACCCTTTCTCTACCAATGTCCTGAAGAGTGATCCTATCAGAAACACGACGGATGACAGACTGCTCAGGGAAATCATTCTCAGCCTTCCCATTATCCATCTTCTTTCCTGCAACAATAGCATCAGGGGTGGGCCAAGTTTCTCGTGAGCTAGCACTTTCAGTAGGAGATTCTCGAATATTGTCACTATTTGATCTGGGTTCCTCAGGAGAGAGACGAGGATCAGAAGAAACCAGCGATAGCGAAGTTTGCAGTCCACCACCAACACGCGATTGCTGACGTGGAGGCAGCATCTTAGAAGAAGACGAAGATTGCTGGTTGATGTTGGAGCCAGATGACACACCCATCAAAAGTTTTTCACTTTGTCAGTGACTTGACTGTGGCAGCAGTAATTATATACAATATCATCAACCACCATACATAATCATCATAATACCCTCATTGTAGCAGCAGCCATTCTCATTTCATTCATAAAGACAGAATTCAAAGCTAAATTTTAGGTAAAATTACATAAAAATACCTTCAAAATTTCAAAAACCCCATATGCAAGATTTTAACTTAGTTGGATATCAGTATTAACTAGTTGGATATAGATATTAACAACGGTAGATCAGAAATTTTGAATTTTGAAATTTATTTTTCTATTATTTCCCCTAAATTTAACCATAGATGGAGAATTCAAGCAAATAAGCAAAATAGACAATTTATATCATTTCAAAAGTAAAATCACTACATAAACCGAGCAGATCAAGAGAAAGAAGGAACCCAGAAAAAAAAGGCAGTTAATTTGCAGATAAAGTCGAAAAAGAAAGAGGAAAGGAGAAAATTTGCAGGGGAAGGAAACGGTGTACCTGGAAATGGCGAGGAAGTTTCAGAGATGAAAGGCGTTGACCGAGAAAGTGGACTATGAATCTGAGATGAAGAAGGAGCCACGAAGACAAGAGGAAGATGAAGGAAAACGCGTGAGGGAGTGAATAGTGAAGCTGTGAAATCGGAATCTGAATTTCAGAGAGTGAAATTGAGAGTATTCGAGAGGATCGAATTCGATTTTAGGGCAAAGGGAATTTCGCGATTTTAGGGAAAGCTACAGTCAGATGGTCCGTTTGAATGGACCCAAATGTTGAAAGGAAGCGAAAATCTGTGTCTCGTTGGAATTACGAGTATACCACGCTCTTCCTTATTATAAATTTACCCTAACTACTTCTCGTATATTCCTACTAAAGAGTGGAAGTTATAACATTAAATATCTCCTACTTTTAAAGCATTTTCTAACTTTACCCTTATTTAAGAATAGGTGTTAAAATAATATTTTATGCATTATACACACTCTCTCTCATCTTCCCTATTTCCAACACTCTCTTATCTTCCTTATTTCCAATATAGGGGTAAAATAGTCACAATAATATTAATTGATCTCAAAGTGGACTTATATTTAAGAACAAAAAAGTTGTGGTAGTTAGACTTTTAATAAAGAACATAGTGGTAAAAAACAAACAAATAGAAAACGCAAATGGTGTTACTATTTCTTAAATTATAAATTATAATAGTACCTATTTATTTAAATAAATTAATAATGCTAAATGAATCAGTTAAAATGACGTGATATTATCAAAAACATTATAACTAATTTCATTTATTCATACCCTAGCTCTCTTATTTGTTTACTATTGAGGAGTATTAATAGGGATAATTTAAAGAAAATATAAGAAAAAATAAAAAGATATTTATAGTTATGAATAATCTCACCTCTCCAAATTGATTCTATATTTAGGAATGGAATGAGTAATTCTTTTACAAATAAATGTTGATATACTATTAATTAAGACCTTTATGTAGCTTAGTACTCCTTATTCTGAAATACCCCATCCCAACCAACCATAATTATTTTCAGGTCAAAAACAAACCGAGTAAATAAATTCTTATTTTCCCCTAAAAAAACTTAAAATGGGAAAATCAATTTTTGATATGTTTGGTTGAGCTTATGAAAATAAGGTCTTATAGAAAAAAAATAAGAACTTATGGAGTTAATAAGTAGAAGTTGTTTAAACTGACTTATTTTTAAAAAAATAAGAACTTATGGAGGTGGGGCCTACAAACTCTGACTTATTTTTCATAGCCAATCATAAATAACCCAAACATACATCTCATTATACAATTTGACTTATGGAAAATAATACACTTATAAGTCATTTTCTTACAGCTAATCCAAATATAAATCTCATCACACAATTTAACTTATTTTCAATTTGACTTGTTTTCAGTCTAACTTATATATAAATCACTTTTCCAGAAGTCAATCCAAAATATTACATGTAAGGAGGGAAAAGAGTTTTTCTTTTTTCTTTTTTAACCAAGGGAGGGGACTAGGGAGAGAGAGTTGATGCATGATAAAAAAAAAAAGATAAAATTAAAAAATTATATTAATTTTGTCCCTAATAAATGACTCAAACTTTATTATTGGTTTATATAGAATATTGACTACTTCCAATCAAGTCGGCATTTTTTTTTTTTTTGGCCAGAATCAAGTCGGCATTTTAACCCAAAGAAAATCATTTTCTTTCATTTTCTAAAGTCTCTCTACAGTTTACATTCGGAGACTCGAGTGCAAACTTGTGAAAGGGAGTTACGGTGTCATCATTATGATCAATCACTTTCTAATAATCACTTTTATAAAATAAAAAAAAAACTTTCTAATAATCACTTTTGACCAAGTATTTTAAAAAGGACAGTTTTTTTAAACTAAATGATTAATTTGTAACGTTGATTTTCACATTGATGACGTGATTAGCCGTTAGAGCCATGCCTCATCAAGGGGGAATGGCTGATTAGGGGTGTATTTGGATTGGCTTTTTTTCATAAGAACTTTTTCAGAAGGTCTTTTTCAGAAGGTCTTTTGGAAAAAAGTTAGATTGTAGAAGTGATTTATGTTTGGATTAGTAATGTTAGAAGTGACTTTTTTTCAATCTGACTTTTAGAACATGTTTGGATGATTATTTTGAAAAGTAAGTTTAGATGAAAAATTACTAAAATGTGCATTATTGTTATTAAATAATACATATATAATATGCATATATTCTTATAGTTTATAAAGAAAAAGTGAAATTTGGGTTTTTGAAGGATTTTAAAGGCTTAGTTTCTCCCTTATTTTAAGAAAAATAATTTTAAAAAAATTATATTTTTAGCTCAAAGGAGGATATTGTGGGAGAAAATAATTAGAGATTATTATGGTAAATTTTTGGAGATAAAAAGGAAATTTTATATTACAAGAAAATATCTTATTTAAAAATTTTAGGGGTCTAATAGTCTAATTTTCCTACCCACTTTTATTAAATAACACACAATAAAAGGTGTGGGACCCATTATTCTTCCTCTTTCTCTCTCCAAGAAGTCATTTTTCAATAAGGACTTCTGATGAGAAGAGAATTCATCTTGCTTTTGGCTTTTAAGTGTGAAAAAGTCCTTTTATTGAATAAGTCCTTCTCCACCTAACATGAACACAAACAAAATATATATTAAAAAAACAGCTTATCCGACCAAGAAGTCCTTTTGGGCTAAAATAAGACATTCCAAACATGCATCTTTCCCCCGAAGGCTTATTAGATTTCAAGGAGAATGTCAGAATTGTGGTTTCAGGAGGTTCATCTCTTACTACATTATATCTTTAGTAGTGGCCAATTGATAATAAAAGACGGCGGTCAAATGTTGAACAAAAATAAAAGGACGGTGGTCAAATCATTCAATTAACTGTATAAATTAATGAATTGATAAGTTTGATGCCTTAGGCGTGGGGAGGGGGAGGGAGGGAAAATTAGCGGAAAAAAACTTTTTTTATATGAATTTATAAAAAATAGAGAAGTAGGGTTAAAAGTTTTTAATTAATATTTCTAACTATTTAGTTTTACATCTTATAATTTTTAAACTATTATATCTCCATTTCTTCAATTTTTTAAAAAATAACTCATAAAACTTTCCCTCCACTCTACTCTACTCAACTCCAAATCCATCGTACCAAACAAATTACAGTGGGTTAGCTGACCTGTGGCTGCTTCTTGATATAAAAATACTATACCAACTTTAAAATATTTAATTTAATGCATTAATTTTGTGGTTCAAAGAAAAATTTAGTGATGCATATTATAGGAGATTCTCCATTTCTTTTTTCACCAAATTTTTTAAAACAAAATGGTTTGGAACAATATGTTGGTTAAGGCTATAAGTGACCTAATCCTATAAAGAGGAGAACAAAGTTTAAACATCTAGAAGTTCACTTGTTCAAAGAATCAAAAACCCTTTACACTCTTTCACAAGCTTGAATATACTTTGAATTTGAATAGTGATTATTTATTTACGATTTTACCCCTTATTTAATTATTTAAGCCACTTGTAGAAAAAAAAAGGGTATTGCAAAACCCTCAAAATCTCTTCATTGAGGTTTATTCCCATTACCCTTCATCGCCATTTTATTTTAAAAAATTTTGATCTTTAAAGAAATAAATTTTCCAAAATTAACGCTTTAAAAGGTAAAATAATTTTTCAATACAGTTTTTTTTAAATAACAGGATTAATACCATTATTAGTCCCTAGACGTTTCCTTCATTTGGGTTTTAGTCCCTGGAGTTTGAAACTGGTGTTTTTGGTCCCTCAAATTTGCTCTATCCATGGCCGTTAGTCCCTTATGTATTAACGGTGTTAAAGTCGCTTATGTGTCACTAACAATGTTAAGTTTGTGGGGACTATATAAGGTGATGTGGCAATCAATGCTAACTTGGATCTAGAAAAAAAACAATTATTCCCCAGAAAGCCATGCCTAGGTCGACGCTGCCGCCGCATCTCCACCAATAAGATGAACCACCAAGATCAGATAACCCTCAAGAACCCTGAGCTTCCCATTACGGAAAAACCCCATAATGATCCTAATCCTGAAATCGATGACCCTGAATTCGCTGATGAAACCCCAAGTCCAGTCGAATAAGCTTAAAACCAAGAAGGCGTTATTGGAATTCCAATGCAAGGTCGAAGATTCCATTCTGGGTAACTGCTTATTAGGCGAATTAGATCAGAAAGTCTCACCTAGAGAAAAAGTTATTGTCGCAAAAGAATTGAGAGAAATTTCTCTCTGGGGTATTCCATTGTTGCCCAGTAAGGCATATGAGGGTACTGATTCGATTTTGTTCAAATTCTTGAAGGCCAAAGATTTTTACGTTTCTAATGCCGATGAGATGCTACAGAAAACAATGATATGGCGAAAGGGAAACAACATTGACATAATCCTTGACTAGGATTTGAATTCTGAGTATTAGTTTTTTTTTTTATGAAATTGTAACCTGACTTTGAAAATTATGTTTCTTTGGGTATATATATGCAGATAGTAGTGAATGCTCCAATTTGGTTCTACACCTCCCATTTGCTATTCTCACGGTTCACGGTTTTGGAATTAGAAGGTTGGATTGTGGAAAGAACAATGGTCTTCTTCAACAAGCAGAGGAAGTGAGGGGGAGCTGGTTCATCTTCTTAGTGGAGATGCGGCGGCACCGTCGACCTAAGCATGGCTTTATGGGGAATAATTGTTTTTTCTTTTTTCTTTTAGATCCAAGTCAGCATTGATTGCCACATCACCTTATCTAGTCACCACAAACTTAACGGTGTTAGTGACACATAAGCGACTTTAACACTGCTAATACATGAAGGACTAAAGGCCATGGATGGAGCAAACTTGAGAGACCAAAAACACCCGTTTCAAACCCTAGGGACTAAAACCCAGATGAAGGAAAAGTCTGGGGACCAATAATGGTATTAGCCCTAAATAAAATGACCTGACTTTATTTCAATGGAAGGTAATAGACAGAACATCAGAGAGTTCCGAGCTAAATGTGGAAAGGGCAAAGGAGGGGCACGTGACCATGAGAGGACCACGTGCTGATAATCCCACACAAATGAGAAAGAAGGTCATTCTCACACCACTTGTCTTCACAAATCCCTATCCAACAAAACCAATAATGCTCCTTTGCGGTTATTTTCGGGGCAAAAATGGACCTTATCACTTATATGATCAATCTCTAGATAATCTTTTATGATAATTTTTGTAAAAAAAAAAAGACAAACGTTTACATGAAATGATTAATTTGTAATGTTGATTTTCATATTGATGATTTGATTAACAATTAGCGCAATGGCTCATCAAGGGGGAATGGCTTATTAGACTTCAAGTATGGCAGAATTATGATTTCAGAAGGTTCATTGCTTACACTGTTTCTTTAGACATCGTCAATTGATCATGAAAGACGTGGTCAAATGTTGAACCCAAAAAAGGACGGTGGTCAAATCATTCATTAACCACATAAATTAATGAATTGAGAAGTTTGATCCACTTAGAGTGGGTTAGCTGGCCTGTGGCTGCTAGGGGTATTCATGGGACAGGACGGGAACGAGACGACCACATCCCGTTCCGTCCCGTCAAAAGGCATACGAGATGGATTTCTCGTCCCATGTCTCTTCCCATCCCGTAGTTATCTTGTCCCATTCGGGACGGGACGGGACGGGATGAGAATTTTCCGTTTGTTTTTTTTTGTAAATAAAAATAAAATGCCATTTTCACATGAAAAATATGAGTCCAGTATTGTACCAAAAAATTTGACCACACGCTTTTACAAAATACTATTATTCTAACAATTTTTTTGTCTTGACAACATAATAAACCACAATCAAATTCAACATATAATAAAAAAACACATCTAAATTAAGTCTAAAAGAAACTTTCATATTAATACATAAATTTTAAATTAAAAACATGTCTTCAAGATTTTAATAAGATCCACATTCCACATGAGGCTTTGTTGTCCACACATTCCTAATTCCTCTCATTCCCTTGCCACAAATATGATGCAAAAAAAAATACATGTTATTATTTACATGTAAGGCGTGATAATTTGAATGTACAGAGAACAAGTATTTTGATGTAAATGAAGCTCGGCTATGTAATATGGACACACAAGTTTTTTGGGCTATATACATTCCGGAATTAGCTTTTGGTGAGGGTACTGATGTAAACAAAAAAAAAATTGTTGTGCTACACTCGTAAGTATGGACATGCTGGGTTATGTAAAATTTACAAATACATATATATATAATACTAACGGTACGGGACAGGAATGGGACGACCCCATCCCGTCCCGCAACCAAAAAGTTGTCCTATCCTGTTTTGTCCTGTCCCAAAACAAGCGGGATCGGGACAGGATGAGCGGGACGGGAAATTTTTGAACACCCCTAGTGGCTGCTTCTTGATTGAAAGAATATTTATACCAAATTTAAAATATTTAATTTAATTCATTAATTTTGTGATCTGAAGAAAGATTTAGCAATCCATATCATACCAGATTTTCCACTTCTTTTTTCACTAAATTTTTTAAAACACTTCCAACATCCTCAACCTTAAGGGGGAGAACATAAATTTAAAAAACAAAAGCCCTTTACACTCTTTTGAGGCTTGCATATCATTTGAATAGTAGTATTTAGGGTTAAGACAACTTTTAGTCCTTAAACTTTCGATCAATTTTGGTTTTAGTCCCTGAAATTTAAAATTGGTGGTTTTATTCCTTGAACTTTCGGTCAATTTTGGTTTTGGTCCCTAAACTTTAAAATCGATGGTTTTGGTCCTTGAACTTTCGGTCAATTTCGGTCTTGGTCTCTAAACTTTCAGTCAATTTTAGTTTTGGTCCCTAGACTTTAAAAAATACTTGAAAAATCAGGGACCAACGATTATAAATAGCACAAAGTTCAAGGATCAAAACCACAAATTTAAAGTTCAAGGACCAAGTCCAAAATTGACCAAAAGTTCAATGACCAAAACCACCAAATTTAAAGTTTAGGACTAAAACCAAAATTGAGTGAAGTTCAGGGACCAAAAGTTGTATTAACCCTAGTATTTATTTACTATTTTACCCCCTATTTAATTACTTGAGCGACTTCTAGGGAAAACCATAATGCAAAATGGCTCAAAACCTCTATGTTAGGATCTCTATCCATTACCCTCCAACAAATGTGACATGCCTGAAGCATGAGAAATCAATCAATTCTAAATGTAAATACTTCGGATAAATAAGAACTTATAATTAAGATGATCATATTGAGGAGGCAGACACTCTAGAAGAGTGATAAGACATAACTAATTGAGAAACTTCAAAGGAGGTACAGGTAGGTACCTGAAAATTAACAAAGAGATCTCAATAAGTTATGTCACAACAAGGAAAATAGAATCGAAAAGAATAAAGTTGTCGACAACAATTTTGATAATAATATCACATGATTAAATGAGGATCTTATACTGATATATGTCATAAGAAGTAGACATAAAGATGATTGCGTAAGATACAATGCAAATGCTATTATGCTTTCAATATATGAGCTATTATGCTTTCAATACATGAACATTATAGACCTGCAGTCCAAGTACTTGAAATATAAAATTATAAATATTTATGTAAAATATATTTATTCACAAAGGCAATAAAGATTATGATAAGGCGTATTATTTTTGTGGTGGATGCAATTGTAAGTTGGTAAGTTAGTAAGTATTGGTTTAATTGACTGTTAATTATTCCTTTTGGACCGGTCCTTGTTCAATGAACTTTATCATTTGATAATTATCCTTGAACGATTAAATTCCGAGTTTGAATATGAACATTATATGAGTTGTTGAGATCTTATAAGGATTAATGCTTATGGATATTGTTTGAATTATTATTATAGAATATTTGTTATTGGAAATTTATGAGTTGATTTATTTAAATGATGGGCTGAGATTTAATTATCCATGTTAGTCTTTTACCCTGTTTAGAAGAATTCTTTTCTAACATGGATAATTTGCTTAAAGTATGTTAAATCTTTTCTAACCATGATAGACATTCTTTAGTAGTGAAATTCTTTTCTATCATGGTTAGACTATAAATTGTAATTTATTTAAAACTATGAAAAATCATTTTCTAACTATGTTAGTGGTTTTACTAAGTTAAATTCTTTTCTAACATAGTTAGTCAATAAATAATTTTGTAATTGTTAAATGGTAATTTAAAATGTATTAAAAAGTATAATTAGGTAATGAATGTTACATATTCTTTTTCCTTCACTGGGTTTTTGTCCCATTGGGTTTTTTTTAGTAAGGTTTTAATGAGGCACAATAATATTTGTTTATAGACATCTAAGGGAGAGTGTTATGAATATTGGTGTTACATGAGTGGGTGTCCATAATTCCAAACTCTTAGGATTCTTTTTCCTATAACCTCTCAATGAATGGCTTGTGGGAGTTTCTTATGATTATTGCCATCAAAGCAATCTTTACTCTTTTGTAACCATAACTATAAACTTCAATGTGTGGAGACCTATAAATAGAGGCAAAGCATAAGGCATTGGTACCAAGAATAATAAGTGAATGAGAAATGCTTCCTTCCTTCCTTTTCTTATGTCTTGTCCTATTATCTCATATTCTCTCAATATTTCTTCTTTCCTCTTATTTTTATAACAGATTCATTGTGAAAACAAATTTTCCAAAATCATCGCTTTCTATTTTAAAGGAAAAATTGTTCTTCCACACAGTTGTTACAGTTGTTTTAATAAAACAACATAATGTTACCTTAATTGAGGGTAATGGACAAAAGAAACTTGAATAGAGAGATTCTGAGAGATTCTCCCACCCAGTTTTTAGGCCTTCAGTCATGTAGGGTCGATCCATTAAACCCAACTTCCTTAAAATGATTCTAAAATCAAAACCCGACCGTCCACTTAAACTACCTTTAAAGCTTGAATTACCGACCTAACTCTAAAGTGGAATGTAAAAAGGTCAAAAGAGGGGAGAACCACGTGGCAATAATCCCACACAAATGAGAAAGTATGTCATTCTCACAACACTTGTCTTCACAAATCCCATCCAACGAAAACAATATTTCATCATCGCACTACCGTTTTTCCATCTTCTTTGTCAGCCCCATCACAATTCACCTTTCTCTTTTTCTTCCATCCATGGTGGCATCCTTCGTTATTTCCCCCATCCTCAGTGTCATTTCCCTTTACTTATTCCCCTCGGTCTCATCGACCACGTTTCCCTGAAATCTCACACAACAAAACCCCCCACGCAAACAAAACCCACATTCAGATTCTCACCCACACACACACTCTTCTCAAAAAACCCATCTCAATTTTACAAATAAAGAAGAATCCCAACGCGAAATGTTGAAGCTTTCTTGTAATGGAACAGATCCCATTCAAGCTTTAGCTCAATGTAGATTCAATAATGCTCCTCCCAGAGGAACAACGTCGTTTTTCCCTCGTCGGAGGAAAGACGTCGTTTTATGCTCTCGCGAGGGAAGGACGGCGCCGGTTCTGGCGGTTGTTTCGGGCCGGGGAGGTGTTGGGGTTGATGGGGCTGTGACCCGGGTTGAACCCGGTTCGGGAACTTTGGCGGACCGGTTGAGGCTTGGGAGCTTGACGGAGGATGGGTTGTCTTATAAGGAGAAGTTCATTGTAAGGAGTTATGAAGTTGGGATTAATAAGACTGCCACAGTTGAAACCATTGCTAATCTCTTGCAGGTTCAATATTATATCTCTACTTTATCCTTCTTTTGCAATGTATTACTCCATCCATATATTTTTTTTTTTTGTATTACTAGATTATATATGTTAGTTTATAAGTCAAATAACTATAACTAGGTAAGAGAAAAAAAAATTAAGGTAAGATCAATTTATATGTAACTTATTTAACTTTCCTAGTATTTTCCAAAAAAGTGAGCTAGTGAACTAGGTGTATAATCTTTCGTTGGTTTGCTGGAATGTAGTGTGATGGACAGGTTGTTCCTATTTTGTGATTTTTGTCCATTACATTGTGTGAACTTTGTATCACTTATGTGTATCTTCGAATTAGACTGGAAGCCTTTCAAAAGTTCAATGTCAATTTTTGATTTTTCTGGCATTTCTTGTCTTGAGTTTTTTTATGCGAATTTTTCTAAAACTGGAGTTTGGAGTGGAGATTTTGGGCATTTGATATTCTTCTTCCCTGCTCTAGTTGCATTGCATTTCTATTCTTCTTCCCTGCTCTAGTTGCATTGCATTTCTATTCTTCTTCCCTGCTCTAGTTGCATTGCATTTGTGAACAATTTAATGACAGAGTTGGGCAAGTGTAGAGGATAAGGTTTTGGAATGTTGTTGAGATAGTCTGTTCCTTGTTGGTTTATGTTGAGTTGTTTAGGAACTGAATTTGTCTGATAGCAGATGACATTTTGTTTGTTTTCTAACATTGACTTTGTGATTATAGGAGGTTGGATGTAATCATGCTCAGAGTGTTGGATATTCAACTGATGGTTTTGCTACGACCCCTACCATGAGGAAATTGCGTCTAATTTGGGTGACTGCTCGCATGCACATTGAAATCTACAAATACCCTGCTTGGTGGGTTTTTCTCTTAACTAGATTGGTTTATGTAGAAACTTGGCGGAAAAAAATATTTGACTTGAAAATTCCAACAGGAGTGATGTAGTTGAAATAGAGACTTGGTGTCAAGGGGAAGGACGAGTTGGAACAAGACGTGATTTTATACTCAAGGACTATGCTACCAATCAAATGATTGGAAGAGCAACCAGGTGAGAATTTTTCATTGTTGTGAAATTTTTCCTAACCATTGATTGGCTGATCAATTATATGCTCTTATAGTCTGGTTTCCATTGGGGCTCTTTCGATGCGCACTGCGTGAGGATAAAGTGAAACCCCTGAGGATTGATAGAATTTGTTTACTGGGAAATTTCAAAAAGTAATATATGACTTTTTGAGCCACTTGTTTCGGTTTTGGAAGACAGATAATCCTTCCCTTGTTTTCTCTAATTTTGTGTCACCCATTTCCTCAATGGAGCTCATAAACCCACATGCTGATTTTTTTTTTCCGGTGCTATTTATGCATTAGCATAGCTTACTGTTTCTAGACATGCAATGCTCATTGATATGCACTGTGAAGTTGTGGAACATCCCTGTTACTGAAAATCCTTCTTTCTGGAATGACAAGTTTCGGTAATATATGCCTGATCCATTGATTCCTCACTATTTGTCTGCCATGAAATAGAATAATGGTTGGAGCCAAATTTCCAATATACATTGTTTTGGGGGAATCTTTTAGTTGCTATTGAACTCATAGCTAAATCATCCAGCTAAACTACTGGGCTGTATTTAAGTTGTTTCCTACAAATAGAAAAGTTTGAAATTAATTTTTGTTGAGGAACTTGAGGACTTTTGAGGGATTTGAAGTGATGAATTTAATCCTTCTTATTGGAACTTCTATTCTTTGCCTTGAATCATGCATGCTGTACTTTCTGTCTTTCCAACAGTGTATATTACGGACCCCCTCTGTTCCTATTTATAAGATAGGATTAACTGGATTATGTTGTTAAAAATGTTAGTTAAAATTAGTTAAGTGCAGTAAATATGTAAAAATGAGTTTTGCTTTCCAAAAATCCCCTCATTTATGAGGAAGAGAGAGAATATGTAGTAGAGAGAAAATTTGTGGTGGAGAGAGTAATAAATGCAACAGTGGTATAGGTAATTTTTGATATTAAATAAGGGTAAAATGGGACGTTCACAAAAAGCTTTTCAAACATCATCTAATCCTATCTTATAAAAGGGAACATGGTATATCTACTAATTCTATCTTATAAATAGGAATGTAGGGAGTACTTTACTCCATGCCTTAAGGTTTAACTGAGTTCTTTGAATTTTGAATGTTAATTTGAAGTCTTGAACTTTCTTATATTTGTCTTGGAAAGTACAACTTTAGTAAATCTATCCGATATTTGTGGCTAGTGAGATCCAGGTTACTAGGACGTCGGAATTTTTATGAATATTGGAAGCCTCTGTTGTATAATGGTGGTGAGAAATAGGGGAGAGAAGGAGGAGGAAGAAGCAGAGAGATATGAGAGAAAGAGAAAGAGAAACTGAATTTTTCATTAACTGCAGGCACACACCACAATCCTTTCCATATACTCCCTTTTATAGCCGCTGCCCCTCCAATGGCTATAACTCTACTAACTAAAATTATGTTGCATGCGCACATCACTTAACAATTTAAAAGTCACACCAAAGCCTCATGAATAATAATATCCATCCATATAATCTAAAGTTGAAAGGAAACTATCAATGATGCAATTTGAGAAAATTTAACAAAGAATTCCTAGCTGCGGTCAACGTGAAATGTTGGCCTGGAGAATTGATGCTTCTCTAGATAATGATGTCATGCATGCAACTGTCCAAAACAGTTTTTTTTGCTTCAGATGCTTCCATAAATCTGACAATCTGCATTTATTCCTTCAGCAAGTGGGTAATGATGAATCAAGACACTAGACGACTCCAAAAAGTCTCTGATGATGTCCGTGAGGAGTATCTGGTTTTCTGTCCACGAGACCCAAGGTATGTTGCTTTTCTACCTTATTTAAGATCATCCTAGTTGATAATATGTTGCTCAATATAGACCTAGAATTTTGGTGAACATAAAGGGAAGGGTGCGGTGGTACCAGCTGGTATCAGTGTGAAAGGGTTCGAATTTCTTGAGTGTCTATGATCATGAGTAGCGTATTAGAAGTAGTTTGGCTGAAGCATCTTGGTCCTTAGTTGCTCTCATTTTTCTTATTTTTGTTTTGCGGTTTTAGGTTATCATTTCCTGAGGAGAATAACAATAGCTTGAAGAAAATTCCAAAACTGGAAGATCCTGCTCAGAATTACAGACTAGGACTTGTGGTATATAATCATTTCCCCCTTTTTATTAAATTTTCCCTGCATAACTTGTAATTTGCTGCATCCTTAAGGTTCTATCTTATATCTTTTCTGATCTTGTTATGATTGTAGTACTTTATCTTATGAGAATATCCTCTTGCTCTTTCTTGTATATTTCTTCTTTTGATATAATTTCTTTTATTATGAAAGAAAATATCAAGTTATTGGCTCTCACACTAAAATCTCAATTACTGCAGCCTCGAAGAGCAGATCTAGACATGAATCAGCATGTTAACAATGTCACCTATATTGGATGGCTGCTTGAGGTATCTAGAAAATGTCTACATCTGTTTCGATCCTTGAGAGCATTATATATATACATGATCTATCCATGCATGTGCATATTGTTCTTTACCTAAAAACCACTTGCCACACTCTAAGTGACGTAGCTTGGTGTTTTAATCCTTATCATTCATGTCAGATCCAATGGTCAAGATTTGCTCCTGATGCTATGTGCTTTATGACTTTCTTGTATAAAAGCTTCTGTTAGTTATTGTAACTGCTTCAAACTCTGATGAAGAGTAGATTTAACAGAATTACTTTGAATTTTGCTGAAGCCACAAGTAATTGTTCTATATTTTCAATGTACCCATAAACCACACCAAAGGGGGCGTGGTGGGGAAGTAGCATGCATAAAATCAGCTAAACTAAAAGAGACATGCTAAAATTTCTCTATTTTTATGTGAGGTTTTTGTAAGTCTTAAAAATTGGTATATGTAATTTTTAACAAACTTCATAACATGTTTGCAATTTCTGTTTTAAGGTAGATTTTATAGATTTTGAAACTATGCAAAGTATGTTTATATAATATCAGTACAATTCAAAGGAGGTCTGTATAATTTATTCTACTACTACTTTTTATGGCAGTACGTTTTTATCCATTTCTTATATGCCATGTGCCATGTGCCTATGTAATAGACTGCAGCCTGATTCTACTACTACCTTTCATGTTGGTACCATGAACTGACAAAAAGTTTTATGGCAGAGCATGCCTCAGGAGATTATCGACAACTATGAGCTGCAGAGTATAACATTGGATTATAGACGCGAGTGCCAGCAAGATGATGTAGTTGACTCCCTCACCAGCTTGGAAGTGGTGGAGGGAGCAGAGGCAGTTGCTGAACTCCATGGTACAAATGGATCCGCCACGACAAAGGAAGATGAACAAGAATGCCAGCAGTTTCTACATTTACTTAGGTTGTCTGGTGATGGACTGGAAATCAACAGAGGACGAACAGAATGGAGAAGGAAGGCTTCAAGATGATGCATGTATTGTCTGCCTCCTACCTTTGCTTGAGCTTGATTCTATATATGTTTCTTTCATTTCTTTTTGGTGGTTCTGTTTGCAATCGGGTCATCTTCTCTTCAGCATTAAAGATTCTGCTTAGAATTCACAAACTTTTTCTACGGCTGTATAATTATAATTTTACACGTTTGGTGTCAATCTTGTCAGCATCATTGCAATAGGGTGAGTATTTTTTGCTTGCTTTCTCAAGAGATCAGTGTTTTAGTTCTGATTAGCTAGGAGGTTGTGGAATTTATTATTGTAATGGAGGAGATTTTAATAAACACGTAAAGATTAAATCCAGGCAACCAAGTTTTACTGCACATTCTGATTGAAAATAACTTCTATTGCGGATTGAAATGATAGGAAAATTTCTATTGATTATCTTTGTTAAAGTGAGTTATGTGGTTTCATATGAAATACGTCCCATTGTTTGGCAACCGTATTGTTGATAACTTAAAAATATAGTGATTTCTCACTCATTACTTGTTTAGAGTGACTTTTTGTATTTCATGTTGATATTAACAAGTGCACTATACAAGTTGGTGATATTCTATAAACTTGTCATGAATTCCACGAACATTAATGCTGTGCTTTAATCTAGTAATTATGAAAACATGCTTTAATATTAAGTTATTTAATGAATTAATTAATAGATTTCATTGATATCCAACTGATTTTTATACGATTAATAAGAATAATTATGGTTGTAATAACATTAGTGTCATAATTAGAGAAACTACAAAATATGATAGGGTGAACTGTGTGTGATTTTCAGACCAAAAAAAAAAAAAAGCTGTGTGTGATCAAGCGGTCAATGGCAATACTCTAAGTAACATGCCTCATTGTAAATGCTATGGGCCTATGTTGTTCAGGATATGAGAGACATTCTACTTACAATTTATAAATAATGGTGTAAACACAACATATGATGATAAAATATCAATGAAAAGGAAAAAAAATTAATAAGTTGACGTTGAATACTTATACTATCACGGCAAGCAGCCTTATGCTAGGTGAAATCAATTACACGGATTGCAGCAACCAAATTTTTGAATAAATCATTAATCAAGATAGCTTAATGACCTAATTAATTTTTCCCTTATGTTTTCGTCTACCCTTTTTAGAAGATTTTAGGGAAAATACATCTGTTGGTACCTATACTTTTTATTCAATTTTGATTTTGGTACTTGTGTGTATTTTTATCCTAATTAAATGTTTTAATTTTATTTTGTTAGCACCATTAACTTCTATCTAAGAGTTACCAATACTAATATAACAAAGTTAGAAGGGCAAATAGTGGTAATTGAGGAAAAGTAATGATTTTATTAGGAGATAAAAACATATAGGTACTAAAATCAAAATTTAATAAAAGTATAGATACCTAAAAATATGTTTTCCCAAGATTTTAAACAGTTTGATCTATTTTTCTTACCGGCCCATCAATTGGCCTTTCTGTATGTGCTTAAACTATGTCATTATGTTTTCAATTTATGCCACTCCAATTCTTTCCCATGACGAATCTTGTATCTTTTTGTAATACCACATTTACATATTAACATTCTTATCTCAATTATCCTACTTTAGGCTCCCACTATTCCTTCACTAAGTTGAGTGGTTTAAATGGATAAATGCTGTAAGAGCTATTTGTGAGGGAAAAGTGTTTTATGAAATATCATAATACACCAAATTCAAATCCCAAAACATATTTAAGCCATACAACAATTACAAAGAAAGTTTATGCTAACTCATCCAATTCAATGGGCACAGTTTAACGGTTCAATTGCACAACTACCAATTCCTTCCAAATGGGTACAAGTTAAGGTACCCCAATTCAATACGCCAATTACCATATTAACTAAACTGCACACATTCCTTATCTGAAGAAAGGGACATGTTAACTAGAAATGTAGAATGCTCATTATTATTCACAAGTTGATGAATTTTGTCAAGCACTACAAAGCAGTGCTTTAATCTTGCTTCTTTTCTTTCTGCTTATTTGGGATATTAGTCTTGCCACCTAATTCATGGCCCATCAAATTTATAACCGTAATCAAATACCATACTAAATAGAGAAATGTAATTAGGTAATTTCACTTAATTCAAGATAAACTAGGCAACGGTGTCGCAGAAAAAATGACATAAAAAGCAAGAGTATGCTGGATTGGAATTCAATTCTTTATGGTATACCGTTTCTTTTGGTTCTATCCTGTTTTTACGAAATGTAATTACTTACAGTTTCCAGAGAATTCTTAATTAGAAAAGTTAATAACAAATTAAAAATACACACACACACACACAATAGTGGCTTATACTGAGGTTCGGAGTGCATTAAAGGGTTTTTGTCTTTCCTAACAATCACATTTCCCAGAATTTGGACGAGTGTTATCTTTCTTATGGGGAGAGTTCATTACAATAAACTAAACCATCAATTTATTGGTATGTCTAGAAGAAATTCTTCGTCCATAATATAAGTCATTTGGTAGTTCATTAATAAACTTTAATTTCCAAATATTGCTCCTAGTCAGAATGCTCATTTAGTGTTTCTATGTATTCTTAAATATACACAAAGTTAAATGTTTTATTTTCACATAAAGGTTATGAACCATCCAATTTTCATAGGTTGATAAAGTTAATGAATCATCCATTTTTCATAGGTTTTTTATGAGTAGTTAGAAGTTAGATCTTAGAAGTGACTTGTAATATCAATGGGAAAGAATAAACACATTTATATATAATAAATTCGACCTAAATTTAATTCTTCTCAGCAATCAAATCCTTCACGGAAAGGCAAATTTAATTACATTTCCTCATATCATATCAGGTAAAACCAGAAGGTAATGAGAAGGTCCCATCACTCTCACTTGAAGTTCTATAAATTAGGGTTATTCACACACAATTCCTTGCATGCAAAACCGAGAGAGAGAGAGAGAGAGAGAGAGAGAGAGAGAGAGATAATAATTAAAGAAAAATCTTCACAAAAACGTTGTTCCATGGCCAAACTCACTTGTGCCTTGTTGGCTTTGGCTCTCATAGCCTCACCATTTCTGAATGCCATGGAAGCTTATGCTGCAGGAAGAAACATCCCCGGTGGCACCGGTGACAATGATAAGCTGTACGGATCCTCAAAGTGGTTCTGGTGGGGTGGAATTGGACCTTGGGGATTAGGTCTACTTCATCCATGGTTGTTTGGTCCTGGTCCCTTTTGGTGGCTCAAAGATGGCAAAACCACAAACCCTAACAATTATAACCCTAAAGCTTCTTCTGATCATAATCATGAAATTACCTCTGAGGTTACCAACTTTGCTCCTACTTCTCATTCTCCATGATATATAGTATACTTTATTATCAAGTGGAACGCATGAAGTTAAGGCTTATTTTGTGTACGTGTGTGCTTGTGAGTACGTGAAAGAAAAGTGTGTGTGCCTCGTTGTGATATTTAGGGTTTGCATGCGTGTGCCCTAATATCTTAAATAATTTGCATGCATTATATTAATTTGGCTTGAATATTATTGTTTGTGCCCTATGTAGCTAATTATTGGGTACGAGTGATGTTACACATACATTAGTGAGCCTGCTGATGGCTATGTGATTTTCTGCTGCTTTTATTTGAATAAACATTCTTATGAGAATTTCATTTGTGTCGAGTCTATTTATGAATACACAAACATATTGTTGAAGCCCTGCCCTGCCCTGCCCTCTCTCTCTCTCTCTCTCTCTCTCTCTCTCTCTCTCTCTCTCTCTCTCTCTCTCTCTCTCTCTCTCTCTCTCTCTCTCTCTCTCTCTCTCTCTCTCTCTCTCTCTCTCTATATATATATATATATATATTTTGTTGTCTACAAATAATAGAGAAAAGAAAGCTTCTCTCTAGAATTGTTATATTCACATCAGACTATCTGTGTCTGCCGTAACTCGTTCAATTTGTCTCCTCCTGAACGTGATCCTCTAAATTCAAAGCAAACGATAAAGAAAGAAGGTTTGTATCTCATCTAAGAAAATATTTTGCTCTCAACTAATCACTCCTCTCTATACCTGAGACTCAGTTTATAATCTGAAAGAAACTTCTTTGGTAATTATAACAACATTATATTACATACACACCATTAGTAATTGACTGTGTAGTTATTAAAAACAATTGACTGTGCATTATGTTTTAGGCCGGACCAAAATATATGGTAATTGGTAAGTCGAGCTACTCTTTACCTTAAATCTTTTTATTTTTTGAAGGCTTTAGCACCCTGGCTCCATTTGCTGTATGTCCGAATTTCTTCAATTTATGTGCTAAAATTATAGTTTAACAACTAAAGACCAACAAAAAGAGATGCCGACTTTAAAAGAAAATAAAGAGAATCCAAAAATTGTTTTTGGAATGACCAAAAGAGATGCCGATTTAATAACTATAAGACTGTAAAAAAAAAAAAAAAAAGAATAACCGGATTAATTAGTCAAAAACTTTGACTTTGAATTCATGATTAACTGAGAGCCTTTATCTAAACAAATCTTCCGCAGTCCTATTACACACACGTGTCGCCTTCCTCCTTACCTTGCAGTGTAAATTACACTACAAATTAGATTTTATATTAGGAACATGAGGTAGGTAGTACAATTTTATTTTTTTTTTGGTTATGACTCACACATCTATGATGCTCCGTATAGAAGGTTCATATTGACCTTAAAAAAAAGCTTTGACAGGTGTTTGATGCTAGTTAGCTCCAAAACCTAACACACAATTTCATCAGATTTTTACTTAGATCTTGATAGTTCTTTTGGGTTCAATTTGTTGCTATGGTATTTGGGAATGCATCCTAGAGTTGAGGTACTTATTTTTTCACGTATTATGTTATAAAATGTTATAGCCAACATTTGTATCATTTAGAAGAATCCGTTTGAGTTGGCCAAAAGAAGAAGAAGAAGAAGAAGAATCCGTTTGAACTTCAAACCATTGATTTAAGTTAAACTCAAAACTTTGCTTAAAATTTTTATATATAAAAATGTCGTTATAGTTTATGGTTTTGTATTAAGTTATAGTTTCACCTCATTTTGTCTTTATAGTTTATGGTTTTTTTTATCAAGTTATAGTTTCCCCTCATTTTCTGAAGTTTCTCAAGCAATTAATAAAAAAACTATAGGAACATATTTAAAATTAAGTATATCAATAAAGATATGATAAAATGAAAAAAAAAAATACAAGGATAAGATAAAAATCAGTAAAATTATAAGGACTTGATAGAGCTACAAAAACTTGATTAAAAATCAAATAAAACACTTGAAGATCAATATTTTCTATATATTTCCCTTTCTGATTACACCCTTTATCTTTTTTATTTTATGAATGTAAATAAAGTGAGAATCCAAATACCATTTCACCTGCCAAATTCAAGCAAACGGACTGAACTAGCAAGGCTACACAGTTTGAGAGATAGAAAGCTATATATCTTCTATATTGGCAACATAGACAAGAAATCCTACACTACAGGTCTTCAATCCTAATTCACAAAAGATTTGATGAGCAGAATAACAAAGTGCACCATAAAAAAAACTGAGCTAAGGACATTTTGGAAGCAACTCCATAATGTATTAACACAGTACTACATTCACATCTACATCTACCGAAGTATGATTATGATATGTGGGTCAAGGAACATTTTATTAACTGCACAGCCATCATTATATCTTCCATATTTCCTTCATATCAATGCACAAACCCTGTCGTATGGCAGTTCACATTTAGTCACCCAAAGATAATTGAAAAATAAAACCAAAATATGATGTAAAGAAAAAATTTCTCAGACATACTCTGATTACTCTTATGAAATGTAAACTTATAATCCTATCTAAATATGTATTTCTAGGACTTCTGTTCCAGTGTTATATATATTTGTGCTTTTTTTTTTTTTTACATTGCCACGGCTAATTATTTTGCGTAGAAAACCATAGATTTCATCACGGCGCCTGTTAACATATGTTTAACACTCAAAACTATGATTAAAAGTATATATGATTAACTATCATCATCTAATTATTGGTTAATTTTAAGAATCTAAGAATCGTTTGTGGATGGTTCTCTCTGATAATTATGTGATTTTATGAATTATTATTTTGTCAATCTTTTAACGTAATTTGGGAAAGATCTTGTATATACGGGGAACCAAATTGAGAAACATCCCCTCTGAAAGAAATAAGATCAAGATTGTAACCAAAAGAGAAGAAAAAGGGGGGCGGGGGGATCGAGACATTCTAGCAACCAAATTGAGGAATACAATACCCGTAAATGAACAAAATGAGCTTTAATCTTGGGTGTATCTGTTTCCTATTTTTTCTGGTTTTAAGGGAATAGTATAATTTTGCAAAAACAAAGAGAAGGACCAAGTGTGAAATTGAACTACTCGAGTCACAATCTAAAAGTTCAGAAACCTTCAAAGTCTTCTTTCAAATAGACTCATCGTTTGAGGCAACGAATTAGCTAACAAGAAATTCAGATTCAGAAATGAGGAAGTCAAGACACAGATTGAAGAGTACAATAGTACATATCTTGACTAAGCGCCCTATAAAAAATCAGCCTTCAATGGCATCATGAATATCACATTACATATTCCATTTCTATATTACTGAAAACTTACAAAACTGAATTCATATAAATTTACAATGATATTTCATCACTTGTGCTGAAAGTCAGCAGGCAGTAGCAGCATTATTCAAATCTACCACTTGTTACGCCTAGAAAGTCAGAAAACAAGGAAACACTTCAAGTGATTTATGTAATCAGTGGTTCTGGCCATACCTTCAACTAGTTGCTGGCAGAAACACCCTTCTAAGCTCTTTCACAGTAACCTTTTTCCTGCAGGTGGGGCATTTACTTTGCACTTTCATTGCAGACCTAATGCAATTGTTGCAAAAAATATGACCACACCTTGTTGACATTTCTTCAACTAATGGGCCCATACATATTGGGCAGTTAAAGGCAGGAGTCACTGGAGGTTCAGGTGGCATTCTTGTGCTTTCCGTCTGTTAATGAAATATTCAAATCAGCAATTCGAGATTTGAAAACCATTTTCCATTCAGCTACTGAATATACTTGAGAAATTTCTCTCAACCATTCAAAATTATATTAAAAACTATCATTGAGCAAGGTTATCAAATCGGGATACGAATCGTGAATCGAAAATCCTATTTTTGGAATCGTGAATCGAATCGTATCGTGTATCGTAAGATTCATGATTGGTTATTAAGGATGATATAACTGTAATTTTTCAATAAAAAAACATAAAAAAATTGTAGATGTCAGCATTTTAATGGCAAATAACACTTTATATTTTATAAAACTAGTATTTAAAGAGCAAACATCATAGCAATAAATCCAACAGAATTTAAAAGAATAAAAGTTTTCTAGCATGGGGTTAAAGATACATCGAAATGTATCGTGAATCGTAAGATTCATGACGATTCTGGCATGTATCGCATGATTCAGGTGAGATACATGCATATAAAAGATACATAAATAGATTCATATCTTTTCAACCTATTTTCGAATCGAATCGTAAGATACGAATCGAGATTCATAAGATTCTGACTACCATGTCATTGAGTAACAATTTTTCTCTTCCTAAACTTTTTAAAAAGAATTCAGACATTACTATTATTTCAATGGTAAAATTAAAGCATAAAATATCAAACTTAAGTGAAAAATTTTAAACATGTTCTCTATTTTCAAGCTCATGATAACTATTGGGTAAATTCCTCTCAACACTCCACACCTAAGCCCTGCCTTGCTCCTCAGCACGCTTTACATTTGCTCCTTTCATCCAACTCCTCTGGATGGTCAATGAACCAGTCATCAATTCATCACCAGACTACCAAGAGTTACCTGGCTTTGTATGCATCACATCTTCCCAAATTCTACTCCAGTACTGGATATGAGAGCATAAATTGCTGACTTCTTTTCCTATACCAGAGGTTTCACTATTGGTTTTATCTGACACTTAAGGTTGGCATATATGTGGATTTTAATTCTTCTTGTTGGTTATAATAAGATTTGTGTTAATATGATTTCATTGTATTTTATTAGGATTGATTATAATTAATTAGGATACCATTGTCGGAGCAAAAAATTAGGATGCCAAGGCAATTATTACTCATAAATGCATTGTCATTTATCCTCACCACAAATAAGATGCTCATGCAGATCAATACTCACTGGCTACATTTCTCCCATTCTTTCAAGTTCTCTCCCTCATATTCTCGGTCTTCCTCCAATACCTCCCTCAAATTCCATAATTCTCCTCCCTCCCTCCCTCTCCCTCTCCCTCTCAATGATTGTTAAGTGAGATAATCAATTTCATGATCGAAGACATAAGCAGCCCACATTAAAAATCATGCATTTTGGGGCACAGTTCCACTATGGGGCCAACGACCCAGTTACTGCTGCTGCTAATGATGAGTAGAAAGCGTACTGGTAAATCAATGAAATGATGAACAAACTTCATACGTGTAGAATTAAAATAGTGAACTACTCCAGGACACCCTATTCATAAGCAGCACAAGTATGCAGAAAAATAGCCAAATGTCCAGTTGCATAACATTAAGTTAAAAACATTTCACTTTAGAAGCAACCAAGAAAATTTATCTAAAATAAGAACTCATGACGATGAGCATTGATTTCTGCAACTATGACGTGAAATTGTGTTGGTTGAGGGTAGCAGCAAACAAAATAACAGGAATTTACTTCAATTAGAATAAACCATGCACTATATTCCTGATGATCAAGGTTTAGTGGCAATTAAAAATAGGAGATATTAAAATCAACATATACACAGTAAGAAAACAGAACACATTCATGAGTTATGCATCAGGAAAAAGAAGCATATAACATAAAGTAATAACATGAATGAAAAGGATTAATTACCATAGAACTGTTACTAGTTTCAAGGTTTACATAAAGATCACAGTTAATAATTGTTTGGTTTGAGGAACTTCTTCTGCGTTTGTTGCAACCATTATTGATTCCTCCAGCCCGCTCTTCTATAATAAACATGAACAACAAAGATATATTAACAACTACCATCAGTATGAAAGGAACTTAAGAGACTGGGTGCACAGGTGCTCCATATTTTACAGATGATCGTCTGTCAAATACACATTGTATTTTCTGCAAAATATTCAACAATTTTACTAATTCTGTTCGATTGATGCAGTTTCCCAATTACTTATTTATAAACTTTCTGTATCTTTGCAAAAAGAGTTATTTTTTATAAGTATTGTCAGACTTTACAGTCTTTGGTCATAGGTATCAGTCTAGTTAATAAGGTAAAGTGTGGGACAGACTCAACTATTCATGCCAAAAGCAATGCACAAACTAAAAACCAGCACTAAGCAAGTTCTTACAAAATACCATTCCCCAAAATAACTAATCTGATGTACTGACACATCCTCCGTTAATCACAAATATAGCAAAGTGATTAATCAGACCCTCCACCCTCACCACAACCTACAAGCATTTGCCATTCAAGATAGAACCTAAGTCCTAAATAAAAATTTAACTCCGCCAAGACCAACAATTAGTTTTCCTTGGACAACAGTCAATTCACAAACATCAAAGGAATCATGATTAGAATCAATCCCATTCCTCTCTGAGTAGAAAAAGACAGAGCTCTCTCAGTGAAAACCCATTGCCCCACAGAAATTTATATAGAATATGAGTGAGAGAGCCAGTAAGAACGTGAGATATGTAGTCAATGAGTTCTGACTTTCTTAGTTGTAGTGAGAAACCTAGGAAAACATAATAATGGTTAATGATTTTACAGAGTTTAGAAAAACAATGGGACAACACTTGAAACAAATACAGCAGTACAACACATGAGAATTTGAACACAGCATCATACTGGTGAAAAACGCGACTTAACTCCCCAATTTAAAGAAGTCACCCATTTTATGTCTTCATAATAGGTTAAGTCGCTAGCATACTTGTCTGGATCCCAAACTCATTAAATTGAGAGACTCACATAAACTCTATCAACTCCTCATTTTCAAAGTGAGTAGGATGAGTAAATTTTGATAAAATTGGCGAACTGAAAGTTGCGGCATTGAGGATTGAAACCCAATGCAGAGGTTCAGCAGCTTGAAATCCTTAACAAGTGGAAGGAATATTTTATAATTTACCTCTAATAATATGGGTAATCAAATTTCTAACTAATAAAGCATAAATTAATTTTGTAATATATAGATTATTTTAGCACCAAAATTGCTTCAAAACAAATGATAAAATCAGCCTTAATATATAATTCAAAAATGAATTATGCAATGCAACTATTTTTTTTCATTAGGGTGAGGTGCAAAAATATCACTCGTAAATTGTCACATGTGCAGCTGGCACCATAATAAAACATCGGGTGCAAAAATACCACTTGTAAAGTTATATGACTAAAGACTTATGACTTTTTGATAAGAATTTATATAAAAAGTTATATCTTCTTCACAAGTTTAGTTAAACTCAGTTCTGACACCCTTGCACAGCATATCTACTAGAAGCTAAGTTTCTCCCTAGAACTCGTCAGTAATACCATTTTCACAGAACTCCCTAAATCAATATTCAATAAAAAGATGCTGATATACCCCAATACAACCAGCACAGCTTCCTATCCGACTGTCAGTTGTTATTTTCCCACAAATTTATATCTTCTCCGCTTACACCCCCACTCACCTTTTTCCTTTATTTTTCTTTTCTTTTCATTCTTTCTTCTTTTTACACACAAAAGACAAGCAAAACAAAGCATCTCTATCCTATCACAGAGATGAGCTAGTTATTCCTCCAGAAAATCAAGCAAATCCATCTATGAGGAGTAAACTCAATAATAACCTGGCAGAACAGATAAAGTGTTCTTAGACAGGTGGTCAGCTGCTTCATTGCCACTCCACTCCTTTTGATTCTTCTATAATATCCCAGAGATCCATCAGTAGGTCACAGGGGCAGAAGAGTGGAATGAAGCATAGGCAAAGAGTAGACTGAATACCATGCAGTTTACAGAACAAAATATCAACGGGTCAACCCAATCAAACTACCGCAGTCATAGAGTTTATAAAGAAAAGCGACACAAGAAGATAAACTAAAGTAAAAAAATGATTTCAACAAGAATCAAGAAAAGGGAATTCTTGAAGGGTTATTACAATTCATTTAAAAAAGAAATGTCATATAATGTTTCGATCAAGAAAACACATCAGAAGAAAGGGTTGCCATGTTACCTAAATCCACATCAACTATAGTCCTCCTACGATGTCTTCTCAAATTGTTTTTAGCCTAGATGAAAGAAATTTTGGGGAAAAGATTAGTTTCCAACGTATGAATCAGATACAGAATTTAAGATAAAATAAAATCAGAGAACAGAAGATTGTGGTCATGCCTCAGCAAAAGCCCTGGGACTGGATTCAACAACGTCATCGTCTTCAATGGCCTCCACATCAATCATCACAGGTTGTGCAACTGGCAGTTGCTGGTCAGCTTGAACTTCTTGAGGCACACGTTGAGTAGAGGGTCCCCCCTGTTCCTGATTCTCACCTGGTGGGAAACAGTTCAGGTCCAAGTTCAAAACTGACTTCCTCCTTCGAGCACTTCTGAGACCAGGCCCCCTGACTGCTTGAGTGCTCATTGCGACTATATTCCCCTATTGATATCACAAAACCTGAAAACCCTGAAATTATAATGCATGAGGTTATTGTTCTGAATAATGTTAAATCTAAACAGCCAACAAAGGCAAAAGTTAACAACTGGAAACCAGATGAAGCATGAAATAACAAAAAATTAGAAATGCTAAAAAATAAAAAAGAAACACTAGAAATGTAATCAAATAACTACTTATCCCCATCTGCTCAACTCTGGAGAAGTTACGAATAGAAGAGCTTCATAAGGTTTCAAAATTTATCGGGGGCAAAAAGTAAAAAGAAATCAACATAAAATAATATGAAACTTCAACATGTTCTTATTTCAGATCATAAAGTAATGATAACTACTCAGAGAACTCATCTCCTATATCTTCAGCAGTTGAACATTAAAATCAAACATTTCTGAAAATTCTACTGTACACCAAGTAGCAAAATTGTAAAGGAATCCAGTCACACAAAAGAAATTTTCGAACAAAAATGGTACACAAGAAAAGTACAGTAATCACCAGATGATCAAAATTAGAGAGCGTCGGAAGTTTATTGAGAGGAAATAAACTACAAGTCACGGATAACCATTATATATCATTCAGAAATAGTAGCCGACAAACAAGACCAAGGTTGACCAGCGAGATTTATATATACAACATGTTTAAAAGATGAACATTCAAAGAAAACCCGGACATTTTCAACCTATATGGATATCATACGATAAAATCAAACCAAAAAATCAACACAATATGCGCAATACAAAAAAAAAAAAAAAATTGAGACGAACAACAAGTAATTGCAAAGCATTGATCGAATCGAAGAATTGAAAATGAAAGGGAGGAATCAAACGGAGCATTTCAGGAATGGAATCGAAAGCAACCGACCTAATAAACCGACTAATGAATAAGGAAAAAAGGGAAAAAGGAAGAGAGGAAACGAACCTATTAAAAGGAAGAAGGGAATCGGAGAGAGAGAGAGAGAGAGAGTAGGAGAATCGAAGAGAGATTCTTGGGCTTTTGTTAGGATTCGAGTAAGGAAGAATCGGAGAAGCAGAAGAAGAAGAAGATCAAATAGGAACGAACGAAGAAGAAGAAGACAGTTGTGGAGGGAGCGCGTGATAAATCAAAATACAAAAAGCAGCGCGTCATCAATGACGAAGCGTGTCTTCACACGTGGCAGTGGCACGAGTTTACTTTACCCACGTTCTCTCTGAATCTAAAAAGAACTGTTAACACGGTTCCTTGAGCATGCCCTCCTTTGAAAATCTTCAATGGAGGTAGATAATGCAGCTTCTATCATCATTTATGGTGGTGAACGTAGTCAGGATCTTTAATTTCAAACTCATGTCATAGATTTAATGATCTAATTTTGCATTCTTATCTTTTTTGGGTTCTATTTCAATAGAACTCATCACTAGTTAGATCTCTAAACTCATTTTTTAATGTTACTGCAAGCCTGCAACTTTGGCTTCTCCAATATCTTTTACCAATTCTTAAGATCATATCTTATAGACAGGTTCAACCTTTGTTTCCTATTTAATCAAAAAGGGATTTAATCTCTTAATTAGATCTTCTGGCTCTAATGATAATAACCAGTTTTGGAAATTATTATGGTCAATTAATATGCCCAAGAAAAACTTGCCTTTCATGTGGAAATTAATTCACCAAGCACTTCCATATGGTGATATACTGGTCAAACATCATATGCCAGTAAACTATCTTTGTCCTTTTGGTTGTGAGAAAGAAGAAACAATTGAACATCTGTTCTTTCTATGCCCATTTGCTATGACTGTTTGGTGGGGATCTCTTTCTACTAGACCTGAATGGAATTATTTTAAGTCCTTTATAGAATGGTTCAATTCTTCTATTTTCTCATTGCATGAGGATGGTTTGGAATATATTATTACTCTATTAATAAGTCTTTTAAATAAAATTTGGATGTTAAGAAATAACATTTTTCATCAATGTTCTTCGGCTTATCCTTGCTGGTTCTAAATTAGATCAATCAAGCTATCTCTTTTAATTCTATAGCTTTCTCTACTAAGATCAAGAGCTTCATTGAGTTAAAGCCTCCAAAGTCAATGAAGATAACCCCTGCATTATATATATATATATATATGCTTAGAAATCATTATTGGTGTGTTATAATGCATAAGTGTAGGACCTTTACAGGTCTTGTATGTAGAATGTAAATCTTCATGAAAAATCAATTAATTCAGGTCTTTGAATGGAAAAATATCAAACTACAATCATCTCCATTTTATCTTAGATCCATCAAGGCATAACTTCAATAGATTCATACTTGTGACTTCTTCTCTACTAATTAGAGTCTTACAGTTATTTCTTTATGATCAAATCCTCGGCTTTTTACTCGCTCTTTGCAATCAGATATTGTTAGTGTGGATATTCAGAATATACTCAAGAATTTCAGATCTTATTCTTGCATCAGTATAGATGAATGCAAGCTTTCTAGTTTTAGGAAGGAACACTCTCTAATTAATGCTCCTTCTTTGCTTTTTATTTAAATTTATGTACTAATGTATTATGTTTCATTTTAATGAATATTATCCTTTATAAAAAAAAATTACCACGATTGGTTTCTCGCACTAGCATTTTACTCAGAAGCCTCCCTAGAAAACATTTATCTTAAGTCCAATTAATCTGAATTGTTTTTTTTTTAAACAAAAAGTAGATAGGTTGCTCCCTGGCATTTTCCTCAACATCTCTCATCTTATCCATCAATCAATCTAAATGGCCGGAAAAAAAGCACTCCACAGAAGTTTTAAAATTGGAAAAATTATACTAAATAGACCCACTTTCTCATTAACACCACACCACCATCATTCCATCATGATCAATTTAATTTAAGCTTTATATAATGATTGTGTAAAAATGTTTAGCAGGTGCTATTTTACTTTTTAAAATAATTTTCTTTAGTATCACTTAACATTTTTGGTCATTTTTTTGTATTTCTTTTTTCTTTAAAGTGTTTTCTCAGCAGTAAATATTTTTTCCAAATTAGCCAAAAAAGTTGCATTTTTCTAAAATGTAGGAGTATAAATTTGTTGGGATTAAATATACATTTATTCATTCATATCTACATTCACTTGAGTTTGAAAATTTCACTTTTATCTCTTTTTCTTTAATGATATTAGCACGGTTCCTTGTGAATGCCCTCCTTTGAAAATCTTCAATGGAGGCAGATAATGGAGCTTCTATCATCATTTATGGTGGTCAATGTAATAAGGATCTTTAATTTCAAACTCATGTCATAGATTTAATGATCTAATTTTGCATTCTCATCTTTTTTTGGTTCTATTTTAATGGAACTCATCATTAGTTAGATCTTTAAACTCACTTTTTAATGCTGCTGCAAACCTGTAACTTTGGCTTCTCCAATATTTTTTACCAATTCTTAAGACCATATCTTATAGACAGGTTCAACCTTTATTTCCTATTTAGTCAAAAAGGGATTTCATCTCTTAACTAGATCTTCTGGCTCTAATGATAGTAACCAGTTTTGGAAATTATTATGGTCAATTTATATGCCCAAGAAAAACTTGCCTTTCATGTGGAAATTAATTCACCAAACACTTCCATATGGTGATATACTGGTCAAACATCATATGCCAGAAAATTATCTTTGTCCTTTTGGCTGTGAGAAAGAAGAAACAATTGAACATCTGTTCTTTCTATGCCCAATTGCTATAGCTGTTCGGTGGGGATCTCTTTCTACAAGCCCTGAATGGAATTGTTTTAAGTCCTTTATATAATGGTTCAATTCTTCTATTCTCTCATTGTATGAGGATGGTTTGGATGATATTATTACTCAATTGATAAGTCTTTTAAATAAAATTTGGATGTTAAGAAATAACATTTCTCATCAATGTTCTTCGGCTTGTCCTTCACTGGTTCAAAATCAGATCAATCAAGCTATCTCTTTCAATTCTATAGCTTTCTCTACAGATCAAGAGCTTCTTTGAGTTAAACCCTCCAAAGTCAATGAAGATAACCCTTGCTTTATATATATATATATATACACACACATGCTTAGAAGTCATTTGGTGTGTTATAATGCATAAGTGTAAGACCTTTACAGGTCTTGAATGTAAAATGCAAATCTTCATAGAAAATAAATTAATTCAGGTCTTTGAATGGAAAAATATCAAACTACAATCATCTCCATTAAAGCAGGACTTCAATAGATTTCTACTTGTGACTTGTTTTCTACTAATTAGACTCTTGCAGTT
Source organism: Mimosa bimucronata (assembly GCA_037074515.1). Classification (NCBI taxonomy): domain Eukaryota; kingdom Viridiplantae; phylum Streptophyta; class Magnoliopsida; order Fabales; family Fabaceae; genus Mimosa; species Mimosa bimucronata. The sequence continues at coordinate 45,118,682 of CM073439.1, forward strand.
ATTTCTTCAGGATCAAATCTTCAGCTTTTTAATCGATCTTTGCAATTAGATATTGTTGGTGAGAATATTCAGAATATGCTCAAGAATTTTAGATCTTATTCCTGCATCAGTATAGATGAATGCAAGCTTTCTAGTTTTATGAAGGAACACTCTCTAATTAATGCTCCTTCTTTGCTTTTTATTTAAATTTATGTACTAATATATTATGTTTCATTTTAATGAATATTATCTTTATACCAAAAAAAAAAATTACCACGGTTGGTTTCTCGCACTAGCATTTTACTCAGAAGCGTCCCTAGAAAACATTTATGATTTATCTTAAGTCCAATTAATCTGAATTGTTTAAAAAAAAAAAGTAGATAGGCTTCTCCCTGGCATTTTCCTCAACATCTCTCATCTTATCCATCAATCATTCTGGATGGCCGAAAAAAAACACCCCACAGAAGTTTTAAAATTGGAAAAATTATACTAAAGAGATCCACTTTCTCATTAACACCACACCACCATCATTCCATCATGATCAATTTAATTTAAGTTTTATATAATGATTGCGTAAAAATGTTTAGCAGGTGCTATTTTACTTTTTAAAATAATTTTCTTTAGTATCACTTAACATTTAAGGTCATTTTTTATGTAATTCTTTTCTCTTTAAAGTGTTTTCTCAGCAGTAATTATTTTTTCCAAATTAGCCAAAAAAGACGCATTTTTCTAAAATGTAGGAGTATAAATTTGTTGGGATTAAATATACATTTATTCATTCATATCTACATTAAGTTTTCTTTTGATCATTTGAGTTTGAAAATTGCATTTTTATCTCTTTTTCTTTAATGATATTAGTTTAATTTAAGGGGAAAATACTACCTGTTAAAACTAGAGGATGAAACAATCAAGCAATTTCTTAAATGAAACTTGGCAATACCTGTCCATTAGCCAGTATATACAAATAAAATAAGTCAGATTTTTCTAACCTATCGATAAAAAATACTTATTATTTTCTAATGAACATTAATTTAATAAACCCAAACTCATATAATTCAATACTTAACTGATAAAGTAGGTCAAATAGTTTAGATGCATACCTTAATTGATTATATCTATCAAATTTATAATACATCTTAAAAAACAATAATTTTTCGATGTTCATATTTGAAATATAATTTTTATCATCTCATTTAATATAATTAGTTATTATGAGATATAATTAATTCGAGTATTAACACGTCAACAAGCAACATTTTAAATTTTTAAAATACAAATAATCATTATAAAATGTCATTAATTAGAATATTAATATATTTCTTGTTCATCATACAGAAAAACTTTTAGTTTGTGTTAAATACTGACAAAATATATTTGAATCTTTTTATTATAATGATTTTTATATTTTAAAATTTAGCCATTTTGATTAATATTTAGCTATAAAACCACCTTTCCGATTTGCTGAGTCAATATTTGAGTTAATAAAAAATAGCAACGTTAATAAGAATGACTAAAAGTGTAATTTTCAATGTTAAATGATAAAAAAATTTAATATAAACATAGAGAACCAAATGTATATTTCCGCCGATATGTTCTTAAAAAATACTGATCACATCAGAAATTATTTTAAAGTGTTGAATGCTACAAAGAAAATAGAATAACCGATTTAAAAATGCTTTATTTTTCATGGAATTTACTTGAGGACTAATCTTTGCTTCACATGAAATTAGTATTTCCTTCGTTTGTGTGTATAAAAAAATATATTGATATACACCCACGGACCAAGGGAGCATAAAGAAAATTAAGAATAAAAAATTGTTTAAAGAAATCAACCCCAAGACCATTATCATCAATAATTGAAAGTTTAAATATAAAGTATAAAAAAATTAGGTAAATGAAAACTTTGGTTTACTGACCTTCTCTCAATTATTGATTAATTTAATCCCCATAAATTCATCATCATTAATTTCATCCCAATTATAATTGGTCATTAACTTATACTCCCTCCGTCCCTATATATAAGAGCAAAAAATTTGAATCATTTTATCCCTTTTTATAAGAGCTTAACTAAATTTATCAAAGCATTTAATGAACTTTTCCCACTTTACCCATTATTATTCTCTCTATTCACATTCTCTTTCATACTCATTTATAACACCATTATCACATTTCTCTCTTTTATATACTTAATCATAAATAAAGGTAAACTTGAGAAAACAAAATTATTTCAAATATATTTATTTCTCTCAACCACTTCCTGAATCTGTGTAATTTTATCTCATTAGCTCTTATAATAAAGGATGGAGGGAGTAATACCTAAGGAAAATTAATTATTTAATCCTTCAACTTTCAACTCAAAAGTAATACAATCCTTCAAGTTTAACAAACGTGTGACTACAGTAACGGTATTAAATTTTTAAACTTGAGGAACTAAGTCGCGACGAGTTAAACTTGAAGGATTGGATTACATTTAAGTTGAAACTTGAAGGACCAAATAATTAATTTTCCATAATACTAATGATCAAACTATTGTTCTATGTGACTCACTTTTTGTGGTTTACTTTAACTTTTTTACTTAACTTTTTGTAGTTTCCTTGAGGTCGAGTTTTGATCAAAACACGTTGCCACATTGAAACCCCAATAAGTAGGAGTTTAAGAGAGGCATCAGAAAGCATTTTATTCTCCATCCAAACCAATATTTCAGATGCATACTGGCCAAATATGAAAACCCTTCCAAAACCTAAAACAGATTTTTAAGTCCAAAAACCATGTTTGGAATGAAGCTCGCTAGCATAGCTCTTTAAAAGTGAATAACTGCGCTGTAATATATTCTCTAGAAGCTAATCGAAACACACACTCAAAATAGAAATGAAGTTGACTACTGAACTTCAGAAGCATATCATAATCTGATAATTCGGGCATATAAAATATTTACTAAGATTAGCACCGGTCAAAAAGAACTAGCCAACAAAAGAACTTCGAATCCACCAGTGTAATTTCACCCTTCAGCAGTAGAAATTATGCTCTATCAAAGCCTAATTACAACAAGTAAATTGTGATGCGAATAAGATGATGCTTGGAAGGATAATAACCAAATCATAATATGATTTTAGCTGTGTTCTGAATAGATTACTCAACAATCAAAAAGCAAGTCAAGACACAGTTGAATCTTAGTTTTATCTTGAAGAAGCAAGGAAAGGAAATTAAATCTGGTACCCCAGAGAACTATCAGACCCAATAAAATTTAGCAGTCTGCAATAAAAGTAGTGCAGCAGAGATTACTTATTCCACTTCAGACAGTTCATGAGCAATAATATGACAGCATCAAGCTTTAAGAGACTCTCCAGCTTTTACCAGATCTTGAAGTGCCTTAGAAATCTGCTCTTCTGTCAAACCATCCAATCTGATGCCTTTCTCAACACCCAAGTCTGTGACCAACAAGTAACACAGACAAAATTACTTTGTGAACTTTTAGCTGGCAAGGATGTAATAACAACACTAAATATCCTATGAAAGATTGCAAATAACCGATCCTAATGTTTAAGTCAAGCCAAGAAAAGCTTGATGTGATTTTGCATACACTGATTTTATCGTTAATATGCCACAATGGACAAGCAGCATTATTCTTTTAGTAAGTTACAAAATACAAAAAGATAAAATGATATTTAGAAGCATTTGCTCATGTTACTTCTCTTCCAAAATATCTCCATTTCTTTCATTCACTCTCCCCCCCCCCCCCCAACCCCAAAAATAAAAAAAATAAATAAATAAAAATCTCACACACACACACACACATATTCACAGAGAGAGAGAGAAGAGAGGAGGCAGGGAGAGATATGCAAAATATACTTCTCAGCGTGAATATCTTTTGCAAACAGTAATTCTACTTCTATTTTTCTTGCGAAGAAAAAGGACCAAGATTAAAACTCAATAAATTTGGAACATCATATGGCTCTCGGGATAGAGAGCTTATCAAAATGCAAATCCTAACATTCATAGTCTTAAAACTCAACTGATGAGACAAAATCAAACAAAAAGTTTCAAAATATTATATTCAAGCAAGGTTACAATCAAACATGATTTGCCATTCTACAATTTTCAAAGCAAGCATGCCATAGGTCCCTGCAAACTAAATAGACAGAGCTCCAATCAAATACAAGACTACACTTTAGTACCACAACCTCTGGATTAATAAATGAAGCTATAATAGAATATAGCCCCGAAATATTAGTTTCCCTTTCTAAGTCTTGAAAATAATGATTTGAAATGAAGGGCACAGAAGGCACTGGAATATTGTCATCCAAAGGGAATACACAACTACAGCGTGAGAAAATCAAATCAACAAAATACATAAAATGGGATTTATGATAGGTGATACCATATCTTGCCCACAATTGGGGTTCGACCCCACTGCATTCACGGATCAAAATTGGCAATTTGGGGTTCAATGTCTTTAGCTCCTTATAATTCTTCTCCACAAATGACCTGGGACAACAATGAGGGCTAGTATCAGACTTGGATACATAGTAGGTGCATTTGAGCTTAATCAATAAGCACATCAATTATACATATGGTTAAAGAAACCATGAAAACTAATAAAGAAAGAGTACACTATAATTATGACCTTGTGGTTGAGCTAGCAGGCGATGTCTGGCACATCAGAAACCTAACCTCCTTCAGGTACTTTGAAAGATTTCCTCTCCACGCCATTGCTAACCTGAAGGCACAAAACCTAAAGTTTGAGAAATTAAATTGTCTTCCCAAACGAAAACAAGCCAAAATATAGGACATAATAAACGATCAAGACATTTACGAAATCCGTAGTATACCCAAATGCCACTAGGCACAATGAATTATATTAATCAAAGTTTTGTTCTGAAATATTTTACATGTACAATCAAGTCCTCAAATTTCATAAACCATAAACCAAAAAAAAAGACCCAGAAGAGAAATCATTATCAGGAATCAGTATCCCGTCAAAGATTAAACAATAGATACCAGTGGTGATTGGGGGTGATAATTAAACAGACGGAAGAGAATAAAAGTAAGAAGATATAGGTGAAATTAAAATGAAGAAAGAGAGAGGAATAGAACAGAAGGGATAGAGAGAGAAGAAGAAGGTGATACCGTAAAGTTGCTCTGCGTGTCACAGACGACCACCGTGTTTGTTATTCCTCAGATCTCTCGATACGAAGCAGTGAAAACTGAAAAGGTTGAGTCTCCGGACTGTTTCTGTTTTTGCCGATGGTTCTCTGAGCCTCAAGTCCTCAACTTGGGATGCGACGCCGTTTTTGTGAAGACGTGAGATGAAAAACATTTCGTGACAAGTCATTTATCTGGAAGACTTACTGTAAAAGATTAGTCATTATAGTGATAACCTGAATTTAATAAAAAAAAATTACCCATAAAACCACCATAATAAAAGTATGGCTAAAATATACTTTGGTCGTTTGCATCAGGTTTTATCTTAATCCTTTATGTATGGAAATTACATTTTTAGTCATTTTTTATAAACATCATTAGTTTTACTTAACAGAGAACGATGATTCATCAAATCTAAAAGGTTATCTTATAATTACATTAAAAAAATTTTAATTTAAGCATATTTTATCAAAATTTCATCATATTCACCATGTAAATCTGTTGAGTCAAAGTGAAACTAACGTTGTTAACAGAAAATGACTAAATGTGTCCTTTTTAAACATAAAGAATTAAAATGAAACTTAATACAAATACAAAAGACTAAAGCATACTTTAGCTAAAATTATCTAAAATTGTGTGTGTATGTGTGTGTGTTGGTCATCAAATTTCACTTAGATCAAAATGTAGGTTCATAACAGTCACATGAAAAAAAAACTTTTTTTAACTTGATGAGGAGTAATGCTTTCGGGATTTAAAACTCTCTCCCAGCTCTCACTAAGAGCACATCTTAGATTTGAACTTGTATTTTTCTTTTTTATTGGGTGAGACTGCTTACTGCATTAACCAACAACTAAGTTATAAAAAAAATTCAAAAATTATGTTAAAGTATCATTAATAATAAAAACCATATATAAAAAGTTCTGCTAGGTATTAAATGTGAAAGGTCTAGCAATATGCTAGGACTTGCAGCTATAAGTCTGTCACTATTAAGTTGATCAAGTATAATCGATGAAAAAGTATAAATAATCAGGTAACCAATAGAAACATTGTTAAATAAATTTGCACACTTTTTTTGGCAACAATTCCACATGCCTAGTTTGAATTGAGGAATTGGCAAGACAAAAGTTTTTCTCCCAAAAAAAAAAAAAAAAGTAAGATATCTGACCATTCATATAAAACTATAGGACACAAGAGATCCATTTAACAACCCACCAATTGATTAGGAAATAATTATACAATCAATATGGTTCAAGATCTCAGCAAAATAAATGTAAGTTGAAATTTAAAGCAAACAATTACACAACAAATAGCTAAAAAGGAAATGAAAGAAAAATGATGGTCTTGTCTGATTGGTAAGTGGCTTTATTCAACAAATCATATATATTACATATATCAGTATATTTTGGTCTTGATAAACACATCTCGTTTCAGTTTAGTCCAGTGAAGTAGTCACCATAAATGCATTTCATTGAATTTTGCCGCAGGATGAGATCCTTGGTCCTTGAATATTTACAAGTGCTACATAGACCTCATGATCAATCACAAGAATACTTTTATCCCTCTTCCTATTCATAATCAAACTCATCTCTTTCCAGAAAGTCATTATTTGAACCAGCCAAAGCAGCAACCCTGAAGAAATCAGGTTTAGAGATGGAAGCATCAGTACAAGGCAAAACTACAAACTTCCAAAATCAATCTCAATATGAAACAAGTATTGCTAGGTATTGGTTTCAACTTTCATCACTGTATCTGACATGGATGCCAGATAAAACAATTATTTCAAAGCATAAATTACGGGCACACCCAAATTTGCCATATAAAAAAAATGTTAATAATATACATCAATTCTTATGATAGTAAAAGTAAATTGTAATCCTTCTAGAGTATATAATCAACAAATAGCATCAATAAAAGTTTCTAACATGCTTGCAAAGCTCAATAACTTATATTAGAAGTTAATCAAAGTAATAAACAATAACCAAGTTTTGCATACAACCCTGTCAATAGCTATTTTAATGTTTGAGTTGGTAATATTCCATTTCAAGATTTGAAGAGTAAGTTTGTAGGTGCACTGACAATTTATTCAGCAACTACGTATACCTATAAAAGCCTAACAGGTTCATATTTTAAAGTTTCAAGTACCCAAAGAATATCGGAACAGTATGTATCTGTGTAACTTGATACTGGCAACAACATGCATCATACATTGTTGGCATACCTTTGCTTTGTCACTAGCGTTTGAGTTCCTGACAACATATGGTCTCTGGGTGGGCGTGCCAGTAGCTTGTCCAGCACCAGCTTTCTCCTCCTTCACTTTGTTGAAGAGTTGAGTGTAGCCATCAGCCGATGTAGGGTCATTTTCATCCCAATCACCAAATTTGGGAACAGAAGCAGCTTTGTCAGGCTGCAACATGTTACAATGAAATGTGGTTTTACTGCTGATGTGATATGCATTAAGAATTTCATTTTTTACAAAACACATGTTACAATAAAACAGCAGGAGAGGAGAAATAAAGAACTAACGGATTCATCTCCTCGATTAGGTGTTCTTAGTCGAGATCTTCCCGGCGTACCGTGGCTGCTGTCATAGGAATTCTTTCCTCCTTCCCAAGAGGGACTATCTCTGCCTGGGGTCTTTACCAGGCGATGAAGTGGTGAGCGTTCAATACTATACTCAGACCCAGCATTTTGTTTTGCAGGTTTTTGACGAGTGTCAGCAGAACCTACTCCTTGTCGATGTGTAGAATCATTTCCACTTCTATTGCCCATGTTGTCATGACGAGCTGGAGAGTCAGTAGAAGGCTTAGGAACAGCATCATCCTTGCTCTTCTGTAATTCAATTGATGGTCTCACTGATCCTTTTCCAGTTTGGTCCTCTGATTTACCCATGTGTTCAGTAGGTGGGACATTGGAAGAAGATGAATCAACATGAACTAAATCAGGATTTCCCTCAGGAGCATTTGGATTCATCCTTGAGCCAGTTCGATCTTTTCGTGCCTGCTCAAAATAAGCTGTATAAGGAACATTATCTTCATTTTCCCAACTGCCAAATCTCGGTACTTGAGAACGTTGCTGTCACGTTGACACAATAAAAGGAGCCTGATAATCTACCAGTAAAATATTGATAAATAGAACCCAAAATACAAGTTTAAATGGGAAAATTTAATTTTCTTCCACAAATCAGGACAAGAGTCGACAATGAAGAAATTGGTAAAGAAAAGAACACATTAGAAAAATAGCTCGTTTGTCTTGCCTAGCAATGGAGATTAAATTTTGACACAAAGGGGGGTGGAAAGAATGTGGGAGAAGATAATAATTGAAAGTTCTTAATATTGTCCAGTGGCAAAGGTTGTACAAATGAAGAGTTCTAGGATAAACTTATAGAGCCCTGATAATCTTTAAAAAAAATTTAAACAAAAGTCAATTTAAATAGAAGTTGACCCTAATAATCTAAAAGATAACACCAATTCAAACAAAACCCTCAATTAAAACAGAAAATACACTCAAATAAATTTTTTTAGCCTTACAAGCAACAAAAAAAGAAAGAAAGAAAGAAAAGGAAAGATTCAACATATTCAAGGTTACTTCCAAAGAAATGTCGAGGACTGAAGACATCCAAAGTGTTGAAAGAATTTATTCAAGATCCTTCCCTTTCAGCCATCTCGTAGCAAAATTGTATTGAAAGTTTTAGCTTATGAAATGTATTTTTTGTGCATAATTACACGAACAATGCGGTCATTTGAGTACCAAAATGTGAAAAGTCGCATCTTTACCTATGGTTGATTTAAGTGTGAAATGGAAGATTCAGCATCACATAAAGCTTAACCTTAAGTTTAAGGATGTCATACTAAAGTTTTCAATATAAATTAAGAAAGAAGATCATGCAAAGCACCACAACAAAGCCAACATGATAATCTTTTCCAATGCAAATAAAACGCTAGTATTATTAGATGCTCCCTCAGATCCTAAATAAACAACCTAGACAAATGGTACATTTTGGTCCTAAATATAAGACCCTAATCCGCTTTGTCTCCTCAAAATATCTCTATTGATTGCAAATATGGAGTTTCCATCAAGGGTAATCTAGGAAAATCAATAAAATTAAGTTTCAAATAACTAACTAAACCAATTTCCTTGTTATTGACAAATTAGTTATCTAGCGCTTATATTAATGACCAGAAATAGTATTAGACTCCATAATTCAAGCACTTCTCTGACCAAGTACAGCAAGTTACTGCAGACATGGCACATTGTAATTAGAGAGAAAGAGATGTGTGCTCGGATGGAACATATTGTTTAATCAAATTTCCCGCATCAGAATGCACAGAAAATAGGGCCCTCCTTGTTAAAAGTAGACATCTCAAATAACAAACAAGGGAAAACCAATATCTCCAAAGAACAAACTAGTACAATTTATCGGCATCTCATATTAATTCAACTAGAGAAAACACCAAAAACCTTTTAAGGTTTTCTATAGTCCCCAAACACTTGGCAAAATATATCTTCGTTCTTCAAACTTCAAACAAAAGTACCATGTCGTTAAGGTTTTCCACAATCCTCATCAAAAATTTATTTCACAAATTCATTTAAAGAGATTAAAGGGGGTGGGGAGAAAAGAAAGGAGCCTCGAATCATGATGCTTAGCAAAACTTGAACACGTCATATATAAAATTATAATTTACAAAATCAGCAACCAGCTAAACATCACAAGGTTCTAATTCAATATGCTTGATCTGGCTGTGAAACAGAATCTAACTTAGTTAAACTTGATCAAGGCATCAGAAACATAATGCAGGTGATTGAAACTCCGATTTCTCATCAATAAAGAAAAAGAAAAATTACCCAAGAAGAGAATAGGAACTTACAGCCATTTCTTGCTGAGCTGAAGTCGGAGAAAAAACTCAGAAATTAGAAAGCTTTAGGCACCAGACCACGTAGAGAACACAACATAAGAAGCCCCTCCACAAAATTGAAGGACCCAACAAGAGAGAGAGAGAGAGAGAGACCATTGACCGGTGGCACCGGTAATGCAAGACCATTCTCTTCTTCCTTTTTCTCTCTGTAAATTCTGAGTTTCCCTCAGAGCTCTTTTCCCCTCAGTTATTATTACCATAGCCATAAATAATAGTGTCTTGAAGTTGAAATTTTGGAGGAAAGCAATACTGAAGGGTTAGTAAATACTCTTGCATTCCTAATTCCGTCTTAATCTTAATTATACGATTAAATTGATTTTTTTTTAAAAAAGATAAGGATACAAAATAAATTACTTTAAATTGATTATATTTAACTTTTTTTTATTAAAATTAATTAATTTTACTTATGAACTAACATATAATCTAATTACATGTAGTATATGATAAAATTCAGAGGCCTATTTTGTTTCTTAATCTCCACAAAAAAATCAACTTGATCTTATAATTAGGAGCGGAGGGAGTATAAGATTTAGTTAACTTTTGTTACAGAATCTTAAGAAAACTAAATAAGTTATTTATAAATTGAATTACTTAAATTTTTTCAATAAATTAATTTATTTGACTTATAAGCTGACATATAATCTAATACTCCTCCAAGTCCTAATTATAAGAATAAGTTGATTTTTTAGTGGAGATTGATGAAGCTAAATAGACACCTTAATGTTAACATATGTCACATGTAATTAAATTATACGTTAGTTTTTTAAGTGAGGTAACTTAATTTTGAGGGAAAAAGATAAATATAAATATTTTAAAGTGGTTTGCAAAATATGTTACTATTAAATTACTTATTTAATTTCATTAATCTCCATGAAAAAAGTTAATTTAGTGTTACATTAAGGAAGGAAGTAGTTTTTTATTTTCCTTGTGAATTATCCTATAAAAATAATTAAAACGAATTGACCCTTGCGATGATGGAATTTGTTTTGTTTCATTTTCATCTCAGATTTCTCCTCAAGTTTGTTTATTTCATTTACTCAAATTTAAAAGCTGGGCATGTCAATATAACATATTCATCTCAGATTTCTCCCTTTGTTTAATTCATTTCCTCAAATTCAAAAGCTTGGCATGTCAATACAATATACGATTTATCAGCTAAGTTAAATGTTTATAAAATACTCTCTCGTATCTATAAAAGATCAATATAACCACTTCATAAAAGAACTAATATAGCTAGAATAAATAAATAAAAATAAAATGGTTAATTAAAACAAATTTATATGATCCCTATAAAAGTAGATTATACAGGAGTACCGTTTTACAATTTAAGTACATTAATTTTTCAAAAAAAAAAGGATAAAAATATGAGTTAAAATACATAAAAATCTTACATTTAAAATTTAATCCAACATCTTAACTAAATCTAATATTAGAGAAAAAATCTATGGCATCTATCAGACTATCACACACCTAAATCCTATTTAGGCCTATTTAAGATATACAGCTCATGACTTCTTTTTCTTTTGTAGGAGGAGGTGTGATGTGCTATGCGAACAACTGAACAAGTAGCACTTAGACACAATTAAATGATTAATTAAGTGTCCTTATATTATACATGATTTTGTGAATTCCCAAAAAAAACTAAATAAACAAGTAATAAAAAGGACAAAGCCACTGTAAGAGCCAGCTGAGCATGTTTGCATTGTCGGCATATTAGTTTGGTATTAAGGATTGACTGACTATTGGACAATTCCCAAATATTCGGTCATCTTGGTCTGAATAGAAAATACTGCTTCCTCCTCTTACGGTTTATATTAAATATAAGTTTTTTTTTTCTAATTTTTTTTTTCAAATTATCTTTCTATTGATACTACTCAATAATAATAAAAAAAAAAATAAGAGAAGGAGTGTGAGAATAAAGATATATAGTTATGGTACTTCAGTTATATCATATAATTTCAACTAACTTATCTAACAACCTTAATATAATCAAATTAGGTAATAAGACTTTATATTTAGAATCGGAGGGAGTAATTTTTTAAATACAATAATATTATGTGAAGAAATACATTTTCTTGGTTATTCAAAACTATTCTCTTAATAGAAAGTATTCAAAACTACTCTCTTAATAGAAAGCTAGAAACATCACATTATGTGTATTTAACAGAAACTTTTTTAAAAAAGATTATAAATTAAAAACACTAAGTAGATAGAAGGTTTACAATTAAGGGGGAAAAAACCTTAACTTACTCCGAAGAGAATATTTAAAGATAAAACTCGATGAATGAGCTGTTTCCAACTTATCAATAAGGGAGCTTGAGGTTGATATTCTTTTCAAACCCGAAATCTTGGATTTAAGATCATATAAGTGCAAAATATGTATTCGGAAAGCTTGCCTCTTTGAAGTCTGAGACTGCATGAAATAATGGACATTTGGTGTGTTTGGTTATGGAAAAGTAATTTACATATAAGTCAGATTAAAAATAAGTCTGATTGTGTAATGATTTTTATATTTAGATGGGCTGTGTGAAAAGTGACTTATAAGTCAATTAAACTTTTGATGCATGTTTGGATTCACTTCTTGAAAAGTAAGATTAAGATAAAAATGACCAAAAAGGACATGAGCTTTAGATAATAATAGAACTAAATTAAAATTATTTATTAAAACTTTAAATTATGATAATTTTGAGAGAGAAATTAAAATTATCTGCAAAAAAATGGAAATTTAATTACAATTATTTGCAAACAAAATAAAAATAGAAATTTAATCAAAATTATTTAATCAAAATGAAAAACACACATTTCCATTTTCTACCCGCGTCAATGGCAAGTGCATTAAAGACGATGGCAAGTGAAGCCATTTCACAGTAAGCAGGTTCAGATTGAGTTTGATAATATGAAATTAATTTAGTGCAGGTTTTATTTCAAAAAAAGGAAAAGGAAAAGTGACTGTCCATGTGAGCCCCCTTCTGCGCAGTGAAAGTGATCAGCTCATGGGCCCCGTTATAAGTACTTATTTTTTCCAATAAGCTCTTCAAAAGGGCTTGGGCTTATTTTCAGCTTATTACTTATAAGTCCTTATAACAATAAACCCATCCAAACATGCAAAATCAGTTGGACCCAATTTTAAGTCAGTTTGTGAGAAAATAAGCACTTATTTTTGCCCCAAATAGCCAAACACACAAATTAGGTATTACATAAAAAGTTCTAAGAATGATAGTCCTATTTAACTTTGATGTGATCATTTTTCAAATTAATACACTATCTTCTCCAAATTCTTAGAGTTAGACAACAAAATTGCAGATCTTAAGAAAATTAATTAATTATCTGTAACAAACACGTGGTTATTTGTCTAGAATATCATTTCTTATCATATATTGTGTAACTTTTTTTTTGGAAACTCCATTTATATGTACAATCAATATGAATATTTTGGGGGACAAAATTAAAAAAATTGAGAGACAAATTGAATTTAAGATGAAATAAACCCTTATCTAGCTCTTATATTTAGGACATGACACCATATTATAAATACTGAGATGAATATCTAATTAAATTCAAGACTTCAAAGCATACAGCGAGAAAATCATATTTTGTGCCGAACTTTACAAGAGTAAATTAAGGAGTATTATTTCCTATATGTAAACTTTCTCATTTGTGTCCTCTTCCAAATCAAACAAGAGAAATTCGTCAGATGTGACAAAACTTGCCACTCTCATTTCGAGATCCAAATTATCCAAAATACAAACAATATTTTTATAAAGATGATGCCTCTTATCTTCCATGAGAAAAGCATGTTGCTGTCCATTCACCTCAACCACACTATATCCAGGAACCTTTTTCACTCTTGACATATTCATGATCTTCTTCACTTCAGCTACTTCATCCCACTTCCTTGCCTTGGCAAAGAAGTTAGATATCAAAGCATATATTCCTGGATCATCTGGATTTAGCTTAAGAACCTTCTTTGCCACCTTCTCTCCAATAAAAAACTTATCATAGTTGCAGCAACCACCAAGCAAGGCCACCCATACAGCAACCCCAGGTTCAGTTTTCATAGAATCTACCAGTTCCAGAGCCTTTTCAACTTGACCCGCACGAGCCAGGAGATCGATCATGCAAGCATAATGCTTCTCATCTGCAGGTATCTTGAATTTTTTGACCATGAGATCGAACCAGTATCGACCTTCCTGCACGAGACCTGAGTGGCTTAAAGCTGATAGCAGGGAAGCAAAAGTTCCATGATCTGGTTTTGTCTTTGTTTCTGTGATCATCTGTTCAAAAAGTGATAGAGCTTCCTTCCCATTCCCATGGATTCCACACGTGGAAATCATCACATTCCAAGAAACTATATCCTTAAATCTTATCTGATCAAAAAGGGTACGTGCAGAAGAAAGTGATCCACATTTGGAATACATATCAATAACCGCAGTTCCTGAGACTCGCTCGAAATCCATCCTCTTCATAAGATGTGCATGGATGGATTTCCCCAGCTTGAGACAACCAATTTGTGAACAAGCAAGAAGTGCACTTACAAGACAAACAAAGTCAGGTTCATAGCCCAGAGTCTGCATCTCCACCAACAATTCAAGTGCGTTCCCTGCAAAACCATTTTGAGCCAAGCCTGAAATCAAAGCAGCCCAAGATATGATATTTTGCTGAGGCATCCTTGAGAACACTTGAAAAGCAAGTCCTGGATTTCCTGTTTTAGCATACATATCTACAAGACTGGTTTGGATTACGACATCCATCTTTATATGCCGCCGAATCAAATACCCGTGCACCGAGAGGCCCAATCTGGATTCACCCAGATTTGCAATAGCTTGAACTAAACCCAGCATGACAACCCCATCATCTCCATCCATTCCCTCTCCTTGCATTCTTCTGTAAACATCAAGAGCTTCCATTGCTCTTCCACACTGAGCATAACCAGATATCATAGCCGTCCAACAAACTATATCTTTCTTCGGCATTTTTTCAAACAGCTCCAATGCTTCATCCATCTTCCCATACTTTGCATACATATTCAACACAGAACACACAACAAAGACATCGTTTTCATACCCACAATCCAAAGCTTTTCTCCAAATCTCCTTCCCCATTTTCAAATCAAGCAACCTAGTACATGCCTTCAAAGCCACTGTGAAAATGGAACTATCTGGTCTAACTCCTTCCAAAATCATCCTATGGTAAAGATTTAGAACTTCATCTGGGTACCCTTTACGAGAATACGCAACAATCATAGCATTCCATACATCAACGCCTCGTTTAGGCATTTGATCAAATACTTGGCGGGCTGATGTGATATCATCAATGCATGCATAAGATGCTATGAGCTGCCTGTTAATGTTATTTTGGGCGAAAGTACCAGTCAGGATAATCAGAGCGTGAACCTTTGCAATTGAAGGCTTTTCTTGACATGCCAAGAGGAGAACCTTGAAGTGATTAGCCCATGGGCGCAGCAATCGCATGATGAAGTTTACTAAGATAGTGATCTGTGTTACAGTTCCTTTTAAGTACAAAGTCCATAACCGACATTAAGGTATTGTTCTGTTGGTGTTTTTTTGAGGGGAGCAGAGGGGAGGAGGTAAGTGTGTTTGGTTGGAAAAAGTGAAGGAGAAGGGGGATAAAGTTTTTTGTCTTTCCCCTCTCCCTTCCCCTCCACATCCAGAGCTTCCATGGTGCGACATAGGTACCCATGTTCAAGGCCACATCCCTGTACACACATTTACTCAGCACAATATAGAAGACCAAAAAACATTTGAGTGACTATAATCTAACAGCTTTTAGACCAACCTGTCAAATATTGGATTCTAAAAACCTGATAATTTCTGCTTTACATCACCGTTAAAGGTTTGAAAAAATGATTCCATTCATCAAGGAACCATACATACTAAAAAGAAGAAAAACATGCCCACTGTAATAGCAAGAACATTATCAGGCCTCTAGAGTTTACAAATAACTTAAGAATCAACAAGATTTTCACTCATATATTTAATCAATTTACTAACAGCCAATGCAGGATCGTTGACTAACAACTGCAATGATAGAAAGTTTTCACCTTAACTTAGCATATTGGTCTTAAGGATAGTGGGCAAACAAATTGGTCTTAAGGATAGTGGGCAAACAAAGTTATGTTCAGTTCAGCAACTTAAAAGGTGCACAACTACAGTTGTCATTTGAGGAATTTCAAAGCCTTAACTAGGAGGACAATATGGACAAGGACAGGAGTCATAGAAATTTCTAGACAAAAAAGTGTAAAAAAAATACACTCCAACGTGTCATCCCTGTATTCACATTCAAAGTACCAACAGAGGATAATGAGCCTCTTAACCATTACTGGCACAAATAGATAAGCATCAACACTGCCAGTATGCTCACAAAACTAAACTTCAGCAATGAAAAAACTGTCTCAGTGAGTGTTATTTTCTTTCAGGTACGCCAATTAAGTACAAAAAAACCACAAATCTTATAACCAACGAACTGTAAAATTTTTTTTTTTTTTATGAAAACTCTTGATTGGAGATTGTGTCTTCTGGGGTCATCCAAAGTCAAAGAATTTATAGCATATGAAGCATCCACCATGTTTCCATTTTATTGATTACAGTTTCATAGGGAAGAGACAAACATGGAGAACATATTTAGCGGAGGCTGTAGCTACAGAGGATAACTCACCTGGGAGAGAACGAAGTCAGAGACCACGAGAACGAAGATGAGAAGGAAAGAGTATATGGGAGAGATGAAGATGACAATCGACTAAGACGAGGTAGGCGGCGGTGGCTGAAGGAGCAGGTGGTGACGGCGGTGGCTGAAGTAAGTGTGGAGAAGAGTGGCTGAAGAGAATGAAAATAAAACAAAAAAGTTTTAGTGTAAAAAAGAAATATTAAAAAAGGGCAAGCAAATTACTATTGGATAATTACCCTAAGGGTTGGCACAAAAAAATGTTTTATAGTGGTTAAATACAAAAAAAGTTTTTAAAATGATGTGAATTTAACAAAACCGTTATCTATAACTAAATTTTCGTAACTTTTTTCGCGTGCGTCCTATTTGATTTCTTCCTCAAAGGTAACGGTTGTCTACTTATATATAACGTGTTGTTAAATTCGTATCATTTAAAATTTTTTTTTTGATATTTAAGCATCAGAAAACACTTTTTTTTTTTTTGTATTAGACGCTCATCGTAATAAATGTCATTTGTAAATTTACACCTTTGTCTATTAGAAAATGTTGGGTCTTTCAGGCAATTTTTTTTTTAAAAGAAGAACGATAAATTAAAAAGATTAAATTTAAACATTGATATAAGCATGAACTTAAGCATTTTCAGTTATCCACTTTCTTTCTTCAGTGTTCCTGTCAGATTTAATTTGGACGGTGATGTATGTTGAGGATGGTTTCTCAGTGTATGCGACAACATTTCTATAAGTTGAGTGATCATTTTTGAAATTTTTTTGGGTATATATCTCTCTTGTTTAAGTATCTTTTGTTTATCTTAAAGCTTCTTCACAATGCATTGCCTTCCATTGATTTTCTCTGTAGGTAACTTATTCTTGTTTGCTTGTGTTGAAGGAGAAACTACTAGACAATTATTCTTCTCTTGCCCTTTCTTAGGGCCCCTTTGGTTTGAAGAAAATGGAGGGATGAAAAGGAAAATAATGAGTTTCCCACCGAGAAAGTATGTTTGGTGCATTGAAAGGAAAAAATGTTCAATTCCTGCCTCCCCTTAATTTCCTTTAAATGCGGGAAACACGATTCCCACAAAAAATGGTGGGATGGCCATTTCCGGAGTTTAATGGAAAGCATGATGGACCAAGATACCCCTGATTTTTAGACAAAAATTCGACGCTCTTCAAAGAGGTATGGGTTGAGGTTGAAGAAGATGAGTGCAAGAAGGGGAGAAGAAAAGGAATAGGCGAAGTGCTTGTCTCTACATATGAATGGAGTTTCCAGCGACGATGTGCCAATGGATTAGACTCAATGGCATAGTGTAGGCATATGAATAAAGTTTTTGTGTGGATTTATTATACAGAGAGGTTGGATTTAGGATGGAGGCATGGAGCAGAAGAACATGCGGGATGAAGGAGATGAGTGGAAGAAGAAGGTGTGGGTCGGCGTTTAATGCATCTTCCTCTCTTTTCTATGTGGCCCATTTATCTTTTTCCCCTACCGCTTATACACAAACCTTGTTTCCCTTACAATTTTTCTCTTTCTCCACCATTTACACCCCAAAAATCAGCAGCAAAAGTCACCATTAAGAAAGCTGAAGGAGTTGTAGGCGATGAGTCATCTTTCACCCAAAATTCACAAGCTGCATTTTTTCTTTTTTCTTTTTCTTTACATCTTGTGCTTGTGCATGTGTGTAAAGTGTAAGCACTCAAAATTCTGATTGTGAAACTCTGTGTATAATTTGGATAGTGAATTATAATTGAGATTTTCCAGAAATTCCAACCCAGTTAAATTCAAATTTGGTAAGTCAAATTGGAATTTAGGCAATCAAATTCGAATTTGACCTACTCATTTACTATGAAAACAAGTTTGAAACTTCAACATTGATTTTTAAATTTTATTTTATATTTACATTTAATATTTGTTGAAATTATAATTAGTAAAAATAATTTATTCATTTATTTTTATGATTATTTAATTTTAAAATATTTTAAAATTTTATATTGGTGAATTTATTTAAAAAAATACTCATAAAGGGTAATATGGTCATTTACATATATTTCTAAGTTTCCATACCGGCATTTTCAACCAACCAAACATAAAATTTTCTATTCCATTCCTTTCATTTCATGTGCGTACCAAATGTGGACACCTTCATTTCCTTTCCTTTTTATTTTATCCGAATATTTTCTGTGAATCAAACGAGTCAGGGTGGAGTGGTTAAAATGTTTCAGTATAAAATCTGATGATTATAGCGCCCAAAAGGCCAAAACTATGCCCGGTTGTCAAAGTTCAATTACATGTATGTGGATGATGATACTCATTTGCCTTTATCATCCTCTTGAACATTATTTGGAGAATATGGAATATGATGTATTATGAAGAATGCAAGTTTCATCCTCCAACTGATGCCAAGGAAGTTCGAGAAATTCTTCGATTTTTCAACTCTTGCTTTCTTTAATAGTCAAGAACTCAAGATGTTTACCTTCTAGGAATCCACGAGATCATCGATCACTACTATCAGTAATGATGGCTGAACTTTAACTCTCCACTGACTCAAAATGCGAAATAATAAATAGGGGGGTGTGTTATGCATGGAATCATTTTAGGGTCAGCCTCTCTAGTCTATCCAATGGATTGGTAAATTCACAATGATATTCTTTTCAACTTCAAGAGTTTACGATATTCTTTTTCTTATCGTTTGCTGATGATTAAGACACTGTAATGTAAATCTTTTTATTAATATAATTTGCCTTTTTATATAAAAGAAAATGAGTTTTAAGCTTATATTACCTCCCTAAATAATATAAGATTAAGTTAACTTATTTGGAGAAATTAATGAAATTAAATAAACTAGTTAATTATAACATATATTAACTAATTATATGGATAACTGGATTGCATATTAGCTTATAATCTATGCATACTAATTTGGACAAAAATGATAATATCAGAAATACTCCTATCTCTCTTGAACATAAGACTCATTTAGGAACTTGATTTTGTCAATTATTTTCCAAATCACTCATATTGATGCTCCCTCAGTAACGATCAAGTAAGAAAGGGAGGGGAAATTAAAGAAGATGATTAAGACATTTTAGAAAAAATACATCATATTAATTAGTTTAATTAATATCCTTAATCTAATTAAATTAATTAACTGATTAATATGTCATATATTTTGATTTTTAAAATAACCTTCTACTTTATTGTGTGATGGTTACGACAGCCCCCTGGGCGGCAACGGCAACGACTTTGGATGGATTTATGTTTGGGTCAGTTGTGAAAAAAATGAAGTGACTTATTTTCTATAAATCAGATTGTGTATTTTTGGGTAAGTTGTGATTAAAAGTGAAAAATAAGTCAAAATTTGTAGGCCCCACCTTATAAGTGATTTATAAATCAGAAATAAGCTGTTTTAAACAGCTTATACTTATTTTGACTTATAAGCTATAAGTTACTTATAAGTTAGATTGATAATAAGCAGAGACAAACATGCAAAATAAGCTACCAACAAAATAAGTTACTTTTGCCCCAAAATAAGCACTTATTTCCCAGAAATAAGTCGAGCCAAACATAGTCAATGATGATGGTCTCCTTTAACAATTTCTATCACCTTCCCATATTCTTGTCGTTGTAAGAAAAAAATTTGTTGAAGGAAGCAACTGTCATTGTCGCAATTAGAGGAGGGGTAGCGCATCGGAACCAACTGTTATAAACGACATAAAGCTAAGAATTAAAACCATTAAACTTCAATTACAAGGAGTAAAACTAAAATCGAATAAAAGTTCAAATACCAAAATTGATATTAACTACAACATGCGACATCAACAATTTAACTGCATAAACTCACTTAGACAAAATCAAAGTTCATAAACATCGCAAAATTAAAGGTCGAAAACCCCATGAAAGTGAAAAGTTTAAGAAACAAAATCAAAATAGGAGTCAAGGTTAAAAGTGCTCTTCTGCTTAAGTAGGGCTTACATTATCTCCATAAGCTTAACAGAAGAAACATTTGCCTGAATATTTCTAAATGGACAGTTGATCGATTATAAATTGAACAGTAGAAACTAGAAACGAAGCCAATTCCAAGTTTCAGCTTCTAAAAATCTCTGGTTGCTTTGCCACTACAACAATGGCGGAGATCTCTGAATCTCCGTCACAACCTTCCCAAGAGAAGGACCCAAACACTCATACATCAGAACCACTCGAATCCGATCCCAATTCCGACCCTAAAACCATGCGAAAGACAAAACCTGGATTGAAGCGCCTCATCCTCACTCTCTCTGTCCTCTTTTCCTTCATCCTCGGTCAACACACACTCTCTCTCTCTAACTTTGTGTTTTGTATATTGTATGCTTGTAATTTATGTAACTGATTGGTTTGTCTTTATTATTATTTTTTTTTTTTGCAGGATTTCCTTTTTTGTGGAAATCCATTGAAATCTACCGTGCCCCACTTCCATTCCGGAGTATTGAGTCATTTTCAGCTCAAATTGAATCCAACCCTTTACTATTTCCATGCCAATTCCAAGCAGTGTTTGTTGGGTTTGATTCTAAGAGCTTCAGGGCAAATGAGCTTGAATCAGCTATTGAGAAGACAATGTTTGAGTTAAACTCCAAAGCTTCACAATGTGGCACTTGTAATGGTAACTATACTGTATCCGTGGTTGTGGATTCTGGGTCTGATTGTGTGGAAGCAAAGAATTTGAAACCATCATGTTCTTGGGAGTGTGGGAAAATAAAAAAGTTTGATTCTTTTGGGAAGTTGAGGGATGATGATGAAGAGGCTGATGAATTGCTTCAGTCTATGATAGGGCCTTGTTATGATTCTGAGTTTGGAGGGAGAGTTTATAGTGTTGTTGTTGTGAATGGGAACGAGGAAGTGAGAGCTGTGGTTGGGAAGTATCGTCATGCATGGATAACTGGAAGGATTTCTGAGGAGGAGGCAGTGGCAAGGATAGCTGAAATCTTTGTTAAGGTTTTTGTTAATGGTGGGAAAGAAGAAGGTTCAATTCATGGGGAGTTCATGCCTGTGGGTGCTGATGGGAAGATTGTTCTGTCTTTTAGTTTGCTTAATGCAGACCCACGAGATTGGATATATGATTGGTATGAAATTTCAAATGTTTCTTGTTACATTAAGCTCGTTAAAATGTTTTCCAGATGTTCACTTTCTTTCTTTCTATTTTCTTATAACTGAGATACTTTGAAGGATAAGAGCTTTCTTTCTCTGATCTTCATCGTTTCATGGTTAATCTAGACACTTGCCTAATTGGTATATAAATTAATTGCTGAGTTTTTTTTTTTTTTTGATGAATGAAAAACTTGACACTGTTTATAATGCGTAGTAGCTTGAGCTTGATGATATTCATTAGTTCTCTTGATGATGCTATTGTAGGAATTTTCATGAAGTAGACGAGGCTTTAGTGCACCCTGTGATTGAGGCTTTGCAACCTATTGCCAATGTAACAGTTGAAAGCCAGGTAGGTGCTTGAAAGTCTGACAGCGATGAGACAAATTTGATAATTTGGATTTGGACAACCTTAATGTTCATCATCATTGGCAGGTTTTATACTACACGCCGAAGTCTTCATTATCTTCCTGGGATGATAAGCTTGGCAGTCATATATTTAGCACCAAGGACCTTCCTTTCTTTGTACGATTCTTGTCTAGTGCTTTACAGCCCTTATTGAATAATATGTAAATTTAAAAAAAATGCAGCTCACAGTATTCAATATGTGTTTCTGTTACGTTGCAAAACATGATATCTCACTTATTAAAGAAAGATGTTTGATGTTCATTCGTTGGTTCGCTTTTTTTTTTTTTTTGGGTTCTTGGCAGAAACATAGTTATGAATTCTTTGGCGCTGTTTTGCTTAAAATGTGCAAGTCTATTGTCCTTTTTTCCTCATTAAGCAATGTTGCTATTATCTAAAGTTATTTTTGAGTTAATATATCTTGTGAAACAGGTTAATTCAAATGAGTGGCACTTGGATACTTCAGCTGCTGCTGGCGGGAGGTCAAAGATATTGCAATTTGTGGTGTATATTCTTTAACCCAATCTTGCAATTAGTCTTTATCCTCATATTTGATGAGATATGACTTGTTGACTAATATGGTATGAGCATCTATAGATAAACATTGTAATGAAATGTAAAAGAAAGATTTACAAAGATAGAATGACAGGACACAAGTTTTTTTCCTAAAGGAAAGAAATATGTAAACAACCAGAGTTTAGCGCAAAATAGCCTTCAAATTCTTGTGATAATCTCCTAGGAACAAATGCTTGGCTTTTCTTCCAAACAACCCAAAAGATAAATCTCTTCAAATATATATATAAAAAGAACTACCAGAAACCCTTGAGAAGGGCATAAAAATAATACCCTCCGGAAGATGATGCTAATTACTCACAAGCATTCTGCTCTAACTGAAGATAGTGCAAATCAGCAGAGACTGCTCAGTGCCATACATTATGCTCCTTTGATCTGCATCTGAGATGAATATTTAGTTTAGGTCATTTAATTTATAGCCTTAGCATCAGAGAAAAAGAGAATCTTCATACAACTTTTCTGATTTTATCTCTTCTCTCTCTTGGCTGATATGTATATATATGATCTTCTCAAATGTCTTATTTCAATGGAAAAATTATATTTTATTGTAGGATAACCATTACAGTAGCCACTGTATAGATTTCAAGGTTTTTTGTCTATTATATCAGGTATATACCATCTGCTAAGGAGTGTCCTCTTCAATTGGTACTTCCAAATGGGGAGATATCTGTGACAAATGGCTTTATATCACCGGTTAATCTTCAAACTTTAAAATTGCAACACCTGTTCTTTGTATTTTATCCCTCATGAAATTGCCAAATTGCTTAACATTGAAGGTTCCAATCTGGGATTTTGTAGATGTGGGGAGGTGTTGTTGTCTGGAATCCCAAGAGCTGTGTAAAGGAATCAGATACTAAGGATATAGTCAGGAATATGATTTCTCCAAAGGTTTTCTTTTCTTCACCGATTAGAGTGTTTATTAGTTCTATAACTGCCATATAACAATACCGTTTAACATTTTATTGCATTTGTCACACACTGACGTGAAGTAATCATTTCTACAAATGGATATATGGAAGTTCATTTTTTTGGTTTTTGAAGTGAATCCTTTGATTTCCATTGAAAATATTCAATGATACCTGAACATACACACACGGTCACATTTTGCACATGGTCATGTATTATTTTCCCCCATATTTAAGCATGCATATTTTGAATCAGGATCACCAGAAGCTTTTTGAAGTTGTTATGGGGCAGCTGCGGCAACTTTTTGGGCTCAAGTCCACTAACCTCTATGTTGGTCTATCTGGAACATCCATCCTCCTTGGGAGTGAAAGAGGTTTCACAGAATGGTAAAAATGATGGTTCTAAGTAACCTTCACAATCTTTTGGGATAACTTTTGAAAGCGTGATACTAACAGCATAACCACTTAGGTGCTAAATGACCATCATATTTCAAATTGATTTTGTGAACATATATTCTGACCACTGAAGAAGCAAATATTTTGAATGTTCATTTGTAATTGTGCAACATCCCAAGTCCCCCATAGAGGTGTTAGTAGACATCCAAGGAGGAGGTCCTACTATCGAGTAATTTGTGGGAGATTCACAGTACTTATGCCATGAGTGACTCGCTCAATTAGGTTCTTGGGATGCTGCATATGGAACCCAGATACATTATATATTATGTGCATATGCTTTATATGGGGGGTTCGCTTTTCCTTGTTTTCTGACTTATATAAAAAAGACACTGAAAGAATTATTGGTTGCATGTGCAGGGAGTTGGATGTTTTATCCCGGCATCATACATGCTTTAATCTCCATTCATGTGCTACAACGCTTGGATCTCTTTCCAGATTGGTATTGTTATCAGTGATTCCCTTTCTTTATCTGACGTCACATGTACATGATTTAGCTTGCTATTATTTGCTAAAGCTCAAAATTTCTCTTAGGTACAATCGTTGCCTAGGATGATTATCAAGGACGAAATTGGAAAACAGGTGAGTTCAAGTTTTTTTATGGGAGAATATAGATTGCTTACAATTTAGCTTCTAGCAATGACCTGTAAGTTATTGTAGCAATGCAATTTTCCCCTTTTGCATCCAGGTGCAAATATTTCAAATATATGTTATGCAATTGTAAATTATGCTAAAAAATTAGGTGCTTCAAATCTTAAGTTTTATTAATTACAATATCACTGATTATTTAATATCACTTATGCCTAACTAATGTATGTGCTAATTTTTCTAAATCAATTCTTACCATGTTGTCTTTGTGCAGGTAAAGTTTTCTCTAGAGGCTGCACAATTGGCTCAAAGTAATGCGTCTGTTGGTATATATGATGCTTCAGCTGGTAATGTTCTTCCTTGACTTTAACATTGATATCAAATTTTGTTGCTGTTTTTGGTATTAATTACTTTTATGTTACTTGTCGCTAAATGATAATTTATACCTTTGATTATCAGTATCCTCAAGGAAATCAAGGTCTTTGGCAGAGGATGCCTTTTTCCACCCATCAATCATGTCAATCAGCTATTATTCATTTGAACATTGTTTTGCCGTCTATTCGGTTTGTCTCTCAACTCTGTCTATTCTAAATTAAATTATTAACTACTTGTTATATAACTTTTAAGGGATGAACTAAGAGAAACGTGATCTGATTACCCCATATTGACTAGAATGTTTTAACTTTATGCACTCATGGTTAGGGAATGTATGTGTACATTAATCTTTCATTCTAATAGAATGTTTTAATTTTTTTCTATGTAATATATTCATCAGAAAAAAAAATGGAATTCCTCTTTAGTTTGATTAGATCCTTGACTTCGAAAGAGAAGAAAAGGAAACTAAAAATAAAGTGGAGAACCAATACTTTCTGAAACATGTCAGACTATTAATGCTTGTGTTTTTGGGTTTTTTTTCCTCTTCATCATTCATATGCTTTCTTTTTTAGATTAATTATGTCTTAAATGTTTGTGTCTCATTTACTCGCATGAGAACACATTGGGGTTCATGTGAATTGAGTTTTCACAATTTTTTAACTCTTATCAAGTGTTGAAAATGGCTCAGCATGCTGGGCATAGCATTTCCCTTACAAGACAAGTTGCCATCTGAATATTTTTGAGCTGAAAGTTGGGTAAATTATTGCCTTGTTTTTTTTTCTCTTTTGTTGCAGCCATTCTTTCTTCCGGTTTTAATGCATGTAGTCCTGGCTGCCTTAAGAGAATGGAAAAGGTACAAGCAAGAAAATAGGAAGTACTTGGCATGGAAGACCAAAGCAAAAATTACTTCGTGATCCCCTTAGCTTAAGAAGGGTTTATGTGAAGTTTCCACTGCATTGTTGAGATCTAGATGAGGAATGAAGCATTCTAACTCATGTAAAATCCTTTTCCTCCTAAAGTTTTTCTTCTTCGTTGTGTTTATGTAGAAATTAGTTGCTTTCACCAAGAAGTTTTGGGACCTGGCAATATTTCTGTTCACAGTTGACAGTTGAAACGGCAAATTTTGTCCTGAGACATCAAGGGTCTTTGTTTTAACATAATACCAAAGTGGTCTCATGACACGAGGAAGAGATAGGGGGAGCTATATTCTGTCATTTTAGACTTTTCAGCTTTCTTCGTGGCTCTTCATTATGATTTCTCTGACCCATGGAAAAAGGGTGGAGAAAAAAATTAAGAGAATAAATTGAACAATATATCCATTTAATCATAGCCAGCAAACAAACTAAGATGGAAAAATTGATGAAATCCCCTGCAAACTTCATGGAGTTGCTATGGGACAATATTTCATGCACTATTAGTAGTATATTATACCTCCAATTTTCGCTCAACTAAATTTCAAAAACCCAATGAAATGAAGTGATTTTTATTTCTGAGTTTTGATATTATTGTCATAAGTGTCAACTGGCTTTATCTAAAACCAATTCGCCTCTTGATCTCTTCAAACCCTTCAAACCCAAATAAAAGGTCATTCCATTGCATCTTCTAAGTACCTATTATTATTAGCTAAATAAAAGATACTCTTTTCTGTCCTAATTATAAGATCACTTTGATTTTTTTGAAAAAATTAAGGATTTAAAATTAATCATTATAAAATGTTTATAGTTATCTTTTTTCCTTAAAACTAATTTACCTTACTTATAAACTATCGTATAATCCAATTACATGTATGTAACGTTCGTTAAAATTAAGTGGTCTTTTTGGCTTTCTTAATTTCCACAAAAAAAATCAAAGTGATACTATATTTAAGACCAGAGGAAGTACATCATCTTTCTCGCTTTACTATTAGCTTAATTTTGAGTACCTTTTAATATTATAGGATTCTCTTCCTAATCTCAACTAAGACAGCAATTTCAATAGTATAACATACCCCAGAGGTTGAAAACAAATAACTCTACATTGCAATGTTTGACTTATTTTGACGCGAATTGTATTTGCTTGAGGCAATGTAAGGAATAAACCTTCTAAGATCGTGAGTCGTGACACATCTTTGGGAAAGAGATATCTTCATATATTCTAGAAAGCTTTTAGGAATAACCACTCTTGGCACATCCCTTCCAAAAATCTTTCAAGGGATTAAAATGGTCCTGAGTTAAAACTTTTGCTTTATATTTTACTTTAGACTTGGCAACATTTTATCATCCAGAGTTTGGGGTACTTGCGGATATTTTTCTCACTTCCCATAAAAACTCGTTTCATCTGAGGAAAACAATTACAACAAAGAGGGGCATACAAGCTAACCCCAAGTCCCCAACACAATCAAATCCATTGATAAATACGTGTAGGCACTACTAAAACATTCAGAATAAGTGATGATTAAACAATTTAATCACATAATGCTTTTCTACACTCACGGAATTTTAAAACAAGGGAGGCGCAACCCACGCTACAAAAAAACTGGGAAGCTATTATAAATTCCATTATATCAGTTTTTTAAGTTATCTAATATCGATTGCAATCTAATATCAATTGCATCATTCTGCCACTAACAACCAATTAAAATTGAGGGCAACAGGGTCATAGAAATAAAAGCCAGGAGAAAGGGTGGTTAGAAACAAGGTTGGTTAAGTATAGACATAATAAGCCTAGAAGCATGAGTTATCTAGATAAAAATATTACACTGGCAAACGAAGAAAAATGAAACTCCCATTTCCAATTTGTCAACCCTTTGACTCTAAAGCTAAAAGTATCTTCTTCCTTGGCCCCTGAAACCAACAAGGCAAATTCGAAAATGAAACATATCAAAAGCCCAGAAAGGAAATCTTTAAACATGAAATCATGGTTGGCAGGAATAATAGGAATGGAGTGACTAAAATATAATACTAATGTGAAAGTATTGCATCGGAAATTCAGAATGATCCATAACACAAGGTTGACTTTTTTTGGGGCCAACAGAATTGAGAGGACTAGATTTTGAATGGAAAATTAGTATTCCAAATGACTTCAGCGAAAGTGAAGCATTGATTTCAAAGGTGACATCACTTTACGACAGTAAAGCATTGCCAAATTCATGTCATTAGTGGAGTAACCCATCCAACAGAAGCATAAATGGGAACATAAAATGCAGGGTCAGGGATTTCAAGCAAGCATGGAGAAGTTATTCACAAATAAGTGATGATCAAACAATTCTGAATGGGTCACAAGGGCCACACAAAATATCGCTGCAGAAAAACAAAGCATAGTGCAAGGACTTTAACTACACTTACCATTGGTATACCCATAACCTTGAGATCGTCATCAGTCATGTGCATGAGAGCTGTCATATCAACCTAAGAAAAAGGATTTTTAAAGATGCATATGAGAGCTGTCATATCAACCTAAGAAACAGGATTTTTAAAGATGCATACTTAACTCCGGATGGAAAAAAAAAATTAAATCACAATAGCATTGAACTAGCAACTAAAGGAAAATGTAAAGAAAGATTTGTTGATGTGCTACATACTTCTTCAGCTTGAAAAGTTATGAGATACTTCTCAAGACCCAGGGAATGCAAAAATTCATCCACTGAGGGACCAGCCTGTGAAGCAAAACACTAGTAATAGTGAGGAAATGCAAATTACAGGAAGAGTTCAAGAGCTTTGGAAAAGGGAGGGAGAAAACATTCAACAAAGAAAGCTAAACTTCAAACATAAAATGACCACCACAAACACAACAATGCTTCACCAATTTTCACCTATCACATGTCTGATTAAACAGTCAGCCTGTTAGCATTACATACACCCCCAATGCTTCACTCATTTTCACCTTTCACTAACAATTTCAAATGTCAGAAGCACAACATTAATGTTTGGTAAATAATTATCAATATTACAGTATATCTGCAATAAAACATTGTGACTGTGCAGTACAATACTACAATGGCAGATCCTCATATTATAATCAAGTGCACTTAATTGCAATTCCCATAGCTGCTATAATATTCAATTAATTGATGTCTCTTCACTCATGAACCTCCTAACAAAAATAATGCTTATGCTCCCGCTCTTCATTGTACATCTCCCTAAACTTCTAATAATTTTCACCAAGTTATGAAGACGCATGACAAATGGGCATAGCTATATGGTTATTATTCTCCAAATCACATTCTATAGGCAAAAACATATTTAGCTCTACACATTTTATCTCACCTATAACCAAAGTTTAAAAAAAGGGGAAAATAACATCCACATGCCCTACCTAACTCTTATCATACTACAATTCCTCTATTTCAACATCAGCATCTCCAATAGAACTTTCAAACCCTACAAGTTTATTTTCTAGATCCCTGACTAATAGGTGACTAATATATTGAATCTTGACAGCACATCATATTCCTAGTTGTGCTTTGTGATAGATAATGGATCAGCTAGAAGAACCAGATTCTATGCTTCACTTTCTACGGAATACTTAAGAAGTGAAAGATTCCTGACTCATCATTTGGCCCAATCTAGCCACATTTAAATGACCAGCCCAATTGATCAGATTCTGGAACTAGGTTCATCGTATCATAATTCGCAATATCCAGTGTTCGGAAGCCCTCCGAGGTTGGTCGGATGAGGGGAGAATATGGGAGAGGGGCTAACTGGATGGTGGCGGTTCAACAGATGATCTCAAAGCAAGTGATTCAAAGGGTCTTGGCCTTCAATGAAGATGGCTAAGTTAGATACCAAGCATATCTTCCTTCAAGCTTATAATTTTTCATTCAAGGCACAAATCTTCCACAACTCCCAAATAATTACCCATCCTTTTCTATTCTATAAAAAGAAAAGATTTCTTTAAAATTAAGCCACATTCTTCTAAATTTATCTCCCCTCTTTTCTTGATTCACAACGTGATTTTTTTTTTTTTACTTTTGAATAAAACAAAAGGAGGGACCATAAAGCTTCCCTGAAGCTTCATGCTTCCATTTAGTTCTTCGAAATATAATTTACTTCTAAGGTCCTT
This sequence comes from Mimosa bimucronata, assembly GCA_037074515.1. Taxonomy (NCBI): domain Eukaryota; kingdom Viridiplantae; phylum Streptophyta; class Magnoliopsida; order Fabales; family Fabaceae; genus Mimosa; species Mimosa bimucronata. Next base: position 45,148,848 of record CM073439.1, read on the forward strand.
GTGCCTAGCGAAATAGCATGCGAAATATAATTTACTTCTAAGGTCCTTGTGCCTAGCGAAATAGCATGCGAAATATAATTTACTTCTAAGGTCCTTGTGCCTAGCGAAATAGCATGCCCAATCTTTTTTAAAATCTAAACCCCTATTTCAATATTCATTAAGGTTTAAAACCTGAATTTCATTCACCACCATGAAAATAATGATCCTGCAAAAACCTAATCTTCAAAGGTATTTTTATACACCCCCCCTAGTGGAATCTAGCAACACTAAAACTTGACAAGTCTCAGAGACAAGAGATGTGAAAAACTTACTAGTCAAACATATATTTCTCTTCATCTCAGATAAAACACCAAAAAGTGAAACTAAAACAGATTCAATTCATTAATATAAAGAAGATTAATGTATATTAATGTAAAAACACACTTTAAATAACTACACAGTCATCATCCAAATAAGACACAACAGGGCATGCATCATCCAGCAAAACTTGGTGTCAAGAGTGATAAACATCAAGAATGACCAAACAACACACTTAGTTTATACCAAATTACCAGGGAAATAAAAAAAAATAATAGCAATTAACCTTTTGTGATGTCTTCTTTTTGGGAGCTGGGTTAGCTGCTCTTTTAGTTTGTGGCACAAGAGCCTCAACAATGACACTTTTACTGCTTGGTTTAACAACTTCCACTTTCGACTTTGGTGGATCCGAGTTTTTAGGCTGTTGAGTCATCGTCCCTGATAACTTTTCACGTAGATCACGCATGCCTGGAACAGATTTCTTTCCACTCTGAGCTGGTTGAAGGCCCTTTCTCTGAAGCTTCAGGCGGAGATCTTGACCGCCAACTTGGCGTTCTTCACAAGTCATTAAAAAAATATCAAAACCCAGAAAGAGAAATATTTGCAATTAACAGGATCAGCAGCTTATACTTGCAATAACACAGTTAACCCATACTAGAAACTCGTGGTTCATCACCCTCAAAGAGATCATGCTCCCATTTGTCATCTTGTCTCTGCCTGCAAAATATATGCCTCTCCATTAAATCATATTTTTTACTTTCAACAACAATTTCAACATACATGAATGCGGATGGACTTGCCGCATAGGAGGTGCAAGCTCATTTGAAACATTTATGGCCATACAACCAGCTCTAGAACACAAAAATAAAAGCTATAGCGGTAATTCAGCAGGTAAATGATACCAAATGTGAAAATCCAAGGTAGGGGTTAAAAAAAAAAACACACCTCCTACAGAAGAACTTCTAATGAGGCAACTAAGTCTAAAGACCTCTGCTACTTCACTAAGAAATCTTTTTCCTCCCATCTGTCCCTACTCTATGCAAGACAAAGTATATAACAGTATGTCGCATTTTTTTTTTTTTGAACTGAAAGTATGTCGCATTGACTACCAGTAATGAAAAAGAAAATCCTTAAAATCAGATTCCGTGATCTCAAAAATACAAGCAAGAAGTTACAGGAATAGAAATGACATGAATAAGCAAGAAATGCTATCTTCAAGCTAAAGCAAGTAGTTCAAGAACCAAATTGCAGCTAGTGGACCACATCCCATTTATCAAATGGCATAAGGACCCTTAATTCCTAACATGAAGTTCTTGACAGAATAATCAAAGAAACCAGCTCACCCAACTGGAAATACAAAAATGTGATTGGATACAACACCAAAATAACGAATAATTACTGCACATATTTCATCAAACATTTTTCCAAGTAAACAAAGATACACCAGAGAACAAAATGAGGAAACATAAGGCAAACCTCTTTCCAGTGATTTGCCTTGGGCGGGTGGAGTCACTAGAAAAATTGCCATTAAGACGTTCCTTTACTGACCTCCTTGCTCCAGTATCTACCCGATCAGCATACATCTTGAACTGCTAATTCAAAATGAAGAAAAACCCAACACTAATCTCCTAAACCCTAATTTGACAGCACCAAGAAACTAAATGTAGAAGGCAAGCGCAAAATTACCGAGACGTTGAATGCCTCAAAGTCCAGAAAGGATCAGAGAATATGAAGAGAGAAAAAAAAAAAACCCTAACCCTCTTATCCTCACAAAAGAATCAAAACTTCCAAAGGCAAGACAAATAGAAAAAAGGGGTATAAGGGAAATTCGAAAACGGAGAAAAGCAAGCTTGAAATGAATGAAAGGACAAATTTTGAGTTGGCAAGAACCCAAGGAAAAAAAAAAAGGACAGTTTTTTTTTTATATGGGTGGTTTGATAGTGGTGACGGTGTCGCAGTTGAGGAACAAAGAAGGAGAGAGAGAATCAAGAAAGCTTCTGGTGAAGGAGCGAAGGGGTTTTTCGAGGGATTCGCAATGGTAGCGACCAGCGACGAAGCAGAGTGGTCAATTATTTAGCCATCACAATTCAGAATTCGCATATCGAATTAGGCATTTTGATTGTTGATATGAGCCCTAATCCCCTCGTGTACTCCTGTTTTTTTCCTTTTTCATTACACTAACAATCCGTTTGGTTCACAGAAAATTTTAAGATGGAATGGAACGGAATGGAATGTAATGGAATGGAATGGAATGGAAAATTAAAAGGGGTTGATGTGTTTGGTTACCACTGAAATAGAAATGATTTTGAAGGGAAAATTTTTGTTTGGTTGGATGAAAATAAAGGGTTATGAGGGAAAATATTTGACAAATGACGAAAATGCCCTCACTTATGATAAAAGAAAAAGAAGATGCACGGTGAAGAAGGTGCCAGTTCCTGCGATTTGTGGGAGGCAGATCCAGCGAAGAAGTGGGAGACGATGGACGACGATGGCTGGTCAGCTTGGATTCCGGCGGAAATGATGGTTAATAGAGGTAGGCGTTGTGTTTTTTGAACTTTCGTGGTAAAAGGAATGTTATAAATTTGGCAAATATGAATTAGGACAGAAATATCGATGTGGTTGATTGTAGAAGTTGAATATGCATTGCTATTCTAGAATTGCTCCTTATTTTTGAAGTATGGTGTAAGTTGCTATGGGTAAGGAGAAGACTCACAGCAACATTGTGGTCATTGGCCATGTGGATTCTGGGAAATCAACCACCACCGGCCATCTCATCTACAAGCTTGGAGGTATTGACAAGCGTGTTATTGAGAGGTTGGAGAAGGAAGCTGCTGAGATGAACAAGAGGTCCTTCAAGTACGCCTGGGTGTTGGACAAGCTGAAAGCTGAGCGTGAAAGAGGAATCACAATTGATATTGCTCTCTGGAAAATCGAGACCACCAAGTACTACTGCACAGTCATTGATGCCTCCGGACATAGGGATTTCATCAAGAACATGATTACTGGAACTTCCCAGGCTGACTGTGCTATCCTTATCATGGACTACACCACTGGTGGGTTTGAGGCTGCTATTTCCAAAGACGGGCAGACCAGTGAGGACGCCCTCCTTTCTTTCACCCTTGGTGTGAAGCAGATGATTTGCTGCTGCAACAAGGTATCTAATTATGGTTCCTTGGTAAATTTGAATATATATTGAATTGATTATTGCATTCATTGTCATGTTGTAATATGGTTTTCCATTTTCCTCTGCTACAGATGGATGCCACCACTCCCAAGTACTCCAAGGGCAGGTATGATGAAATCGTGAAGGAAGTGTCATCCTATTTGAAGAAGGTTGGATACAACCCTGACAAGATTCCCTTCGTTCCCATCTCTGGTTTGGAAGGAGACAACATGATTGAGAGGTCCACCAACCCTGTCTGGTACAAGGGACCAACCCTCCTTGATGTCCTTGATCAGATCAACGAGGCCAAGAGGCTCCCAGACAAGCCCCTCAGGTTGCCCCTTCAGGATGTGTACAAGATTGGAGGAATCGGAACTGTTCCAGTGGGACGTGTTGAGACTGGTGTGGGATTCAATGTGAAGAACGTTGCAGTGAAGGATCTCAAGCGTGGTTATGTTGCATCTAACTCCAATGATGATCCTGCGAAGGAAGCAGCCAACTTTACATCTGAGGTCATCATCATGAACCATCGTGGCCAGATCGGTAACGGTTATGCTCCAGTGCTTGACTGCCACACGTCCCACATTGCTGTGAAGTTTGCTGAGCTTTTGACCAAGATTGACAGGCGATCTGGTAAGGAGCTTGCTCTCCTTGGTTTCACTCTTGGTGTCAAGAGTGAAATTGTCCATGACAGATGGATGCTAGTACTCCCAAGTACTCCAAGACAAGATATGATGAAATTGTCAAGAAAGTGTTTTCATACTTGAAGAAGGTTGGTTACAACCCAGAGAAAATATCATTTGTTCCCATATCTGGTTTTGAGGGAGACAATATGATTGAGAGGTCGCTTTGCTTTGAGGGACATGCATCAAACTGTGGCTGTGGGAGCGTGGAGAAGAAAGATCATACATCAGCCAAGGTCACCAAGGGGAACAGAAGAAGGGCAATTTATTGTAATGAAAAATGTAAATATTTTGGTTGGATGAATGGTTTAACAATGGGTGGTGTGAGATTTGAAATAGGTAGTTTGGTGTAAAATACATTGTATGTTGCATGAAGAAATGAAGTGTGTATTTTTTTGTTTTACATTGTATTTTGGTGTAAATATAGCAGGACAAAATGCTGGAAGTTATGTCTACATTGTGGTAACCATTGACAATGGAAGAAGCAAATTTTTTTAACCTATGATAAATGGTCAGTGTAAGCAACAAGTACGGAAATGTAATGTTTACAATTCAAAATCTAATTTAAGTACAGGAAAATCGATTTTATATCAGACATTCTTATGTTTGTGAAAATTTGGTGAAGCAATGTAGTGGAAAAGCTAATGTTTAGAATTCAAAATCGAATTTAGGAACATGAAAAGGTATTCTGTGGGTTAAGTTGAACATGTAAAAAATCGAATGTAAAGGGAGGGATAAAGTTATCATTTTGCGTAAACTCAAATTTACAGCATCAAAATCGATTTTAAAAAAGAAGAGAAAGACAAATTTGATTGTGAACGGATTAGATTAGTGAAATGAACCTGAACATTAGGAAGAAAGTGAAATACATGAGTAAATTAACAAAAGGTTCACTGTCTAAAAACATAAAATGCATCCAACTCACTTAACTTCAGCAAATAACAGTGAGAGGAACCAAAAGGACATACAATAAGTGCATGAAACATTTCCAATAAGAGTAAAAACAAAAAGTGCTGCACTTCAGTTCTTCTTCTTCTTGCTAGGTGAGATTTTTTTTGCGCCAGTCTTCTTCTGCCTTCCCCTTGGATTAGTAGGCTCTGGTAAGTTAACATTGGTGAAGGAACCAGCAGGATAATCAGTTGGCAGGGAATGGGAAAGATTTGTTTGGTCCCCAATGACAATGTGAAGTAAGTTGTGAGCTGAAAAGGATGATGAAAAATCTGTGCTTGGGATATATGACAGGGGAGTAGGCTCACCAATACCTCTAGAAGGTGCGTGGGGAGGGTTGAATGGATGTGTAACTGGCACAATGGAGAGGGGAGTGACAGTCTCTAAAGGTTGTTCCGCAAAATCAGGAGGTTGGGGCTGTTCAGTGGGGCCGTGGGGCTGTGCAGGGGGGATTGGGGCTGTGCAGGGGGGGATTGGGGCTGTCCAGGGGGGGATTGGGGCTGTGCAGACGCTGCTTCAATGTGGGGGTCTTCTTCAACAGAACCATCATTGCCTGGTGGTTGGGAAAATGGTGGAATGTGCTGTGTTGAGGCATGTGGAGGGGAGAAGGAAATGTTTCCAAGTGGGTCATCAGTGTGCATAGTGGGGTCGCTTGAGGGAGGAGTAGTGAAATTATCAGTATTTTCCCTCTTGGATGCAACATACTGATAAATGTCTTGCAAATCAATCCGAACCTTGCTCATGTCACTTTCCAAGAGCCCCAGCCTGGTGGAGATGGTTTGAAGTTGCTGCATAATATTTGAACCCAATTCATCCATCTTTTGCTGGACAGTCTGACCCAACATTGTTGACAATTCTTCTGCAGCTAAGGAATGGACCAAACCAGTAGGGTGGGCCTGAGTGTTGGATTGTGCAGGGATACTTTGTTTAATATTGGCATGGGGGTTATTGCTTGCTAATGGAGAAGGCTGATCATTTGTCACATTTCGGCCTCCAACTGGTATCTGCATGTGGTTTAAAACTTTGTAATCAAACTCATCAGTCCAGATTGGGGGCTCACCATTTTCCAAATACCACACCTTGTTTTCTTTCAGGATTAAAGAAACAACTGAGGGGAATGGCAGATGGGTATTCCTTTTGAAAGCAGTTGCAGCCTTGATCATATTTTCATAGATAAGGTTGCCTACTGCAATTGCCTTCCCCTTAACCAACCGGGTAAGGTTTTTTTGTCCTCAGGGGTGAATGCTGTGTAGTGTCCCCCCTTGTTCACAAAATTCCTGGAGTATATATACCAAAGCACTCTATGGGCATCGGGCATTAAAGCAGGCTTCAGCACAGGGTTACTTGGGCAGGCATCAGTGTTCATCAAGGTCTTGTACACTTCACTTTCAGTGAACTCAGAGTCATCAACTTGTGGGGATTTAAGTCCCAGCCAGTTGGTTATTTTCTTAGGGGTGATCACAATTTTCTTTCCCCTCACAACTGTTCTAAGGATTTCATTGACAACTCTGAAGTTAGAATAAAAAACCCTCACAACAGAATCACTATAAGGCAGTGACAGTTCAACCAGATTTTTGTAAGGAGCAAGCAAATGTGACAGGCCAAACTTGAATTCATAATCGAATGTATCAAGTTTAACTCTACTCATTTTGGAAATGGTACGATTAGCATGCAAATCTTGGTACCTTTCAAGCTTGGATGAATTGAAGTCAGATTTATCATCAGGAATGCAAATGCGGTGTAGCCTCTTCTTCAACAGTTTCCTAAGATTAATCTTGTCCTTTTCGTCCATAGCAGCATCATTTTCATCATCACCAGACCCATCTTCTTGACCAGAGTTGGAAGTAGCAATTTTTTGGGATTTGGACGAGTGGCTCTTTGCTGATTCAGATGAAACTGAAGCCTCTTCTTCCTGTGAAACACTCGCAGAGGCCTCCTTCTCTGAATGGGAAACACCTGCATTGTCATCATCATCACTGGACTTGGCGTTAGAGTCACCAGTGTCTTCTTGCGTTCCATCAGAGCCATCTTCACTGGCTTGCACTGTTTCATCATCCACTTTGTCATCTTTCGTCTTTCTCTTCTTAGCATTGGAATTCTGAGAACCTTTGGCCGTTTGCTTTCTTTTGGCCGCTCTTTTTTGGTTCAAATTAGTTCGCCTCACCTGCTCCTCCTTCCATTTTGCACAAGCCACAAACTCATCAATGTCTTCATCCCGTTTACCACCAATGCTTGCCTTCCCTTTGCGATTTGACACACGAATCTTGCTCATGTGTTCCCTCTACCGTTGGAGGTCTTCCTTGGTGATGTTGTGTTCCTTAAACCTATCAGAGACCGTTTTTGTCCTCGGCATTGTTGGTGGGTTTTTCAAATATGGGAGGATAACTGCTATGTAACCTCGTCGTGAAACGGTTGGGGATTTTGGAGGCACCAAGGTTTGAATTAGAGAGGGGTTTCGCCGGATTTTTCGCCCTAATGTGTGAGTGGAACACTGGAGTCTGAAATGGAAGACAAATCGTTGCTCCTATATAAATTCAATTTTACAAAAATATTAAAATGGCAAATAATCTGATGCGCTGCCTTAAACCCTTACAACCCCACAAGGCACTCGCTGTGTGAGTTTAAAATCGATTTTATTATGCAAACCTACTATTTGACAAATGAACATGGATTTCGCGTTGGGTCTTACATTGGCATTTGAATTGTATAAGAAAAATCAATGGTCCACATTCGATTTCATACCAATCCTTGTGATTGACAATCGAATGTGACCCTGTCAAGTGGAATTGCCTCAGAAACGATGTGAATGGCACAACTTCGATTTCATACCATTCATTTTTACTGACATTCGATTTAATTCAATTACTTCGGACGGAAATTCGATTTCATGCCATTCCTCGTGGCTGACATTCGATTTCATATATCTGAAATCAAATTCATTTTTCCCTGTCTGAATGTAATACAACAACCAGCAACCCTTCGACATAACACAAACACACAAGCAGGAAGTACATTTTTCCATTAAAAACCATATATGATATATGCCTTGCATTGACTACAAGATGTTACACAACCATACTTTAATCCATGTTAGCATGTCATTCCAAAAGAAACATGGACAAAAGTATGGGCAAAAGCATAATGCACAAAATATACAAAAGTATGGACATAAGCAAAATATACACAATGCACAAAAGCATGTGCTGTTAACAAAAAAGATGTCAGATGTGCCAACTACTTCAGTAAACTACGTATCCATGATGCCTTGAAAGCATGTGGAATCCTTCCAAATGCATTCAGCAGCTGCTCGGACGCCACAATCTTGATGTGCGCATCATTGAGCTCATCAATTGATAGACCTTCCACATCCATCAGTTCAATATACAGGTCTTGCCCCTTGGCATCAATTGCAGCCTGCCTAGCTTGAGCTTGAGTAGAAATGCGGTTGCCAAGGTTTTCAATGACATTCACAATTGTGCTGTCAAGAGAAGTAACACTTTCCCTTATCACGTCAGCTAAAATGTCAGAGTTGTTTGTCTTACGTCTCTTTCTTGTACTTGAAGATGCCTCAGTATTAGGGACTGTGGTTGTTGCTGTTTCAAGAACAGGACTAATCAGTTCAACTTCAGGTACATTTTCAGGGGAATGACCATTTAACTCTTCTTCTCCAACTTCTTCTTCCATCCCAACTGGGGATCTTACAATATCACCCACGGCCCTGTCTTTGGCCCAAACGAAGCTCAAGCTTTCCAAATGCACAAATGGCTTTTTCCGGAATGGGGCAGCCTTGGTATGGACCTAACAAAATACAACTCTCATTAGTAAACTATCCAAATGCACAAATGCTTGCTTTATGGAACTAATTTAAGTGTTTATACCTTCAAATATTCGTCCCACACCTCTTTTTCAGCAGTAACACATTTGGTGTCAGGATCCCATCCAAATCCAGACGTATTTGTGCCATATACCATGTCATAGACAGCCTGCCACCATATTTTCAGTGTCTTTATCCTAGACATGATATGTGGACTTGCTTTTATCCCACAACCAGGTGCTTTTTCCTCCATCATGAGTTGTAGGGCATTGGCAAACCCTGGCTTGAAACCATTCTCAGCCATGAACTTTTGTTCTGTCCTAAGGTTGACAAGGCATTCCACCAGTAAATTATCCTCCTCCGGTGTCCACACATGAAACTTCTTGTTACACTCAACCTGGCTTTGATCCATCTACAAAACATATCCTCACAACAAAAACAATTATTCTAATAACACTATGACGCATACATATATGGAACCATGAGCATTTAAGCAACACAAATCAAACAACAACTAAACCAATTTATTGAATCATCAAACATGGAAAAGGTTCAACACATGCACAATAAAGGTGCACAAGGTCAACAGTCATAAAAAAACAACAACAACATCAACAATCAAGTCACATCATTTACTTCCTCTAACCATCAGCATTAAATGCATTAAACATTTCATTTGCCATATTCTCCCTAAAGTTATTCCAAGCTTCAGAGGTTTCCATGGACATCATGGGGATGTTGTCCATAGTTGCAGCTGAAGGTTCCAATGTTTCTATCTCTGCATCTAGTGGATCCTGCACACTCCCCCTCCTAATCAGATTATGCAGGAGACAACATGCCATGATGCATCTGTTTTGAACCTTCAAGGGATAAAATGATGGGCTACGTAATATTCCCCACCGCTTCTTTAGGATGCCAAAGGTCCTCTCAATCACATTTCTAGCAGCAGAGTGCCGCATATTGAAGCACTCTTGTGCACTCTCAGGTCTTTGTCCTTGCCTCCATTCACTAAGATGGTACCTTTGCCCTCTAAAAGGAGCCAAGAAACCTTGGCAATTTGTGTATCCCGCATCTACCAGGTAATAATTCCCTGCAACAATATAACATTTTATTACCATTAAATAATTTTTTATATTTCCAATGTCTCAACAAAATGTGGTCTACCATATCCTAATATTTCACTAACCAGCTTGAACTTTTAACCCATGTCTCCTCCTTATAGCATCTCTCAGCACTCTTCCATCAGCAGCGGATCCTTCCCAACCCGTCAACACATAAATGAACTGTGCATCTGGCGAGCAAACCCCCAAGACATTTGTCGTTAACTCTCCTTTCCTGTTGCGATACCGACCTCTTGCATTGGTTGGCACATGCAATCGAATATGGGTTCCATCCAACGCACCCAAACAGCCCTACATCAGATAAATGTCACTGCCTTTGGACTACAATAAACAATACCTTGCTATCCACACTACACAAAAGTAATAATCAAATTACCTTAAACCATTTCCATCGATCATCTGTGTCCTCAGTAATGGCCTCTGGGGTTTTCAAAAGATGAGATTGTAGTCTAATTGTTGCATTAAGAACAACGTTAAAGTACCTGCTTATTGTCTCACCAGACCTACCAAACTCAAATTGGATGACTCTATTCTTCACATGATGAGCCAAAATGTGCAGGAACATCGCCACTTGTTCATCCACTAACATATTATTTGTTGGTTTCAATCCCCCTATTGTGTCTAACATGTAGCACAATCTATCAAATGTTGCCCTATACATCCTAATTTGGTTGAAACATGTCGTATCGCTACTGTAAATCATAGCCCTCAGATTTGCTCTCTTAGCATGAAAGTCTAACCTATATGACCTCTCTGGTATATCCCTTGACCTACTTGATGCCACTGTCTATTAAAATTGTCACAATCATCCTTCTTACTGCAAGCAGCAAGCTTAAGACGGCAACCGAAATTTGAAAATACATTTCATCCAACCCTTGATCCATCACCTACAAAATGTAGCCCCAACCATATCCTCATTATATATATACACCCACACACACACACACAAACACTTCACACATTAGGCCATAGTTTATATTGCCAGCCACATTCCATTTCCCATAGTAACATTCGATTTTAAAATATATACTTTCTATATTCCTGCATTCAAATTCAAATCTAACAGCAATTGTAAAAAAACCATGCTCAACATTTCATACATGTCATCAACGATGCACAACATGACAAAGGACGAAGCCAGTGAAAATTGCCAAAAATTACTTCATTATTTCATATCTCTTCATCAAAAAGCATGCCTTCACATAACCATAACAATCGAACAGCACCCACATAACCATTAAAAAAATAACCTCAATCATCTTCAGACAAACTCACCTTCAACGAGAACGATCGTCAGCTACAAAACAACAGCTACAATACTCTGCTCCAACTCCCACTTCCAACCCAGACCTGCAACCCACAGCTCCAACGCAAAGAAGCTTCACCACAGATTCCCTCAGCTCCAGCTATCCACAACAAATCTTCTGAAGCTCAAACCCGAAGCTCAATGTGAAAATTATATATATATTCATGCATATTTCACAAGCTCAACTGGAGGTCATTGCCGTCTTTTCATCTGAAAAATGAGGGACATTTTCGTCCTGCTTCCTTTCCATTCGAGGCCTGAATCTAGCTTCCCACCGTTTTTGGTGGGAAGCTATTTTCACGTATATAAGGGAAAATTGGTTCCAGCGGGAAGAAGAAAATTTCAACCTTCAGCGCGCCAAACACGCACATCACGCGGGAATCAAACCATTTTCCGCTTCCCGCCTTCAGATTCCTTAAACCAAACGTGCCCTAAGTACTGTCTTATTGGGGTGGAAACAGGCCAAGCCCTTACAGGGCCTTAGACTTGGCCTATTCCAGGCTTATCCAGGCCCAGGCCTAACAGGCCACAGGCCCAAGCTTAGACTTTTTATAAAGCCTATTTTCTTAAATAGGTCAGGCCCAGGCCTCTTACAAAAGCCTATTAAGACTAACAGGCTGGCCTAGGCCTGTTATTTATTTTTTTAAAAAAAAATTAGTAACATTACATTTGTACCCTTAATTTGAAATAAAATTACACATTTATGTATCTAAGGTTTTTTTTCACTCACCCTCACTTTTCACTCTATCTCACTGTTTCCCTTTTCTCCTTCCTATTAAGGACTCAAATTCATCACCTTGGAACCCAATACATCCATATTCTCCTCTTCTTTTTCCGTCTCTACCATCACTTTTCACTTTATTTTTGTTGATTGTATCAGACTATTAGTTTTGTTGATGTTTACTTGCTTTGTCTTTTAGACTCTTGTTGTTTTGTATCAGATTTGTGTTCTTACGTTACTGAGTATATATCATACTATTGCTAAGTAAAAAAATGTACTTTTAGACTTTTTGAGTCATAGGCTTATTTTAGACTTGTTAGGCGGCCTGTTGATAACAGGCCTGGTCTTTGAACAGGCCAAGCTCAGGCCTGAAAAAACGGCCTATTACAAGACACAGGCTAGGCTCAGGCCAATCATCTACACAACAGGCCAGGCCTATTTATGGTCAGGCCAGGCCTGGCCTATTTCCACCCATACTGTCTTATAATACTCTTTTAAATTTTACTAATAATCAAGGGTAGCCTTTCTCATTTCCATTTGTCATTAACAAATTAGGAGATTTCTTAAATATGATTTTCTTTAGGAAGGTCTTTAATGTGATTTTCCCTTTTCTTATGTCCATAGCGCAAAACCATAAGTCTATAAAATGTAATTTCCCTGTTTGGCCAAAAAAAAAAAATAATGTAATTTCCCATAGGTCTGTATGTAATTCCTCTTTCTAAAATGCGATTTCATTTTTTTTTTTGGGTTAAGTATCTTGTTGGGTGCAATCTTATTGGAAGAATGGCCTTGCCACTGAACGTAAGTACCTCTCCTAACATGGATTAGATCTTGGTTTATCACATTATGGTTGATTGGCCCTTTCCATTACACCCACGCCGCCCGCTAGTGCAATTTCTACTTCAAAAAGATGAAAGTTTTTGTTGATTAATTGTAAATGTAATTAGATAGTGAGATTGTTTATCATATGGCCAAATTTTTTATAGTGGTGCCATCTTCCTTTGACTCTAACAAATATGAATCCCTTGATATCTTTATTTGAACCCTTTGATTCCAAACATTTCTTGTTTTCCAACCCATCTATGGCTTCTATGATTTAATAACTAGGATTTTGAGATAGTTACACTTAACATTTATAACACTCTACAATGAAGTGATGAACAACTTACCCGTCAACTGTGTGACACTTCAATGTGTACTATTAGAAAGGAATGTGAGAGGGGGATTAACTATCATCTTTAGGTTCATTAACCATCATCTTTAGGTTCAATTAGCAAAGGAGTTGACATTCATAAATGGAGTGTGTTTGATTCCTAAACTGGTCGAAGCATTAGAGAAGACATATTCACAGTTTAGTTTAGTGAAATTGAAACATTCCTATATATTGGGACATATACTGGAAGATGAAGGAAAAAAAAAGAAGAAGATCATGCTTATTATACTTTCATACTCATGGAGACATGGCCAAGTGATTGAGTATTGACCTCCATCATATATACTTTGCTGGGACATATGTATTGGATGTTACATCAGATTGTGTTATATTATGTTATGCATTGGATATTTGAGTTGTGTATATATATATATGTATGTATATACATATTGGACATTCAAATTAAATAAAATATCCCAAGTGGGCCTTCCAATAGTTGGACAGGGTCCAATTTTAGAGTTTTTACTCTTTACTCCGTATGTTTACTTATTAATTTTAGTTTTGATGGGAGATGTTATATAGTGGTAACCTGAGTTTAAAAAAAAAAAAAAAAGTGTACTCATTGCTTTGTAAAGATTACTTGATTGATAACGCCTATTTCCATTTGTCATCTTGTACATACATTGATATACATCTTAGTCAGAAAACGCCCTAAAATTCTTTTCTTTTAATTGTGTTCTAGGTTTTTCATTAGTTTTCCCTATTTATATCATATAACAATTTGGTAAGAGATATTTAATTTTAAAAAGTCTTCTACTTCTGCTTTGTATTATAGTTTGTCCTAAAATAGATTGATTAATTAGGGGTTGCAAAATTGAACTGCCTAGAAAATTAAAGGGAGAATTATTACTAGGTCTCAAATAAAGGAATTAATCACAATCAAGTCCCAAAAAATCATCAAATTACATTGAACTCCTTAGAAATCTGGATGATATTAAATGGCTTGATAATATAGCTTATTGAATTACCAATAACGACTCTTTAAGTTTTCAATATTGAGCTACAATTGACAACTCTTTAGTTGTCAATGAGAACTCATTGAGTTGTCAATAAAAAGCTATTTAATATCATCAAAGTCCATAAGGGCTTCATGTACTATGATATTTTTTGGGATTTGATCGCGATTAATTCCTTTATTTGGGACTTAGTTGTAATTTTCTCAAAATTAAATGGAAGCTTATTTGTGGGGTACCTTGTATAGAGAAGTTGATGGTAAAGGAATCATTTCAATTTGCGCCAATGCTTGTGAAGAATCAAAGGAAGCTTTTAGAGTTTGTTGAACCAGTGTCCTTGTCCTCATCACAAAGTTCACAAATAGTCCAAGACATTTTTCCTTAGCACGACCCTATAGCCTTTGGATCATGGGTGTGTTTGGATCCTACTTTTGGACCCTAGAAGCACATCCCAACGGTAAAAGTCATTTTAGAAAAAAAAAATGTTTGGTTGCACTTATTTTCTGAATGATTTTTGGTCCAAAATGACTTCTGTAACGGGAAAAGTCAGAAGTAAAAAAAAGTGGCTTTTGGCTTTTGACTTCTGGCTTTTGATGGGTCCCACGCCTTTTGTTAGGTATTATTTAATAAAGTGGGTAGGAAAATTAGACTGTTAGACCCCTAAAATTCTCAAATAAGATAATTTCTTTTAATATAAAATTTTCTTTTTATCTCCAAAAATTTACCATAATAATTTCTAACTACTTTCTCCCACAATATACTTCTTTGAGCTAAAAATATTATTTTTTTAAAATTAGTTTCCTGAAAATAAGGGAGAAACTAAGCATTTAATAAGAATATATGCATATTATATATGTATTATTTAATGACAATAATGCTCTTTTTAGTAATTTTTCATCTAAAAGTACTTTTCAATATAATCATATAAACATGTTTCTAAAAGTCATATTGAAAAAAAGTCATTTCTATCATCACAAATCCAAACATAAATCACTTCACACAATCTGACTTTTATCCAAAAGTCACTTCTAAAAAAGTCATTTTAAAAAAAAGTCACTTATCCAACGGCAATCCAAACACACCCCATATTGTTGTGAACAACATAAGACAACGCACGGGCTCATAATACTAGTTTAATAAAAAGTTTGCTTGCTTTCTCAAATAATATTATATGGACATTGATATTATGCAATTCATGATATATGGGCGAACAAAGATTTTATTGAGTTTTCTTGTCAAATAAAAATCATAAAATACTGCCATGCATTTTGTTTCTTATTCTCACATGTCTCCCTTCGTTGTAAAAGTTAAAGGGCAAATGTCTAATCATTTTCAATAAAAATATTTTTTTTATAAAAAATGTACATTATTAAACATTTTGAACTTAATTTTATAGCAATTTAATTTAATTTATATCTTTCGCTATCGAATTTATGTTATATTTATAGATTAAATTATTCTAAATTTGATAAATTGATCTATCTATATCTATATCTATATCTATCTATATAACATAAAAAACTCTTCCACCAAAACACTATTCATAAGGAATTAACGACCCAGATGATTAGTTCTATTCAAATGAACGGGCCAATTTATCACTAATTATATAATCTACTAATTATATCACTAATTATATTTGATTGGTTATAGCCATTAACCATTTTATTTGAATTATTATATTTAGGATAACCTCTAAAATTGTATCTCCTAATAATTATATTTAGGTTTAAAGATTGATAATTACTAATTATATCTACTAATAAGTATATTTAATAATCTATATCTATATCTATATCTATATCTATATAATATAAAAAACTCTTTCACCAAAACACTATTCATAAGGAATTAACGGCCCAGATGATTAGTTATATTCAGATGAACGGGCCAATTTATCACTAATTGTATAATCTACTAATTATATTTGATTGGTTATAGCAATTAACCATTTTATTTAAATTATTATATTTAAGATAACCTCTAAAAGCGTAACTAATAATTATATTTAAATTTAAAGATTGATAATCACTAATTATATCTACTAATAAGTATATTTAATAATCTATATCTATATCTATATATAACATAAAAAAACTCTTCCACCAAAACACTACTCATAAGGAATTAACAGCCCATATAATTAGTTCTATTCAGATCAACGGGTCAATTTATTACTAATTATATAATCTACTAATTATATCACTAATTATATTTGATTGGTTATAGCTATTAACCATTTTTTTTTAATTTTTATATTTAAGATAACCTCTAAAATTGTATCTACTAATAATTATATTTAAATTTAAAGATTGATAATCACTAATTATATCTATTAATAAGTATATTTAATAATCTATATCTATATCTATATCTATATTTATCTATATCTATATATCTATATATAACATAAAAAACTCTTCCACAGAAACACTATTCATAAGGAATTAACAGCCCAGATGATTAGATCTATTCAGATCAATGGGTCAATTTATTATTAATTATATCGCTAATTTTTAATTATAATCAACCGAGAAAAATTGATTTAGGATTTCTCTTTAATCTTAAATATAATTAGTGATATATATATTTCGAGAATAACCAACGAGAAGCTTCTTATGAACATAATTTTAAGGTTTATCTTAAATCTTAAATATAATTTTAATTAAATTTTAGGATGAAAATATGTGATTTTTTCTAAAATAAAAGTTTCATTATTTACATATTTAAATAAAAGCTTATTCTACATTTGTTTTTGAATATATTTTAGCAACAAAAAAAAAAGATAAATCCCAATATATATCCCTAATTATATCTACTAATTATACTTAAGAAAAATGTAGTTATTATTTTTGAATTATTATATTTAAGATAAACCCTAAAATTATATTCATAAGAAGCTTCTGATTGGTCAATTCAAAATATATATCACTAATTAGATAAGAAGCTTTTGGTTGGTCAACCCTAAAATATATATATCACTAATTATATCTATTAATTATAGTTAAGAAAAATATAATAATATATATATATATCATTATTATACGTTTTTTTTAAAATACAATCATTTATCACTAATTATATCTACTAACTATATTTAAGAAAAATATAATCATTATTTTATAATTATTATATTTAAGATAAGCCCTAAAATTATGTTCACAAGACGTCCACAACTAATAGTGGTATATATATATATATTATGATTATATTTATCTTAATTTTTTTATGTTGAAATATGCTTCAGGTAATTAGTAACATAAAGGATATATGAAGCATTATGTATGCATCACACCATTTTACGCGCCACCAATCCATGTAAATAAAAGTAATAATATAATATATTTCTCAATATAATCTATTTTCTTATGATTTTCAATATACGTATGTTTTTGACCTGTTCATCAATTATAATTTAATATTTGTGGATCCTTTTTGGCCAAATTAAGGCAAAAAATCAACAAAATAATAATATAAATAGGAAAAGTAGCTACTGCACCAGGTCAAAACTTAATTAATGAGTTAGATTTGATTTTTATAAAGTTTTTTGCAAACACGGATTACGAAGAGATTGAAATCAATTTAGATAACATAATTAAGTAATGATCAACATCCCATCTTGTAAGCGGGTGAGTGTACGATATGGTGGATTACAAAACATTCAAAGTAACATACCAAAAAAGAGAATAAGGAGAGCAATGAGAGAGATTCATAAAAGGGACTCACAATGAATGACTCACAAAGTGCTGTATGACAAGTTTCAAATCCAGTTATAATTAAATTCATAAATAATTCAGTCTTAAATTTTGATGAAGGGATATAATAGTTTGGTTAAATGATCTGCATAAATATTATACTTTCTCATGACCTCATGCAAACAAATTTATGATTTCTTTTTTTGAATTGAAAAACCATATTATGATTTCAAGTCGAATCACATGAAAAATATCACCCTTGCAACGCACGGGAGGTCCAGCTCGTTATACAATAAAAACGATACATAGGTGATACATATGAGTGTGTTATACTTGAATGTAATAGCAATATATCATATATTTTACTGTAAGAATGATATACACCACACTTTTCAAAATATATAACTCAAAGAACCATTTAATTTGAGCATGCTAAATGGTTTTGATATAAAGAATGAAAGTTTTTATGCAAAGATATAAATTTTTTAATCACTACTAAGTGTTTTTGGATAATTAATATATAAATCTCTATAGTTTCAACTAAATTTTAATTATCAATCGCATGAAACTATAATAACATGATTGGAAATGTTGTAAAACTGAGAGGACTTGATAAAAAAAAAAAAAAAACCGTTCGCACCTCATAAAAACATACCAATAGCTTGAAAAAAAAAAAAAAAAAAAGAATACGAAATTTACTATGTTGGCTTATAGATCAATTATTCATTTTTTCCCCCTTAGTGCAGAGGCTTAAGAAAACTCAATGGCGCTTTTTTTGCCAACAAAACTTAATGACTCACACTTATGGCGCTAATCCGGACTTCATCGTTAAATCATGTTTAGTGTAATAATTATATATGGTACCATAATACAGTTTGAGTTTCAAGATCAATATAATGGACCACTAGTTAAGCAATTAAGCAAACAAAATAAAACAACACATTCATTTGCGATCGTATTCTCATCATTTATCTTTTGTTGATTTTTCCAAGATTAATGAAGTCCCTCGCAAGTTCACATGAGCTTTTTTCTCCATTGTTGTCGATAGTTATCGGCATCTCATCATAGCCTTGAAAACGCGCACACACCCTTCTTTCCTATACAAATATTCCCTACCTAATTTGTTGACACTACCGGGAAAAAAAAAATGAATTAACCACAAAATCTGTCAGAAAAGAAAATTTGTCTTCACTCATAGAATTCTGTGGTTAATTTTTATGACTAATTTACTGTTTTTTTTTTGTAGTGTGATGACGTATAGTACTCTTAAGTTTGTTCTCTGATGATACCCACTGGTTCTGTCAGATTCTTAAGTGAAATAACTGAGGAGTCCCCTTCACTACTATTATGTTTACACTTCTATCAATATCACCCATAATCATCCACCATATCCATTTAATCCATTTAATCCATTTTGAATGGTAAAAGACAACTGACATAACTTTTTAAAATTGGATATTCACATAAAATAGTGTAGTGAGGAGACCTACTTTCATAAAAGACAATTTTTTTTATGACAATCAATTGTTCATAAGGAAAATTTTAATATAGAACCGTGATAGTCAATTAATTTCAAAATGGGACTAAAAAATTCTGAAATATCACTTGAGTTTTGTGGGGGCAAAATGAAATTAAATTGAGAGGAGAAAAGACAACATTGACCCCATATGTCAGAAAGATAAAGTGTCAGAGGAGAGAGAGGGTGAGAGAAATATTTTGTTTTTTTATTGAGGCTTGTGCATATGAGCTTTTTCTTGTTCATATGAGCTTTTCCTTGTTCATGTGAAAATGAGTGTTGTGTGTGTGAGAGAGAGAAAAGCGTGTCAGAGAGAGGGGGTGTCAGAGGAGAGAGAGGGTGAGAGGAATATTTTGTTTTTTTATTGAGGCTTATGCATATGAGATTTTCCTTGTGCATATGAGCTTTTTCTTGTTTGTGTGAAAATAAGTGGGGTGTGTGTATGTGAGTGAGAGAGAGAGAGAGAGAGAAAAGCGTATCTGAGAGAGAGAGATGGTGTTAGAGGAAAGAGAGGGTGAGAGAAATATTTTGTTTTTTATTGAAGCTTGTGCATATGAGATTTTTCTTGTGCATATGAGCTTTTCCTTGTTCATATGAGCATTTCCTTGTTCATAGGGGTGTCCATATAGTCTCGGTCCAGGTGATCTCGTCTCGGTTCGGCAAGTCGGGACCGGGACGGGGAAATTTCCGGGACCAGGATCCGGGATCTGGGCAAGGTGCCATGATCCCAGTCCCGGTATTATATTTTTTTTTTATAAAATCATTGAGCCCAAATTTGGACTGAAAAATAAGGTGTATGGTTTGCATTATTTTTTTCTACTATTTTCATACCTTGGATGCACTTTCTTGGTTTTGTTTGGGGGCTGCTAATCGCCATGTATGAAAAACAAGGAGAGGGGGGCTAACCAAAGATACTTGATTCTATCACCAATATTGTAAGCCCCTTAACCTAGTAAATATCCGAAAATATGAGAGCACACATGTCTGCCAAGATATGTACGTTGGTACCACTCTAACTGAGAAAATTGCCGCTCGCAGCCTAGCACATTAAGATTTATGATTTTTTTTTGTTTCCCATCGTTAATTAAGATTTGTGAATTAAATGTAAGAAAACGTTGGTGGTGATAAATTTAAATAACAGGGAAGTTACAATCAAAATAATCAAGTTTAACCGAAAGTAAAAAAGCCATCAACATAGAAACCCACCAACGTTTGCAGTTCACTTTGATTCAATTAATTACTGTATTAACTTAGAGATGGTATATCCAAATTTCAATTATGTTCCAAATGGGAAAAACCAACACATTGACTTATTGTTGTCTTAGTTTTTTACTATCCCAAGTTCACGTTTTAACATGTATGTGTGTTGTGAATGTTGTTAGCACATTAGAATTTCAACTTCTTATAACATGACAAAGATACCAAATACAATAATGTAAAATTTAAAGAGAATCAGCCTAACCCATTCATATAAAGTACTACCTCTATTCCTTAATATAAGACTCATATGAGTAATTTTTGAGAGATTAAAGAACTAAAGAAGTTACTCAATTATAGTATTCCTCTTATCTTATTTATATGTGTAGAGAGAATATTTCATTTGGTTCCCATATAAGCAATATTATCTTACATTGGGCTGGTTATATATGTATGTGTAAGAATTTGACTTTATCTAAAAACTTACTCTCAAGTATGAGTACTATGACTTATTTAACTAAGTTGATTAAATTAATTATGTTAGTCATGTTAGTCAGTATGATGCGCTTTTTCTAAAACACCCAAATTATATTTCTTTATTTCCTTCCCCATTTCACACTTTATTATTGTTAGAGGAATGCCAATAAGATTAATTTGGGAAGAAATTGACAAAAATTAAAATTAGGCTCTATATTTAGAACTAAAACTAACTCCTCAAATAGGTCCTATAATTAGAATCGGAGAGAGTAATAAATTTTGGTTCACTTTTACTCCCAATTAATTAAATTAATTACATGTCTTTCAAGTCTTTCCTCACGCACTCATCATCTTCATAAATAAATGAATATTTGGAGAAAATTATGCATGATACATATATTATATTTTATTGTTTTTAGCTTAGTTTAACTGATTGTTTCGTTGCATTTAGATAGTTGTTACTTATAAAAAGTCTTTTTAGGGGGAGTGGTGTTTAAAAGAGTTAAAAACTTCCGACCTGATGATCAAAATTTCTTCATAAGCATTTATTTACAATAAAAATTCTCTCTTATAAACTTAATTTTCTTTGGGTCCGATCTGATAATCAAAATTCGTCCCAAATGAAAAAGTATGGTTCTGAGAATCATAAAATAGTTTGGTTCCAAATTACATCCAAAGTAATAACCGAACAAATAAAATCTTCTTAGATGTATAACTTAGCTGCAATAATATTTGAGTATGCATTTTTTCAGTTGTTACTAAATTCATGATTTCTACTTGTAGGTGCCAAGAAAACAGGGTTTCTTCCTCAAGCATTAGCTAGGCTATCAGCCAAACTGAGAGGGAAATCATCAGAGACGTCTCAGCCATTATTAGAATCATCATCCTTCTTCAGTCCAAAATTGATTGTTAAAGTGATAATTATTGCAGGCATTGCTGTTGCTTGGCAATACTTCTCACAATGATAACCGCCCGAATAGGTAGTTTTTTTAGTGTAACATATTCTCATCGCATTTGTTAATGTGCTTGCATTTATATCTGTTATAAAGGCAAATCCGGATTCACCCTGTTACATCTAACGCATGAACAACAATTGAGTTTGTTGATTCCATACAAATTTTGACAGTTAGATTTTGATTATTTTCAAGTAATAGAAAAGTTGACGATTCAATTTCTCCATAAATACTTTGGATGTTGAAATGTTACGGTTATGACAATCTGTATAACCCTATTTGGTATTGTCAAAGGACATCACCAATGTCATCAAAATTACAGCTTTTACTTCAACTTATAATTATAATTATAATGTACAAGCTGATATACATACTGGCGATGTATAAGGATTCCATCAAAATAACAAACTTAAAAAAAATTACAATATACAAAATAAAAGGTAAATTGTATTTGGATAAGTAAATGAGTATTCATCTAATCTTTTTACAATGAGCCGCTACAATTGCCAAATTACATCCAATGTCATAACCGAACAAATAAAATCTTCTTAGATGTATAACATAAAACAGTCAAAAATTATGTGACAATTTATTAACTCTCAAATGCAATTCTCTCTTTCAAAAAGTCATAACTGAAGAGAAATAACGTTATGTAACAAAACTTTCATTAATTCTGCATAAATGTGCTTCTCAAGATGTTACAAAAATAATACTATATTTAACCACCTTAGTCGAGCACCATCAAACATTAGATTAAGCCTCACTATATTTAGAAATTGTATTAGATTAGATTAGATTTTGATTAGTTCGAGTCAAGTATTATCAAACATGAAGGTAACTATGGATGACATAGAACTGGTTGAGAAAATTGTGATTTGTCCTGAAGAATCCACACCCAACAAGAGAATGTTCTTGTCAAATATTGACTTAACTCTTGTTGCTTATCAAGATTCTGCCTCCTTCTTTGATCCTCCAAGTAACCAAATGAGTTTTTCTGAGATTTGTAACAAGTTGTATTGTGCCCTACGTCAAATGCTTGTGCATTATGACTTCATGGCTGGCCGGCTCGTGCCGAGTTCAGAAGATGATGATCGGTTTGAGATCGACTGTAATGGAGCCGGCATTGTTGTCGCCGTAGCGAAAATTGATAAAAAGTTGAGTGAATTTGGTGTGTTGTCTGTGTCCAATCCGAAGTTAAAGCAACTTGCTGGTTTCTTGCATGAAGAGGATGGTGAAGAAATTGACTTGAAAGATAGGCCTCTTACATCTTTACAGGTTTCTAATTCTGTTGAAGCTCTTTTGCATATATTTCTTTCTTCAATTGCAGCATGTCACAGTTTCATGATTCTGAATTTCTGATCTAAATTTTGTCGGTTTCAACATACTATAATACATACTTAATTTAGATGTAATTTAAATTGATCTGATTGAGTTCGTTTAGCAAATCCTTTGCTAATCAACATCTATTGATTGCAGTAGATAAACCTTTAGAATAGTTTCACCTTATTTTTAATCAGATTCATGTAGTTTCCTTTTCTTTTTATCAACTCTATATATTCTCTATATTTTTTTCTTTTTATTAGTCACATGAAATTACGATGACCTGATTAAAAATAAAAAACTATAGAGACTTACAACTTAAATTTTCTTGGTAAATTATATTTATGGATAGATTAATCATGTATTTTTTGGCTGATCCTAGTCTAGAAAACATCTATTAATCGCAATACACAATAGCTAATAAGAAAATGAAAGAATCTATCAATTTTAATATGAACAGTTTGGCTTCTTAAAAATGCTATATATATAAATTGATTTTATTCCATAACAATTGCTTAAATTTAATTATTTTGCTGATTATGACAGCTAACTCAGTTTGGATGTGGAAGCTTAGCACTTGCCTCTCACTACAACCATTGCACACTTGATGGTGTAGCAATAAGTGACTTTGAGAAGAACTTAGCTGCCTTAACAAAAGGTGATAACTTCACAGTAATACCTAATGCAGATAGAACATTTCTCAAAGCAAGAAACCCTCTAAACATCAATCATCCACATTATGAGTACTCCAAAAGCACAAACACAAACAATAACAATCATGTGTTCACTTCTCGTGGAACAAGTAGCATCATCAAAATCACCAAATCAAGATCCACTACAGAAAGCAAAGTCCATGTGCTTCATTTATCACCACAACAAGTTTCCAGCTTCAAGAAGAATAATAACACCTTAAAGAAGATTAGTACCTTCCAGGTAGTTGCAGTTAGAATATGGAGGGCAAGAAGCATTGCAATGAAGATGCCGGATGAGGAGATATCGACGATGCTTTTCCCAATTGAAGTGAGGAAGTGGATTGTGCCAAAACTGAAAGAAGGAGAAGGGTTTGCAGGTAATGCATTGGTCCCTGGATTTGCTAGGGCTAAAGTGAAGGAGCTAAAGGAACAAGAAGATGGTTATCTGATAAGGAAAGTGCAAGAGGGGATTGAGAGGATGAATGAAGAGTATGTGAGGTCAGGAATTGACTGGTTAGAGGAAAACAGAGGAGTGCCCTGTTCAGAAAACAGTTTTTCATTGGTGGCATGGTGGAAATTAGGCCTAGAGGATCAAGAATTTGCTTGGGGTAGAGTAAAAAGTGCTACTCCACTTGAACTTAAACCTGGTTTGGTTATGATGTTGCCAGGAACTGAAGGTGAAGGAAGTCTTAGTATTTGCCTGGATTTACCTGAGGATCAGATGCAAGAGTTCTGCAGAATTATGCTTGAAGTATGAACTTATTTACGTCTAATATGATGAAGTCTGTCTAAGTCTTGGGTTTAGAATTTTCAGTATTTTTATCAATAATCTATGAGACGGTGTATGCAATGATATTTTCAATAACATGAATTTTCATGGGCCTTGTTAGGATTCAACGATATGACAGTGCCAAAAGGTTCAATGTGTTGGATATTTTAAGAATTAATGGTTATTTCTAAAGGAATTATTATACTTTAATTATATTAACTATCATAACCTCTCCATGTTTGAAGATATTATTTTTTTTTGCAACAATTTAAACCAACACTTCCACTATTATTCTTATTAAAAGGGCCAACGTTGCTGCATTCTATGGCCAAATATTATAATACTTTGATATAATATATATAATGTTTAGTGACTAGTGAAGAAAGAGAGGAAAGTCCATATACATAGTGCTCCAGCCGCTAGTTTCTAAAAGTTTATATATAGTATTCTTCCTTCTTTCTCTCTCAGGTTACAATTTCCCACATCATGTGGTTCTACTTCCCTAACATTCTTCCATCTGGATCTATTTAATTTTGGAGGGCAATAGTGCTCAAGGACAGTGTCCTAAGACTTGACTTGGATAGTCTCAAAGTCATATTCCACCAACACAATAATCAAGAACAAAGATATTCTGTATTAGTCTAATCTATTTAAGAACATGAAAGTGATGCCACATCAATAAAATCAACTGCATTTATCGCCAAATTACAATGTGGTTTCTTTATTTGATATAAGGGTTCCTCAAACAGATACATCAGTTTCCATAATATTATCAAGAGTTGGATTAAAGATCGCTGAAAGATAATTATAACAATGTCCGAGTACTAAAAAGCCCAAAGAAGGGATTTGTAATAGCAGACTTTAACACCAAACCAGCTGAATTTAGTAGTGTTATGTCCACCTTTTCCTCTGGAAGATACAAAAAGTCACCCGTTCTCTCAAACCCACATAGTTCAAGAAATTCCACACCTCCATTCAAACTCCCAACTCTATCCTGCTCAAAAAGAGATAAAAAAATGATGACAGATAAAACATAAAAAGCAGTTCTAACTTGATCTACTTAATTAGATACAAGGAATCAACAGTAACCCCCAAACTTTCACCTTGGAGCCATAAGCAAACAACTTATAATGGCTCAGCTCGAATTAAGTATTGAAAGGGATGAATATATCAGAGAAACTAAAGTCACACCATTGATTAAAACATTGTCTTACCATGAATAATGGGTTGCCTAATCGTATCTTCCTGTATTTTTCCTGGTTGGGATTCTTAACAACATTCCTAACATAAATTAAGAGTGTATCAAAGGCCCTTCGGACTCTTGCATGCTCATCCTATAGAGAATTTTAAAAAGAGAAAGAATTAGAAAAACAGCTACTATGATTACTTCAATACCAGAAAACTATGCAAGACTGGCAGAATAAAGCATGTTATATTAAGCTCCTGACATAATTGTGATTGGAAGTTTCAGAATTTGTAGACTGCTTCTAGTGGATTCTCATAAGGTAAAATGACAAACAAAACTTAAACATATACCATCCAATCAAAATTTAGGTATATATGTAAAGCTTAAAGCTTAATGTGAAATTTGGAGGAATAACTAATGACATAGATGTTTCTCAGTCAATATTTAGTTTTAATAAACTGATCACTACATCTCTCATCTACAATATGCATATGAAAAACTGGACCTTGTCATGAAACAACATTGACTGGGTAAAGGTCTAATTGCGAAAAAAGAAATCTATAAACCAAAGACAAAAAAAGCTATCCAAGCAATAAAGAACATGGGTAAAGGTCCATATAAGCATCTTATTTATAGAAGAGGTTGGGCGCAAAAAGGACTTGGGTCACTCTGTAAAAATGAATACTATTAGACTTTTTTTCTTTTTAAATTTTATCCATACACCTCAAATGAGCCTATATTTACCTCATAGGAGGTTTCCATAACTCTTGTATTAGACAAATAAGCTGAATAAAATAAATTTATTAACCTGATGGTTACGCTTGAGGGATCTCAAACATTCTCTCAAGAGCTCAACTTTTGTAACAGTGTAAACAGGCTTTGGATTCTGCAGTTTCTGTTTAAGCAATAAAGTGTTTAAAATTTTGAAAGTCATTGGTGCAATGGGAGGGTAAAAGAATGACAGATTTCATTTAAATATGAAATACATGCATCTTTAAGTTCAATGTAAGACAAATCAGACATCATACCTCTTCTTTCTGCACTGTTATAACTGAAGATTTCACGTTAGCATGGCCTTCTAAGGGAAGCCCAAGTTTAGACCTTCTGTTTATCTGTAAAGACAGACAAACTTCAAACCTTGTCGATAATGTTCACAATAAAGTGGAACACATAATCAGGTCTAATATGTTATTACAAGGTTTAACTTCAGAAAATTAATGAAGCCATTTGATAAACTTTGAAGAACAAATTTGTCGAATTCAATATATTAAATAAAATAAGCTGTTAAAAATTTGCAGTTAAAATATAGATAGTAAGTTCTCCACCTTATCCTGTTCTAGTTTCTGTATGACCTTTTCCCTTGCTCTTTTCTCTTCTTCTTTCTCTGCTTTCCTTAAGGCTATATGTCTGCTGACCGACATGTATAAGTGGAACCACCTAACATCCTTATAGAACCAGACTAAAAATATAGAAATCAGCTATTAAATATGAACATACCGTTGCCTTTCATTTTCTTCAGCGATTCGCCTCATCTCATTGAGTTTCTTACCTGCTTGGATTCTCTCCTGGAACGAGAGCAGTAAACGATTACATGGATTAATGTTGACATAGTTGAAGGCTATTGCAAGATAAAAATATAGAACTAACGGAAATCTTAACTTCTTGTTTATTCCACCAAAATGGGTTGAACTAGTAAGAAAATTTATTCTGATCCTTGCAAATATTTGAAGTTTATTGAATTATGAACAAAAGGTTACTGGGTAGCTGAGAAATTATTTAATAAAAAGCATGTACCTTTTCCCTTTCTATCTCCAATTTCTTTTCTGTCTCTTCTTTCATCTTATGCAATTGTTCCCTACTGAGGGCATCAATAGTAACAGGAACCAACCAGAAGAAAGGGAAATTATGAGTTTAAAATTTTCATTGTTTAGATGAAGTTATAGCACCATATGAAATATGATATCTATGGTTGTCAACAATAAGACCTAGCCAATCTGTCACAACCAACAACTGCTTGGAAAATAGTTTGAAAAGCTGTAAATAAACCTTAGCTTCTGTGCTTTGATTTGTGATTCTTCTGTAATAGAGGATGAATGAGGAGAACCATTCTTCCTTAGCTTCTGTGCTTTGACTTTCATTTCTTCTGTTATAGGGAATGATTGAGAAGAATCAATCTCAATATCTACGTCTACCTGAAAGAGTGTGAACAATTAAAACAATGAGTTAGCCTAACCATAGTGCCCTACCACTACATGTATCTATCAAACTGAAAAATTTTGCCAAATCACTCTAGTTGAACTTATTATTGTACAAGAAGAAATATAAAGATCTTAAAAATCAACTGAAGTAGTTTTGCTTTGGAAAGTGAGAACTTCGATCAGCATTTCACACAAACAACATTTTAAAATTATGAAAACAGTGATACAGAAACTTACCAATGGAATTTCATCAATATCAGGATCAGTCTCATGTTCAACAATCCAATTTATAGCATCCTCTACGTTAGTATTTCCTGGAAAAGAGAAGCATCTTGGTTTAAGGAAATATAGCACAAACTACAAATAACCAAAACTAGTGGAAACATATATGCACAAGAAGTACACATGTGTTCGATCAAATGAACAGAAACACATTCCATTCAGTTTTATGTGAATGTGTTAGGATTATTTCAATCAATGTATTGTTTTGGACTGAGACATGTATCGTATCCCATCCGAAAATTGATGTACAAATGGAGAGCCAAATTGATATGGTCAAAGGCATCTCATCTTCAGCCAAAGTATTTATCTGTTCTTGGCTAAAAAAAATAATGCAAGCATAGCAGGAAATATACAAAATAACCATAGCAACTACTGTGTCAATTAGGAATAAAATTTTAGATGAACCATTCATTTAAGTTTTACAATTTAGTTTAACATCCAAAAAAATAGGAACAACTTTTAGTATACGAGCCAGCTTGCAAAAAGAAATGACATGTCTTTGAAATATCTTTATATGATAAATGGACTGACCAGAAAAATGGAGTGCCCGAGTTGCCCTTGCCTTTGGAAATCCCATTGTTTCAAGTTCTTCAAGCATCTTTTTGTCTACTTTTGGAACAGCCATTTCAACGAACAAAATAAAAGACTACAGCCAAAAGTAGCATATTGTCATTTCATTATGAGAGAATCCAACAATGGATAAAACATGTTATTTCCCAATTCCCTCCCTTCCAGATTCACCATTAATGGCATTTTAATCTGAAAATAAAAAACAGCAACTAAAAATTCCCCAACCTTCAGGTCAATTTCTGGCTGGACAAAAACAACTTAAAAAAATTTGTTTATCACTACAAATTTCATTTTTTTTCAGTTTCATTATCCACAAGTTTTCATCTTCCAAATGTAAGATACAAAAAGTTTTTTATTTAAAAGACTAAGATCCAAAGGGGCTATATCAATAAAAAGAGATAGTATTTCCCCATAACAACCTGAATTCAACTTTTCTAAACTTATTTTATGATTATAAAATGAAAATGTTAAAAAAAATTATATAAATACCGTACGTCTCGCAAAGGAAAGTAAGATGCTGAGCTCAATGGAGAAGGAAAATGCAATCGAACAAGATTTGAAATGTCAATTAGGGTAAGCTAAGAGTGAGGTATAAATTTCTCGAAATTCTCCCAGCGCCTTCAAGAAATCCCAAAATGGAAGCAACGAGAATAAGCTTTGAGATTCTTCCTCGATTTCCATCCAACACAATTCTGGGTTTTCTTTCTCTCTCTCTCTGTGTTTTCTTCAGCATTTTGATGCTTTGAGCTCTTTGGGTTTGCTTGCTTCTCAATAAAAGAACTTGGCGCCGATGTGTTCTGTTGAAGCGCCATCCAACGGTAACCACTAACCACAATAAGATTTGGAAGATGACAGTCTTGTAGTTCAAAACACATTAAAAAAGTATTCATAAAGTTTAGAAAAAAAGAAAAATAAATACATCTAGAATCTCAAAAGTTCAGAAAAGTACTCTAATATATATGAGAAATGACAAAAAAAAAAAAAGATTTATCCCATGGGATGAGTAAATTTGGTTAATACTTTTATTGGAGTGGTTAAAAATATTTACCATTTGTAACCGAAATTGATACTAAGTTTTGATTGTGTGAAGTGGTTAAACGATTTACTTAAGTAGTTAATATTGATACTGAAATGATTAATGCCCCAAATTTACTTACCCCAAATTGGGAACAATTTGTCTTATGTCTTTTCTCATATTAGATGTACCTTTTCGAGTGTTTGAAAATTGGGGGCATTTATTTATCTTTTTCCCTGATAAGATAATAGATACAAGACTTTGGCTGAATTTATACCTATTTTTTCAAACTCTTTCTATTTATTTACACCCTTCGGTTGTCACTCTTACTCTACGACAATGTTCTAAAAGTGCGATTCAAACTATACATTTTTGTTATTTGTAAATGCTGTGATAAACATGATCTGCATAGCATTAGAAAGTTGTTGGAAGGTCCATCATACTATATGACAATTAAAGCGCCAAAGTGAACCATGAAAAATATATATTGGTCGTGATTGGTGGGAAGAATTTGGCTACTTTTGAGTTTAGTGATGTATCTAAATAAGGGTTAAGGGTTAAGGTACAATTTTTTTTAGAAATTTTTGTTCAAGAGCTATTTTTTTTTTAAGTTTTCTTAAGTTTAAAATTGCCTCAGAAGTTCTAAAACATAGAAATTCTGCCATTTTCGGTTATTGGACTTTACCAACTTTTTATTTATTGGATTTTACCAACGCCATATTTGAATTTACCAACTTTCTACCTGAGTTTACCAATTTTCTCTTTGCCTTTACCAAATCCACATGGACCATTACCAACTCTCTCTTTCTACTAGATTTTTTCAACTTCGTATTTACATTTACTAACCCTTTTATGGTTTATTAACTCCAAGTGGGTATTTACCAACTCTCTATTTATAGAAGAGCATTTTTGACATTTCTTTTAAATCCCAAAAAGACAGTTTAATTCAATCTATGGCATCTATCTATCTTTCTCCAAATCCATCGAACATTTCTATGCTCCCCTTATTTTAAGAGTGTTTCAAGAATATTTCCCTGCATCATGTCATGGACCTTTAAATATATACTCCTTTCGGTCCTTATTATCCCCTCCGTTTCTAAATATAAGGTCATATTATTTTGAATGAGTTTGTCCCTTTTTTATAAGGCACTCTTTGAAATTATATAAGTAATACATGCACTTTTACTTATTTTATGAATTCATTAATTTCTTTCCTACATTCTTTTTCATCATTTTTCTCATAATTACTCTTTCTTATTTATTCATAAATAAGGGCACTTTTGAAAAAGAGAGTATATTTTTAACACGTTTATTGTGTTTAACCAATTTTAACTACTTTTTTAGGAAACCGCAATTCGGTTAATAAGACCTAATATATAGAGACGAAGGGAGTATAGGACACTAACTATCAATTCTCACAAATTAAAGAATGGTAGTTGGATCATTAAATTTAGGTTAAATTGACATTTTTTTCCAACTGTACCCCTCATTAAATGATAAGACTTAACATTTTAAATTTTGAACCCTTATTAATAACAAGGGTAAAGTGAGAAAAATATAATTAATGCGGAGATTGATGCCTCATATTTGGAACCAAAAGTTTTTTAGTCAGTGTCTTATAATAAGGATTAGAGAGTACCTTAACAACTTTTAAAGAAAAAAAACCTCTTCCATGAAGTTCCGGGCGAAGTCCAAAGACCTAATCTAAACACCTGTCCCAAAGTTGTGCGGATCCAAGTCCAGTAACTTGACTAAATAAATGGTTGGCCAAAAAATGACCAAAATTTGTTGTTTTTTTTTGTGGGTTTTGTTCATGGTAATCAAACCTGACCCGGCCCGACCAGGCCACTCAATCGGGCCGGGCTCGATGCTAACCCGGGGCTGACCCGGTGCAACCCGGGAATGACCCGGTGGGTCAGTGGTTGCCTTTTTTTTTTTTTTTAAAAAAAATATTTTTGTATGAATGGTAGAAAGCAATATTTGTTGAAATTAATGACAATTGTAATGATAATAACTATTAGTTTAATGATTAAAGT
Source organism: Mimosa bimucronata (assembly GCA_037074515.1). NCBI lineage: Eukaryota > Viridiplantae > Streptophyta > Magnoliopsida > Fabales > Fabaceae > Mimosa > Mimosa bimucronata. The sequence goes on from CM073439.1 coordinate 45,180,973, forward strand.
ACTATAAGTATGAATATTTTGTGATCATTTATCTATTTTGATAATTATTATGTGAAAAATATTTAGTGATTACTGATCTTGATATCATTTGATAGTGGATTGATGCCATAATGTCAATATGTCAAATAAATTGCAAGGAATGTTGGGTGAATATATGATATTTTGTTAGTGATTTACGGCAGTGAACTAATATTTAGTTAGTTGGCAAAAAAAATTAATATTTAGTATTTAATGGAACAATGAGAGTCTAAATTATTTTTTAATTTTTTATTCCCCACCGTTCTGGCCCTCGAGTTGACTACGAGTTGACCCACTAACCCTTGATCCACCACCTCCACCGATCTAGACTCCGGTCCGGGTTTGATTACCTTGGTTTTGTTACTTGTTATCCAATACTCTGAAATATTTTTTTGTGTGGCATCTGACATCTTAAAGTAATTTTTAGTCCATCCAAATTATTATTTTAGGATATGATGCTTTCAACAATAATATTCCAGTCTGTTGGATGCTACTAGAAAATTCCTTCAAGTACTGAGTGTTCTAAAAATTAATTTGAAATGTTGAGAGCTTGTTTGGATTAGCTTTTAGAGAAAAAACTGGAAAAGTGTTTTTTTTTTCAACTTTTCTGAAACCAGCTGAAAAAATGGTTTTTGATAAAATAAAAGTGTTTGGATGATTATTATAAGAATGACTTTTTTTGTGTAAATTGCTAAAAAGGACATAAGTTTAATGTGTTTGGAAAGAGAGATGATAAGTGTATTTTCGGTATATCAACATGACATGTGTAATGATGGTATATTTCTACCTCGTACTTCGGTAAAAGTGAAAAAAATAGCTTTCCCCAAACCTAGGTTTAAGAGCTCAAACAATGGTTTACCTAAATAAAAGTACTTCTACTAATTTTTATATGTTTGACTACCATTTTTTAGAACCTAGTTTTGGGCTCCAAACCTAAATTCTAAAAACTGCCCCAAACAGACCCTCATGCGGTTAGTAGAAGCCGGATTGGGTAAGGGACCTCCAAGACCCCTCTCCATTTATATCAAAGGATATTTATTTAACATCAATTTAGATCCAACAACTTTACAAAAGTAATCTGATCAAATTTTTTTTTTTTTTTGGAAAATAATCAACATAAAATTTTATAAAATTAATTAAAAGACATGAAGTAGTCTAAGAAGTCTGTTATAGTATGTTGTACATGTGTACAAATCAATTATAAATAAAAAACAATTTAAAACACAATGTAAATATTTTTCGTAAAACCGTTGTATCTAAAAGGAAGTTAAATAGACACCGTTTGATCTAAATTTATTTTAAATGGAGTCATCCTCATCCAGCCTGAATCGTGCTCATAATTCTTTCAATATCTTCACAAACCAATTTTTATCTTAAGTAGTCTCACTGTTAGTTTCTTTGATGATGAACAAAGAATCGACTTTGGCTCAGTAGATAGAGTTTTTGGGTTCAAACCTTCGACAATTACGATGTCAACCTTGCTTCTTCTATTACTTGGAAGCCTCTCCTCTCTTTAATGTCTGCTAAAGGATTACCATCTAGGAAAGATGACGACAATGCCCTTAATGTCACCGAAAAGCTCTCTAAAGTTGGGAAGAAGAGCAAGTATGTGATTTACAATTATTCGTTTTATATGTTTGGTTTGGTTGATCATAACATGGTGTGCTATGTTATATGACAATTTAAGCGTTAAAAGCAACAACAAAAATGATATAGGTTTGTTATTAGTGGGAAGAATTTGACTACTATTGGCTTAATTGATTAATTTCAATAACAATACAAATAAGTTTTTTTTATGAACTTTGTATATACATGATTTGTTTAGTTTAGGAGGATGCACTTGGATATATGCTTTCATTTTTGTGTTTTAAAATGGTGATTTTAGTTATTCATATTTTTGCTTGGGATTTTTCTATGTGAATGAGGGTTTAAAGGATTAAGAGAGGATGATAATATCTGCTCCAATTTATTATTTTATCCCCTTCCCCTTTGTTTTTTTCCACTTTCCCCCCTCTCATTTTCACCGCTTATCAATGTTTGAAGAAAATCACTTAAACTCATACGCATTCTTAAGCTAAAGCTTGGGAGGCTTTTTCTGTTTTTGTGAGAATAAAGGAGTTGATTGATAGAGTAAATGAGTTCATAAACACTTTCAATTTTGGGGTTTGTAGATTAGCTTTTGCTCTTTCTTCTTTTGATGTTTCTTTACTAAGATGGGCCTCAAGTGCGTTGTACAGGTAATATTTTTTATGTGATTTGATTTAAAATCATAAATATGGTTTTTCAATTCAAAAAAATAAATCATAAATTTGTTTACATGAGATCATGAGAAATATTAACCTAAATCATTATAATAAATATAGATAAAGGCAGAATAGATCATTTCACCAAACTATTACATCCCTTCATCAAAAACACATCTCAAGCTATAATGCCTTGGACAATTAAAAATGTCTTGTTATTGAGGTGTTGTAATATAGGAAATGTCATTCAACCAATTAACAATCAGAAGCATATTACCTTATATAAACTCAAGTTCATGCAAATGCATATTGGAAATGTAGGCTAACATTTAAAACGATAAGGTAAAGGAATGAGCTCATTTAAGTATAACGCGCTGAAGATCAAGGAATTAATGCCGGTCTACATTCATAAATACCTCCTTATAAACTACATTCTTCGTCTTAAATCTTATGAACATAATTTTAGGGTTTATCTTAAATCTTAAATATAATAATTCAAAATATAATTAGTGATATATATATTTTGGGATTGGCCAAACAGAAGTTTCTTATGAACATAATTTTAAGACTTATGTTAAATCTTAAATATAATAATTCAAAAAATAATTATTATTTTTTTCTAAATATAATTAGTAGATATAATTTTAAAGCTTCTGATAGGTTGGTTGGCCTATTTCCACCCCTTAATAATGATAGAACATCTACCTACAGATAAATGTAAGGCAGCCCATTTGATTCCAATTATAACCTTGGATGGTCAAACCAATTGTGTTTACCTCTAATTAAATAAAACAAAATAAAAATAAGAAAGACCCGATCTCAATACCCGACCCGAAGTTGTGCGAATCCGGGTCCACTGTGAATGTTAATTTCCAGTTCTCTCTCCCATGACCCTTCCAGAAACCGTTGGAACCTAAAAAGGAAAAAAAAAAGAGATATATTCACAGTAACCATAATCCTTCACAAATCAGCTTCACCGTTTTCTCACAGAGATCATTCGTCGCGATTAGAGAGAAGTGAGAAAAAAAAAAAATGTCAGCTAATAAGCCAGTTGCGATTAAGCTTCTATGTCCTTCACTGTCAAAAGTAGTTCAGTTGCTAGTTTCCTCGGATGAACAAAGAATCGACCTTGGTACTATAGCTAGAGTTTTTGGGCTTGAACCTTCGACGATTAGGTTAAATGGTCACTTTATAAGTAGAGGCGTTGATCTTGTTGCTGCCTCTGTTACTTGGAAATCTCTACTCTCTTTTTTCTCTGCTAAAGGTTTGCCCACTGGGAAAGATGATGGTGATGCCCTTGATGTTACTGGAAAGCTTTGTAAATCTGGGAAGAAGCGTAAGTCTTATGTTTTGGAACTAATTCATTTTTTTTTTATGTTTATGGGTTGTTTGATTTCTTAAAACCATGGTTATGTTTGGTTTGATTGACATAAAATGTTGTGCCATGTATCACAATGACTATTTATTTATTTTGTAAGGATTTTTTGCTTTGAATGTTTGCAATGACAATTTGAGTTAGTTGAGATTCCCTATTGTATATGGGAAAGTTTGAGTTGGTATGATTATTGAAAGAATTTGGTGCTTGTTCTGCTTACATGGCTTTAGCACTAAAGTTAGTGCATTATTTGGATTTTGAAAACAAGTAAACAACACAGAATTGAAATTTCTTCTTCCTTGCTTTGAGCCGGCCTTAGTGTGATTGCCTTCTTAATCTTAGCTAAGAGTGCCTAATCCTCAAGAATATGAAACATGGTTTTTATTTCTCTTAGGCGAAGGTCGATAGATTATACGGCAAAAGCTAACTATTGAGGTGGAAAATCAATCCACTTAATTATAAGTCTTATATTCATGCTAGTATAAATGTTATTGAGGCACCTCTTAATATCCAGGACTGATGAGTTATGAGCTTTTGATTTTACAGGAGGGCATGACTCACAAGATGCTGTAAATATGGTTTGTAAAGAGATGGAAGGTGGGAATTCTGGTAGCAATAGAGGGACGCACCTGGAAACTATCGACATGCTTAAGAATAAGAAGTTGAGAGAAAGTAACCCAGGTAAATGTTTTCATGCATTCTTTTTTACATGGTTGGTAATCTTGTTGGTTTGTGGAGACTGAAAAGTATACGAGACTTGTATCTGATCTAGTGTTCAGCAAAAGAGGACGCTTACGATTATGAAGAATAATGTGATTAGATTGTGTGCTTTATATACGAGTTTGTGCTATTATAGATGCCATAACAAATTCAAAGACATTCGAATTTATAATGCAATAGATGATAAGCTCAAAAAACTTTTTGGCGAGAGAAAAGTTGTGTTAGGTCCTTAAAAACGTACGTAAAGTTCTATTAAATCCTTGTGACATGGATCATTTTGGTATATTTGTATTGCAGTTACCATGAATCTGGGCTGCAAGAGAAAGCAACTATTTGAAGATTTTAACCTATTCAAGAAGCTAAGGACAAATGATGATGATACGACAGGCGTGTGTTTGTTCTTATCCCCCACTCAACGTGCTCTCTTCTATTGATTTTCTTACCATGAATATGGTTAACTGACTTAGGTTGAATGAAAATGTTGATCTATTAACACTTCTGAAAGTTGATAGTCTGGCATCTAATAGTTAAATACGTGAATGATGTTGCATTTTTATTGGGGAATTTCGTATCAACAAACCTAAACGTTGAATAGAATTTACACAGATGATCAAGATAAAGCAAGTGTTCTTTCCAGCGACATTTCAGGCAATGAGTTTACATGCAGAAGTGCAAGCAAGAATCTAAAGCGGATAAGAGAAGAGGCAATTGTAGCTGCTCATTGTAAAAGGATTAGATGAATTCTCATTTACTTATCCAAGTACAATTTACCGTTTATTTTGTATATGAAATTGTTTTTGGCTAGTTATTTTGATGGAATCCTTATACATCGCCAGTATGTATATCAGCCTGTATATTATATTTTGAAGTAAAAGCTGTAATTTTGATGATATTGGTGATGCCCTTTGACAATACTAAATATGGTTATACAGATTGTCATAACCGTAACATTTCAACATCCAAAGTATTTATGGAGAAATTGAATTGTCTACTTTTCTATTACTTGAAAATAATCAAAATCTAATTGTCAAAATTTGCATAGAATCAACAAACTCAATTGTTGTTCATGCGTTAGATGTAACAGGGTGATGGAATCAGGGTTTGCCTTTATAACAGATATAAATGCAAGCACATTAACAAATGCGATGGGAATATGGTACACTAAAAAACTACCTAGTTGTTTGGGGGGGGGGGGGGGTGTCATTGAGAGAAGTATTGCCAAGCAACAGCAACGCCTGCAATAATTATCACTTTAAAAATCAATTTTGGACTGAAGAAAGATGATGATTCTGATGATGGCTGAGACGTCTCTGATGATTTCCCTCTCAGTTTGGCAGATAGCTTAGCTAATGCTTGAGGAAGAAACCCTGTTTTCTTGGCACCTACAAGTAGAAATCATGAACTTAGTAACAATTGAAAAAATGCATACTCAAATATTATTGCAGCTAAATTAAAGAGCATCACATGATATATGGTCGTAATCAATGAACAATGAATATAGGCATACAAAAAAGGTCAGCTGAAAAGAGTTATGTTAGATGAAGATTGATGAATATAGGCATACAAAAGAGGTCAGCTGAAAAGAGTTATGTTAGAATTTTGGCTTGGAATTTGGCAGCCAATTCGATTTATTAGCGGGGATCAAGATGCAATATTGCAATTAGTGCAAGAGTTAAGGGTTGCCTTTGTCTTTCAGCCGTCTTTCCTCCTCTCCGACACGCCTCCGGAGTACATTCAGCAAAGATCCAAAGTACAATGCAAAAACTGTGCATGTAATTGTGATGACATTGTAAGGCATGCTAAAATCAGGAGTCGTCAAAGGTACCAGCAGAATTTCTGTGTATGAAAGAACAGGACCCTTCTCCTGCATTGCAAATCCCACATAAATAGGTATGACGGATAGAGATCCTAAGCATATTATGGAACCAAGATTGTTTAAATTCACAATACCTGTAATTTTGATAACATTGGTGACTTGCTTATAGAGTCATCAGGAAAATTCAATCCAGCATGGAAGTTTGGAAAGCTTATTATCGCTGATGGAATGTCAAATCCTTGATTAGCGTCAGGAGGATACTCGTCAATATGCAAAAAGCCCTGTGTGGATCAACGAAGGTTAGTTAACAATCGACTTTATCAGAAGAAGAAATTAATTTCACATTCACCCACGTTTGCAGTGTCTACTACATTTTTTTTTTTTTTTTCATACAAAACAGCTACCGTCACACACACACACACACACACACACACACACACGTATCTATGAGATCCAGCACTTGAAAGTGTCCAACGTAACTGGGGATAGCTATCATCAACTTTGAGTGCATTACACTTGAAAATAAAAATAATATCACATTTCATGCTGCAATAACATGTTACCAAATTCAATCAACCCAAGAAGGGAAAAATAGAAAGAGAGAGAAGGATCTCATCAACAGATTCCGTATAAGGCCTCCAAGTACAGTAGATAGGGTGTTAAATAATACAATTCATGCAGCTCCAATTAAGTGCAAAAACAACTATTTCTGATCATGAGATTAAGGAATCAGAAATCTCATCAACAGATTCCGTATAAGGCCTCCAAGTACAGTAAATAGGGTGTTAAATAATACAATTCATGCAGCTCCAATTAAGCGCAAAAACAGCTATCTGTGATCATGAGATTAAGGAATCAGAAAACAACCTATCCAAACGGCAAGGGTGTGTAACAATTGAGAAGAGATGAAGGCAGCAAGCCTTCAGCCTCAAAACGTAAGCTTTTATTAGGTAGGTGTCTTGTCTTTTTTATCAGAAGTATATACATAGTGCACTCTGCAGCCACGCAATTGGCACAATATAGCCCCCATTAATTAATATGTAGATGATAATAACCCATAAATAAATATATATTACCAATAGCACTCTCCCATAACCTGTCATTTTGTTTCCACCCTATCACCATCCTGAATTCATTGAAGAAAATATTTCAAGTAGAAGTTTTAAACATTGAGAAACTTGCATTACAAACATTAGTAAGCATATTGCGTTCATCTTTCAAAATTAATGATTTGAAGCCCGAGTACTCAGTTAGAAAACATACTTAAAGATTTTAGGGTCCATTTACACAAACAGAATTAATATTACATATGATACCTCATTCCAACATCAGCAACGCTCCTACCTAATTGTCTTGTGAGGTTGGTTCTAACAGTGTTATGCAAATAGTGCTTTATATCAACCAAAGTGAAGTAGTCCAAAAGAAAATTAAACAAAAACCAAAAATTGGGCAAACCTTGTCAAATTCTAGATGTAGGACAGCTGACTTCATGTCACAGGGAAATTTAAGAACCAGCTCCATCACTCCAGGTAATACTTTGTCTTCAGATGGGGAAACATGCATACTCTCAACAAAATCAGTGACTACTCGATGCCTTTCATCAATAAATAGCTGTAGGGTGTGATAGTATACCTTAACGTACCAAGGCACAAATTGTAGAACATTAACTTGGAACCTACAACCCTCTTTAACATTATTAGCACCAAGGAAACCCTGGGTCGATTCAGTGGATTTCAAGGATATTGCAATTGCACCCCTTTCATTTCCGCTTCCCATTAAAAATCTACTGGCAGACAATGGGGCATGTGGACATGACCAAAGAACTGGCTGCTTCCATGTAAGGCTTAAATCAAATTTTTCAGTTTCTCCAAGCTCTTTGATTGAATACTCATACAGAACTGAGGGGCTCTTTTCCTCTTCCTTATGCACCCTGTCAGGATTAACTGACAATTCAAAGCCAATGTTATTCTTAAAACTTTCAGGAGCTGTATCATAATCATCCCTCTGGAGATTCTCAAGTTGAGACACAAGACCCTTTTCAACTTGAAGATAAACATTACTAGACTTAGCAAGAACACATCTTCCATTTAATTGCCTGCCGAAAATCGAACTCAAAGACCAGCTTGGTTGTATTTTTGATTCCCTGCCATAATTCACACCAGCTCTCAGACTATTAGGCATAAGTACAACTGTAAGAGTTTGTTCTAACATAACTCCTGAATCTAATCCGTCAGCTGTTTTGGATAGAGTCAATCTCAATCTCTGAGAGTGGTAAAAGCTTCTGTAAATAGATGGTCTATCCATTAAGGCAGAGAGACCAGCTTTATCACGACAAGGAAGGAGTTTCAGCCAGGGAGTTAGATTCTCAGTGCATACTGCTTCACGTGGCAATGTACCATATCTCAAACTTCCTGAAGCTGGTTGAAAGGCCAATTTAGGAGAAAAATAAGTGGTCGAAGACTCTAGGAAGTTGATTGAAGCACAGAAGAGTCCAGCAAGTGAATGTGTTAAATTCTTCCAAGATGCATCAACCTCATGTTCTGGGACATCAAAGACTGCCCACAACTCAACCCCAGGAGGCTTTGCATTGCTGCTTGATATTGGATCAAAACCACCCCAGCTTTCATAGTTCCACCGACCTTGTGTGAAAGATAACTCCATCGCAGTAACATGATACTTCTTAACCTGTCAATTAAATGCTAATCCACATGTCATTTAGCATTCAGAAAAGAGCAACTATTTTGGGGCACCAGCTTAAAGAAATTAAACTGATACTACAGTCCATAGCAAAAACATTTTTATTAAGAAAAACAATAATACAGACCAGAGTATAAACTTACGAAGGGTAACCAAATCTAAGAACTTGGTGAGACCTTCAAGTGCAAGGCCCGTACAAATTAACATTAAATAAAGTAAGTTCCAGCCAAAAAATATCTTCTCGAATGAAAAGCTAGTTAGAGGAACCATAATTAATTCATTATTCAGTGTAGAGACATTATAAAAAGAGAAAATAAACCTTTCTTAGGGTAATATCAATATCAAGCCTGAGTTTGGTCACACGACTGAAGTAAGGGGAAAAAAATACTTCCCGGTTTTCATTGATCCTTAACTCGAGTAAAATGAGTTTGGCCAACAAATCATTCACCAGAGCATCTCGGGACAACGCCTTATAATTTCATGATCCTAAACTTTGAAACTAACTACTCATACGTATCTAGATTCCAGTGAAACAGTTCAATCGATTATAAACAAGAATTGGAAACAGGAAAAAAGCATTCTCTTCCCCACAGAGATGTATATATTTCACTAGCTAAATGATCCTTCAATGAGTTTGGCACACGAATCAATTACAAAACCATCTAGGCACGCCTTATAAATTTATGATCCAAAAACTTGAAACTAACAACTCATATGTATCAAGATTCCAGTGAAATCAGTACAAAAGCATTCTCTTTTCCCACAGATTTACTCTCACAAGTTTTCCCAAAAAGCGCCCAAACAAAAAAAAAAAAAAAAAACCGAAGTTGGAGAAACAAATATATACCAACTGAGAGATAGCTTTGGGGAAGAGATGGTGATGAAGAGAAAAGGAATCAGAAAGGGGAGCATTGTTTTGGAAGAGGAAATGGGCGAGCACTTTAGAATCAGGTAAAGGCTTGAGAAGCAACTCCTCGGTGAATTCTTCTTCTACGAAAGCCGATCTGGTGGCAATTACAGAAAGCAAGATCGGAAAGAGAATTAGGGGAAAGAGAGATGAGCTCAACTTTAGGAGAAGAGCCATTGGTGTGTGTATTTGGTTTCAGTGACCTGACTGCTATAAGGAATCCGCCATGGATTGAAGACACACACTGAAGCTTGTAATTTGTAATTGTAACTTGTAAATTGGAGAAGAAGGGGTTTTTTTTTTTTTTTTGGTAACCAGGGCTGGGAGGTGATAGCTGTAAAGTTTGGGCCTGAATGCCCTTTTTTTTTTAAGTAGAAGTGACATGTCCTTAACTTTGTTTTAAATTTTAACATTTTTTTTTAATTTTGCTTCATTATTCTCAAGAATAAAAGTTTGCATAATAATAAATAAATATGCCATTTTAAACGTCTCTTAACTATGATTCGGTGCGAGTGCGATTCAGTTGATAAACTTTTAAGTCACATATATACCACTCCATGGTTTATCTTTTTTCACCTTTTTATTTCATTGTCATTGCCAATTTTTTAGTCATCCTCTATGGCAAAACTTGCTTCCAACTTAGGTCCAAACAATTAAAAAAAAAATTGTATATGTGATTTTACATATTTTAAGTAAGTATATGAGAGGAGTTACTCTCTTTTGCTAGTGACTTATAAGAGAGGTCCAACCTAGAAACTAAATTGAAATAATGTTTGTCATGTGGAGTTGGGAGGCAACTTTTGTCATATAAGATGACTCAACAACGGCAAGGATGATAATATAAAAAAGATGAAAAGATAAGAAATTGAGTTATATACGGATTGTAAGTTCAGGAATTAAGTGGCATCGAGTTATAGTTAAATGACTGTATTAGAATTAGGTTAAACATTAGATGACTAAATGTTAATTTTCCCAAAATTTAATGATGATAAAAAAAATACCTTTTAAATATTGGTTTATTATTTGATCAGCTTCCTGAACCACAAATTTTTGTTCGGTTATTGCATACTTTGGAGAACAGTTCAAAAAGTATTGCATATATGGTTTCTTGGACCCTTTATTTAATTTGGTTTTCCAGAAATAAGAAAGCTGTATGGAAAGAACAAATTCAACCTCATCATATTGTGAATGCAATTTTTTCTTAGATTAGTTTTCATTGCTCTGTGATAGCTTCTCCTCATCATTTGTTTCTCAGTTCATCTGTTGCTGTAGTTAAAGACTCTAGTTTACAATCTCAGCTGTTTGATGACTGGGTAATTGTGGTTTTTAAGATCACTAAATCTAGATAGTGTGAAGATGGATTATTTCATGCGAGTCTTTATTTTCAGAAGGAATGGGTAAATGATTTTTCTGTTAGCAGGAAGCGTTTTTAGAACAAATGGGCTGTTATATTGTATCATTTGCTTAAATACAATAATTTCTACAAGAAAAAATATCCCCACAGCATCAGATTTCACTTCCTAACTTGTATTATGTCCAAAGCATCTTTTAGAAATTTCTTCATTGCATCGCATTATTGCACATACTGGATAGAAACCTTACTTGTTTGGTTTTACTTCAACTAATTTGGTTTTACTTGTTTATAAATCTTTACTTTTAAAAAAGTTGAACCTAAACCAAATAAATGTGATCTAAATAGTTTAGACATGAGTAACTCTCATTACTCTAACAAAAAAAAATCAGTTTGTCAAATATATATCAAAGTCTTACTAATATTTGATTGAAAAATTTTATTTAACATTTCCTCAATTCCTTAAATAAGGGAAGTAAAATAACTTACAAAATGGTATTTATAAAAAAAAATTATATGTATCATTTGCATATCAACTAATAAGTCATGCATATTCGCTTGGAGAAAAATAATAAGTGTTAGATAAAATGAAAATGACTCTTACATTTAAGATCAAAAGTCAACCCCATTAACACTTATAATTAAGAGAGGAAGTAGTAGTTATTATGCAATGAATTTATTGGAAAACTATATAACAATCAAGAGTAGTGTAGACTCTAAACAACAAAGCCACCATTGACTCTAACAACCTGACCATTGATCCACTCAGCAGCATCACTAGCCAAGAATCCCACAAAGTGAGTCACATCCTTGGGCTCTCCAAGTCTTTCCAAAGGGCAAGCATCCACTATCCTCTTAATAGTCTCCTCTGTTTTCCCTTCAAAGAATAGCTCTGTGGCTACAGGCCCTGGTGCCACACAGTTTGCTGTAATCTTTGTTCCTTTCAGCTCCTTTGCCACTATCTTCGCCATCGTCTCCACCGCAGCTTTTGAAGCCGTATAGGCACCATAGCCCGGTGAGTTGTTGCCAACCAGAGAGGTAGATATCAATATGATCCTTCCTCCTCCACCTCGGACAAGCCTATTTGTCGCCTCTCTCGTGCACAGAAATGCGCCTAATTCAGTATTATCAAATTCAAAGGGTGTTTAGAATCTGATGGAGATTTAGTATTATGGGATATCAAGTGCCACATGGAGTAGACTCAGATGCTCAATAGATTTCTCATCCCATTTAGATATCCATCAAAATCACATTCACAAGAACCAAAACCTGGTTTTGAAGAAAGCAACCTCTGAACTACTTTAGTTGAACTTAGCAAAACAAAACTACTTTAGTTGAAAAGTAGTTTTGGCTCCATCCCAATGGCATTCCAACCACCCTAATAATCAGGGATTAAAATATATATAATGAGAGTGAACTAATGATTCAATATCAATGTGAATTGTCAGGTCATCTTGATTAAAGCTTTTGCTGTCACTCCATTACGTAACTTCAAATTCTCTAAGCATTAACAACTTATGTCAGTGGTAATTCTTTTTTATAGAATTCCCTGTTAGTAACCGGATGGATTGGGTATCTGGTTGCCTGTAGGGAAGCTTCAACATCATGCTTACCAGTTGTAAGTCTAAACAATATTAATGATTATAGGTACAAGCAATTCATTTGTTTGGGTTTGTGCAGCATATCTGAACCACTGGAAAAAAATATAATGTGCGACAAATTTAGGATTTCACCACAGTAAAAATACCCATATTTTGTTTTTTGCAAAAATCGATATAAACTTCTCTAAAATCAAGTTTTTTTTTTTTTTTGTGGTGGGATCCACTCTCTTCTTCTACAAAAAGTAAAAAAAAAAAAAAAAAAAAGGTTTTCGCTATTTTTGCAGGAATAAATTCATGAGTATTTACTCAACTCAATCATATGAAAAATCTGTTTTAGTAAGTATAACTAAGACCACCAAACTGTAGAGGTACCTATTAAAATCGAACAAAGAGTACAAGAATACTAATACCACTATAAAATTAAACTTAAAACAATCTTTATAATCTTAAATTCCAAACAATAGTACAAGTCATAGCATAATCACCTCTAGTGTTGATATTGAAGATTCTGTCCCAGTCCTCCAAAGTGGTATCAGCAATCTTGGGGTACTTAGGGTCAAGAACACCAGCACAATTCACAAGAATATGGATCAACCCGAATACTTGCTCCGATTCATCGAACAACCTCTTCACCTGACCCGGATCCGACACATCTGCTTTAACTGCTGCAGCTCGAATCTCCGAGGAATCAGCGCCGTTATTCAGCTCAGCCGCCAGAGAATCAGCTTGGCTCGAGCTGGAAGCGTAGTTAATAACAACCTTGGCTCCAAGTGAATGAAGGTGGATGGCTATGGCTCGACCTATTCCTCTAGAAGCTCCTGTCACTATGGCAGCTCGATTTTTCAGTGGAACAGAAGATGATGAAGAAGAAGAAGCCATGGATGGTTTGTTTCAATATTGGTGATGATATGATGGTTCTTTGTTGTGATTTTCTGTGTGTGTGGGCGACCTCACCTTGTTAAATAAATGGCGGTTCTGAATTTTCAGAAGGAGTTTTGAGAAACTACATTGAAGCAAGAGTCAACGATGATACTGTGTTTTTTATTTTAATATTAGATTAAGTTGGAATAAAATTTTGGGAAGTGGGAACCATTATTGTAGTCTTGAAAAAAATTAACAACTCATTGAATATAGGGAAAATTCCAACAAAAAAAAAACCCTCAAATTATCAAAGACCCTTTGTTACAACGAATTTTAGAAACGACAGTTCAGTATAATGAATGAATTGTCCAACCTCAAATTAAAAAGAAATGTTTAAAATGCATTTGGTTCAAATTATTATTATTTTTTTACCGAAACTTGTTGGTAATCCTCTATCCCAAGTTGGTAATCCCCCTATCTGGTTTGGGTAATCTCCTATACAATTTTGGGAATAAACAAAGGAAGTTGGTAATGATGTTGTAATTGGATAGAAACGTGTTGGTAATCCCCTATCCCAAGTTAGTAATCCCCCATCCAGTTTTGGTAATTCTCTATACAATTTTGCTAACGAATAAAGGAAGTTGGCAATGATGTTGTAATTTGATAAAAACGTGTTGGTAATCCCCTATCCAGTTTTGGTAATCTTTTATACAATTCTGGGAACGAGTAAAGAAAGTTGGTAATGACAATTTGAACCAAGGTCATTTTAGACGTTTCACTTAAATTTGGTTTGGACAATTCAGTCAATTATACTGAATTGTTCTTTCCGAATTTCAGTATAGCAAACAGTCCTTTAGCTATTTTGAGGGTATTTTTTTTTAGAATTTTCCCTTGAATATATGTATGCAATTTGACCAGTAAAGTCATAACGAATTCAATTTAATTTAATCAACTCAATGGATTTAATTGTGATTAATTTTCTTCCATGAAAATAATAATTTTTCCTTTTCTTTAATGTCATATTTGTATGTTATTACGATTAACTTTTGTATTGGAGTCGAGATTAATAATTCTGTAACATCGAAGTTAGAGGAGTTAATAATACTTAAATGAGCAAAACTAAAAACATTTTTAAAAAAAAATTAATTTGATATTCAAAGTCAAAGTTTCCTAAGAAGCCAAGGCAAAGCAGTACAAACTACAAAGTCACATTGTTTCATCTATCCTTCACTTTTTACAGAGGTAAGGGTTGATCGCTGACACAAAAACTCTCCTGCATAGTGAGAGGATTTAGCTAAATAATCATCTACACATAAATTTTTTCATATTTAGATGTTTAATAACTACCACCATGTTCCTTATTATAAATAAGTTGATGGCTTCGAGGCAATCATAAATAAGTTATATTCTTGATCTGCTTAACCTAACATAAATGTGGGCCATTCATTATCCTCGAGTTTGCTAAAATGGTTGGAAGGATGTTACCTAGTTTGCTGAATCCTCAACTCTTTTTTCCTCTGTTGTCCTCCTTGATGACACTTTCACATCCCCTATTATTGTTGGAAAGCACGACCCATCCACCTCTATCCTAATGGAATCTTTTTTATCTCGACCAGATCATGTCGCGTTTATTTGGGTAAAAGCCACACCTAGTTGCTATATCTTAACCTCTACCCGCAAGAAAGAAGGTGCCATTTGCATTAGTGAAGTTTAGAAGTACTCCCTCCGCTCTTAATTATAAGAGTCAGTTGATTTTTTAGAAAAAATTAAGGATGTAAAATATAACACTTTAAATTATTTATATTTATCTTTTTTTTTCTCAAAATTAAGTTATTTTACTTATAAACTATCATATAATCTAATTATATTTCGCATATATTAATATTAAAGGGTCTAATTTTCTTCCTTAATCTCTCCAAAAAAAATTAACCAGTTCTTATAATTAGGAGAGAATGTAGTATTTGTTTAGCCAAACAGTTTACCAAAATGTGAGACCTATATATATGTCCCATCAAATAAATACAAACAGAGTTGAGCAAGAAAACTTCTTAGTATAATCATGTCCTCATGTCCTGTCTCATGTGCAAGGTTTCATTTGATTCAATCATTTGACAATAATTTTCTTAAAAAAATACACTAAATTAAAGTAATACCGGATTGTTGGACTGGATCAAACATAAAAGAAAATGATGCGTCATGGCATACCTCAGTTCTAACCAATAAGTGATTTATACCACGTGATTGAAGAGACAGAATCCTTTCTGTCCAAAAAAAAAGAAGAAGAAGAAGAGACAGAATCCATGACACATTCCCACAACAACATGAGAAATTGACTAGCGTATCATGAGAAAGCGCACCATGCACACTCACTCACACCCTGTTACGTTAGTACTTCATGAACCTCACTTATTTTTATTATTTCACTTCTAGAAAATTCATTGATCCAAAATACCAGTTGTTTCCTCCGTTGCAAAATGTAAGACTAGAAGACTCTTTTAGGAAATTTTAAGAAAGATAAATAAGTTATTTATAAAATGATTTATCTGAATTTTTTCTCTAATATAAGTTATTTAACTTATAAACTAACATATAATCTAATAATACATAAAATATGTTATGATTAAGTAGTTTATTTAGTTTCATTAATCACTGCAAAAAAAGTCAACTAACCCTCATAGTTAGGAATAAATTGAGTAATTAATACTTATTTAATCAATTTGTGAGCATGATTTAATGTGACCAATTACATTTTTCACTTTTTCAAAACCACATTGTGAACCAGATAAGGTTTAAAAAAAATTAATTTAAACAAATTAAATGAGTTGACTGTTATTTTGTAGTTCCGGTGAATTAATTGAAATGATGTGACTAGTATTGTGAAGCAGATAGAGCATTTATACTATGATAACTCATTAATAAAAAGTAAAAACATAAAAAATTGTATTTAGTTCATAAAACAAAAAGCATTACATAATACACATACCAATAAATTGTATATAGTACATACCAACTGAGAGATAGCTTTGGGGAAGAGGTGGTGATGAAGAGAAAAGGAATCGGAAAGGGAAGCATTGCTTTAGAAGTGGAAATGAGCGAGCACTTTAGAATCAGGTAAAGGCTTGAGAAGCAACTCCTCGCTGATTCTTCTTCTACGAAAGCCGATCTGGTGGCAATTGCAGAAAGTGAGATCGGAAATAAAATTAGGAGAAAGCGAGATGAACTCAACTTTAGGAGAAGAGCCATTGGTGTGTATTTGGTTACATTGACCTGACTGCTATAAGAAATCCGCCATGGATTGGAGAATCAAACTGAAATTTCTCGCAGTGGGAAGTGGGAACTTGTAATTTGCTAAGTTGTAAATTGGACAATGAGGTAGGGGTGAGCAAAAACTGATTCAAACTGAAAACTAAACCGGACCAAATGGTTTTCGATTTTTCCATTTCATGGTTCGGTTTCAGTTTTTATTTTCATTGTTTTCGTTTTATGATTAGGTTTTGGGTAATAAATTTCGGTTTGAAACCGAAAACCAAAAAGAGTAATGCATTAAAAAAAACAACCCAAACCCAAATACCCAATAACATTTTCTTTAAAAGAGAACAAGAAAGCCCAGTAAGCCTAATAGCCCAAAATACAAACCCTAATACCCTTAACCCTATGAGCCACTCATCTCTCATTCTCATCATCACTGAATCAGCCACTCCCTCGATCTCTCATCACCTACACGGCTACACCCTCTTCAGTCTTTGACTTAACAGCCATTTGCGGTCATTACTGTAAGCGTACGGGTCATCAAATTAAAGAAAGTAGTATAGGAAAAAGTGTTGTTCCATAAGGATTATGATTTGAGCAAGTTAACTAGTACCAATTGAGCAATTAATTAGAAACGAGTAAGAAATGATTAGAGTTTAATTTAAAATAAAAGTTTGCTTGCAAGAAGCTATAAAATATGTGTGTGTGTGTGTGTGTGTGTGATAGTAAACACACTTGTTCAAGATAATAAAAACCTAGGACTCCTTATCCCCATCTTACTTCATGAACTAATTAAATCCCTTCCTTTTTAGCATCCTAATGAATTAATGTATGAGCCAAAGGTTTAAATAATGCATTTGAAAAAGCTTTCTCAAGTCAAAATCAAATTTATGCTTGCATTAATTGTACAATCTCTTGTCACAATTAATGCTAGCTACAATGTTCAACCAACCTCATAATGACTATGTTAGGTTAGTAACTATATCTCTATGTTACCAACTAACCATCCATTTAAAACCATAAATTTCAAACCCAACATGATTTCATCCAAGTTCTAAAACAAAATACACTTTCTCAAGCCATATTTCATTTAACCAAAGCAAGTGGTGATCAAGCACTTGTATAATAAAGAGCAAGATGTAAATCCATACATATAAATTCATTCATAGTAGTAAAGGAAAGGAAATACAAAATTCAATCAATAAAATGGTTCAAAGTAACCCTAGAAAAGGTTTTAGTTACACATAAATATATCTAAACCAAAAACAAAAAATGGACAGAAGTTCATGGTGCACAAGAAGAGAAGAAGGAAGAAGAAGGGAAACCAATATGTATGAATCTTCAATTTCTCCAAGCTCCTCCAAGATTTCAAACACTTCCAAGCTCTCTCTTGCAGATCCAAAGCTCTCAAAAATCGTGCCCAAGTGTGTCTCTATTTGTTTCTTCGAAACCCTAGATTATATCCTTTTCTGTCAACTTAATTTTGATCAAAACGTGTGCAGAAGACTCTGCTCGCCGCCAGCTTGCCGTGACCTTAAGGAAAGAATGGCAGAATCAACACCACCTCGCGGTGAGCCCATGGCGAGCTCTCCTCTTTTCTGGTTCCTTTGCTTCTGCTCCTTTGTTTCTCTGGTTTCCCCTCAGCTTTTCCATTTGTCCACCTCTTCCTACACAAGAGAGAGAGAAAGAGGGTTAATGAGTTTTACAAATAACTCAAGTTTATATACATTAATCTCCACATTTCATTCACATATAAAATTTTTCTTTACTTTCTTTCTTTCTATTAACTTTTGGTTTCTTTTCAACTCTTTATTCACAAAATTATTTACAAGTGTGAGGAAAAATGTGATGAAATGTATGAAATATAGGAGCTTATCAGTCTTCCTTGTAACATTAACTTCCTAATCCCACTATTAACCACTCACAATTAAACATTAAAACATTTATATAGCTAACTATGTTAGGAAAATGAATTAACTTAATAAAATAACTAACATAATTGGAAAAAGATCTTTCCATAATATTTAGACATTACCTTTTTAATTCAAACATCAACTCCAATCTCCTTCATCACAATATAATTTTCTTTTCAGTACCATAATAGAAATTTACATTATACATGATTAATCTCCACACATCATCCTTAAAATACTATACATCTCAAAGGTACCTAAAATCATTAACGGTTCTCACAAATACCGAGCAAAGTTGCCGGAGATGGACCGGTCCCAAAATAACAACAGTTAGAATAGTATTCAACTACCATATCATAATGGAACTTATACAATAATTTTCCCTAAAATAATAACAAGTTTCAGCAGAAGTATCATACAAAATATGATCCTAAATGTGGCAATACCTCCTGCCCTTCTGGTCCAGAAAATCTCACGATATCAGTGAGAAGTTCCCAAATCCTTCCCCTTGACCTCCTACTTCACTCCTAGGACCTGCAAAAGTGAGATCAACGGGGGTAGCCCCAAACGCAACCACTGACTACTCATCTAAGTGCGGTGTGTGCTAGCAAGGTGTCCAGTGGAATAATATATTATATATATTAGTTCAAATATCATGCTCAGGTATTCACATATAATGCATATCTTGGTCCCAAATATCTTTTCACAGTTTATGAGTGCAAAATATTCCATCCCAAATCATCTCCAAGAATTATATATATCATTGATAATCACAAACAACCCAAACGAATCTTAGTAGAAGCGTTGGGAAAACATGTGGGACCAGTCGGGACCTTCCACCCGCCCCTGATCACCACGGTACAATTCACGAGGGACTTTCTACCCTCCCTGAACCGTACCACGGATTAGAAGGATCTCCGTCCTTTCTGAATCCGTGAGGGGCATCTCCCCTTTTTCGTCTTTCTCTCCTTTATTTCCCATAATATATCAATTAGTCCCTGTGGCGCAACAGGGTACCTCATCACGTGATGGCACAATTTCCAATTCACCGGTGTCACATACACAAATAATTTCTCCTAAACAACACATAGATATGCAACATCACAATCAGGCACCCGACCTTCCATTATTTTCATGATATACATATATATATGAAATAGTTTCCAAAATCATATATATTTCAGTTCCAAATATTTCAAATCACAAATTTATGCTATTTCAAAATAATACTCCACATGACATTGTATTATGAACATAATAATAGTTCAAGATCTCATTTCCATATCTCATCATATTTATCAAATAATATTTCAAACTACTTACTAACACCACACACACACATAAACAAGCAGAAAGCGGTTACTTGATAGCTGACATCAATCTCACAATAGTGCAGCTCCCCCGTGATAACTTAGTGCAATTCAAGCACTACACAACCATACATACGGTCACAATTAATCATTTATCTAACAATTTCATATATTGGAAATTAAATTACTAACTACCCTTTCTTTACCCTCACTTATTTTAAATTTTTATTCAACATTTTTTCTCCCTCTTCATCTCTACCTCATTTATACATATATCCAAAATATTAATCTTTCCAATACCCGTTTATAAAAATTCAAGCCTAAACAAAATTTTCCAAACCTTAATAAACATCTAAAAATTATCAATTAAACCATAAGCACCTCAGACCATCAAGAGCCCTAATTTTCAATATATCTAAAAATCCAAAAATTTCCAATAATTAAGAAAAACCTCCAACAATGAAAAATCTACTTAGAGAAACTCATAATCGAGGTCTAAGCTTCAATTTATTAATTTTAGGACTCCCAAAAATTACCAACTTAGACAAGGTCTAATTTTTCAAGTATAACAAATCGAAAAACTAATGACATAGAAATGTAAAGGAGACTTACGGGTTACGAAAATATGCTTAGTTGGCCAAAAAACTTACTATTCCTACATCAACGAGCTCCGATAAGTCTAATGATAGGAATATTGGTGGTGGAAAGAGAGAGCAAGAAAGAGAGAGATGAGAGAGATAAAGAAAGAAAGGAAAGAAGAAGCAGAGTGATCTGCGTGTACGTGTGTTTATATATATAATTGAAATAGTAGTTAAATAGTAAAATAATAATATAATATAATAATACTAATAATATAATATATAAATAGTAGTTGAGTGTGATTGGTTGAGGAAATAATAATTGAAATAGTGAAAGTTACTGACGAGGAGGAAAGAAGGAAGGAAAGAAATTATTGATGCAAGGGAGTGTCGACAGGAGGAAAGAGGAAAATACACTATTAGACTCTAAAATTCTCAAATAAGATATTTCTTTTGAACAAAAAATTTTCTTTTCACTCTCAAAATTTTCCCCTAATATCCTTTATTTATTTCCTCCTATAATATCCTCTTTTGAGTCCAAAAATAATTTCCCCAAAATTATTATCCTCAAAATAAGGGAGAAACTAGGCATTTAAAATCCTCAAAATCCTTCAAATATTCTCATAATCCATCATTTCTCATTAATCAATTCCTATTTACCCCTACTAATCCTAAATTAATTTTTAGGATGTTACATTCCTTCTCCCTGGCCAGCCGATCACTTCACCACCACTTATTAGTCATCGACGCCGATCACTCATCACCTTCTTCAGTCTTCCTTCTCCCTTGGTCCCTCGCCATTTTCTTTCCTACCTTACCACCATTTTCCATTTTTCCTATTCTCTCAGCCTTCGCAGTCATGGACGTCGTTGAGCTCCCTCCGCCGTCACCGAAGTCTGAAGAAAGTTTGGCACTTGCTCCCTACTCCTTTCTTTTCTTCTCCCTTCGATCGCGTTCTTTTTGAATCCTATCGGAGTTCGATGGTACCTGCAAACTTGACGGGGCTTTGAAGCAAAAAAAGGGATAATCCATCGGAGCTGCTCGACGGTCGAAGTGATTATGGGGTCAGGTGAGCCTCTTCCTTCCGTTTCTAACCTTAGTTCTTCCTTTGATTTGAGTGATTTTGGCTGAGGTTCGATTTGGTGGTATAGGCGATTTTGAGATTCTAGATTAAAATCAAGGTTAGGATTTGATTCAAAGCTTTTCTATAAGGATTTGAGGATTGGGTTTGGGTTTCATTAATTTTCTGGGTAACTCTGCTTGGTGACTTTGCCGTGCCGACGACTGAGGATAAGGTATAGTAACGGGCGAGTACGGGTGGCCTGTGGGTGTACCCGTTACTCGTTCGTTTATAATACACGGGTACGGGCTATCCCGTACCCGTGTGCATGCCCGTTTTGTTTGTTAGTAAACGGGCCAGACATATACGGGTAAAACGGACGGGTGCCCATTTACCCGTTTAATCCAATACAATCAGCCACAACCAGAGAAGACTTTTAAGGGATAGAGATAATGATTTTAGGATCTAACAATACTCATTCAAAATTTAAACTGATTACAATAAATGGAATTATTAAAATATTAAATAAACAACATCAATGCCAATCAGTAGCCAAGTTCAGAAAAAAAATAGCAATTAGTTTCAGTTGCAATGGACTAAAGAAGAACAAAAAAATAAAACCAAAATGCCCCCAAGTTTTGATGTAATCCATACGTAGAAGGAAGAAGGAAGAAGGAAGAAGGAAAATGAATCCATATATAGGTTAATATAAGTCTAAAGAGATCGTACCTGATTGCATATTAAAACCATAAAAAACCAAAAAGCTTAGTCCCAAAAAAATAGACTACACGACGCTAATAATGTTAAAACTCCAAAAACATAAAAAGGAAATAATAACAGTTGGTCTTGGAGAATTAGTCAACTTCGTCCATCTTGCTACCCTCATCATCAGCATCAGCTTCCTCCAATGGATGCTAGTGTGAGAGCAGATCGGGAGACAGTGAGAGTGTGAGAGCACTTGGGACTTCAAACGTGGAAGAAGAGGGCCACGATTTGAAACGGCAAGTCGGCGACAGCGACGATCTGTTGGGAGACGAAGACGGACGAGGGACGAATATCTGAGCCGCTTCGACCGAGAAAGTATGAGGTGATGTGAGATTGAGACTTGAGAGAGTGAGGGTGAGACTGAGGGTGGAAGGGCATCTAGGTGAGAGTGTGAGACTGAGGGTGAGACTTCGATCTTAGCTCCTAGGGAGTGATGAGTGAGGCAGAGAGTCAGGTGAGGCAGAGCAATTTTTTTTAAATAATATATGTATATATACAATCTGGTAACGGGGCGCCAGTGGCTACACCCGTACCTATATATATATATAAACGGGTGGGCCGCGCCCGTTTACTTCACGGGCCCAAAATGGGCGGGTAAGGAGGAAGGTCTGTACATGTCTATGATGAATAATGCTGATTATGGGGGTGTAGTTGAGAATGATCAAACTTGGGATTGGAATTTGGATTTTTGGAACTTGAATGATGGTACTGAATACTGATGGCTTTGATCTTTCCCAGTTTTTATGAACACAGAGGATGATTATGATGATGATTGTTGGGTTTAAGTTGTTGGTTAAAGTTGAATTGTGTTGTGTTTTCGCATTCCTTAAAATTGTGCCATTTCCTTGCCTCTGATGGTATATTGCACGCTTAGAACATTTTTTTTAAATTTTTGTATGGGTCAAATATGTAACAAAAAAGCCCAAAAAACCGAAAAACCGTTAAACCAAACTGAAAACAATTCGATTTTTCAGTTTCGATTTTCGGTTTTGCTTTTGGTCAGTTTTCGGTTTGGTTTTGGATCGAAAAACCGTTTGCTCACCCCTACAACGAGGAGTTTTTTTTTTTTTTTTTGTAACTAGGGTTGTAAGGTTTAGGCCTAAATGCCCAAATTTTTTTATAAGTTATTTAATTATCCTCAAACAGGCTGATTATTCAGAAAATACTCCACTTCTTATATAAATAATTCACTTCCAACACCGAAGAAAAAACAATTTATTAACTTTATTTTAAATTTTAATAACTTTTTTTTATTTTACTCCAGTTTATTATATATTATTCTAAAAAATATGAAGCTTACACAATAATAAATGAATTTATCATTCTATCAATATTTCAACTATGACTTGGTGCAGTTGGAAAAAGAAAATGGATAATTGTATTCAAGTATCAAGGAATAGAATTAATATTAAACAAACCCCATAATTTGTCAATGACAAGTGAAAATGCCTTTGTTAACAAGCCATTGGAACTTTTTTGATATAGATTCTCTTACTTGGAACGTAAATAAAATTCTAAAAAAAATTAAAACTATGACTTGGTGCAAGACCGACTAAGTCTCTAAATTTTTTGAGTCACAAATCACTCAATTACTTATCTTTTTCATTTTTATATCATTATCATTTTCATTTTTTAGTCATCCTACATGACAAAAATTGCTTCCCAATGTTACAATGTTTAAGATAAATATGTGAGAAAAGTTTTGTCTCGTCTAATGTAAAAAAAAAAAAAAAATCCGTTAATACTGAGAGAGGTCCAAGCTGAAAGTAGAGTTGAAATAATTTTGGCCATGTGGAGTTAAGTTAGATGCAACTTTTGCCATATTGATTCAAAAATGACAATGATGATTAATAATAAAATAAAAAGATAAGTTATATAGGAATCAAAAGTTCAGTGATTATGTCGCATGAGCTATTATTAAATGAACGAATTAGAACTAAGTTAAAAATACAAACATTCTCTCCTTTTTAAATACAATAAGAGTAGATATTTCTATAAGAAAAATTATCCCTCTAATAAAGCATCAAAATTCACCCATAACTTATATTATGTCCAAAGCATCTTTAAGAATTTTCTTCACTGCATTGCATTATTGCATATGCTCGATAGAAACTCTACTTTTCTTTGGTTTGAATTATTTAAAAAATATTTGCTTTTACCAAAAATCAAATATGAATCATTCAGATGAGATATATATTATTTAGATATTATTAGCTATTCTTCCTTATCTTTTTTATGAATACAGGAACCAGTTCATCAAATATATAGCATCAGAGTCGTACTACTATTTGATAGAAAAATTTAATTTAATATTACCTCTAGGCCTTAACTTAAAAGTAAGATGACTAATTTGGAAACGTTAAGGATATTAAATAAACTTCTTAATTATAAAGTATACTACATGATATTTATAAAAAAAATGACATGGATAATTGATTATATATTAATCTATAAGTCATACAAATTGATTTGAAAAAAATAATAAATGTCATAGATGAAATAAGAATAAGTCTTATATTTCAGACCAAAAATCCACTATAACTAATTCTTATAATTAGAATAGGAGAAGGTAGTGGTTATCATGCCAAAGATTCTTTGGAAATCAATACCACAACCAAAAGTACTATAAACTCTAAACAACAATGCCACCATTGACTCTAACTACCTGACCATTGATCCATTCAGCAGCATCACTAGCCAAGAATCCCACAAAGTGAGTCACATCCTCGGGCTCTCCAAGTCTTTCCAAAGGGCAACCATCCACTATCCTCCTTACAGTTTCCTCTGTTTTCCCTGCAAAGAATAGCTCTGTGGCTACTGGCCCTGGTGCTACACAGTTTGCTGTTATCTTTGTTCCTTTTAGCTCCTTTGCTACTATCTTCGCCATCGTCTCCACCGCAGCTTTTGATGCTGTATAGGCTCCGTAACCCGGCGAGTTGTTGCCCACCAGCGACGAAGTTATCAGTATGATCCTTCCTCCTCCGCCTTGTACTAGCCTATTTGTTGCCTCTCTTGTGCACAGAAATGCGCCTAATAATTCAAACCCAAAAGGAAATAAAAAAACAATTTTTTTTAGGATTTAGTATAATCAAATTCAAAAGCGTGTTTAGAATCTGACAGATTTACATTACTCGCTCCAGTCCTAGTTGACTTTTTTGGAAAAATTAAGGATACAAAATACACTATTATGAATTGTTTATATGTGTCTTTTTTTTCCTCAAAATTAAGTTATTTTACTTTTAAACTATCATATAATCTAATTACATGTCGCATATATTAAGATTTAGGGGCCTAATTTGCTTCTTTAATCTCTCCAAAAAAAAGTCAACTGGCTCTTAATAATAAGGACCGGAGGTAGTATTATGGGATATCAAGTGCCACTACTCATATGCTCAATGGATTTCACATGGAGTAAACTTCAAACAATGATATAAGTCATAGCATAATCACCTCTAGTGTTGATATTGAAGGTTCTGTCCCAATCCTCCAAAGTGGTATCAGCAATGTTGGGGTACTTGGGGTCAAGAACACCAGCACAATTCACAAGAATATAGATCGACCCGAATACTTGCTCCGATTCGTCGAACAGCCTGTTCACCTGACTCGGATCCGACACATCGGCTTTAACGGCTACGGCTCGAATCTCCGAGGAATCGGCGCCGTCATTCAGCTCAGCCGCCAGAGAATCTGCTTGGCTCGAGCTGGAAGCATAGTTTATTACAACTTTGGCTCCAAGTGAATGGAGGTGGATGGCTATGGCTCGACCTATTCCTCTAGAAGCTCCTGTCACTATGGCAGCTCGATTTTTCAGCGGAAGAGAAGATGATGAAGAAGAAGCCATGGATGGTTTGTTTCAAAATTGATGATGATATGATGGTTCTTTGTTGTGATTTTTTGTGTGTATGTGTGTGGGCGATCTCACCTTATTAAATAGATAGTGGTTTTGATTTTTCAATGGAGTTTTGAGAAACTATATTGATGGAAGGGTCAACGGTACATTGTATTTTAAGTCATAGATATGGTTGGAATAAAATTATGGAAACCATTCTTGATGTATATTGTAGTCACAAGGAAAAAGAAAAATACTAACAAATATGTCCATTCAAATCTTTAGATTATATGTTGCCAAAGAAAAAAAATCTTTAGATTATATTAAAGTGGTACTTCAATGATATTAAATTGAATTGCACGAAAAGTTGTTAATGTAACTCGTTAAATTGTTATTAAGGACTTTCTATGATTTAATTGTTATTGCTAACTTATTAAACAACATTAGTAACTACCTGTACAATTTAATTTAATCTTACTAAGGTCTTAAGGACTTCAATTTAATTTAATAATTTTGATGGACTTAAGTGTGATTAATTTCTTCCATAAAGTTGGTTGTAACTTTTCCTTCTTCTTCTTCTTTTTTAATTCCCTAATTGTGTATTAGTACTAATAACTTTTATACTAAAGTTAATAATTGTTTCAAATTAAAATTTATGGGGTTAATGATATTAAACGAGAAAAACTAAAAACTTTTGTATTAAATTCACGATATTCAAAGCTTCTTAAGAGTCAATGCTAAACAGTAAAAAAGTCACGTTCTCTCATCAATCTCCTCCTCATGACACATAGGTGGAGGTTGATTAAGGATATAAAACTTTCTTGCATAGAATCAAGGATTTAGCTAAATTCCACTAACACCTAAGTTTTTCTTATCTAGAGACATACACATGACAATCCCTGTTGTTTGCGTAGATGCAATCTGTTCTATCTATACTTGAGCATGTTGTTTGCGTGATGCTTATTTGGGTAAAACACACACTTAGCAGCCAGGTCTTATCCCCGCCTGCATGAAAGAAATTGTCGTTTGAAATTTTACAGTATTTGTTGAGCCAAATAGCTTACCACAGCGTGAGACCCGTATGTTCCAACAAACATATTCAAACAAAGTTGGCCAAAGAAGCTTTTTTTGCATAGTCGTGTTCTGTTTCATGTGCAAAGTTGCATTTGACCACATTCTCTACAATTTTTTTTTTCTTTTCTAAAAAACACTAAATTAAAGTAATATCGGCTTATTGGACTGGAACAAAAATAAAAGAAAATGATGCGTCATGGCATACCTCAGCTCTCCTGTCATGGCATACCTCCTGTCATGGCATACCTCAGATCTTCTGAATAAACAAAGGAAAATTTCAATATAGGACCCATGTGCCAAATTAATTTAAAAGTATAACAAAAAAATTCTGAAATATCATTGCAGGTTCAAGGTTCTCAAGTGAAATTAAATTAATGAGGAAAAATGACCAAAAAACCCCACTCCCACATAGCCTCTCTGACACTCTCTCCTCTCCTCCTTTCTGACACTCTCTCTCATCTTTCTCTCTCACACACATATGGCATAAGGAACTTGTTAATACAAGTTTTTCCCTTATTCATATGACCATGTCACTTGTTCATGGCCTAATATAATTAATACAATGTGTTTAGTTACAAACATATATAGCATATCTTGAACAACTGAAAATCTCATATGAACAAGGGAAAAGTTCATATGAATAAGGGGAGAGCTCATATGAACAACACTCAATAATTACTAATCAATTTATCTAATCATTTCACTTGTTCATATGAGGTTTCCCCTTATTCATATAACAATTTCATTTGTTCTTGGCCTGATATTAATAAGTAATTAGTAAAATGTGTTTCAGTTACATACATATAACATATCACCAACAAGTGAAATGGTCATATAAACAAAGGCAAAGATCATATGAACAAATTACTTATGCCGTCAGTGGGTGTGTGTGTGTGTGTGTGTGTGTGTGTGTGTGTGTGTGTGTGTGTGTGTGTGTGTGTGTGTGTGTGTGTGTGTGTGTGTGTGTGTGTGTGTGTGAGAGAGAGAGAGAGAGAGAGAGAGAGAGAAGGAGAAAGAGTGTCAGAGACCATGTGAAGTAGAGTACAAACAAGTGAAATGGTCATATAAACAAGAAAAAATCTCATATGAACAAGAGAAAACCTCATATAAACAAGTGAAATGGAGTGTTTGCAAGAGAGATGAGAGAGTGTCAGAAAGGGAGACAGAGTGTTACAGATGCCATGTGGGAGTGGGACATTTTCATCTTTTTCCACATCAATTTAATTTTAATTAAAAACCCTGAACCTGTAATGAGATTTCAGAAACTCTTGGGAGTAATCTGAAATTAATTGAAAACTATGGTCTTATATTAAAATTCTCCCAATAAACAATTATCAATCTATGACATAACAGCATGAGAAATTGACTAGCGTTCCACGAGAAGAAAATTTTCTTATTTACTCTCTTTCTTTCTTATGAACCTCAATTATCTTTATTATAAAGACAAGATTAAAAAAAATACTCCCCTTGTCCACTATATTATACATCACTCCTTGAAGAATTTGTTGATCCAAAATATATTACCGTAAAATATAAAGTAATTAATGTATATTTAATCAAATTCGTCCTAATATTTATTAATTGATTTAATGTGACCAATTGCTTTGCTAAAAAAAAAAAGTAACCAATTGCATTTTTCTCTTCTTTTTTTGCCAACGCATTTTTCTCTTCTTTAAAATCTTATTTGATATTGATGGAAATATTTAAAATTAATTGAGGGAGAGAGAGACAACATACCAAACGGATCTATGTTCGGATCCGGGTCAATCCTCCGGAACTCCATGATTGGTTCTTGAAGAACCCACGCAAAATTCAGACTACTGGAAAAACCAGAATCGAAACATGTGGCACAACAGAGCACCATACAAGAAAGAATATAGAGATAATGAGAGAGTCGGAAAACTCAATGACTGGTATGTCTTTGAACTGGAGGGGGGCCTTCTATTTATAGAAGAGGGCTGTGGATATTTTAGGAATATAAAATATCCACTACCACCACTCATGGCTTAGTCAACAATCATCGCCTCTCTTATCTGACCAATCAGATAATTGAATAGTTAATTGATTAATTAATGAATTAATTACTCATGGCTGAGTCAGTAATCCACACCTTGCCCAATTTACCAATCATATTAATTAAACACTTAATTAATAAATAGATTGGGAATTACTGAGTCAGCAATCCACAACTTTTTTATTCGACCAATCATATTAATTAAACACTTAATTAATAAATCAATTGGGAATTACTCACATTTCCCAATTAATTAATCCAGCCCATCAAGGGCGGATCTTAGCCCAAAATTCCAACATATATAAATAAAATCATAATTTTTTTTATTCAAAACAGATTTATTAAGTTAACTATTATTTTTCAGTTTTGTTGAATTAGTTGAAGTGTGACTGTGAGCGAGAGAACATTTATATTATGATAACTAATAAATAGAAACTTAAAGTATTTGTATATAGTGCATAAAAAACCATTACATACATATGACATCAACAAACTACTGGTAAGCAACCTTATCTTTACGAGGAGGACAATATTAGTTCAAATCCTATGCAAATTTACTTGTTTGGTATAAGTGAAAATCCTTTACGTTCTAAATCTCGAAAGAATTAATTTTAAATTCAAAGTAACGTGGTGGAACCTTAACTTAAAAAACATTAAATACATGCTTGAGCAGTCAATGAGGATTGATTAAATCTTTTGGATCGATTGTCCATAAGAGAACCATTCCGGTTAGATAAGGCAGATATAGTTCCATGCTTCTATATATCCAATCCGAACCTGTAGAGAAGAATGGCTTGAAGTCTTCCAATAAATTAGAGATGCTTCTTTATTTTTCAAAAGTTAGTTATAATTTATTTCTACACACGTAAACTTCGTAAGCTAGACTGAGATCAACTTGTCTCTGCATATATTTTTCTACCCGACTTCATCGTCAAGTATTTTAAATAGTCCACTTCACAGATCAAGTAGTATGTAGTTTGGATGAAATTGAATTGTGGTTTATTAATGAAACAATGAATTAAATAATTATTTTACCCATTTTTAGCCAGCAATTATTTTAGCCAGTTTAACCTTACAAGTTTTCTTCATGCCAAAAAACAAACCATACCAGTTACACATAGGTCATATAAAAGACGTTTGTTGTGGAAATGTACTCTTTTAAGTTTCTTTTTTTAAAGGGTTCAAATGCAATCTATCAATTATAATTAAGGTGCAGCCATCACAAATAACAATTGAAATGTGTAATTATACCAATGTATCTTTAAAATGGGTGTGAATTGGCCAAAACCGTTAACTTTTTGGACATTAACTGTTAAAAGTCAATATTTCAGGTCACCAAAACTTTAACGGTCGACGTCCAAAAGTTAACGGTTTTGATCAATCTGCACCCATTTCAAAAGTTCATTGATATAACTGCCCATTTCAATTGTTATTTGTAATGTTTGTGCATTAGACATTGTCAATTAGTAGAATTACACTTTAACCCATTTTGAAAACATAAAAATTGAAATTTGTCTAAAAATATTACGAAAATCTTTTAATCTTTTGTAACCTTTTTTTATAAATAAATTTTAGAAAAAGGGTTAGGCTTACCCACAATTTAACGACAGGACTTTTAATTCATATAATACATTAGGACCTGTCCGTGTGGGCTCTAAAATATGACAAACAAACTTTTTTTGCACTAAAGAAAACTGAAAACATAATGTTTTCATTACTGATAATTGTGCTAATAAATAATTATTTTTCAACTCCTTCTCCCATCGCTTTAAACGTATTTCTTAATAAAATAATGATTAAAACAGTTTGCTTAACATTCTTCCAGTACTCTATCAAATTATATTTTAATAATATAAATTACAACCTAACAAGCCATAACACCCAAATGATAAAACAGTTTGGTTCCAAATTACATCCAAAGTAATAACCGAACAAATAAAATCTTCTTAGATGTATAACATAAAACAGTCAAAACTTATGTGACAATTTATTAACTCTCAAATGCAATTCTCTCTTTCAAAAGGTCATAACTGAAGAGAAATAACGTTATGTAACAAAACTTTCATTAATTCTGCATAAATATGCTTCTCAAGATGTTACAAAAATAATACTATATTTAACCACCTTAGTCAAGCACCATCGAACATTAGATTAAACCTCAAGATATTTAGAAATTGCATTAGATTTTAATTAGTTCGAGTCAAGTATTATCAAACATGAAAGTAACTATGCATGATATAGAACTAGTTGAGAAAATTGTGATTTGTCCTGAAGAATCCACACCCAACAAGAGAATGTTCTTGTCAAATATTGACTTAACTCTTGTTGCTTATCAAGATTCTGCCTCCTTCTTTGATCCTCCAAGTAGCCAAATGAGTTTTTCTGAGATTTGTAACAAGTTGTATTGTGCTCTACGTCAAATGCTTGTGCATTATGACTTCATGGCTGGCCGGCTTGTGTCGAGTTCAAAAGACGATGATCGGTTTGAGATCGACTGTAATGGAGCAGGCATTGTTGTCGCCATGGCAAAAATTGATAAAAAGTTGAGTGAATTTGGCGTGTTATCTGTGTCCAATCCGAAGTTAAAGCATCTTGCCGGTTTCTTGCATGAAGAGGATGGTGAAGAAAGTGACTTGAAAGATAGGCCTCTTATATCTTTACAGGTTTCTGATTCTGTTGAAGCCTTTTTTCATATATTTCTTTCTTCAATTGCGGCTAGTCATAGTTTCATAATTCTTAATTTCTGATCTAAATTTTGTCTGTTTCAACATACAACAATACATACTTAATGTAGATGTAATTTTAATTAATCTGATTGAGTTTGTTTCGCAAATCCTTTGTTAATCAACATCTATTGATTGCGGTAGATAAACCTTTAGAATAGTTTCACCTTTTTTTTAATCAGATTCATGTAGTTTCCTTTTCTTTTTATCAATTCTATATATTCTCTATATTTTTTTTTATTAGTCACCTAAAATTACGAGGACCTGATTAAAAATAAAAAACTATAAAGACTTACAACTTAAATTTTCTTGGTAAATTATATATATAGATTAATCACATATTTTTTGGCTGATCCTTGTCTAGAAAACATTTATTAATTGCAATACACAAATAGCTAATAAGAAAATGAAAGAATCTATCAATTTTATTATGAATGGTTTGGCTTCTTAAAAATGCTATATATATAAATTGATTTTATTCTATAAAAATTGCTTAAATTTAATTATTTTGCTGGTTACAACAGCTAACTCAGTTTGGATGTGGAAGCTTAGCACTTGCCTCTCACTACAACCATTGCACACTTGATGGTGTAGCAATAAGTGACTTTGAGAAAAACTTAGCTGCCTTAACAAGAGGTGATAACTTCACAGTAATACCTAATGCAGATAGAACATTTCTTAAAGCAAGAAACCCTCTAAAGATCAATCATCCACATTATGAATACTCCAAAAGCACAAACACAAACAATAACAATCATGTGTTCACTTCTCGTGGAACAAGTAGCATCATCAAAATCACCAAACCAAGATCCACTACAGAAAGCAAAGTCCATGTGCTTCATTTATCACCACAACAAGTTTCCAGCTTCAAGAAGAATAATAACACCTTAAAGAAGATCAGTACCTTCCAGGTAGTTGCAGTTAGAATATGGAGGGCAAGAAGCATTGCAATGAAGATACCGGATGAGGAGATATCGACGATGCTTTTCCCAATTGAAGTGAGGAAGTGGATTGTGCCAAAACTGAAAGAAGGAGAAGGGTTTGCAGGTAATGCATTGGTCCCTGGATTTGCTAGGGCTAAAGTGAAGGAGCTAAAGGAACAAGAAGATGGTTATCTGATAAGGAAAGTGCAAGAGGGGATTGAGAGGATGGATGAAGAGTATGTGAGGTCAGGGATTGATTGGTTAGAGGAAAACAGAGGAGTTCCTTGTTCCGAAAACAGTTTTTCATTGGTGGCATGGTGGAAATTAGGGCTAGAGGATCAAGAATTTGCTTGGGGTAGAGTAAAAAGTGCTACTCCACTTGAACTTAAACCTGGTTTGGTTATGATTTTGCCAGGAACTGAAGGTGTAGGAAGCCTTAGTATTTGCCTGGATTTACCTGAGGATCAGATGCAAGAGTTCTGCAGAATTATGCTTGAAGTATGAACTTATTTACCTCTAATATGATGAAGTCTATCTGAGCCTTGGATTTAGAATCTTCAGTTTTTTTATCAATAAGCTATGAGATAGTGTATGCAATGATATTTTCAATAACCTGAATTTTCATGGGCTTTGTTAGGATTCAACTATATGGCAGTGCCAAAAGGTTCAATGTGTTGGATATTTTAAGAATTAATGGTTATTTCTAAAGGAATTATTATACTTTAATTATATTAACCATCATAACCTCTCCATGTTTGAAGATATTAGTTTTGTATGCAACAATTTAAATCAACACTTCCACTATTATTCTTATTAAAAGGGCCAACGTTGCTGCATTCTATGGCCAAATATTATAGTACTTTGATATAATATATATAATGTTTAGTGACTAGTGAAGAAAGTGAGGAAAGTCCGTGTACATAATACATAGTGTTCCAACCGCTAGTTTCTAAAAGTCCATATACCTAAATAAGCCTATTATTAGGTTTGAATATGAGCCTAACCTATTGTCAAACCTCATGTAGGTTTGATCATAGGCCCCTTTTAAAAAATATGATCTTTTCCTATCCCTACCCAATATAGATCCTAAATGGAAAGGAATTGAAGAATTCCACCTACACTTATTGGGTTTTTTAAAGAATATTGGAACAAAAAATGGATTCTTTAAGTAGCTTGGGTTTGGATATGGCCTAAATAGGCAAAAAAAAAAAAAAGCCAAACATAATGCCCCCTGTCAGATGGACTGTCCTGTTTTCACCCCTACTTATATCAAAGGATGAGAGTATATTTTATAAATTACTCTTATATTTATAAAATATACTCTCATGAAGAAATTAGACTGAGGTAAATTACTGTTGTGACCCTAGCCACAGGAGGCGTTGGTCATGTGAGCAGAAACGTGGATACATACAGAAACGTGGAATGCAACGCCTCGGGAAGTCTGCATTGTGAGTCAGTGATGATTCTTGTGAAGCCGAAGCTTACCTCTTCCCTCTATATATAACTGCCATTCCCTCTCACAATAACCAACCACACAATAATTCCAAATTCGAAGAAGAAGTGAAGAAGAAAGATGTCTGCAAGTGAAGGTGGAGCTGGTAGTACCGATCCCTCCGTCGACGATCTCTTTACTCACATTAGTCTCAAAGTCAAGAGCCAGGTATTGATTTCTTCATAATCGTCTTCATAGTCACGTTACAGTATCTGATCTTCTTCATTCATTATTCTGATCGGTGCTTTTAGTACTGATCTGTGAAATTTTGTTTTGAATCTTCGATTTCTGATTATATGAAGTTGTTAATTGGTTGTTGACGACGGTACGATCATTAATTACTTGTGGTTTTTGAATTGCAGGATGGTGAGGAGGTGTTCTTCAAGATCAAGAGAGGAACTCAGCTGAGAAAACTCATGAATGCTTATTGCGATCGAACATCGCAGAGTCCTGATTTCGTTGCTTTCCTGTTTGATGGAAACAGAATCAGGCCTGAACAAACTCCTCACGAAGTAAATTTCCGGATTGAATACCTCAATCTTTTTTTTCCAGTTTTTCGCAGAAAATTATTCAGACAACAGAGAGAAAGAGATATAATAATTACTTCATGTCCATGTATCTCTCCTTTCTTTCATGTTTCTTTCGTTGGAGGAAATTTATTGGCAGGTTCTTTTATCTAGTCTTTGTTGCAGAGTCTTGAATGTTTCTTTGAATGGAACAGAGTCTTGAATGTTCTGTTTTAACTTTAATCACTCTTAGATATCATAAATGAATCATGTTCACCAAAGTTAGTTGTCTGAACCAGAACTGTTTCTTTTTCGCAGCTTGAAATGGAAGATGGTGATGAGATTGATGCAATGCTGCACCAAACCGGAGGTGATGAAATCCATTTTCTGTAGAAGAATATGCATGCATAGGCTTTGTAATTCATTGTAGTGCTTCATTTTGAGGCGTAGCTGTGCTTGTTCTAGTGAATTAGTAGGCTTTTGCCCAAGTTATTTGAACTTTTGGATCTTGATTTACTATTTGTTATAATCAGATCAGATGGTAGGTTTTGAGGGGCTGCGTCTTGATTAATTAGGGCCCAAATATAACATGATTAGCAGTACATGAACGACAATTTAATTATAGATATTATGTTTGTTTCTAGATGCCTGGCTTTGTCGTCTCGCTCGAGTTGGTTTGCCTCCTCGTGTTAACCAAAAAAAATAACTTTCAATTTTCTGAATTTTTTTCCAATTCCAGTGTAATTTTGGGTTCTTGCATAGTAAGAGACTATATTTTGCTCAACCATAAAATGGGTTCTTCCATCTAAGCCGGACCACTAAGATTAGAGGTGTTCATGGACCAAACTAGGTCGGGCTAGCCATTAACATGTAGTCTCATTTGGTAGTTAGTTTAAATTGGTCATTCTAGCCCACAATCCAATCCAACTCGTTAATAAACCTGATGGACACCGGGTTGGACAGAGTGGATAAGGTTTGTAGTCTAGTTTAGAGTTTTTTTCTCTAAAAAAAAATGTAATCACACTTACATAAAAATAATTTGAGGAAAAAATAAAAATTCATATATTAAATGACATCAAGCTACAATGAATCATATGTGTATATTACAATTTTGACAAACATACAAGTATGAACTATGCATTATATAAAAAATAAGCAGCATTATATATTTTTACAATTAGTTGTATAATATAATATATATTAACATGTAGGACTAGGTTCCCTAGTCCAGGATGTCAATGCAAAGCCGATCTTACCAGGTCTTCAAGGTTAGGCCCAGTTTATCTGGAATAATGGCGAGCTTGATTTTCGTTTGGTTGAGTTGGGCAAAGACTCAGTTGATTAAGTTTTCAGGTTTTATGAACAACCCTAATTGAGATGACTATTCAATTAGTTGACTAAAAGTGTTAGTCCATATGTTAGATGAAGATTTCCACATAAATAAATGGGTTAAGAGTCTATTTATTGTCCCGGAAAATTTTCCCTAAGTTATTTTACCCTAGGAATTTTTTATTTTATTTCAAAACTGAGAAAAAGAGATATAGCTATTTCTTGTCAATGAATCTCGCTCGATGTATTTCTCCTTTCTTTCATGTTTCTTTCGTTGGAGGAAATTTATTGGCAGGTTCCTGAATAATTTTGAGTGGAACAGATTACATAGTCTTGAATATTCCTTTTTTTCTTTTTGCATTTTAATCACTATTAAATGTCATAAGTGAATCATGTTTACCAAAGTTTTTCTGAACCAGAACTGTTTTTCTTTTCTTTTGGCAGCTTGGAATGGAAGATAGTGATGAGAACGATGCAATGCTGCACCAAACCGGAGGTGGTGAAATTCATTCTCTGTAGAAGAGTATGCATATAGGCTTTGTAATTCATTGTAGTACTTCATTTTGAGACGTAGCCGTGTTGTTCTAATGAAGCAATAGGCTTTTGCCTAGTTTGTTTGAATTTTTGGATCTTGATTTGTGTTATAATCAGATCATAATTTTTTAGGGGCTTCATTTTCAGTAATTAGGGCCCAAATATTCCATGATTGGCAGTATAGTAAGTAAATAACGGTACACTTTCTTGTTAAGCCTCATGATACCATTTTTGTTTCTAGATGCCTGGCTTGTCATCTCACTCTATCTGGTTTTCCTGTTCGTGTTAATCTGAAAAAAACCATTCAATTTTCCAAAAATTGTTCCAGTTCCAGTCTAATTTGAGAAATTCTTAGGCGAACCCGATTCGCACACGTCATTTATGGTCTCCCCCAATCACAAGCAAATATGTAGGATATGATGTAGATATTATAATCTGAGTAAGCACCCTAAAACAATTTGCTGTTAGATAAATTTGTTTTTTTCAACTTGTAAAGTTAATAAAACACAGAATAATTTTTTTATTTGATAATTAATTTTTTAGGGTACCAACTGAAATTATAATATCAATATCATATCCTATGTGTTTTCTTGTGATTGGAGTAGACCACAAATAACGTGATGAACCCGGATTCACCTAAGAATTTTTGTCCTAATTTTGTGTAGTGGCACAATAAGCAATTAAATTTTGCTCATCCATAAAAGCGGTTCTTTGTTTGTGGTCTGGTCAAAACACAATCCAAACTGATAATAAATCCGATGGTCACCGGGTTGGACATATTGGACCGGGTTTTTTCCTCTCAAAAGAATAAAAAAGTATTCATAAGTAACTTATTTAGCTTTCATAAAAATAATTTGAGGAAAAGAATAAAATTAAGTTAACGTAAAAATAATTTGAGAAAAAATAAAAATTAATACTCCCTCTATTCTTTAATATAAGACCTAGTTGACTTTGTTTGCAGAAATTAAAGAAGCTAAATAAGGTATTTAGTTGTAACATATGTGGTAATTATTAAATTATATATTAGTTTATAAGTCAAACAAATTAATTTGGAGAAAAAATTCGAACAAATCAAAGTAACTTATTTAACTTTTATAAAACTTAACAAAACAAGTAATCTAAATCATATATTAAGGGTATATTAAATGACATCAAGCTACAACGAATTATGTGTTATGTTACAATTTTTGACGAAAACATGCAAGTATGGACTATACATTATATATAAAAAAGCATTCATTATACATTTTTGTAATTAGCTACATGATATGTGTGTGTGTGTGTTAACAGGAAGGATTGGACTCCCTAGTCCCTAGTTCAGGATGTCAACGTGAACTCGGTCTTACCGGGTCTTCGGGCTAGGCCCGGTTTAACTCGAATAATGCTGGGCCTGATTTTCTTTTTTATTGAGGCGCGTATTGGATTTGACCAATACTTTTAGGTTCTATAAGCCGCCCTAATTGAGATCCATCGGTGAAGATTTCCAGTTTTTCACATAAATAAATACAAGAGCGTTTCCTGACAAAAAAAAAAAAAAATCAAAATCAAGAGCGTTTGATTAGCTGGAAATTCTTCAAAACGAGGTTTGAAATAACAACTAGGGTTATTATACTCCGCCAAAGGGAAAGTTTTTCATTTTACAGAAGATCCTAAAACTTAGTTTTTGGATTATTACATTTCTTTTTCAATAAAAAAAGGATTTTTACTTTTTTTTTGTTGGCAACATTTATTGGACTATTGCTTTCTCCAATATCGTAATAATAATAATATTTTCATTATTTTATAATATTTTTCAGTAGAAATAATCATTGTTTTTACTATTTTATATTAATTTTTTACATCCCTATTTGACTTAGTCAGATTCAAGTGTTGGCAAGCATAATTTTTAGAGAGCTCAACAAAACTAATATTGTTTTGATCCCTAAGATTGACTATCCGCAGGTAACCAAGGATTTTAGGCCTATCAGTTTATGTAACGTCTCTTACAAGATTATTTTGAAATGTTTGAGCAATTGCTTAAAGCCAATTTTATCTTCATTAATTGCTCCACATCAAAGCGCTTTTTTAAAGGGACGTCTCATATCTGATAATATTATGATGGCAATGGAACTTATGGACCATATTCATTCTTCAAGAAAGGGTCGTAGAAAACTTGCAGCTCTCAAAATTGACTTCTCGAAGGCTTTTGATCGGCTCTCATGGAATTTCATCTCGGTTGTGTTATTTTGCATGGGTTTTCCGATGAAATGGATAAATCTCATATCCCAATGTGTTTCTACAGTTGAGTATAATTTCCTCTTTAATGGTAAGATTGCAAGTGTTTTCAGACCAAATAGAGGGATTTGACAAGGTGATCCGTTATCTCCTTATCTCTACATTCTCTCAGCAAATGTCCTTTCTAGTCTGGTTCTACATCAGGAAATGCAAAATGAATGGAGTGGTATTAAACTGTGTATAGCGGCTCACCCCATCTCTCATCTCTTATATGTTGATGATTCTCTACTATTTACAGAAGCCTCTCAGAAAGGTTTTAAAGTTGTCAAAGATGTTCTACAACGTTACTGTGAAATGTCTGGCCAGCTAGTTAATACTCACAAATCCAGTATTGTCTTCAGCCCTAATGTATCTCATCTTGACAAACTGCAATTGTCCAAGTTTGTGGACATCTCTTTTTCAGGAAGATTAGGCAAATACCTAGGTACATGGGTTGAACATGGTCGAAACAAATCCCTAATTTATCAGCAGGTCCTCAATGCAATTGATTCAAGAACATCTTCCTGGAAATCAAAACTTTTGTCTCAAGCCAGTAGACTTACCTTGTTGAAATAAGTTCTTGCAGCAGCCAACATCCACATTCTTTCTTGTATAAAACTTCCCTTGAAGATTTGTGAACAAATAGACGGTCGTTGTCTAGATTTCTTCTGGGGCTTTAATGGTCCATCCAAGCGAATGCATTTATCAAACAAGAATCAT